>CM035843.1:45046855-46479355 GCA_020510985.1 Pholidichthys leucotaenia
AACTCCTCACTTGGGACAGGAGCTTGTCCCCAGCCTGGAGAAGACAATCCACCTTTTTCCAGCTAAAGACCATGGACTCAGACTTGGAGGTGCTGATTCTCATCCCAGCCGCTTCACACTCAGCGGCAATCCATCCCAGTAAGACCTGTAGGTCATTGCTGGATGAAGCCAGCAGGACAACATCATCTGCAAACAACAGAGGTGAGATCCTGTGGTCACCAAGCTTGACACCCTCCGATCCTTGGCTGCACCTAGAAATCCTGTCCATGAAAATTATGAACAGGATCGGTGACAAAGGGCAGCCCTGGTGGAGTCCAACTCTCACTAGGAATGAGTCTGGCCGAATGTTGGCAATACGAACCAAACTTTCACAACGGTTGTATAGAGACTGGATAGCTCGAAACAACAAGCCCAATACCCCATACTCCCGAACCACCCCCCACAAAAAACAAGAGGAACGTGGTTGAATGCCTTCTCTAAGGTCACAAAACACATGTAAACTGGTTGGGCAAACTCCCACGAACCTCGAACTTCTTGAGAGGGTAAAGAGTTAGTCTGATGTGCCACGGACAGGACAAAAACCACATTGCTCCTCCTGAATCCGAGGTTCAACTAACGGCTGGACTCTCCTCTCCAGTACCTACTGTATCTATTCCAAGGTACTCTGGTTTTAATACTTCTCTAATTATGGATTTTTTAAGGTGGGGAGGTTATATCTAAATGGTGCCAGAGAACCAAAGAAAATGGCACTGGTTTTTGAAACAGCAAAAATGAAGCACATTGATGTATTGTTTTTACCAGAAACACATAATGATCCGAGCATAGAGACAGACTGGAGTAGAGTGTGGGAAGGAGAAACTGATTTTAAGTCACAACACCACAGTCAGTGGAGGGGTGGGGTTTGTGTTCTCCAGGAAGTTTGCTCCAACTTCTCTAGAGGTTGAGCATTTTATCAAAGGCAGATATCTTTTAGGCAAAGCCCATTTTAAACATTTTACTGTGCTTTTTATCAACATTTATGCCCTAACCAATGGTGCTGAGAAGAAGAGTTTTTTTTTACTAAAGATTAATGAAAAATTAAACAGTTGCAGCTCGAAGGATTTTTTATTTTTGGTGGGGATTTTAATTGTACTGAAAATTAGTTTTTAGATCAAAACCACACAGAGCCTCATCCAGGCTTGTACATTGCCCTTCAGAGCATGAAGGGGAGGAAGGCTCTGGGAATAGATGGCCTCACTGTGGAGTTTGTTTTGTTTTTTTTAAAGCTTTCTGGGACATCTTAGAGGTTTTTTAATGAAAGTTTGTGTTCAGGCTCTCTGCCTACGTACTGCCGCAGGGCTGTTGTCACCCTCCTGCCAAAAAAAAGGAAACTTACAGGACATAAAAAACTGGTGGCCCGTGTCTCTCCTCTGCATGGATTACAAGATTTTGTCCAAGGCTTTGACCAAGAGGCTGAGAGAAGCTATGTAGCATCGGGACCAGACGTACTGTGTACCAGGCAGGTCCATGGTAGACAATATCTACCTAATTCGAGATGTTCTGGAAGTCTCCAGCTTATTGGGTATAAATACTGGTCTGATTTCTCTAGATCAGGATAAGGCTTTTGACTGCGTTGAGCATGACTTCCTCTGGAAGGTCATGGAGAGGTGTGAGTTCAGCGCTGGTTTCATAGCCAAGATCCAGGTGTTATATGCGGGTGTTGTATACTAAAAATCAATGGCAGTTTGTGTGCTCCTTTCAGAGTGCATAGAGGCATCTGGCAGGGCTGTGCTTTGTCTGGTATCCTTTATGCACTCTCCCTAGAACCCCTCCTCCACAAAATACACACAAGCATTGATGGCCTTGCCTTACCTGGATTTAGTAGAAACATAGTTTTATCTGCCTATGCGGATGATAGAATTGTTTATATAAAAAGTCAGACCGATGTTAATGTTTGAATTGATTTAACTGGTGCTTTCACCATTTTAACAGCAGCAAGGGTGAACTGGAGAAAAAGTGAAGCCCTTGCTGTTGGTGATTGGCATGGTGCCCTCCCAGTTCTTCCACAGGACATGGCATGGAAAAAAATGGTATAAAATACCTGGGGTTTTTTCTTGGTAACGTTGTCATGGTCCGGAGGAACTGGGAGAACGTGGGTGAGAAAATTGAAGGCAAAATGAATAAGTGGAGATGGCTGCACCCTCTGATGTCCTACAGAGGGAGAGTGTTTGTGCTTAATAACCTGGTTGCCTCCCTGCTTTGGCACCGATTAACCTGCTTACATCCTCATCAGGTTTGCTGTCCCAGATTAAGGAAATTGTGAACTTTTTCTGGGACAATTAGGTTAATTGGCATCAAACTGGGGATTCTAAATTGTCCTTAGGTATGAATGTGAGAGTGAATGGTTGTCTGTCTCTCTGTGTTGGCCCTGCGATGGACTGACGATCTGTCCAGGGTGTACCCTGCCTCCCGCCCAAAAGATGCTGGGATAGGCTCCAGCACCCCCGCGACCCGAAAAGGATTAAGCGGAAGAAGATGAATGAATGAATGATTGAATTTGCACTGAGTGCCACAGGGGGTGCTGTTTTTGCCCAGAGAGGAAGGGGGACAGGGCCTAATACACCTGGCCAGCAGAACTGCCACTTTTAGGTTACAGTTTGTGCAGAGGTTTCTGATGGGGCAGGCAGATCTAATGTGGAGAAAAGTGGCCAGCTGCATCTTCAGGCATGTAAGTAATCTGGGACTGGATTATGCTCTCTATTTAATTAATTAAAATGTTTAAATATAAGTGGGTTGCCTCCATTTTATCAAAGTGTTTTAAGTCCTGGAACCTTGTTAACACTAAACGATGTAAAAACTCTGACTCTCTTTTTTGGCTCTTGAGGGAGCCATTGATTTATGGAGCGAGGTTGGATGTCTGCACTGAGACTACCCCTGGGTTGATGGCGGCACTTCTGAAAACAAAGACTGTGACTCTGCAACAACTGGTGAATGCAGCAGGACGGACTCCCTGGCCGTAGCTATCTTACTGGGTATCCGGTCTGCCAGAGTGGCTCAGAGGGTCCTGGAACTTTAGAGGCAGAGGCTCGATGGGGTGGGGGTGGGGGGCTTGTTTTACATGGAGCAACTGCCTCAAATGCTTTTATTTCTGTTCTTAACCCCGCTGTTTCAAACCAGTGCCCTTTCTGCAGTCTCCCTGAGACTGGATTTCATGTTTTTAGTGAGTGTAAGAGCCTTACAGTGCTCTTCACTCTTTTAACAAAAGTTTTTAATCTATTTGACAAAAATTTTTGTGTGGGCCATTTTATTTATGGTGCAGGATACAAAAAAAAAAAAAAACAAATAAGGGAAAGTGGCAACTGCTGAATTTTATTACTGGTGAAGCCAAGCTAGCAATACATGTAAGCAGAAAAAATAAACTAGAGGATAAACCAGTTCAAAAACCGGCCTCAGTGTGGCACTGCAACATACGGTCCAGACTGAGACTTGAGTTCAGCTTTTTTAAAATGACTGGAAACTTGGATGCTTTTAGGCAAATGTGGTGCTACAGAAATATCCTCTGCAGTATATGTCAGGATGAACTGTGTGTTGCACATTTTTTATTTGGCTGATTTATTTTATGTGTTCAGCATGTTTTAAAAATTACATATGCACTTAATAGCACTTTTACTTTACTTTATAGTGATTGTCTTGATGTCCTTGTAAATGTGTAAATAAAGAGTTTTTGTGAAAATCAATGATCTTTTTTCTTCTTCTTTTGGCTGCTCCCTGGAGGGGTCACCACAGCGGATCATCTGCCTCCATCTCACCCTATCCTTTCCATCTTCCTCTGTAACACCAACCCTCTCCATGTCCTCCTTCATTACTTCCATGAATCTTCTCTGTAGTCTTCCTCTTTTGCTCCTGCCTGGCAGCTCCATCTTCAACATCCTTTGTCCAATATATCCACTATCCCTCCTCTGCACATGTCCAAACCATCTCAGCCTTGCCTCTCTTACTCTGTCTCTAAACTGCTAATCCTGAGCTGTCCCTCTGATATACTCATTTCTAGTCTTGTCTCTCCTAGTCACTCCCAATGAAAATCTTAGCATCTTCAACCCTGCCACCTCCAGCTCCATTTCCTGTCTTTTTGTCAGCACCACCATCTCCAAACCATACATCATTGCAGGTCTCACTACCATCTTGTAAATCTTCCCTTTGACTCTTGCTGCTACGCTTCTGTCACAAATCTCCCCTGACACTCGTCTCCACCCATTCCACCCTGCCTGCACTATCTTCTTCACCTCTCTTGTGCATTTTCCATTGCTTTGGATGGTTGACCCCAGGTATTTAAACTCATCTACTTTCACCACTTCTCGTCGTCGGCCTCCGTCGGTCTATGATGACCATGGAAGAGAATCCTAAACGTCTACTCTGCTGGAACAGCACCGCCTGTGCTGAACAGGCCGATGCGCACCGGTGTTCTACCCTTCCAGCGTTGGGCGTTGGTAGGATTCAGCCTGGGCAGGGAAGATATGGAGGACAAGATGTTACCCATGCAGCATGTCCCCCCTCTCCCCGTCACTGATGAATCCAAAGGAACAGCAGGGCTGCTATAGTTTGGCACCAGCACCGTCGCAGGAGCTGCCAGAACGATGTTGAGCACAACAGAGAACTGCCTTAGGGGCTCGACTCCGGATTTTTCCTAGGTTGAGCTCCCGAAGCCTTTCCGTGACCGGTGTGCCGCAAGCAGCGGAGGTTTGAAATCAGGGTTTACCTTCCCCTAGATGGGCTACCTTCCCAGGTTGAGAGCCACCATCTACCCGAAGGCATCTGGTTTTAAGGCGCCAGAGTCCGCCCTCGCCCTTCTCCTATTAGTTAAAAGCAGTTCCGCCGGGCTTAGAGACTAAACCACACGGGCAGGCTAGGAGTTGGACTTAGTTGTCAGAGGCTTTTCGAGACGCACGCCAGTAAGGAGCATTTTATGAGCACAGGGAGCTTAACCCCAGTGCCGCTCCTGGCTATGACAACCTTGGAACCACCACCACCACCTCTACTCCTTCCATTTTCTTCATCCCACCTGCCTCCCTCTCATTCACACTCATGTATTCTGTCTTGCTTCTACTGACTTTCATTCCTCTTCTTTCCAGAGCATACCTCCACCTCTCCAGGTTCTCTTCCACCTGCTCCCTACTCTCACTACAGATCACAATGTCGTCTGCAAACATCATGGTCCATGGAGACTCCTGCCTGACCTCATCTGCCAGCCTGTCCATCACCATGGCAAACAAGAAGGGGCTCCACACTCCAACCTGGTAGGTGGCGGTAATGCACCTGTAAGCTGGTTGCCAACCGCCAATCAAATCTAAAAGAAGAAGAACAAGAAGAACAAGAAGGGGCTCAGAGCTGATCCCTGATGTAATCCCACCCCCACCCTGAACCCATCTGTCACTCCTATAGCACACCTCACCACTGTCTCGCTGTCCTCATACTGTCCTGCACCATCCTCACATACTTCTCTGCCACTCCTGACTTCCTCATACAGTACCACACTTCCTCTCTTGGTCACCCTATCATATGCTTTCTCTAGATCCACAAAGACACAGTGCAACTCCTTCTGACCTTCTCTATACTTCTCCATCAACACTCTTAAAGCAAACATTGCATCTGTAGTACCTCTTCTTTGGCATGAAAACCGGTACTGCTGCTCGCCTCACTGATGTCACATCTCCTCTTAACCTGGCTTCAACAACTCTTTCGCCATATCTTTTCATAGTGTGGCTGATCAACTTTATGCCTCTGTAGTTACTACAGCTTCTGAGCATCACTCTTGTTCTTGAAAATTGGTACCAAAACACTCTCTTCTCCACTCCTCTGGCATCCTCTCACTCTCCAAGATTGTGTTAAACAATCTGGTAAAAGTCCACTGCCATCTCTCCTAAACATCTCCATACCTCCACAGGTATGTCATCTAGACCAACCGCCTTTCCATTCTCATCCTCTTCAAAGGTCTTCCTCACTTTCGCCTTGCTAATCCTCGGGACCCTTCCTTGTTCACCATCTTTCCTTCATCCATCCTCCTCTCTCTCATTTTCTTTATTCATCAGCTCTTCAAAGTTCTCCTTCCACCTTCTCAACACACTCTCATCATTTGTTAGTACATTACCATTTCTGTCCTTAATCAGCCTAACCTGCAGTACATCCTTCCAGCTCGATCTCTCTGTCTAGCCAATCGATACAAGTCCCCTTTTCTACCTTCCTTAGTGTTTCAGCTCTCATACAACTCACTATATGCCTTTTCCCTTCCTGCCAACCTCTCTCTTTGCCATGCGCCTAGATTCCAAATACTCCTGTCTACTTTCTTCATCTCCCTGACTATCCCACTTTTTCTTTGCTAACCTCTTCCTTTGAATACTTTCCTGTACCTCCTCATTCCACCACCAAGTCTCCTTGTCTTCTTCCTTTGTCAATGGATACACCACATACCTTTCTACCCATTTCCCTCACTTTACTTTCCCAGTCTTCTTAGATTTTGAACCTGTATAACTAATAATATGCCCCCTAATAAAAGCTTTGAAAGCCTCCCACTTTTTTTTTTTTTTTACTTTTTTTTTTTTTTGTTACTTATTTGTACCCGTAGGTAGATTTGGTTTGCAGTCTGGTGATAAGCCACCGGCTGCCGGTCGCTGTGTGCGCGAGCGCCCTAAACCTACATGTTTTTGGTATGCGGGAGGAAACCGGAGAAATCCCGGAGTAAACCCACGCAACACGGGGAGAACATGCAAACTCCACACAGCTCACTGTTGGTCGGGGGCTGGGATCGAACCCACGATCTCATGATCCCCGCGATCCCCTGGCCAAGGGTAAAACTGTGCTGCCACAGTGCTAAACCACTGCGCCACCATGCAGCCCTTTATACATGCTGATGTTTGTGTAGTATTGATATCAAAGAACTCATCTATCTGTTTTTCTATGTACTTAACAAATTCCTCATCCTGAAGCCATTTATGCTGAAATTGCCACCTACCTGGTTCCTTTGTCAATTTCTTATCTACATATATTAGACAGCAGGGTGCATGATCAGAGATCACAATGTTATCATAGAAACAGTTTTGAATCTTGGACCTTAATTCTGTGGAGATCAAAAAATAGTCAATACGTGAGAATGTCTTGTAGGTATTAGAATAACAAGAGTAGGCTTTAACTTGCGGTTTCATTTCTCTCCATATGTCTAGCAATCTCAATTCTTTCATAAAATGATTAATGATCATCCTGCATCCATTGTGCGTACAGTCCAGTCCTGTTGATCTATCTATGCTGGGATTCAATGTACAATTAAAATCCCCTGCTATTATATGCTGCCCTGTAAGTGATGATAAAATAAGAAATAAATTAGCAAAGAAGTTTTGATCATCTATATTGGGACCGTATAAGTTCGCCAGATTTATATTTTCTAATAACAAAGATCCTTGAATGGTTAGGTATCTTCCTCATTTGTCTCCAATTACATTTTTCACTTGAAATGGGACTGATTTATGTATGAGAGTCATAACTCCCCTGGCTCGGGATGAAAATGATGAGGTGAACACACTTCCCTGCCATCTTCTCCTAATTCTTTTTACATCCTCCTCTATTAGATGAGTTTCTTGTAAAAACACAATTTTTGAACCTATGTCTTTTATTTTATTCATAACTTGTTTAAGTTTTTTAAATTTTGTAGACCTCTGCAATTCCATGAAGTTAAATTAAGATTAACGCTTTGGTCTATGATCAATAAGGAGTTTGGGATTACCTCGCAATGTAAACATGCTCACACAGAGAAGCATAAACATGAGTGGTTGAACATTCATCCTACAAACTACACACAAACAAATTCCCCCTTCCCACATTCGTGGTAATCCCCCCCAAAATCAAAAAAAAAATTCTGTCTCCCGCTATAGCCATTGACTGCTCCTCACTCACAAGGATCAGGCAAAACCACTCTTTCTCCTCTCAATCACCCTGACTCTACTGCTTTTAATGACGTAACATTAACTCTCTTCTGTAGTTTCCAACTTAACTCCAAAATTTTATAGCAACTTTGTACATCATAGGTTTTTTTTCTTGTTTTAATACAATACAAGCTGTATTTTGTGAACTTGCTATTTGCTTCAGATCAGTCAGATGCCTGTGCAAATGCTTAAATATTCTACCTTATATCTTATTCATGCTTAGCTCCCACCAGTCTCTTCTTGGATCTTCTTGATGAGCTCCTGCGCCTCTTCTGGGGTCTTGAAGGTGTGGGTTCTCCCTTTATATGTGACCAGCAGTCTTGCAGAATAAATCACTCCATGACGAATCCCAAGGTTGCGTAGTTCTTTACGGGCGGGGTCAAACTGTTTCCTTAATTGTTGGATTCCTGTGGCCAAATCTGGGTAGAACCGCACCTGTTGATCCTGGTATTTAATTTCTCCTTTGGCCCGCGCCGCGTTGGAGATCGTCATCCTGTCTCTGTAGCTGAGGAACTTCATAATCAGCGTCCTCGGTGATGCCTTATTATCTCTCAGTGGGCCAATTCGGTGGGCGCTTTCCAGAACGACTGATGACTGACGCTCCGCGTTGTTCAACGCTTCTGGGATCCACTTTTCCAAAAAGGAGCATGAGTCCCGCCCCTCCGTACCCTCAGGAAGACCCACCAGCCTCAGATTGTTCCGTTTCGACCGGGATTCTAAATCCAGGACATTATCTTCCAGACGTTTATTGTTTAATTCCAATGTGCGCACCTTTAATTGTAGGCTGGTGACGTCATTCTCAGCGCTGGAAATTCGGAGCTCCACCTGCGTTACACGTTCCGTACAATCGCTTAATTCCTTTCTCAAACCCTCTATCGCTGCTATAATCCCATCAAACTTAGTAAAGAAGTCTGCTTTCATTGAGCCAATGGCAGCAAGCACCGCACCGCCAGCATTCACCGCTCCTCCACTAGCTTGCTCCGCCATATCTGGGGATTTTTCTGCTTCGTCACGGATGTGAAAGTCCGTTAACTTGGACTGTTTCGGCGGTTCAGTTTTTCCTCCACCTGATTTCCCAGCCTTAGGCTTTACCGGCATGTCCTCGCCCAAACGCTGGGATAGGTTTTGTTCCAATTGAGAGGGTTATTTGCCGATTTTTTTATTTTTAAGAGCAGAGTAGATTGAAGCACGTCCTCCTACGTGGCGGCCATGACCGGAAGTCCCAAAAGTCATTTTTGATTACAATTTTCAGGGATAAAGAATAATTTAGCTTGTAACACTTACCTGTTCACAACAGCAGCGTAGCTGGCGAACTTCTCTTCCTCATTGTCAGACGAACGCGACGCTGGTCCGCTTGTTACGGACTCGTGGTTTTGGTCTCGTGACCCGGTCAAAACGTAATTCCATTATTGAGGTTTTGCGCTTCCATGATTGCGGTTTTGGCGAACGATTTTTCAAAAGAAATAACAGTAGTAATTAAAAAAGACTGGCGAACGTGTGTGTGTCACCCAGCCTTCGTCGTCGGCCTCCGTCGGTCTATGATGACCATGGAAGAGAATCCTAAACGTCTATTCTGCTGGGACAGCACCACCTGTGGCTGAACAGGCCGATGCGCGAATGGCAGTCCCTGTCACACAGGTCGCACTTGTGGGTGGTCTCCGTGCTGCTGGGTCTGTGGCGGTTCTTCCTGCGGGTCCTTTTTTCATCTGCTGCAGCAGTCAGTCTCTCTTCACCCAGCCTTACACAAAACAGCTTTCGAACTTCTGTGCTTCAATTGGCTCGCTGCATTCGCAGCGTTGGTAGGCGGGTCCTTCTTGCTAGGTTTTCAGTCATTGGTTCTTCAAGGTTTCAGAAACCCAATTCAAGGCTCTTATTAGGTGAATGAGAGGTCAATCATCTTTAATCTGTTCGCGGCTGTGTCTGTAGTGGAAGAACGGAAATGCAGCTTTTTTTTTCAGTGCGCTCTAGGACGCAGCGCTCTCGTGCGCTCTAGGACGCAGAGACGTGCCCGCCCGCGGTACACAGAAGTGCAACAGGTTAAATGAAAAAAGTAGGCTTAGGTTAGTAACTACTTTTGTATTTCTTGAAAACTTGTGAGTTTCAAAAATAAAATTGTACACAAGTGAAATAAATTTAGAAAATTTTCCTTTTCCGCATATCACAGTTCCTAACAACTTTTACACAGTGTGTAGGTTTGGTCGCCCTCCAGCATTCTAGAAATATAGGCTATTCATTTAAAAACAAAAGTAAATTCTATCAAAAATACTTTGAACATCCATTTAAATAGCAGTGCTACCTGACTGTGTACAGTCAATGTACAATTACCTATACAGTAATTTAATGCAATGAACAGATTCAGTAAGAACTGAATGCATTTGATGCACAAGATAAGTAGCATTAATTTTTAAACCTACACAAATATAAACACAAGTATCTAAATTCTTCGGAGACTTAAAAAAAAAAAAATTAAAGTTATGAAGCAAAATAAAGTGCTATGACAAGTTTTCATGATCCCCCCCCCCCCCCCGTTCAGAATTTGCTGGGAGTTTATTAAAGTGGTGCAGTGTGTGTTGTTCAGCAGGAGGACTTATAACTTTTTCCACTTCTTTCAACTCTGGGTGATTATCTGGTTATGGTCCTTTGCCTGGTGAAGCTTCTCCAGTAAAAGGTAAAGTAAATGCAATAATTTAAAACAAACAAACAAAAATAAACTTCCATCCAGTGTTAATTTCGTCAACTAAAACTATATCTATTTTTTTTATCCATTAAAGCTAGACATTAAACTAAAATGACTATTTATGCATTTTACTTTTGACACCTAATTTGAGTCCAGATTTATTGTGATGATTTTATTTTATTTTTTTTTTAGTCTGTTCATTATCAATTGTTTTTCTCTACTTTTAGTCAGTAACAAGACTTGTTTTTTATACAGTGAAAAGAACACTGCTTCCATCGCTGTCAAAAAATGTTAGAAGAAAAAAACCTCAACTGCGGCTGTCAGGGTTGCTGGGCAGTGGGGTAGCGCATGGTCCCGCAAACAAACATCATCCAAAGACTAGACCAGAAACTTTTTTTTTACCATCTATAGACTAAACTCTCATTTTTAGATTCTTTTACATTGATCCTTCGAAATGTGTGGCCACCGTCAGCCCGTCTACAAGGCTACAACACTTGAATTTTTGTATCATCAGCCCAGTGCTGGCTCAGCCATATTTACACGGTCAGCTACGGCCAGCCATTTTGTGGAGTGACATAACATGGGGGCGTACCTTGCTGAGGGAACGTAACTAGTTGAAGTGGTGTACTTGACGGAGTATGCGAGCAGCAGACCTGTCTCGAATTTCTTGATGCTCCATTTTTTTCTTCCGACTGTTTCATCCGGCTGCTAGCTTAGTAAGCTACTCTGCTCGGTTCTCCTGCGTCGGCACCATCAAAATGTGTAATTGCGTATCACAAAGTGGCAATATGTGTTACGTGATGGGACCCCGGCACCACCGGAAAAAAAATTATAATTATAAAAAATCGATTCTTAATTTTTGTGAATCCGTTCTGGATCCTGTAAAATGAGAATCTAGATTCATATATGAATCTATTTTTTTCCCCCTCCCCTCCAACACCCCTAACTGCTACCCCAACAAATGGCAGCAAAGAAGATGGCACTGGCAATGATGGTCTGATAGAAAAGCTCCAGCATCTCACTGCACACATTCAAGGATCTCAGCTTCCTCAGAAAGTAGAGTCTGCTCATCCCCTTCTTGTACACAGCATCGGTGTTAGATTTCCAGTCCAGTCCGTTGATGATCACGACACCCAGTTATTTGTAGTCCTCCACTACCCCCACATCCTCCCCTCTAATCCGCAATGGCTGTGAAGGAGTCCTCTTCTTTCAGAAGTCAGTCACCATCTCTCTGGTCTTGCTGACGTTCAGCCTCAGGTGATTCTGCTCTGCCCAGTCCACGAATCTGTCTACCAGTGACAAATACTCAATTTTATTATTATAATGATTATTATTGTTATATATTTTTTGCGGTGGTGCCGGGGTCCCGTCACGTGACACATATTGCCTCTTCGTGATACGCAATTACACATTGAGGCTGCCGACGCAGGAGAACCAAGCAGAGTAGCTTACTAAGCTAGCAGCTGGATGAAACAACAGTTGGAATAAAGAAAAAATGGAGCAGCAAGATATTCAAGACAGGTCCTTCTGCAGCTCGCAGATCCCATGGACAGCCCTTCAACTAGTTACGCTCCCTCAGCAAGTTAGGCCCCACGTTATGTCACTCCACAAAATGGTTGGCTGTAGCTGACCGTGCAAATATGGCTGAGCCAGCACTGGGCTGATCATACACAAATTCAGGTGTTGTAGCCTTGTAGACGGACCGATGGTGGCCACAGGACGAATGTAAAAGAATCTAAAAATGTGTTTTGCTGAGGTTACGAGGGTGTGCATCCCAGATTAGGGAGTCGCTCAGTGAAAATATGTAATTTTTATTAATAAAAGTTTAGCCACTGCTCTGTCACCGCTCTGGCTTCAGGAAGTGTGGGCGGGGTTTCGGATTGACTCCGTGCTGATTGGATAATGCGCGGTGGCATGGCCATGCTGATTAGATAATACACAGCATCACGACCATACTGATTGGATCCACACCGTTCATCAGACTGGCCTCAGATTTTATAAGTGCTTTGCTGAGGTTATCAATCAATCAGTCAAACTTTTTTTCTAAGGCACTTTAAAAACAACTACAGCTGATAGAAAGTGCTGTATATCAGGAATAGATAAAATAAAAAAGGACATGAAAGACAGTAAAATGCAACTAAAAAGGTACAAAACAAGTAAAAATGACGATCATATAATGAAACCAATAAAACGAGTACAGTCGATGTCTCATGCTGGGTTGAAGGCCAAGGAGTGAAAATGAGTTTTAAGATAAGTTTTAAAAGTGGACAGTGAAGGAGCCTGTCTAATAGGCAATAGAAGACTGTTCCATAGTTTAGGAGCAGCAACAGAAAAAGCTCTGTCCCCTCTGAGCTTCCTCTTTGATTTTGGTATCTCCAGGAGCAGCTGATCAGCTGACCTGAGAGACCAAGGAAGAGTGTAAAAGTGAAGAAGCTCAGAGAGGTAAGGCAGGGCAAGGCCATTCAATGATTTAAAAACAAATAAAAGAATTTTAAAATGAACCCTAAAGTGCACAGGCAGCCAGTGGAGGGAAGCTAAAATAGGTGTAATGTGGTCCCTCTTACGTGTTCCAGTTAACAGACGTGCAGCAGCTTTCTGAACCAACTGGAGACGTGCGAGGGAAGACTGGCTGACTCCAAAATAAAGTGCATTACAGTAATCCAGCCGAGATGTGATGAAGGCATGGATGACTCTTTCAAAGTGCTGTTTAGAGAGAATGGGTTTAACCTTTGCCAGTTGCCTTAAATGAAAAAAGCTGCACTTCACTACTGCAGCAATTTGACGATCTAGTTTAAAATCATTGTCCATCTTAAAACCCAGATTAGTGACAGTAGGTTGGACAAACCCTGTCAAGGGGCCCAAGTCAACGGGGGTGGGATGGGGGGGGCTTACAGGAGCCACTGGGTCCAAACACAATCACTTCTGTCTTCTTTTCATTAAAACTTAAGAAGTTCACTGCCATCCAATCTTTAATGTCATTAAGGCATTCAAGAAGTGATTAGATTGACAAAGCCTCCTTCTGCCTTATTGGAACATAAACCTGACAGTCATCAGCATAACAGTGGAAGGAGATGCCATGCTTTCTAAGAATTGAACCCAGTGGAAGCAGATAAAGTGAAAAGAAAATTGAGCCCTGTGGGACCCCACATGACAGGGAAGCAGAGGAGGATTCACAACCAGTAAGGCTTACACACATGGTCCTATCAGTTAAATAGGACCCAAACCATTCCAATGCAGTGCCAGAAATACCCACAACATACTACAGGCGAGAAATTAAAATTTCATGGTCCACTGTATCAAAAGCGGCAGTTAGATCTAGCAGAACAAGAAGCACATAATCACCAGAATCAGACATCAAAAGGGTGTCATTAAAAACCCTTAATAGTGCTGACTCTGTACTATGTTTTTAAAACCAGATTGGAACACCTCCAGAATATCATGTTCATCCAAAAAAGCCTTCAACTGGGAAAAAAAAAAACTATTTTCTCCAGTATTTTTGAAATAAAAGGCAACTTGGAGATTGGCCGAAAATTAGTCAACACAGTGTGGTCAAGACCAGATTTCTTAATTAGGGGTTTAACTACTGCATGCTTAAAATTTGCAGGAACAACAGCAGAAGTTTAACTGTTGTTTAAAATGGTTAAAACTGATTGACCTATGCTAGGAAGGACTTCTTTAAAAAATTGAGGAGGGAGAACATCACAAGGAGAACCTGAGAGCTTAATCTGATCAACCACATCCTGTAATTGTTGCAAGGTCACAGGCTCAAACTGATAAAAAAACAGCAGAGCAAGGGACAGGCACAGAGGGGTCAGAGGCAGGAGCTGGGATAAGAGCCCTAATGGTGGTGACCTTATCAATAAAAAAATGTAAAATGTCATTGCATGTTAGAGATGATTGCACAATGTGAAACTCCACAATATCTGCTGCTGCTTGTTAATATATTTAAAAATTGCATAGATTAGTATTACTTATTCATATTCTACCTTTTATTGCATGCATAGTTTTTTATTTTTATCTTTAGTGCTACTCCATGTTTAATGTTAATGGGCAGCACGGTGGTGCAGTGGTTAGCACTGTTGCCTTACAGCTAGAAGGTTCCTGGTTCGAATCCCCAGGCTGGCAGGGGTTGGAACCTTTCTGTGTGGAGTTTGCATGTTCTCCCTGTGCTGCGTGGGTTTACTCCGGGGGCTCCGGTTTTCTCCCACAATCCAAAGACATGCATGTTAGGTTAATTGGCTGTTCTAAATTGTCCCTAGATATTTGTTTCCTATAGGCCTTTAGAATAGAGGGTTAGTATTAGTGAAAGCGCTTTGAGTGGTCTTTGTGACTAGAAAAGCGCTACATAAGTGCAGGTTAGTTAGTTAGTTAGTTAGTTAGTAATGTTGCAGCATTGTACCGAGACAAATTCCTAGTTTGTGTACTACATGAACAATGGCAATAAATCTCATTCTGATTCTGATTCTGATGATGCTTCCATACTGACAGACATGAGGCAATAAGAACAAAATCAACAGTTTTAAATAACACACGTGGCTTATGACAGTTTGCTGCAATAATATTACATAGATGTTCCCTTTTAGCCTCTTTAACACAATTTTAGTAGAGATGTCAACAGTCCTGTAAGATTTGAAATGATACCTGCAACTTGTCTGCAACACGCTTGCCAGCGTGTAAAATGCTCTTGTGTCATTGACCAATTTTCAGCTGTGAAATTTTCTGCTGCCTTTGACAGTAGTGTGGCTTTATCCTCTGATGAAGACACTGAGAGCTTGGTCTGCTCTTTTAACTCACACTGTTCAAGCATCTTAGATGTAGTTGCTCCCTTTAAAACCAGGACTGTCGGTGCTGTTAATTTATCCTCCTGGTTAAATGAAGATCTCCGTTGTTTTAGGCGTACAGCCGTGGACAAAATTGTTGGTACCCCTCTGTTAATGAAAGAAAAACCCACAATGGTCACAGAAATAACTTGAATCTGACAAAAGTGGTAATAAATAAAAATTCTATGAAAATTAACCAATGAAAATCAGACAGTGCTTTTGAATTGTGGTTGAACAGAATTATTTTAAAAAACAAACTCATGAAAAAGGCCTGAACAAAAATGATGGTACCCCTAGAAAAGATTGAAAATAATGTGACCATAGGGACATGTTCAACCAAGATGTGTCCTCTAATTAACATCACGGGTGTCTACAAACTTGTAATCAGTCGGCCTATTTAAAGGGTGACAAGTAGTCACTGTGCTGTTTGTTGACATGGTGTGTACCACACTAAACATGGACCAGAGGAAGCAAAGGAGAAAGTTGTCTCAGGAGATTAGAAAGAAAATTATAGACAAGCATGTTAAAGGTAAAGGCTATAAGACCATCTCCAAGCAGCTTGATGCTCCTGTGACTACAGTTGCACATATTATTCAGAAATTTAAGATCCACGGGACTGTAGCCAACCTCCCTGGACGTGGCCGCAGGAGGAGACGGATAATACGAATGGTAACAAAAGAGCCCAGAACAACCTCTAAACACATTCATGGTGAACTCCAAGGTCAAGGTACATCAGTGTCAGATGGCACCATCTGTCATTGTTTGAGCCAAAGTGGACTTCATGGGAGACGACCAAGGAGGACACCACTGTTGAAAACAAATGATAAAAAAGCCAGACTGGAATTTGCCAAACTGCATGTTGACAAGCCACAAAGCTTCTGGGAGAATGTCCTATGGACAGACGAGACAAAACTGCAACTTTTTGGCAAGGCACATCAGCTCTATGTTCACAGACGCAAAAATGAAGCATACCAAGAAAAGAACACTGTCCCTACAGTGAAACATGGAGGAGGTTCTATTATGTTGTGGGGCTGCTTTGCTGCATCTGGCACAGGGTGTCTTGAATCTGTGCAGGGTACAATGAAATCTCAAGACTATCGAGGTATTCTAGAGAGAAATGTGCTGCCCAGTGTCAGACAGCTTGGTCTCAGTCGCAGGTCATGGGTCTTGCAACAGGATAATGACCCAAAACACACAGCTAAAAACACCCAAGAATGGCTAAGAGCGAAACATTGGACTATTCTAAAGTGGCCTTCTTTGAGCCCTGATCTAAATCCTATTGAACATCTGTGGAAGGAGCTGAAACATGCCGTCTGGAGAAGGCACCCTTCAAACCTGAGACAACTGGAGCAGTTTGCTCATGAGAAGTGGGCCAGTATACCTGCTGAGAGGTGCAGAAGACTCACTGACAGTTACAGAAATCGTTTGATTGCAGTGATTGGCCTCAAAAGGTTGTGCAACAAAATATTAAGTTAAGGGTACCATCATTTTTGTCCAGGCCTGTTTCATGAGTTTGTTTTTGAAAATAATTTTGTTGAACCACAATTCAAAAGCATTGTCTGATTTTCATTGGTTAATTTTCATAGACTTTTTATTTATTACCACTTTTGTCAGATTCAAGTTATTTCTGTGACCATTGTGGGTTTTTCTTTCATTAACAGAGGGGTACCTATGTCTACATTGTACCTGTTCATTTCCAGTGCCACAAGCGCGGTCTGTCTTTCTGGGCGCTGTGATGTTGTTCTGTCCAACATAGTGTGCACATTCCATTCTGCTACACACAAGGTTGCTGTTTTCCTCTTCTTTTGTCTTCCTGCTGCCTGTTGGAGTGTGAACAGATCAGCGCGGACCTTGTAAGCCTGGGCGGCATCCAAGCCGGTATGAGTTGCTTTCTGATTGACCATTTCATGAAACTGCTTGCAAAGTATTTGAGTACTGCTAGCTTTTGCTGGACTAGCAGCACATTCTTGGCAGATAAAGGTAATATCAGTGGCAACGACAAGCCAAGACAAACTGACTCCAGTATCTGTTGCAGTGACTGACCAGATGATAGGTTTGTTTATCTCTGCTCTTTGTGTAGTGCATGTCACAATGCACCGACTGGCACAGTCCACCACAGACCTTGTGACAGATGTGTTTATCTGCCAGGATGTCCAGTCTCACCCTGTGTAACTGGGAGTGGTCCACCACAGACCTGTGACAGATAGTGTTTTTAGTTCTGCCAGGATGCCCTGTTTCACCCTCCACGCCCTCGGAAGGGCGGGGATGCCGGTTGAGTCACCGATGGCCCGACCCATGAGACCGGTAGTACCGGTTTTCATGGTTATCCGGTAGCAAGCAAGCCAATGCCTGACCTGACAAAAGTCAAAAGTAACATGCATAAATAGTAAGTTTAATTTAATTTCTAGCTTTCATGGATGAAAAAACAGATATAGTTTTAGTTGACGAAATTAACACTGTATGAAAGCTTATTTTTGTTTGTTTTAAATTATTCCGTTTACTTTACCTTTTACTGGACTAGCTTCACCAGGCAAAGGACCATGATCAGATAATCACCCAGAGTTGAAAGAAGTGGGAAAAGTTCTAAGTCCTCCTGCTGAATAACGCACACTGCACAACGTTAATAAACTCCCAGCAAATTCTGAATGGGCAAAAAAAAAAAAAATTACAAAAACTTGTAATAGCACTTTATTTTGTTTTATAATTTTAATTTGTTTTTTAAGTCTCCAAAGAATTTAGATACATTTATATTTCTGCAGGTTTAAAATTAATGCTGCTTAGCTTATGCATCAGTTGCATTCAGTTCTTGTTGAACTTGTTCACTGCATTAAGTTACTGGATAGCTAACTGTACATTGACTGCATACAGTCAGGTAGCACTGCTATTTAAATGGATGTTTAAAGTATTTGTGATAGAATTTACTTTTGTTTTTAAATAAATAGCCTATATTTCTAGAATGCGGGAGAGTGACCATACCTATACACTGTAAAAGCTGTTAGGAATACGCTGAAAAGGAAAATTTTCTAAATTTATTTCACTTGTGTAAAATTTCATTTTTGAAACACAAGTTTTCAAGAAATAAGATAAGATAAAATAAGATAAGCCTTTATTAGTCCCACAATGGGGAAATTCCAGGATTGCAGCAGCACAGGGATAGCAACACTCAGAGCAACAATCAGAAGGCAAGAAAAAAAACAAGCAAGCAAGAGCAGCTAATATACATATGTACATATTACTATAAAATATATATATATACACACACACAGACACACAGTGCAGAGCATTGTAGCTGGATGGAATAAATATATGAATATGTAAACACACAGTGCGGAGCATTGTAGCTAGATGGAATAAATATGTGAATATATAAACACCCACAGTACGGAGCAATGTAGCTAGATGGAATAATAGGTAGATATATAAACACACAGTGCGGAGCATTGTAGCTAGATGGAATAAATATATAGATATATAAATATAAACACACCCAGTGCGGAGCATTGTAGCTAGATGGAATAAATATGTAAATATATTGTAACGTGCTGCTCGACATGGCGACGTCCCACCAGGAGGTTCGAACTCATGCCTCCCGCTCCGGAGTCCCACACTCTACCTGTGTCGCCAATAGGGTCAACCCACTTGGCAAGCCAAGTAGGGTGCTCATATTGAGTTCGCTACACTACTCCCCTCTGGTTCTCGACATCGTCCCGGTGTCAGCGCCCCATTACTGCTTTGGACAGGAGATCCCACTTCTGACACCAATGTAACGTGCTGCTTGACATGGCGACGTCCCACCGGGAGGTTCGAACTCATGCCTCCCGCTCCGGAGTCCCGAGGGTCAACCCACTTGGCAAGCCAAGTAGGGTGCTCATATTGAGTTCGCTACACTACTCCCCTCTGGTTCTCGACATCGTCCCGATGTCAGCGCCCCATTACTGCTTTGGACAGGAGGTCCCACTCCTGACACCAATGTAACTTGCTGCTCGACATGGCGACGTCCCACCGGGAGGTTCGAACTCATGCCTCCCGCTCCGGAATCCCACACTCTACCTGTGTCGCCAATAGGGTCAACCCACTTGGCAAGCCAAGTAGGGTGCTCATATTGAGTTCGCTACAATATAAACACACACAGTGCAGAGCATTGTTGCTAGATGGGATGAAACAGCACAACCGTCTACTTAGTTATCATACATGGTATGATGGTATGGTATACATGGTATGGTAAATACAAAAGCAGTTACTAATCTAAGCCTACTTTTTTCATTTAACAGTATTTTAATGCAAGTCAGTTTATGTAATTTTTTAAAACTGTAACCCCCCCCAAAATTTATTTCACTTGTGTAAAATTTCATTTTTGAAACACAAGTTTTCAAGAAATACAAAAGCAGTTACTAATCTAAGCCTACTTTTTTCATTTAACAGTATTTTAATGCAAGTCAGTTTATGTAATTTTTTAAAAATGTAACCCCCCCAAAACATCAACACACTGTACTCTGCTTTCAGGCTTACCTCAGCATTTTTTGCAGTGCAGTGGACTTTTTTTCCCCTTAGATTAGTAGGGTTTTGTACTGAACTGAAAGCCAAATGCGAATCAGAAACCATTTAGAATCGAAAATTGATTCTGAATTGAATCGTGTGACTTCTAAAGATACGCAGCCTCACTATCAACCCCCATCACCCGCAGCTTCTCACCCAGCAGCAGTGGCTGAATGGTGTTAAATGCACTGGAGAAATCAAAGAATGTGATTCTCACACTGTCTCCTCCTCTATCCAGGTGCAAATGAGCTCACTGCAGCAGGTAGATGACAGCGTCTTCAACTCCTAAATGGGTCTGACATGCTAACTGCAGGGGGTCCAGCCACGTCTTCACCTGTGGCCTCAGGTGGGCTTAGACAAGTCACTTTATGACCTTCATCACATGAGATGTGAGGGCAACTGGTCGATAGTCGTTCAGGTCCGATGGAAACGACTTCTTGGGGACAAGAACCAGGCAGGATGTTTTCCACAGCACCGATACTCTCTGCAGACTCGGGCTCTGGTTGGTATAGGTGTTTCACTACCGGAGCCAGCTGGTTGGCACAGGTGCTCAGGATCCAGGCGGAGATGCCGTCAGGGCTCGCAGCCTTCCGCTGGTGAAGTTTCTCCAGCTGTTTGCTCACCTGGCCTGTAGTCAGAATCAGAATCAGAATCAGCTTTATTGCCAAGTATATTTACAAGTAAACACACAAGGAATTTGACTTGACATTGGGCGCGCACATTAGGCGCATCCAATGACACGGCAGCCATAGAGGCGCCTGTCTGCAGTGGGGGTAAAGGGGGGAAGGGGGGGGGGAAACACAATAGGCAGAGAGAAAAAACATAGTTATCAGAATCACGCTCGTATAAGCTCATATAAGCTCATGAGCCAAATTTTGATTACACAGAAAAAAACCCCACAGTGATGTGGGGGTTGGTGCTGATGTCTTCAGTGGAGAGGAGGGGGGGTGAGGGGAAAGAGAGGTGCTGCACAGGGGAGTGGGGGGGGAGGGGTGTGTGGGACTCTGGCTGTGTTGTGGGGGTGACAGACGGTGAGTTGAACCTATTAGAAAACAGATTCAGCTTATCAGCTCTCTTAAGGCTCCCCGATGTCTGTCTGTCTCTCCCCTTACACCCAGTGATGTGTTTCATTCCAGTCCACAGATCCCTCATGTTTTTCTGTTGGAGTTTATCCTCTAACTTCCTCCTGTAGTTGTCTTTACACATCCTCAGCATCTCAGTTCACACTGGACTCTCCTCAGTTCCTCCCTTTCTCCAGACCTGAAAGCTCTCTTCTTGTTAAGAAGTGCTTTCAGGTCACTGGTGAGCCATGGTTTGTTGTTGGGGAAACAGCGCACAGTTGTGTTTTCACAGAATTTGATGTATTCTGTGATACAGTCAGTCATGTCTGTGTCCTCTCCATGTGGCCCACAGAGTACATCCCAGTCCGTCATCTCGAATCAGTCCTGTAGTGCATCAGCAGCCTCTTATGCCCACCTTCTTACATTATCATCTACTTTAACATGTACATTTTACTTAAAAATGCTGGAGAGAGCGATATATACAAAATTGTTTTAGCGAGACATCATATTGCTGATTCCATGTGAACTAGTAATGGTGTTTTAACTCTGCTGTTGGAGAGTAATTACACAGTTCAAGCTTTAAATGCTTATGACAATACTAAATTCATGTTATTTTAAGAATTGAGAGAAATATAAATTTCTCAGCTTTGACATTTAATCAGTATGTTTCTCCATCCCCCAGACAAAATATACAGTTAATTCAATGCTGTTTAGAAATTTTATCAGTTATAAATAAGCCAAAATGGTCAAATTGGATGAACAGTTATTGAGTCAATTTATGAAAACTGACAAGACGTTTCTTTCACTCTCCCCCTCATATATGTTGTTGACAGTCTTTCTTCTGTTGTCATTCGCTTGTGTGACAAGTAATAGCTGCTGCAGTTGCCAATGCAAATGACAGCTCTTTTAATAGCCTCCAGCACACACACACACACACACACACACACACACACACACACACACACACACACACACAAGTACTTCGGGACATTTTAACTGTCAGACCAAATTATAACTTTCTTTTCAAGTTCATGATTCATCAAACAAACATTAGAGTGGGTGATTGCATGGAATTAAATTTCTGCATAAAGTCAGAACATGAAATGTTAAATGAAGGGGCAAAAAGACACATAAAACCCATACGGAGCCATTGCTGTCCTTAAAACAGCTTTTACCCCCCCCCCCCCCCCCAGATTGTGTGCATACAGTATGTGAAAAGGTTTTAAAATTAAATTTAAAATAGCCCACTAGGGAAATTATTAGTACACACCTGAAATTAAAGAAATGTACCTGTGTGAAAAGGTTTCGTTTGTTTAAGATTTTATCTAACTCATGGGATGGGCATGATTCGAATTTCATTTAAAAAAATGTCCTAATGTTAAAAAGGTGGAATTAGGAAATATTCCAGAAGTAAAGAGGCATCAATAATTAGGAGTTTATAAGTTGGTGAAATTCATTGACATTAGAAATAAGCCGATCCGATATTTATTATTGGTATCAGATTTAGTCCAGGCAAAATAACTGAATCCTATCGGGGAGCAATAGATAAATAAAAACTGATCCATTAAAACATAAAACAAACCAATGAACTCCTTTAAAACTTAGTAAAATGGAAATGAATGTGAATTTATATGCTTGATAAGAAGAAGCCATCTCTGTTGTCATTCAGTCCATACAGCCAATCATGTACAGTAGAACAAAATTACATTTCTCCTGTCTACAATGTTAATCACATGTAGAATCAGAGGGGTTGCTGCCATGCAAGGCGCCGCTCCAAACAACTTCTCCTTCCCCCATTCTGTTACGCTGAGCACCATGTTAGAAAGCAGGAAGTACCATTTTTATATAGTCTTTGGTATGACCCGGCCAGGTCTTGAACCCACGACCTCCCAGTTGTGGCATGGATGCTTGGATGCTCTATCAACTAGGCCACCACTCCGACAAATGTATATATGGAAAAAAATGAATGACAAAATGTATATATAAAAACCCTTAAAAGTGCTATTGTGAGTGTAGTTTTATGACTTAGACATCTCCAATTTAAACACTTGCAGAAATATCAAGGAAAGGAGTACGCTGACTTTGTTCAGGCCACAAGCTGTACAGACATGGACAAAATTGTTGGTACCCCTCTGTTAATGAAAGAAAAACCCACAGTCGTCACAGAAATGACTTGAATCTGACAAAAGTGGTAATAAATAAAAATTCTATGAAAATTAACCAATGAAAATCAGACAGTGCTTTTGAATTGTGGTTCAACAGAATTATTTAAAAAAACAAACTCATGAAACAGGCCTGGACAAAAATGATGGTACCCTTAACTTAATATTTTGTTGCACAACCTTTTGAGGCCAATCACTGCAATCAAACGATTTCTGTAACTGTCAATGAGACTTCTGCACCTCTCAGCAGGTATTTTGGCCCACTCCTCATGAGCAAACCGCTCCAGTTGTCTCAAGTTTGAAGGGTGCCTTCTCCAGACGGCATGTTTCAGCTCCTTCCACAGATGTTCAACAGGATCAGGGCTCATAGAAGGCCACTTTAGAATAGTCCAATGTTTTGCTCTTAGCCATTTTTGGGTGTTTTTAGCTGTGTGTTTTGGGTCATTATCCTGTTGCAAGACCCATGACCTGCGACTGAGACCAAGCTGTTTGACACTGGGCAGCACATTTCTCTCTAGAATACCTTGATAGTCTTGAGATTTCATTGTACCCTGCACAGATTCAAGACACTCTGTGCCAGATGCAGCAAAGCAGCCCCACAACATAACAGAACCTCCTCCATGTTTCACAGTAGGGACAGTGTTCTTTTCTTGGTATGCTTCATTTTTGCGTCTGTGAACATAGAGCTGATGTACCTTGCCAAAAAGTTGCAGTTTTGTCTCGTCTGTCCATAGGACATTCTCCCAGAAGCTTTGTGGCTTGTCAACATGCAGTTTGGCAAATTTCAGTCTGGCTTTTTTATGATTTGTTTTCAACAGTGGTGTCCTCCTTGGTCATCTCCCATGAAGTCCACTTTGGCTCAAACAGCGACGGATGGTGCCATCTGACACTGATGTACCTTGACCTTGGAGTTCACCATGAATGTGTTTAGAGGTTGTTCTGGGCTCTTTTGTTACCATTCTTATTATCAGTCTCCTCCTGCGGCCACGTCCAGGGAGGTTGGCTACAGTCCCGTGGATCTTAAATTTCTGAATAATATGTGCAGCTGTAGTCACAGGAACATCAAGCTTCTTGGAGATGGTCTTATAGCCTTTACCTTTAACATGCTTGTCTATAATTTTCTTTCTAATCTCCTGAGACAACTCTCTCCTTTGCTTCCTCTGTTCCATGTTTAGTGTGGTACACACTATGTCACCAAACAGCACAGTGACTACTTGTCACCCTTTAAATAGGCCGACTGACTGATTACAAGTTTGTAGACACCTGTGATGTTAATTGGAGGACACATCTTGGTTGAACATGTCCCTATGGTCACATTATTTTTTTTTTTTGGTCATTTATTTTTATTATTATATCTTTTCTCGGGCTACCATCATTTTTGTCCAGGCCTGTTTCGTGAATTTGTTTTTTAAAATAATTTTGTTGAACCACAATTCAAAAGCATTGTCTGATTTTCAGTGGTTAATTTTCATAGAATTTTTATTTATTACCACTTTTGTCAGATTCAAGTTATTTCTGTGACCATTGTGGGTTTTTCTTTCATTAACAGAGGGATACCAACAATTTTGTCCATGTCTGTACAGTATATCAGTTTTGTATCGGTATTGGCCAATACCCAAGTTCAAAAAGATTGAATAGGATCGAGCATTAAAAAAAGCTGTATCATTACATCCCTAGTTGTTGTATTGTTTAAAACAGTTTGGTTCATAATGACACTATGCATTATGCATGGGGGTGGGGGGGGGTAGTTCATGTCATCCCAGCGAAGCCAAAATGAGTTAATGCGATGATGTGGCATCTGTTGTCCGTCTGTTTGTCATTTTCGTTTGTCCTACATAGAGCTGGGAGGATCTTCCACACCACCATTAATGAAAGTTTTTTTTTGAAAATTTGCAAAGGCATCATCCTCTTTTCCTGAAGTTTCAAACCCATTCATGTCTGCTTGTTGCATCTGTGCACGCTGCATTAAACCGTTTAGCTGATTTTTCACCCCAGCATTCTTACCCATTTGTTCTACAACAGGGGTCATTAACTAGCAGACTCCGGTCCGGATCCGGACCCCGAGAGTCCTCTATCCGGACCCCGAAGCCTTTTAAAACAATTTGGGAAAAAAGGGAGACTGTTTGTTTTGATGGGAAGAAAGCAGAACTGAATGGCTGTATTGGCAACCGCCCAGACAGATTATGGCATGAGCCCTTGGGCGCTCTCCCACTGTAGACTCCCCTCTCCACTGCCCCACAAACGCCACTCTGCGGCTCCCACCACTCCAGAGAGTATGCAGTGGGTTGCAAAATCATGGTTCACTGCGGTTCACCCGCAGTGGAGGTCACATGGTTCACCCCCCCCACACACACACACACACACAAACATACACGGCCGACAGCCAGGACATCCACCCCGGACAGACAGGAATCACTACTCCTCCTAGACATTTGCCCCGGTGCTCACCAAATCCGCTCACAATGATCCTCAGGAGGGTCTGCATCCAAGTTGTGCTGAAGGTGAAGGTCAATGGTCAGGGGATCTGGGCACTTAGAGGATTTTAGAAAAATCACTACTCTTCCTAGGCAATTACCTTGATTCTCATGAAACTCACTCACAATGACCCTTGGGTCTGCATCCAGGTTTAGGTCAAGGTCATTGTCAAAGGTCAGGAGATCTGAGCACTCCTGGGTCATTTCGTGAGGCCAGAATGAGGCGCTCTGTCATTAACAGTCTGGTTTTCTTTATTATGTTGCTGTGCATCACTCTTTTTGTGTCAGGAAAATAAGGAAATGTTCTTCATAAAAGTGAACCATAATAGTAATACCATAGTAATAGTAATACCATAATAGTAAACCTGGCCTTTTTAAAAAGTATTTTTGGTCCTCTCCACATTTTTTTTTTTTTTAATTTTTGACATCTTGTCAGTACAAAGTTAACGTGGCATGATTGA
Source organism: Pholidichthys leucotaenia (assembly GCA_020510985.1). Lineage (NCBI taxonomy): Eukaryota > Metazoa > Chordata > Actinopteri > Cichliformes > Pholidichthyidae > Pholidichthys > Pholidichthys leucotaenia. Next base: position 45,072,996 of record CM035843.1, read on the forward strand.
AGAATATCAGGTGCTGCTTTTTAGTCAAAAGTTAACACAGCATAGAGGCTACCATGGTGGTATGATTGGATATTGGAGGGGAAGCCAGTGACCGCTATCTGAACCAGAAAGTCATATTTTGTTGAAGCATATCCTCGACAACAGGATTAACTTGCTTTGACCGTGAATTCCATTTGTGTGTTTGCAACCACAGAATGTCAGTTTACTCTGAACAGAACATAATTTTAGTAGCTCTGCAAGTTTCCAATTTTACATGCATATAATGTTGAATTAGAAAACTTGGTAAAAGTTATGTTCCATTGCAAACTTGTTTTTCCTTTTTGTTTGTTCATCTAACTATTTATGGCCAGTCTCATACAGTATTAAAGCTGTGATGCAGCCATGTGTACTAAAGCAGTTTTCACCCTGAATCACCTATAGTGGTTTTTTTAATCTCAGCAAGCCACTTGACTGTATTTATAAATGCCTTTTTCTGCATCATCATTATTATAATTCTGCTATGGTGGCATGCTGCTGCAGCCAGTTTCCTAAGAGCTTAGTATTTAACAAGGTGACTTTGCAATAGTTTTTGTGAGTAAACACACTGCATGGATCCTCGAGGTCCAGTCGCACAGCCTGCTCTGAGACTTCTTCTCTTTTCTCACACCTCAGGCCTGCTTTTCTGTCCCCGCTGCTGCAGAAATCCTTTAACCTCTGCTGTCATTCTCCTGCTGCGTATTTACTCTTTGGAATGCATCTGCAATGCTGCAGATGAGGGTGAACGTGCAGAGCTGTCGGGCTTCATTGACACTTAATGAACACATAACTTGGAAGAGCATTCTTTTCTGTATACTAGTGTTTGTTGGACAGCAAGCTGATAGATGTGAAAAGCTAGTCTATATTCTGTGTCTTAACACCAATCATTTCAGCATCAGGTTAGATAATTTTTCCCTGTCAGTCTTTAGCCATACACCCAAACCTGTTAAACATTGGAAAAAGCAGTATTTGTAAATGCATAGAATAATGTATTCAGAAGTGAAAGAAAAGTGTAGAATTCACACCAACCAATAACGGGGAGTTAAGACTATGCTTGCAAATAATTGAATGTGTGCATGTTGACCAATGAGTGTGGGAAGAACCATGTAGGATACAGGGCCTGCTCATTATGGCACACTCTATTTACCCCATGAAGGTTGATAATTTTGGGTTGTTTGACAATCGTGTGTTTATCCAAGTTACCTTGCCTCTGGGGAATGGAAGGTTTGCTCATTTAAAATTACAGTTTTGTTGCAAAACAGAAATAATATTGTTGTTTTTGAGAAACTGCTCACAATTATAATCTAAGACCATAATGGAGCAATGTCCGTGATCACATGTAGGAGTAAAAGGCAGTTGTAAACAGGTGTGCATCCTTCAGCTCAGTTTTTTCAAATGGTAAAAGTAAATGCAGACCACATATTTATGTAAATGTTTAAGTGCATTCTTTTATCTTATCCGAAAATTTAAAAAGGGAGGTAATATTCCAAGTCCTGACTTGTAAGATTGTTCAGTAGCACTCTTTATGGATTTCTACTTGATGATGGATCTCCTGCTTTTGAATTCTGACTCTAAATGTTGTGGCAACACTCAACAGCCATTGCCTCCTTATAAGCAGCGGACTGAGGGTATAAATTGAAGCCAATTAGTGCCCACTAGCAGGGTAGGTCCACAGTTGTTATGGAAACAAGGGCTTTAGACAAATATTATGAAACAATGCTTTTGGGGATCCATTGGGCCACTAAAGCAGAAAGCAGAGCAAAAATACTTGCTTCTACAGCAGACCAATGAGCAAAATGACAATCCCTGAAAACAAAATAAATACAAGCAGAAACTTTGACTCCAAAACTGTGTTTATAGGACTTGAACATGACCCATAATATCAGATGGTTACTTATTTTGTCTGAAAAAAAGTGTGAAAAGTAGCTTAAGTTACGTTAATTATAACATATAATCATTGTTGGGCAAGTTACTAAAAAATAGTAACTATTTAGTTACTAGTTACTTCTTTTCAAAAGTAACTGAGTTACTTACCAATTACTGCATGATTAAAATAACTAGTTACTTGGAAAAGTAACTTTCACATTACTTTTAAATGCATACGTAAATCATCTTGCACACATAGCAAGATAATTTAATTAATGGATTACATTACGGGCTTATTAATGTCAGGCTGAAAACAGACTGCTTCAGACAGAGCTTTTAGAACATGTTCAGTCTGCTTAATCCTGCCTTGAGAGCTCTTATGGGAAAAATTTGAAGAAAATCAACACAAAATTGCCAGTAATTTCCTCATTTTGGAGTGAGAAATAGGGTTTGTGGAGTGAGAAAGAGGGGAAAAAGAGGGAGAATCACTCCAAAAGAGTTTATTTATTTATTTAGCGAATGTAAAGTCCTTAAGCCAAGCAGTTGCCTCCTGGTTTGCTGTATGGAGGGTGTGTAATCCTCCTTCCAGTCTTTGGAGCGGGCAAGCCTCTATGATGTGTTCCATAGTTTGCTCCTCTCCACATGCGCACAGTGGGCTAGGGCTACTGCCCCATCTGTGAAGGCTGGCCAAGCAGGGGCCATGTCCAGTCCTGAAGCGACTGAGTGTAGACCACTGTCTCCTTGGGAGGTTGGTGCCCGGGACCTGTTGGTTGGGGTTTATCACCAGCTGTTTGTTTGGGACCTCCTTGGTTTCCCATTCCTCTTGCCAAGCTGTCTGGATGGTAAAGTCAGCTGGGGGAGGGTTTTTCCAAATCGGCCGTCTGGATGAAAGTCGGGCAGTGGGTGGGGTGTAGATATCTGCATGGATTGGTAAGTGAGGAAAATCTTTAACTTTTTGGAGCATCCTTTGAGTTAATGCTGCTCGCCGGATGTGTGGAGGGGCTATGTTTGACAGTACAGAGAGCCAGGGGAGTGGTGTTGAGCGGATTGTTCCAGTTATAGTTCTCATGGTTGAGTTGAGCTGGGTGTCTACATGGTGTGTGTAAGATGACCTGGACCAGACAGGGGCACAATATTCTGCTACAGAGTATGAAAGGGCCAGTGCTGAGGTGCGCAGGGTGGAGACTGCCGCCCCCCATTTTGCACCAGCGAGCTTGCAGAGCAGGTTGTTTCGTACTTTCACCTTAGCAGCCGTCCCCTTTAGATGTTCCTTGAAGGATAAGGTCCTATCAAGGGTCACTCCAAGATAAGTTGGATTTGGGGCATGCTTAAGCTTGAGTCCGCTCAGGTGGATGTTTAGTTCTCTGGCAGCTTTTGCATTGTGGAGATGAAATACACTGGAGACAGTTTTTGCTGGGCTTGGTTTTAGGCGCCAGATTTTGCAGAACTGGTCCAGTTTAGCAAGATCTTCCGTGAGCACCCGTTCCAGTGGTTCAAAGTCTGGTGCTTGGAATGCCAAACAGATGTCGTCTGCATAGATGAATTTGCGGGATTTTGTAGTAGGCAGGTCGTTTATGTAGAGGTTGAACAGAGTTGGAGCTAGAACTGAGCCTTGTGGGAGTCCGTTTTTCTGCATTCTCCATGCACTTGTGTTCTGACTGAGGTGGACTCTGAACCTTCGGTTGGTCAGCAGGGTTTTTATAATTGCTGTTGCCCAAGCAGGGATCGCCTTTATAAGTTTCAGGAGGAGGCCTTTGTGCCAGACCGTATCATAGGCGGCTGTAAGATCGAGAAACACAGCCCCTGTCTTCAGTCTGCTCTCGAAGCCATTTTCAATGAAGGTGGTTAGGGCCAGTACTTGTTCTCCTGTACTGCGGTCCTTGCGGAAACCTGCTTGATCCACACTTAGAATATCCTCTATTTCTGGGGAAATGCGTTGCAGTATTAGGCGCTCCATGATTTTGTAAGGAACGCTGAGTAGGGAGATTGGGCGGTAGCTTGCTGGTAGTTTGTGGTCTTTGCCAGGTTTTGGGATGGCAATGACCTTTGCTGTCCGCCATTTCTTTGGGATCGAGTTCGTTTGTGTGATCCTTGTGTAGAATTGTGTCAACCAGGTTAGGGCTCGGGGGCCAAGATTCTTCATGAATTCTGGGAAGATGTTATCGTATCCTGCTGCCTTTCCACATTTCAGGCCCTGTAGGACTTTCTCCAGTTCAGCAGCCTCGAAGGGTTCAGGGTTCGTTTCCTCTACAGGCATTTTTTGGTGTTTTTTTAGCTCAGTTGTAACTGCTCTTCTGGTGTCTTTGTCTTGGGGTGCTTTGGCGATAGTCAGTAGGTGGGATGCAACTTGGTTGGGTGTGACGGATGCTCGGCTTTGGCTAGGGGGCTTCTGTGCAGCTCCTAGGCGACGGATGAGGCTCCAACATTTCCTGCTAGAGTGGGTAAAGCTCCGGTCAGCAACTGTCTCCTCCCATTTCTTTCGCCGGGCTGTATTTAGCGATTCAATGAGATGGTCTGCTATCTCTGGGTCCCCTGATGTTTGATAGGATTGTAGGAGGGCAGCACTTTCTCCGTCCAAACATGGGACATAGAGGGGTCGGTAGCCTCGTGGGATTGCAGTATGGGCAGCCTTGAAGATTGCGCTGCAGAAGCGGTTGTATGCTTCATCTACAGTGATGGTGTGGAGTGGGATGGTAACAATGCTCCGGTCCAGAGTTTCACTGAATTTCTTCCAGTTGGCTTCACTCTTCCAAAAGAGTGAATTGGCAACACTGCATAAAGCTGTCAATGTTTATCTTACCTTTATGTTATGGATTTAATCCAATGTAAAGTGATCCAAAGATAATGTCCATTATCCACAGTCCAAATGTCTGCTGTGACAGAGACATGATCCAGTCCCTTAAATTCCTTTTGGAGATCAAATCCATTTTTGAATAATCTTTATCCAGGTAGCAAATAAATGTGTTTTAACCTCAGTGGATCACAGTCTCAGCTGTCTGATGGGAAATGACTGTTATCAGATCTTAATTCTGTAACAATGTATCTGGCAATCAGTCGGTTTAATTCTTGCTGGGTCACAAACTGTCCAGATGCATACCTGTACTTGAAATCCAGCCGTGGGTGTTCAGATAAGAGGATTTCCACTTTACATCCAGCTGTGGCTGTTCAGAATACAGTAGATCCACTAACACGGTGTTGATAGCATAGCACTAGCTTTGTCAGACCTTGTTACTGTTCTTAGGTGCTTCTGAAGATTGCAGTCGGTCTCAACCGCATTTTAGCTTGCAACCCACCAGTATGCTTTTGTCCTTAACCGTGACAAAGGAAAACTAATCTATTTCCACAAAAACAAAGTAGCTTCATCGTTTCCTCCACTCAGAAGTGAACAGGTTCTTTGCAACAGGTCACGTTGACTGACGGCTGTGTCAGCTACATAGGGTCAGTTTGTATTTATTTGTGTTAAAAATATCTATCCATATTAATAAAATTAGTAATGCGAGTAACACATCTGATCAAATTTCAGTAACTGTAACGCATTACTGAATTTTTAACCCTTAAACTGTGTGTCGCCAAACTGCAATATGACCCCTAGTGGTCAACAGTGGTAAAGATTTTTTTCAAGAAAATATTCAGATCAGATGTCAGAACTTTCCAAGGCTATAACTTGAAAGTGGTGAGAGATGATGGCTTACTGTCAATTAGAAAGATGTAGAATATGATCCAACGTTTCAGATAGGAGTAAATTTATGCATCTAATTTGAATACAAACAGACAAAAACATTTGTCACTTATCGCTGGCAAGGCAGGGTCCTTTTGCAGCATTCTGGTCGTAATTTTGTCCTCTCCTGGTCATTTTAGCTTTCTCTCCTACATCCAGAAACTGTTATTGATTATTCCACCTTAATTTCACGGCAAATTTATCTTACATGATGACATGCAACCGGCGATTGCTCTAACATGGCGCTACAGGCGCTGGCAGGTCAAATCAACGAGCTTCACGCTCCCTGGGTTAAAAGAACATGTAAACATCTATCTTCATAAGCTAAATAAGCTCTTTTTAGAATCGTAGTTGGCAAATTCGGGACCAAATCCTCCGAATTTTCTCCTTCGTCTGTGATCACGTATGTCCACAACGATGGCTGCCATCCATTTTGTGTTGTAATCTCAAAGACGAAGAAGAAGAAGGATTGCTTCCTCTTTGGTGTATTACATGTCATCCATGAGTCCTCCAACGTGTGCCTGCCACCTTGTGAACTGGCATGATCAGTACAGATTCTCAGTCCAGCTGGGGAATGTTTGGCATGTTATTATGAGTTGACAGGTGCAGTGCCACTAGGGGCACAAAAAAATCACACAACTTAAAGGTTAAATGGTAATTTTGTGACACAGCACATTACTGCAAAAGTAGTGGCTTGTCATGAGTCTGAGCCCAGAGCTCAGACTCCCTATGTATTTGAGTATTTTCTGTCTGTTATTATTTTCTTGTTATTTTGGTTTCGTGGCACGAGCCTCCTTCCTCCTCTCCGAGACACCCACCATTCACTCACAGTCTGTTCCAGTTCCAAGCTGTGAGTGATTGTCTAATTAGGTCACCCTGCTCGCTCAGCAGCTTACACCTGCGTCCCATTTACTCCTGTGTATTTAAGGACTGCTGTTTTGCCTCTCTGTGTGGCAGCATTGTCTATTCTACATGGACTGCATCGTCTGATGTTTTTGAACTTCATCCATTATCTACTCCAGCGTTTGCAGAGCAATGCCAGCTCTAGAACGCTAATTGTAAGTTAAGTATATAGTTAAGCTCATTTGTATTTTTGTATGTCACGCACAGTTTTTTGGACTTTTGTTCTCTTTTGTTAATAAATGTCACTAGCAGTTCAGCATGTGAATCTGTCTCTCTCTGCCCCGAGGGGCATTCATGACATGGCCAGCATGGCATATAATATATTATAATTAACTTAGTTAATTATTTCTGGCCCCTAATTGCTGTGTGGTATAATACTGTATTCAAAAAAGTTGTCATTTTCAAGTGGCATGAAAGTCATTGTTTTTTAAAACATCTGTAAGTGTTTGTTTTATGTCCGGGAGACTTCATGCGTTCGTACCAAACTACAGTTTGTGGTGAAGCCATTTCAGCTGTTTTTGCTTCTCAGGTTGCATTCAGATGGCCACTGTTTGGTCAGGACCAAAGGACCAAACAGTGGATTCTGCAGATAGTTTGGTTCCTTTGGTGCAGTCTGAACGCACGTTGGAACTCTGGTGCGCACCAAACAAGCGAAGTCTGGACCCCCCTGAAAACGGGGGTCTCGGTTCTCTTACAAACGAAGTCTGGTGTGCTCTGCTTGCAGTGTGAATTCAAATGGAATATCCAGCTTACCAAAAGACAGAGGTGCCCCTCGGCGTGTGTGTAACCATAGCAACACGTAGTCTGAGAAGAGGAAGTGGCGTTTACCCGTAGTACATTTTGAGTAGAAAATAACAATTGAACAACCACGCGAATCCAAGAAATCCTTCTACCAGTGAAAGCCGAGGAGAAAAATTAAACATCTCGTTTGTGGCGGACAAACAACTCGGCTGAAGGAAACGGATTTCCGTTTTCGGTCCTGACCGATCGATGAACCTGATTTTTCTTCTTCGCTGAGATTTTTTCTTCCTGGTCAGTGGTGATTTCGGCTACAGTGCCCCAAGTGAGCAGTTGTTGTAACTGCGTGACGTCCAGGCAGTTTGGTCTGCTGCAGGGTGAATGCAAACCAAACCAAACAACGGTGTGAAAATTCTCGGCACTCCTTGCCTAGTCAAATGGAGACCCCTGGACTATCCTGGTCTGAATGTAGTCTTATATTGTCAGCAGCACATAGACATGGAATGAGAGCGTGTGGATTGGTATTGTGGTTTGCAGCCATGTGTCATCGGTTTCTTTAGTGCTCATCTGAGGACACAAGGGGACAGGATCTGATTCAGCTTTTGGGCTACAGGCAGTTCTGGCCCAGCAGGCTCATTGTAATAACAAATAAAAGCTTTTTTTGGGGGGGGGGGTTGAGAAAGCTTGTCTCCAATTCTCCCCTCGCCTACACACTGTGCCTTGTACTGACCAAGGCTGGGCTCACACCTATTGAACAAGCTTAAGCCCTTTTTAATGATCATCGCTGCTGTGCTTGGCCCAAATTGGTGGATCGTTAAACTGAATAGATGTCGCCCATTCTGTATAGGGATCAGGCATTGAAATGCATGAATTGCACCAAGCGGGGAGTACTCTTTCCCTGCTGGCAAATATGAGCACCACTTATGAATGTGATCTTTGTCGATGTTTCATCAGACCAATGCCCCATTTTTGCACAGCCCCATATTATTACAGGGCAATTATTTATACATTGGCTCCATAATTGTAATTGACTTAATGTGCAAAAATGCTATTAAAGTGTATGTAAGAAGGAAAACTGTAAAACCCTTTTGCTGTGGAGTGCCTGTGGATATAATGGTAAAGAGGCAGAGAGGTAATCCTTGATGCAACTGTACCTGAGAGGCCACTAAACTCACCATGACGAAAGAGTCTCATTGTTGTTTAATGCCTTCCTATCAGACCTTAGAGAATGGGTCACCTGACTCTTGAATGTTCCTGCTTTGCTGTGACTGTCTACAATCTAAAAAAAAAAAAGACCTTGAAAGAGCTTCATGCAAACGGCTGTTTGGGTTAGCTTGAAGGTGTGGTATGTATCTGCATGGTATGGGCTGGAAGGCGTTTGGAATATCGGCAGTGACAGCCTTATGTTGCGGCATACATCTCCCTCTGCACCGCTTGATCATGATCACAGACCATCTAATCAGTGGAATGGAAGACCAACCACTTTGTGTGAAATACTGAAAAAGTGTCTCTTTTGCATATGTGTGCCAAAAGCATAATGAGAGCTGTGCAGAATAAGATGAAGTTGTTGGACTTAAAAAAGAAAATGTGATGCCAAATAAAACAATTGGATTATGAGCTTAGAAGAAAGAAGACATGGAAGTGGTAGGCCAAGAATAGTGGCATTTACAGGAGCTGGAGATCTCAGAAATCTTTGTTCAGGGAGAAAACAAATCAATTTGTCTTTTTGTCTTGTATAGGTTATAGATGACATTATAGATCAGAAAAGTTTTGAAATTATTGAGTGGTGTCTTTTTTTTAATTCATGTATTATTTGTTTACTATTCATTTATTGTTATTATTCTCTCCTGGAGCCAGGCCTGGGGAAGGGGCTCGATGGCTAGCGCCTGGTGGCCGGGTTTATGCCCATGGGACCTGGCCGGGCTCAGCCCGAAGGAATTACATGGGTCCGCCCTCCAGTGGGCTCACCACCTGCAGAAGGGACCATAGGGGTCCGGTGCTACGTGGATCAGGTGGCAGGAAAAGGCAGAGACCTTCGCGGTCTGATCCCCGGCTTTTGAAACTGGCTTTTGAGACGTGGAACGTCATCTCTCTGGTGGGGAAGATGCTGGAGCTGGTGCAGGAGGTTGAGAGATACCGGCTAGATATAGTTGGGCTCACCTCAACGCACAGCTCCAGCTCTGGAACCAGTTTTCTGGAAAGGGGCTGGAGCTTGGCCTACTCTGAAGTTGTCCTGAGTGAGAGGTGACAGGCAGGGGTGGGTATTCTTGTATCCCCCCACCTTGTTGCCTCGACATTGGAGTTCTCCCTGGTGGACGAATGGGTATTTCCCTGCACCTTCGGGTTGGGAAATGGGTCCTGACCATCATTTGTACCGATGCACTAAATAATGGTTGAGAGTACCCACCCCTATTGGAGTCTCTGACTGGGATGCTGGAGGGTGTTCCTCATGGAGACTCCATTGTCCTACTGGGGGACTTCAATGCACACATGGGCAACGACAGTGAAACCTGCAGGGGCGTGATTGGGAGGAACGGCCAGCCCGATCTAAACCCCAGTGGTGTTCAGTTATTGAACATCTGTGCCAACCACAGTATGTCCATAACGAACACCATGTTCAATCATATGGGTGTCCATATGTGCACCTGGCACCAGGACACCCTAGGTCACAGGTTGCTGATCGATTTTGTTTTCATGTCATCAGACCTGCGACCACATGTCTCGGACACTCAGGTAAAGAGAGGTGCAGAGCTGTCAACTGATCACCACCTAGTGGTGAATTGGATTCAGTGGCGGGGCGGACGCCACTCAAACCCGGTAGACCTAAACATATAGTGAGGGTGTGCTGGGAACATCTGGCTGAAGCCCCTGTCCGGGAGGTCCTCAACTCCCACTTCCGGAAGAACTTCAACCGCTTTCCGAGGGAGTCTGGGGACATGGAGTCTGAATGGGCCATGTTCTCCACCTCCATTGTTGAAGCAGCTGCCCAGAGCTGTGACCGCAAGGTTGTTGGTGCATCTTGTGGTGGAAATCCCCAAACCAAGTGGTGGACACCAGTGGTGAGGGGAGCCATCAAGCTGAAGAAGGAGTCCTGTCGAGCGTGATTGGCTTGTGGGACTCCTGAAGCAGCTGATGTGTACTGGCAGGCCAAGCGGAGTGCAGCTCGGGTGGTTGCTGGAGCAAAAACAGGTGTGGGAGGAGTTTGGTGAGGCCGTGCAACAAGACTTTTCGTCGGCCTTGAAGAGATTCTGGCAAACTGCCCAGCGACTCAGGGGAAGCAGCTCCCTGTCCACACCTTGTATGATGCGGCTGGGGTGCTGCTGACTTCCACTAGGGACATTGTCGGTTGGTGGAAGGAATACTTCGAGGATCTCCTCAATCCCATTGACACACCTTCCACAGAGGAAGCAGGACTTGAGGATGAGGGGGATAACTCACCCATCAGAGGGACTGAGGTTGCCAAAGTGGTTAAAAAAGACTCATTGGTGGCTGGGCCCCGGGGGTGGACGAGATTCGCCTTGAGCACCTCAAGGCCCTGGATGTTGTAGGGCTGTTATGGTTGACACGCCTCTGCAGTGTTGCATGGAGGTCAGGGACAGTGTCTTTGGCATGGCAAACCAGGGTGGTGGTTCCTCTTTTTAAAAAGGGGGATCAGACGGTGTGTTCCAACTTTAGGGGGATCACACTTCTCAGCCTCTCTGAGAAGGTCTATCTATGCCAGTGTACTGAAGAGGAGAGTCCGACCGCTGGTCGAACCTTGGATCCAGGAGGAGCAATGTGGTTTTTGTCCTGACCTTGGCACATTGGACCAACTCTTTACTCTCTCAAGAATTCTCCAGGGTTTGTGGGAGTTTGCCCAACCAGTCCACATGTATTTTGTGGACTTGGAGAAAGCATTCTACCGCGTCCCTCGTGGTCTCTTGTAGGGGTTGCTGCGGGAGTATGGGGTATCGGGCTTGTTGTTACGAGCTATCTGGTCCCGATACGACCCTTGCAAGAGTTTGGTTCGTATTGCCAACACCCAGTCAAACTCGTTTCCTGTGAGAGTTGGATTCCTCCAGGGCTGCCCTTTGTCACCGATCCTGTTCATAATTTTTATGGACAGTATATCTAGGCGGGCAGCACGGTGGCATAGTGGTTAGTAACTGTGTCAGTACAGCAAGAAGATCACGGGATCGATTCCACCCCTGACCATCGTGGTTTCAATCCGACCCCCTGACGATCGGTGACCCGTCTGTGTGGAGTTTGCATGTTCTCCCTGTGTCTGCGTGGGTTTACTCTGGGTACTCCGGTTTCCTACCACAGGCCAAAGACATGCAGATTAAGTTAATTGGCATCAACTGGGGATTCTAAATTCTCCTTAGGTGTGACTTTGAGAGTGAATGGTTGTCTGTCTCTCTGTGTTGGGCCTGCGATGGACTGGCGATCTGTCCAGGGTGTACCCTGCCTCTCGCCCAAAGATGCTGGGATGGATTCCAGTCCCCCTGCGACCCGAGAAGGATTAAGCGGTAGAAGATGGGTGGGTGGAGGGACGGATGGAGGATATCTAGGCATAGCCAAGGATCGGAGGGTGTCATGCTCGGTGACCACAGGATCTCATCTCTGCTTTTTGCAGATTATGTTGTCCTGTTGGCTTCATCGGCCAATGACCTACAGGCCTTGCTGGGACAGTTTGCTGCTGAGTGTGAAGCGGCTGGGATCAGAATCCACACCTCCAAGTCTGAGTTCATTGTCCTCAGCTGGAAAAAGGTGGATTGTCCTCTCCAGGTTGGGGACGAGCTCCTGCCCCAAGTGGAGGAGTGTAAGTATCTCGGGGTCTCATTCACGATTGAGGGTAGAATGAAGCGAGAGATTGACAGATGGATCGGAGCAGCCACTGCAGTGATGTAGACGTTGTACCAGTCTGTTGTGGTGAAGAGGGAGTTGAGCTCTAAAGCAAAGCTGTCGATTTACCGGTCAGTCTACGTTCCTGCCCTCACCTATGGTCATGAGCTTTGGGTGATGACCGAAAGAATGAGATCACGGATACAAGCGGCTGAAATGAGCTTTCTCCATAGAATTGCTGGACTCACCCTCAGAGACAGGGTGAGGAGCTCAGTCATCCGGGAGGGGCTCAGAGTAGAACCGCTGCTCCTCTACATCGAAAGGAGCCAGTTGAGGTGGTTTGGACATCTGATCAGGATGCCTCCTGGATGCCTCACACTTGAGGTGTTTCAGGCATGTCCCACTGGGAGGAGACCCCAGGGCAGACCCAGGACGTGCTGGAGAGACTACGTCTCCCAGCTGGCTTGGGAATATCTTGGTATCCTCTCTGAAGAGCTGGAGCAGGTGGCTGGGGAGAGGGAAGTCTGGGCTTCTCTACTTGAGCTGCTGCCTCTGTGACCCGGACCTCCGGAAAAGCGGTAGAAAATGGATGGCTGGATGGTGTCTTTTTTCCTACATCACAAAACCCTGGCATTTTAGCAAGGGTGTGCACACTTTATAGTTGTCTATATGTGCTTGTTGAAGCAAATGGGCTCCACTGTTTAAAATCTGTTGAAATCGTACAGAAATGAGTCATAGTGCACGAAATTAGTCTAGAGTGGAGTGAATTGGACCAGCTCGCTGCCATTGTTTTTGACTGGAGAGAGGAACAGTTAAATCAGTGCAGCATATTCAAGCTGCACGGGCATACAGAGTGAGCAGTGGGAGGGCACAAGAATTTACATTAGCTCAGTTAATACTAACTAGTGCATGTCCGTAGAAAGCAAGTATTCCTGTCTGAAATGGGTAGCCCAATCAGGCTTTACAGGCCCAAATGTAGGCTGTGTTTGAAAGTGGAATACAGAGGTGTAGCCTATATGTAGGCCATCACATGTTAGACTTTGACAAAAATGAAAGGGACTGAACTTCTTCCGGCTTTCAGAGAGAGCAGTCGCATTTCTCCTCCTCTCCTCCTCCGCCTCCCTGACTGATCCCAGCTTGCTGCGTCCTGTCCGTGTTTCGCTCTCCTTCTCGCGGATCTCAATCCAAACGGAAAAACGGAAAATATGGAATTTCGGGCTTTAAATGCAATTGACACCACCTTTTCAAACAGAAAATCAGGCCCGGGGGAGCCCAAATGTGTGACTCATGGGACAATTGAAACTCATGTGTCTGTGATTCGATTGAAGATGCGGAAGACATCTATCTGTTCGGCTATGATCACAGGATTTCTACTGTTTGGCTCTGGAGTTTCCTGGTGTATCGGAAATTAAAGAAGTTGGAAGAGCTGGTCAAAATGCGGATCCCGGCGAAGCTCCTTCAACAATTCGACCAGCATGGGAGTGCACTGATAGCGGCTAATGGTGAACTGATTGTCGAACTGAATCAGGAGGTTGAAAACATCTTGAGCCGCTGGGTGCTCTCCAGGGAATGATTTTAAAGCCTGTGAATTGAATTAATTGTGATGCACAGAATCACATGAGAGTGGAAATTACTATGCTCTAAGTGACTGTGCTCATCAGGCCTTGATTCGGCGTCCTTGGGAACTCATTCCTCCAGGAGCAGAGATTGCAGAAGGGAGTTATTGCTTCTCTTTAACCCAAACAATTAACAATCAATTGCTGTTGTTCAGCAAACTGAACTCTTCAAGGACAGCGTTATCATGTGTCTAATACGGAACTTTACCATCTGGCATGCACGAAGAGAGATGGACTTTGTGGACATGCTTATCTATGTTTAGAATACATGAACATAACATCCATCCGTTGCCTAGGAGAGGCTTCTTTGTTGTGCACCAGCAACTGATACATCCACACTGCACACATACTGATATTAACTAACTAACTAACTAACCTGCACTTATATAGCGCTTTTCTAGTCACAAAGACCACTCAAAGCGCTTTCATTAATACTAACCCTCTATTCTAAGGGCCTATAGGAAACAGATATCTAGGGACAATTTAGAACAGCCAATTAACCTAACATGCATGTTTTTGGCATGTGGGAGGAAACCGGAGAAATCCCGGAGTAAACCCACGCAACACGGGGAGAACATGCAAACTCCACACAGATCACTGTTGGTCGGGGGCTGGGATCGAACCCACGATCCCCACAATCCCCCGGCCAAGGGTAAACTGTGCTGCCGCAGTGCTAACCACTGCGCCACCGTGCAGCCCATTTATTACATGACTGACTACACACACTGGTCTCTCTCTTTTTCTTTGTTAATGTGTGATCTGTATTTTGTCTGCTAATTGTGCAACTGAGGGTTTTTTTTCCATGTGATCACAATTTTGCTCATTCGAGCACTATTCTGAAAACTTTGTTTTTTTGTCTCTGCCCAATGTGTTCCCTCCCCCTCCCCCTTCCCCTCTTTACCCCCCACTACATGACAGGCGCCTTGCATGGCTGCCGCGTCATTAGGAAGCGCTTATCGAGCGCGCCTAATGTCAAGTCAAATTCCTCGTATGTTTTTTAAACGTGCTTGGCAATAAAGCTCATTCTGATTCTGATTCTGAGATATGATTGTGTGAATATTAATTACAGAATAATTGAAAATGAATCAATATTAGCATCAATATTAGCCACTGTTTAAGAACCGCTTGTTTATTTTTTTGTCAGACTTATTTGTGTGATCTTTTATGACATATTCATAAATGTTGAATCTTGCACTTTGGGGAATGGGAGTTGTTCAGTCACCATTATAGTTTTAATTTATATGTGTAGTTTATAGTCTATCGTCAATAAACTCATGCAGTAATATAACAGGACACATTTACAAATATTTGAGACCCACTGTAGTACATCCTTTTATATTTTAGCAATATTATAAGTACAAAACACTGAACATTTTTTTTTTTTTTTTTGTATTTGTATCTTGTATACTTTATTGATCCCCAGAGGGAAATTCAGGGCATCCACGTACGGCGCCAATCCCTTTACTATTCTCTCTCTCTCTCTCTCTCTCTCTCTCTCTCACTCTCACTCTCACTCTCTCTCACTCACTCACTCACTCACTCACACAGGAGAATGAGCCGTTTGGCTGCAACCTTTGCATCAGTGTTGCCCATTCGTCTGTAAATATTTAAATAAGAATGATTTATTTTGTTATTTGGGTGTTTTTGTGTCTTGTCGTTTAGTCAAAGCCTGCATATGTGTCCACATATGATACGCAGTTTATCTGGCCATTCCGCTCCGCAATGAAGCAGCAGTCAGGACTGTCATCTACCACTGACCGGGCAGGCTGAGCGTGCCTCCCCGCTAATGATCGTGGAGCGCCTGGACGGACACCAGTGTTGGAGAAGCAGCAGCTGAACTGGCGGATTGCAGTCCTTCACCGGGAGCCAAGCTCAGCCTGCCTGGTTAACAGGACTCTCGGCTGCTGCTTTACCCATGTGCCAGTGATGTCCTTTGCGGCACCATGGGTCCCCGCCAGCCCCCCCGGCACCTCATGTTCTTCATGCCGAATTATCCATTAGACCTATGCAATCACAGCAACTTTATGGTATATATTTTGACTGAGAGACTCCATACTCGGGGATGCACACCCTGTAACCTCAACAAAGCACTTATAAAATCTTTGTTTGCGAAGTGCTGTGGTGATTGACAGTTTGTGATGCTGTGTGTTATCCAATCAGCATGGTCGTGATGTCGCATATTGTCCAATCAGCATGGCCGTGATGCCGCATGTTATCCAATCAACACAGAGTCAATCCGAAACCCCGCCCACACTTCTTAAAGCCAGGGCATGAAGACGCAGAGCGGTGACAGAGTAGTGGCTAAACTTGATAAAAATTACATGTTTTGACTGAGTGATTCCATATTCGGGGATGCACACCCTTGTAACCTCAGCAAAGCACGTTTAAAATCTTTAGCCAGTCTGACGAACGGTTTGAGAGATATCTGAGGAACACACACAAACAGACAGATTTATCTTGCATTTATAGATAGATGATGAAAGGAAACAATGTCACACTACCTGCTGGCAAGGATCCCAAAGTCCCATCAGAGTTTCACTGGCTGGTGTGCATAGGATGGACAGCAGCGGACCCACACTGTGGATCCTGTAGATGGAGCGCCCGCAATCTATTGCCTGGGTATGAAGCGTCGATGGCAAGTTTTGAATGACAGGTCAAGTGGATGCAAGGATACAGGGCAGAGACCTGTTTTGTTTTGTTTTTGTTTTTTTACAAGTGCCTGTGAAGCGCCCACAAAAACGGGTCAAGTGATTTTACGCACTTGATGGACAATCAGCCTCATAATGTCACAACATCCGAGGCATCAGTGCTTTCATTTAACCATTACTCTTCCAACAGGGTAATATCGTATAACGTGATATATTTTAGAGAAAATATAAAGGTATCAAAATTTGGATATCATCGTACCCTACTTGCAGAGTTACATTTTGATACATTTTTGTGTCTTATGCTGTATCGGTGCCATTTACTTACATCTGGAACCTACAAGGGTGGACTAAACTGTGTATGAATGTATGCAGTTTCTCTCACTTTTGTAACTCTGTGTCCATCTAGATTATAACCCATCATAGTCTCTGTCCTGCACACTGGAATAATTCAAGATTTGTATCCATAAAGCCGTGCAGCTGAATTTGAATAATCTCATTCTCTTCTCTTTTTCCCTGCATGGTTCATCCACTTTTCGCTGTCATTCAGTGTTGTCACTTTTACTTCAACCGCATTCAGACAGAACTTCAGTTTGACCCAAAAAAGATAGTTGGGTTTCCAGGGTTCAGCCCTTGGAATTGATGAGAAGATCATATATATTATCGGTGATCTCCA
This sequence comes from Pholidichthys leucotaenia, assembly GCA_020510985.1. NCBI lineage: Eukaryota > Metazoa > Chordata > Actinopteri > Cichliformes > Pholidichthyidae > Pholidichthys > Pholidichthys leucotaenia. The sequence goes on from CM035843.1 coordinate 45,089,997, forward strand.
GAAACTGTATACGGTCTTTATACAGCTCTTGTCTAATAGCAATTTTCTTGAAGAGAAGATTTGGTTATAACCAGCTGAATACGTCCATCTGCCCTCATCAGTTGACACATTCATAGTATAGAAATTCATTTCAATGTTGCTGTATTTTGACAAATTGTACTTGGTCTCTGTCTGTCTAAAGAAAAATAAGACTAAACATGAGCTACTGGCTTGAATGAAGGGTTGAAATTGGCAATTTTCATGCGACTAAATCTCTCAGTAGGGGTTATGTGCAACAGAGGATTGATGGCTCATTTCTTCCTCTGAGTAAATCGGTGTCTTGGCCACTCTTTCTTTTCTGCCCCCAATATGTGTGCTCTGTCAGCTTCCTAGCATGTAATTGCATCAGAACAAAGGAAAAACAATGGAGAAACTCGCTGTTTCCTGGAGTTTTGGTTTTGTCGTTGGCCTATTCCATAGAATTAGATGATTAAAAAAAGATCTGAAGCACAATATCATATCTGCAATCAGTTTTTGTTTGTATAGGAAGTGTCCTGCTTTATTTACTTTGATTTGCTCTGTAGCTCTGTTATTATGTCCAAAATCGTTGTAATTTTGTGTTTTATCTCTGTGTTGGATTTGACAACAGCATTTGTTGTTTATTATTTCTTCTCTTTTGGAACTTGAATTTTATTCAAGTCCTTGTGTGTGTTTTAGAAAATATTTGATAAAATGTGTTGTGGGTAAAGTGCCAAATAAATACAAATTCTCCTGACACTGCCTAGCCATCCTCGCCACGTTAAAGATGTCATTACCTGAGGAGACTAAATGTGGCAGCTTTTCCTCCTTCATGGTCTTTCTCACTGGAGTCAAGCTTCAGACGTATTCAGCTGTAGCAGCGGAGAGGTGAGCAGTGGAGGGTGTAAAGCAGTAGTTGGGGTGTGGGCAGAGTTTGTCTACAGCGTGGAAGGAAATTTCTGTGCACCCTCAGGGAATATAAGGATAAGTGTGAAATGTGGGATGGTCTTGTGTTGTAGCCTGACTACATTTCATCAGACAGGTCACAAGAGAAACTGATAGCTTGTGTGTGTGTGTGGGGGGGGGGGGGGGGTGCATACAGCTGGCTGTGAATAAAATTGACTATGGTAATGGATATTACATGGAACAGCCAAGGATAAAGAGTAAAGGATCTAGTTTGTGCGCTGACTATTGTCAGTGAGGTACTTTTGCAAGAAAAAGTTCAGATATTTTTTGTGCTGCCAAGGTAGTAATGTGGTTTTGTAGTAATGTGGTTCTAAGGTATGCAAATGACTCTGTATGTGCCATATTTTCCCTTTGTTAAAAAAAGACCTCATGTGCGTCTTATGACTGTTGTGATGCAGTGCTTGGAGGTAGAGAGCTGTGCAAGTAATGGCCTTGTTCAGACTAGATAATTAGTCAAATGCTGATTTCCACTCAACTCCCATAAGAACATTGCCACCAAGGCTAAATATCACCCATTGAAGTGGCGCTTATCTCTCTGTGTGGGCTGGCAAAATGGCAATGCCATATAGGCCACATTTACATACACGTGTGTGTGTGTGTGTATACAGTACGTCTGTATGTGGAGATGAGCTTTATTTTAATACTGTTTATGGGCATGCAGATAAAATTAAGTTGTTCTTGGAGTACTTTAAAAGTTGAATTCACAGATTTTATTTATTTAGTTTTAGATGGGAATGATTTGCCAAATCTGTGGCTAATGATTGTTTCAGCAAACAATTAAGCCTTATTCATGCTGCATTTCCCTTCTAGTCTGCTTTGCTCCGCATACGCTTTGGACGAGCCCGGCACGCACGCGGCGCTGTACATGCTCACTTTTTTCACCTACCCAGGCCAAGCGGTTGACGCATGCACACAAACATCATTTGTAGTTTCACTCCCGCCCAACAGGTAGCACCAAGGCGCTGATGTGCCAGGATTTTCACCAACGAAGAAACGGCGGACTTCTTCACAAAGTTTCTCTTCAAATATAGAGTCCATTTCTGCTGTTTGACTTCCCGGTTTTCACTCCTTTTCCACGAAGATGCTGCTGCCACTGTGAAAGAAAGTATGTATGTATGATTAATGTATGTTTTTATTCTTGTTTTCCACCTCCTCGTTGTCTTCTTCGTTTACTGATATATGCTGTGTCGATATCGCCACCTCGTGAATGGGATGTTCAGTCTTGTGCATGCACTTTTTAACGCATTCAGGTCGTGGGTAGGCAGAGTGGTCACAAAATTTGGACTGCACGCGGTCGTCCGCGGTCGAGCACTGCGGATACTAGCGGAGTGGAGACAATGACGTAAATTTCGTCACACAAGGTTTCCGGTTACACATACGCGGACAGCAGAGGTGTAGCATAAAGCAGGCTTTAGGTGTCATCGTTCTCTGAAGTTTCTGCAGTTTAACCCCTTAACACCTGAATTTATTTCCAATTATGAAAAAAAAAATTTCACTCGTGTTTTTGCTTTCAAGTAGATGCTAAATTAAGTTGAGAAAGTTAATTTGACTATAGCACATAAAATAGATATAATTTTAGGTATGAAGCAAATTAGCGACAACAGGCATCTATGGTAAAAAAAAATGGTAAAAAAGCACCTGCTCCCATCTCAAGTATGAAGTCTTTTATTTATGCAACAAAGTTTTCAGTATTTTCAACTCTCATGACTGCCAAACTATAACCCTAACCCTAACCCTAGCAATCAGGAAATGGATGGTGCTCCGTCTCTGACCGTTCCTATGAAAAACTAATGCTTGCAAAAGGTTCCTAGGTATGTGTTGGAAGTGCTCCAACCGGAAGTGGAGGAATACAGACGGTATTCTGGTTGCATTTGGAGTGGAAGCGGTTTGATGCGAATTCGCGACAACAGGCGTCAACTTGACCATAGTAAGTCGGTTTGATGTTACAGGCCAAAGAATAATGATAGTGGGAGTTGTAAAAAAACAACTCTATTTTATAGTGCTGTGAAAAAAGTATTTGCCCCCTTCCTAATTTCTTATATTTTTGCATATTTGTCACACTTAAATGTTACAGATCATATTAGACAAAGATAACCCAAGTAATACAAAATGCAGTTTTAAAATGATGATTTCATTCATTAAGGGAAAAAAGCTATCCAAATGTACCTAGCCTTATGTGGGAAAAAAAATACCCCCCCCCCCCGTTACATTATGAGTTAACTGTGTTTATCCGCATTTTTTTGAAAGCTGAGTTTAATTTGATGAGCCACACCCAGGCCTGATGACTGCCAGACCTGTTGAATCAAGAAATCACTTAAATAGAACCTGTCTGACAAAATGAAATAGGCTAAAAGATCTTAAAAAAACAACACATCATGCCATGATCTAAAGAAATTCAAGAACAGATGAGAAACAAAAACCCAGAACAACATCTAAAGAACTACAGGCCTCACTTGCCTCAGTTTAGACACTGGTCCATGATTCATCAATAAGAAAGAGACTGGACAAAAATGGCAGCCATGGGAGAGTTCCAATGTGAAAATCCCTGCTGACCAAAAATTGCACAAAGGCTCGCCTTACATTTGCAAAAAAACATCTTGATGATCCCCAAGACTTTTGGGAAAATGTTGGACTTTTTGGAAGATGTGCGTCCCGTTACATCTCATGTAAAACTAATACAGCACTTCATAAAACAATATCATACCATTTATTATTTATGACCACATGGTGATAAATAATAATTGTATCACAATATTTCTGTGAATTTTCATGATAATTTTCTTACCAGTATCTCTACATATTTTTTTTTCTTTTTAATTTATAAAGGACAGTTTCCAGGCCAGCATTTGCCTTCAACTTCTTCTTTTGGCTGCTCCCTTTAGGGGTCGCCACAGCAGATCATCTGCCTCCATCTCATCCTATCCCTTGCATCTTCCCCTGTAACACCAACCCTCTCCATGTCCTTCTTCACTACATCCATGAATCTTCTCTGTGATCTTCCTCTTTTCCTCCCGCCTGGCATCTTCAGCATATTCAGTAAAACAAAACAAAAAATATTTCCCCTGTGAACAGTAGCTCAGATTGCATTTCAAATATGTTTTTAATTCTGTACCACTCCCAGTTACACGGGGTGAGACTGGACATCCTGGCAGATAAGCACATCTGTCGCAAGGTCTGTGGTGGACTTTTGCCAGTCGGTGCATCGTGACATGCACTACACAAAGAGCAGAAATAAACAAACCTATCATCTGGTCAGTCACTGCAACAGATACTGGAGTCACTTTGTCTTGGCCTGTCCTTGCCACTGATAATACCTCTATCTGCCAAGAATGTGTTGCTAGTCCAGCTAAAGCTAGCGGTACTCAAATGCTTTGCAAGCAGTTTCATGAAATGGTCAGCCAGAGAGCAACTCATACCGGCTCGGACATCGCCCGGGTTAACAAGGTCAGGAGTTCCTGGCAGCGGAAGGCGAATTACAGAACTGCGTGGAGGAATCTGATCAGACCTGAATGAAACAGTCATTGTCGCCCCCAACAGACTGCTATGATGATGATGATCAAATATTACAAAAAAATAATATAAACCACCACATCTTAAGTGCACTTTTAGATGTGGAGGTTTATATGCTGAATCATTTTTCCTGCATTAGAAGTTGCTGTTGCATGGACCTCTCCACTGGCTTTTTGGCTGTCTTCATACTGAACAATGTGTTTTGTTTTCTGTTTTTTCCCTTCAGGTGGCTGAATAAATTTGACCTGAAGCGACCAAAACAGAATGAAAACAGACCACCATACGCTGGCAACTTCACACCTGAGCTGCATTGTTAACATGTGGAAAATTTTGCATACAAATTATCTACACTGTCATACCATTTTTTTCCAAGATGGCAGCAGTCAGAAGCAGCCTTAAAAACAAAATATTTCCATGCAACTAGATCCGGTTTCAGGTAACTCCAACCATAGAAACGTAGTTTACAACCACAATTCTGGTGAATTTGGGATGTTTTGTAAAACATAAATCAAAACAAAATACAGTGATTTAAAAATCCTTTTCAACCTATATTTAACTGAATACACTATCAAGACAAGATATTTAATGGTCAAACTGAACAACTTTATTGTTTTATTGCAAATATTAACTCATTTTGAATTTGATGCCTGCAGCACGTTTCAAAAAAGCTAGGGCAGGGATAACAAAAGACTGGGAAAGTTGAGGAATGATCAAAATAACTTTTTTGGAACAGTCCACAGGTGAACAGGTTAATTGGAAACAGGTGAGTGTCATGATTGAGTATAAAAGGAGCATCCCGAAAGGTTCAGTTGTTCACTAGCAAAGATGGGGTGGGGTTCACCACTTTGTGAGCAACTGCATGAGCAAATAGTCCAACAGTTTAAGAATAAAGTTTCTCAATGTACAGTTGCAAGGAATGTCATCATCTACAGTTCGTAATATCATCAAAAGATTCAGAGAATCTGGAGAAATCACTGCATGTAAACGACGAGGACAAAAACCAACATTGAATGCCCGTGACCTTTGATCCTTCAGGCAGCACTGCTTTAAAAACCAGCATCATTCTGTAAAGGATATTACGACATGGGCTCAGGAACACTTGGGAATACCATTGTCAGTTAACTGTGATGGTGTATGTGTGTGTGTGTGTGTGGGGGGGGGGGGGTGTTAGTGCCCATGGCATGGGTAACTTGCACATCTGTGAAAGCTCCATTAATACAAAATGGTACATACAGGTTTTGGAGAAACATATGCTGCCATCCAAGCAACGTCTTTTTCAAAGGACATCCCTCCTTATTTCAGCAAGATGGTGCCAAGCCACATTTCTGCACGTTGCAACAGTGTGACTTTGTAGTAAAAGTGTTGGTACTAGACTGGCCTGCCTCCAGTCTAGACCTGTCTCCCATTGAAAATGTGTGGCGCATTATGAAGCACAAAATATGACAATGGAGACCCCAGACTGTTGAGCAACTGAAGTTGTACATCAAGCAAGAATGGGAACAAATTCCACCTACAGAGCTTCAACAATTAGTGTCCTCAGTTCCTAAATGCTTATTGAGTGTTGTTAAAAGGAAAGGTGATGTAACACAGTGGCAAACATGCCCCTGTCCCAGCTTTTTTGGAATATATACCAGGCTTCAAGATGAGGGAATATTTGCAAAAAAAACAATAAAGTTTATCAGTGTGAACATTAATATTTCATCTTTGTAATGTATTAAATTGAATATATGTTGAAAAGATTTTTAAATCATTGTATTTTGTTTTCCACGTACCAAAAGCCAGTTTAGAAAGCTGGGGATCAGTCCGCCAAGGTCTCCGCCTTTGACCGCCACCTAATCCACATAGCACCGGACCCCCATGATCCCTCCTGCAGGTGGTGAACCCACTGGAGGGCAGACCCATGTAACTCCTTCGGGCTGAGCCCAGCCGGGTCCCATGGGTGGAAACCCGGCCACCAGACGCTAGCCTTCGAGCCCCTCCCCCAGGCCTGGCTCCAGGGTGGGGCCCCAGTAACCCCATACCGGATGGGGTACACTGAATCCTTGATATAGAATTTATCATGAGAGTCTATTGGATCGTTCTTAGTCTGGCCCTTCACCCAGGACCAGTTTGTCTTGGGTGACCCTATCAGAGGCAAATTGCCCCAGACAACATAGCTCCTGGGATCATCTGGGGACATCGGACCAGCTCTTTACCCTCTCGAGAATTCTCGAGGGTTCGTGGGAGTTTGCCCAACCAGTTTACATGTGTTTTGTGGACTTGGAGAAGGCATTTGACCGCGTCCCTCGTGGTTTTTTGTGGGGGGTGCTTCGGGAGTATGGCGTATCGGGCTTGTTGTTACGAGCTATTCGGTCTCTGTACGACCGTTGTGAGAGTTTGGTTCATATTGCCAACACTCGGTCGGAGTCATTCCCAGTGAGAGCTGGACTCCGCCAGGGCTGCCCTTTGTCACCGATCCTGTTCATAATTTTTATGGACAGGATTTCTAGGTGCAGCCAGGGAATGGAGGGTGTCATGCTTGGTGACCACAGGATCTCATCTCTGTTGTTTGCAGATGATGTTGTCCTGTTGGCTTCATCCAGCAATGACCTACAGCTCTTGCTGGGACGGTTTGCCGCTGAATGTGAAGCGGCTGGGATGAAAATCAGCACCTCCAAGTCCGAGTCCATGGTCCTCAGCCGGAAAAAGGTGGATTGTCCTCTCTGGGTTGGGGACAGGCTCCTGCCCCAAGTGGAGGAGTTTAAGTATCTTGGGGTCTTGTTCACGAGTGAGGGGAAAATGGAGCGAGAGATTGACAGACGGATTGGAGCAGCATCTGCCGTGATGCGGACGTTGTACCGGTCTGTTGTGGTGAAGAGGGAGCTTAGTTCTAAGGCAAAGCTGTCGATTTACCAGTCAATCTACGTTCCTACTCTCACCTATGGTCACGAGCTTTGGGTAATGACCGAAAGAACAAGATCGCAGATACAAGCGGCCGAAATGAACTTTCTCCGTAGGATTGCTGGACTCACCCTCAGAGATAGGGTGAGGAGCTCAGTCATCCGGGAGAGGCTCAGAGTAGAACCGCTGCTCCTCCACATTGAAAGGAGTCAGTTGAGGTGGTATGGGCATCTGATTAGGATGCTTCCTGGACGCCTCCCACTTGAAGTGTTTCAGGCATGTCCCACTGGGAGGAGACCCCGGGGCAGACCCAGGACTCGGTGGAGAGACTATGTCCCCCAGCTGGTCTGGGAACGCCTTGGTATCCTCTCTGAAGAGCTGGAGCAGGTGGCTGGGGAGAAGGAAGTCTGGGCTTCTCTACTTGAACTGCTGCCTCTGCGACCCGGACCTCCGGAAAAGTGGTAGAAGATGGATGGATGGATGGATTTTGTTTTCATTTATGTTTTACACAACGTCCCAACTTTACTGGAATTGAGGCTGCATGTCAACAGCGTAATGGTGTGTCGTCACCATGCAGCCAACTCCATGCAGTGATATTCATTTTTACACTGGTGTGAAATAGGGCTGGCGGATATGACCAGAATTTCATATCACAATATAAGTAATCTTATTTGACAATAACCACACACACACGCACACGCGCGCACACACACACACACACACACACACACACACACGTGTGAAAAAGTGTTTGCCCGTTCCTGATTTCTCTTTTTTTTTTGTATGTTTGTCACACTTAAATGTTTCAGATCATCAAACAGATTTAAATATTAGACAAAGATAACACAAGTAAACACAAAATGCAGTTTATAAATGAAGGCGTTTATTATTAAGGAGAAAAAAAATCCAAACCTACATGGCTCTGTGTGAAAAAGTGATTGCTTCGTAAACCTAATAACTGGTTGGGCCACTCTCAGCAGCAACAACTGCAATCAAACATTTGCTATAACTGGCAATGAGTCTTTTACAGCGCTGTGGAGGAATTTTGGCCCACTCATCTTTGCAGAATTGTTGTAATTCAGCCACATTGGAGGGTTTTCAAGCATGAACTGCGTTTTAAAGGTCATGCCACAGCATCTCAATCAGATTCAGGTCTGGACTTTGACAAGGCCACTCCAAAGTCTTCATTTTGTCTTTCTTAAGGCATTCAGAGGTGGACTTGCTGATGTGTTTTGGATCACTGTTCTGGTGCAGAACCCAAGTGCGCTTCAGCTTGAGGTTACGAACAGATGGCCAGACATTAACACAGCAAGTCTTCCAGATCCTGAAGCAGCAAAACAGCCCCAGACCATCACACTACCACCACTATATTTTACTGTTGGTATGATGTTCCTTTTCTGAAATGCTGTGTTACTTTTATGTAGGTGTAATGGGACACACACCTTCCAAAAAGTTCAACTTTTGTCTGTTCATTTTTTATTTTTCTATTTTCCCAAAAGTCTTGGGGATCATCAAGATATTTTCTGGCAAAACTGAGACGAGCCTTTATGTTCTTTTTGCTCCGCAGTGGTTTTCGCCTTGGAGCTCTGCTATGCTGGCCATTTTTGCTCAGTCTCTTTCTTATAGTGGAGTCATGAACACTGACCTTAACTGAGGCAAGTGAGGCCTACAGTTCTTTGGATGTTGTGGGGTCTTTTGTGACCTCTTGGATGAGTCGTCGCTGCGTTCTTGAGGTAATTTTAGTTGGCCGGCCACTCCTGGGAAGGTTCACCACTGTTCCATGTTTTTGCCATTTGTGGATAATGGCTCTCACTGTGGTTCGCTGGAGTTCCAAAGCTTCAGAAATGGCTTTATAATCTTTTTCCAGACCGACAGATCTCAATTACTTTGTTTCTCATTTGTTCCTGAATTTCTTTGGATTGCTGCATGATGTCTAGCTTTTGAGAATCTTTTGGTCTACTTCACTTTGTCAGGCAGGTCCTATTTTTTTTCCACAATATTTTTATTGAACCTTTTCTAACAAACATGACACAAACAATCAAACCCCAACACCAAAGCAATTCAAAAATAAAGGGAAAGAAAAAAAATGCACTAAAAACACCAACAACCATTAACAAAAGCAAGTCATCAACATTGCTTCTCTGTTTAGCCTAGGCAATCCATCACACAAGTACACATACTATACATTCACCAATTTGGAATCCACAAGGTCCACATACATCATTCACCTTCTTCTTCAGAGGCTATGTTTAATTTCTTTACATAATCAATGAAAGGTCTCCATATATTCTCAAACACATTTTCCCTTGATTTCAGTATATATGTTATTCTTTCTAGTGGAAGGTTTGTTAACATCTGTCTTAACCACTGAGTCACTTCTGGTCTATGAGTCTTTTTCCACAATAGTGCAATACATTTTTTGGCATTAAGCAAACTGAGGTCTATGAATGCTCTTTCACTCTTATTAAAGTTATGTTTTTCTGGATACAGACCCAACAAAAACAATTTAGGGTTCAATGTGAATTGTTATGAAATTATTTTTTCTATTGTTACCCTTACCTCTTCCCAAAACATTCTAATTTTTCTACATTCCCATAAACAATGAAATAGGGTTCCTTTACTTTCCATACATTTTGTGCACGTTATCTGGTATGTTTTTGTTATATCTATTTAACTCCACCGGTGTAACATACATCCGCATTAACCATTTAAAATGTATCAATTTAAGACATACATTTATTGATTTGGTTTGAGCTTCTGTGCAAGCCAATTCCCATTGTTCCTCTAAAATTTCAGTTTGCAGGTCTTCTTTCCAATAATTCATTCTTTTCTGTGAGTTTTCACTTGAGGATAATGTCAATGAGTTATAAAACTCTGAAATAATACCCTTTCTCTTACTATCTTTCGTCAAAATTTTTTCCAAGGAAGAATAAGTAGGTCGGGTGAGAGCATTATTTTGATTTGATCGAATAAAATTCCTAAGCTGAAGATATTTAAAAAAAAATGTGTTCTATTAAGATTAAATTTGATCCTCAGTTCTTCAAAAGACATTGTTATCTGAACGTGACAAATATAAGTCTTGAATCTTTTGAATCCCTTTTAAATTCCATACTTTAAATACAGCATCCGCTCTCCCTGGTGTAAAATATTGATTACCCCATATTGGGCTAAATTGTGACAATAAGTGTGGTTCTTTTAAATATTTTTTGATTTCACACCATATTTTGATCATATGCTTTACAATAGGATTTTTAACTTGTTTCTGTAGTTTTTTAGCCGTGTCTGAGTATATGAATAAGGGAAGAGGTAAAGGTAAATTATGACTCCATTTCGGTCCAGTGAGGGAGATCATTTGATGAAAAATAATATGTTATAGACCTCAGTTGTGCTGACCAGTAATACAACATAAAGTTTGGACATTTCAGACCTCCACGATCAAATGGTAAATATAGTAAGGACAGACGTAATCTAGCCTTCCTATTGTTCCATATAAATTCCACTAACTTTTTTTTAATTCTTGAGAATAGATCTGAAGGTGGTGGTAAAGGAATATATTGAAATAAATAAAGTATTTTTGGTAAGATATTACTTTTAAGTATATTAATTTTCCCGATCACCGACATTGGTAGTGACATCCATCTCTGAAGCAACTCATTAATTTCTGTCATTAAGGCTTCATAGTTGACACTGGCGACTGATTCTAACTTAGGCACAATTTGAATTCCTAAATATTTAAACTGATTTACAACATTGAATTGATTTACCTCAGGAGCTGGGTGATTTCTCTGGGTCTCATTTAGCATTAATATTGAAGATTTAGTTTTATTTATTTTATATCCTGATATTTCCCCAAAGTTCTTTATTAAATTTAACAAGGTCGGAATTGATTTTTTTAAGATTCGATATAAACAAAATTATGCCATCAGCATACAGGGAAATTTTATGTTCTGTTGGTCCTACTTTAATTCCATATATTTGTGGATGTAAACGTACTGCCATCGCTAAAGGTTCAATTGCCATAGTAAACAGTAAAGGTGAAAGTGGACAGCCTTGTCGACATCCTCTATTGATTTTTATTGATTTTGAGATATTGCTATTTGTTAGGATTTCTGCTGTAGCATTATTGTATATTATCTGAACCCATTTTATGAAATTATTTCCAAGTCCAAACCTTTGTAGGACTTCAAAACGAAAGGGCCATTCGACCCTATCAAAGGCCTTTTTCAGCGTCCAATGATAGGAGAGCTGTATCCGGTGCTTCTTTATTAGAATAAATAATATTAAATAGTCTTCTTACATTATGGAAGCCTTGTCTTCCCATTATAAAGCCATTCTGATCTCGGTTAATAATATTTGGTAATATTTCTTGTAGTCGTCTTACTAAAATTTTACAGATTATCTTAAGGTCAGCATTTAATAGGCTTATTGGTCTCATGTTTTCACATATATTAGAGGGTTTACCTGGTTTTGGCAACAGTATAATTAAGGCATTATTCATGTATGGTGGTAAATTACTATTTTGAAATGCTTCTAAAACCATTTCCAAAAATGGTTTTATTAATTTATTCTTAAATTTTTTATAGAGGTCAACTGGAAGACCATCTGGTCCCGCACTTTTTCCTGATTTCATATTATCAATGGCTAGCCCAACTTCTTCTTGACTAATTTTTGACTCCAGTATCTCCCTATTTTCGTTTGGAATACACGGTATAGATAATCCGTCCAAAAACCCATTTAGTTTTGTTAAGTCAGTTTCATTTTTTGTATCATATAGTTTTTCATAATAATCTCTGAAGACACTATTAATTTCTAAAGGATCTACAACTGCCTGTCCGTTACTTATAATACTGGTAATTGGTGTTTTAAATTCTAATTGTTTAATCTGCCATGCCAATAATTTTCCTGATTTTTCACCTTGTTCATAAAAAGTTTGCTTCAATCTTAGAAGACTCGAGGCAGCTCTATTCGCTGATTTTTTTGTCATATTCAGCTCTCAGAATCAGTAATTCATTCTCTAATTTTGGATTACTTCCTGCATACACTTTTTCTTGAAGAATTTCTATTTTACGTTCCAATTGGACTCTCTCCTCTCGAGTCTTCCTAGATTTTGAACCTGTATAACTAATAATATGCCCCCTAATAAAAGCTTTGAAAGCTTCCCACTTTATACATGCTGATGTTTGTGTAGTATTAATATCAAAGAACTCATCTATCTGTTTTTCTATGTACTTAACAAATTCCTCATCCTGAAGCCATGTATGCTGAAATTGCCACCTACCTGGAACCTTTGTCAATTTCTTATCTACATATATTAGACAGCAGGGTGCGTGATCAGATATCACGATGTTATCATAGAAACAGTTTTGAATCTTGGACCTTAATTCTGTGGAGATCAAAAAATAGTCAATATGTGAAAATGTCTTGTAGGTATTAGAATAACAAGAATAGGCTTTGACTTGTGGTTTCATTTCTCTCCATATATCTAGCAATCTCAATTCTTTCATAAAATGATTAATGGTCATCCTGCATCCATTGTGCGTACAGTCCAGTCCTGTTGATCTAGCTATACTGGGCTTCAATGTACAATTAAAATTCCCTGCTATTATATGTTGCCCTGTGAGTGATGCTAAAGTAAGAAATAAATTGACGAAGAAGTTTTGATCATCTATATTGGGACCGTATAAGTTCACCAGATTTATATTTTCTAATAACAAAGATCCTTGGATGATTAGATATCTTCCAAATTTATCTCCAATTACATTTTTCACTTGAACTGGGACTGTTTTATGTATGGGAGTCATAACTCCCCTGGCTCGGGATGAAAATGATGAGGTGAATACACTTCCCTGCCATCTACTCCTAATTCTTTTTACATCCTCCTCTATTAGATAGGTTCAAAAATTGTGTTTTTACAAGAAACTCATGTCTTTTATTTTATTCATAACTTGTTTAAGTTTTTTTAGATTTTGTAGACCTCTGCAATTCCGTGAAGTTAAATTAAGATTAACGCTTTGGTCTATGATCAATAAAGAGTTTGAGATTACCTCGCAATATAAACATGCTCATACAGAGAAGCAAAAACATGGATGGTTGAACATTCATCCCACAAACTACACAAAAACAAATTCCCCCTCCCCACATTCGTGGTACTCCCCCCAAAATCAAAAAAAAATAAAAATTCCGTCTCCCGCTATAGCCAGTGGCTGCTCCTCACTCGCGAGGATCAGTCAAACCACTCTCTCTTTCTCCTCTCAATCACCCTTACTCTGCTACTTTAAGTGACATGACAATAACTCTCTTCTGTAGTTTTTCCAACTTAATTCCAAAATTTTATAGCAACTTTGTACATCATAGCTTTTTTTTTTTCTTATATAATACAATCTATATTTTATAGACATGCTGTATGTTTCAAATCAGTCAGATACTTGTACACATGCTTAAATATTCTACCTTTATATCTTGTTCTTGCTTCATGCTTAGCTCCCGCCAGTCTCTCCTTGGATCTGCTTGATAAGCTCCTGCGCCTCCTGAGGGGTCTTGGAGATATGGGTTCTCCCTTTATATGTGACCAGCAGTCTTGCCGGATGAATCACTCCGTGACGAATCCCGAGGCTGCGCAGCGCTTTACGGGCGGGGTCAAACTGTTTCCTTAATTGTTGAATACCTGTGGCCAAATCTGAGTAGAACCGCACCTGATGATCCTGATATTTGATTTCTCCTTTAGCACGCGCTGCGTTGGTGATCGTCATTTTGTCTCTGTAGTTGAGGAACTTCATAATCAGCGTCCTCGGTGGTGTCTTATCTCTCAGTGGGCCGATTCGGTGAGCGCTCTCCAAGACGACCGATGACTGCAGACCCGCGTTGTTCAGCGCCTCTGGAATCCACTTTTCCAAAAAGGAACATGTATCCCATCCCTCCGTATCCTCCCACCAGCCTTAAATTATTCCGTTGCGACCTGGACTCTAAGTCCAGGACATTATCTTCCAGACGTTTATTTTTTAATTCCGATGTTTGGACCTTTAATTGTAGGCTGGTGACGTCATCTTCAGCGTTGGAGATTCGGAGCTCCACCTGCAAAACTCGTTCCATACAGTCGCTTATTTCTTTTCTCATTCCTTCTATCGCTGCTATAATCCCATCAAACTTAGATGGAAAAGTCTGCTCTCATGGAGCTGATGGCAGCCAGCACCGCATTCGTGCCTTCTTCAGCAGATGCCGCTCCGCCGCTAGCTTGCTTCGCCATAGTATCTGGAGATTTACCTGCTTCGTCACGAGCGTGGAAGTCTGTTAGCTTGGATTGTTTCGAAGAATCGCTTTTTCCTCCGCCTAATTTCCCAGCCTTCGTCTTTACCATATCCGCGCCTAAACGCTGGGATAGGTTTTTGTTCCAATTGAGAGTTTTAGCCTTCTTTTTATTTTCAGGAGCAGAGCAGAGTGAAACACGTCTTCCTACGTGGCCGCCATAACCGGAAGTCCAGGCAGGTCCTATTTAAGTGATTTCTTGATTGAGAACAGGTGTGGCAGTAATCAGGTCTGGGTGTGGCTAGAGAAATTGAACTCAGCTTTCCAAAGATGTGATAAACTACAGTTTATTTACGTTTTAACGGGAGGCAATCACTTTTTCACACGGGGCCATGTAGGCTTGGAATTTTTTTTAACCCTTAATAATAAACACCTTCATTTAAGCACTGCATTTTGTGTTTACTTGTGTTATCTTTGTCTAATATCTAAATTTGTTTCATGATCTGAAACATTTAAGTGTGACAAACATACAAAAAAAAAAGAGAAATCAGGAAGGGAGCAAACACTTTTTCACACCACTCTCTCTCTCTCTCTCTCGCTCTGTGTGTGTGTGTGTGTGTGTGACGATATACATTTCTGGTAAATTCTAAAGTTTTTATACAATTACCAATAAAAAGGACCATCACTTTTTTTATATTTTAAATTACATACTGAAAAAAGTCAATTGTACAAATTCATGTCATTAATTTTATGCACTTTTTTCCCTCTTAATTTTGCAGTGTTGTTATAAAATTGTTTTTTAATGTGCATTTGAGATGACTTCAACTTCATTCATTATCGCTTCTTGACTAATTAAAAATTATTAGAAATTAAGTTACATTAAGAACCAGTTTGTTCCTCCGACACCATCCATCCATCTTCTTCCGCTTAATCCTTTTCGGGTCGCAGGGGTGCTGGAGCCTATCCCAGCATCTTTGGCCAAGAGGCAGGGTACACCCTGGACAGATCGCCAGTCCATCGCAGGGCCAACACAGAGACACAGACAACCATTCACTCTCACAGTCACACCTAAGGACAATTTAGAATCCCCAGTTGATGCCAGTTAACCTAACTTGCATGTTTTTGGCATGTGGGAGGAAACCGGAGAAATCCCGGAGTAAACCCACGCAGACACGGGGAGAACACGCAAACTCCACACAGATCACTGTTGGTCAGGGGCTGGGATCGAACCCAGGATCCCCTAGCCAAGGGTGAGTTGCTGTGCTGCCACAGTGCTAACCACTCCTCCACCGCACTGCCTCATTTTAATTTATTTATTATTTATTCATTTATTTAGTGTGTATGCGGCTGCTGTCACACACTTTTGCAGCTTTAGTAATATTTTTTTCAGACAAAATTAAGAAATTTGGCAGTGATTTAAACCAGAACAATGGTCTGATACACGTGTCCTATTAGCAACACGTTAACAGCGTCATTTAGCATTTGCCGTTTTATAATTAGAGAGCGATGGTGTTCACATTACTTACCCCCAATTAAAACGAGGTCGTCATATCGCACAGACCTAGTATCAAAATTTATATCGGTGTTATCGTGAACAATATGATATGGCACACCCATAGTCAGGAAATTATTTCTAAACATTTCATGGATACCCAACTTTCCTTTCCCCATTCTGTTATGCTGAGCACCAAGCTAGAAGGTGGAAAGTACCATTTTTATGGTCTTTGGTATGACCCGGCTGTGGGGCAGATGCTGTACTACTAGGCCACCATTCTGGTATTTAAATAAGATGCTACTATTCATCTTTTTTAATTGCAGAGATTACTGATGAAGCACTGAAATGGAGTTAAAGTGTATTTTTCTTAGTTATCTTTTCGGATGCTGGGGGGCAAATTTGGGATGTCAGACAGTCAGTTGTTGACAAACGGCCCTTTTTTTTGTTTACTCATGCAAAGAAGCCAATATTGTTGGTGCCTTGCTCTCATCTTTCAACCTGCCTGCTTTATATCAACTTCCCATTTATCATGTTTTCAACAGGAGTACATGCATACGTCTGAGAACATTTCTGGCCCTCAGTCCACTGACTCTTTTTTTTTTTTTTTTTTTTTTTTTTTTTTTTTTAAATTGTGTTTATGTGCAGGAGCTCCAGTTTGAGCGGCTAACCAGGGAGCTGGAAGTGGAAAGGCAGATTGTGGCCAATCAGCTGGAAAGATGCAGACTTGGGGCTGAGTCACCAGGCGCTGGTAGCAGCAGGTAATGAGAAGACACACGCGCACACACACACGCACACAATGCTACAGTCCAACACATGACATTTTTCATCCTTCACAGCAGTGACCATATTCCATGCTATAACCTTATGGCATTATAGCATTGCGATGAAGCAACCCGCAGTGCTCAAATATGTTTCGAGTGTTAATCTAAAGGTTTATCCTCCTGATCTATTAAGATAAGATAAGATAAGCCTTTATTAGTCCCACAACGGGGAAATTCCAGGATTGCAACAGCACAGGGATAGCAACACTCAGAGCAACAATCAGAAGGCAAGAGAAAAAAAAAAAAACAAAAAAAAAAAACAAGCAAGCAAGAGCAGCTAATATACATATGTACATATTACTATAAAATATATACTGTATACACACACACACACACACAGACACACAGTGCAGAGCATTGTAGCTGGATGGAATAAATATATGAATATATGAACACAGTGCAGAGCATTGTAGCTAGATGGAATAAATATGTAAATATATAAACACCCACAGTACGGAGCATTGCAGCTAGGTGGAATAAATATGCAAGTATATAAACACACACAGTGCGGAGCAATGTAGCTAGATGGAATAATATGTAGATATATAAAAACACAGTGCGGAGCATTGTAGCTAGATGGAATAAATATATAGATATATAAATATAAACACACCCAGTGTTGAGCATTGTAGCTAGATGGAATAAATATATAGATATATAAATATAAACACACCCAGTGCGGAGCAATGTAGCTAGATGGAATAATATGTAGATATATAAAAACACAGTGCGGAGCATTGTAGCTAGATGGAATAAATATATAGATATATAAATATAAACACACCCAGTGCTGAGCATTGTAGCTAGATGGAATAAATATATAGATATATAAATATAAACACACCCAGTGCAGAGCATTGTAGCTAGATGGAATAAATATGTAAATATATAAACACACACAGTGCAGAGCATTGTTGCTAGGTGGGATGAAACAGCATAACCGTCTATTTAGTTATCCTACATGGTATGATTATGTGCCCATACATATTCTCACCCTCCATAGCGACCGGTATGTTCCTAGTTGTATGCCGGAGAGGACCATTGTGTAAGTCTATTGCATCTTTTGCATTCAAAAAAAAACCTATTAGTTTGTTACGTCTTTTTGCTATCTCTGCGAGCAGCCCTGCTTAGGTTGTACAGTCTGACAGCCGTTGTCAGGGACGGCAGTGGCTCAGGAGGTAGAGCAGGTCGCCCAGTAACCACATGGTTGGTGGTTCGAATCCCGCTCTCCCCAGATATCCTGCCGTTGTGTCCCTGGGAAAGACACCTCACCCCAATTGCTCCTGGTGGGTCTGGAAGCGCCATGTTAGGCAGCTATGCCGCCATCAGTGTGTGAATGTTATGTGGACGTCTGACAGCCGTCTATTAATTCACAGTTTAAATTATGTAGTGTATGTAAGGCAGGTAAACAAGTTTTAGACTGAAGTAGAAATAAATATACTTGGCTTTTAAATGTTAAAGGAGCAGTGTGTAAAATTTGATGACATCTAGCAGTGAGGTTCCAGATTGGAACAAAGAAGAAAAAAAATCTGTCCCCAACCCCTCCTCTTCCAAATGTGAATGACAGGTGTCAGAAACCTTCAATATACTGTGACTATACAAATGGTTTAAGATATAACACATTATTTCTTGAGCTTTTATCCCAGAAAGAAACATCACATTAATATCCCATATTTAAACTACGGATCCACAATATTAGATTTTTGCCGATATTGTCGATACCGAGGTATGCACATGATTTCCCCCACTCCACCCATTTCATTCTTCTTTATCTTACAGTGATGGTTAACTGGCATAGAAAAACACATTCCCCAAGGAAAATAACACAACTACCTCAGCTCAATATGAAAATAAATGCATTGTTTAATTTTCACGTTAAACAGAACAGTAAACTTCCTCCTTTTAATAGGCTTGAAGGATACTGTTCCCCTGGCAGTCCTTACAACAGCCACAACCAGGGCAAGAGAAAACATGTAAATAAATGCAGTCTGTCCACAGGGATCATGTGAAAATGAAGTGCATTCACTGTACAACTGTAAAGTAACTAAAACAATTTGCATTAACATGGTCAGTGTAATGGTTTTAAATTACCGAATAGAGAAGCACAAATAAGGCTGCATGTGTTTTGCAGACTTACTTAAACTCAGCGTCATATAAACTGGATCAAATAAATTGCTTCAAAATAGGAATACGCTAAACAGCATCTTTTTCAAGCAGTAACGTAGAACCGCCTCAGTATATGATGTCATTCCCTCAGGCCATGGGAGCAGCCTAATGTCGTAACAGAGCATCACTCCCAACTGTCCTCATATTTTATCAGCTTTAATATTAATTTGTCCCGATGCTGATAAATCATTTTCAATGCTTTATTAGCTCATACCGATAATGTGCCAATTAGGGATGCAAGTTATCGATTAATTCATTAATCATTAGTTGATTCACCTTATCAATCGATTAACGATTAATTGATGAGTGGGAATTTTCCTGAGAATCGGAACTTCCCTCGGTACAATAGGGTCTTTCTGTCTTTAACATATAAAAAGTTAATTACTGTTTTTGATATTCTGAATAAAACATGAACATCATATCCTTCAGTAATTTATTGTACCATTTTCATTTTTTTACTACAGACAATAGCATTTTTTGTAGTTTAACAAATTTTGTACTGTATAGTGTGTACTATGTGCTGGTACATCTCAGTAAATTACAAATGTCATGATTTTTAATTTATTTCAAAAACTATTACCAATATTACAAAATTTATTTTTTTTATTTATATTACAAAAAACAAATAACTTTCACATTCTCATTTACTGAGATGCACTAGTAAACTGTTTTAACAGGAAAACAAATTGTGAGCTACTTCATCTGTTGCATGTTAAACATCCCAGTACCCCAGCAATCCAGACAAACTCAGTACGATCTGGGCTCCTCGGTCTGCTACCTCAGTGGTAACTTGAGTTTGGTCTGCTTTCCCGTGTAGCGGCGGGTTGAAGGTAGCAGGGATGGGTTTTTGTGCTCATGTAGCTTCTTCCTTGCTCTAGTCCGTTTCTCCGCCCTGTTGAATTGAAGCAGGTGGGTGGATCTTCAAGCTCGCATGCCATTGGAGCTTGTTGGGGGTCAGTAACGTACCCTGGAAGGGTGAGGTTTTTCACTCTTCACTGCACATGCACTTTGGGGGCTTGGCGTCGTCTTCTGCTTTTTCTTTAGTTATGGTTGAAAGGCGGCAATGGGTGACCGCGTGTGTCCCCGCCTGGACGGCGACGCCACTACATTTCATAAAATAAGCTCCCACTGAAAAAGACTGCCAAGTTGTCACTTAATTGACAGCTAATTAATTTAATCGGCTAAATTCTTAACGACAATTAATCGAAAGTCAATTAATCATTAACAACCCTCGTGCCAATATTATCGTGCATCCCTAGATTACAGTATACAGTGAATGTAAGTTCAACTACCACAGGGCATAAACACGTTGGAAACCGACATTAAACGCAGTGATTTTGTGTAATGTCAAACAGTTTTTTGAGGGGAAAAAAAATTACATTGTGCATTTATCTTGGTAGGCTACATTTCCTGTCCAGCAGAAAGCAGGCAACTTCAGCATCACTTTCAAAACTTTTGTCCCTCACTAGCAATTTCTTTATGACTAAGGCCATAGCAATATTTATCCGTTCTTTGTCAGTCCTAATTAGGGGTGTGCCATATTGTGTCGTTCACTGGTATAAATTTTGATTCCGGTGTAAAAATGAATAGCATGATATTTGGGGTCTGCTGCGTGACGACGTCACACCATTACACTGCCGACGGAAGTTAAGCGTTACCATAGAAACAGCAAAGCAAACATGGTGCGGGAAGCTGCCGCTCCAAAGTTGGAGTGTCTACATTCGGTGGAGTGGAAATATTTAAGTTTTAAGGCTGTTTCAGACTGCTGCCATGTGTTAAAAAAAAAAAAAAAACGGTGTGGCAATGTGGATAATCTGCCTGCATTTTTTCCACACGTCAACAACACCACTGGAGTGTGGGGGGGGGGGGCATCTGTTCAGTGCGACAAAAGCCAAAAAGCCCCAGGAGAGGTCTGTGCAACGAGAGTTACAATGCAGGTAAAGTGATGGAGCAGCAAACCCGACATCTGTGTGCACTTAAGATGTAAAGGTTTATATTATTTTCTTGTAATATTTGATACAGAATAAAAAAAATATTTTAAACTAAATATGAGCTGCTGTTTATAAACTTGAGAAATAAGAGGTTTTGTTTTTCCTGAGTATGTTAGAAGGTAAACAAGAAAAGCACTCAGAGAGCGCAGACCTCCGCCAAGTACCTCAGTTCCCCTTAATATTGGGATTTTCCCCAAATATAATAGTCTTACATTTATTTTATCTATATTTTCAGATACCTTGACCATCAAAACATATCTTTAGCAATTGGATTGACATTGATTATTAGTTAAGTAGTTATTGAGAAAATTCACTTTTTCGGTAATGGCGGTTTTCTTCTGGCTATAGCTCCATAGCTTTTGAAGATACAACAAATCCATTGGCACACTACTGATTCCTCAGTGTCTTGGCTATATTTTGGTGTTTGTTGTATGTTTATATCTTAATTTGTTACCTTACAGTGATGAAAATTCCAAAGATCCCCTATTAATTTCCTGTTCTGGATCACAGTATCCGGATTTTTTGCAGGATCGGGATCAGTCTTTGATATTTCGTAGAACCTATTGGGATCTTATCCTGTATTTTTTTGGCAAGCGTCCTGAACATTTATTGTGGAGTTATACACATATGGTGAAAATGGCCTTATCTTGCAATGATAAAGAATCCTTTAAAAAAATTCCTGGATCCAGACGGTGATCCGGATCACTCCCAAAATCTAATCATTTCTTCCGTGTCCCATTTCGGACTTGTCCTGAAAATTTTGTAAAAATCTGTTCATAACTTTTTGAGCTATGTTGGTAACAGACAGACAGACAGACGGACCGACAGACCGACCCCGGTAAAAATATAACTTCCTTGGCGGAGGTGATAATGCTGGCCTGTGAAACTTTCCTTTTTGCATAAATTTAAAAGAAAAAAGCCTGTATTCTGCAATACCGTGAAAATTCACAGAAATGTCATATCATTTTTAGGTCATATTGCCCACCCCTAGTCCCAGTATGGTAAAGTCTCTTCATGTTTTTGTTTCTTTAACACTTGATTTGCTTTTCTTGCTCTGAAAACATCTTACTTCCAACCAGTGCTGTTCCTGTCTTCTACTCTTCTTGTTTTACGTCGGCCTGAAACCCAAACGAGGCTAAAAAGTCTTAACAGCCACTTTGCCATTACAATTGATGGCTTTGTCCATTCTGAGCTACTGTAGAAAGATGGCAGTGCAAGATGGCAGAGAGAGGACCTGCTTCACATGTAGATATAAACGGCTTATTCTTAGGCAAAGATAGTCTGGCAGCTTTTTATTTTTATTGGCTAGACACTACTGAAAACATGTTTTTAACAATTTTATTAATCTTTGCTAAAAAAAATCCTTCAAATTGTTACCCACTGTTTGTTTAAGCATATGTCTAGCAGCGATGCCTCTTTGTCGGATGGTGTCCATTATAGTGAGGTCGCATTTGCTCGGTGAAGCACTGCTGCCAGTAACTTTGCTCTGTGCTCAGTCCGACTTCATCAGCAAAGACACTGGACGTCCTGATCATCACACCTCAGTGACCACACATTCTGTCCCGTCTGCAGTGGCTCACACACGTCAGGATCCTTTGCAGTGTTCAGTATCACGTACAGTACACCAGTGGGCTTTACAGGCTCACTGTGAAGAGGGATTAGCGACAGTCTTACTATTGTATAAACACAATAAAAGGGATTCATAGTTTATTTCTGTGTTTCTCCCGAGAGCTGCGTGCATACAGAATATAAGCAGTGGATAGTGACGCATATAAGGATCTTTCCTCTGTATTGATTGTATGTTACTGATATTTGTAAATGTTACTAGATAGAGAAATGGAGATGATATGAGTTTCTATGTGTATATTTTTGAGAGGTTTTACAGTTTTATATTTTGATCACTCTGGCAGTTTTAGGCTTCCGGGCTTCAAATAGAACTATTAACAAATTTTACAACTGTTGGCAGGGGTGATTGGGATAGAACACCAGATAGGTGTCAGCTGATAATGATTACCTACTGGTTTTTGTTTTTGGTTTTTTGGTTTTTTGGGGGGGGGGGGGTTTACACAGAGGTCATAATTGTAAGACAATAAAGACTGTTTATACCAGCAGTCTAACATGCTCATGCTCAAGATGAGTAGCCCTTCTTATCCTCATTTTTTTCTGTGTCTTGCTATAGACTGACTTCAATGTTGTAAACATCCATGTCACTAATGATGCACACATTTAGCCTTTGTTCAGGGAGCAGTTGTTTAAAACCTCAATGCATGAACGCATGGAAATGATAAATATAGCAGCACACAAGTGGTCAAAACCAAGACAGTTAAACACCCACAGACAAGGAGGCTTCTGAGGCCAAATGGCTAATTGTACTTTTATGACAGGGTAAATCACCAGTCACCCAAGGTCTAAGTAAAGGAAAAGATAAATATATTAAAATAAATTCAGAGTCAAATGACACTTGCAAGACAAAAACGAATATTTAAATGACCAAAACTAGCACAGGAAAACGCAATACTTTTTCTGATTTCAGAGCTTCATTAGTATTCAGCTGTCATGATAAAATATGTTTTTTCCAATTCTTCTGAAACTGTATTTGCCAAATTTTAACTCAAAAGTTGTAGAATGAGCACTGCATGCACAAGTATTCCTAACCACTGCACCTAACCAGCACAGCTGACAGTTTTCAGCTATCGTATCCTGAGCTCCAGCAGGGATTTTTTTGAAATTTAAGTTTTAGATTGATTTTACTTCACCTTGTACAGCCTGTGGCACAAGATGGCATTCTTGTATCCATTGATCCACTGTTTGACACTTCTTGCAGCCTTCCAAGCTCCATTCAGTGCAGTTTTTTTGTTTGTTTTTCACCTAGCCTGTGCACGCACACAGTCAACCAAGCAGCGTAACGCCATGTGTGCAAACCCTCTGTTGAAGGCATGGGTAGTTGATGGGTTGTAGTGCAACTACAGCTATGCAACAAGTCAGATATCTAGAATAACTTCAAACTAGGCCTCACAAAAAAGCCCAGTCTCCTTTTGGGGATTTGGCACTCAGAGCACTCTTCTCACAAATTTTTGGGGGGACGTTTTTGTAATTTTGAATATTTAATGTTGCATGGTCCCTATCAGTGATCATTTCATTAGATATGGGCTTCAGTGTGCAAACTGCTCATATGAATAATTGTTTAATCTGATTTTTTGTTTGTTTAATGGCAATATAGTTAGCTATGTTATTGGTCAAAGCTTTGATGCGGTTACAGTTTGGGGGAAAACAATCTATTTCTTCGTCTCTTTCATGCATTCTGCTTTAGTGGTGATCATTATGAAAATTGTATGTGTATTCTGGTATAGGTATGGTTAAATATTTAATACTGTCATCCAAGTTGTGCTTCTTTTACTTATCGACTTTTATTATAGACGTTATTGCATAGTACTGCATAATGTAGGAATTATTCACTTTTTACATTCCTTTTGGGTGTTGTGTTCTGCAATATGGTCCTATCGTTAGGAAAATTAATGACTTATATTTGACTTATTCTATATTCCCCTAAAGGCAAATATAGATTTTTATTATGTTGGCAAAAAGCACATGGTGCTCTTGTTCTGTTGGGTTTTAAGAGCCTTCAAAGCTCAGGCAGCATCCAGTACATCTCAGTATTTTTACATGAAAGTACAGGTACAATATTTTTCCTTTTGCCATTTTTATGTAGTATATTGCCTGAACTCTCTCACATGGTGGATGCTGTTTTTAATGAAATGCAAGTTGCACTTGCATATAGTTCACAAATGGGTAACTGAGAAATGCATCTTACATCACAGGTTTGAGCTCAAACTGGCCTTAATATAATTTGAGTTTATATGGGTGCATGACTCTTTGTTTCAGTAGTGGCTCTCTAATCTTTTCTGGCTCCACCATTTCAACTCCTGTGCCCTTACACAGTCCATTCTTGCACTTCAGCCCATGTAACCGCAAAAAACACTCACCTACTACCAGCACTTACTTAGGAGTGAGTGTCCATTTCCCCTTTGTCCCTTTTTAGACTTGAAGTGCTTCCAAAACACAAACCATAAATATGCAGACAGATGAAACAAAGAAGTTCTGCCAAAAATGGATCAACAGTCAGACTTTGAGTTCTCTTTAATTAGTACTTTTAGACCTCAGTTGTTGTGTATCAAACTTGCTCTCTGTATTCACAAATTGTGATTTTTTTAAGCATATGTGTTGTTAGAAAGTGGGGAGGTTACACCAATCCTTTTGTTATTGTTGATTGGTTCCCTGTAGTAATCACATGTTGTTGAGTGAAGTTGCCCATTCAGTGACATTCAGATATCTAAAAAGTAAACGAAAAACCCAAATCACTACAATGGTGATTATTCTAACAGACCCAGCCAGTAAATCTTGAATATTAATGTAGAGATACATATTGTATGTAATCCTCCTGAATAAATACGTGTGTACTATTTTATTCTGGATGAAACGTCCTTGAGCCAGTGTGCTGTCTGAAGCAAACTCACTGAAGTCTATTTATGTTGATATGATGTTGAAGTATTGACTGCTGCAGGATTTAAAGGCATTGAGTCCAAGTTTCTTCTTTAATTTTCTGACAAATCACCTGTTGCATATCTGCTAAACCATGCTAGTGGGCATACTCTTGAAATGTAAGTTTGGTCCACATCATTATTTGAAATGAAAACAGTGATTATATTTTGAGAGGATTAGACAATGTTGTTTTTGAAGAAAGGGTTTGCAAGTCCTCTTTGTACCCTATCTCCATGTCAGGAGCTGTTGTGGTTGGTGGATATGTAGGTCTCTTAAGGTATTACTGTATATGTCAGAATGTCTGATTTTCCCCAGCAGAACACAGCTTTGTATTGGAATATTCATTGTTATTCATGTCACCTTCCATTTTTCAGTGTTATGGTAATTTTGTGTTTTACTGTATACTGACTAAATGACTTAATCCAAGTTTTTTTTCCCCCTTTTGGGAGTTTGCAGCATTAGAGTGCCTTAGCTTTTTGTGCCTCATTAAACCATGCTTTTAACATATTTTAACAGTATCTGGATGGAGATTTTATGCATTTTGATGTAGCCTGTTAGGCTGAATTTTCGAACTGGAAGGTCATGATATCAGGCCCCGGCCGGGTCATACCAAAGACCATATTTAAAAAAAAAAAAAAAAAAAAAAAGGTACTTCCTGCCTTCTATCCTGGTGCTCAGCATAATAGAATGGGGAAGAAAAGTTGGCTACCCAGCCACAGGGGGATTGCAAGCCAATGTCCTCCCTGTGGTGGTCCCAAGCCCAGGTCGATCAAGAGGGGTTGCATCAGGAAGGGCATTCGGTGTAGAAATCCTTGCCAAATCAATATGTGGATTATCACAATATCAGGTGATGATACACTGTGGTAACCCTGAAAGGCAGCAGCCGAAAGGATGAAGTAATGCACAAGGTCTTCTCAGGATCATTGTTAAGGTAAATTTTCTGATAGTTATTACTGCAGTTTTGTTTCAGAAAGCTGCCTTTAATTTGTTGTTGTTCAGCCACTGGCAATATTTCCATTTTATCGAAGAGCCCGACACCCCTTCTTTCACAAATTGTTGAACAAAAGGTCTAAGGATCAAAGTTCTTTTATCCTACAGAAGGTTTCTTATGCCACGTTCCATGTACTTCAGAATGATGTCACTTCCATCTTAATAGTTTTTCAGCAAAACAAGTCAGAACGCTCTGACTCTCTTGTTAGCTACTTTGCGGCAATCATTAACAGAAAACAATGCAATACACAGCAACTTACATATTAAAACACCAAAGCAGCTGGGCAGTACTGTGTATACAGCCAGCTACCACAGACGTATAAGACACAAGCTAATACAGTGGTGTGAAAAAGTGTTTGCCCCTTCCTGAGTTCTCTTTTTTGTATGTTTGTCACACTTAAATGTTTCAGATCATCAAACAAATTTAAATATTAGACAAAGATAACACAAGTAAACACAAAATGCAGTTTTTAAATGAAGGTGTTTATTATGGAGGGGGGGGGATCCAAACCTACATGGCCCTGTGTGAAAAAGTGATTGCTCCCTAAACCTCATAACTGGTTGGGCCACTCTTAGCAGCAACAACTGCAATCAAGCGTTTGCAATAACTGGCAAGGAGTCTTTTACAGCGCTGTGGAGGAATTTTGGCCCACTCATCTTTGCAGAATTGTTGTAATTCAGCCACATTGGAGGGTTTTCGAGCATGAACCGCTTTTTTAAGGTCATGCCACAGCATCTCAATCAGATTCAGGTCAGGACTTTGACTAGGTCACTCCAAAGTCTTCATTTCTTCATTTTATTTTTCTTAAGCCATTCAGAGGTGGACTTGCTAGTGTGTTTTGGATCATTGTCCTGCTGCAGAACCCAAATGCGCTTCAGCTTGAGGTCCCGAACAGCTGGCCGGACAGTCTCCTTCAGGATTTTTTGGTAGACAGCAGAATTCATGGTTCCATTTACCACAGCAAGTCTTCCAGGTCCTGAAGCAGCAAAACAGCCCCAGACCATCACACTACCACCACCATATTTTACTGCTGGTATGATGTTCCTTTTCTGAAATGCTGTGTTACTTTTACGCCGGATGCAATGGGACACGCACCTTCCACAAAGTTGAACTTTTGTCTTGTCAATCCACAGAGTATTTTCCCAAAAGTCTTGGGGATCATCGAGATATTTTCTGGCAAAACTGAGATGAGCCTTTATGTTCATTTTGCTCAGCAGTGGTTTTCGTCTTGGAACTCTGCCATGCAGGCCATCTTTGCCCAGTCTCTTTCTTATGGTGGAGTCATGAACACAGACCTTAATTGAGGCAAATGAGGCCTGCAGTTCTTTGGATGTTGTTGTGGGGTCTTTTGTGACCTCTTGGATGAGTCGTTGCTGCGCTCTTTGGGTTAATTTTGGTTGGCCGGCCACTCCTGGGAAGGTTCACCACTGTTCTATGTTTTTGCCATTTGTGGATAATGGCTCTCACTGTGGTTTGCTGGAGTCCCAAAGCTTTAGAATTGGCTTTATAACCTTTTCCAGACAGATAGATCTCAGTTACTTTGTTCCTCATTTGTTCCTGAATTTCTTTGGATCGCAGCATGATCTCTAGCTTTTGAGGATCTTTTGGTCTACTTCACTTTGTCAGGCGGGTCCTATTTAAGTGATTTCTTGATTGAGAACAGGTGTGGCAGTAATCAGGCCTGGGTATTGCTAGAGAAATTGAACTCAGCTTTCCAAAGATGTGATAAACCACAGCTAATTTATGTTTTAACCGGGGGTGGGGTCACTTTTTCACACAGGACCATGTAGGTTTGGATTTTTTTTTTTTACCCTAAATAATAAACACCTTCATTTAAAAACTCCGCTTTGTGTTTATTTGTGTTATCTTTGTCTAGTATTTAAATTTGTTTGATGATCTGAAACATTTAAGTGTGACAACCATACAATAAAATGAGAAATCAGGAAGGGGCAAACACTTTTTCACACCACTATAGATACTACATTTTATGCAGCTGTTGATGCATGGTGCAGGGGCACAACCATCTTGCATCCTAACTTGGGAATAATGCAGGTTTTCCAGCTTTATAAAGTCAGAAATCCAGCTTCAGAAGCCATTCCATTTGAAACTTCCAGTCTGGGAATTCAGACATCTGGAATGCTGTATCAATGCCTAATGTTTTAAATCTTACGCTACTGTTGTTTGAGGTGAGGTTACTACAACAGATTTAATCATGTTTGTCATGTACACGTCAGTACTGACACATCCCACCAAGGGTCCGGATCCACCTCCTCTGAGCCTTTTAAGAAAACAAGTAGCCCTGTTTTCACACCTTTATTAAAGCCGGGGGTGGGGGGGATAAATGAAATGGCTGTCAGTGTGCATTTATGTATGAATGGAGATGAGCTTCAAGCATTGCGGTCACACTGATTTGTTCAGTAGGACAGCCGGACAACAGCCGAGGTGACAACATGCTTTAGGCTTCTGATGAGAGTCATTACCAGTTGTTACACCTCTAGAGCTGGCCATCACCTGCAGTTTCTACAAGCAGATAGGGGGTGGTTGTCAGCTGCACCTCTGGCAAAACTTCTAAAAGATGTAACCTCCTACACAGCCAGCGTTTCTCTAGCCAAAGGGACTAGGGAGAAATAGTGTTGTGTCAAGAGTCAGGCCTGTTGTGCATCAGATTTGGCAGGTTTACTGTCACTTAAGAGGGCCTTTACCCAGCCTGCAGGTCAACATGCAACACAAATGGTGCATAATCATTATGGTAGCCATCCTTCTACTTTATCTGCCACAGTTCAGTGGAGCACTACTTGCCCAACTTCCTCTTTTTTAATTGCCTGCATGCTCATTAAAATTCTGAGAAGGGTGCTTCTTAAAGCTCATTAAGTGTCACCTTAGATGAGAAAGAAAAAGCAGCAGTGGCAACATTGAGTGCTTGATGGTAATGACCAGAAAATAACAGAAATGAAGAAGAGTGTGCTTACACTGCTTCGAGGTGTCTTGGTTTGCCTTTGTTTTAACAAATAGCCCTGTAAACATAGCTGTGTTCCTTTTTGCCGGAAATTATTTTTATAGGTGTAAAAAAATTATGTGGTAGCTAGTAAGATGGCTTTAACTGCCCTTAAGTGTTATGTCTGCTTAAGTATTATTGTTTGAGTGCAAGGCCTTGGCTGCTTAATTATGATGCTTTTTAAAAAGAAAATCATTCATTTAGTGCTTTGTAAATGATGGAATTCCCATAAGTTTAAAATGGACTATCTGGAGTTTTAGTTTGTTCATCAAATCAAATAATTATTCAGGGCTAGGTTTCAGTGTAGAATGGAATATTATTTTGGTGTTTTGGAGAAAGGTTGTGTTTGATGTTAAGTATCTTTTTCTTACATAAATAGCTGAAAAATGTTATGTCCACAAACCTGGTGATGAATGAGGCGAAAAGAGTGGTAACGTTGAACACAGCTTTATTAAGGATATAGTGAAGCAGTACACGGCAAGCAACCAGCGGGATCATCCGGCATAAGAGACTGTGCCTATGGCGGCCCACCCCGCTATATAGGGTAGCGCGATGAAGTGACAGGAAGTCGGCGTCACCACACTGCACTTCATAATAAGAGCCGCTATCACATTCCTCCCATCTTTACAAAGTCCAAAACCATTCAAACAATTCAAACCCACCCCAATTTGGAACCCGAATCACACACTAAATAACGTAAGTTTAAATGCTAAAAGGCCTAACACATTCACACAAAACGACCTAAAATAGGGCCAGTGGGTGGACAACCACATGACCCGTACGGCATGGTGGATTATTCTGCCACTGAATTAAACTAAAAAGTCTTTATTTGGAGTTGAATGGCCCTTTCTTTTTGAAGTCCTACAAAGGTTTGGACTTGGAAATAATTTCATAAAATGGGTTCAAATAATATACAATAATGCTACAGCAGAAATCCTAACAAATAACAATATTTCAAAACCAATAAAAATCAATAGAGGATGTCGACAAGGCTGTCCACTTTCACCTTTACTGTTTACTAGGGCAATTGAACCTTTAGCGATAGCGATACGTTTACATTCACAAATATATGGAATTAAAGTTGGACCAACAGAACATAAAATCTCCCTGTACGCCGATGACATAATTTTGTTTATGTCGAATCTAAAAAAATCAATTCCAACCTTGTTGAATTTAATAAAGAATTTTGGGGAAATATCAGGATATAAAATAAATAAAACTAAATCTTCAATATTAATGCTAAATGAGACCCAGAGAAATTACCCAGCCCCTGAGGTAAATCAATTCAATGTTGTAAATCAGTTTAAATATTTAGGAATCCAAATTGTGCCTAAGCTAGAATCAGTCGCCAGTGTCAACTATGAAGCCTTAATGACAGATATCAATGAGTTAACTCAGAGATGGATGTCACTACCATTGTCGATGATCGGGAGAATCAATATACTTAAAAGTAATATTTTACCTAAAATACTTTATTTATTTCAATACATTCCCTTATCACCACCTTTAGATCTATTCTCAAGAATAAAAAAAAAGTTAGTGGAATTTATATGGAACAACAGGAGGGCTAGATTACGTCTGTCTTTATTATATTTACCATTTGATCGTGGAGGTCTGAAATGTCCAAATTTTATGTTGTATTATTGGTCGGCACAACTGAGGTCTATGACATATTATTTTTCATCAAATGATCTCCCTCACTGGACTGAAATGGAATCATACAATTTACCTTTACCTCTTCCCATATTCATATACTCAGATTCGGCAAAAAAATTACAAAAACAAGTTAAAAATCCATTTGTAAAGCATATGATCAAAATATGGTGTGAAGCTAAAAACTATTTAAAAGAACCACAGTTACTGTCACAATTTAGTCCAATATGGGGTAATCAATATTTTAAACCAGGGAGAGCGGACGCTGTATTTAAAGTATGGAATTTAAAAGGGATACAAAAGATTCAGGATTTATATTTGCCATGTGCAGAAAACATAATGTCTTTTGAAGAGCTGAGGATCAAATTTAATCTCAATAGAACACATTTTTTTAAATATCTTCAACTTAGAAACTTTATTCGATCAAATCAAAATAAAGCTCTCACTCGACCTATTTATTCATCCTTGGAAAAAATGATGATGAAAGATAGTAAAAGAAAGGGTATTATTTCAGAGTTTTATAACTCATTGACACTATCTTCAAGTGAAAATTCACTGAAAAGATTAAACTACTGGAAAGAAGATCTGCAAACTGAAATTTCAGAGGAACAATGGGAATTGGCTTGTACAGAAGCTCAAACCAAATCAATAAATGTACGCCTTAAATTGATACATTTCAAATGGTTAATGCGGATGTATGTTACACCAGAGGAGTTAAATAAATATAACAAAAATATACCAGATACATGCACAAAATGCATGGAAAGTAAAGGAACTCTATTTCATTGTGTATGGGAATGTAGATTAATAAGAATGTTTTGGGAAGAGGTGAGGGTAACAATTGAAAAAATAATCTCAAAACAAATCATATTGAATCCTAAATTGTTTTTGTTGGGTCTGTACCCAGAAAAGCATAATTTTAATAAATGTGAAAGAACATTCATAGACCTCAGTTTGCTTAATGCCAAAAAATGTATTGCACTATTATGGAAAAAGACTCATAGACCAGATGTGACTCAGTGGTTAAGACAGATGTTAACAAACCTTCCATTAGAAAGAATAACATATATACTGAAATCAAAGGAAATTGTGTTTGAGAATATATGGAGACCTTTTATTGATTATGTAAAAAATTTAAACATAACTTTTGAAGAAGAAGGTGAATGATGTGTGTGGACCTTGTAAATTCCAAACTGGTGAACATAATATGTATACTTATGTATTGGATTGTCTAGACTAAACAGAGGAGCATTGTTGAAGATTTGATTTTGTTGGTGGTTGTTGGTGTTTTTTAGTGCATTTTTTTTTTTGTAGTACTTTAGTGTTAGTGTTTGATTGTTTGTATCATGTTTGTTAAAAAAAAAAAAAAAAAGGTTCAATAAAGATATTGTGGGAAAAAAAAAAAAGTCTTTATTTGGACTAAAAATGTCTGCCATGTTCCTAAGCTAAGCACAATAACAAGGAAATATAAACAAGAAAACTGTCACAGCACAGTCACTTGGTTGGGAAAGGTGGAACTGGAATGGGGGGGCCCAGGGCAACCTCTCAGCAAGCGCACCCCTGTTGACAACAGGCCCCTGGAGCGATGGCTGATCTTCTGGACGACGAAGCCCGGATCCCAAACCACCTTCACCGACTCCCGTCCAGCCTCGCCATCTGGGACATTCTCCTGGACACTCCGTAGCTGGTTGGCATGTCTCGACAAGACGTTGGACAACCGGAAACACGTTCCCAACTTCGTCACTATCCACAGACGTGCTTGATGTTTTGCTGGCTGTCATCTGGCCCGTCTTTGCTGTGGTCATTCATCACCCTGAACCCGAACCAAGTCCATAACCCAAAGTGGAACTTTATTCGGCCTGATGCGCTGCTGCTGAGCATGCGGTAAATCCATCCTCATCAGTCTGGTCCCGTCCTCTTCCATAAACATTGCAGTGTTCACCATCGTAGCTGCAGACCCCTCACCCAACTGCGGCCAAGTACCGGAGGCATCTGGGGCTAGCATAGTGTCACTCATTGGCATGGGTACCGATGCTGAGCGAGAACTGGCCAACTTGAAAGCAAGGGTGTCCATTAGCTCTTCGTCCCAAACCATGTCCTCTTAGATCACCGGAGCCCGTGAGCCCCAGCAACCACAACCAGACCATTCGCTCCCTGTGTTGTCCGTCGGGGGCGAGCGCGGCGATTTTGTCCATGGGTTCCTCGGGTAAGACAAATGGCACATCCTGGCGTAGTGATTCAAGCGTCCATATCTACACCGTTTTCTTCTTGCCAGGCACTCTTTCGCTTTATGGCGGTGCGTTGCAGACTCACAAGCCCTGTAACGGGGGTTTCCCGGGGCAGACCTTAGGCTGGCAGCATTGATTTCCAAATAATCTTTGTCCAAGCTGTCCTCGCTATCAGGGTCTGCAACATTAGCTGAGGTGGGCGGCTCTGGTGGCTTCTGTGACTGGCGGCAGTTTAGTTCCAGAGCTAGCTTATCGACGGCCTCCAACCGGAGAGCTAGCTCGACGACTTTAGCTCATGTCAAGTCATTAAGCACCATTAATTGCCTAGCACACAGCTCAGCATTGCACGTGTGCTCTGCTAGTTGGTTGCGTACCATCTCATCTTCAAATGGCCCAAAACGACGCTCCCTAGCTAGCTGCCTCAAATCAATGACAAACTGGCGGATAGGCTCATCAACATGTTGGCGTCTCTGGCGAAAGCGAATTCTCCGAACAGTCACGCTGTCTGGGGTGGAGAAATGATTAGCTAGCAGCTCCACGACATTCTCATACGGGTCCGACGTGCCGAGTGTCCGTAGGACCCTCCGGCCTTCAATACCCAGGTTGTAGAAAAGGAGCGCACGCCCCCTCTCCTTATCGAGCTTCCCGAGGTCCAGCACTGTAATGTACGTTTGAAAGGCCTCCAACTAATGCGGCCATGGCACCGGTGGCTCGCCCAGGAGTTCAAGGAAGGGACGGAGTGGTGTAATGCACGTCTCCATACGTTAATCCTCAGTTGCCAAATGTTATGTCCACAAACCTGGTGATGAATGAGGCGAAGAGAGTGGTAATGTTGAACACAGCTTTACTGAGGATACAGTGAAGCAGTACACGGCAAGCACCAAGTGGGATCATCCAGCATAAGAGACCGTGCCTATGGCGGCACACCGCGCTATATAGGGCAGTGCGGTGACGCGACAGGAAGTCGGCGTCATCACACTGCACTTCATAATAAGAGCTGCCATCACAGAAAAGTCTTGGTGAAACAGAGTCGAGACTTAATTCGTGTAATAAGCTAGGGCTGGGTGATATCGCAATACTTTAAAATGTATCAAAATAGTTTCAACTGCTATGCAGGATGACCCAGTATTGTGTGTATCAATACTCTGCTCAACACACCCAAGATGACCTCTAGAAAATAAGTTTCCACTCTTCAGACCAGCTATTTTCCACAACACTGCATTGGGGAACATGCAGCACTCCAGGGTGTCTGACTCCTGACAAGCTGGAAGCCCAACCCAAGCAGTCCTGGTTGTTATAACTACCTACAACACGGCTAATGTCCTGAAAGCGGTGCAAGTGAACGGATGCAGTGTTTTTAGCCATAGACTTCATCTCCCCATTTGTGAATTGAGTGCAGGGTTGAATAAATTTATATGAAATAACGAGAAAATATAAATGCATAATGTTCAGTAAAAAAGTTTACTGTGAGAATAACTTACAAGGCTAATATCCCAATATTGTCTACAAGATGAAACATCTAGAAATGTGTAGTCTTATACAGCGACCACTGCTGAAAATAAGTTAGTTCCATAAACTACACAGACACACACACACACCCCTTCGACTGTTCCCTATTTGATTTGGCAAGCATTTTGTGCCGGATGCAATTCCTGATGCAACCCTCCCTATTTGCCCAGGCTTGGGACCAGCGCAAGAAGTTCACCGTTTTGTTTTTTGCTTGGCTGGGTAACTAACTTTCCTTTCTCTATTCTATTTATGCTGAGCACCAAACTAGAAGGTGTAAAGCACATTTTTATAGCCTTTGGTATGACCAAACTGGGGCTTGAACCCACAACCTCTCGGCTGTGGGGCGGATGCTCTAATACAAGGCCACCATAAGACCTATTAATTTGTGTGCGTGGATATGTGTGTGTGAGAGAGAGAGAGATGATTAAACTATCAACATTATGTGTGCTCGCTACTACGGTGGGGCAAAAAAGTATTTAGTCAGCCACCAATTGTGCAAGTTCTCCCACTTAAAAGATGAGAGAGGTCTCCAATTTTCATCATAGGTATACCTCAACTATGAGAGACAAAATGAGAAAAAAAAAATCCAGAAAATCATATTGAAGGATTTTTAATGAATTAATTGGTAAATTCCTCGGTAAAATAAGTATTTGGTCAATAACAAAAGTTCATCTCAATACTTTGTTATATACCCTTTGTTGGCAATGACAGATGTCAAACGTTTTCTGTAAGTCTTCACAAGGTTTTCACACACTGTTGCTGGTATTTTGGCCCATTCCTCCATGCAGATCTCCTCTAGAGCAGTGATGTTTTGGGGCTGTCGCTGGGCAACACGGACTTTCAACTCCCTCCAAAGATTTTCTATGGGGTTGAGATCTGGAAACTGCTTAGGCCACTCCAGGACCTTGAAATGCTTCTTACGAAGCCACTCCTTCGTTGCCCGGGTGGTGTGTTTGGGATCATTGTCATGCTGAAAGACCCAGCCACGTTTCATCTTCAATGCCCTTGCTAATGGAAGGAGGTTTTCACTCAAAATCTCATGTACATTACTTTGGTAAGCTGGAATGTGAAGGGGTTGAACCATCCAATTAAACGAAAGAGAGTCATGTCACGTCTAAAGCAATTTAAGCCTGGGGTACTGTTTTTGCAGGAAACCCATTTGCAGGATTCCGACCACTTGCGTTTGTCAAAATGTTGGTCAGGACAATTTTTTCATTCAAATTTTAAAGCTAAGGCCAGGGGCGCTGCTATTCTTATTGATCGAAATATCCCATTTATTCCCTCTAATGTTGTATCAGATAAAAATGGACGATTTGTAATAGTATCAGGTAAACTTGGCGATAAACATGTCACTTTGGCTAATCTGTATGCACCGAATTTTGATGATGTGCACTTTTTTCGCAACCTTTTTTCACAACTTCTAGATTTAAATACTCATTCTCTAATTCTTGGGGGTGACTTTAATTTGTATATGGATCCGATCTTAGATCGCTCATCTTCAAAACCTGCTAGTCTTAATAAATCTGCAACTTATGTTAAGTCTTTTCTTGAGGAATATAGCCTTACAGATCCTTGGCGTTTTTTACATCCTAACGGCAGGGACTATTCTTTTTTCTCTCACGTACACCATACTTATACCAGAATAGATTATTTTTTTGTTGACAA
Organism: Pholidichthys leucotaenia; assembly: GCA_020510985.1. Lineage (NCBI taxonomy): Eukaryota > Metazoa > Chordata > Actinopteri > Cichliformes > Pholidichthyidae > Pholidichthys > Pholidichthys leucotaenia. The sequence continues at coordinate 45,126,645 of CM035843.1, forward strand.
TTTATTAATTAATAACCTTTGCTCTTGCAGTTATGATAGCATCTCGGTTTCTGATCATGCCCCTCTTGTACTTAAAATGATCCTCCATGGATGTGACTCCATGAGAAAGCATTGGAGATTGGACCCATTATTACTTACAGATGAAAAATTGGTTGCGAATATTTCTTCTAAAATTAATTTTTTTTTGAAAGAAAATAAAACTCCTGGTATGTCAAATAAAACGATATGGGAGGCCATGAAGGCATTTCTTAGGGGGGAATTTATTTCATTGGCAGCATTTAAAAGACGATCCTTAATACAGGAACAGAAGGCTATTTTAGATCAAATCCTGGACATTGACAGACAATATGCTCAATCTCCATCACCCGCTCTGTACAAGGAACGTATGACATTACAAACTAAACTTAATTTACTTTCTACTCGACAAATTGAAGGTTGTTTAATAAGGAACAAGAGTGAATTTTATGAACATGGCGAAAAAACCAGTAAACTTCTAGCTAATCAACTACGTGGTATTAGAGCTAAGCAAATTATTACTGGAGTTAGGACAGATAAAGGAGAGGTGACATCTGACCAACAAGCGATTAATGATATTTTCAGGTCATTTTATTCCAAATTATATACCTCAGAATATACAACAAACTTAAAGGATTTGGAATTTTTTTTTGATTCTATTGATATTCCTTCGATTTCTTCAGAATCTCGGCAAATTTTAGAAGCTCCCATCACAAAAGAAGAAATTCAGCTGGCAATATCATCCATGCAATCAGGAAAATCTCCAGGACCTGATGGGTTTTCCGCTGATTTTTTCAAAAAATTCTCTGATGACCTCGCCCCTTTTCTTTGTCAAGTTTTTACAGAGTCGCTTGACTCTGGTACACTTCCTCCTTCATGCTATCAGGCCTGTATCACTGTGTTGCTTAAAAAGGATAAGGATCCTGTTGATTGTGCTTCTTACAGGCCTATTTCCTTGTTAAATACCGATGTTAAAATTTTGTCAAAGTTGTTAGCTTCAAGGTTGGAAAAGATTCTTCCTTTTATAATTTCACAGGACCAAACCGGTTTCATTAAAAATCGCCATTCTTTTTTTAACTTGCGGCGGTTGTTTAATATTATTTATACTCCTCACCACAACATACCTGAATGTCTTATTAGTTTGGACGCTGAAAAGGCATTCGATAGGGTTGAGTGGGAGTATTTGTTTTTTACTTTGGAGAGGTTCGGTTTTGGTCCTTCCTTCTGTTCCTGGATTAAACTTCTCTATGCTAGTCCTTTAGCTTCAGTGTTAACTAATTGTCGCTATTCTGACTATTTTAGACTTTACCGTGGTACGAGGCAAGGCTGTCCTTTGAGCCCGTTGCTTTTTGCCTTGGCAGTTGAGCCATTAGCTATTGCAATCCGTGGGAGCCGGGACTTTCTAGCCACTTACTTCATTACCCGCTATACTTAATATTTTGGATAGTTTTAGTAGGTTTTCTGGTTATAAAATTAATCTTAATAAGAGTGAACTGTTTCTGATTAATGAAAAGATTCAAGTTCAGGATTTTGAAAATTTTCCTTTCAAGGTTGTTATTGATCATTTTAATTATCTTGGGATATGTGTCACTAAACAATTTAATTACTTGTTTAAAAATAATTTTCTCCCCTTACTTGACCAGTGCAAGTTAATACTTTCCAAATGGTCCCCATTATCCTTGTCTTTAATTGGCAGAATCAATTCTGTAAAAATGATGTTACTTCCAAAGTTTTTATATTTGTTTCAATGTCTCCCCATTTTTATTCCTAAATCCTTTTTTAAGTCTTTGGACTCTTTGATTACCTCATTTATTTGGAATGGTAAACATCCGAGATTGAGGAAAGTTTTTCTTCAAAGACCCAAATCAGTAGGTGGCATGGCTCTGCCTAACTTTCAATATTACTACTGGGCAGCAAATATCAGGTGCATGTTATATTGGAAACATTTTTATCTGGAACCTAAATCACCTATTTGGATCCTTATGGAGTCACATGTGGACAATCAAACTTCCCTACCGGCAATTTTAGGTTCACCACTTCCCCTTGCTTTGTCTACACTGGGTAATAATAAAGTAGTTCGTCAGTCTCTTAGAATTTGGTCTCAATTCAGGAAAAATTTCGGTCTTCAGTTTTTTTCCATTAGAAGTCCAATTGCCGCAAATCATTTATTTACCCCATCAACTATTGATAGTGCATTTCATATATGGCACAGAAAAGGTTTAAAATCTTTTGCGGATTTATATTTTGATGGTCAATTTGCAAGTTTTTCTCAACTTTCCACCAAATTCGACATCACTTCTACACATTTTTTCCGCTTCCTCCAGGTCAGACATTATGTGCAAACCATGACAAAACAATTCCCTCAAAAACCTTCTGATAATCCTCTAGATGATTTTTTATTAGTTAAACCAACTTCTAAGGGGGTAATGTCAGTTTTATATAATTTAATTTCAAATTTACAATCTTCTTCTCTGGCCGCTATCAAATTGAACTGGGAACAAGATCTTAATTTTACTTTTACTGATGAACTGTGGGACTCTATTCTTGGCCAGGTTCACACTGTATCAATGTGTGCTCGTCACGCTCTTATTCAATTTAAGATTGTACACCGGATGCACCTGTCCAAGGTTAAGTTAGCACGTATTTACTCGGATATAGACCCAACTTGTGAAAAGTGTGGTAGCGCTCCTGGCACTTTGCTTCACATGTATTGGTCCTGCCCTGCATTGATGAATTTTTGGCATTCTGTTTTTATCACTATGTCTGAAGTCCTGCAATATCAAATTAAACCTGATCCATTATGCGCCATTTTTGGTGTGGCTCCAGAACTTGTCTTGCCAAGTTCCAAATTAAAAGTATTCAAATTTTCATTATTATTGGCCAGACGTGCTGTATTACTGAAGTGGAAAGACTCTTCGCCCCCTTCACATTTACAGTGGATAAAAGATATAATGTCCTGTTTGGATTTAGAAAAAATCAGATATACAGTCTGTGGCTCTGAAAACAAATTCTATAAATTATGGCGCCCGTTTCTTGATTTCTTTGAAAGACCCACGATTATAGTTTCTGAGTAGCTCATATCCCCTTTACCCCACCCCCACTTCACACACACAATTTTTCTTTGTATTTTTTTTTTTTTTATTGTTTATTTAAAGGTTTTTGTGCTTTGAAGCATTTACATTTGTTGGCTTTAAGTTCTAGTTTTTTACTGTTTGGTTGAAACAAAAATGAAAATTTCTAATACTTTGTATTGTATTGATACTTCAATTAATAATAATAAAAAGACCTTTGAAAGAAAGAAAGAAAATCTCATGTACATGGCCCCATTCATTCTTTCCTTTACACGGATCAGTCATCCTGGTCCCTTTGCAGAAAAACAGCCCCAAAGCATGATGTTTCCACCCCCATGCTTCACAGTAGGTATGGTGTTCTTTGGATGCAACTCAGCATTCTTTCTCCTCCAAACACGACAAGTTGAGTTTTTTCTATGTTGGTTTCATCTGACCATATGACATTCTCCCAATCCTCTTCTGGATCATCCAGATGCTCTCTAGCAAACTTCAGACCGGCCTGGACATGTACTGGCTTAAGCAGGGGGACACGTCTGGCACTGCAGGATTTGAGTCCCTGGCGGCATAGTGTGTTACTGATGGTAGCCTTTGTTACTTTGGTCCCAGCTCTCTGCAGGTCATTCACTAGGTCCCCCCGTGTGGTTCTGGGATTTTTGGTCACCGTTCTTGTGATCATTTTGACCCCACGGGGTGAGATCTTGCGTGGAGCTCCAGATCGAGGGAGATTATCAGTGGTCTTGTATGTCTTCCATTTTCTAATAATTGCTCCCACAGCTGATTTCTTCACACCAAACTGCTTACCTATTGCAGATTCAGTCAAGTCTGATTGTTTGAGGTTGTGGACAGGTGTCTTTTATACTGATAACAAGTTCAAACAGGTGCCATTAATACAGGTAACGAGTGGAGGACAGAGGAGCCTCTTAAAGAAGAAGTTACAGGTCTGTGAGAGCCAGAAATCTTGCTTGTTTGTAGGTGACCAAATACTTATTTTACCGAGGAATTTACCAATTAATTCATTAAAAATCCTTCAGTGTGATTTTCTGGATTTTTATTTTGTCTCTCATAGTTGAGGTATACCTATGATGAAAATTGGAGACCTATCTCATCTTTTTTTTTTTTTTAAGTTTTTGTAAAGGGTATACAGGTCATTACAGCATTGCATTGTTTACATTTTCATCACATGTTCCCTTATTTTTTGCTATTTGACAACATTGGAAGAATAGTTCTTACAACACCCCCTTTTTTTTTAAAGTGAAAGAAAAAGTGAAATTAAAGAGAATAAAAAACAAACAAACAAAACAAAAGAGCAAAAAAAAACCAAACAAATAAATAAACAAACAGAAAAATAAGAAATAAATAATTAAAAGCAAAAGAGCCTCTGAGTAGCCTTGGAACAAAGAGCGGAGCCATTATTGAAATGGTATTTAAGATAAGATAAGATAAGATAAGCCTTTATTAGTCCCACAACGGGGAAATTCCAGGATTGCAACAGCACAGGGATAGCAACACTCAGAGCAACAATCAGAAGGCAAGAAAAAAAAAAAAAAAACAAGCAAGCAAGCAAGAGCAGCTAATATACATATGTACGTATTACTATAAAATATATATATATACACACACACACAGACACACAGTGCAGAGCATTGTAGCTGGATGGAATAAATATATGAATATATGAACTCACAGTGCAGAGCATTGTAGCTAGATGGAATAAATATGTAAATATATAAACACCCACAGTACGGAGCATTGCAGCTAGGTGGAATAAATATGCAAGTATATAAACACACACAGTGCGGAGCAATGTAGCTAGATGGAATAATATGTAGATATATAAATATATAAACACACCCAGTGCTGAGCATTGTAGCTAGATGGAATAAATATGTAAATATATAAACACACACAGTGCAGAGCATTGTTGCTAGATGGAATGAAACAGCATAACCGTCTACTTAGTTATCCTACATGGTATGATTATGTGCCCATACATATTCTCACCCTCCATAGCGACCGGTAAGTTCCTAGTTGTATGCCGGAGGGGACCATTGTGTAAGTCTATTGCATCTTTTGCATTCAAAAAACTATTAGTTTGTTACGTCTTTTTGCTATCTCTGCGAGCAGCCCTGCTTAGGTTGTACAGTCTGACAGCCGTTGGTAGGAAGGACCTACGAAACCTCTCGGTTGTGCACCTGGGATGATGTAGTCTGCTGCTAAATGAGCTCCTCAGTGCATTCAGTATGTCCTGCATAGGGTGGAACTCGGACTCCAGCAGAGATGACAGTTTAGCCACCATCCTTCTCTCTCCTATCTCCTCCATCGGATCAAGGCGCTGCCCCATTTGTCAAAGATTAGATCTAATGGAAGACACATATGCGATCCATGGTTGCCAAAAGTTCATGAACCCATCCATGTCCTGTCTCAGTGCGAATGTCAACTTTTCCATCGAGTAAATGTCTTGGATCACGTTAATCCAATCTTCAGGTGTAGGACAGTCCTTCAACATCCATTTTTTAGTTAGGGCTTTTTTACTTGCCAATATTAAAACAGTGAATAAATATTTTTCTCCTCGTCTTTCCAGTGAATCCGGTAGTAAACCCAAATACAAAGTTACAAAAGAAAAGGGAACTGTTATTTTGAATATTTTCCCCAATATTGTCTGTACATTGGTCCAATATTGGTGGATAACTGGGCATGACCAAAACACATGAAAATGATTTGCAGTCTCTTCACCACACAAGCGCCAACAATTCAACCCCTTACGAGTAGATTTGTTTTGTGCAGGTGTTCTGAAAAATCTTACCAAATTTTTCCATCCAAATTCTCTCCACTGCAGGGATGAGGTACTTTTCCATTGCTGTTTGTTTAGCTTTTCCCATATTTCCAGTTGTAAATTAAAATCCCCCTCTTTTTCCCATCTCTCTTTTATATATGATGTGTTGTCTCCTTTTAAGTCTTGAAGACCTTGGTATATTTTAGAAATGTATCTGATCCCTGGGATCCCTTTATATGCCATTAAGAAGACCTTCAGAACACCTGACTGGGCCCTTTCCAAATCCTCCTTTTTAAGTACAGTGATCCCTCACTACTTCGCGCTTCACCTTTCGCGCCCTCAGTGCATCGCGGATTTTTCAAAAATATTCATCAAAAATTCAAAATTGAGAAAAAATGGGCGGGCGCTAGTAGAAGGCAGGGAGACTACATTAGAACATCAAGTATCAACACGGAGAGGCCGCACAACTCAAAATCCACCTCTCTGACCACCGCTCCACTCCTCTCCGCCCACCTCTTCACCGCTCGGGAATCTCGCAAGCTGATTGGCCGAGACGTTTTACCTAGCTTCTCTCCCTGCCGAGCGCCCATTCCCAGCGAAGGAAGACCGCATTCATTGTTCGCTGTTCTCTTGTGCCTTTTTGTGCGAAATAGTCTTCCCGTCGAGCCACTACGCCGCCTCCTGCAGCTTCTCCAGCTCTATCGGAAGCTGCCCTCGACGATCCTGCGCCTCTAGCACCTGACGATGAGGCGTCACCTGAGGAGCAGTAAAGCTCTCATTAACCTGTGCAGTAAATCATCTTCATCTTGAGTTACGTATCTTGTTATAAGAATAAAAGAGTTCTAAAAACATATTTATGTGCACTTTATTTACATCTACGTATGTATGTATACTTACACACACACACACACGTATCATATGAGAGAGAGAGTGAGAGAATGAACGTACGTATTATTTATGGGTGACGTCATTAGGGGTGACGCTACTTCGCGGTTTTTCACTTTTCGCGGTCGGTTCTGGAACCCATTAACCGCGATAAGTGAGGGATCACTGTATATTGTTTATGTGGTGTCTAAGCTGAAAGAACCTGTAAAGGTCTTGATTTACTAGGCCTTGTTGTTTCAAATCTTCAAAACTTCTTAAAAATTGACCTTTAAAAAAATCGTAATATTTTATCAATCCGTTCTCTTTCCACTTTTTAAATCTAGTGTCTGTTTTATTAGGAGTAAAGTCTTGATCATAGGCAATCCATTGCAGAAGTCGATAGGGCTCTTTAGTTTGATTCTCTCTGACTATCTTAAACCAAATTTTTAGCGGGGTCTCTATCAACGGGTTAGTGTTATTCAAAAGTTTAGGTAAGGTATTGTTCCCTATTATCGCCTGTAGGGGGATGTCACTTGTTATTTGGCATTCGATCTCCTTCCATTGTGCAGTGTAGACTGGGTTACATATCTCCATTAAAGTTTTAATTTGTGCGGCTTTAAAATAGTCCATGATATTTGGCAGCGCAAGCCCACCTTTGTCTTTGTTTAGCTGTAAGGTTCTATATCTGATTCTAGGTCTTTTGCCCTGCCATATGAATCTTGAGATCCTTCTGTCCAGCTCCTGCCGTGTTTTTTTGGGAGGTTCTACCGGTATTGTTTGGAAAAGGTATAGAAGACGTGGAAGTATATTCATTTTGACTGCTTCAATTCTTTGTGCTGTAGCCAAGAATGGTATCATATTCCATCTTGCTAGGTCAGATTTTATTTTTGTCACCAGTGGATCGTAGTTTAGTGTTATAATTTTGTTGAGTTGTTTCGGGATATTGACCCCCAGATATTTCATAGATTCCATCTCCCAGTTAGTTTTGAGTTTGCTTAGTGAATAATGATTTGGGTCATAGTTGAATGTTAAAACTTGGGTTTTGTGCATGTTTAATTTGTACCCCGACAAATCTCCATACTCTGGAAAAACTGAGATTAGTTCTGGTAAAGAGGTGTCCGGCTGCCCTAGGTATATTAAAATGTCATCAGCAAAGAGTGCTATTTTATGTTCCTTCTGACCAAGTGTAATACCTTGAATTTTTTGATTCTGTCTTATCCATTGGCTCAGAGGTTCTATGAAGATTGCAAAGAGCAGTGGAGACAGGGGGCAGCCCTAACGACATCCTCTTTCCAGCTCAAAAGATGATGATAAATTACCGTTAATCCTTTTTTTAGCTGTTGGTTTTTATATAGTGCCTGGATAGTTCTAATGAAGTTGTTATGGAAATTGAAACTGGATAAGATTCTATATAGGAAAGACCAGTCAACCGAATTGAATGCTTTTTCCGCATCTAATCCCAATATAACTGCATTTAAGTTATATTTTTTTATATGATGAATTATGTGTAAAGTGCGTCTAATGTTGTCTTGTGTCTGTCTTTGTCTTATAAAACCTGTTTGGTCTAAGTGAATTAAGTCTGTCAGTATATTTTCTAACCTTTTGGCAAGGATAGTGGTAAAAAGCTTATAGTCCTGATTTAATACACTGATTGGTCTGTAGTTGGAGCATTCTAGTTTATCCTTTTCAGGTTTAGGTATAACTGCAATGACCCCTTCTCTCCAGGAGGGGGGGATTTCCCCTGTGTGTCACCCAAGATGGCGCCCACAGCGGTCGACATGGTGCTTCGCTGCGCTCTTTGTTTGTTTTTGTTTGTCAATTGTGTGTCTGCTTGCACTTATACCCGTGAAGAACTTTTAAATATCAGGACTTTGACCCCCACGGACCTCCTCCCAGTTTTTCTAGCCCCTGCCGCCGATCTGGTTTATTGTTTGGCTCGGAAAGTGAGACGGCGGAAGAGAGGAAGACGAGCGGGCGCTCTCGTGCGACTTCGCAGGAGAGGCTCGCGAACGGCGCTGCCTGGCATATTTCTGTCCAATACCAACTCTCTCTCTAACAAGGTGGATGAACTGAGACTGCTGATGCGTTTTAAGGACCTCGCCTCCTCAGCTGTCCTCTGCTTTACTGAGACCTGGCTCCGGGAAAATATACCGGACAGCGCGCTGCGCCTCGACGGCTTCCAGCTCTTCCGTGCTGATCGTGACACAGAGCTTTCCGGCAAGACCACAGGAGGCGGTGTCTGCTTCTACATCAACTGTAGCTGGTGCTCTGATGTAACGGAAATTTCCAAACACTGTTCTCCTGCCTTGGAATTTCTTGTTATCAACTGCAAGCCTTTTTATTCCCCACGGGAGTTTGCTTCTTTTATACTGATCGCTGTGTACGCCCCTCCCGACGCGGACACGCGCGAAGCTCAGCGCGTGCTCGCGGATCACATTCAACACACAGAGCGGAGTTTTCCAGACTCGCTGATTATTGTGGCTGGCGACTTTAATCAGTGCAATCTGAGCCACGATCTCCCCCGCTACAAACAGTTTATTAAATGCCCCACCAGAGGATTAAACACACTGGATCACTGTTACACCACAGTGAAAGACGCATATCGCGCTGTTCCTCGCGCTGCGCTGGGATTATCTGATCACGTGATGGTTCACCTCATTCCCACATACAGACAGAGATTGAAGCTCACTAAACCTGTTGTGAGCACTACGAAGATACGGACCAGTGATGCTGAGGAGAAGCTGGAAACGTGCATGGAAATATCTGACTGGGGCATGCTTAAAGGAGCCACGCATGATCTGGATGAGTACACGGACACTGTGAACTCATATATCCACTTTTGTGAAGAGAACATTCTTCCATCACGCACCAGGGTGAGTTACTCTAATGACAAACCCTGGTTCACAGCTAAGCTCAGACAGATCAGGAAGGAGAAGGAAGCAGCGCTGAAAAGTGGAGACAGGGACTGCTACAGGGAGGTTAAATACCGGTTTAACAGAGAGCTGAAGAGGGCTAAATCTGTGTACTCAGAGAGACTCCAGCAGCAGTTCACTGCTAATGATTCGGCTTCCGTGTGGAGAGGACTGAGGCAGATCACCAACTATCGGCCTCAGGCTCCTAAAGGTCAGGATGACAAAGCCCTTTGTCAGAGACTGTCCCAACACTATGCCCGTTTTGACACCTCGTCATCTGTGTCCAACTCCCCCCCTCCCTCCAGCTCCACAGCCTCCACATTCCCTACTTCATTTAAGGCACCCCCCCACCTCCCCCCCTCCCCTTATCATCAGTGAGCAGGATGTGCTCAAGCAGTTCTCCAGACTGAACCCGCGCAAGGCCCCCGGCCCAGACGGCGTGTCTCCCTCCACCCTGAGACTCTGTGCGAAACAGCTGGCTCCTGTATTCACAGACATTTTTAACACCTCCCTTAAGTTATGCCACGTGCCGTCCTGCCTCAAATCCTCCACCATCATCCCTGTCCCCAAGAAGCCACGGATCACTGGACTTAATGACTACAGACCTGTAGCGCTCACCTCTGTAGTCATGAAGTCCTTTGAGCGCCTGGTCCTGTCCCACCTCAAGTCCATCACCACCCCTCTCCTGGACCCGCTGCAGTTTGCCTACCGAGCCAACAGGTCTGTAGACGATGCAGTCAACCTGGCCCTCCACTCCATCCTGCAGCACCTGGACTCCCCGGGAACCTACGCCAGGATCCTGTTTGTGGACTTCAGCTCCGCATTCAACACCATCCGCCCCGCTCTGCTCCGGGACAAGCTGTCCCTGCTCAACGTGCCTGACTCCCTCTGCAGGTGGATCATCGACTTCCTGACGGACCGGAGGCAGCATGTGCGGCTGGGAAAGACTGTCTCAGACTATACTAGCATCAGCACCGGATCACCCCAGGGCTGTGTACTTTCCCCCCTACTCTTCTCCCTTTACACCAACTCCTGCACCTCCAGCCACCAGCCTGTCAAGTTGATCAAGTTTGCGGACGACACCACCCTCATCGGGCTCATCTCCAACGGCGACGAGTCCGCCTACAGGAGAGAGGTGGCCCAGCTGGCGTCCTGGTGCAGCAATAACAACCTGCAGCTGAACGCTCTGAAGACAGTGGAGATGATTGTAGACTTCAGGAAAGTCACTACTCCTCTGCCCCCCCTCACCCTCTCAGGCTCTCCCATCACCACTGCTGATTCCTTCCGCTTCCTAGGCACTACCATCACCAGGGACCTCAAATGGGAGCTGACCATCAGCTCACTCATCAAAAAAGCCCAGCAGAGGATGTTCTTCCTGCGGCAGCTGAGGAAGCTCAAGCTACCCACCAAGATGTTAGTGCAGTTCTACACAGCCATCATCGAGTCCATCCTCACCACCTCCATAACCGTGTGGTACGCAGGAGCCACTGCCAGGGACAGACTAAGGCTGCAGCGCGTCGTGCGCACTGCTGAGAAGGTGATCGGCTGCAAGCTCCCATCTCTCCAGGATCTGTACATCTCCAGGACCCGGAGGCGTGCTGGCCGGATCATAGCCGATCCCTCACACCCTGGTCATGTACTGTTTGCCCCCCTCCCCTCTGGTAGAAGACTTCGGTCCATCCAGACTAAAACCTCCCGTCACATGAACAGCTTCTTCCCCTCTGCCATTAGACTGCTGAACACTAAGTGACTCTCGTGCACCATGTACAGCAGCTCAACCAGACTCATGTCAATCATCACTGTTTTCTTCCTGCATTACCGACTGCACTATATAGTTCTCCACAGTATCTGCTGCTGGCTAATATATATTTTAACTGTTGACCAGTATCACTTAATCTTATCCTACACTTTATTACATGTATAGTTTATTTCTCTTATCTTATCATGTTTAATGTTGCAGCATTGTACCGAGACAAATTCCTAGTTTGTGTACTACATGAACAATGGCAATAAACCTGATTCTGATTCTGATTCTGATTCTGATTCTGACATAGTTAAATGTTTTCAGGAGGAGAGGAGATAGTTGCTGTTTAAAGGTTTTGTACCACTCTGCTGTATAGCCATCTGTTCCTGGGGATTTGTTAGCTTTAAGTTTCATAATTGCTTTATCCAATTCTTTAGGTTGTATTTCTGACAGTAGTGTTTTATTTTGTGACTCCGTAAGTTGGGGAAGGTTTAATGTGTTTAGGAATGCCTCGGATGCGTTTTTATGATTTTTGAGGGAGTATAAGTTCTTATAGTAGTTCTCGAAGTTTTTAAGAATATCCTGAATTCTGAATTTTATTTCCTTTGATACTGGATCTCTGATTTTGTAGATTGCTCTTTCTGTTTGTTGTTTCCTCAATTTATAGGCTAGTAATTTTGCCGATTTACTGCCTGCTTCATAGTATTTTTGTTTCAGAAATGTAAGTTTCTTCTGGATTTCTATTGTGTAGATCTCATTTATTTGATTTTTGATTTCCTTAATCTTGAGCGAGTCATTAGAATGAGTGTTGCCTTTGTGTTCATTTTCTAGGTTCTTAAGTTCTGACTCTAATGTGGTTAGTTTTTCTTGTCTCAGTTTCTTTTGGGTTGCCAGTTTTGCAATAATCTTTCCCCTTATTACAGCTTTGCATGCATCCCACAGTATTAAAGGGGATACTTCTCCTTTATCGTTTTCTTCCAAATATCTGAGAATATCTGATTCCAATTCATCTTTCAGTGGTCCTTTCAGGACATTTGAATTCAACCTCCAAGAAAATGTATTATTTGTGTATTTTTGGATCCTTAAGTCCATATAGATCGGACTGTGGTCAGAGAGATCCATCAGTCCTATTTTACATGTTTTTACTCTTCCAGTGTCTCTATTAAACATAAAAAAAATAGTCAATCCTTGAGTAAGATGAATGTGGCGTTGAGTAAAATGTATAATCTTTTACACTGGGGTTGAGTTCCCTCCACACATCACAGATTCCCATTTCTTTTAGTAGCATCCGAGTTTTCCTGCTTTGAGTGTTATTTTGATGTGGGGAATTACCTGATGCATCCCAGTATGGATTCAGTCTTAGATTGAAGTCTCCACCACATATCACTAGACCTTGGGCTTTAGTTATCATTAGGTCAAATACATTTTTATAAAATTTCCAGTTAGCCCCTGGGGGTACATATACATTCAGCAGGGTGATATCTTCTCCCTCTAGCCGCCCAGTTACCAAACTGTATCTCCCTTCTTTATCTTTGTGTTCTGATTTTTTTTCAAATGTAATTTTGGTTGATATCAATGTTGCTACTCCCCTCCTCCTCCCTGACTTATATGAAGATGAAGAGATCATTTTAAACCCTTGTCTACTGAGTTTAGTGTGCTCCACGTCTGTTAGGTGGGTTTCTTGTAAAAATATTATTCCTGCTTTGTCTTTTTTCATTTTGCCTAGAATCTTGGATCTTTTAACAGGATTCAGGGCTCCTTTTACATTATATGAGATTATTTTGGTTATACCCTGTTTCTCCATTGTGTTGTCTTATTTAGTATAACAGTGGGGTGGCCCTCTTTTGTGCTACTCAGAAACTGAAAGAACATTAAGAACATAAAAAACATTAAGAACATAGTGTATAAAACTTTAAAACAAAAAACTGACAAAAGAACTTCCTGAGCTGAGGTCTTTTTAGAGACCCTGGAAGAGCCTTGATGGAGTGTAGGCTCTGAGGGAAATTCCTCAAACTCTGTTACGTGTTGAGGGCCCTCTCTTACCCCTGTAAGTTGTCCCATGCTTTTAACGTGAATTACAGAACCCAATCCGAACTTGTAATGATTTTTTTTTTTTTTTTTATGCCTATACCCTGTGAAATTGTGTGCACCCTCCAACCCCCATCACAGCGGACATTCACGCTAAGACAGTATTTGTTAGTGTGGGGAGAACATGTGGATCATTGTCATGTTTCTATTTTTTTTTTCCACAATATCTTTATTGAACCTTTTTTTTTTAACAAACATGATACAAACAATCAAACACTAACACTAAAGTACTACAAAAAAAAATGCACTAAAAACACCAACAACCACCAACAAAATCAAGTCTTCAACAATGCTCCTCTGTTTAGTCTAGACAATCCAATACATAAGTATACATATTATGTTCACCAGTTTGGAATTTACAAGGTCCACACACATCATTCACCTTCTTCTTCAAGAGTTATGTTTAAATTTTTTACATAATCAATAAAAGGTCTCCATATATTCTCAAACACAATTTCCTTTGATTTCAGTATATATGTTATTCTTTCTAATGGAAGGTTTGTTAACATCTGTCTTAACCACTGAGTCACATCTGGTCTATGAGTCTTTTTCCATAATAGTGCAATACATTTTTTGGCATTGAGCAAACTGAGGTCTATGAATGTTCTTTCACTTTTATTGAAATTATGCTTTTCTGGGTACAGACCCAACAAAAACAGTTTAGGATTCAATATGATTTGTTTTGAGATTATTTTTTCAATTGTTATCCTCACCTCTTCCCAAAACATTCTTATTAATCTACATTCCCATAAACAATGAAATAGGGTTCCTTTACTTTCCATGCATTTTGTGCATGTATCTGGTATATTTTTGTTATATCTATTTAACTTCTCCGGTGTAACATACATCCGCATTAACCATTTGAAATGTATCAATTTAAGGCGTACATTTATTGATTTGGTTTGAGCTTCTGTACAAGCCAATTCCCATTGTTCCTCTGAAATTTCAGTTTGCAGATCTTCTTTCCAGTAGTTTAATCTTTTCAGTGAATTTTCACTTGAAGATAGTGTCAATGAGTTATAAAACTCTGAAATAATACCCTTTCTTTTACTATCTTTCATCATCATTTTTTCCAAGGATGAGTAAATAGGTCGAGTGAGAGCTTTATTTTGATTTGATCGAATAAAGTTTCTAAGTTGAAGATATTTAAAAAAATGTGTTCTATTGAGATTAAATTTGATCCTCAGCTCTTCAAAAGACATTATGTTATCTGCACATGGCAAATATAAATCCTGAATCTTTTGTATCCCTTTTAAATTCCATACTTTAAATACAGCGTCCGCTCTCCCTGGTTTAAAATATTGATTACCCCATATTGGACTAAATTGTGACAATAACTGTGGTTCTTTTAAATAGTTTTTAGCTTCACACCATATTTTGATCATATGCTTTACAAATGGATTTTTAACTTGTTTTTGTAATTTTTTTGCCGAATCTGAGTATATGAATATGGGAAGAGGTAAAGGTAAATTGTATGATTCCATTTCAGTGCAGTGAGGGAGATCATTTGATGAAAAATAATATGTCATAGACCTCAGTTGTGCCGACCAATAATACAACATAAAATTTGGACATTTCAGACCTCCACGATCAAATGGTAAATATAATAAAGACAGACGTAATCTAGCCCTCCTGTTGTTCCATATAAATTCCACTAACTTTTTTTTTATTCTTGAGAATAAATCTAAAGGTGGTGATAAGGGAATGTATTGAAATAAATAAAGTATTTTAGGTAAAATATTACTTTTAAGTATATTGATTCTCCCGATCATCGACATTGGTAGTGACATCCATCTCTGAGTTAACTCATTGATATCTGTCATTAAGGCTTCATAGTTGACACTGGCGACTGATTCTAGCTTAGGCACAATTTGGATTCCTAAATATTTAAACTGATTTACAACATTGAATTGATTTACCTCAGGGGCTGGGTAATTTCTCTGGGTCTCATTTAGCATTAATATTGAAGATTTAGTTTTATTTATTTTATATCCTGATATTTCCCCAAAATTCTTTATTAAATTCAACAAGGTTGGAATTGATTTTTTTAGATTCGACATAAACAAAATTATGTCATCGGCGTACAGGGAGATTTTATGTTCTGTTGGTCCAACTTTAATTCCATATATTTGTGAATGTAAACGTATCGCTATCGCTAAAGGTTCAATTGCCATAGTAAACAGTAAAGGTGAAAGTGGACAGCCTTGTCGACATCCTCTATTGATTTTTATTGGTTTTGAAATATTGTTATTTGTTAGGATTTCTGCTGTAGCATTATTGTATATTATTTGAACCCATTTTATGAAATTATTTCCAAGTCCAAACCTTTGTAGGACTTCAAAAAGAAAGGGCCATTCAACTCTATCAAAGGCCTTTTCGGCGTCCAGTGATAGGAGAGCTGTATCCGGTGCTTCTTTATTAAAATAAATAATATTAAATAGTCTTCTTACATTATGGAAGCCTTGTCTTCCCTTTATAAAGCCATTCTGATCTCGATTAATAATATTTGGTAAAATTTCTTGTATTCGTCTTGCTAAAATTTTACAGATTATCTTAAGGTCGGCGTTTAATAGGCTTATTGGTCTCATATTTTCACATTTATTAGAGGGCTTACCTGGTTTTGGCAGCAGTATAATTAAGGCATTATTTATGTATGATGGTAAATTATTATTTTGAAATGCTTCTAAAACCATTTCCAAAAAAGGTTTTATTAATTTATTCTTAAATTTCTTATAAAGGTCAACTGGAAGACCATCTGGTCCTGCACTTTTTCCTGATTTCATATTATCAATGGCTAGCCCAACTTCTTCTTGACTAATTTTAGACTCCAATATCTCCCTGTTTTCATTTGGAATACACGGTATAGATAGTTCGTTCAAAAACCCATTTAGTTTTGTTAAATCAAATTCATTTTTAGTATCATATAATTTTTCATAGTAATCTCTAAAGGCTCTGTTAATTTCTAAAGGATCTATAACTACCTGTCCATTACTTATAATACTAGTAATTGGTGTTTTAATTTCTAATTGTTTAATCTGCCATGCCAATAATTTTCCTGATTTTTCACCTTGTTCATAAAAAGATTGTTTCAATCTTAGAAGACTCGAGGCAGCTCTATTCGCTGCTTTTTGTCGTATTCAGCTCTCAAAATCAGTAATTCATTCTCCAACCTTGGATCACTTCCTGCATACACTTTTTCCTGAAGACTTTTCATTTTATGTTCCAATTTAGCTCTCTCCTCTCGAGTCTTCTTAGATTTTGATCCTGTATAACTAATAATATGTCCCCTAATAAAAGCTTTGAAAGCTTCCCACTTTACACATGCTGATGTTTGTGTAGTATTGATGTCAAAGTACTCGTCTATCTGTTTTTCTATATACTTGACAAATTCCTCATCCTGAAGCCATTTATGCTGAAATTGCCATCTACCTGATTCCTTTGTCAATTTTTTATCTACATATATTAGACAACAGGGTGCATGATCAGAGATCACGATGTTATCATAAAAGCAGTTTTGAATCTTGGATCTTAATTCTGTGGAAATCAAAAAATAATCAATACGTGAGAATGTCTTGTAGGTACTGGAATAACAAGAATAGGCTTTAACTTGTGGTTTCATTTCTCTCCATATATCTAACAATCTCAATTCTTTCATAAAATGATTAATAGTCATCCTACATCCATTGTGCGTACAATCCAGTCCTGTTGATCTATCTATACCTGGATTCAATGTACAATTAAAATCCCCTGCTATTATATGTTGCCCTGTAAGTGATGATAAAATAAGAAATAAATTAGCAAAGAACTTTTGATCATCTATATTGGGACCATATAAGTTCACAAGATTTATATTTTCTAATAGCAAAGAACCTTGAATGATTACATATCTTCCAAGTTTGTCTCCAATTACATTTTTCACTTGAAAAGGGACTGATTTATGTATGAGAGTCATAACTCCCCTGGCCCGGGATGAAAATGATGAGGTGAATACACTTCCTTGCCATCTACTCCTAATTCTTTTTATATCCTCCTCTATTAGATGAGTTTCTTGTAAAAACACAATTTTTGAACCCATGTCTTTTATTTTATTCATAACTTGTTTAAGTTTTTTTAAATTTTGTAGACCTCTGCAATTCCATGAAGTTAAATTAAGATTAACACTTTGGTTTATGATCAATAGAGAGTTTGGGATTACCTTGCAGTGTAAACATGCTCATACAGAGAAGCAAAAACATGAGTGGTTGAACATTCATCCTACAAACTACACACAAACAAATTCCCCCTTCCCACACTTGTCGCGAACCCCCCAAAATCAAAAGAAAAATTCCGTCTCCCGATATAGCCATCGACCGTTCCACATCCACGGGGAACAGCCTAAGCCACTCCTTCTTCATCCTCCCAATCACCCTAACTCTACTGCTTTTAATGACGTAACATTAACTCTCCTCTGTAGTTTTCCAACTTAACTCCAAAATTTTTAACAACTTTGTACATCGTAGTTTTTTTTTGTTTTGTTTTTGTTTTTTTTTAATATATAATACAATCTATATTTTGTAAACTTGCTGTTTACTTCAAGTCAGTCAGATGCCTGTGCAAATGCTTAATTATTCTACCTTATATTTTGTTCATGCTTAGCTCCCACCAGTCTCTTCTTCTTCTTTGATCTTCTTGATGAACTCCTGCGCCTCCTCTGGGGTCTTGAAGATGTGGGTTCTGCCCTCATACGTGGTCAACAGTCTCGCAGGATAGATTACACCATGACGAATCCCAAGGTTGCGCAGCTCCTTACGTATGGGATCAAACTGCTTCCTCAATTGTTGGATTCCTGTGGCCAAATCTGGGTAGAACCGCACCTGCTGATCCTGGTGTTTAATCTCTCCTTTAGCTCGTGCAGCGTTGAAGATCTTCATCCTGTCTCTGTTGCTAAGAAACTTCATAATTAAGGTCCTCGGCGGTCCCTTATCTCTCCGTGGGCCAATACGATGTGCTTTTTCCAGAACCACTGCTGATTGCAACTCCTCGCTGCCCAGCACCTCCGGAATCCACTTTTCCAGAAAGGAATATACGTCCCGACCTTCTGATTCCTCTGGAAGACCCACCAGCCTCAAGTTATTCTGTCTCGACCGAGATTCCAAATCCAAAATATTATCTTCTAGACATTTATTTTTTTTTTCCAAAGTGCGCACCTTTAATTGAAGACGGGTGACGTCATCTTCAGCACTAGCGAGACGGAGCTCCATCTGCGCCGTTCGTTCTACACAGTCACCCAATTCCTTTCTTATTCCTTCCAACGCTGTCATAATCCCATCAAATCTAGAGGAAAAGTCCGCTCTCATTGAACTCATGGCAGCCATCAGCGCATCTGCGCCATTCCCCGCTGATATCGCACCGTTGCCAGCCTCCTCCGCCATATATGGAGTTTTGTTTGCTGCGTCACAGACCTGAAAGTCCGTTAATTTGGACTGTTTCGGCGGCTCGCTTTTTCCTTTACCTGGTTTTCCAGCCTTAGGCTTCGCCGACATATCCTCGCCCAAACGCTGGGATACGTTCTGTCCCAAATGAGAGAGTTATTTGCCGATTTTTTTCTCCAGGAGCAGAGCAGAGTGAAACGCGTCCGTCTTACGTGGCAGCCATAACCGGAAGTCGTCATGTTTCTATTTTAACAAGTTTTTTTTTTTTATATATATATTAAAAAGACTTATTTGTTTCTAATATTATGACTGTTCCATGAAATGTTTTACCACATGCTGGATATGCATCTCCTTTAATGCTTGTTACCTTGTATGAGGGGGGTTGGATGTGCAGATTGACTAAAAAAAAAAAAGGTCACTATTCCAATCTGAAAACGGCCAGTTTATCCGTGACGCTCTGGCGGTGGGTTTCCCACTGCTGGCCCGTGGATTTTGAAGGTCTCTGTGTGGTCCACGTTTGAGCCTTGATCCTATCGCTCGGGTCTGCTGCGGGTTTAAACACCGTTACCGGGAGCCCTCTTCTCGCCATGTCAATTGTAGCTTCTTCCGCCGAATTATAGAGTCATGTCTCCTCACCGTAGAAGACCCTTAACTTTGCAGGAAATGGCGTCTGAAAGCGCAGTTTCTTCTCTCTTAGCACCTTTTTCGCACATTGTATTCCCGGCGCTTTTTAAGGACCCTCCGGGGCGTAATCGTGTTCCACGAAGACTTTTCTCTCTTGGTGCATAAATCCTTTTTTCTGCCAAGCCAATCTTACAACCTCTTGTTTTATTTTGAAATTGGAAAATCTCACCAACACCGAACGTGGGGGCGCTTCCGCCGCTGGCCTAGCGGCTAACGTACGATAGGCCTTTTCTATCTTCAAGTCAGTGGTTTGGGGGATATCCAATTTCTCTCTTAGTAAAGATTCCACGCAGTCTGCCATTGAGTTGAAACCATCTTCGGCTCCTTCTTTCAGACCACGAATTCTTATGTTGTCTTTTCTTTGTCTTCCTTCTTGGTCGGCTAGCTTAGCCTCTATTGTTGACTGTCTGACTGTCTCTTGTGTAGGTCCAGCACGGAATCTTCAAGCACTTTTATTCTTTCCTCTGCTTCCAAGATTCGGTTCTCGGCCTGGTCTACTCTGCTGTTTGTCCTTTTTAATTCGTCTCTGAATTCACGAAATTCGGCCCAAACCTCTCGGCGAAATCGTCGTAGTTCTTCAAATAGCGTTTTCAAGCTAACCTTCTTGTTAGCTACATTCAGCTCCTTGTCTTCTGAACGGAAATCTTCCGGTTCAGATTCTCCGGCCGATGCGTGTCCTGGCCTGGGGAATTTCGGTTTCTTCTGTTTTCCTTTAGACATGATTATTTTGTCTTTTGCTTTTCACTCTTCCAAAAATCCGTTAAATCCGATTTTCAAGATATTTTCTTGGATTGGGTCTGGGAGCTTCAGCGTTAAGCTGCTATCACCATGGCGTCCAGACCGGAAGTCTCCTCTCTCATCTTTTAAGTGGTAGAACTTGCACAATTGGTGGCTGACTAAATACTTTTTTGTCCCACTGTATATACAGCAGGGAAAATAAGTATTGAACATGTCAACATTTTTTTCTCATTAAACATATTTCTGATGGAGCCATTGACCTCAGATTTTCACCAGATATCAGTAACAACCCAAGTAATCCATACATACAAAGAAATCAAGGCAACTGTGTTCACAAAACAAGTTATATTTAACACTAGAAGACCCAGACATTAGCCCTCTTGTGGCCACTTGATGGTCCCCCTATGGGTTTTCTAGCCAAAAAGGCCAAATGGCCCCTCTCTGGGTCTTCTAGTGTTTTTTTTTTCCACAATATCTTTATTGAACCTTTTTTTTTTTTTTTTACAAACATGATACAAACAATCAAACACTAACGCTAAAGTACTACAAAAAAAAAAAAATGCACTAAAAACACCAACAACCACCAACAAAATCAAGTCTTCAACAATGCTCCTCTGTTTAGTCTAGACAATCCAATACATAAGTATACATATTATGTTCACCAGTTTGGAATTTACAAGGTCCACACACATCATTCACCTTCTTCTTCAAGAGTTATGTTTAAATTTTTTACATAATCAATAAAAGGTCTCCATATATTCTCAAACACAATTTCCTTTGATTTCAGTATATATGTTATTCTTTCTAATGGAAGGTTTGTTAACATCTGTCTTAACCACTGAGTCACATCTGGTCTGAGTCTTTTTCCATAATAGTGCAATACATTTTTTGGCATTAAGCAAACTGAGGTCTATGAATGTTCTTTCACTTTTATTAAAATTATGCTTTTCTGGGTACAGACCCAACAAAAACAGTTTAGGATTCAGTATGATTTGTTTTGAGATTATTTTTTCAATTGTTACCCTCACCTCTTCCCAAAACATTCTTATTAATCTACATTCCCATAAACAATGAAATAGGGTTCCTTTACTTTCCATGCATTTTGTGCATGTATCTGGTATATTTTTGTTATATCTATTTAACTCCTCCGGTGTAACATACATCCGCATTAACCATTTGAAATGTATCAATTTAAGGCGTGCATTTATTGATTTGGTTTGAGCTTCTGTACAAGCCAATTCCCATTGTTCCTCCGAAATTTCAATTTGCAGATCTTCTTTCCAGTAGTTTAATCTTTTCAGTGAATTTTCACTTGAAGATAGTGTCAATGAGTTATAAAACTCTGAAATAATACCCTTTCTTTTACTATCTTTCATCATCATTTTTTCCAAGGATGAATAAATAGGTCGAGTGAGAGCTTTATTTTGATTTGATCGAATAAAGTTTCTAAGTTGAAGATATTTAAAAAAATGTGTTCTATTGAGATTAAATTTGATCCTCAGCTCTTCAAAAGACATTATGTTGTCTGCACATGGCAAATATAAATCCTGAATCTTTTGTATCCCTTTTAAATTCCATACTTTAAATACAGCGTCCGCTCTCCCTGGTTTAAAATATTGATTACCCCATATTGGACTAAATTGTGACAATAACTGTGGTTCTTTTAAATAGTTTTTAGCTTCACACCATATTTTGATCATATGCTTTACAAATGGATTTTTAACTTGTTTTTGTAATTTTTTTGCCGAATCTGAGTATATGAATATGGGAAGAGGTAAAGGTAAATTGTATGATTCCATTTCAGTCCAGTGAGGGAGATCATTTGATGAAAAATAATATGTCATAGACCTCAGTTGTGCCGACCAATAATACAACATAAAATTTGGACATTTCAGACCTCCACGATCAAATGGTAAATATAATAAAGACAGACGTAATCTAGCCCTCCTGTTGTTCCATATAAATTCCACTAACTTTTTTTTTATTCTTGAGAATAGATCTAAAGGTGGTGATAAGGGAATGTATTGAAATAAATAAAGTATTTTAGGTAAAATATTACTTTTAAGTATATTGATTCTCCCGATCATCGACATTGGTAGTGACATCCATCTCTGAGTTAACTCATTGATATCTGACATTAAGGCTTCATAGTTGACGCTGGCGACTGATTCTAGCTTAGGCATAATTTGGATTCCTAAATATTTAAACTGATTTACAACATTGAATTGATTTGCCTCAGGGGCTGGGTAATTTCTCTGGGTCTCATTTAGCATTAATATTGAAGATTTAGTTTTATTTATTTTATATCCTGATATTTCCCCAAAATTCTTTATTAAATTCAACAAGGTTGGAATTGATTTTTTTAGATTCGACATAAACAAAATTATATCATCGGCGTACAGGGAGATTTTATGTTCTGTTGGTCCAACTTTAATTCCATATATTTGTGAATGTAAACGTATCGCTATCGCTAAAGGTTCAATTGCCATAGTAAACAGTAAAGGTGAAAGTGGATAGCCTTGTCGACATCCTCTATTGATTTTTATTGGTTTTGAAATATTGTTATTTGTTAGGATTTCTGCTGTAGCATTATTGTATATTATTTGAACCCATTTTATGAAATTATTTCCAAGTCCAAACCTTTGTAGGACTTCAAAAAGAAAGGGCCATTCAACTCTATCAAAGGCCTTTTCGGCGTCCAATGATAGGAGAGCTGTATCCGGTGCTTCTTTATTAAAATAAATAATATTAAATAGTCTTCTTACATTATGGAAGCCTTGTCTACCCTTTATAAAGCCATTCTGATCTCGATTAATAATATTTGGTAAAATTTCTTGTATTCGTCTTGCTAAAATTTTACAGATTATCTTAAGGTCGGCGTTTAATAGGCTTATTGGTCTCATATTTTCACATTTATTAGAGGGCTTACCTGGTTTTGGCAGCAGTATAATTAAGGCATTATTTATGTATGATGGTAAATTATTATTTTGAAATGCTTCTAAAACCATTTCCAAAAAAGGTTTTATTAATTTATTCTTAAATTTTTTATAAAGGTCAACTGGAAGACCATCTGGTCCTGCACTTTTTCCTGATTTCATATTATCAATGGCTAGCCCAACTTCTTCTTGACTAATTTTAGACTCCAATATCTCCCTGTTTTCATTTGGTATACACGGTATAGATAGTTCGTTCAAAAACCCATTTAGTTTTGTTAAATCAGGTTCATTTTTGGTATCATATAATTTTTCATAGTAATCTCTAAAGGCTCTATTAATTTCTAAAGGATCTATAACTACCTGTCCGTTACTTATAATACTGGTAATTGGTGTTTTAATTTCCAATTGTTTAATCTGCCATGCTAATAATTTTCCTGATTTTTCACCTTGTTCATAAAAAGATTGTTTCAATCTTAGAAGACTCGAGGCAGCTCTATTCGCTGATTTTTTGTCGTATTCAGCTCTCAAAATCAGTAATTCATTCTCCAACCTTGGGTCACTTCCTGCATACACTTTTTCCTGAAGACTTTTTATTTTATGTTCCAATTTAGCTGTCTCCTCTCGAGTCTTCTTAGATTTTGATCCTGTATAACTA
Source organism: Pholidichthys leucotaenia (assembly GCA_020510985.1). Classification (NCBI taxonomy): domain Eukaryota; kingdom Metazoa; phylum Chordata; class Actinopteri; order Cichliformes; family Pholidichthyidae; genus Pholidichthys; species Pholidichthys leucotaenia. The sequence goes on from CM035843.1 coordinate 45,150,536, forward strand.
ATAATATGTCCCCTAATAAAAGCTTTGAAAGCCTCCCACTTTACACATGCTGATGTTTGTGTAGTATTGATGTCAAAGAACTCGTCTATCTGTTTTTCTATATACTTGACAAATTCCTCATCCTGAAGCCATTTATGCTGAAATTGCCATCTACCTGATTCCTTTGTCAATTTTTTATCTACATATATTAGACAACAGGGTGCATGATCAGAGATCACGATGTTATCATAAAAGCAGTTTTGAATCTTGGACCTTAATTCTGTGGAAATCAAAAAATAATCAATACGTGAGAATGTCTTGTAGGTACTGGAATAACAAGAATAGGCTTTAACTTGTGGTTTCATTTCTCTCCATATATCTAACAATCTCAATTCTTTCATAAAATGATTAATAGTCATCCTACATCCAATGTGCGTACAATCCAGTCCTGTTGATCTATCCACACCTGGATTCAATGTACAATTAAAATCCCCTGCTATTATATGTTGCCCTGTAAGTGATGATAAGATGAGAAATAAATTAGCAAAGAACTTCTGATCATCTATATTGGGACCATATAAGTTCACAAGATTTATATTTTCTAATAGCAAAGAACCTTGAATGATTACATATCTTCCAAATTTGTCTCCAATTACATTTTTCACTTGAAAAGGAACTGATTTATGTATGAGAGTCATAACTCCCCTGGCTCGGGATGAAAATGAAGAGGTGAATACACTTCCCTGCCATCTACTCCTAATTCTTTTAACATCCTCCTCTATCAGATGAGTTTCTTGTAAAAACACAATTCTTGAACCCATGTCCTTTATTTTATTCATAACTTGTTTAAGTTTTTTTAAATTTTGTAGACCTCTGCAATTCCATGAAGTTAAATTAAGATTAACACTTTGGTCCATGATCAATAGAGAGTTTGGGATTACCTTGCAGTGTAAACATGCTCATACAGAGAAGCAAAAACATGAGTGGTTGAACATTCATCCTACAAACTACACACAAACAAATTTCCCCTTCCCACACTTGTGGCAAACCCCCCAAAATCAAAAGAAAAATTCTGTCTCCCGATATAGCCATCGACCGTTCCACACCCACGAGGATCAGCCTAAGCCACTCCTTCTTCATCCTCCCAATCATCCTAACTCTACTGCTTTTAATGACGTAACATTAACTCTCCTCTGTAGTTTTCCAACTTAACTCCAAAATTTTTAACAACTTTGTACATCATAGTTTTTTTTTTTTGTTTGTTTTGTTTTTGTTTTGTTTTTTTAATATATAATACAATCTATATTTTGTAAACTTACTATTTACTTCAAGTCAGTCAGATGCCTGTGCAAATGCTTAATTATTCTACCTTATATTTTGTTCATGCTTAGCTCCCACCAGTCTCTTCTTCTTCTTTGATCTTCTTGATGAACTCCTGCGCCTCCTCTGGGGTCTTGAAGATGTGGGTTCTGCCCTCATACGTGGTCAGCAGTCTCGCAGGATAGATTACACCATGACGAATCCCAAGGTTGCGCAGCTCCTTACGTACGGGATCAAACTGCTTCCTCAATTGCTGGATTCCTGTGGCCAAATCTGGGTAGAACCGCACCTGCTGGTCCTGGTGTTTAATCTCTCCTTTTTTAGCTCGTGCAGCGTTGAAGATCTTCATCCTGTCTCTGTTGCTAAGAAACTTCATAATTAAGGTCCTCGGCGGTCCCTTATCTCTCCGTGGGCCAATACGATGTGCTTTTTCCAGAACCACTGCTGATTGCAACTCCTCGCTGCCCAGCACCTCCGGAATCCACTTTTCCAGAAAGGAACATACGTCCCGACCTTCTGATTCCTCTGGAAGACCCACCAGCCTCAAATTATTCTGTCTCGACCGAGATTCCAAATCCAAAATATTATCTTCCAGAGATTTATTTTTTTTTTCCAAAGTGCGCACCTTTAATTGAAGACGGGTGACGTCATCTTCAGCACTAGCGAGACGGAGCTCCATCTGCGCCGTTCGTTCTACACAGTCACCCAATTCCTTTCTTATTCCTTCCAACGCTGTCATAATCCCATCAAATCTAGAGGAAAAGTCCGCTCTCATTGAACTCATGGCAGCCATCAGCGCATCTGCGCCATTCCCCGCAGATATTGCAGCGTTGCCAGCCTCCTCCGCCATATATGGAGTTTTGTTTACTGCGTCACAGACCTGAAAGTCCGTTAATTTGGACTGTTTCGGCGGCTCGCTTTTTCCTTTTCCTGGTTTTCCAGCCTTAGGCTTCGCCGACATATCTTCGCCCAAATGCTGGGATACGTTCTGTCCCACATGAGAGAGTTATTTGCCGATTTTTTTTTTTCCAGGAGCAGAGCAGAGCGAGACACGTCCGTCCTACGTGGCAGCCATAACCGGAAGTCGGGTCTTCTAGTGTTAATAAAGTTGAATGATACAGGGAGTAAGTATTGACCACATGAAAAAAAAGAGGCGCAAAAAGGCATAGAAAGCAAAGAAACCAGCTGAACTCCATCAGAATTTAGGAAGCCATCCCATCCCCCATCAGTGCAAATTAATTTTATTTGGTTAAGTCCTGACTGATAGCCTTTAAAAAGGTCTGTAAATATCAGATTGTCACACCACAAAGAACTCATGATGGGTAGAAGCAAAGCACTCTCTGTACCTTTGCAACCTTTTTATTGTAAAACGTAATGATGGCATTGGTTACAGGCGCATTTCTAAACTGCTGAATGTTCCAGTGAGCACCATTGAAGCCATCATTCAAAAGTGGAAAGATCATCATCTTACCATAAAGTGGCCACACCCAGGAGCTTCTTGCAAGATTTCTGACAGAGGAGTCAAAAGAATTATCAGAAGTGTTATCCAAAAGCCAAAGACCACTCGTGGAGAGCTCCAGAAAGACCTGGAGTTAGCAGGTACTGCTGTTTCAAAGAAAACAATAAGTAATACACTCACCCGACATGGGCTCTGTGCCCGTTCAACACGCAAGACTCCATTGCTGAAGAAAAATCATGTTAAAGCTTGTTTAAAGTTTGCTGCACAACATTTGGGCAAGCCAGTAAAATACTGGGAGAAAATAGTCTGGCCAGAAGAACTTAAAATTGAACTTTTTTTGGATGCCACAACACACAGCATGTTTCGAGGAGAAATGACACTGCATATCCCATCATGGTGTGGGGGTGTTTTTCAGCACATGGTATGTAGGCAGACTTCATATAATTGGAGGAATGATGAATGGATAAATGTACAGAGACATCCTTGATAAGAACTTGTTGCCATCTGCCAAGATGCTGAAGATGAAACAAGGGTGGACATTTCAGCAAGGCAATGATCCCAAACACACAGCCAGGGAAACTCTCAACTGGCTCCAGAGAAGAAAAATAAAGATGCTAGAATGGCCCAGTCAGTCACCTGACCTGAATCAAATTGAAAATCTATGGAACAAATTGAAGATCAGAGTTCATAGAAGACACCCATGGAACGTTCAAGATTTGAAGACAGTTTGTGTGGAAGAATGGGCTAAAATCACTCCTGAGCAATGCCTGTGCCTAGTTTCTCCACAGGAGGTGTCTAGAAGTGGTTTTTGCCAACAAAGGCTTTTCTACTAAATATTAAAGGAATTTCACCAAGCATGTTCAATACTTATTCCCTGTGTCATTCCACTTTATTAAATATAACTTGTTTTGTGAACACAGTTGTCTTGATTTCTTTGTATGTATGGATTACTCTGGTTACCTCCGCCAGGCCGAAAAGGCCAGGAGGAGGTTATGTTTTTGCCGGGGTTTGTTTGTCTGTCTGTTTGTCTGTTGGTTAGCAAGATAACTCAAAAACTTTTGGACGGATTTCCATGAAACTTTCAGGCGTTGTTGGAAATGGTACAAGGAAGAACTGATTAAATTTTGGGGATGATCCGCATCACCGTCTGGATACAGGAATTTTTTAAAGCATTTTTTAACACTGTGACATACGGCCATTTTCAACATGTGCACAGGCGCAATGGAGGGCGCTGGTCGTCGTGTCTGACCAACACAAACTCCGCGTTCTTCAACGTTTTAGGCACAAAAGCACACGGAAAACACTGGTGGCCTGGGCCCGCCAGCGTGCCTGTGTTTGCGCGCAGCTGCAAAACCTGACACGGGCAGCTGTCCGTCGCCGGATTATTTGCCAGAAATTCCCCGGCCAGCCATAGGCGCTGCGCATTTGGCAGAAATTCACCGGCCAGCCATAGGCGCTGCGCAAAAACGAGCTCTCTGCCGGGGAAGCTTCTAAATTCTGTTTTGCCGCGGAGCGCAACCCCAATAATATAATATAACACCCACGGCAACCTGTCTACCCAATCAGCATCCGTCAGTGGAGGAGATGGACACAACAGCAACACTTCAGTTTATTACCTCCGCCAAGGAGGCAATGCTTTTACTACTGAACCACTAATCCTATCACTATCAGATTGATCGTCATTGATTAATTGTCTATGTTTATTGCACTGTCCCTGTCAAATAAACAAATAATCATTGTGAATCCAATTGCTAGTCATATGTTTTCATGGTCAAGGAATCTGAAAACGTACACACAAACACTGTATGGGGGGAAATGTTGCGCTTGGCGGAGGTCTGCGCTCTCCGAGTACTTTTCTAGTTGTTACTGATATCTGGTGAAAATCTGAGGTCAATGGCTCCATCAGAAATACGTTTAATGAGAAAAATGTTGATGTGTTCAATACTTACTTTCCCTGCTGTACATTTATGTTACATATGTATGTATGCAACTGTTTATTTGCTGGTGATTTTTACTAAGATAATTTATTCAACATCATTTGTAGTTTACATGAAACATACAGTTTTTGCATCAAGATACGAGGGGGGGGGGGCTGAAAAGTTCATAATGGTCAAATTTGACCAAATGTGGCTTATTTTTCAACATCGTCTCCCCTTTGGTCCATACACTTCTTCCATTGGTGTTGCAGCACTTGGATCCCTGCTGTTGAAAAATAAACCACATTTGGTCAAATTTGACCACTATGAACTAGATGCTGAAATTTGTCCTTGCTTGCATCCTGCCTTCAGTGCCACAAAGCACCATTAGACATTAAATGTATCTTGCATCAAAGCAGCATCAACTATTCTGTGTGCTTCATTTCAGCGCAATCCCTGAGCAGGAAAGCATGAAACCAAGAGTGATTGGCTGCTCCAAGATCATTCATCATCAGTCACTACATGCTGTCACAAGAGCCTTTGTTTTTTTTATTGCTTTGTATTCTGTCTGTTGTCCCATGAATAGTGGACCTAAACTGTGACCACTTTGTAGCTGGACCATTATTCTCTGGAGATGGGTTGCCACTTTCGGATTCTGCCTCTGCTTGAAGAAATGCTAGTATGCATGTTAGGATGTCAGAACAATATGCTAGAATAGAGTTTGTGTAAGTGGATTTGTATGGTCTCTTGGATTTACTCTTAAGGCCTGTACATACTGTACTCTGCAAGAACAGAGAATTTTTTTCTTTTTCTTGAGGAGGCAAGAACAAGCACAAAGTTGTTTTTTTGACCAGGACATTTCATAATTCACAAGGAACTCAAGTGCAGAACTCCTGAGAAATTCAAATTTCTGACCAGTCACACAATAGTTCTTGAATACCACACAAGAAAAAAGTTCTGCCACGATGATGTGTCAAGAACAAGCTGCAAGAACTCCCAAACCAGGGCTGCAAGAACAAAATGACATCATTTTGTTCCTGCAGCCCTGGGAGAGAGAACAAATTTCTCTGTCCTTGTGGAGTATATATAGGCCTTCATGGTAACATGTCTGGGCTCAGTTCAGTTCATGTCAGGCTGTAATCATAACATTTTGTCAGTGAATTAGTGTGTAGTTTTTTTTTTGTTTGTTTTTTTTTTTCATGAAGTACAATGTAAAAACCAGACTGTGCTCCCGAATTTATTGCATCATTTTCAGTACTCCAATAAAACATTATGTTCTAAAGACTCTTTTCGGTATTAATAAACATAGATGATGAGCTTCATCTGAAGGATCTCTGATGGAACTCTTGCTAATCTGCAGTCTTCTTTCTAACAGTTCTAGGGAGTTATCTGTGCAGTTACCAGTATTTAAATCTGAAGGAACGGGGATAGAGCCAAAGCTATATTTTAGTTATTGCTATTAACTGCATTTTATAGGTCCACTGGTTTAGAACAGTTTTTAAAACGGGTTGTATCACTGTTACTCATGCACAAAATGGCACATTTTTTGGGGCTGCTGGACCTGTATCTTTTCTCAAAACCGCTTCCAGATTTTATGCAGAATTCCTATAGCCATGCCTCTATGCTTTAACTGTTGTGAACATTACATCTTCACTTACAAGGTATACTCTGAATCTGTGGTAGTTTTGTATCATCTTTGATCTCCCTGTGAAAAGCCCAAGGGGCGATGAGATGAGGCCCCAAGGCTTCATGATTTCATTCATGTCTCTCACTATGTTGTCGCTGGTTTGTATTGTGTGTACTCACTTTTTCATCTGTTTCCCTCCCCACATAGCTCATCTGAGAAGTCTCTACCTTGGAGAACTGCAGGTATGTCAGCTCAGATGATGAAGTGATTGCATTGGTATTTTTCTTAAACATCCCTTTTCATTTTTACTTTGTTTGTATGCATTTGTATCAGGTTGCATGCAAATAGGAGTAGTAAAAACAGATTGGCAAAAGACTGACCAGTCTCAATTGTTCTTTGTCATTAGATCATGTTAATGTAGAAACTATTAACAATTAGGTCAGTTATTCTATTTAATTTTGTGCAAATGGACATGTTGATAAGTTGTTGCCTCCAGGGCTGCACACAACATTTTAGCAAAGATATGTGTCCATTTCCAACATTTCACTACAGGTAGCTGTGATGGCACTGTTCTGTTTCATATTAAATGTGACACCCCCACTAAAACTAGAATGGCTGAACCTCAATGCAGAGATCCTAACCTGATGTGTCTGTCTGTGGGTGTGTGGGTGTGTGTGTGTGTGTGTGTGTGTGTGTGTGTGTGTGTGTGTGTGTGTGTGTGTGTGTGTGTGTGTGATGACTTTCTATACTGTTCAGCTCATCCTAACACTAGAACACATGCCTCATCCTGCAAATTAACAGGTTACCATTGTTGATTCGATGCTGGATCGGGGAGTTGCCTTACCATCATAAGTTTTTCCAGATTCATGAGTTGTTCTGAAGGCAGCGGTGGTTCTCTGTCAGGTTTTCATGTGTTTCTTGCAACTGCTTTACTGTGACTGTGCAGTAACATGTACCCATCATGAGCTCTTATCAGTGATTAATTACCAATAATGCTCAGAAATAACCTACTGTTTGCATGTTTCCTGTGAGGTCTACTGTACTGCTGTCAGCAATGATAGTAGAACTACTGGTACATGCATCTTTAACACTAGAAGTCCCAGAAGTTGGCCCTCTTGTGGCCTCTTGATGGTCCCCCTATGGGTTTTCTAGGTAAAAAGGCCAAATGGCCCCTCTCTGGGACTTCTGTATCTGCCCAGCTAAATTTCATTTCCACAGAATGGACTTTGCGCTCATGTTGGAAAAATTCCTCCCACCAGTAGTCAAAAAAATCAGGCAGGATTAAAGTTTCAGTTAATTTGCACTGGCCAGTGGAGAACAATACACAACAGCCTTTGTGTGTATCCGCGCATCATTCTGATTCACACACACAACTTTTAGTCATTTAAGCATCCTGCTATCTCAAGACTGTCCGTGAGAGAATATCTAGTTCAGGCTGGTTCTTCCAAGCTGTCTCCTTCTCAGACATACTCATAACAATACAGTACATGAAAACAAAAACAAAGAAATAAATGTCCAGCTGCCACGACACTGTACATTTCACATAGACTCTGAGGGAACAGAAGTTACAAAATTTAAAAATTTCCTATCAGCTTATGTGTGTGCTTGATTAAGTGCACTTTTCCATGTATATTGTGTATTAAAGGCATGTTTTACATTTCCACAGTAATCACTGCTAATATGAACATTTTCAACTGAGCAATGGACAGCTTCAGACATGTTTGTGCCTTAATAGATATTTAAACATTTTCTGCCCACTCAGACAAAAACTCATCAGTGACAGGTAGCAGAAGGGCCCTTTTTCTCTCTGTTTGCTTAGGCCATGTGTTTGAAGACTCCTTAAAAGACAACAGATAATGGATTAAATGTACTAATGTCTTTCATGGCTTATTAATTGCATTGTGGAATGCTGAATTTCTGCAGTGGTCATTAATCTTTTAGTGTCAATCCCATCAAAAGAGCCTATGGGGGGTTATACTTGTACATATGCACTAGGAATATTAATGCTACACGATTTTCTCATTTGCTGCCTGTTTCCCATTTCCTTGCTGAGCGGGTTTCATTAGTGTAGGAACAAAGTCGGATACTAATCACAGTCACAGTTTTTCTTTGTATTGATTTCTCATTGCAGTGGAGATGATGAATGATAGTCAGATGTGGTAATGTACTTTTTTCCAATCCAAATGAATTACACCCTAAATGTGTGACACTGAGCGTAATGGGCCATGCTTATCTGGGAGGGTTTATTGACCTCACGAGCTGCTGTATGACTCTACCGACTGAGACTCTGGGATTGACGTGGTACAAAAGAAACAAGTCTTTTAACCCCAGGAAATGTCAGTGTAATCATGCCTCATGTTTTTAGTGACAAACACCCCAAAAATAAAAGATTTCTTACTGTTTTGCCCTCGTGCATTATTTTGTTTTACCTATTATTCTCATAATACTATTTTGATGGCATACATTGGGAAAATTAGACTCAAGTGGCATTTAAAAGCCACTTTAACCTCACTTCACGTTTTGAAAAATCAATATATAGTTGTATTAGTTGCACTGGCTATCAAAGCAGAAATTCGTAGAAAAATAATTAGTTATTCCCCTCGGGTATGTTGCTGCCTGTGCTATATTGACAATATTTATACAGTGGTGTGAAAAAGTGTTTGCCCCTTCCCGATTTCTCATTTTTTGTATGTTTGCCACACTTAAATGTTTCAGATCAAACAAATTTAAATATTAGACAAAGATAACACAAGTAGACACAAAATGCAGTTTTTGAATGAAGGTGTTTATTATTAAGGGAAAATAAAATCCAAACCTACATGGCATGGCCCTGTGTGAAAAAGTGATTGCCCCCTAAACCTAATAACTGGTTGGGCCACCCTTAGCAGCAACAACTGCAATCACGCATTTGTGATAACTGGCAATGAGTCTTTTATAGCGCTATGGAGGAATTTTGGCCCACTCATCTTTGCAGAATTGTTGTAATTCAGCCACATTGGAGGGTTTTCGAGCATGAACCACCTTTTTAAGGTCATGCCACAGCATCAGATTCAGGTCAGGACTTTGACTAGGTTACTCCAAAGTCTTCATTTTATTTTTAAGATAAGATAAGATAAGATAAGATAAGCCTTTATTAGTCCCACAATGGGGAAATTCCAGGATTGCAACAGCATAGGGACAGCAACACTCAGAGCAACAATCAGAAGGCAAGAAAAAAGCCATTTTCTTAAGCCATTCAGAGGTGGACTTGCTGGTGTGTTTTGGATCATTGTCCTGCTGCAGAACCCAAATGCACTTCAGCTTGAGGTCACGGCCGGACATTCTCCTTCAGGATTTTTTGGAAGACGGCAGAATTCATGGTTCCATTTACCACAGCAAGTCTTCCAGGTCCTGAAGCAGCAAAACAGCCCCAGATCATCACACAACCACCACCATATTTTACCGCTGGTATGATGTTCCTTTTCTGAAATGCTGTGTTACTTTTACGCCAGATGTAATGGGACACACACCTTCCAAAAAGTTCAACTTTTGTCTGTTCAGTCCACAGAGTATTTTCCCAAAAGTCTTGGGGATCATCAAGATATTTTCTGGCAACACTGAGATGAGCCTTTATGTTCATTTTGCTCAGCAGTGGTTTTCGTCTTGGAACTCAACCATGCAGGCCATTTTTGCCCAGTCTCTTTCTTATGGTGGAGTCATGAAGACTGACCTTAACTGAGGCAAGTGAGGCCTGCAGTTCTTCGGATGTTGTTGTGGGGTCTTTTGTGGCCTCTTGGATGAGTCATTGTTCCGCTCTTGGGGCAGTTTTGGTCGGCCGGCCACTCCTGGGAAGGTTCCCGACTGTTCCATGTTTTCGCCATTTGTGGGGAATGGCTCTCACTGTGGTTCGTTGGAGTCCCAAAGCTTTGGAAATGGCTTTGTAACCTTTTCCAAACTGATAGATCTCAATTACTTTGTTTCTCATTTGTTCCTGAATTCCTTTGGATCACAGCATGATGTCTAGATTTTGAGGATCTTTTGGCCTACTTCATTTTGTCAGGCAAGGTGGGTTCCAGAATCTTGTATGTGAAACGGGTGTTGGGGAGGGACTCAGAAAACTTTGTTAATCCCAAAGAGGGCAATTCATTTGCAGCTTGCTCCAAAAACACAAATATAAACCAACACATGGTCACATAATATAAGAACCTTAAACACTGTCACAAATCAGGCCACAGATCGACAAACGACAAGGTTAGTAAATAAATGACTTTAAATAACAAAATTCATCAAAATACACAAGAAAAGATCTTGAAAAGAGTTAATCCAAATGACCTTTATTAGAATTTAGTTATCTGATAACTGACCAAACAAAAGATTTTGAGTATCTCTTTGTTCTGTATCAGTATCTCTTTGGTAAAAGATAATGATGACCTAAGGGAAACTTGCTGAACTCAAATGTCAGAATACGGTCAGATTGATTAATATGTTTTGCCTTCATTGTGGACTGATTTTCCCAGAGTGAACATATGCCCCTCTACCTAACCCTGTCATTTTGGAGCAGATATTAACTATGCTGCTGAGGGAGTTTCAGTCCTTAATGGACAGAATACTGCTTATGTGTAAATTGAAGGAGTTGGCATCTTTTTCCCAATTTTTACCCCGATTAGTTTGCATCCAGATGATTAGGAAAACTACTTAGTTTCTGTAGGAATAAAAGGTATAGCAGCATTTATTCGTGGCATTTTAAATTCCTATATTGTCACTTTTCCAGGGATTAATTTTAAGTTTTGACATCTTCAGGCACATGTATATGTAGTTTTAAAGAACAAAAAACCTTTGTGTTGTTTTACAGCTCATCAAAAAAGCTGTCTGTAAAGTTCTGTCTGATATAGTCAATTTTGAGTCTACTTGTTAATACTTATTAGCCTGTAATTGACAAAATAACTTGGAAATTTAAAAGAAAAAATATCACAAATTTGCAAGAAAACTTGATGATAATGTTGCGAATCTTGTCATAAGTCACAAATCAACCTTAGGAAATTTGCAAACGCACAAGAAAAAAACATTTTTTGAAATGCAAATTTATGACAAAACATTCCAATTTTACAAGTAAAACTGTAGAGTTTCTTTTTTCTTTTTACAAAAAACATTGTATTCCTCTGTTCATTTTGTCTCACTGACATCCTGTTTCTTCCCTGTTTTAGTCCTTTGGCTTCTCATTTATCAAACAGGGTTCTGGGATAAAGTATAAAGAAATTGTGTGCCAGACAGGCACTGCCAGATTGGACGTGGACAAAAGAAGCAGTTCTGACATTTGATGTCTTAGATTCTGAATGCCTTTAAATCTTACAGAACCACCTCTTTTCTTTCTCTTTTCTTATTTTACTGTAAATACTTCAACAAGTCCCACTACTAAATGTTAATGATTTCAGATGAGACCTTTCTTCTGAACTTTTGCATGGGCTCACCTTTGCTCAGTGCATGTCCAGCATAGTTTGGCATTTTCGACAGCTGTCATTAGGAACATGAATTTTGTGAAAAAAGACAAAGGATGTGAAAGATACAGGTACACAAAATTCAGTATTTTGAATCGAATGAAATTAAGGGAAAATAACATGTAATGATGCTGGGATAGGCTCCAGCCCCCCCGCAACCCGAAAAGGATTAAGCGGAAGAAGATGAATGAATGAATGAATTAGTGGAACTATAAAGTGACACAGTTGGGGGGGTGGGCAATGACACATGGGACTGACTTTCTCACAGCAGGCCATCACCACTCTGAATTCTAACAATGTGGTTTAAGACCCACTTTGATCAGGCTTGAGGTTAATCCAAACTACAAATAGGCCATCACCTTTAAAAGTTCAGAGGGGAGAATTTAGGATGTTGGGTTGTTAAGCGCACAGTGCTTCTGTGTCCACACATTTCGTCAAAGGTTTGGTAACGAGGCCATTTCTTCACAGGACTCAGCTTTCATTCACACACTTGCTAACAGGACAGGAGTGGACAGACTCAGGCTGCCAGTGTTTGTTTCCTCCCCCTCCCGTTCTCTGCCGGTTGTTTCAGTGACTGCAAAGGAGCCCATTGACTCTGGTCACGCTTAACTGGAATTTGTGACTGTGGGGAAACATTGTGCACGGGGACATTAGACAGCTAATTTCAGTTTCTGTTTGCCACACTAGTTGTTGTCATGCATGAGGAAATGGGGGTGTGTGTGGGGGAATGTTAGAGCAGTCAAACTATTTGGAGCATGACTCTGTACACAGTCTCCATGACATGCTACCCAATTTTGGCTTCCCAAGTTAGCATGGCAGTAAAAATTCAATGACACGGAATGTACACAGGTGTAAAACTAATGTTGCTTTAATTATTGTCCTGTTGTTTACTTACAGTTTCAAAAACCATTGATTTCTTTAATGACTATAATAGTAATTCCACCTCCATGCCAAAAAAAAATGGTGGAGTAGTTTCAGACTCAAAGCTCCTCCTCTAAGTCTGACGTGCTGCCATGATTTTTTTTCCTCCAGATGCCACCGCCTCAGGGGATACCAAGTCTCGTTTGACTGACAGGTCCCAGTCGCCCAGCTACCGCATCAGGACTGAGTTGGAGCAGGTGTCTCTGTACTCCCCGGAGCGGTCCTCCCTTCGTGAAAGTGAGGGTCTGTTAAGTCTCTTATCTTCTGCAGTCTCCTTTCCTCTAACTCACACCTTCCTTCACTTGTCCCCCTACTGAAGTAAATTTCTAAATGCAAACTGTTGGCTGTAGTTTATTTAGTTTAACCCCAAAATACATTTTTCTCTTGTACTTACTTCATCATGAACCCTCGTCACTCCAAAGGCTGGAGGATGCGCCGTGGTTCACTGAATCATCTTGGCAATAAGGCTGTTATCTCTTAGTCCCGCTGTTTGTCATTAGTAAGACTATCTAGGTAGAGGTCACGTCTGTTATGAAACCTTTCATGATGTGTTTGGTCTGTCACTATCTCCCAGGATCCGCAGGGAACTCGCACTCGGACAGTGGCTACCAGGATGCCAGCAGCGGCTATCTCAGCAGCCAGAACATCGGCAAGGTTGAGCTAAGGATACAGCATTCCTTCCCTGGGGCTGGCACCGGCAGCCTAATGAGGAATGCCAGGGCTGAGGGCCAGGCGTCAGCCCAGGTACTGACAATCACTGCACGTGCAGCATATTGCTGTTTTTCAAGTCAAAATGTTTCTTGTAGAAAATCTTTATTATTGTAGCAGTCTTCAGAGACTCGTGAAATTTAATTGCTCCAGCAGCGCGGTGTTATTGTTAGTGATGGTGACGTGAAGCTTAAAAGCAGAGAGGGTGCGTAATGCATGAGCACCACAGAATAATCATGTTTTACATAGCTTTGTACACAGACTGCTGAGAAACCAAATGGAGCTGTCACACATCAGAGGAGGGAGAAGAAAAAATAAATGTATCCCAGAGTAAAGTCATGCCCTGTAATGAATTGGTTTATGTAATACTGTTAGTTAGCATGTCATTATGATTGCATAAGCCAGTTTATAGCAGAGAGTCAAACATGTTGGTGATTTTTCTCTCTCCTAATGGACTGAAGCCAGCTCTTTCTGATTTGCAGGTTCAATCAGTCACAACAGCAGTGCCTGGCCGGGCTATGCGAAGGGTAAGCTCAGTGCCTTCTCGCTCTCACTCGCCAGCCTACACGAGTGGTATGTCCCCCTCCCGTGGCTCCCTGCGTACCTCTGTTGGCAGTGCCTATGGCTCACCCATCGTTACGGAACCCAAGCCCCTCTCCAGCATCTACTCTACAACACTGCCCTCTACTCAACGAGCCGGCGGCACTGGCAACGGCTCACCCTACTCCACCCAGAAAAACTCTCCCACTGCGCTGCAACGCGTGGGCTCCACAAACTCACGATCTAGCCGTACGACGTCACCTTATCAGGCCTCTGCGGGGTCTTCATCGGGCCGCATGGGCTCACCTCTGACAATGCTGGACAACATGAACCCTCCACTGACTAAGCAGCCTCATTCATCATCTCCGGTCAGGGCGAGTATGACTGCCGTGCCCCAGCACTACAGCTCTACTCTGCCTCGCTCCGTGGTCCACAACACTGACCCCTATGGACCCCAGAGTTATGACATTTATGAGAGGATGACACGACCTGACAGCCTCACAGGTACACACACACACACACACACACACACACACACACACACACAATTTAGAGCATCACTTTTTCTAAAACAAATATTGAATTTTGTCACAACACAAATGTGTGACCTAGCATGTCTTCGCATGGTATTTTATGCCATTGTATCAGCCAGTACTTGATGAATAAAGATTATGTTCCTGTTAGATACAGCATAACAATTTTAACAATCTCATCTTTCCTTTCTCTGCATGATAGAGTTGATTCAGCTTTGTTGTCAGAGAGCCTAGACAGTGATGGCATTTTGTAGAATCCTTGTTTTTTTGGTGACTGTGAACTCACTGAATGTCCTAGAGCCTTATTACAGTGATCTAGTCATTTTCATCGAAAGCAAAAAAACTTGCTTACAGTATGTGAAGTTCATTGTGCTAGTATGATGGCAGAATAAAACAGATTTTGCACTGGCAAAAAGCACAAAAGGGTGGTCCTTACTCTCTTAAATATTCAGAAGAGTGTTTTTTTTAGTGTAACATGCAGTAACCCAATCAGAATGACTCCTCTTCTCACCTTTAACAGGCAAGGCTGCATAATCTAATATGAATTGCTAATATACTGGCACTTACTTGTGAGGGCAGATCGGTTTTGCACAGAGGACCTCGTGTCAGAGTGTTGCACCTTTTTATACTTAAGATCTACTTTTAGATTTTTCAACATCACAAGAGCTGACAGTCAAAAATGTGCTTTAAATGCATGTTATTCAGTTGGTTAACATGACATGGAGGGGATTGAGATGATGTTTGGGTGGAGGGGGCACAATTATTTTTTTTCCAAATTTCAGAATAAGTAACACACACACACACACACACACACACACACACACACACACACACACACACACACTTCCCCAATTTATGCATATGGCATGCTGAGAGGGATCCAGGTCACCAAGCAGCCCGTGCCATGGGAGAAATTGAGTGAATACAACAACTTTTTATGGAGTCGATGCTCTCAAATCAGAGCAAAGCATTCTTGGCTTTATGACTGAAAATAACCTCCATACATAGCCTGAATGCCGATTCAGCCATAGCACAGCATGGTTTTTTAGGTTGGTCAGAAAAACCACTCTGATTGCTTGTAGCCAATGCACTGGACCTGTGTATGCAGGCAGACCATCACTTTTTCGCTGTGTGTCTCAGGGGTCTCGGGCACAAGCCATGGTGTCACTTGGCGCGTATGCAACGAAGACACGTTCAGTTGCTTTGGCAGCAAAGTTGATGGGCACAGTGAGGCACACATAATGTGGCGTGCATTCAGGACCGGATTGATTTGCAATCGACCTATAAGCACCTACAAATTGACCAGGATATAGTGAACGACTGGTTGGGCACCCCCTGCTTTAGATCCTTGTAATCCCTAGTGTGTAGGTGAAATTGGGTTTTGCAAGATTATGTAAATATAAGCAAAAGTAAATAACCATTTATTGTTATATTTGCCAATGACAGTACACTGAATACAATGGAGCATGTCTAACCAGTGTTTGTTTTAATTCAACTTCTGTTTTATGATAATTTACATAATGTCTCTATGGTGTGAAACAGAAAGTAAAAGAAAATATTTGCAACTTAATTTAAAACTTAATTTGTTTAAATTTATGATTGTGATCTATGCATTTTTTAGAGTGTTGCGAAAGTGAGGTTTGTCAAGCAAGCTAGTTTTTCTCCTCAGTATCATCTTTTTTTCAGAAATAAAAAATTTAATTGTCATTTAAATCTAGTAAAAGCAGGTTGCTACTGTAAAATATTATGTGTGGTTTTTTTTCTCCAAACTGAGCTTCAGAAGGTCTTTGCAAATCACTGTATTGGTACAATAATGGGCTTCTTTTTCCTTTACCTGATGCTGCCTTTGGAAATCAGATGCCCTCCTTGATGGTGACATTCAAGGTGACCTTTTTAAATTCTGTAGATCTCCTATCTTTTCTGTTTTATTGTAGGTATTGCATGTGCATGTCATATCCGGCTCTAGGGAGCCGGGCAATCAGAGCCAGGGACAAGCCAGTGAGTCGAGATGTTTTATTCTGGGTAAGGGATAAGGGATGAGGAGAGCACAGACACTCATACAGACGTACATTCTCAGGCTGCACAGCGCAGGGGTAGGTAGCTCGTACCGGACATGGGGGTAACAAGACGTGCATACTCACAGCGGGATACAAACACCGGAATGCTGCAAGGGGAGTTGAGGCTGACACCAGACGAAGGGGCTTCAGCCTAGCAGTGCTTATGTCGCAGCCCCGAATGATCGAAGCTGCTCCTCTTTATACTCATTAACAGCGCCCCAGCTGATGAGGATTAATTGGCCCCAGCCGTCCCGTGACACTGACAGCTGGGAACCAGCTGAGGCACTGCCCAATGAGAGGCAGGGATAAAAGGAGCATGGGCTGAGCGCCGAGCCGGCGTCTCACCCCATGGTGACAGAGCCTCCCCCTCACGGTCGGGCTCCCGAACGACCAGGAACATCCCAGCCCCCCCCCCTCCCTACCTAGGGTGGGCGGAAGGGAGGCAGGACCGGAGGGGAAGATGCAAAGGGAAGGACAAAAAAAAACAATAGACCAATGTAGGGCAGCAGGGCAGAGAAAAAAAAAACCCAAATACAATACCCTACAACACAGGGAAAAGGATTAACCCAGAGCACAGTTGGGGAGAAAACTGAGTTAGGACACAGGTAGGGAAAATACCAAATACGACTACAGACAGCATACAAATAACGTATAGATCGGGGCAAAAAAAAGAAAACCAAAAACCCACCAAAAAGGTGGCAGGAATGAATAAAGCAATCACAGAGTATAGTTAAGGGGAACAAAACACACTACTCCATAATGCACCAACAAGACAAAGGTCAGGACAAAAAATGATGAAAAACGCTGTGCATGGATACTAAAGAAAACAAAACACACAGCACTGAATATATAAAAGATCACCTAAAGAAACAGAGGTGACAAGGACAAATGGGTAATAATGAAGTACGGTTAAGTGGGGATGAAACACATTACTTCAAACAATAACAAACACAGTCAATGTTAAAGCCGGGGCCAGGGAAGGCCCCCCACGAGGATAATAAGACAGAATGGGGTGATCACAGAGTATGGTTGAACAGGAAACCACACGCATACTCCATGATGCACCGACGAGGCCAAGGCTAAGGTAAGGATGAATGAAAACGCTGAGTAAAGATAAGAAAATGCAATACACAGCGCGATACATAAGGTGAGTCACCAAGAGGAAAAAAAGGTGACAGGGTAACAGGATAACAATACGATAAAAATGCTGAGTATGGTTAAAAAAAAAAACACACAGCACAAAAACATATATTCCCCTAATGGACAAAGAAACTACACCCGAGTGACCTCAATAATAATAAAAGAAGTAAAGGACACCCGAGGAGACGGCAGGCAGAGTCCAAAACGGCCGGAATTGTTCTGGTAATCTCCCCGCCCATTGTCCAGTTGGCAACCCGGGGAAGAGAAATGTTCGGACGGCGAACTCTGGGCCCAGATCCCAGGAATCCAGTCCAACGGCTGCCGAACCAGGCCGCCCAAAGGCAAACACAGACCAGTGGGGGGAAACCAGATCGCCGAACCGAAAGTTTTGCGGGTCGGGTCGCCGACCCGCATCACTCAACCACCAGGACCGTTGAGACGGACGAAGGGTCAGAGCGGATCCCGGTGGAAGAGGCTCAGGGGAGAGCCGATGACGAGGGCGGCGGGCCTCAGGGAAACGGCCACCTCCTCACCGGACCTGGACAACACTGGGGCAGCACCCACGTCGGACCCCGATTGGGTCTCGGGCGAACCCACGTTGGACACTGCACCAGAACCGACCTCCAACGTTGAACCCGGACCCTCCAGCACCACGAGGAACAGCAACTCCTCGCCGGTGACCCTGGAAGAAGGCTCAGAAGAGAAAACAGAACCGGGATCAGGATCACCGGCAGCGCCAGAACCCGGCGAGACGAGCTCAGACGCAGCGGGCGGCTGCACCCTGCTCGTCTCCCCTGGAGATAGGCTGAAGTGCTCAAAGATAAAAAGAAAGAAAAGAAAGGAGAGCACTCGCCTGATCTCGGGTTCTGACGCCGTCCAGGACTGCGAAGATCCAGGATCCGTCGTCAGGAGGTCGTTGTCAGGCTCCCATCTAGCCGCGTCAGGCCCCGCAGCCAGCACGATGGTCAGCGCAGCTTGAGATCCCTCCAGCGCAGGTAACCCCGCCGACCCACGACGACCCACTCGGCGTGAAGCCAGAAGAATCTCGTCCCGCTGGACCGAACCGCTCCTCCGTGGAGACCCAGGGACGCTCAGTCATCAGCGTAGACTCCACGCAGCAGTCAGTCCCCCTCCTCCGTCCGCAATGTAGCTGCGGAACCACAGGCCCTCTCCATATCCCACCACGTTGACCCGGAGCCGGGGACCGCTCGGCGGAGAGAGACACAGAGGATGCGGGATTAGGCATACAGGTTACAGCAGGTGGGGAGAGTTCAGGGAGCTGCGAACCCTGAACTTCTCCTCCAGGGATGTGACAGAGCAAATCATTAAGCAGGTGTGAAAAAACAATGACTTGCCTGCCCCCTGGAGGTTGAGTATCGCCTGCTGTAGTGGAATCTGCTTCTTCCTCTCCCCGCCCGGCGATAACGGAGGACCCCCCGGGAATTCGTCTGAGGATCGCTCGCGTTGTCTCCAGCAGAGAGCTCACCAGGCCGGGATTCCAGGCACACACAGCGGTCAGGAAGCGCGTCGAGGAGGAGGGGGAAACAGCCGGGGTGAGCCAGCCCGAATGTCCAGGAATGACAGCGGGGGAACGAGGCTCAGGGGACGAGGCTGTAGAATCTCCACACTGACGAGGCGAAGGGATGACAGCTGCGTGGGAGGAACGGTCCTGACGATGACCCAGAACTGGATCCGGACGAGGTTCGTGCAGAGGTGACTCGGCGATGTGATGACGACTACTCCCAGGGGACGAAGCGAGGGGGAAACCCAGGATTCGCCGCTCCAGATCGGAGATCGAGACGAGGAAGGCGTCGAGCACGGGAAGGCTTCGTAGCCCTGAAGTCCTCACCATCAATCTCACTGCCGCCGCCACATGCCTGAAGGTGGTGACAGGAAACACAGTAGAGCTCGCGACAGCCACTCGACCCCGGACATAACTGCTGTCAGCTGCGGCTCCTCGAAGGGAATCCCGAGTGACGTGGCGCAGGTCGGGGGAAGTCCTCTGGTTGGCGCGAACTCCCGGACTGGAATGGCGGCAGGAACGGGACTCCGAAGCGGGGAAAGACGTCGCCCACTTCGACTCCCTGCCGGGATTTCCATCCACCCCGTGGAGCTTCTCTCGCTGTGTACCTGCAGCGTCTATCCTGGCACTGTCCTCCAGATGGTACAGAGAGTGAGGGTGACAGTCCAGGAGTTCCTCAGCACGGCCCGGATGCCAGCGTCTCGCGTTGGAGGCGTCGTGCAGGGTGAAGAACGTCCCGTCGACTGCCTCCGAGATGGACCTCAGCCCGTCGCCCTGGCGCCGGAAGTGACTCCTGGGAAACGGCATGCTAGCAGCGCTGACACCCGGACAGAAAGGTACATTTCCACGGCGACTCACGGCCGCCGGCAACTCTTCTGGCTGCGACATACTGTCATATCCGGCTCTAGGGAGCCGGGCAATCAGAGCCAGGGACAAGCCAGTGAGTCGAGATGTTTTATTCTGGGTAAGGGATAAGGGATGAGGAGAGCACAGACACTCATACAGACGTACATTCTCAGGCTGCACAGCGCAGGGGTAGGTAGCTCGTACCGGACATGGGGGTAACAAGACGTGCATACTCACAGCGGGATACAAACACCGGAATGCTGCAAGGGGAGTTGAGGCTGACACCAGACGAAGGGGCTTCAGCCTAGCAGTGCTTATGTCGCAGCCCCGAATGATCGAAGCTGCTCCTCTTTATACTCATTAACAGCGCCCCAGCTGATGAGGATTAATTGGCCCCAGCCGTCCCGTGACACTGACAGCTGGGAACCAGCTGAGGCACTGCCCAATGAGAGGCAGGGATAAAAGGAGCATGGGCTGAGCGCCGAGCCGGCGTCTCACCCCATGGTGACAGTGCATGCTTTTTATTTTTGAAGGACTCGTGATCATCCACAAATGATCAATTTATTTTTTAAATGTAAGTATGCAAGTGTTTATTTTGTATATTGTACTGAATCGGGGCAGCTCAGTGGTGCGGTGGTTAGCGCTGTCGCCTTCACGGCAAGAAGGCTGTGGATTCAATCCCACTCCTGGCCAATGGCGACCTTTGTGTGTGGAGTTTGCATGTTCTCCCCATGTCTGCGTGGGTTTTTGCCAAGTACTCCAGTTTCCTCCCACAGTCCGAATCAGAATCAGATTTATTGCCATTGTTCATGTAGTACACAAACTAGGAATTTGTCTCGGTGCCATGCTGCAACATTAAAAACATGATGAGATAAAGAGATAAACTAAAAAACTAAAGGACTAAAAACGTGCAATAAGTGTAGAAAAATAAGTAATAATAATAATAATAATAATAGTAATAATGAGTAATACTGGTCAAGGCAGTTTTAAATAAATTAGCAAGTAGCAGATAATATGGGGTACCACAGTGCAGTTGATAATGCAACAGAAAAACAGTGATGAATGTCATGAGTCTGGTTGAGCTGCTGTACATAGTGCACGAGAGTCAATAAGTCACTTAATGTTCAGCAGTCTGATGGCAGAGGGGAAAAAGCTGTTCATGTGCCGGGAGGTTTTAGTCCAAATGGACCGAAGTCTTCTACCTGAGGGGAGGGGGGCAAACAGTACGTGACCAGGGTGTGAAGGATCGGCTATGATCCGGCCAGCACGCCTTCGGGTCCTGGAGATGTACAGGTCCTGGAGAGATGGGAGCTTGCAGCCGATCACCTTCTCAGCAGTGCGCACGACGCGCTGCAGCCTTAGTCTGTCCCTGGCAGTGGCTCCTGCATACCACACAGTTATGAATGAATTAATGAATGAATGAATGAATTTTATTTCGGATAATACAATACAGGTTAAAAGAAACTGTATAATATAACAACAAGGTCAAATTAGACAAAGACTCCTTCTACTAAACAATTCCACGTGAGTTATCCGAAATGGGTGATGGCTGAAGCCGCAGCTTATATTGCCCACCCATATTCCATCCAAGAATTCAAAAGAAAAAAGAGTAAACAAGACAAGAGTGATTACAATTTAGAACAAAGCTAAGACAAAGTGTGACTGAGAGAAAAAAAAGGAAAACTAAGCTAAGCTAAGTTGAGCGGTTACTATTCAAGACAAATCTAAGACAGAATGTCACAGAGAAAAAAAAAAACCAAAAACTAAGCTACAACACAACACAGACTGGATATGTCAATCCATATATGTTATGGAGGAGGTGAGGATGAACTCGATGATGGCCGTGTAGAACTGCACTAACATCTTGGTGGGTAGCTTGAGCTTCCTCAGCTGCCGCAGAAAGAACATCCTCTGCTGGGCCTTTTTGATGAGGGAGCTGATGGTTGGCTCCCATTTGAGGTCCCGGGTGATGGTGGTGCCCAAGAAGCGGAAGGAATCTGCAATGGTGATGGGAGAGCCTGTGATGGTGAGGGGGGGCAGGGGGGTTGTGACTTTCCTGAAGTCCACAATCATCTCCGCTGTCTTCAGAGCATTCAGCTGCAGGTTGTTGTGGCTGCACCAGGACACCAGCTGGGCCACCTCTTTCCTGTAGACGGACTCGTCGCCGTTGGAGATGAGCCCAATGAGGGTGGTGTTGTCCGCAAACTTAATCAGCTTAACAGACTGGTGGGAGGAGGTGCAGGAGTTGGTATAAAGGGAGAAGAGTAGGGGGGAAAGTACACAGCCCTGGGGTGATCCGATGCTGATGCTAACAGAGTCCGAGACAGACTTCCTCAGCCGCACATGCTGCCTCCGGTCCGTCAGGAAGTCGGTGATCCACCTGCAGAGGGAGTCAGGCACATCGAGCAGGGACAGCTTGTCCTGGAGCAGGGCGGGGCGGATGGTGTTGAATGCAGAGCTGAAGTCCACAAACAGAATCCTGGCGTAGGTTCCCGGGGAGTCCAGGTGCTGCAGGATGGAGTGGAGTCCAAAGACATGCACGTTAGGTTAATTGGCATCAACTGGGAATAAATTGTCCTTAGGTGTGAATGTGAGAGTGAATGGTTGTCTGTCTCTGTGTTGGCCCTGCGACTGACTGGCGAACTGTCCAGGGTGTGCACCGCCTTTGACCCAAAAGATGCTGGGAGAGGCTTCAGACAGCACCCCACCCCCACAACTAAAAAAAAAAAGAATTAAGAGGCTAAGAAGATGAATGTTATGATGACTCCCTTTACAGGCATTCATAAACTTTTGTTCATTGTGAAACTGGATCCTGATTTGCGAGTGTACTGTTGCTGCTGATACTTTGTGGCTGCAAAGTTTTGTGGCTCAGTGCCATGATACCATTTTCAGATTTACTTCAGGTTCATATTTGTGAAAATTTGTAGTTTCCCAGTAGGGATGCATCAATACCAGTTTTAGTTTGAGGCTTTATAACTCATACTTTTCTTACATATTTGCAGGACTTCTTCGTACTGATAACCACATTCACACACAATATAAAGAAAGCTATGACCATAAAGAACATAAATCACATGTAGTAAATATTTTTTCACCAGTACTTGAGTGGTGAGGTGAGCAGTGTAGGGGAATATGCCAGAAGTATTTTACAGTCAGAAATGACAACAAGCACAAAGGAAGATGTACAGTATACAGAGTGGAAAAAACATTTTAAGGACTGTATTGGTACTTTGTATTGGTGTATATTCAACTTATCTACTTGTGGTTGGTAGTGTCAGTGTGTCGATGGTATCGGTACGTCCCTGTATGGTAGCCTTGTTTGTTCAGGTCATTAGCAACAGGTGATATTGTTTTTTTTACTTAAGATGTTTGAACAAACCAGGCTGCATGACTATATTGGCGTGTTGAATTGTGACTGACTTCTGAGCAGGGATTATTTGCTTGTATTGATGATAATCACAATATCTAAAAAAGAATAAATCGTATCGGATTGAAAATGGGCATATGAAATAGTAAAATGTCTAGTGCCACTTAGAGATCAGAGGTTGGCGAATTGCAGATCTGGAATATTAGCTGCTCTGTTTCCTCCACATCAGACATAATTTTTGTAACATCTGTTTATTGAATACTTTAACATTAACCAATTGGTGTGGTTAACCTGGCAACTGCACTTTAAAGAATGCATCCTCCATGCAAAATATATAGTAGTATAACCACCATCCCTACAGCTGTCTGTTGGCTCTCCTTTGTAAGAGGGTTGAGACACCTGCCTAATTCTACCTCTCTCTGCCGTTCTTTGCCCTCCTCTCTGTCATGTAATTCTCACCTTCTTTCACAGTGTCTCACTCCAACACCCTTACTCACTTGCGCCAACACACACGCTCAGTGTCTGCCCCCCCAAACACATCGTCTGTCACAAGTGTCTGGCGAGCAGTAGTAGGAGGAAATGGGATGATCACAAGCATTCGCCAGACACTGTGCAGTGGCCTAAAGTTGATATTTTTAGCTGTTAATGGTTTTTGTGTCTGTATTTGTCAAAAGCTTCTTTTTAAAAATGTTTTTCTTTACCTTGCTTCCTCACATATTTTGTCAGTTTCTCTGTTTGCTTCTCAATAGACTTCTCCCTCATTTTTTTGTTCTTTTCATTTCTGCTCCTCACTGCTCTTCCCTCTCTTCCTCCTCCCCTCCCACCTGGTCCCCCTCCCTGCACTGTCACTGGCAGGATGTCATAGCTTCCCTCTGCTGCAGAAAAATGGCAAATGAAGACAAATTGTCCCTAATAATGTGCTCATTATGCCCCATGTCCATTTCAGAGCGGGGATAGGGAAAGTAAGAGGAAATGGCACATGTGTGCATTTTCATTCTGACAGCCAAGCTACTGTGATGGCTTTAACCATGCCTCAGTGTAATTTTACAGCTAGTCTGATTTTTATGTGGAATGATTTTCTGGTGATCGTTCCAGTTTTATCCAAAGTGTTTAAAGTTTGTGTGGAGAAGGTTCTTGAAAATTATTTTTCTTGGGGAATGCTTTCAGCTGCATCCATTTACGCATTTGTTTCTCAAGGGATAGCACGCGCCAAGCCACCACCGCCCTTTATCCAGCCTCTGCCAAGTGTAATCTGTTAAAGCCACGGTGAGAGGACTGAGAGGGAGAATTAAATGACTATAACGCAGCAGGAATGTGGGCCATTCATCCTCAATAGACAGCAGTATGTTATTTCTCCCTGACAATTTGCAGATGCCTTTAGAACTGCAGCACATCTATTGGGGGAACAGAATAAAGGAGGCAAACAGATTAGTCCCTGCTAAGGTTTGTTTGAATGTTGCTACTTTCAGGAGTCAGGCTGCTGAGAGGCAGAGATATGCATGCACGAGGGCTCCTGTGCCCAGGAGATTCTGTCCCACTCGCTTGGCCACAGCTGTGCCAAAAGCCCTGTTTATATGGCCGTGCTTTGCGTGGTATGAGAAGTCTCTGGTGGTCCTAGACAGCCTCATTAACCCTCTTTTCATTTTTTCCCTTTTCTTTCCCATCCCCTCTCATTTTGTGCTTTCTACCTTTCCTTATACTGTATCTTTTCAATAGCGTCACTCTCTCCGTTCCCTTCAAACCTTTGAAGAAGAGAAACTCGACTGATTTCTTGCCAAACTGCTGCTAGTGGTTATTGTGTGCACTGCCACAGAGTGAAAGGCTTTCCGGGCTATCAAGTGTGCCAGTAGTGCACAGAGTGGTAAAATTCAGCCTTTTTTTTTTTTTACTCAGCAGGGTAAGGCTCAGCAGCATGCCTACAGTTTCCCAGTGCTTGATTATGTGAATTCAGTTGTGGCATATTTTTGTTTAAATCAAAAGTTATTTAATGGATGAAAATGATAGGTCTGATATTGAGAATTAATGACTTATAATGCAGTTTTCTGTTGAGCAATAAGCCATAAGAGACCACTAAAATACTCTCACCCTAGAGTGCCTGAACCCTTCTAAGCGGTTTCAAATCATTAATTGGCTTATTGTTGTTGTTTTTTTTTTAATTGTGTTGAAATGTTTTTTTTTCTATCCCTAATATAAAAAATTATTTAAGAAAATAACATTTTGTAGAAGAAAAAAAGAAACAACATGATGGAAGATATCTGTTGAGAAGCCCACAATTTAGCTGAAATATTGGAGACCCAGTTTCCCTTGTGCTGCAGTAATCTTTCAGAGGGTATTAAATTTTAGACACATTTATTATTATGGAAATTCCTGATATCACTACGAAGAGAAGATGATTAGCACACACATTAGAGCAAGTATGGTCATCCAGTTCTAAAGTTTATCCATCCAAATGGAGTTTTTCATACCCCCTTTAAGTCTGCTCTCCCTCCCAGATAAGGGAACACAATGAGGCTCTGTACAGTCTTTTAAATGAGATAATAAGCAGCCAGGCTGTCCTTGAGGTTTCCACAGGGACAAAATAGAAGACTCGAGGTCATGTCGCCGTTTTGTTGCGCATTACCTTCAGACCTCACAAAAATATGGGAAGTGGTATTAAAGATCTTAACCAAAAAGTAAAGAAGAGTTTACTGAGTTTTGTAATGAGGAACACCTCATTGGTGTTATTTTAAAACATTATCTAAACTAATTTGAATTTGTATGATCAGCAGGTATGGAAGCATCAGTCAGATGTGATTTAAAAAAAAAAAAAAAAAAACTTCTAAAATATTTGATTTTAGTTTTGTATAAAATTGAACAGCGAAAATTTTAATCTCATAACTACTGTCTACAGGACCTCTCCATCATTCTTCAATGATGTCTGCAGTCATAAATATGACCTCATAAATGTTATAAAATGTAACATCTAAAATGTGACTAAATTCAATTTAAATAAATCCAATAAGGGATAAGGACCTGTACTTACAGAGCACCTTTTCTAGTAACAAAGACCACTGAAAGTACTTCACTACTAGCTTTGCTGATCCTCTGTTCTAAGGGCTTATCAGAAATAGATGACCAAGAACAATTCAGGGTCACTAACAGACCTAACATACAAGTCTTTGGATTGTGGGAGTAATCTTTATAGTAATAAATGTCCCTTGTTGATCTGGTTAATAAATAAGGTACAAAGTCAAAGATCCCTTTTCTGGGTATTTATATACATCTTGGCAATGAAGCGAACCTGTCATGTCCCGCACGCAGGCAAGTGCCATGAGAAAAGACTCAAAGTGTCGGAACACAGCAGAGAGTTTTAATACAATAGACCAAACAGATAAGCATTGTTTTGAGAACCCGGAGTGAGCAGTCTGTCAGAGATACAGATGTTCTGATACAATGTTCAAGGTTGCATTGTCTCATGGGAAAGGTACTGAGTGTAATTTCATTTATGATTGCAGGAGACAGAATGAACGGACAATTAAAAAAAATCCAAAACGAAACCCACACAGCACAGGGAGACCATGCAGACTCCACACAAAATGGTTCCGTCCCCTGCCAATCAGAGGATATGAGCCTGTGAGGCAACAGTGCTAACCACTGTACCACCATGGTGCATAAAGTACTTGCCCTTGTCAGTAGGCATGTTGTAAGCACTGCTTACCTAGAATCCCTTTATTTTGATAGGAAGTGCTGATGGTTTGGACATCATCATACAGTACAGTGTGTGTATTGGAGTGCATCCCAATTCACCCCTTAGCCCTACCCCTCTGTTTTGTGCATTTACCATGAATGTACAAAATGGAGGGGTAGGGCTAAGGCAGGGGTGTCCAGTCATGTGCCATGGAGGGCCAAGACCCTACAGGTTTTCTCTTCTACCCAGTCTCTTCAGCAGGTGTTTTCACTTACCAGCAGTCAGTGGGACGAATTCAGTAAAATCTGCTGTTGAAGACACTGGTTGGAGGTAAATCCTGCAGGTTCTTGGCCCTCCATGGCACATGATTGGACACCCCTGGGCTTAAGGGGTGAATAAGTGACTTTCGCATTACGAGTGCGCATGTGCGGACTAAGTGAGTTCAAAGTTCACAACTACCAAACATTCCGCTAGCCGCCTTGCTTTTGTATTCAAACAGTACTGTCACACCTGAACAATTGCCGCTTAAAGTCTGCTTTAAGCTTTAAATCTCCGTTATGCCAGGTGCACATTGTGCCGTAGTGAAGTGTGGGAATGGCATGTATCATCTAGAGCGGTGGAAAAAGCAAACTTGCAGCATACATGCGTGTAACATCAGGACCAGTGTGTGTACATGTCCACCGCCATTCACATTATATACATTCCCCACGGAGCTGAAGGATCTGGACGGACGTAATTGTTGGATTAAAGCAGTAAGTCTATATTATAACATAATTAAATAATGTTGTGTATTGTTCAAGTTCTAGCCTAATTGACACGAGTCTAAACTCTGAAGTAGTAAGTACGGACAGGCAGACCTGGATCTAGGATATAGTTCTTTGTATACTGGTAATGAAGCTTGATCTACACACACATGTAATTAAGGCCATTGATAAGTTTATTTATTTATTTAGCGAATGCAAAGTCCTCAAGCCAAGCAGTTGCCTCCTGGTTTGCTGTATTGATAAGTAGACTGGTATAGAATAAAACTGCAAATCATTGAGAACGTGTGGTACTTAAACTATAGTAGTATCAACCTGTAGATCTAAGTAAGCAGGCTATGCCTTGTAGTGAAATTTACTCAAAATAACAAAACCAAAGTTGAGCTGTCAAACCACTCGCTTACCTTCTTTGTAGTCGTTTCAGAGTCTCGCAAGTAAGGGTGCTTGGTCCTTTGACAACAAAAAATCTGCTATGTCAGCGTACATACAGGGGGGCAATTTTGGCCAATTTCTGCAATGTGGCCGCGGATGCAAGCGCAACTAGTTCATCCTTGCGTTTGCGGGTACAACCGGGAAGACCCCTACACATACAATATGCTTGTAGATCAGGAACTTTCCATAAATTAAATGTATTGATAGAGCATGTTTGGTAGCAACGTTCCCATGATGCTTTGCGTGAGCCGAGATGCGAAAGTCGCTTATTGGGATGTACTGTTAGTGTGGTTTTTTTTTTGGTTTTTTTTTGGCAGAAAAGCTCCACCGCCTGAGCCATGGTGGTTCATCTCTGTTTTTCACAAAAAAAATTCTAAACATATGAATTGCTTTCTAAAAAAGTTCAGTAGTTTTATCTACAGTAGCTTTCAGATTGCAACCATTAAAACATTAGTCATTTATTTAGTTTCTTTATTGTTAAGTTATTCTTTTTTTAATTATTCAGAGAGAGGTGAGCAGTCCATTTGACCAGTTGCTAAATTATCCTCTGAGCTATGTTTTTGCATCCAAAGGTCTTACATGTGTTATCTCCATCTAAAATAAGGGATAAGGGCCTGTACTTGTATAGTGCTTTTCTAGTCTCAAAGACCACTCAAAGTGCTTCACGAGTACCAACCCTCTTTTCTAAGGGCCTATCAGAGACCGATACCTAGGGACAATTTAGAATCACCAATTAACCTAACGTGCACGTCTTTGAATTGTGGGAGAAAACCAGAGCACCTGGAGTAAACCCCCAGCACGGGAAGAGCATGCAAACTTCACACAGAAAGGTTCCATCCACTGGCAGCCTTGGGGTTCGAACTTGGAACCTTCTACCTGTTAGGCAACAGTGCTAGCCGCTGTATCACCATGCTGCCAAAAATGTTCCCTCTCTTATTCCCACAGTGTTTATCTTCTTACAAAAGAAGCAAATATGTGTATTTTTTTTAATTTCCTTGGTCTTGTTTGTGAATAGAGTCCCTCATTTAGCCGGTTCTGCATGACAGACTCGGTGTTTCCCGGCAGTCTGTGATTTAGCTCTTGCAGTTGGAGAGGTCCCAAGTGACAATTGGGAGCTCATGAAATGTGCAACGAGCAGTAAGTTACCAACTGTATACTCACTGCTGGGGTTCACAGTTGAATGGGCTTCACTGATGTGAGCTTTAAAACAAACCTAGGCATCCAAGATCACCTAAAAATGTGTGGGTTTGTTTGACAAGAATGGAGAGGAAAGAAAAATCAGACCTTGTCTTTAAATTTAATCCCCTCCTGCCTTTACTATAAGTAAGAGCCCAGACCAGTAATGTTTTTTTTGTAAATTAACATTAAAAGCTGGGAATTATTGTGCCTCTTAACAAAATGTTGCCACCATAGACAATTTGCTTCCAATTTTATTTAATCAGGAAATATTTCACTGGGACTTGCCATGATTGAGGTCTAGACTCAAGTGTTAGCCATCAGTTATTTTTATAGGAACTCTGAAACCCATTTCCCACCTCGTAGTTAAAATAATAGACTCAATTTTCATCCTTTTTTTCTTAACTTTTTGTGACAGATTATATCTTAAAATGCTCCCTAGTCAGACTCTCATTCTGGACAGGATCCAAAGCAACTTTCAGCCTCTCTAAAGTTGTATTTTTTTCCTATCAAACAACAAAGGATGGTGTTAGTATATGCTCAGAGTCACCGTGTGTCCCAAGCCCAGGACAATATGATCTATGACTCTCTGTATTTTATAGGCTAAAGCTGTTTTCCCTCATGCACAGGACCCTCAGGACTTAATTACTCAAGTTTAATCAACATATTTTAAGTGAACTTTGTATTACCTTTGTCAGTGGAAACTGTTTATATAACTTATGACTCTAGAATAAACTTTTAATGAACAACTATATTCAGCTCATTCTTGTGCAGACATCTAGAATTTGTGAGAATCACTACTCCCCCTAGACAATTACCCAGATTGTTCACCAAATTCATGCAAAATGATCCTCAGATGGGTCTGTATCCAGGTTGTGCTCAAAGTCAGAGGTCAGGAGATCTGGGCATCTACAGTCATGTGAAAAAATTAGGACACCCAATGAAAGCCTGTGTGTGTGTGTTTAACATATTTGGACATATGGATATTTAATATCAATTTT
Organism: Pholidichthys leucotaenia; assembly: GCA_020510985.1. Lineage (NCBI taxonomy): Eukaryota > Metazoa > Chordata > Actinopteri > Cichliformes > Pholidichthyidae > Pholidichthys > Pholidichthys leucotaenia. The sequence goes on from CM035843.1 coordinate 45,180,982, forward strand.
AACAGTACTGGGAGATTCAAGTAATATAACTAAACAATTAAAGCTGAAGAAAAGACTTTTTAAAATTTTCTGTAAAATGTAATTCTAAAAACATGCAATTTCTGGTGAGGAATAAATTAGGACACCCCCATATTTATTCCAACTTAAAATGCCTAAAATCACACAGGTGTATCACTTCAGGTGCACATGATTAGAACATCGTTACTCAGCGTTTTGAAGGAGGCTTGTCCTATTTAAACATCAGACATTTAGATTGGTGTCCTCCTGACTGTTGAAGTGAGAGAGAACACCATGGTGAGATCGAAATAGCTGTGTGAGGCCTTCAGAAAGAAGATTGTAGAAGCTTATGAGTCTGGTAAGAGATTTAAAAAGATCTCAAAAGAATTTGAAATCAGCCATTCCACTGTCCAGAAAATAGTCTACAAGTGGAGGATATTCAAAACAACTGCCAACATGTCCAGGTCTGGCCGTCCAAGCAAGTTCACCCCGAAAGCAGAGCACAAGATGCTAAAAGAAGTCTCCAAAAACCCTAAAATGTCATCATGGGATCTACAGCAGGTTCTTGCTACTGTTGATGTGAAAGTGAATGCCTCTACAATCAGAAAGAGACTGCACAAGTTTAACTTGCATGGGAGGCGTGCAAGGAGGAAACCTTTGCTCTCTAAGAGAAACATGAAGGCCAGACTGAAGTTTGCCAGAGAACGTAGACAAAAGACCAGGACTTCTGGAATAATGTTCTTTGGAAAGATGAGTCTAAAATTGAATTATTTGGACACCAGAACAGAGGACGTGTTTGGTGTAGACCAAATACAGCATTCCAGGAAAAGAACCTCATACCATCTCATCTCTTAGGTCTTCTCATTCAGAATCTATTGGTAGTCCCTAGCACTAGGCTCAGAACCAAAGGCAATAGAGCCTTTGCTGCTGTTGCTCCCAGATTTTGAAACTCCTTACCTTTTGAACTTAGATCTGCACCTTCCATTGATGTTTTTAAGAAGCAACTAAAGACCCACCTTTTTAGCCTGGCTTTTTAATTAACAATGTGTTGATTGTATTTGTATGTGCTTCTACTGTCTACTTTGTTTTGGGTTTTTTTACTGTTTCATGTGCCTGTGTTTTTATTTAGTTTTTTACAATGTTAAGCACTTTGTGACTCTGTCTGTGAAAAGTGCTCTATAAATAAACTTATTATTATTAACTTATTATACCAACTTTGAAGCATGGAGGTGGAAGTGTCATGGTTTGGGGATGCTTTGCTGCAGCAGGACGTGGCCAGCTCACCATCATAGAATCCACCATGAATTCTACCGTGTATCAGAGGGTTCTTGAGGACCATGTGAGACCGTCTGTAAAAAAAAAAAAAAAAAAAAAATTAAAGCTGAAGCGGAACTAGACCCTGCAACATGACAATGACCCAAAACATACCAGTAAATCCACCAAGGACTGGCTAAAAACTAAGAAATGGAGAGTCCTGGAATGGCCGAGTCAAAACCCAGATCTTAATCCCATTGAGATGCTGTGGGGTGACTTGAAATGGGCTGTACATGCAAGAAACCCCTAAACATCTCACAGCTGAAAGAATTCTGTGTTGAGGAGTGGGGCAAACTTTCCTCAGACCGATGTCAGAGACTGGTAGATGGCTACAAGAAGCATCTCACTGAAGTTATTTCAGCCAAAGGGGGTAACACTAGCTATTAGGAGGTAGGGTGTCCTAAGTTTTACTTCAGTTAGAATACGCATTATCGTTTGTTCAATGAGTAAAACGAGGTTTATTTTTATTTATCTGCAAATAAATCACCTTTTCCAGAGATAAATAAAAACCAGATTATACATCAATATGTGAACATTTCTAAATAAAGAACTGAATATTTAATGGGGTGTCCTAATTTTTTCACATGACTGTATAAAGGTGCATGGATGTTCACCAAACTCGTACACAATGATCCTGAGGTGGATCACAAAGATTACAACCTATGATAACATGCTATTTTGTTTTTAACCTCTTGCCACTCCGGTGTACCGCGGACGGGCACGTCTCTGTGTCCTAGAGCGCACGAGGGCGCACGAGAGCTCCCTCTTGCGCTCTAGGACGCACGAGGGCGCTGCGTTCTAGAGCGCACTGAAAAAAAAAGTTGCATTTCCGTTCTTCCACTACAGACACAGCCGCGAACAGATCAGATATGATTGGCCTCTCATTCGACTAATAAGAGCCTTGAATTGAGTTTCTGAAACCTTGAAGAACCAATGACTGAAAACCTAGCAAGAAGGACCCGCCTACCAATGCTGCGAATGCAGCAAGCCAATTGAAGCACAGAAGTTCGAAAGCTGTTTTGTGTAAGGCTGGGTGAAGAAAGACTGAATGCTGCAGATGAAAAAAGGACCCGCAGGAAGAACCGTCACAGACCCAGCAGCACGGAGACCACCCACAAGTGCGACCTGTGTGACAGGGACTGCCATTCGCGCATCGGCCTGTTCAGCCACAGGCGGTGCCTTTTTTTTTTTTTTATTCCAGCAGAATAGTCGTTTAGGATTCTCTTCCATGGTCATCATAGACCGACGGAGGCCGACGACGAAGGTCGTAAATCATTCGCCAAAACCGCAATCATGGAAGCGCAAAACCGCAATAATGGAATTACATTTTGACCGGGTCGCGAGACCAGAACCACGAGTCCGTAACAAGCGGACCAGCGTCGCGTTCGTCTGACAATGAGGAAGCGAAGTTCGCCAGCTACGCTGCTGCTGTGAAGAGGTAAGTGTTATAAGCTAAATTATTCTTTATCCCTGAAAATTGTAATCAAAAATGACTTTTGACCGATCGGTAAATTACAACTGTGCGGCGCCCGAAGTCCGTGCGCCGTGGTACACGGTTCGTGCGCCGCATCCGGACCGTGAAGCCCCCCCCCCCCCGCTACTCTTCTGTAGCGAGGGGGGGGGGAGCCACGGTGACTGCGCCGCTGTCGCCACATCGCCACATGACTATTCCGTCATGTAGCGATGGCCGATGTCCGTCCTCTGTAACGAAGGGGGGAGGGGACAACACCCCCCCCCCCCACACACACACACACACACAGCCCTGAGTGTCACCTTTCATTAGAGCCCAAGATGAAGCTTCTATATTGAATCATTCAAAAGTTAGACGTTTTTCCAAACTGTGCCATTTGGCACAATTTGGCACAGTTCAAAAACGCCTGGGAACTACCTGAGAACAAAGATGTGTATTATATTCATTTTTTGTGGTATTGTTACAAAATTTTGACCTCAGCTGGATAACACTTGGTTCTACATTTCTGTTGCATTTTCCAGCCCGGGTCTGAAGCTGTGTGTTATTTGCAAGCATTTGTATCCAAAAAAACACCCAGGCCAAATTTATTTTCTTCAAGTTCAGTATGTTTAGATGACTGTTACTCAGTGGCCGGAGCACTTAGAGAGATTATGACTGTTTTGCCAAAAAATTCAAAGTGTTTTCTTTTAAATGAGACCAACCCCATGAAGATGCTGCAAAGGGTTGAAGAACAGCTTTTGATTTACTTTGGGCACGTTATTTTTTGGCGTTTTTAGGGAAATTGACCGGAGTGCAAGGAGTTAAGCAGGCTTAGATTACATACAGTGGTGTGAAAAAGTGTTTGCCCCCTTCCTGATTTCTACATTTTTTTTTGTATGTCACACTTCAATGTTTCAGATCATCAAACAAATTTAAATATTAAAGATAACACAAGTGAACACAAAATATAGTTTTTAAATGAAGATGTTTATTATTAAGGGTAAAAAAAAAATCCAAACCTCCATGGCCCTGTGTGAAAAAGTGAAAACATACAAACATGTTAAAACATAAATTAGCTGTGGTTTATCAAATCTTTGGAAAGCTGAGTTCAATTTCTCTAGCCTCACCCAGGCCTGATTACTGCCACACCTGTTCTCAGTCAAGAAATCACTTAAAGGGGACCTGTCTGACAAAGTGAAGTAGGCCAAAAGATCTTCAAAAGCTAGACATCATGCTGCAGTAAAAGTTATAAAGCCATTTATAAAGCCAGGGGGCGGCAGTGGCTCAGGGGGTAGAGCAGGTCACCCAATAACCTCATGGTTGGCGGTTCGAATCCCGCTCTCCCCAGATATCCTGCCGTTGTGTCCCTGGGCAAGACACTTCACCCCCAATTGCTCCTAGTGGGTCTGGAAGCACCATGTTAGGTAGCATGCCGCCATCAGTGTGTGAATATGTGTGTGAATGGGTGGATAGCAGGATCTGTAAAGTGCTTTGGTTATCAAGAGATGAGAATAAAAGCGCTATATACACTACCGTTCAAAAGTTTGGGGTCACTTAGAAATTTCCTTATTTTTGAAAGAAAAGCACTTTTTTCAATGAAGGTAACTTTAAACTAATCAGAAATACACTCTATACACTGCTAATGTGGTAAATGACTATTCTAGCTGCAAATGTCTGGTTTTTGGTGCAATATCTACATAGGTGTATAGAGGCCCATTTCCAGCAACTATCACTCCAGTGTTCTAATGGTACAATGTGTTTGCTCATTGCGTCAGAAGGCTAATGGATGATTAGAAAACCCTTGTGCAATCATGTTAGGTCTGCAATGCTGTAATTGCTGCAAATGGAGGATTCTTTGACGAAAGCAAAGTTTGAAGGAAAAAATTATTATTTCAAATACAAATCATTATTTCTAACCTTGTCAATGTCTTGACTATATTTTCTATTCATTTTACAACTCATGGTGGTAAATAAGTGTGACTTTTAATGGAAAATACAAAATAATTGTCTGGGTGACCCCAAACTTTTAAACGGTAGTGTAAGTGAATACCATTTACCATTTCTAAAGCTTTGGGACTCAGTGAACCACAGTGAGAGCCATTATCCGCAAATAGCAAAAACATGGAGCAGTGGTGAACCTTCCCAGGAGTGGCCAGCCGAGCAAAATTACCCCAAGAGCACAGCGATGACTCATCCAAGAAGTCACAAAAGACCCCACAACAACATCCAAAGAACTGCAGGCCTCACTCCAGACTCCACCATAAGAAAGAGACTGGGCAAAAATGGCCTGCATGGCTGAGTTCCAAAACGAAAACCACTGCTGAGCAAAAGGACCATAAAGGCTCGTCTCAGTTTTGCCAAAAAATATCTTGATGATCCCCAAGACTTTTGGGAAAATACTCTGTGGACTGACGAGACAAAAGTTGAACTTTTTAGAAGGTGTGTGTCCCATTACATCCAGCATAAAAGTAACACAGCATTTCAGAAAAGGATCATCATACCAACAGTAAAATATGGTGGTGGTAGTGTGACGGTCTGGGGCTGTTTTGCTGCTTCAGGACCTGGAAGACTTGCTGTGGTAAATGGAACCATGAATTCTGCTGTCTACCAAAAAATCCTGAAGGAGTATGTCTGGTCATCTGTTTGTGACCTCATGCTGAAGCGCACTTGGGTTCTGCACCAGGACAATGATCCAAAACACACCAGCAAGTCCACCTCTGAATGGCTTAAGAAAAACAAAATGAAGACTTTGGATTGGTCTAGTCAAAGTCGTGACCTGAAGCTGATTTAAAATGCTGTGGCATGACCTTAAAAAGGCAGTTCATGCTCGAAAACCCTCCAGTGTGGCTGAATTACAACAATTCTGCAAAGATGAGTGGGACAAAATTGCTCCACAGCGCTGTAAAAGACTCATTGCCAGTTATCACAAACGCTTGATTACAGTTGTTGCTGGTAAGGGTGGCCCAACCAGTTATTAGGTTTAGGGGGCAATCACTTTTTCACACAGAGCCATGTAGGTTTGGATTTTTTTTCCCTTAATAATGAACACTTTTTCACACTGCTGTACATGTGTATGAGAGAGAGCTGAGTGACCTCAGGTTTGTTCATCACGCCAATACAAGCTACTCCATAGTTTTGAGATGTAATAAGTCTGAATGTTAATATCCATTTGCTATGCTTTGCAAAAATTATGTTTGAGCAGCTGAACATCCTGATAGCAGTTTTTCAATAATTGTATGTTACACAAGTGCCTTTTGCAGAAATACTGAAAGGAAGAAAGAAAGAAAGCACACATTTGGGCTGAAATTTTATTTATTTATTCATTTTTAAGGATTCGAGGTTGGTTGAGCAAAGGAATAAGAGGGTAATGATGTAAGAAGTCTCATTACAGGATAATTTTTTATACAGGAAGACTGAGAGCAGCAGATACTGTTATTGCCTCGTTTTGTTGTAATAGTTTTACATCAGGGTTGATTTTGAGTCAGACATGCCCACACAGCTTGTGAAAGTGACCTGTCTGGAAGCATAAAGGGCTGTTTAATTGGAGATTTGTGTGTTTCTTTTTCCAACCACCACTCTCACCTTAATGATTTATACAAGAAACAGCTTAGAAATCATTGTCAAACATCTGTTCTGGTTTGCATTCATGGTTCAGCATTGTTGGCTGTGGTCTGCCCTCATTGGTGGCTTATTTGAGCTCTTTAGAGCAGCATTAAGTGTTCCCTTTGGGGTTGCTTTTTTCTACAAAAGTCCATTTGTTGAAAACAGCCATGTGAGACACAAATATTTATGTAAAGTTTATACATATTCATACATAGAGTATTCATAATGTGCATATCAAGTGCAGAGGGAATTAAAAAAAGCTGTGGCACTCAGTTTGTGATTCATCCATTTCTTACTTTTGGTTACTGTGTGTGGTATGTACTGTGTGGTGTATGTTGGGATTGTTGTTTGATTGTATGTAATGACACATGCTCTTGTGTGATAGTTTATTATGTATACACACGTGGACAAAATTGTTGGTACCCCTCTGTTAATGAAAGAAAAACCCACAGTGGTCACAGAAATAACTTGAATCTGACAAAAGTGGTAATAAATAAAAAGTCTATGAAAATTAACCAGTGAAAATCAGACAATACTTTTGAATTGTGGTTCAACAGAATTATTTTAAAAAACAAACTCATGAAACAGGCCTGGACAAAAATGATGGTATCCCTAGAAAAGATTGAAAATAATGTGACCATAGGGACATGTTCAACCAAGATGTGTCCTCTAATTAACATCACAGGTGTCTACAAACTTGTAATTGGTCAGTCGGCCTATTTAAAGGGTGACAAGTAGTCACTGTGCTGTTTGGTGACATGGTGTGTACCACAAAGGAGAGAGCTGTCTCAGGAGATTGGAAAGAAAATTATAGACAAGCATGTTAAAGGTAAAGGCTATAAGACCATCTCCAAGCAGCTTGATGTTCCTGGGACTACAGTTGCACATATTATTCAGAAATTTAAGATCCACGGGACTGTAGCCAACCTCCCTGGACGTGGCCGCAGGAGGAAACTTGATGAAAAATGGAAGAAATAATACGAATGGTAACAAAAGAGCCCAGAACAACCTCTAAACACATTCATGGTGAACTCCAAGGTCAAGGTACATCAGTGTCAGATGGCACCATCCGTCGTTGTTTGAGCCAAAGTGGACTTCATGGGAGACGACCAAGGAGGACACCACTGTTGAAAACAAAGCATAAAAAAGCCAGACTGGAATTTGCCAAACTGCATGTTGACAAGCCACAAAGCTTCTGGGAGAATGTCCTGTGGACAGACAAGACAAAACTGGAACTTTTTGGCAAGGCACATCAGCTCTATGTTCACAGACGCAAAAATGAAGCATACCAAGAAAAGAACACTGTCCCTACTGTGAAAGATGGAGGAAGTTCTGTTATGTTCTGGAGCTGCTTTGCTGCATCTGGCACAGGGTGTCTTGGATCTGTGCCGGGTACAACGAAATCTCAAGACTATCAAGGTATTCTAGAGAGAAATGTGCTGCCCAGTGTCAGACAGCTTGGTCTCAGTCGCAGGTCATGGGTCTTGCAACAGGATAATGACCCAAAACATACAGCTAACAAAACCAAGAATGACTAAGAGCAAAACACTGGACTTTTCTAAAGTGGCCTTCTATGAGCCCTGATCTAAATCCTATTGAACATCTGTGGAAGGAACTGAAACATGTCGTCTGGAGAAGGCACCCTTCAAACCTGAGACAACTGGAGCAGTTTGCTCACGAGGAGTGGGCCAAAATGCCTGCTGAGAGGTGCAGAAGTCTCATTGACAGTTACAGAAATCGTTTGATTGCAGTGATTGCCTCAAAAGGTTGTGCAACAAAATATTAAGTTAAGGGTACCATCATTTTTGTCCAGGCCTGTTTCATGAGTTTGTTGGGTTTTTTTTAAATAATTCCGCTGAACCACAATTCAAAAGCATTATTTCTGTGACCATTGTGGGTTTTTCTTTCATTAACAGAGGGGTATCAACAATTTTGTCCACGTGTGTATATGCCACATATTACGGCTTGGTGATATTCCAAATATATTCGATGTGTCGTTACATTTGGCTGCCTGCAATACATAAAATGTCTATATCGCGCATATCGAATATAGTTTAATACGTTAATATGAGCCGGGACTTCACTCCATACTGCATCTCACTCTCCCCGGCTGCCGCTGCCCTGTCCCTCACATGCAGCTTCTTCTTCTTCTTTTAGATTTGATTGGCGGTTGGCAACCAGCCTACAGGTGCATTACTGCCACTGACTTGATTATCATCACTCTATATCTTTGTATAAGGAGTTCTGAACAACTCCTTATGTGTGAAAAAATTATCCGTCCTTGGACTGTGTTCCTAGGTGCGGCTCCAACACACTCTACCTACAGAGAAGTCTGCTGCGAGCAGAAATGAAAACAGAAGGAGGGCCGTCTTAAGCACACAAAATGAGGGAGCTAGAAAAAGATAAACATTTCCAGGCTGAACTCTGCAGGTATATAAATTAAGCTCTCTTCATGAGTGAACTTTCAAAATAAGTGTGCCTATCCTGTCTCTCAAACCTTCAAAATAAGAGCAAGCGGCTAGCCACATGAAGAACTGAGGAAGCATAGATGCATAAAAAAACAAAAATAAGCGACAAATTAAATTTCTGTCCCTTATTAGACCGTCAAGTATTAACTGTGTGGTAAACAGAAATATTTCTACCTATGTGGATAAACTTGATTACTTGATAATGTGAGTTTTGTTAAGCAAGGGGCAAAAAAGCCACTTTCAACGGTTCCATTTTATTGTGAAGAACTTTCTCTGAGGTGGGCTTTCATTTTATTTGATTATGCAGCTGTTTCACTGGTGAAATGAATCTCTGTCCCTAGTGTATGTGCCTGTATATTATGTATGTATGCATGCTGATCAGAGGGTCAGTGGTTCGATTCCCACCCTCTCTCTCTGCAGTCTGCGTGTTGAAGTGTCCTTGGGCAAGACACTGAATGTGTGATCATAACATCTACCTTTGTGTTATGTCTTTATGGAAACTTTATGTGCTATCATTGCAACTCTCTACAGTACCATGTGGAGATGACAGTAACTTTGACAGCAATGAATTTATACATCAAGTAAGCATCAAGTGGCTTTCATCCCATAAAACAAATGAAACAGTCTGTTGCAAGGAATTTATTGATATATTATTTCTGTATATGCAAAACAAACATTTCATTCTTCCATTTTCATATTGCATGAACCTTGTTTTTATGCATAGTAGCTACACCACTGGACTGCAGACTAGACCAGCAGTTTGTCCTCAAACCGTGCTCCTATATCCACAGGAATACGGAGCTCCTATGCCAGTCAGCATAGCCAGATGGGTCAAGACTTGAGGTCAGCTATCTCCCCGGACCGCCATATTGCCCCAATCTACGAAGATCGGACATTCAAGGGTCCACTGTACCGCAGTCCTAGCCATACCCAGCAGGGGACCCTTTACAGGAGCACTTCAGGTTGGTCCCATACTATTTGTACAATATCAGTGTTTTTCAACCAGGGTGCCCTGATATGTTCAGGTTTCTGTGGGAAATTATCTAATTTCATTTGTTAATTGGTCAAAAAAATTGCAAATAATTTGCCATTGTTGTGCATGAGTTCTGTAGGCACCCAGGCATCCATGCACAGTGATGGCAACTTATTTGCTTTTTTGAAGAAGAAGAAGAAAAATTAAGAAGTGCGGTTAGATAATTTTCCACATAATCCTGAATGTACCAGGGCACCCTGGTTGAAAAATACCGTACTATATGATGCAATCTCAGAATGAAGCCCAGATTTTATGTAGGGATTTTGACCAGCTACAAACTGCAATGGAGAAGAAACCATAGACCGTTGTAACAAAGTGATTAAGCCTGGCCCACAAAAGTTTTTTTTTTTTTTTTTACAGTTTTAACAGATTTTGAAAATGATTATTAAAAATCATAGCTTAAATAGTTTTGGTCCTATAATGTGTTGAACGCTGAAATGTGAAGAATACATCACAGCACATACTAAAAGATTCACAGACAACCAGAGTCATGATCAGTGTTGCCAGATTTTGCACAACAAACAAGTTACTCTGGTCATGAAATCAGCCCACATAACATGACTCAACCACACTTAATGTCTCTCTCATGCATCAGTCTAATCAGTCTCATATGGATTTTGGGGTCAGTTTTGTCCATTTAGGTGACTGTTATTTAAACAACGGTAAACCACTGTTCATTGTTTCAAGTGACTGTGAAGAAACAAGCTCAAATTCATAGGAAATGAGTGGAACTGGCAACTCTGGTCTGGGAAATTTTGCAAAATCTCTTCTGGACAGACAAAACTTTTGATTGACAAGACATCGCTTCCATCTACCATCAGTTCATTTTTGACAGATAATCTTTCATTCATGTAACAATCAAGTGTGTGTGCTCATCTGTCCTCAGGGATCCCCCCACACAACAAGATATTGGATCATAAATATTCAGTATGTTGGATATTTACATTTTGAGGTGTTCAGAGCAGATTGAGTCAGTTGTAACAATCCTTACACCACAGAACTGTCTGACAAGATAATCGGTAAAACCTCCGAGATGATTGAGACTTTTCCTACGATTGTGTTGTGGTGTGTGGCCAGCCTAAATGACAGAGACACCAGGCTAAGCTCTCCTGTACTTTATTTATATGAATTTCACTGCTGGATTGTTTGTACAACTCATGTTTACACCAGAATGTCAAACTTTTGATACCATGACTTGCAGTGTTTGCTGTGGGGCCTTGAGATTGCAACATAGTGTTTTACTGTTTTGTTTATTTTAAAGCTGAGTGACACTCAAAAACAAAGTTTGTCTGGGTATACCTATGATATTTTGGATATATTTGGCCTAGGTGCTACTTTTGGTGTGTGTGTGTGTGTGTGTGTGTGTGTGTGTGTGTGTGTGTGTGTGTGTGTGTTAGATGTAAATGTGAATTTTTGAGAGGACTTGAGCAATCTTTTAGATAAAACTGAGGAAACATCTTTTTTCATTCACTGTGTTTGGGTTGTTATGAATTCCAGCTTTGGGGTGCCAAATACAATTGGGTCCATATACACTACTCACAAAAAGTTAGGGATATTTGGCTTTTGAGTGAAATTTATGGAAAATGTAAAAAGTTAATAAGTTAATGCTATAGTGATATATCTTGAAAGTAGGGCATTTAAGTAGAAGCATGCAATGATGATTTCCTCATCTCAAGCAATTTATTGAAACAAAAGCCAACAACAGTGGTGGGTATACCACAACAAAAATGTCAATGTCTCAATAACTTGTCATGTGCCCTTGAGCATCAATTACAGCTTGACAACAATGTCTCATGCTATTCACAAGTCGACTTATTGTCTGTTGAGGCATGACATTCACTCTTCTTGAAGGGCAGCCCTCAGGTCATTGGGGTTTTGGGATGCAGGGTTACAAGCCTCTACACAGTGACTCAGTTGATCCTATAGGTTTTCGTTGGGATTCAGGTCTGGAGAAAGTGCAGGACACTCCATTTGAGGTACCCCAGCCTCCAGCAGCCATTCCCTAATGATGCGACCTCGATGAGCTGAAGTATTGTCATCCATGAAGATGAAATTAGGCCTGTGTTGTTCACGCAGGGGCACAATCACTGGATTAATGATGTTATTCAGGTAGTATTGATGTGTCACTGTCCCATTCACAAGGAGTAGAGCAGTTCTCTATTAACTAGACACACCTGCCCAGACTGTAATACCACCACCACCAAAGGCTTGTCTGGTGACAGCAGTGGCTGATGCATAGTGCTCTCCTTGACGTCTCCAACATCGTTGGTGGCCATCATTTCTGCTCAGTGTGAACCAACTTTCATCAAAGAACAGCACACTGAGGCCCACTGGTTCCTTGTCCAGCGTAAATCCTCCCTGGCCCATGCAAGACCGTGCCACCTGTGCCTGGTGTGGTCAGGTACCCTTGCAGGTCATCTAGCACCCAGACCACACTGATGTAAACGGTTTTGAACGGTCTGACGTGACATTTGGGTGCCTCTCACCTCTGTTAAATGTGTCTGGAATTAAGTGGCTTCATCATCCAGTTCCGCAGGGCACTGTTCACAATGGAGCGGTCATCAGCGTGGGATGTAGCCAAAGGACGTCCACTGCTATGCCTTTCTGTGACTCTTCCAGTCTTTCTGTATCTCTGTTGCAGCCTGCTGATGACACTCTGTGACACTCTAAGCTCAAATGATGAAATGAGAAGTTTTTGTATTAAAATGGTTATAATTCCTAAACTGTAACTCCAGTTTGGATGTGAATACCCTCAAATTAAAGCTGAGAGTCTGCACTTTAAGCCCACTTTGATTAAAAACTGTATCTTGAATATGTTTTGATGAACGGCAAAAATTAAAAAAAAAAAACTGTCACTGTCCAAATATATGTAGACCTAACTGTAGATGGCAGCCATCCAGAGCGATATTCTGCACAGCCTTTATTGTTTCTCAGTGGACAGTGTTTTTCAGAAATGTGACTTTTCTTGCACATTTGGAACTTATTCATGAGTTTCAGAATTTTTTCTTGTTAATTTACTACATTTTTCTGAAAATATGCAATTTTTATTTTACAATTTAAAAAATACTTGATTTGCAGCTTGTCTTTTGTGACTTTTTGATGCATTTTGTGACTTTATCAAGTTGCTCCTTTTTTAATGTAATTTTGTGAGATTTGTTTAAATTTGCAGGGATTTTTTTTTGGGGGGGGGGGGATTTGGTAAAGGTAAATTTGTAATTTATCTTTATTAAAATCAAACCATTTGAAAACTGAATACCAGGGTAATAGGTGAATATCATTACATGGGTATTCGGTTACATCGGCTATTGGGGTACACCCTGCTTACATCAGTTTTATGTACTGTAGTTATTTATATTTCTGTTATATAGAGAAAATCTTTTTATCCATCTTTGTCAGTCTTCATCAGTGTTGCTGTGCAAAAAAAAAGGAGACATGAATCCCTGCTGTAGCCAACAAGTGGAAGTGTTTTTTGTTGTTTTCAGTGGCTTGTGTGACTGCTCAAACTCAGAATTTATCTTCAGATGTGCCAGAAACTCACTGTTATTTCTATTTACTTATGCATTTTTCATATATTATACCATGGAGTCATACAGGTGAGGATTAGTAAGGAGTGCTCCCTCAACATTTCACCAGTCTTTGCCATTTCACCTGGCCACTCCTCTGTGTGTGTGTGTGTGTGTGTGTGTGTGTGTGTCTTCATGGGGAACACAGTTTCTCTGTCCATCTGCCCTTTAGTGTTATGTATGTTATGTCTTCCTTTCTCTCTTGACTTCTATTTTTCTTCCTGTCTGCTCCTCCCTTACCTCCACTTCTATTCCTTCCTCCACTGCCAGGCAGAAAGGGTGAGACACGAGTTAATAGGTGGGTTCTGATATGTCATCCTGCCACAAAGGAGTCCATTACCTGTGTGTCACACAGAGAATAAGGAGAAAGATGAAGGGGACAGCTTGGTTAGCCACACTCACAGTCTGCCCTCTTCCAGCTCCTCTCCTGATGTTGGTATTTTCATCTCATCTCTTCTACATCCGATGCACATCCTTGGTTACTGCTAACGCACACACAGAGGCGTGCCATTTAGCCTGCTCCCTGGCACACCGGAGATCTGCTTAGACCGATAAGTTCACTAATAAACGCTATTGATGCTGTAAAGAAGCCCCCCACAGACAAGCCGCTCTAATGTGTTTTTATGCCTGCGATGCTGAGAAGAGGCGAGAGTAGTGGAGCCGGAGGGAGAAAATTCAATATGGAGTTTTTGTGGGAGCAGTCTCGTTAAGAAAAAAAAAAAAATCCATTTTGATCCTAAAGTTTTCTTTATTTTGTGAGTTGTAATTTCAATAGGCTATTTACCCCCATTGGCTTTCCTTGCATTTTCAGGCTTTTTCTGGAAGCTTGCCTTGTAGTATTTTTTTATGCAAGGTGGGATCAATGGAAATATCGATCCTTTATAGAAAAGGTGAGGGACGGAATATAAATAGTTCTTTTGAAATTGCAAAACTGCACCATGTTGTTTGTCATTTGTCTTCCAGTGTCTTTGGTTGGCTCCGCGAGGGTACATGTGGGGGGATAGCAATACTGAAGGCCAGAGCTGCTGCCCAACATAGAAGTGCACTGATGCGAGAAATTGTATTTTTGGAGTAGCCTCAGTAGTTGTCGTCCGGGTTGCTGGTAGGAGGGAGTTTTAGCATGCTCCTGCCCAGTTCTGTTGGCGTCTGACCAGAGTTGCAGTCACGCTGTCGCACATCACGTGGCTCCGGTGAGGAGGAGGGCTAATCCAACCAGCTTGTTTATGCAGTTCTTTGTGACTGACCCATTGTGGTTTAAAAAAAAACCCAAAAACTAGGTCATATCATTTGGACCAAAAGATCAGAGGAAAGAGGATAGAAGGAAGATGCTCTCAGCCCAACTTTTTTTTAGTTTTTTGTCTTTGACTCTGCTAGTATATACCTCAACTGTTTTTGGAGCTCAGGATGGTTTACCAAAATCTCTCTGCCGTGTTTGGTAAACTTAATCTAAGAATACAGTGGTGCAAAGGAGCAAGAAAGAGGGATTTGCGGACCATCAAGCAGGTTGAGTCCCTCTGTCTTCTTTGAAAACAGCAGGATCCCTCTGGCTAAACACAAGCTCATAAACCCAAAAACGACAAGCAAAAAGTTCTTTGAAGGAGAAGAGATCTGCTCCATGCAGCTGTGGGAGCTGTGTTTTATCCTCATCATTAATTGGTTCCAGATTTGAGGACTTGCTGAGTCTGTCAGAACAGCAGCATGTTTGCATTTTCAGCTTTGTTTAAAGTTGTCCGCTAACTGTGTTCTTAGCTCAGAGTTTAGGTGAAAACGCTAACGTTTCTTTGGACGTTCTCTTTTTAGTGTTCAGTCTTTCTGAGTATCATCTTTTTGTCCCTCAGGTGTGGGGAGTCTACAGAGGACATCAAGCCAGCGTAGTGCCATGACCTACCAAAGAAACAACTACACCCATAACACATCGGCCACTTACGCTGATCTGTATCGCTCGGCACCGTACCGGCCCACCGATCCCAGCTACTCTCGGCAGGCTGTCGTCATGGATGATGGTGCTCCCCGCTCACCTTCCATAGACAGCATACAGAAGGATCCAAGGTGAGAACCCTTCATATTTCACTCGATTTTTAAGCTTCTAGGTTAATTCACAGTAGTGTAACACAAAGTAGGCATCCAACAGGACGACTTGTGCTTACAAGGCAGCCGTATTCTGCTGGGTCAACAGCAGAGTCCTCTTACTATTCAAACAGGAGATCCATGCACAACTGTAGCCATTAAGCTGGCTCAACTGACCACTTAACAACAGGTTCTCACATGCTCTAAAGTGCTGAGTCTGCTCTTGCTGTCCAGATGTGTGCAAGCGGAGCGTGTGGATCGACACTCGCAGTAAACCCCTGACCCTGCACATTGGGAGCTTTGTTTACATTTATTTATAATGCTGTTGGAAGACTGCTTTAGTGAGTGCTCTGCAGGAATTGTCATGACATAGGCCAGTTCAGGAATGGGATCAGAGTGAACCTTTCTCTAAAATTATTTTTGTCTGGGGAAATCCTTTAAAATGTATTTAAGCTTTGGCTCAAAAGACCTCAGATTTAGTTTTACCGGTCTGGGGTCTTGCTGTATGTAATTCCCACTTGGTAAGGTGCAGACATATCGGTTCCAGCTTATGCTCTTCTCAGCTGTGTACGCATCCTGTTAATCACATTTGCCTAAGAGTCTAAAACCCCTTCCCCACTGGCCAAATATGTGTGCCTTTCAAAATCCCCCATCACCAGGGCTTTGTTGGTAGCAGGAATGCTTTTATCCACTTATTCACTGCTGGGTCAAACGACTCTGCAGTAGGTATGGGTATTTTAATGGCTTCACCTGTGATTGGCAGAGTTATATTGTCGTGGCCACGTGAATGCACAAATCAAAACAACAAGCTGATAACTGAAGACCAAAATAACTCTGAGAAAGCCACTTCCTGGTTTGTTTGGGGGGGGGGGGGTTGTGTGTCCTGTTGATTAATTCAGTACTTTATTCTTCACCTACCTGCTCAGACTCCTTTCTGACTCACTCACTCAAGACTTGGGGGCGGGGGGCAGTGACCACCATCACAGTGGGTTTTCTGTTGAATTATGTGGAATTCAGTCACATGAAACAAAAGTTTCACAGATCAAACTTGCATCTGCTTGCAGTAGGAAGTAGTCAGTGGAGAATTATTTAAAGGTGCTAGACAAAATTCTGACCTCCTGGCCAGTAGGTGTCACACTTACTCTTGCACTGACTGGTTGGTAGAGATGTGTGACATCAACCTAGTCATGCCATTGGCTGTGACAGGTTGTGATATCTTTATCGGTCATAGGTCTGTAAACATTAAATAGAACATGGCTATTTATAACCCCCAAACTAAACTTGCTAATTTTGGTGTGAGCTACGTGTCATTCTTACTAGGTTAAACATAGTGACAACACTGATGCTTAAACTGAGCAGGATGAAAGCTGAAAATATTCAGGTTATTTTCAAACAAAACTGCATCCAATATGCAGAAAGCTTGGCTTTTTATAAGCCTTCAGTTTCAGATTTTTTTTTTTTTCTAACATGTGAGTTGTGATTATTGACGTCATGCTCGGCTGTGAGCACAGAAACCCCACCACCTGGTAATCTGAAGTCACTGTTTGAGACCAGCAGCCAATCAGAAGATTGCTCTCTTAAAGAGGAAGAGCTAAAGGGTCATTGCATATCACATCACCCAGAGGTTCCCAGGTCACCATCTCAGATTCTCATGCAAAAATTAACAGGTTGTTTTATACCCAGTTAATGGAAAAATCGCAATGATTGTATCTCTGTCTCTTCAAGTTTTGAAATTTCAATATGTTTACTATGTTTAATCTTTAAAAGCTACGGTAATACTGCATGTATGTACATCTTTGAAACTATGCAACATTTTTGTTAAATTGCAAAAATGGAAACATACCAGGTTTATATTGTATACTTTACTATTATATACTACAAGGCTCTGAAAATGGCCCAAAATTCAAAATGAAGCAAAACGAGTTCCTCTTTGAGAACTTAAAACTGCTAAATAATACTCAGTGATGCACTTGGACTATTTTCCTGTCATTTGTGCTGCAGTAGACCTTGTCCATTCAACTATTAAATATATCACTATTGTAGTAATGTCAGAATATTATTTTTGTGTCTGCTTGATTTTGACTAAAGTGACTATTTTCAAGCCCTCATTTGACCATATGGGCAGCTCAAGAGCATTTTTCTGTTTTTACTATAGGTTTATTTATACCTGAAGATAGTCTGACATAAGTATGGTGTTGTTTTCAAGCTTCCTCCCAGAGTTATGAATTTTTAAAGAATGACTGGTCATGTTTGTTTAATGGTAGAAGTGAAACCAACAAAATTACATCTCTACACACACACACATGCAGCTGAGGTCAAAAGTTTACATAAATAGCTATAGAGCGTGTTTATCATGGTAGTTGTAAGTTTCCAGTGATTTCTATAAGTTTTTCATGGGCTTTTTTTTCCCCCTGATGACTGAAACGCAAAAATTATCCTGCATTTTGGTTCTCTCTTAAATTTATTATACCTCTTCTGAAATCACGTCCCACATAACTGTGGTATTGTTGAGAAGTTTCCTTCCAGAGTTATGGATTTTTAAAATGTATACTATTGCATGAGATCATAGCAGCCTCACTGTGAATCTTTATACCTCCTGTTGACCATGTGAGCATTTTGAGTTTTTCAGGGTTTTGTGCTACATTCTTGAACGACTAAAGATTATCTCCCCCCCCCCCCCCCCCCCACCAAAGCCTCCCATCCCTGCAGTTTTTTTGACATCACCTCTCAGACATGTGTGTGGAAGCTAATGTTAGCAGGGCTTCCTCGGACAAAGCCCATGTAATGTTAAATAACATCAATGTATGATCCAAGTGTTCATCCTAGATGCTGCTTTGGCGTCCTGTTTTCCCCAGAGTACCCTCTACACTCCAGCGTTTCTAGCATTATAAACCAGGTGTGAACTAGGTGTATGTCTTTCCGTGTTCATGTGGAAAACAAATGAGTGTGACAGGATTGCCTTTTTCCAAATAGAGGAGGAAAAAAATGTGATTGTAGGAATATGAAAGTTTTTATGCCTTCACACACCAACAACAACCATGGCCAGATGTGATGTAAATCAATGTAGTAGCTCAGTAATGTTTTGAGGAAATCCCTTTAAATTTTGCACAAATCTATATTTAGATTTAAGAATGAGCTGATGTCAGTTTGTTACTGCAGACAAGTTTTTGGTTGTAATCTGCATCTTTTTCCAAATATGTGACCTTTTAAACTGAGTTTGTTATATATTTCAAGAACAGTTTAAACAAAATGTTTCCCTCTCATATTTCCTTGGTGTAAAGCACACAGAAAAGCAGTATCCCGAGTGTAGCGAAAGTTGAGTCAAATAGAACATGATGTGAATATAATTTCCTGGTTTTATCAGTTTGCCCCCAAGGTGCTGAAGTTTTCATTTTTAGGGAAAAATGTCTGCCTGTTTTTTTTGTTTTGTTTTGGGTTTTTTTTTTCAAGGAGGCAACAGTTACTGTGTGTCTGCCGTCATGCTGATACCTTTTCACCCCACCTGTACTTACAGAGAGTTTGCGTGGCGTGACCCGGAGCTGATCGAGGTTATTCACATGCTGCAGCATCACTTCCCTTCGGTGCAGGCCAACGCGGCTGCCTACCTGCAGCACCTGTGCTTTGGCGATAATCGAATCAAGAGTGAGGTAGGTGTTGTGCCGCTAATCCTATTCCATGCCGTATGAAAATTAATCCACCTTAGCTTCTGATTATTATTTCACATTATTCACAATTTTTGGGCAGCAGTGCCAGTTTTGTTTTGTCTGAAGGCAATCCACTGTGTATTAATTTGGGAGCTTCTGCCATTTATTCCCTGGCTCTAAAGTCTCTCTAAGTACTGGTCCATTAGGGCAGCACGTACAGAGGCACACAAACAGGAAACCTCAAGATTCATCTGTATTCATTTGAAAGACAAAACAAAGGGAAATGTGAGGCGGCATGGAAAAATAAGCAGTGATGCTGTGGTTTTAAGCAGGTTTTATTATATCATGTCGCCTTCACGGGATCCCCTCTCCGGTGCATAGTGGAGCAGCCCGGAGCGGGATCCCTAAGCTCTCAGAGAAGGAGAGGAGGACACGTGTGTGTCTACCAGTTGCAGGATCAGAGTGAGAGAAGAAGAGTAAGAGAAAGATTGCGTTACAGAGTTGCACCTTAAATACTTGATCATAACAATACATCAAAGAGACGTACCCCACAGTTTAGAATGATCAAAGGGACAACAGAACAGGCAGGAGGTATTTGCATTTGTAAGCCATACATCACAATGGGCAGATTAGCTAGACCTCGCTCCAAGTGTCAGACAAAGAGGCTAACAAGCACATCTACATATTGATCTGAGTCTCTAGGTCACAGTAAGGGCAAAATGCATGAATACAAAGGATGAAAGGCATCGATTAACATCACATAGGTGAGACAGAAGAAACTCGTCTACCTGTAGACATTAATACACCAAAGCACATCTAAGATGCTCAGAAAAAGCATAGTAAGGACAAGCCATATGCACACTATATAGAATGGCGCATTACATCACAACACATGCATGTTTGCATCACAAATACATGAATGGCACATTGCATCTCAGTAGTGTAGCAGGAAAACAGAGAAAAGAGGGCTGAGTGTCCTTAGTCTGTTGTGGGGTTAAAACGAACCGCCACACACGCTCCCCCCCAGAGGACGCGGCAGGGGGTCGCGACCTCGATAATCCATCTGTGTGAGCGAGCTGTGGGAGAAGCTCACTGCAGGCGGAGGGGGGGGGGGAGGGGAGGGGTAGTAAGTGCCGGCAGGAGCTGTGAAATCGTCCTGAGCCGCGCAAAAATTGCTTGTGGGTCCGCAATGTCGAAGGGCTGGTCCCGTTGAACGTGCAGCGGTCCACAAGAAGAAAAATTAGCCTCTGACTCCTCTCGTGGCCATGAAGAAAAGCAGGAGCGGCTGTAAGAGAGAAAGTAAACAAAGCAGGGGGGACTGTTGGTTTTGGGTGCTGAAGCAACCCCAAAGCTCCCGGGAACAGCTGACGGCTGAAATCCCGTTGTGCCGTGGCTAAGACCATTAAAAAATCCAGTGGCGAGCTGCGTGCTTGCTTCAGGTGAACGAGCAACCCTGAAGGTTCTGAGGACGATGGCGGTCTGTGGCGTGGCTGAGACTGTTAACAAATCCTTCCAGTATGCTGTATGCGTACCTCAGGTGAGCGAGCAGCCCTGAAAGGCAGCGGCGAAGGAGGAAGGCAGTCTGTGGAGCCGTTACTTGTCCCATGCGTGATGCGCCGTCCTTGTAACTCCCCGGTGCGTGCGCGGGGGTTCAGTGCGTGGGTGGGCCGCTGGAGTGGTGAGTCAGGGTGCAGAAACTTGGCGGAGATCAGCGCAGACGGCGCCAATAAAATCCAGGTTGAGCTGTTGCTGTAGATTTGGCCATGGTGCGTTGGAGCGTTGAGAGGAAATAGACGATCTTTAGTCCCTCAGGCCCGTGCAGAGGCGTTGGAGCGGCGGGAGGGAATAGACGATCTTTTGTTCCTCAGGCTCATGCAGCTGCGTTGGCGCGGTGTGAGGAAGTGGACGATCGTTGTCGCTCGTGCGGCCATGGTGCGTTCAGTTCCACGCGCTGCACTCCCCGTCGGCCCTGGAGGTTGCCGTCGTGGAGAGAGGACGAGGTGCGTGCGCTCTCAGTGAGAGCGGCCGGTCCAGCGTGGTTGTGCAGATCTCAGGCGACGGAGCATTCATGCCCGGGTGTTGCGTTCGCTGGCCGCTCGTTTTTTTCAGCGTCGGTTCGCCAGCGTGGCCATCCAAAACAGAAGGCTGCGTTGCACAAAACGTGTGCGTCTTCAAGGGGCCACCAACGCAGCTGTGTGGCTGTCCAGCTCGGAAGGTTGCTTTCGCACAAAACGTGTGCGTGTTGGAGGGGTCACCAGTGAGGCGGCATGGAAAAATAAGCAGTGATGCTGTGGTTTTAAGCAGGTTTTATTATATCATGTCGCCTTCACGGGATCCCCTCTCCGGTGCATAGTGGAGCAGCCCGGAGCGGGATCCCTAAGCTCTCAGAGAAGGAGAGGAGGACACGTGTGTGTCTACCAGTTGCAGGATCAGAGTGAGAGAAGAAGAGTAAGAGAAAGATTGCGTTACAGAGTTGCACCTTAAATACTTGATCATAACAATACATCAAAGAGACGTACCCCACAGTTTAGAATGATCAAAGGGACAACAGAACAGGCAGGAGGTATTTGCATTTGTAAGCCATACATCACAATGGGCAGATTAGCTAGACCTCGCTCCAAGTGTCAGACAAAGAGGCTAACAAGCACATCTACATATTGATCTGAGTCTCTAGGTCACAGTAAGGGCAAAATGCATGAATACAAAGGATGAAAGGCATCGATTAACATCACATAGGTGAGACAGAAGAAACTCGTCTACCTGTAGACATTAATACACCAAAGCACATCTAAGATGCTCAGAAAAAGCATAGTAAGGACAAGCCATATGCACACTATATAGAATGGCGCATTACATCACAACACATGCATGTTTGCATCACAAATACATGAATGGCACATTGCATCTCAGTAGTGTAGCAGGAAAACAGAGAAAAGAGGGCTGAGTGTCCTTAGTCTGTTGTGGGGTTAAAACGAACCGCCACACACGGTTAATATTACATCATAAAACATCTAATGTAAATAACATAAAAAGTTCAGTTTCTGCTTCAGTTAATCTTGCCTTAATTTTGTTCTGAGCTCCAAAAGAAAATATAATCTTTTCTGCTTGTCTGCCATGCCCTGTGGGTGAGTTTATTTCGGAATAGATAGTATTTTGTATCCTGCTATCTTCAGTCTCTGTCACATGACTAAGTGCATAATTTTCGGTGAGGTTTTACATCATTTCCCATCCGAAACTCATTTGTGATCTCATTCTTCTTGTCCTCAGGTGTGCCGACTGGGTGGAATTAAACACTTGGTGGACCTATTGGACCATAAAGCCCTTGAGGTCCAGAGGAACTCCTGTGGAGCTCTGAGGAACCTTGTTTATGGTAAAGCGATGGATGACAACAAGATTGCTGTTCGGAATGCAGGAGGTATTCCAGCTCTGCTCCGCCTGCTGAGAAAGACGGTTGATGCAGAAGTGCGGGAGCTTGTCACAGGTTAGTCAGCGTGCATGGAGAATATAATGCTGTGTGCATGTTTCCACTCAGATTCTATTTACTTACTTGCTTAGTTATTTGGCAGCCTAAAATCTGATCTATGTCCAGTCTTATCGGATCGGAGTCACTTTCATATTTGGCACTAGAAAAGATTGATTGAGAACAGTCAAATCTGCCATGCGAAGGGTGCTGATGTCCTCAGTCACCACTGTTATTAGCATTCATGCTAGCAGTTGTTGCTAACCATTCATAGCTTTCTTCCGCCTTCTGGACCTCATCACATACAGCTGACTAACTGGTCACAGACCTCCAGAGGAAAAAATGACAAGCATATGTACTTAAAACATAAATTATGTTGATTTAAAGTGTGCAAGTAGTTGCACAAATATCACGTTTTGTTGTTGTTAATGACATATTAATTACACTCTGTTAAATGTCAATAGTAATTATTAATGTGAACTGTCATGTCATGCAATTCCAAATCTGGGGGGAAGATTCATTTGAATAATGTGGCTTGTAATTTGAAAATGTCTTAACTGTGCATTTTTATAACACAACATAACAAAAATAATTTTTTTGTAAGTTGTCTGTGTTTTTCAAAATGATTTAAGACAATTTTGCACCGCTGAATCCGAAAATGGCATCCGTTTCTCTTGATCAGGTCAGGTTTTTATGTTAAGTTGTACAGTAGTTGTACAGTTGTACTGTAAATTGAATAGTAGACATTGATAAAGGTAAGTACATGTAAATTGAATGTTACATCATCATTGTTCAAAATTCAGAGAATTTAAAGAAATAAAAAAGAATTTTGCATCATATAAAGTGAAAATACCAAAAACATAAGAAAACATGTGGCC
Source organism: Pholidichthys leucotaenia (assembly GCA_020510985.1). NCBI lineage: Eukaryota > Metazoa > Chordata > Actinopteri > Cichliformes > Pholidichthyidae > Pholidichthys > Pholidichthys leucotaenia. The sequence goes on from CM035843.1 coordinate 45,204,459, forward strand.
ATAGTTCAAAAAATTGACCCGATTGAGTAAAACCAATGTGATTTTTGGATTCAGCACATCAAAATTGTCCTAAATCAGCTAAAAAAACAATCTTAGGCAACTAGAGAAGCACTCAGAGAGTTCATACCTCCACCAAGGCTCCTTCCTTCCCTCCCTTTGTCCATCCATCTGTTTGTATCTCCCCGCCTCCATCCCACCATACATTGCAAGATTGGGCCTTGGTAGAGGTATGCGCTCACAGATCAGCTCCAAAATGTAATGGGTTCGTCTGCAGGCCAAGGACCATCTCTGGTTAAAATTTCAGCAAAATCCATCCAGTAGTTTTTACATAATCCTACTAAACCACTGCGAGAAGATGGAGCCTTGGCGGCGGTATGCAGTCATGGATCACCCCCAAAATGTAATGGGTTTGTGTGTAGGCCAAGAACCACTTCTGGTGAAAATTTCATCCAAATCCATCCAGTAGTTTTGGAGTATTGTTGCTAACAGTCTGTGAGGATATAAGAGCCTTGGTGGAGGTATGCATTCTCAGATCATCTCCGAAAATGTAATGGCTTCCCCTCTAGCCCAAAAAACAACTCTGGTGAAAATTTCATCTAAATCCATCCAGTAGTTTTTGTGTAATCCTGCTGCACAATTGCAAACAAAGCCCTTGGTGGAGGTGTGCACTCTCAGATCATCACCAAAATCTAGTCATCTGTTCCCCGTGCCATGTTACACCTTTCCTGAAAATGTCATCAAAATCCATCCTTAACTTTTTGAGTTGTGTTGCTAACAGACAAACAGACAGACAAATGCCGGCAAAAACATAACCTCCTTGGCGGAGGTAATAAATTTGGTGTTGACCAGTGTAATCTGTCAAGGGAATTCCAAGTTATATATGCAGAATTTATACTGTTTCTATTACTTTGCATTTTTTCACATGGCAATGATATATTGGTTCAGAGTTTTATTGGTCACACAAAGAATAAAGAAATAACTCAAAGTAATCTGATCCTAAAATGACATTTGTTATACAGCTCTAGAAAAAATTAAAGAGACCACTGCAAAATTATCACTTTATATAGTTGGTAGAGCATCTGCCCCACTCCCGGGAGGCCTGGGTTCAAATCCTGGCCGGGTCATGCTGAAGACCATATAAAAGTGGAACTTCCTGCCATCCAGCTTGGTGTTCAGCAATAATGGAACGGAGGAGGGAAATTTGTGGCAGCGCCTTGCATGGCAGCGACCCCTCTGATTCTACATATGGTTAACATTGTAGATAAGAGAAATGTAATTTTGTTCTACTGTACATGATTGGCTGTATGGATTGAATGACAGTAAAGTTGGCTTTACCTTTATCTGGTTTTAATATTCATGTAATATGTTTTAATATTCATGTAATATTCATGGTCATAATATTCATGGTCATTTTACTCAAACATATGTGTTTGAGTAGAATGAACTTTTTTTTTTTGATTCTCTACCCAACTGAAAACAACTCACCCAAATTTCAAGTCAAAATATCATCATTTAGAGCGTTTATTTACAGAAAATGACAACTGGCCAGAGCAACAAAAAAAGATGTTGCTTCTACATATGATTTTTGATGTGCTTTTCATGTTCATTCTTAAACACTACAGAACTTAAAGACACACTGCAGTGGATATACTGTAAATCCCCTTAAAAACATCTGTATTGTGTAATAGGGTAGCTTATGTTCTTTTTTCCAGAAAAAAAAAAACAACATTCATTATCTTGCAGTTGCTTGTAAAAATCTTTTCCCTTTTCCAGCTTCTTTAAATGCCAAGATCTAATTAGGCCCACTGGGTGGGTCCCACACCCACATCCCACCCACCAGGATACAGAATCTGTAAGCTGGTAAATTTGAACAGTCAGTGCTGAGTCCTGATTGGTTCACCTGTTACAGTGACATCACAAAAACGGCCAGTCTAAACTTGCCTTTTTCCAAGAGGAAGAGCTGAACTCAACTTCCACAGCCCCCCCCCCCCAAAAAAAAAAAACAAAAACAAAAAATAAAAATAAAAAACAGGCATGATACATAAGTGATTTTTCTGTTGATATTTCTTGCAAGTCATAAAAAAAGCATGTTACAGACATGATAACAAGGGGGAAAAAACCCTTGATTTTCACTGGTGTATCACTTTAAGTTTTAACTTGGGAAGAACTCGGACATCTGTAGTTGTGGAATAACTCTAATTCTTATTTACAGCCTTCATGCGTCTTACACATGGTAAGACACGATAACCTAATCAGTACCTTCTTAAGTAGATTGAGGTGTCCTTGTGATGGAATTCAGCAGATACTCAAAATGAATGGCTGCTATACAGGTAGAGATGCTAATTTAGGAAAAATTTTGCAGCGGTCTGTTATTTTTTTTTTTCCAGATCTGTCTGTATAATTCCCCAAAAAAGAGTTTAAAAGTGCTGTTTATTAATTGCTTTGATATTTTCAGTTATTAAATTCATGTATATGGTACCCAGTGATGGCTGGGATAGACTCGTCCCACCAGTGGCCCTGAGTTAGATAAGCAGTTAAGAAAATGGAATTGATTGGCAAAGTGTTTTAAATATTTGGTTTATAGACTAATTGATATGTAGTTTGAGTTTATTTGGTACTAAATGTCATGTGTAACCAAGTAAAATTGCTCCTGGAGGTGAAATATGAATTAAGGTACTTTGAGGAAGCCAATGAAGCAGACTGCTCACTGCATGAGTTTTCTAAAACTACGACTGTAGTAGTAACTGAGCCGTAGCAGCTTTTCCTTAAGCTCCTGATATGGCTGTCACTACTGCTTATGTCACATAATAAAGCTACATTTCCATGAGATTCATATTTATTACTTCGGGCAGCAGATTCAGCTTGTCAGCCTGCATGATTCAGCTCCATCTGTGTGTTGTTTAAGCCCTGAAAATAAAGTATAAATCTGTGTTGTTTAGGATCAGGATGGAGCTCTACAGAAATAACCAAGCCAGCGACATTTGGCAACTAAGTTGCTGAGTCAGCTGTTTGTGCTGGACTCAAACCCCCAGTGTTACATGGGCTCAGGTTACAGTCCAGCAATTCCCTGGGGGAGAACAATGCAGTATGATTTCTTTTGTACTGTCTGGAATGGGATTGCAGTCAGCTTCTTTTTTTTTTTTTAGTCGTGTCTGTGGACGGTGCTTTAGGGGCCATGCACACAATGTTTTTACCCCAAACTGGCAAAGTTCATTCACAGTCTCACAGTCCATACATACGACGCGGGGATTGGAGAGGTTTTATTGGCACCATTCATGTGCACAGATAAAAACAGTAACAATGATGTTACAGCCCCAATTTACAATAGATTTTAGCCAATCCACACACTAAGGAGCATGCATTTCTCACAGAAATAGAAATTACTTGGGCAAACCTTATGTCTCCAAAACAGACATTTTTTTTCCAGAAAATAGAAACCCTGATTGATTTTGATTGATTTAGTAGTTATGAAATTTATTCACATGGCTTTTCTAATGCTTTTCTAATGCTTATAATTGGTTTGTGGCCAATGAAATGAATTAATATAAAAACCTGAAAAACACGAAATATGGAGTTAGAGGCTTGGACCCAACAGCAATAGTGTATGATTAAAAACTCATCTTCAGTGCCAGCCCTGAGCTAGTTTCTCAATAAGGACACTGTCCCATCTTGGGGTGATAGGAGGCAGTGATATCCAGAGTGTGTTCCTTATGTCCAGTCTGTTCTGGCACATCATCTTAGTTGCAGTTACTGCTGAAAATCCCGCTTCAGTTTCCGTGATAAGTAATCATCCAAAGATGTGAGTAGTTCTGCCACTGTGGTGTTGGTCGGCAAAAATAATGCACATAAAATGTCCTCATGTGTATCTTCCTGAAATGTATATTGCACAAAAACAAGCATTATTGCCTTGTTATCGACATCATTAGACTCATCAGCTTAGACTGCATACCACTGCGACTCATTAATTCTCTCCAGCAGTTGCAATTCAGCATCCTGTGCAATTTCATCAGTTCTCCTTGTGACCGTAGTGGCTGAAAGAAGACCATGTGCCTTTTTATTTTTTTTTTTTTTAACTGCAGCCTATTCTAAAGGTTCATGGCAAATGTCCTTAGTAGCAGGCGGGATTCACTCTTCACCGATGGTGAAGGGTTTTTCTGTCTTGGCATTGTGGTTAGCCACCAAGTAGTCACCTCATTTACTAGCTTTTTGCCACATATCAGACAAAGTAGGTTGGGTGTCGGATATAGATATATTAGCAGACGGGCAGCGCGGATGTGAGGACGCAGGCAGGGTGACATCATCATGCCGTGTCTACTTAAGGGGACTGTTGGCGGGAGTCGTCCTCTTTTGCGCCTCGCCTTCAAGCCGACCACAGCCTGTAGCAGCCTAGTGTTAGCTTATTAGCCACTAACCCCCGACACGTGTAGCATCTGTATACAGTTGTAATAAAGTTATAGTTCAGCATAACTCCTGCCTCCACTGTCTTATTTTCAGACATAACAATTGGTGACAAGGAGAAAAATCAGTCTTGTGGAATATCAATCATTTTCCCCGAAGATGGAAGCGTCTCTACCACCACCTCTGCCATTCTGCACAACCCCAGGCGAGCCGCCTATTCCATGGCCCCATTGGTTCAAATTGTTCCGCACCTATTCAGCGGCAATGGACCTAGCAAGACATGGTAAAATGAGAATGCGAGCGATTCTTCTTCACTGCCTGAGCACTGAGGGTCATTGTATATTTGCCACCCCTGGGACAAGCAGACATATACGAGGAGTGCATCGCACTGCTGGCTGGACACTTTACACTACCCGACAGCATATTGGCAAGAAGGGTTCGTTTCCGCCAGCGCCATCAGCAGACGGGTGAGTCGACTCAACAGTTCATCACAGACCTCCACGGTCTGGCGAGCACATGTGAGTTCGGCAGTTTGGAGGATGAGATGATGCAGGACCAGCTAGTGGTGTACACCAACAACCTGCAGTTGCAGACAGAGCTGATCAGGGCGCCCGGTAATCTGCCATTAGTGAAGGTGGTGGAGTTGGCGTTCCAGCTGGAGGCTGCTGGCAAGCTGGAATCACAGCTAGTTAGGCCACAGCAACAAGCTCTGTCAGTGCAAGCAGTTGAGCCGAAAGAAGAGGAACCCAGTCACACGGCATCCTTCTCGGAGGATGCTGAGGTGTGTGCTGTGAGACGTCGGGAATGTGGCAACTGCGGCTCGCAGATGCACCAAGAGGGAGCGCGTTCCTGCCCAGCCAGGGGTCAGCGATGCAGATGCTGCAGTAAACTCAAGGTGTGCCAATCGTCACAACAGACATCAGACCAGCCACCCAGCCCAAAAAAAACATCAGTGGCCACTAGGGATGGGCATAATTAATCGATTAATCGATAATTGATCATTAAGAATTTCACCGAGGAAGTTCATTTTCGTCGACAAACCGATTTTTTTTTTTTAAACAATCCGAATGTAGGTTATTAGGCCTAGTGCACGGCCGTCCTCAAACAATGCAATGCATTTAACTGTGCCACTGGCAAAATTTGGGCACCAGGGGGCAACATTTCACCATCGCCGTACCCTGGCGTGCCTCAGTTGATACATGCGAGCTTACGTAGGTCAATCGCCAAATCATGAAGAGGTCGCGGCGAAGTGTTGCGTGGGACCACTTTAATTTAAAAAATGACCAGGTGTACTGCAATCACTGCAATGCAGCATACAAATATACCTCATCGACAACACAAATGATGTATCATTTGAACACCACTCATCCAAGCCTGGTAAAAGACGGTGGCGGCGGTTCATCATCTCTAACCCAGGCTAGCCTGGACTCGATGCTAGCACGGAGGAGCTGCAGTGCTCAACGAGCAGAGAAGGTCACCGAACTGATAGCGAAGATGGTCGAAACAGGCTTTTCGAGATTGTTGTTTTATTATTTTTATTTAGGGTAAAAAAAAAAAAAACGGCTGTTCCGTTATGTTGTCACTGACTTGAGTTCACGTTTTACTGCCAAACACTGAACAAGCGCATTTTTTTTTTAACAAAAAGCAGGCCTATAATTCTGATGCCGTGATATAATGGGATAGCCTACGCAAAGGCAAATTGTTGTGTAGCTTTCTTATTTTGATACCCTTGTTTTTAAACAAAGGAAAAGAAAAAAGTAAAAGAAATATATGTTCCGTTATGTGTCCTGTATGTGTCTTCCGTTATTGTCTGGCTCGCAACTTGAAGCCTCCCTCGTTTGCGCAATGCGCATGTGTTCACGTTTTACTGCAAACTTGTCTTGTTAATAAATTCATCCTCGAAGAAAAACACTCTGTATTTTTTTATTATTATTCTCAATACATAAGAGTATAGGCATCATAGGCCTAAATGTGATTGTTTTTTAATATAAAAATGTTAATGATTAACCGATTATTAATCATTAATTCTCCCGACGATCGACGAAGAAAATTTCACCGAATGCCCATCCCTAGTGGCCACCGTCTGCGCTGTGAACTCCAGAGGCTCGGTGTACATGTGGTGCACGATGAAGCTGGACAACGTTGACTTGCCGCTGCTGCTGAACACCGCCACTGTGAGGTCAGTGCTGAATTGGGTTTCAGTTATGAGATTCTTCCCTAACCATCCTGTTGAGAAGAATCCAGCTGAGTTATATGGCTATGGGCACACGCGCATCAGCTTGGTAGGGACCGTGTTGCTGGTGGTTTGCTATGGGTCAAGAGCCCTCCCAGCATTCATTTTCCAGGTGGCTACACACGAGGATAATATCCTGGGTTGTGACCTGTTTTATGAACTGGGTTTTACCATCTGCGATAACCTTGGGCTCTGTTGGAACGCTGATGTTGGGAGCGTGACACAAGCAAACGGGGACACAGCCGCTCAAAGTTTGAGACAGCAGGGAGAGGACAGCGGGAAGGGAGGGCAGAAACCGGACTCGTCCAGTATCAGCGTACGGCGTAGACAACAAGGGGCCGCCGCGGGGCAGCAGGATGGAGAGTTTGTGGCCCAGCAGGATCCAGTGGGACAACGCCAACCGGGTGCACGTCCCACCGCTGACATGGATATGTCGTCACAACAGCAACACCGTGTGCGGCAGAACTGATCGCTGCTCACAGTGCTGGAATGGGTTCGGTCCGATGATCCGGATGTCTGGACCCACAGGGGGTCTTGTCTTTGCCAGTGAGAATCGCTGCACAGTTGGGGCTAGCCACTTTCCAGCTGGCCGATGGATCGAGATGGCACGCCAGCCATCTGCAAAGGGTGAGAACAGCTGCTCAGGAGTCGATCCAGCCAGTGTGGGACCCGGACTGGGACTTTACAGCGGGACCGCCAGACCTGCCGTGCTCAGCGCCTCCAGGGCCATGCCCATAAGTCTTCCAGGGAGCCGCAGCCTGTTATCTCAGCGCTAACTGTGTTCAGGACTGTTCAGCAGGGAACGACTGCTTCAAAATGGCAGAATAATCCACTTAGTCATGCAGAGTCTGCCGGTGGTCTACCTGGTGACCCAGATTCTGTGTTTAAAAAAAAAAAAAGTGAGAGCTGCTGTGAGCTCTAGGTTCAGTATGTCCATAAAGTTTGTTTTTTTTCAAGGGTGAGGTAGATGTTGGATATAGATATATTAGCAGACAGGCAGCGCGGACGTGAGAACGCAGGCAGGGTGACGTCATCACGCCATGCCTGCTTAAGAGGACTGTTGCTGGGAGTCAACTTGTTTGGTGCCTCGCCTTCAAGCCGACCACAGCCTGTAGCAGCCTAGTGTTAGCATATTAGCCACAAACCCCCAACACATGTACTATCTGTGTCCAGTTGTAATAAAGTTATAGTTCAGCGTAACTCCTGCCTCCGCTGTCCTATTTTCAGTCTTAACATTGGGAGCATGGGCGTTGCCATGTTTTAGGTAGGACTCATTATATTTCCTTCTAAACACACCTTTCTTTTTCTTGGCAGCCTCAGGCTCTTCTGTTGTCTCATCATTGGGCCTTCTCTCCTTTCTGAAGAAACACTCTAACGATGATTGCTTCTTTATTCATTTTGGCTTGTTAGCTTGTGGTGTTAATCTCGGAGTCTCATTGCTAATTAATGTGGCAGGTGTGTTACAAGATGGTGCAGACATGATAGACAGGAAGTCAGGCGGACAGACGGTACTTACTTAATGCTCACCTGGCCACTTAAGTGACCATTGCGGCCAATCGTCTGAAGTCATGGCTGTCTTGGGCTAGGGCAGGGGTGGGCAATCATGGGACATGGAGGGCTATTCCACTGCAGGTTTTCTGTTCCACCAAATTTCTTCAGCAGTTGTTTGGTCTTATCAGCTTCAAGGATTGCTAATCAATGAAAACACTTGCTGAAGAGACTGGGTGGAACAGAAAACCTGCAGTGGAATGGGCCTCACTGCCCACCCCTGGGCTAGGGCAATGAGGTCAGCCAGAGGATCCGAAGGGATCCAAGCGCTGCAACACCGATGGAAGAAATGTATGGACCGAAGGGGATGTTGAAAAATAAACCACATTTGTTCAAATTTGCCCACTATGAACTTTGCAGCCCCCCTTGTACATTCTTAAAATGTTGCTTACCTTTGCTGAATGATGAAAAATCACTGTGGATCACCCAGTACAGTTTTAAATCCAGCTTTGCACAGCTCCTCAGAATCAGAATCAGAATGAGCTTTATTGCCAAGCACATTTACAAGTAAACAAGTAAACATACGAGGAATTTGACTTGACATTGGGCGCGCACGATAAGCGCATCCCAATGACGCGGCAGCCATGCAAAGGCGCCTGTCATACAGTGGAAGGTAAAGGGGGGGGGGGAGAACACATAGGGCGGAGAGAAAAAACATAGTTATCAAAATAAAGCTCGTATAAAGCTCATAAAAAGCTCGTATGAGCAAAATTGTGATTACATAGAAAAAAAACCCTCTTATGCACAAATAGCAAACAATAGATCACACATTAACAAAGCAGCAAGTTGAGAGAGACAGTGTGAGTGTATGTGTGTCAGTGTATGTGTATCAGTCATGTGATGTTGTATGCAGTGTGTGTGTCAGTTACTGGTGTGCAGCAAAAATCCTCTCTCAGCAACTGGATGTTATGTCAGCCTGCCAACGTCACTATTTTACTTACTTGTAGCGCTTTTCTAAAAGTTATGATTGAAGACTTTTTATCAAATATTCAAACCAGCTGTCAGTAAGTCAGATTTTTTTATTGCCACAATTACACACGTTATCTATGTATTTATTTATTTTCATTGTTATGCTAGCGATACTCAATTGTATTTATCCATCAATCCAGATGATCCCAGCCAGTTGGGTTTACTCCAGGAGTGTCTTAAGGATATCAAAACCTGGATGAACTACAACTTTCTACTGCTGAATACAGATAACACTGAAGTCATTGTTTTTGGCCCCAAACATGCTAGAAGTACTCTTTTTAGCAAGATAACAACACTAGATGGCATTGCACTGGTTTCTATGTCTTCTGTTAGGAATCTTGGAGTTGTCCTCAACCAAGATGTGTCTTTCAACTCGCAAAAAAAAAAAAAAAAAAAAAAATCCAAGATGGCGCCGCAGATGGCAGCCACTGGCTTCTGCTCTCTGATGTTTTTGATAATTTTGTGTGTTTTTTTGGACTTCTGCTCTTCTGTCCGAGTCACCTATTCAAGGGAGGAACTACTTTCACTCAGACTACCTCCCAATGCAACTTCTCCGCCAGTTTCTGCTGCTGATCTGAAGTTTTTTCAGTCGATCTTAGCTGTGGGAGCGGCGGCTATTGGCGCTGGCCGGAAACGAAGGCGGCGTGGTAAATGTGCCGGTGCGCTAGTCAGGTTGAAGAAACGAGGATTTCGCACGCCGCTCCCATCGATCCATCTGGCAAATATCCGCTCTTTGGCGAACAAAATGGATGAACTGCTGCTCCTGACTCACAAAAACCGGGATTTTAGCAGATCTGGCGCCCTTTGTTTCACGGAGTCCTGGCTGAGTGAACACATCCCGGACAGCGCGGTGCGCCTGGACGGATTCCAGCTGTTTTGCGCCGATCGCAGCCGAGAATTCTCTGGAAAGACTAATGGTGGTGGAATCTGCTTCTACATAAACGAAGGTTGGTGTACTGATGTCACAGTGTTGAAGAAGTTTTGTAGCCCTAACCTAGAGTCACTGTTCATAAACTGTAAACCCTTTTATTCACCGCGAGAGTTCTCCTTGTTTATTCTGGTCGGAATTTATATCCCACCTGCTGCTTGTACAACGGAGGCACTGCAGCACCTCGCTGACCAGATAGCAGACGTGGAGGAAAAACATCCAGACTCTCTGCTTATCATTCTGGGTGATTTCAATAGAGCTAATCTCACAAATGAGCTTCCTAAATACAGACAGCATATTAAATGTCCCACCAGGGACACAAATACACTTGACCACTGTTACACAGTTTTAAGAAACGCCTATCATGCCGTCCCCCGTGCAGCTCTGGGTTTTTCTGACCACTGTCTGCTCCATCTTATTCCAACATACAGACAGAAACTAAAAACTTCCAAGTCTGTTGTAAGGACTGTGAAGAAATGGACTGAGGAATCAAAGCTGGAGTTACAAGCCTGCTTTGACTGTACAGATTGGAGTGTTTTTGAAGCTGCAGCCATTAACCTAAATGGACTCACTGACACTGTGACGTCATACATCTGTTTCTGCGAGGACATGTGTGTGCAGACCAAGACCTTCTGCACATACAACAACAATAAACCCTGGTTCATTCCTAAACTGAAGCAGCTACGTCAGACCAAGGAGGAGGCCTACAGGACTGGTGACTGGACTCTGTACAAGCGGGCCAGAAACATGCTGACGAAGGAGATCAGGCTTGCTAAGAGGAGCTACAGTGTGAAGTTACAAAAACACTTCTCAGCCAACAACTCTGCTTCTGTCTGGAGAGGCCTACGGAATATCACGAACTACAGGAGACCATCCCCCCACCCTGTGGAAAACCTCCAGCTGGCTAACGACCTAAACAGCTTTTACTGCAGGTTTGAAAAGAACCTACAGTTCTCACCTCCCACCCACACAAAAGGATTATCTGCAGCCCCAGGAACTCCATCCCTCCTCCACTCTGACCTCCCACCAGCACTAACGATCTGTGAAGAGGAGGTGCGCCGGGTCTTTCAGAGACAAAAGATCAAGAAGGCTGCAGGACCTGATGGTGTGTCTCCGTCCTGCCTGAGAGTCTGCTCCAACGAGTTGGCCCCCATCTTCACCCGGATCTTTAACAGATCACTGGAGCTGCGTGAAGTGCCTTCCTGCTTCAAACGCTCCAGCATCATTCCAGTTCCCAAGAAACCCTCTGTTACAGGATTAAACGACTACAGACTTGTTGCCCTGACCTCTGTGGTCATGAAATCTTTGGAGAGATTGGTGCTGAACCACCTGAAGGTCATCACAGGCCCCCTGATGGACCCACTGCAGTTTGCCTATCGGTCAAACAGGTCAGTGGATGATGCAGTGAATATGGGACTACACTACATCCTGCAACACCTCGACTCTCCAGGGACGTACGCCAGGATCCTGTTTGTCGACTTCAGCTCAGCGTTCAACACCATCATCCCAGGCATTCTTCATCAGAAACTCCTCCAGCTCAAGGTGCCCCCCTCCACCTGCCAGTGGATCTCCAGCTTTCTGACTGACAGGTGGCAACAAGTGAAGCTAGGGAGATTTACATCCAGCTCCCGAAAAATTAGTACTGGCGCCCCCCAAGGATGTGTCCTTTCCCCACTGCTCTTCTCCCTCTACTCCAACGACTGCACCTCAGAGGACCCTTCGGTGAAGCTCCTGAAGTTTGCGGACGACACCACAGTCATCGGTTTGATCCGGGATGATGATGAGTCTGCATACAGGCGGGAGGTGGAGCAGCTGATCCTCTGGTGCAGCCAGAACCATCTTGAACTTAACCCAGCCAAAACGGTGGAGATGACTGGGGATTTCAGGCGACACCCCCCTTCATTCCCCCCACTCACCATCCTCAACAGCACAGTGTCCACTATGGATTCCTTCAAGTTTCTGGGTACCACAATCTCCCGGAACCTGAAGTGGTCCTCCCATATAGACACTGTCCGGAAAAAGGCCCAGCAGAGGTTGTTTTTTCTGCGTCAGCTCAAGAAGTTTGATTTGCCTCAGGAGCTGCTGGTTGTCTTCTACACCGCCATCATCCAATCTGTCCTCTGCTTTTCCATCACTGTCTGGTTTGGATCTGCCACTAAACAGGACAAGACCAGACTGCAGCGGATCATTAAGTCTGCGGAGAGGATCATTGGTACCGACCTACCCTCCATTGAGAACTTATATCGGTCCATAACCAGGAAACGGGCGGGAAACATCTGTGCTGACCCATCACACCCCGGCCACAAACTGTTTGAACTTCTATCTTCTGGTCGTCGTTACAGATCACTGAAGGTCAAAACCACCCGTCACAGGAACACTTTCTTTCCTCAAGCCATCACTCTGATGAACTCCTAACATTCACCTAGTCCTACCTGTTGCTGTACTCATGACTTTTCATCTATTATTACATTGCACATAACTCTCACACTGCTTTTTACTTCATTCACATTATATCACTGAATCTGAGTTCACATCGAAATACTGTGTGACTGTATGTTTTTTCATATATTTCTGCAAAGTGTGGTTAGTCTGAGTAAATAACTGCATATATTCCTGTATATATTTGCATCCTTTTATAGAAACGTGGACAGACTGTAATTTACTGTACATACTCTGTTGTCATTGAATCCTTATTTAAATCCTCCACCTGAACAACGAGAGCAAGTTTTTAGCCAAAGTCAAATTCCTTGTATGTGTTGTGCATACTTGGCCAATAAAGCTGATTCTGATTCTGATATACAGCAGACTATTAAGACCGCCTTCTTCCATCTGTGTAATATTTCTAAAATTAAGTCCATCCTGTCTCATAAAGATGCAGAGAAACTTGTCCATGCCTTTATCACCTCTAGACCTGACTATTGTAACTCACTTTTATCAAGTTGCCCAAATAAGTCCATAAAGTTTCTCCAACTCATTCAGAATGCAGCTGCATGTATCCTTATGAGAACAGGGAGATCACATTACTCCAGTCTTAGCTTCTTTACATTGTCTCCCAATAAAATATAGAATTGAATTCAAGATATTGCTCTTAACCTATAAAGCTCTTAATGGTATGGCTCCTTCTTACCTGCAAGAACTCTTAGTTCCCTATCATCCAACCAGAGCTCTGCGCTCCCAAAAATCCAAAATACTAGTGGTCCCCAAGGTATCTAGAAGTAGACTGGGAGGTAGAGCTTTCAACTATCAAGCTCCCTTCCTGTGGAATCGTCTTCCCAGTTCAGTTAGGGAAGCAGACACTCTCTCTTTATTCCAGAGCAAGTTGAAATCTTTTCTCTTTGATAAGGCCTTTAGTTAGAAATGCTGCCCCTGTCAGGCCTTTGCTTGCATGTGCAGCCTGGCCAGGCTTGGTACTGGGCTGTTTGGCTTTAAATGTTGTATTTGTATGTTTGTTTTGAATGTACATAGCTACTCAACCCAGCCGGTCGAGGCAGATGGCCGTCCTCTATGAACTATGGTTCCGCCCAAGGTTTCTGCCCGTTAAAGGGAAGTTTTTCCTCGCCTGTGTCACCACAGTGCTTGCTCTTAGGGGTCTCTGCTGGGTTCTATAAACTAAGAGTGTGGCCTAAACTCACTCTCTTCTGTAACGTGCCGTGAGACAACCTGTGTTGTGATTTGGTGCTATATAAATAAAATTGAATTGAATATTTATTGCGCCATCATTCTCTCAACTTAAATAGAACAAATACAGTAAATACTATATATATTTCTTGCTGGGGGAATCTAACATTTATGGTTGTAGTTTTATAATCCAAAGTCCCTCTTAGTAAAACTTGTACTTGTCATCCATTAGTTCCAACAACAGTTGTCAAACCTTAGGTGCATCTGTGTGCACGTGTGGTTGCTTCTGTGACGTGTCGTGTGCACGCAGATCTTTTTCTCCGACATACCAGGCCTTGGTGTTAAATAGAAAATATTCAATTTTTTCTATGTATGGTTGGGTCTAAAATTTCTTTCTTAAAGATGTTTTTTAATCGTCCAATCAATATCAGCTGCTTACATGCGAGCTCTCTTAAGTTTTTCCTTTCATGCACTACACAGAAAATCTGCAGTAGTTAATTGGCAGTGCATACCCCAGCATGTGGAGCAGTTTGAAAAGGTCAGCAGAGTTGCATCACCTCAGGCTAATTACCGCTAATGAAAATGATCCAAAGTTTTCAGGTGCATGACAAGGTTAGGATACGCCACATCATACTTTTAACTGAATCAGACAGAAATTATTCACTTACCCTCAGCCCCCTTCTACATAAAAAAGGCCATTTGTACAATATTTAGAATTTGAATTAGAACCCTCTTTCAACCAGCATTTGTCAGTTATTTAAAAGCTGACCACTTGTCTTTCCACTTTGGAGCAGCTCTTTACCGACTCTCCTGGGGATCCAGGTGTCTTTGTTGCTTTATTGTGGTTTGTTGCATGAACAGGGGACCCTTTGCTTCAGGTCAGGGGTCTCGTTGTTGGGTCACACAATATGACCTCATCTGATTACCTACCCCATCTTTCAGCAGCTGTTGCGGTCAATGCGTTGACCTTAAACAGCCAAGCCAAAGAGCCAAGCACACTGCTCTGTCATTAGTCTCTGTGGCTGGAACACCTGAAGCTGCCACTCCATGTGCATCTATGACTTCACAGGGCAAAGCAGGTTATTTTCTATTCCGTTCCTGCAGACTTGCTTCTGCATTAGTCACCTGGCCTAAAACATTTTGAGGTTTGCATTTAATTTTTACTGTCATCAGGGAATCCCTGCAAATGATTTTGACTGTCGCTGTTATGACTAATACCTGTTCTACAAACACATACAAGGGTTTGCTACAGTCTACTGGTGCTTTTTTTTTTTCCCTTGTCTTATTGTTTACTTCACAAACTCACCAAAAAGGAAATGATTACATGGACCAGTTGGCTTTTTCTTTTTATTTAAATAGACTTGTAAGAAATGGATTCATTAAAAAAATAAATAAAATTTACTATTTGTTTTTGCACCCTCACCAGCCAAGTGTTTTTCATCATGTACATATACTGTAGAATGGTGGTCCCAACCTTTTTTTGCCTCACAGAGTAGTTACAAGTAAAAAAAATAAAATTAAAAAAAATGCGGACCTACGGGAGGGAATTAAAATGTAATTTTTTAGTATTGACTACATTAAGTACTCAATACTTTAGTTTTGCACTTTAAGTCAGTCTGAATATTTTTTCACATTTATCCTCCTTCATTGTGAGGCACAAACAGAGCGGACTATATATATACTTTACATCCTTTATTTAAAAGAAGTTACTGTATTCAAGTTTATGTACTTTACTGTGCTGTTTTGTCACAAGATATTTTTACTCTTATCTGAATACATTTGTAAATAAAAACTTGTACTATTACCCAGCTATATTTAGTTGTACAATTTGAGTCATTATTGATTTGAATTGGGTATGTTCATGGGAAAAAACACACAAACTGGTTACTTCTCTGCTTGTTTTTACTTATTACTATAATTCATGCTTTCCAGAAGTAACTAAATTAGTTCAAATTAATGGCATACATCAGCATAAAAAAATGAAATGTGATTACAAAAACTCACCTTAATGCAGAATCACAATTCAAAATAAAGCACACAGTGGAGTCCCACAGTCAATAACTGTTAAAAAAAAAAAAAAATTGTTTTACTCGGTGTGGCCTGGCACCAAGTGGTCCATGGACCACTGCTGTAGAAGATCCAGTTATTGCTTCATAATGCTGAGAATTTATTTAAGCAATATCACATGACAGTGTGTAGTATCAATGAATATAGCACTACAAAGGACTACTTTGCACAAAGACTTCCGTGTTTTATGAATTCCTGCTCCGTCACATCCAGCCTGTTATGTTCTACACTGGCTGTCAATGAGAGCTCAACAAAATGTAAGATCAGTAATTTTCTGCAGATTATTATAATGATAAATATTCACTGTTATAAAGGTGGAGAACATGGCGGATGACCATCAGATCATTTTAAGCTGATACTAGTTTTTGTTATAATCAATAGGAACTTAGCTTTTGTTGGTGTGTGTTGCCATGGTAACTGAGAGTCCCGATGAAGGATAGCCTGTGGCAGGTTTGGATGTTAAATAATGTCTTAATCTTTAACGGATATAATGACAGATGGAAATGATAAAGAATAGATTATTAGGTAAAAATGACTTTCACTGTGTGGATTTGTTCTGTTGACATATTTAAATAAAACTGATTTATGAGTAACTTCAGCCTTTTAGCTGCTGGTTTATTATTCACTCAATGTAAAAAGTGTTTTTATTGGTGAAATTTCTACACAGTATTATTTCCTCTGCTAATAGCTTTGCAGCAGCTGGATCCGTTTTCAGCAATCAGTCTAGCTAAATAGGGATTTTCTTTTTTAAAAAATCTTTTCAGGAAAAAAACTACTGTGTTCAATTGCCTCACATAATAATAATAATAATAATATTATTATTATTATTATTATTATTATGACAAGTTACACGCTAAGGGGTTGTTTTTGACTGTTTAATGATTATGGTTTCTTTGTTGTCATTTACATAAGAATAACTTAGATTTATATAGCCTGTATGAGTGAAGGAAGTCATGTTCCAAGTAGACCAAGCTGCAGTAGACAATAGCCTCGATGGACATGGCGTGGACAGTCAGGTTTTAATGCAGGGGTCACCAACCTTTTTGAAACCAAGACCTACTTCATGGGTATCGAGTCATGTGAAGGGCACCAGCTTGACACACTCCTCTAAAATAACAAATTGTGTGTATATACAGTGGGGTAAAAAAGTATTTAGTCAGCCACCAATTGTGCAAGTTCTCCCACTTAAAAGATGAGAGAGGTCTCCAATTTTCATCATAGGTATACTTCAACTATGAGAGACAAAATGAGAAAAAAAATCCAGAAAATCACATTGTCTGATTTTTAAAGAATTTATTTGCAAATTATGGTGAAAAATAAGTATTTGGTCAATAACAAAAGTTCATCTCAATACTTTGTTATATACCCTTTGCTGGCAATGACAGAGGTCAGACGTTTTCTGTAAGTCTTCACAAGGTTTTCACACACTCTTGCTGGTATTTTGGCCCATTCCTCCATGCAGATCTCCTCTAGAGCAGTGATGTTTTGGGGCTGTCGCTGGGCAACACAGACTTTCAACTCCCTCCAAAGATTTTCTATGGGGTTGAGATCTGGAGACTGGCTAGGCCACTCCAGGACCTTGAAATGCTTCTTACGAATCCACTCCTTCGTTATCCGGGCGGTGTGTTTGGGATCATTGTCATGCTGAAAGACCCAGCCACGTTTCATCTTCAATGCCCTTGCTGATGGAAGGAGGTTTTCACTCAAAATCTCACGATACATGGCCCCATTCATTTTTTCCTTTACACGGATCAGTCGTCCTGGTCCCTTTGCAGAAAAACAGCCCCAAAGCACGATGTTTCCACCCCCATGCTTCACAGTAGGTATGGTGTTCTTTCTCCTCCAAACACGACAAGTTGAGTTTTTACCAAAAAGTTCTATTTTGGTTTCATCTGACCACATGACATTCTCCCATTCCTCTTCTGGATCATCCAAATGCTCTCTAGCAAACTTCAGACGGGCCTGGACATGTACTGGCTTAAGCAGGGGGACACGTCTGGCACTGCAGGATTTGAGTCCCTGGCGGCGTAGTGTGTTACTGATGGTAGCCTTTGTTACTTTGGTCCCAGCTCTCTGCAGGTCATTCACTAGGTCCCCCCGTGTGGTTCTGGGATTTTTGCTCTCTGTTCTCATGATCATTTTGACCCCACAGGGTGAGATCTTGCGTGGAGCCCCAGATCGAGGGAGATTATCAGTGGTCTTGTATGTCTTCCATTTTCTAATAATTGCTCCCACAGTTGATTTCTTCACACCAAGCTGCTTATCTATTGTAGATTCAGTCTTCCCAGCCTGGTGCAGGTCTACAATTTTGTTTCTGGTGTCCTTTGACAGCTCTTTGGTCTTGGCCATAGTGGAGTTTGGAGTCTTGACTGTTTGAGGTTGTGGACAGGTGTCTTTTATACTGATAACGAGTTCAAACAGGTGCCATTAATACAGGTAACGAGTGGAGGACAGAGGAGCCTCTTAAAGAAGAAGTTACAGGTCTGTGAGAGCCAGAAATCTTGCTTGTTTGTAGGTGACCAAATACTTATTTTCCACCATAATTTGCAAATAAATTCTTTAAAAATCAGACAATGTGATTTTCTGGATTTTTTTTTAATTATTTTGTCTCTCATAGTTGAGGTATACCTATGATGAAAATTGGAGACCTCTCTCATCTTTTAAGTGGGAGAACTTGCACAATTGGTGGCTGACTAAATACTTTTTTGCCCCACTGTATGTGTGTGTATATATATATATATATACAGTATATATATATATATATATATATATATATATATATATATATATAATTATCAATAACTTAGAGTGGGTAACAGACAAGATCAATATTCAACACTTTATTTTTATTAATCTCAGCAATTGTTCAGATGGTCACTTCTACATTTCATTAAAAAAATGTCCAGTTTTCACCAGTCCCTTTTAACCATAAAAAACTAAACCCTTTTAATTCATGAACTATGTTGAACCATGTTTGAAAAAGTTATGCAACATTTAAGAAAAATCAACTTTCATATTAAATAAATCTTATCACATTTTTAACTGAACAAATCTGCTGCAATTCTGCTCAAAATCTGTTACATTTAATAAACACACTTTTGTGTGTTCTTCACTGGAATTATATCCATACAGTTCTTGCCAAGAATCATGCTTGAGTAATAACCAGCGCTGTCCTTTCATGAGAAGAAGCTAAACAGCGCTGAGAGTGCTTATATGCACGGTGGCGCAGTGGTTAGCACCGCGGCAGCACAGTTTACCCTCGGCCGGGGGATCGCGGGGATCGTGGGTTCGATCCCTGCCCCCGGCCAACAGTGATCTGTGTGGAGTTTGCATGTTCTCCCCGTGTTTGCGTGGGTTTACTCCGGGATTTCTCCGGTTTCCTCCCACATGCCAAAAACATGCAGGTTCGGGAGTTAAGGGGCGCTTGCACACGCAGCGACCGGCAGCTGGTGGCTTGTCACCGGACTGCAGAAGAAATCTACCTACGGGTACAAAATAAGTCAAAAAAAAAAAAAAAGAGTGGGCAGCAGTGGGCCACAGTCGCCCCGCAAATGAAACACACGCAGCTTCCTTTCACGGTAGTAAAAAAGAACTCTTCCTCCCGCTCACTTTGAAAATGATAAATTTTCTGTCTTTTTTTTTTTTTGCCATGTTTTTGGGCTAGTAAACAGCACTCCGCTCACCATCTTCAATGGCCGCTAGCTTACACTCCACAAGCGCAAAGGTTTTGTCATGTGCACAATACTGACCTTTGAACTAGGTCAGAGTTCACCTTAACGTTACGTACAATAAACATATTTTCATTTTTTTTATTTTTAAGACATTGTCATTTTAAAATCTATATAAATGCAAGTGTGATTTTAAAAAATAGCGGCAGAAAAAATTACATCTTAGAAGCAGCTCACTTGCGAGTTGTGCTATTTTTAGAACAGGCCTGCGGGCGACTCATGTGGTCCTTGCGGGCGACTTGGTGCCCGCGGGCACCGTGTTGGTGACCCCTGTTTTAATGATGCAATGCAGCCGATAAAAGCAGCAGAAAGTGGTGAAGACGGGTACAGAACCAGACGATCATGGACAAGTCATGGTGGCATAGAGATGTTCTGAGGGAGGTCAGGAGTGACTGAGTAATAACCACAGATACAGCCAAAAAAAAATTGCTAGTAGTGAGGAAGGTAAATCCCCACAGTTACACTGCCATGTGTAAACAGTCCACAAACTTATATAGCAACAGATTAACCACTTGCACTCCGTTGTTCCGCGGGCGGGCAAGTCTCTGCGTCCTAAGGCGCACGATAAGGATATTGATGGTGATGGTGTAGGTGGTGTGCCCTCCAAGCGCCACTGAAAAAAAAATCTGCAAACACAGCCGCGAACAGATTAGTTCATCTGATTGACCTCTCATTCGACTAATAAGAGCCTTGAATTGGGTTTCTGAAACCTTGACGAACCAATGAATGAAAACCTAGGAAGGAGGACCCGCCTCCCAACGCTTTGAATGCAGTGAGCCAATTGAAGCAGAGAAGTTCGTGAGCTGTTTTTTTTTTAAGGCTGGGTGAAGACTGACTGCTGGAGCGGATCAAAAAAGGACACAGGAAGAGCTCCACAGACCCAGCAGCATGGAGACCATCCACAAATGCAACCTTTGTGACAGGGAGTGCCATTCGTGGATCGGCATGTTCGGCCCCAGGCGGTGCTTATTTTGTATTGGTTCCAGCAGAGTAGACGTTATGATTTCTTCCATGGTCATTATAGACCGACGGAGGGTGACGACGAAGGCTGAGTGAAACACACGCCTTCGCCAGTCTTTTTTTAATTACTACTGTTATTTGTTTTGAAAAATCGTTGGCCAAAAACCACAATCATGGAAGCACAAAACCGCAATAATGGAATTATGTTTTGATCGAGTCGCGAGACCAGAACCAGAGCGGACCAGCGTCGTGTTCGTCTGACAATGAGGAGACAAGTTCGCCCAGACTCCGCTGTGAAGAGGTAAGGTGTTATAAGCTAAATTATTCTCTATCCCTGAAAATTGTAATCCAAAATGACTTTTGACCGATAAGTAAATTACAGCTGTGTGGTTCACGAAGTCGGAAGTTCGTGCGCCGCGGTACAAGGGGTTGCTTGCAGTGTACAGGCTGTGAACACCCCCCCCACCCCCGCTATTCTTCTGCAGCGAGGGGGGGGGGAGCCGCGGTGACTGCACTGCTGTCCTACATCACCACATAAGGCTAATCCGTTGTGTAGCGATGGCTAAAGTCCATCCTCCCTAGCGAGCGGGGGGGGGCAACCCCCCCCCCACACACACAGTAGTGGGGGGGGGAGCCGCTGTGACAGCGTTGCTGTGGAAACATGCAACGAGTGTAATCTGTCATGTAGCGAGGGCCGAACTCTGTCCTTGATAGCGGGGGGGGGGGACGACCCCCCCCCCCCACACACACACACAGACACAGCCCTGAGTGTGACCTTTCCTTTGAGCCTAAAATGAAGCTTCTACATTGAATCTTGCAAAAGTTACAGACGTTTTTCCAAACTGTGCCATTTGGCACAATTTGGCACAGTTCCAAAACGCCTGGGAACAGCCTGAGAACAAAGCTGTGTAAAATATTCATTTTTTGTGGTATTGTTACCAAATTTGGATCTCAGCTGGATAACACTTGGTTCTACATTTCTGTTGCATTTCCCAGCCGGATCGGACAGCTGTGTGTTATTTACAAGCATTTGTATCCAAAAAAACACTGTGTCCAGATTTTTTTTCTTCAAGTTCAGTATGTTTAGATGACTGTAACTCAGTGGCCGGAGCACGTAGAGAGATTATGTTTTTTTTGCCAAAAAATTCAAAGTGTTTTCTTTTAAATGAGACCAACCCCATGAAGATGCTGCAAAGGGTTGAAGAACAGCTTTCGATTTACTTTGGGCACGTTATTTTTTGGAATTTTTAGGAAAATTGCCCGGAGTGCAAGTGATTAACTACAGTCATGTGAAAAAATTAGGACACCCCATTAAATATTCACTTCTTTATTAAGACATGTTCACATAAATGTATCTAACCTTGTTTTTGTTTTTATTTGCATTTTTTAACATTTGTTTTAGCCATTTTAAGTGGGAATGAATGTGGGGGTGTCCTAAAAAAAGATGGGGGCGTGTCCTAATTTATTCGTCACTATTTGTTTAGAATTACATTTTCCAGGAAATCTGAAAAAAGTCTTTATTTTTTTTTTTCCACAATATCTTTATTGAACCTTTTTTTTTTTTTAACAAACATGATACAAACAATCAAACACTAACACTAAAGTACTACAAAAAAAAAAAAAAATGCACTAAAAACACCAACAACCACCAACAAAATCAAGTCTTCAACAATGCTCCTCTGTTTAGTCTAGACAATCCAATACATAAGTATACATATTATGTTCACCAGTTTGGAATTTACAAGGTCCACACACATCATTCACCTTCTTCTTCAAGAGTTATGTTTAAATTTTTTACATAATCAATAAAAGGTCTCCATATATTCTCAAACACAATTTCCTTTGATTTCAGTATATATGTTATTCTTTCTAATGGAAGGTTTGTTAACATCTGTCTTAACCACTGAGTCACATCTGGTCTATGAGTCTTTTTCCATAATAGTGCAATACATTTTTTGGCATTAAGCAAACTGAGGTCTATGAATGTTCTTTCACTTTTATTGAAATTATGCTTTTCTGGGTACAGACCCAACAAGACCAGTTTAGGATTCAATATGATTTGTTTTGAGATTATTTTTTCAATTGTTACCCTCACCTCTTCCCAAAACATTCTTATTAATCTACATTCCCATAAACAATGAAATAGGGTTCCTTTACTTTCCATGCATTTTGTGCATGTATCTGGTATATTTTTGTTATATCTATTTAACTCCTCCGGTGTAACATACATCCGCATTAACCATTTGAAATGTATCAATTTAAGGCGTGCATTTATTGATTTGGTTTGAGCTTCTGTACAAGCCAATTCCCATTGTTCCTCTGAAATTTCAATTTGCAGATCTTCTTTCCAGTAGTTTAATCTTTTCAGTGAATTTTCACTTGAAGATAGTGTCAATGAGTTATAAAACTCTGAAATAATACCCTTTCTTTTACTATCTTTCATCATCATTTTTTCCAAGGATGAATAAATAGGTCGAGTGAGAGCTTTATTTTGATTTGATCGAATAAAGTTTCTAAGTTGAAGATATTTAAAAAATTGTGTTCTATTGAGATTAAATTTGATCCTCAGCTCTTCAAAAGACATTATGTTGTCTGCACATGGCAAATATAAATCCTGAATCTTTTGTATCCCTTTTAAATTCCATACTTTAAATACAGCGTCCGCTCTCCCTGGTTTAAAATATTGATTACCCCATATTGGACTAAATTGTGACAATAACTGTGGTTCTTTTAAATAGTTTTTAGCTTCACACCATATTTTGATCATATGCTTTACAAATGGATTTTTAACTTGTTTTTGTAATTTTTTTGCCGAATCTGAGTATATGAATATGGGAAGAGGTAAAGGTAAATTGTATGATTCCATTTCAGTCCAGTGAGGGAGATCATTTGATGAAAAATAATATGTCATAGACCTCAGTTGTGCCGACCAATAATACAACATAAAATTTGGACATTTCAGACCTCCACGATCAAATGGTAAATATAATAAAGACAGACGTAATCTAGCCCTCCTGTTGTTCCATATAAATTCCACTAACTTTTTTTTTATTCTTGAGAATAGATCTAAAGGTGGTGATAAGGGAATGTATTGAAATAAATAAAGTATTTTAGGTAAAATATTACTTTTAAGTATATTGATTCTCCCGATCATCGACATTGGTAGTGACATCCATCTCTGAGTTAACTCACTGATATCTGACATTAAGGCTTCATAGTTGACACTGGCGACTGATTCTAGCTTAGGCATAATTTGGATTCCTAAATATTTAAACTGATTTACAACATTGAATTGATTTACCTCAGGGGCTGGGTAATTTCTCTGGGTCTCATTTAGCATTAATATTGAAGATTTAGTTTTATTTATTTTATATCCTGATATTTCCCCAAAATTCTTTATTAAATTCAACAAGGTTGGAATTGATTTTTTTAGATTCGACATAAACAAAATTATATCATCGGCGTACAGGGAGATTTTATGTTCTGTTGGTCCAACTTTAATTCCATATATTTGTGAATGTAAACGTATCGCTATCGCTAAAGGTTCAATTGCCATAGTAAACAGTAAAGGTGAGAGTGGACAGCCTTGTCGACATCCTCTATTGATTTTTATTGGTTTTGAAATATTGTTATTTGTTAGGATTTCTGCAGTAGCATTATTGTATATTATTTGAACCCATTTTATGAAATTATTTCCAAGTCCAAACCTTTGTAGGACTTCAAAAAGAAAGGGCCATTCAACTCTATCAAAGGCCTTTTCGGCGTCCAATGATAGGAGAGCTGTATCCGGTGCTTCTTTATTAAAATAGATAATATTAAATAGTCTTCTTACATTATGGAAGCCTTGTCTACCCTTTATAAAGCCATTCTGATCTCGATTAATAATATTTGGTAAAATTTCTTGTATTCGTCTTGCTAAAATTTTACAGATTATCTTAAGGTCGGCGTTTAATAGGCTTATTGGTCTCATATTTTCACATTTATTAGAGGGCTTACCTGGTTTTGGCAGCAGTATAATTAAGGCATTATTTATGTATGATGGTAAATTATTATTTTGAAATGCTTCTAAAACCATTTCCAAAAAAGGTTTTATTAATTTATTCTTAAATTTTTTATAAAGGTCAACTGGAAGACCATCTGGTCCTGCACTTTTTCCTGATTTCATATTATCAATGGCTAGCCCAACTTCTTCTTGACTAATTTTAGACTCCAATATCTCCCTGTTTTCATTTGGAATACACGGTATAGATAGTTCGTTCAAAAACCCATTTAGTTTTGTTAAATCAGGTTCATTTTTGGTATCATATAATTTTTCATAGTAATCTCTAAAGGCTCTATTAATTTCTAAAGGATCTATAACTACCTGTCCGTTACTTATAATACTGGTAATTGGTGTTTTAATTTCC
This sequence comes from Pholidichthys leucotaenia, assembly GCA_020510985.1. Classification (NCBI taxonomy): domain Eukaryota; kingdom Metazoa; phylum Chordata; class Actinopteri; order Cichliformes; family Pholidichthyidae; genus Pholidichthys; species Pholidichthys leucotaenia. Next base: position 45,229,314 of record CM035843.1, read on the forward strand.
AATTGTTTAATCTGCCATGCTAATAATTTTCCTGATTTTTCACCTTGTTCATAAAAAGATTGTTTCAATCTTAGAAGACTCGAGGCAGCTCTATTCGCTGATTTTTTGTCGTATTCAGCTCTCAAAATCAGTAATTCATTCTCCAACCTTGGGTCACTTCCTGCATACACTTTTTCCTGAAGATTTTTTATTTTATGTTCCAATTTAGCTCTCTCCTCTCGAGTCTTCTTAGATTTTGATCCTGTATAACTAATAATATGCCCCCTAATAAAAGCTTTGAAAGCCTCCCACTTTACACATGCTGATGTTTGTGTAGTATTGATGTCAAAGAACTCGTCTATCTGTTTTTCTATATACTTGACAAATTCCTCATCCTGAAGCCATTTATGCTGAAATTGCCATCTACCTGATTCCTTTGTCAATTTTTTATCTACATATATTAGACAACAGGGTGCATGATCAGAGATCACGATGTTATCATAAAAGCAGTTTTGAATCTTGGACCTTAATTCTGTGGAAATCAAAAAATAATCAATACGTGAGAATGTCTTGTAGGTACTGGAATAACAAGAATAGGCTTTAACTTGTGGTTTCATTTCTCTCCATATATCTAACAATCTCAATTCTTTCATAAAATGATTAATAGTCATCCTACATCCAATGTGCGTACAATCCAGTCCTGTTGATCTATCCACACCTGGATTCAATGTACAATTAAAATCCCCTGCTATTATATGTTGCCCTGTAAGTGATGATAAGATGAGAAATAAATTAGCAAAGAACTTCTGATCATCTATATTGGGACCATATAAGTTCACAAGATTTATATTTTCTAATAGCAAAGAACCTTGAATGATTACATATCTTCCAAATTTGTCTCCAATTACATTTTTCACTTGAAAAGGAACTGATTTATGTATGAGAGTCATAACTCCCCTGGCTCGGGATGAAAATGAAGAGGTGAATACACTTCCCTGCCATCTACTCCTAATTCTTTTAACATCCTCCTCTATCAGATGAGTTTCTTGTAAAAACACAATTCTTGAACCCATGTCCTTTATTTTATTCATAACTTGTTTAAGTTTTTTTAAATTTTGTAGACCTCTGCAATTCCATGAAGTTAAATTAAGATTAACACTTTGGTCCATGATCAATAGAGAGTTTGGGATTACCTTGCAGTGTAAACATGCTCATACAGAGAAGCAAAAACATGAGTGGTTGAACATTCATCCTACAAACTACACACAAACAAATTTCCCCTTCCCACACTTGTGGCAAACCCCCCAAAATCAAAAGAAAAATTCTGTCTCCCGATATAGCCATCGACCGTTCCACACCCACGGGGAACAGCCTAAGCCACTCCTTCTTCATCCTCCCAATCACCCTAACTCTACTGCTTTTAATGACGTAACATTAACTCTCCTCTGTAGTTTTCCAACTTAACTCCAAAATTTTTAACAACTTTGTACATCATAGTTTTTTTTTTGTTTGTTTTGTTTTTGTTTTGTTTTTTTTAAAATATATAATACAATCTATATTTTGTAAACTTACTATTTACTTCAAGTCAGTCAGATGCCTGTGCAAATGCTTAATTATTCTACCTTATATTTTGTTCATGCTTAGCTCCCACCAGTCTCTTCTTCTTCTTTGATCTTCTTGATGAACTCCTGCGCCTCCTCTGGGGTCTTGAAGATGTGGGTTCTGCCCTCATACGTGGTCAGCAGTCTCGCAGGATAGATTACACCATGACGAATCCCAAGGTTGCGCAGCTCCTTACGTATGGGATCAAACTGCTTCCTCAATTGCTGGATTCCTGTGGCCAAATCTGGGTAGAACCGCACCTGCTGGTCCTGGTGTTTAATCTCTCCTTTTTCTTAAACTAATCTACTTTTAGCTCGTGCAGCGTTGAAGATCTTCATCCTGTCTCTGTTGTTAAGAAACTTCATAATTAAGGTCCTCGGCGGTCCCTTATCTCGCCGTGGGCCAATGCGATGTGCTTTTTCCAGAACCACTGCTGATTGCAACTCCTCGCTGCCCAGCACCTCCGGAATCCACTTTTCCAGAAAGGAACATACGTCCCGACCTTCTGATTCCTCTGGAAGACCCACCAGCCTCAAATTATTCTGTCTCGACCGAGATTCCAAATCCAAAATATTATCTTCCAGAGATTTATTTTTTTTTTCCAAAGTGCGCACCTTTAATTGAAGACGGGTGACGTCATCTTCAGCACTAGCGAGACGGAGCTCCATCTGCGCCGTTCGTTCTACACAGTCACCCAATTCCTTTCTTATTCCTTCCAACGCTGTCATAATCCCATCAAATCTAGAGGAAAAGTCCGCTCTCATTGAACTCATGGCAGCCATCAGCGCATCTGCGCCATTCCCCGCAGAAATCGCAGCGTTGCCAGCCTCCTCCGCCATATATGGAGCCCTGTTTGCTGCGTCACAGACCTGAAAGTCCGTTAATTTGGACTGTTTCGGCGGCTCGCTTTTTCCTTTTCCTGGTTTTCCAGCCTTAGGCTTCGCCGACATATCCTCGCCCAAACGCTGGGATACGTTCTGTCCCAAATGAGAGAGTTATTTGCCGATTTTTTTTCTCCAGGAGCAGAGCAGAGCGAGACACGTCCGTCCTACGTGGCAGCCATAACCGGAAGTCCCAAGTCTTTATTTTTAATTGTTTAGTTGTATTACATGAATCTCCCAGTATTTTTAACATTGATATTAAATATCCATATGTCCAAATATGTAAAAAAAAAAAAAAAAAAAAAAAAAGCAAACACAGGCTTATACATGGTGTCCTAATTTTTTCACGACTGTAGGTCTGATATACAGTGAAAATAGGACTGATGAGCACAGAAAAATAAGTAAATTACAAACTGAGAAGCTCCAACATACAGTGTTCTCTCAGCCCCAGGGTAGTCAAAATAATATAAAGTGTGATACTGAGAACAAGAAGCATCTTGATATTACCAGCTTCCTTTTTAACATTGATCATGGTCACTACAGTTTAAAACAACATTACAAGTTTTCTCCAAGGTAAACAGTAGCCCTGTATGATAATGGTAACAGTTTAAACAAGGAGCTTGGTCCAAATCATAATAAAACTGTGAAAATACTTCCGGTTATGGCTGCCACGTAGGACGGACGTGTCTCGCTCTGCTCTGCTCCTGGAGAAAAAAAAATCGGCAAATAACTCTCTCATTTGGGACAGAACGTATCCCAGCGTTTGGGCGAGGATATGTCGGCGAAGCCTAAGGCTGGAAAACCAGGAAAAGGAAAAAGCGAGCCGCCGAAACAGTCCAAATTAACGGACTTTCAGGTCTGTGACGCAGCAAACAGGGCTCCATATATGGCGGAGGAGGCTGGCAACGCTGCGATTTCTGCGGGGAATGGCGCAGATGCGCTGATGGCTGCCATGAGTTCAATGAGAGCGGACTTTTCCTCTAGATTTGATGGGATTATGACAGCGTTGGAAGGAATAAGAAAGGAATTGGGTGACTGTGTAGAACGAACGGCGCAGATGGAGCTCCGTCTCGCTAGTGCTGAAGATGACGTCACCCGTCTTCAATTAAAGGTGCGCACTTTGGAAAAAAAAAATAAATCTCTGGAAGATAATATTTTGGATTTGGAATCTCGGTCGAGACAGAATAATTTGAGGCTGGTGGGTCTTCCAGAGGAATCAGAAGGTCGGGACGTATGTTCCTTTCTGGAAAAGTGGATTCCGGAGGTGCTGGGCAGCGAGGAGTTGCAATCAGCAGTGGTTCTGGAAAAAGCACATCGCATTGGCCCACGGAGAGATAAGGGACCGCCGAGGACCTTAATTATGAAGTTTCTTAGCAACAGAGACAGGATGAAGATCTTCAACGCTGCACGAGCTAAAAAAGGAGAGATTAAACACCAGGACCAGCAGGTGCGGTTCTACCCAGATTTGGCCACAGGAATCCAGCAATTGAGGAAGCAGTTTGATCCCGTACGTAAGGAGCTGCGCAACCTTGGGATTCGTCATGGAGTGATCTATCCTGCGAGACTGCTGACCACGTATGAGGGCAGAACCCACATCTTCAAGACCCCAGAGGAGGCGCAGGAGTTCATCAAGAAGATCAAAGAAGAAGAAGAGACTGGTGGGAGCTAAGCATGAACAAAATATAAGGTAGAATAATTAAGCATTTGCACAGGCATCTGACTGACTTGAAGTAAATAGTAAGTTTACAAAATATAGATTGTATTATATATTAAAAAAAAAACAAAACAAAAACAAAACAAACAAAAAAAAAAAAACTATGATGTACAAAGTTGTTAAAAATTTTGGAGTTAAGTTGGAAAACTACAGAGGAGAGTTAATGTTACGTCATTAAAAGCAGTAGAGTTAGGGTGATTGGGAGGATGAAGAAGGAGTGGCTTAGGCTGTTCCCCGTGGGTGTGGAACGGTCGATGGCTATATCGGGAGACAGAATTTTTCTTTTGATTTTGGGGGGTTTGCCACAAGTGTGGGAAGGGGAAATTTGTTTGTGTGTAGTTTGTAGGATGAATGTTCAACCACTCATGTTTTTGCTTCTCTGTATGAGCATGTTTACACTGCAAGGTAATCCCAAACTCTCTATTGATCATGGACCAAAGTGTTAATCTTAATTTAACTTCATGGAATTGCAGAGGTCTACAAAATTTAAAAAAACTTAAACAAGTTATGAATAAAATAAAGGACATGGGTTCAAGAATTGTGTTTTTACAAGAAACTCATCTGATAGAGGAGGATGTTAAAAGAATTAGGAGTAGATGGCAGGGAAGTGTATTCACCTCTTCATTTTCATCCCGAGCCAGGGGAGTTATGACTCTCATACATAAATCAGTTCCTTTTCAAGTGAAAAATGTAATTGGAGACAAATTTGGAAGATATGTAATCATTCAAGGTTCTTTGCTATTAGAAAATATAAATCTTGTGAACTTATATGGTCCCAATATAGATGATCAGAAGTTCTTTGCTAATTTATTTCTCATCTTATCATCACTTACAGGGCAACATATAATAGCAGGGGATTTTAATTGTACATTGAATCCAGGTGTGGATAGATCAACAGGACTGGATTGTACGCACATTGGATGTAGGATGACTATTAATCATTTTATGAAAGAATTGAGATTGTTAGATATATGGAGAGAAATGAAACCACAAGTTAAAGCCTATTCTTGTTATTCCAGTACCTACAAGACATTCTCACGTATTGATTATTTTTTGATTTCCACAGAATTAAGGTCCAAGATTCAAAACTGCTTTTATGATAACATCGTGATCTCTGATCATGCACCCTGTTGTATAATATATGTAGATAAAAAATTGACAAAGGAATCAGGTAGATGGCAATTTCAGCATAAATGGCTTCAGGATGAGGAATTTGTCAAGTATATAGAAAAACAGATAGACGAGTTCTTTGACATCAATACTACACAAACATCAGCATGTGTAAAGTGGGAGGCTTTCAAAGCTTTTATTAGGGGGCATATTATTAGTTATACAGGATCAAAATCTAAGAAGACTCGAGAGGAGAGAGCTAAATTGGAACATAAAATAAAAAATCTTCAGGAAAAAGTGTATGCAGGAAGTGACCCAAGGTTGGAGAATGAATTACTGATTTTGAGAGCTGAATACGACAAAAAATCAGCGAATAGAGCTGCCTCGAGTCTTCTAAGATTGAAACAATCTTTTTATGAACAAGGTGAAAAATCAGGAAAATTATTAGCATGGCAGATTAAACAATTGGAAATTAAAACACCAATTACCAGTATTATAAGTAATGGACAGGTAGTTATAGATCCTTTAGAAATTAATAGAGCCTTTAGAGATTACTATGAAAAATTATATGATACCAAAAATGAACCTGATTTAACAAAACTAAATGGGTTTTTGAACGAACTATCTATACCGTGTATTCCAAATGAAAACAGGGAGATATTGGAGTCTAAAATTAGTCAAGAAGAAGTTGGGCTAGCCATTGATAATATGAAATCAGGAAAAAGTGCAGGACCAGATGGTCTTCCAGTTGACCTTTATAAAAAATTTAAGAATAAATTAATAAAACCTTTTTTGGAAATGGTTTTAGAAGCATTTCAAAATAATAATTTACCATCATACATAAATAATGCCTTAATTATACTGCTGCCAAAACCAGGTAAGCCCTCTAATAAATGTGAAAATATGAGACCAATAAGCTTATTAAACGCCGACCTTAAGATAATCTGTAAAATTTTAGCAAGACGAATACAAGAAATTTTACCAAATATTATTAATCGAGATCAGAATGGCTTTATAAAGGGTAGACAAGGCTTCCATAATGTAAGAAGACTATTTAATATTATTTATTTTAATAAAGAAGCACCGGATACAGCTCTCCTATCATTGGACGCCGAAAAGGCCTTTGATAGAGTTGAATGGCCCTTTCTTTTTGAAGTCCTACAAAGGTTTGGACTTGGAAATAATTTCATAAAATGGGTTCAAATAATATACAATAATGCTACAGCAGAAATCCTAACAAATAACAATATTTCAAAACCAATAAAAATCAATAGAGGATGTCGACAAGGCTGTCCACTCTCACCTTTACTGTTTACTATGGCAATTGAACCTTTAGCGATAGCGATACGTTTACATTCACAAATATATGGAATTAAAGTTGGACCAACAGAACATAAAATCTCCCTGTACGCCGATGATATAATTTTGTTTATGTCGAATCTAAAAAAATCAATTCCAACCTTGTTGAATTTAATAAAGAATTTTGGGGAAATATCAGGATATAAAATAAATAAAACTAAATCTTCAATATTAATGCTAAATGAGACCCAGAGAAATTACCCAGCCCCTGAGGTAAATCAATTCAATGTTGTAAATCAGTTTAAATATTTAGGAATCCAAATTATGCCTAAGCTAGAATCAGTCGCCAGTGTCAACTATGAAGCCTTAATGTCAGATATCAGTGAGTTAACTCAGAGATGGATGTCACTACCAATGTCGATGATCGGGAGAATCAATATACTTAAAAGTAATATTTTACCTAAAATACTTTATTTATTTCAATACATTCCCTTATCACCACCTTTAGATCTATTCTCAAGAATAAAAAAAAAGTTAGTGGAATTTATATGGAACAACAGGAGGGCTAGATTACGTCTGTCTTTATTATATTTACCATTTGATCGTGGAGGTCTGAAATGTCCAAATTTTATGTTGTATTATTGGTCGGCACAACTGAGGTCTATGACATATTATTTTTCATCAAATGATCTCCCTCACTGGACTGAAATGGAATCATACAATTTACCTTTACCTCTTCCCATATTCATATACTCAGATTAGGCAAAAAAATTACAAAAACAAGTTAAAAATCCATTTGTAAAGCATATGATCAAAATATGGTGTGAAGCTAAAAACTATTTAAAAGAACCACAGTTATTGTCACAATTTAGTCCAATATGGGGTAATCAATATTTTAAACCAGGGAGAGCGGACGCTGTATTTAAAGTATGGAATTTAAAAGGGATACAAAAGATTCAGGATTTATATTTGCCATGTGCAGACAACATAATGTCTTTTGAAGAGCTGAGGATCAAATTTAATCTCAATAGAACACATTTTTTTAAATATCTTCAACTTAGAAACTTTATTCGATCAAATCAAAATAAAGCTCTCACTCGACCTATTTATTCATCCTTGGAAAAAATGATGATGAAAGATAGTAAAAGAAAGGGTATTATTTCAGAGTTTTATAACTCATTGACACTATCTTCAAGTGAAAATTCACTGAAAAGATTAAACTACTGGAAAGAAGATCTGCAAATTGAAATTTCAGAGGAACAATGGGAATTGGCTTGTACAGAAGCTCAAACCAAATCAATAAATGCACGCCTTAAATTGATACATTTCAAATGGTTAATGCGGATGTATGTTACACCGGAGGAGTTAAATAGATATAACAAAAATATACCAGATACATGCACAAAATGCATGGAAAGTAAAGGAACCCTATTTCATTGTTTATGGGAATGTAGATTAATAAGAATGTTTTGGGAAGAGGTGAGGGTAACAATTGAAAAAATAATCTCAAAACAAATCATATTGAATCCTAAACTGTTTTTGTTGGGTCTGTACCCAGAAAAGCATAATTTTAATAAAAGTGAAAGAACATTCATAGACCTCAGTTTGCTTAATGCCAAAAAATGTATTGCACTATTATGGAAAAAGACTCATAGACCAGATGTGACTCAGTGGTTAAGACAGATGTTAACAAACCTTCCATTAGAAAGAATAACATATATACTGAAATCAAAGGAAATTGTGTTTGAGAATATATGGAGACCTTTTATTGATTATGTAAAAAATTTAAACATAACTCTTGAAGAAGAAGGTGAATGATGTGTGTGGACCTTGTAAATTCCAAACTGGTGAACATAATATGTATACTTATGTATTGGATTGTCTAGACTAAACAGAGGAGCATTGTTGAAGACTTGATTTTGTTGGTGGTTGTTGGTGTTTTTAGTGCATTTTTTTTTTTTTTTTTTGTAGTACTTTAGTGTTAGTGTTTGATTGTTTGTATCATGTTTGTTAAAAAAAAAAAAAGGTTCAATAAAGATATTGTGGAAAAAAAAAAAAAACTGTGAAAATGTACATTTCTGTCTTAAAACTGTGATGCTGAGCAAAGCAGGGCACAGCCATTCTTGGAGCATTTTTTTCTTCTGTCTTAGAAATGCTCCAGATTTTTTTTTTTTTTGTACACTTGTTATAAACCTTCCTAGATTTACTGCAATCATATATTGTAAATGCAAACTGAACGCCGAAGTGGCAGATCATAACTGGATATATGTCGCACCACTCACTGCAGGTAGTCCATAAATTGGTCGTTAGCTCAACACCCAACAAAGGGCCAAAGACATCATGCAAAAACAAGTAGTTCCCAGCTACTAGTCTTGAATGTTGCTAACACAAATATAGCACAGTATAGAATATAATAGCTTTATTAACATTTTACAAGTCATTATTTATTTTGCTGTTTGCCATTGGTCCCGTGTCTTTTAGATGGGTATCTACCTTGTCTTCACTGCCTTCTTTTAAGCAGCTTCAGATAGTGTCAGAAGCACATATAAAGTACATGGTGACACTTCAGTAGAAACTGCTCAGTGTGAAGTTTTAATCTACTCTCTGGGGTAACCAGTTATAAAAGTGAGTTAACTGCTAGCTAGCTAGTACCCAGATGGTATCTCCTTTTGTTTCCATTCACTTTGCTGCCTTCTTACAACTGTCTTCAGATGAATCAAAGGGTTAGCAGTAAGCATTGTGTTTTAAGGCTTTAGGAGAATGTATGCTATGAGGTTTTAATCTAAATTTTGGGGGGGGTTTCATTTAAAAAGTGAGCTAACAGCACTAACTCTGAGCATGAATGCACAAACAATTTTGTGGTGTGAGAGAGAGGGCTAAAGTGAGACTCAGTCCAAAAGAGTGAGAGCTGGCAACACTGGTTAAGGCACCACACCCACACCAGTGTTGGGCAGTTTACTAAAAAATAGTAACTAATTACAGGTACTAATTACTTCTTTTCAAAAGTAACTGAGTTACTTTACCAATTACTGCATGGTTAAAGTAACTAGTTACTTGGAAAAGTAACTTCCATGTTACTTTTAAATGCATACTTAAATCATCTTGAACACGTAGCAAGATAATTAATGGATTACATTACAGGCTTATTAATGTCAGGCTGAAAACAGACTGCTTCAGACAGAGCTTTTAGAACATGTTCAGTCTGCTTAATCCTGCCTTGAGAGCTCTTATTGTGGAAAAAATCTGAAAAAAATCAACATGAAATTGCCAGTAATTTCCTCATTTTGGAGTGGAGGGTTTGTGGCGTGAGAATCACTCCAAAAGAGTGAGTTGGCAGCACTGCATAAAGCTGTCCATGTGTATCTTACCTTTAGGTTGCATGTCCACCAAATGCGTTTTTTGTCACCCGACTGCCCTGAACGTCTTTTTTTTTCAGCGTTTGTGCGCTGTGCTCTGGAAAAAAAAAAAGTCTGTGCCTGTATCGCAACAACAGCTTGTCACTCACAGCTCAGCACTTCTGCTTTTCCTATGGTCAGACTTTCTACTTATTTTTTTTACTAACAGGCTCTAAATAACAATAAATCTAGCATTGGTAGCAGCTCTGGATGCAAAATATGATGACACTAAAAACAGGAGTACAGACTGTATCGGCGTCCTGTGTCCCACTCTTCCTTATTCTAATTGGCTGCTTAGAAAGGTCTGACATTGACAAGCTCAGCTGCAGTCTGAAAAGTTGAAATTTTTTCAACTCTGAGCACTGCAACAAAAAGCGGCCACCGCCAAGAACATTTCAACGCCAAGGGCGCTCAGTGCTGTAGACACTGGACTACATAGAGAATGAATAGAAAATGGTCGCCCACAGTGCAAAAAAAACACATTTGGTGGACACACAGCCTCATGATATGGATTAATCCGATGTGCAATGATCCAAAGAAAATGTCCATTATCCACAGTCCAAATGTCTTGTGTGACAGAGACACGATCCAGTCTCTCAAATTACTTTTGGGGATCAAATCCACTTTTGAATAATCTTTATCCAGGTAGCAAGTAAATGTGTTTTAACTTCAGTGGCTCACAGTCTCAGCTGTCTAATGGAAAGTCACTGTTTATATTATGTCTTCTGTCTGTAACAGCGTATCAGGCATTCATCTATCCATCTTCTTCCGCTTAATCCTGTTCAGGTCGCAGGGGGGCTGGAGCCTATCCCAGCATCTTTGGGCAAGAGGCAGGGTCCACCCTGGACAGATCGCCAGTCCATCTCAGGGCCAACACAGAGAGACAGACAACCATTCACTCTCACAGTCATACCTAAGGACAATCTTAGAATCCCCAGTTGATGCCAATTAACCTAACTTGCATGTTTTTGGCATGTGGGAGGAAACCGGAGAAATCCTGGAGTAAACCCACACAGACACGAGGAGAACATGCAAACTCCACACAGATCACTGTTGGTCAGGGGCTGGGATCGAACCCAGGATCCCCCGGCCAAGGGTGAGTTGCTGTTCTGCCGCAGTGCTAACCACTCCACAGTCAGTTTAATTCTTGCTGGGTCACAAACTGTCCAGATGCATACATGTGCTTGAAATCTAGCCGTGGATGTTGAGAATACAGTAGATCTTCTTCACGATGTTGTTAGCATAGCTAGCCATTACTTAGCACTAGCTGTGTCGGGGAAGTTTGTTGCTGTTTTCAGGCGCTTCTGAAGATTGCAGTAAGTCTCAGCCGACACTTTAGTTGGCAACCCACCAATATGCTTTTGTCCTTAATTGTGACAAAGGAAAAATAATCTATTTCCACAAAAACTAAGTAGTTTTATCTTTTCCCAGCAGGAGCAAGCACCATTTGTGGCTGCTGGCTGCAGCAGTGTAGATCCTCTTTGCAACAGGTCACGTTGACTGACAGCTGTATCAGCTACGTAGGGACAGTTTGTATTTATTTGCGCTAAAAATATCTATCCATATTAGTAAAACGCATTACTGCAACTCACCCTTGGCCAGAGGATCCTGGGTTCAATCCCAGCCCCCGACCAACAGTGATCTGTGTGGAGTTTGCGTGTTCTCCCCGTGTCTGCGTGGGTTTACTCCGGGATTTCTCTGGTTTCCTCCCACATGCCAAAAACATGCAAGTTAGGTTAATTGGCATCAAACTGGGGATTCTAAATTGTCCTAAGGTATGACTGTGAGAGTGAATGATTGTCTGTCTCTCTCTCTCTGTGTTGGCCCTGCGATGGACTGGCGATCTGTCCAGGGTGTACCCTGCCTCTCGCCCAAAGATGCTGGGATAGGCTCCAGCCCCCCCGCAACCTGAAAAGGATTAAGCGGAAGAAGATGGATGGATGGATTACTCCCAACACTGGTCCACACCAAGCACGATAACTATGAAACTATAGTTTTAAAAATCGTTCTAATTAAGCATCCACACTGATTAACAATATTGCTCTAGCAGCAGAGCCAAACATGAGCCGCACACTACTGGCTTCACACTACCCTGTATACAGTATGTTTGTCCTGCTGTGGAATGAGACTGTTTATGCCGCTGCTGCAATCGATAATCTTAAAGGACTTTTTTTTAACTGGACCAGTACTTTGGGCAGAGAAAAAAAAATGAGATGAAAAGCAAAAAGTGAAATTATTCACCTCTCTCGGCTCTAGACTCACACAGGTAGGATGAAGTGAGCACAAAGCAGAATCATATGGGCTTGCAGATAATTAATAATAAGCAAATAATAGTAATAATTTCAGCTTGGATGCATAGGGCTGTTTAAGAGGGCCACTTTATGCATCCAATAATTTCTCCCCCTCCTCCATCTACTGTGCACTCAGATTCTGATGAAAGCAGGTAGATAAATGTTCCCAGCCTCTGTCATTTACAGACATGGACAAAATTTTTGGTACCCCTCTGTTAATGAAAGAAAAACCCACAATGGTCACAGAAATAACTTGAATCTGACAAAAATGGTAATAAATAAAAATTCTATGAAAATTAACCAGTGAAAATCAGACAGTGCTTTTGAATTGTGGTTCAACAGAATTATTTTAAAAAACAAACTCATGAAACAGGCCTGGACAAAAATGATGGTACCCCTAGAAAAGATTGAAAGTAATGTGACCACAGGGACACGTTCAACCAAGATGTGTCCTCTAATTAACATCACAGGTGTCTACAAACTTGTAATCAGTCAGTCGGCCTGTTTAAAGGGTAGTTTAAAGTAGTCACCGTGCTGTTTGGTGACATGGTGTGTACCACACTAAACATGGACCAGAGGAAGCAAAGGAGAGAGTTGTCTCAGGAGATTAGAAAGAAAATTATAGACAAGCATGTTAAAGGTAAAGGCTATAAGACCATCTCCAAGCAGCTTGATGTTCCTGTGACTACAGTTGCACATATTATTCAGAAATTTAAGATCCACGGGACTGTAGCCAACCTCCCTGGACATGGCCGCGGGAGGAAACTTGATGAAAAATGGAAGAGACGGATAATACGAATGGTAACAAAAGAGCCCAGAACAACCTCTAAACACATTCATGGTGAACTCCAAGGTCAAGGTACATCAGTGTCAGATGGCACCATCCGTCGTTGTTTGAGCCAAAGTGGACTTCATGGGAGACGACCAAGGAGGACACCACTGTTGAAAACAAATGATAAAAAAAGCCAGACTGGAATTTGCCAAACTGCATGTTGACAAGCCACAAAGCTTCTGGGAGAATGTCCTATGGACAGACGAGACAAAAACTGAACTTTTTGGCAAGGCACATCAGCTCTATGTTCACAGATACAAAAATGAAGCATACCAAGAAAAGAACACTGTCCCTACTGTGAAACATGGAGGAGGTTCTGTTGTGTTCTGGGGCCGCTTTTCTGCATCTGGCACAGGGTGTCTTGAATCTGTGCAGGGTACAATGAAATCTCAAGACTATCAAGGTATTCTAGAGAGAAATGTGCTGCCTGGTGTCAGACAGCTTGGTCTCAGTCGCAGGTCATGGGTCTTGCAACAGGATAATGACCCAAAACATACAGCTAAAAAAACCAAGAATGACTAAGAGCGAAACATTGGACTATTCTAAAGTGGCCTTCTATGAACCCTGATCTAAATCCTATGGAATGTCTGTGGAAGGAGCTGAAACATGCCGTCTGGAGAAGGCACCCTTCAAACCTGAGACAACTGGAGCAGTTTGCTCATGAGGAGTGGGCCAAAATACCTGCTGAGAGGTGCAGAAGTCTCATTGACAGTTACAGAAATCGTTTGATTGCAGTGATTGCCTCAAAAGGTTGTGCAACAAAATATTAAGTTAAGGGTACCATCATTTTTGTCCAGGCCTGTTTCATGAGGTTTTTTGGGGGTTTTTTGTTTTTTTTTAATAATTCTGTTGAACCACAATTCAAAAGCATTGTCTGATTTTCATTGGTTAATTTTCATAGACTTTTTATTTATTACCACTTTTGTCAGATTGAAGTTATTTCTGTGACCATTGTGGGTTTTTCTTTCATTAACAGAGGGGTACCAACAATTTTGTCCACGTGTGTATTTCAGCTAATGTAGCTGTGTAGTGGAGAGCATCAGCCGTACCACACCCGGAGTTACTATATTCATTGATACCATACTCCCTCTCATGTAATATCGCTTAATCGTGTCATTCTTTCTTATTTTGTGTTACATTTTTGCTGTGATTTTACATTCAACTGGTAGCACTAGCATGCTAGGCAGTCCAAATCGATCAGTTAACCAGACACAGCTCACCTCGGCAGGAAGAAGGTGATGGACAGGTTGCTGGATCCTGCCAGTTTTGATTACCATTTTCTATAAATTCTATTCACACTAGAATCCTTGTTCATAACACTTGACCATATATTTCATTCTTAGATGTTATTTTAGCTTAATGAAAGATTTATTTTCTCAGACCATGATTCAAGGTGGCTAGCTGAAACATACAGTTTAGCCACTCATTCACGAATGTTTATTTGCTTATTGTACTTCAGGGATCAGTCATAGCCTATCAACCACAGAAATCACACATCTCTGCCCACCAGTGATGCTTTATTTCATTTATTCTTTGAGACACATTTATGTTATTTGGCTCCAAGCTAGGCAGCTACAGGTAACTGATATTAGCAATAGCAATATAAGAGGGAGGGTGGAGTTGAATGCAGTTAAAAAGATTTTAAAGGAACAAGCACTGAAACAGCTGTTCACAGAAAAGCGTAACGAATTAAAATTAAATTTGCTGCAATAATTAAAGAAAATTTGAAAACAATATACCACAAACATTTAATGAAGATATGTGAGCTGTTAAAATGTGGAAAAAAATGGAATCAGTGACCCCTTTAAAAGTTACCAAGTTCTTGCTTTTAGAACCATGAAGTTGCAATGTGTAATATTTAGCGAGATCTAGATTTCACATTTGATCAGTCATCACCCTCTAGCACACAGGGAAGCCATTTGTATAATTAAAGTTTGACATGAAATCTTGGAAACACATTGTCATTCCAAGATAGCTGCCTACACCAGGAAGGACCCTTTTCTGGTGTGTGTGGAGTTTTTTTTAATTCTTAACAAGTCGTCATCATCATCGTAGCAGTCTTGTCGATGGCGACAATGACTGTTTCATTCAGGTCTGATCAGATTCCTCCACGCAGCTCTGTCCTTCGCCCTCCGCTGCCAGGAACTCCTGATCTTGTTAACCCAGGCGATGTCCAAGCCAGTACGAGTTGCTTTCTGACTGACTGTTTCATGAAACTGCTTTCAAAGTATTTGAGTACCGCTAGCTTTTGCTGGACTAGTGGCACATTCTTGGCAGATAGAGGTATTATCAGTGGCAAGGACAGGCCAAGACAAACTGAATCCAGTATCTGTTGCAGTGACTGACCAGATGATAGGTTTGTTTATCTCTGCTCTTTATGTAGTGCATGTCACGATGCACCGATTGGCAAAAGTCCACCACTATGGTACAAATAGCTGCTATGAGGTGGTGCCCCTTTTTGTGTTTGGTCAGGCTGATGTTAAGAGTTGTCTAAAGGATTTTAGATTTCAGATTAAGATTTACACATCTTGGATAGCTAATATACAGTGGGGAAAAAAGTATTTAGTCAGCCACCAATTGGGCAAGTTCTCCCACTTAAAAGATGAGAGAGGTCTCCAATTTTCATCATAGGTATACCTCAACTATGAGAGACAAAATGAGAAAAAAAAAAATCCAGAAAATCACATTGAAGGATTTTTAATGAATTAATTGGTAAATTCATTGGTAAAATAAGTATTTGGTCAATAAAAAAAAGTTCATCTCAATACTTTGTTATATACCCTTTGCTGGCAATGACAGAGGTCAAACGTTTTCTGTAAGTCTTCACAAGGTTTTCACACACTATTGCTTGTATTTTGGCCCATTCCTTCATGCAGATCTCCTCTAGAGCAGTGATGTTTTGGGGCTGTCTCTGGGCAACACGGACTTTCAACTCCCTCCAAAGATTTTCTATGGGGTTGAGATCTAGAGACTGGCTAGGCCACTCCAGGACCTTGAAATGCTTCTTACGAAGACACTCCTTCATTGCCCGGGCAGTGTGTTTGGGATCATTGTCATGCTGAAAGACCCAGCCACGTTTCATCTTCAATGCCCTTGCTGATGGAAGGAGGTTTTCACTCAAAATCTCACGATACATGGCTCCATTCATTCTTTCCTTTACACGGATCAGTCGTCTTGGTCCCTTTGCAGAAAAACAGCCCCAAAGTATGATGTTTTCACCCCCATGCTTCACAGTATGTATGGTGTCCTTTCTCCTCCAAACACAACAAGTTGAGAGTTTTTACCAAAAAGTTCTATTTTGGTTTCATCTGACCATGTGACATTCTCCCAATCCTCTTCTGGATCATCTAAATGCTCTCTAGCAAACTTCAGACGGGCCTGGACATGTACTGGCTTAAGCAGAGGGACACATCTGGCACTGCAGGATTTGAGTCCCTGGCGGCATAGTGTGTTACTGATGTAGCCTTTGTTACTTTGGTCCCAGCTCTCTGCAGGTCATTCACTAGGTCCCCCCATGTGGTTCTGGGATTTTTGCTCACTGTTCTCGTGATCATTTTGACCTCACGGGGTGAGATCTTGTGTGGAGCCCCAGATCGAGGGAGATTATCAGTGGTCTTGTACGTCTTCCATTTTCTAATAATTGCTCCCACAGTTGATTTCTTTACACCAAGCTGCTTACCTATTGCAGATTCAGTCTTCCCAGCCTGGTGCAGGTCTACAATTTTGTTTCTGGTGTCCTTTAACAGCTCTTTGGTCTTGGCCATAGTGGAGTTTGGAGTCTGACTGTTTGAAGTTGTGGACAGGTGTCTTTTATACTGATAATGAGTTCAAACAGGTGCCATTAATATAGGTAACGAGTGGAGGACAGAGGAGCCTCTTAAAGAAGAAGTTACAGGTCTGTGAGAGCCAGAAAGCTTGCTTGTTTGTAGGTGACCAAATACTTATTTTACCAAGGAATTTACCAATTAATTCATTAAAAATCCTTCAATGTGATTTTCTGGATTTTTTTTTTTCTCATTTTGTCTCTCATAGTTGAGGTATACCTATGACGAAAATTGGAGACCTCTCTCATCTTTTAAGTGGGAGAACTTGCACAATTGGTGGCTGACTAAATACTTTTTTGCCCCACTGTATATCTTTTTACACCTGACTTTTTATGTTTAATGTTATTATTTACTGTTAAAATAAAAAAGCACCAAGGTGCTGTGCCTCGGTGCCTGTGGCATGTTAGCATGGGTGGCTATAAAAAAGTGGCACTCCAACCTCTACTGGCCCGGCACGGTTATTACATTTCCTGTTTTCGTGGCTGCATTGACAGAAATGGTGTGTTAAATTTGTTTATTTTGAAAACAAAGCCTTATCTTGCAATTCTGGCAAATTAAAAGACAAGAAAATGTGGTGATACAATGATATAAGCTTTTATTTCCACTTAATTTTGACCGGGCAAGCTGAAACAGAGAGGTGGACAGACAGATACACACACCCACATAGCCACAAACTGACACACTAACTGATTACTGTATGCCACTGTTTCACCGAGGCATAATAAATTACCACTGTGAAATCTTTGTCTGACTAAAAGCTAAACTAAACGCCCTTTCCTGAGGCCATCCCAGGAACGATGACTGCTTCTTGTTGGCTATTTACCTCATTTAGTTTAAAGGTTTTGTCTGTTTTAAAGCCAAATTATGTATTAGGGCTCTTATGGGCAAAGCAGAGGTAAATTGCCACCCTACTTACCCTACGCTACTCACCCTAACATTGTTTTTCTGCCAACAAAACAACACTTAACCAGTATTGTGCTGTCTGTGCATTAGCCTTATCCACCTTTTTGTGATTCAGTAAAACCAGTTCTGAAGAGAGGTGAAAATGGGGGGGGGGGGCTATAAATTTACTTCAGGTAAAATCTAACTAATGGCTGGGTGCCAAGGAGAACAAAGCTAGACACAGTAGAAACTCAACCCATATACATCAAATGGGAACAAACCAATTGGTGAGTCACACTTATCAGGTTTTTTAGACAGGGCCATAGAAGTGCAATCCTTTTGGGCTAGTAGGTTCTTATCAATGATGAAGATCTTTAGAAAATAAAATAACAGTCCGTAAGCTTTGGACCGAAATACCCCCTTGTCTGTTTTTGGTATGCTTGGGGTTGCAACTTTCCCTTCAAGAATTTCCATTATTGAAGCAGACTTTCATCTTAATTTAAAGAGTGTGTCTGAATTATAGATGGAACAGCCATTCAAACTAGAAGCACAATGAACTGGAGCATTATGCTCATGACTATCTGCAGCATGAGGAGGTGAAGGCATATAGTTGTCTTTCATATCACCCTTGGCCGGGGGATCCTGGGTTCAATCCCAGCCCCTGACCAACAGTGATCTGTGTGGAGTTTGTATGTTCTCCCCGTGTCTACATGGGTTTACTCCGGGATTTCTCCGGTTTCCTCCCACATGCCATAAACATGCAAGTTAGGTTAATAGGCATTAAATGGGGATTCTAAATTGTCCTTAGGTGTAACTGTGAGAGTGAATGGTTGTCTGTCTTTCTGTGTTTGCCCTGCAATGGAGTGGCAATCTGTCCAGGGTGTACCCTGCCTCTTGCCCAAAGATGCTGGGATAAGCTCCAGCCCCCTGCGACCCGACATGGATTAAGCAGATGAATGAATGAATGAGGAGATGAAGGCATATAGTTATCTTTCATATCACCTAATAGAGCCCACACCAAAAGGTTAATATAGCCTTTTTTTTTCTAAATTATGCCCATGAAATGTTGCCTCAAGGCGAGAGAAATGTTCATCTAATTTTACCGGCTATGATAGACGTTCTAGCCCACTCCGTAATTGCTTTATTTTTCTGTGTCATTAATGAGCCTCTGAATGTCCCCTCTGGATAGATTATTAGCCTTGATGTCACAACAGTTTTACATTGGGATAGTGTTTCAAAGCTGGGTCGAGACATCAGAGAGCGAGTCTCAGAAAAGAGAACAAGGTTTATACCCACCTACACACAAACAAACGCATACACAGGTTCACTCCAGCTGACTGTCAGACATACGTAACTCCCGGCTATTGCTGCAAGTGCTGCACCACTGACAGGGTTGTCAGTCACACCTCAGTGAACTCTCCTGTTGATTCACTGACATGCTGTCTCCAAGAACAGCCTTCCTAATAAATTGACGATGCGCTGGTTGTGGGCTAACCTGCCAAAGGAGGTTGTCTAGTGATTGGGTTGTAGAATTACAAGAACCAGGAGAAAGTGTCAGAGGTAGTGAATGGCATCACTGCGTTAGCGGTCCTCATTTAGGGGTGATCACTGTGTGTGAGAAAGACAGAATACCTGATCTTATTGTGAATCCAGAAGGAACATAGCTGATCGACTGAATTGTGCAGAAGGGAAAAAAACTTAACCTGATGGAAGTTTTAGACCCACACACACTTGTGTGACAAGCACCAGTAAGAAGCGCATGCTGCATGTTTGTGTAACAGATGTTCCACTGATTGATATAACTAATAGTATTAGACTAGTCTGGTCTCAATGAAATAACTTTTAAGTCAGCAACCAAACATGAAACACCTTTGTCAGTATGAAATGCCACCAATGTTCTGATAAAGAGCTAACAGTAGCTAACTTAGCCAAATAACAGTACTACAGTCAACAGGAAGTAGCAGAAAGATGCTAGCAGTTAGCTTGCAGCTAGCGCGATTAAGATAAGATAAGATAAGATAAGCCTTTATTAGTCCCACAACGGGGAAATTCCAGGATTGCAACAGCACAGGGATAGCAACACTCAGAGCAACAATCAGAAGGCAAGAAAAAAAACAAGCAAGCAAGAGCAGCTAATATACATATGTACATATTACTATAAAATATATATACACACACACACACACACACACACACACACACAGTGCAGAGCATTGTAGCTGGATGGAATAAATATATGAATATATGAACACACAGTGCAGAGCATTGTAGCTAGATGGAATAAATATGTAAATATATAAACACCCACAGTACGGAGCATTGCAGCTAGGTGGAATAAATATGCAAGTATATAAACACACACAGTGCGGAGCAATGTAGCTAGATGGAATAATATGTAGATATATAAAAACACAGTGCGGAGCATTGTAGCTAGATGGAATAAATATATAGATATATAAATATAAACACACCCAGTGCTGAGCATTGTAGCTAGATGGAATAAATATATAGATATATAAATATAAACACACCCAGTGCAGAGCATTGTAGCTAGATGGAATAAATATGTAAATATATAAACACACACAGTGCAGAGCATTGTTGCTAGGTGGGATGAAACAGCATAACCGTCTATTTAGTTATCCTACATGGTATGATTATGTGCCCATACATATTCTCACCCTCCATAGCGACCGGTATGTTCCTAGTTGTATGCCGGAGAGGACCATTGTGTAAGTCTATTGCATCTTTTGCATTCAAAAAACTATTAGTTTGTTACGTCTTTTTGCTATCTCTGCGAGCAGCCCTGCTTAGGTTGTACAGTCTGACAGCCGTTGGTAGGAAGGACCTACGAAACCTCTCGGTTGTGCACCTGGGATGATGTAGTCTGCTGCTAAATGAGCTCCTCAGTGCATCCAGTATGTCCTGCATAGGGTGGAACTCGGACTCCAGCAGAGATGACAGTTTAGCCACCGTCCTTCTCTCTCCTATCTCCTCCATCGGATCAAGGCGTTGCCCCAGGACAGAGCTAGCTTTCTTAATCAGTTTGTTCAGTCTCTTCCTATCGGCTGCAGTAATGCCACTGCCCCAGCAGACCACTCCAAAAGTGATGGCTGATGCCACCACCGTGTCATAGAATGACTTCAGCAGCGCCCCTTGTACACCAAAAGACCTGAGTCTCCTCAGCAGGAACAGCCTGCGCTGTCCCTTCTTGTAGAGTGCGTCAGTATTGTGTGACCAGTCTAGTTTATTGTTCAGATGAATACCCAGGTACTTGTAGGATGTCACCATCTCGATGTCTGTTCCCTGTATATTTACTGGTGCTGTGAGGGGCTGCCCATGCCTGCGGCAGTCCACCACCAGCTCCTTAGTTTTCCTCGCGTTGATCTGGAGGCAGTTCCGATGGCACCAGTCCACAAAGTCCTGGATAAGCCCTCTGTACTCAGCTTCATCTCCGCTGGAGATGAGACCAACGATCGCAGAGTCATCAGAGAACTTCTGTAGATGGCAATGTGTTGTGTTGTGTGAGAAGTCCGCAGTATAAAGAGTGAACAGGAAGGGAGCCAGCACCGTTCCCTGGGGGGCCCCCGTGCTACTGATGATCGTGTCGGAAACACAGTCCCGGGTTCTCACAAACTGAGGCCGGTTCGTGAGGTAGTCCAGGATCCATGATGACAGGTGCTGGTCCACCCCTGCGCGCAGCAGCTTGTCCTTCAGGATCATCGGTTGGATGGTGTTGAAAGCACTGGAGAAGTCAAAGAACATGATCCTCACCATATTCCCGGGCTTCTCCAGGTGGGACAGAGAACGGTGAAGGAGGAAGATCACCGCATCCTCCACCCCAATGCCATGCTGGTAGGCGAACTGGAGTGGATCCATCGCTGGTTCCACCAGGGGGCGGAGATGAGCAAGGAGCAGTCTCTCCAGGGTCTTCATCAAGTGGGACGTCAAGGCCACCGGTCTGAAGCTGTTCAGGTCTTTGGGGTGGGAAGTTTTTGGTACAGGTACCACACAAGACGTTTTCCACAGCTGTGGTACCCTCCCCAGTTTCAGGCTCATGTTGAAGATATATGTCACAATCCCACACAGCTGGTCTGCACAGGACTTGAGGAGCTTTGCGCTGATGCCGTCCGGTCCCGACGCCTTCCTCGCCTTGATCTTCCTCAGCTCCGTCCTCACCTGGGTCTTGGTCAGGGTCAGGATGGGGGGCTGTGTGTTGGGAGTGGGGGGGGTGTCGGTGGAGTGGGGAGTGGGTAGCAGGACTTGATTTCTTAGAGGCAGCAGTGGTTGTTGTGCAGACAGGGGGGAGGGCGGTTGGTCAAATCTATTGAAAAACAGATTCAGGTTGTTCGCCCACTCCCTGCCCCCCGTGGCCTGGGGGGAGGTATTCTGGAGCCCCGAGATGGTTTTGAGGTTTCTCCAGACCCCGCTGATGTCGCTCTGTTGCAGCTTGTCCTCCATCTTCTTCCTGAAGCTGTCCTTGCCTTCTCTGATCTTTCTCCTCAGCTCCCTCTGTACGGACTTCAGCATCTCCCTGTTCCCCGACCTGAAGATCCTCTTCTTCTCTCTCAGAAATGTTTTTATCTCAGGGTTGATCCAGGGTTTGTTGTTTGAGTGACGCCGTATGGTCTTGGTGGGAACGGATTTGTCCACACAGAAGCTGAGGTAGCCCGTGAAGGTGTGAATGAGGCCATCGATGTCCTCACCATGTGGATCGCAGAGCTGCTTCCAGGCAGTGGCTTCAAAACAGTCCTTTAGAGTGTCCATTGTCTCCTCAGACCATAACTCCACAGTGTGCATGGCCGGAGGTTGTCTGTGCACTAGGGGTTTGTACACCGGTCGGAGATGAACCAAGTTGTGATCCGATCTCCCAAGTGGGGGGAGTTGTGATGAGGTGTACGCCTCCTTAGTGTTTGCGTAGAACAAATCCAGTGTTTTATTGTCTCTAGTGTGGCATGTGACATACTGGGTGAAAGTGGGCAGAATGGGAGACAGTGAAACGTGGTTGAAGTCGCCTGAGATGAGGAGAAGAGCATCTGGGTGTTCTGTCTGCAGCCTGCTGGTTACTGAATGGATGACGTCACGCGCTGTCCCAGCGTTCGCCGTCGGATTTGCATAAACAACAATGCAGATCACGTGTGAGTGTTCTCTCGGGAGATATGTAGGCCTCATGCTAACAGCTAGCAACTCAATGTCTTTGCTGCAGTGTCGTTGTTTAACAGTGATATGTCCCGGTCTGCACCAGTTGTTGTTAACATACATTATCACTCCACCGCCCCTAGTTTTGCCACTCTCTGGTGTTCGGTCAGCTCGTATCATGTGAAAACCCTCCAGCTCAATGTTAGCATCTGCTGCTAGTTCAGTTAGCCACGTCTCAGTAAACAAAAGGAGAGAGCACTCCCGGTAAGTGCTATCATAACGGGAGATAGCCGCTAGCTCATCTAACTTTCCCAGTATTGACCGTACATTTCCCATGACAACAGATGGAAGGGAGGGTCTGTACCTTATATTTTTTGTCCTCCGCCTTACTCCAGCCCGGCAGCCGCGGCGTTTTCGCCTCAGTTCTCTCGGTATGTCGAGTTTTTCCAGTGGGACCGGGTGGCGGTTAAATGCTAGCAGCTCATCCCTGTTGTATCGAATCCTGCTATAAACAGTGGCTCCGTCCACCGGCTCAGGAGACATTTGGGACGATCTGTGTGTCCGTGATATAAGTGGGGTGAAAAAAAAAAAAAAAAAAAGTGATCAAAAGAGAGAGGAAGGGAAAAAAAAACAAAAAAAAACCAACTCGGAATCGAGCCGCTGTTGCAAAAGGCAGCCGACTGGTGTGGCGCCGAGAGACAAAAAAAAAAGATTAGCGATCTTTAAGTGTTTTCAACAACTTGAAACGTCACTATCTGTGTCTTTGAGGTGTTAAACACACTGTTGTGGAGTGTGTAAATGAAGAGGCAGCTTCATGTCAGACGATTTATTACACACATCTCACAAGCACAGAGCAGACTGACTGGTTACAGCAAGCACTCCTCTCTATATATCAAGTCACCTTCACAAGCTTCAAGGCACTTCCTCATACACAGCATGATATTTACACTACACTTCATTCAACCCCCTCTTACCCTCTTGGGCATTGTTCTCCCATGTGTATTCATTGTCTCTGTCTGAGGTGCAAAATAACCTAACTTCCATACCGCCCCCCCTCCCAGCATCTTAGATAGAACAATAGAATATCAGTCCACATGCTGTTTCAGCTTCAGTCTCCTCCCATATCTGCTGTAACTGGGGTTTACTGCCTCCGTGGTGCTGCTGTGCCGGTGGGGGGCTGCTGGGAGTGGGTCTGACTGCGGGTGGGCCGTGGCGAGGGGGGGGGGACTTCGCCCTGTCCGTGTGGCTGCTCTGTTGCATCGCTTCCCTGGGGAGCTCACCGTGGGGGTCTTCCACGCTGAGGGGCCTTAGCCAACAGCACCTGCTCGTCCGCTGCTACAAAGGCGGGTTTAAGTCTGTCTATGCCAATTTTCTCCCGTCTACCCCCCAAGTCTAGCACAAAATGCTTATCCCCTGTTTCCAACGCTCTGAACGGTCCATCATAGGGTGGATGCAATGGAGGGCGGTGGGCGTCGTGTCTGACGAACACGAACTCCGCTTTCTTCAAAGTTTTAGGCACGAAAACACGCGGAAAACAGTGGTGGGCAGGGCCCGGCAGCGTGCCTGTGTTCGCGCTACGCTGCAAAAGCTGAGACGGGCAGCTGTCCGGCGCGGGTTATCTGGCAGAAATTCCCCGGGCAGCCGTAGGGGCTGTGCAAAAACCAGCTCTGCCGGGGAAGCTTCCAGATCCTCTTTTGGCATGGAGCGCAACCCCAATAAAACCCACGGCAACCTGTCCACCCAATTTGCATCCGTCAGTGAAGCCCTGAGTGCTGCTTTCAGTGACCTGTGAAAACGCTTGCATAACCCGTTGGCTTGTGGGTTGTACGCGGTTGTGTGATGAATTGTAACACCCAGGCTGCGGGCCATCGCGGACCAGAGTTCGGAAACAAATTGAGGACTCCAAAACGCACCACCCATGCTGTTAAAAAAGCGCGTGCTACGTCTGCGGACGTGGTTGCCACCAGCGGGACTGCTTCTGGCCAGCGCGTGGTGCGGTCCACCACTGTCAGGAGGTGCGTGCACCCCTGTGATGGCGGGAGGGGGCCCACGAGGTCCACGTGAACGTGGTCGAACCTCTTAGCCGGTACCCGAAACGGCTCCAAGGGGGCCTTCGTGTGTCTGTGTACCTTGGCTCGTTGGCATGCCACGCAGGCTGCAGCCCACTCTTTTACTTGTTTGCGTAGGCTCGGCCACACAGACTTCTCTCCCACCATTTTGACCGATGCGCGTGAACCGACTCAAACACGCGGCGGCGCCACGCAACCGGGACCACCGGACGCAGGCGCCCCGTGGAGACATCGCAGATTAGGGGGGGCATGCCATCTTGCAGCACCCTGCTCTCCAGCCTTAGCCCTGTTGGTCCAGACTGGAGCGCGCGCACGTCTGCATCGCTAATCTGCTCCGCGGCTATGGCTGCGTAATCTATCCCCACGTAGACCGGGGCCACCACGGCGCGCGAGAGGCAGTCCGCCACCACATTCAGTTTACCCGACACATGCTGAATATCGGTAGTAAACTCTGAGATCGCGGCCAGCTGTCTCTGCTGCCGGCCCGACCATGGTTCTGAAACCTTGGCCATCACGAACGTTAGTGGCTTGTGATCCACGAACGCGGTGAAGCTGCGCCCTTCCAGCCAGAACTGGAAGTGGCGTATGGCCAGGTGGAGAGCCAGCAACTCCCTGTCAAACACGCTGTATTTACGTTCCCTGTCGCACAAAGTTCTGCTGAAAAAAGCGAGTGGCTGCCAAGCCCCGGCGACACGCTGCTCTACGACAGCCCCTATGGCCACGTCTGAAGCGTCGGTGGTGAGCTGCGCCAGCAGTGTGGCGTTTGCCAGGGCTGCTTTAACCTCCGAGAATGCCCGCTCTCGCTCCGGGGTCCATTCGACCCTATCCGCGGGTTTCTGTCTCTTGAGCGCGGCGTACAATGGTTGCATGAGCTGCGCCCCACGGGGAAGGAAACGGTTATAAAAATTCACCATCCCCAAAAATTCCTGCAGCGCCCTGACCGTCTGAGGCCGGGGAAAATCCGCCACAGCGCGCACTTTGTCAGGCAGCGGGATTGCTCCTTCCGGAGAGACGCGGTGCCCCAAAAAATCAATCTGTGTCATGCCGAACTGGCATTTCGCCGGGTTGATTATTAATCCGTACTCCTCCAACCTCCGGAAAACCGTCGTGAAGTGGGTTTCGTGTTCGTCTTCGGACGCACTGGCTACCAGGATATCGTCCAGGTAGACGAACACGAACGGGAGATCGCGCAGCACTGCATCCATCATGCGCTGGAACGTCTGTGCCGTGCCTTTTAACCCGAATGGCATGCACAGGAACTCGAATAAACCGAACGGAGTTATTACCGCTGTTTTGGGTACGTCCTCAGCGCGCACTGGAACTTGATGGTAACCGCGGACCAGGTCTATTTTGGAAAAAATGCGTGCTCCGGCGAGGTGGACGGAAAAATCCTGTATGTGGGGAATCGGGTAGCGGTCGTGTGCTGTGGCGTTGTTCAACCTGCAGAAATCACTGCACGGTCGCCACGATCCCTCAGCCTTAGGGACCATGTGTAGCGGGGATGCCCATGGGCTGTTCGAACGCCTGATGATGCCCAACCTTTCCAGGTTGGCGAACTCCTCGCACGCTATGGCCAGTTTAGCTGCATCCAAGCGCCGAGGTCTTGCAAAAACGGGCGGCCCGGTGGTGGTGATAAAGTGCTCCACCCCGTGTTTAGCGATGGCCACCAAAAACGTTGGGACCGTGAGTGCTGGGAACTGAGTGAGCAGTACGTGGAACTTACCGCCTGTAGCTGTGACGTTGGCCTGTGCTGTTGGCTGGGTCACTCGAGCTATTCAGGGGAGAGAGTCAAAGGACAGTGCATTAACCAGGCACCTGTTAGCAACATCAACCAGTAAACCATGTGCACACAGAAAATCAGCCCCTAGGATATGGTAATTCAGTGCTGCTACGACAAAAGTCCACTCGTATGTATGGCCGTGTAGAGATAAGATCAGTGTCCTTTCACCAAAGGTTTTATTTTCCGAGCCGTTTGCTGCCAACATCCCGGGGCCGCTAGGGCCTGCCAGCCGGTCGGCGTAGGTCGGCAGGATGAAGCTCTTCTGGGCTCCGGTGTCCACGAGGAAACGCCTCCCCGAGCACGCGTCCGTCAAGTAGAGCAGCTTGTTCTCTTCTCCGAGGGTCGCAGCTGCTACCGACCGCCGGCCTTGGCGTTTTCCCGAGTGCGTGAATTGGCACGGTGGCGCACATCTGCGTGCGTTCTCTCCGAAGCGGCGGTGGTAGAAACAGAGCGTGTCTCTCTGGCGCTCCTTGGCCCCCGCTGCTGCTACAATCGGTGGCTCCTCGCCTCCTCTGGTCGTCTCGCTGGGCTCCGCCGCTGCCGCGTTGACTGTGATCGCCCTGGTGGTGAGGATGATCCGGTCCGCCTCCTGGGCTAGCGCACGGTAGTCACATCCGGCCAGCAACGGCGAATTGGCCAGAACCACTCTCACCACTGTTGGAAGGTTCCGGAGGAAAAGGTGGGCAAACAGAAAGTGCCCGTCGTCCGTGCCCATTAACGCCAGCATCTTTTCCATCAGGTCTACGGCCGACCCATCTCCTAACTTGGTCCGCGCCAGGAGCCTCTCCGATCTCTCACATTCCGAGAGCGTGTAGCACCGAGTGAGTGCAGCCTTGAGCGCCTCATATTTGTTGCTGGCTGGTGGCTAATCGAGCAGGCTCGCTACCTGCTGGGCTTTGCGGGAGTCCAGCGCTGTTACCACATGGTAGAACTTGGTGTCGTCTGCTGTTATCCCCCGGAGGGCGAACTGGGCCTCGGTGTGGTGGAACCAAGAGCGCGGGTTGTGCTGTCAGAAATCCGGTAGCTTGACTGAAACTGCACATGCGTTGCTGGGGGTTCCAGTCCTGGCTGTCTGTGGAATGGATGCTGCGTCTCTGGGGCTTCCCGACCGGGCCGGCTCCGGGGTTCTCGCCTCGTGTTCCATAATACGTCTTGGGTCACCAGTGTGGAGTGTGTAAATGAAGAGGCAGTTTCATGTCAGACGATTTATTACACACTCACATCTCACAAGCACAGAACAGACTGACTGGTTACAGCAAGCACTCCTCTCTATATATCAAGTCACCTTCACAAGCTTCAAGGCACTTCCTCATACACAGCATGATATTTACACTACATTCAACCCCCTCTCACCCTCTTGGGAATTGTTCTCCCATGTGTATTCATTGTCTCTGTCTGAGGTGCGAAATAACCTAACTTCCATACTGTAACCATATAACAGTGTCACAACTCCGATTGGTTTTAAAAGAACAATACATTAAGACATAATAGTCACAGTCAACATGGCGTTAGCATTTCTTACCAGAGTTCACAATGAGAGAGTCTGCGAAAACTTGTGACTCATCCTCTTAATGTTCACACAGATTCCAACCTTGACAAATAACATGTCGACAGTTTGTATAAGAGGCGCCTATGTGAATTTTAGTCTTTTAAGCATATTTCCATATCAGCGTTCTTGTAGGCTGGCACGTGCTCTCAAGACAACGTCTTCACCAGAAAGGAAGTAATGCAGGAGAGGATCTCCCTATGGCGTATGTGCCACCTTCAGGCAGGGAGGGGAATTACACCACTTCATAACAGGCTTAGTAACCACATGTGGGTTACATTTGCATTTTGGAGCCAGAGTATTGCATGACTCGGTGCTTTTATAGTGCCTGAGATAGATAATGAAAGATCCCTTCAGGACTTTAATTGGATTTAATGCAGTTTGATGTCGGTTTAATAAGGATAATGGTAAGTGAATTGTTATTTAAATGACTGGCAGAGACATTGGCGTATTGGCAGTCATATATCTGTCTCTGTAGCTCCTTGCCAGCAGTGTGTCTGAATTGGACCCTTGGGCCATATTATATAGCATTATCATCTCTGTTGCTTCTATTAAAGCGTTGGGGGGGCAGTGTGCTGAAGGCTGATAAACACTGAGGTTGAGAATGAAGTCAGGAAAGTGTGTCATTATCTTTGCCCTTTCCCACAAAGGTGTCCTTGTGAATGGAATAAACATACAAGCAGAGGCAGAGTTCAGTGTAACAGCATGTCCTGTTCTGTAGGCCATGTATTATGTCTTAGTGAAACAAGTTGTGCAGCAAAAACGGCAGCAGAACATGCATGAGTCGCATTTGATGAGACACATGGCTGTTGTCCATGTACCCTGTCATTTCCCGTATATTTGTATTTCCAGTACATTCTAGCTTGTGCAGCACTAGTCTTCCTGCAAGGTTCACCTTGCCCTTCAGAAGTCAGTCTGTGTCTTATTATAAGCCTTAGCAGCAAGAGCCACCTAATTAGAAGAACATGTTACATGCTGGTTAATCCTCAGCAGATGCAGCATCAAAGGTTACCAGCCAGGACTGCATGTATTTATCAGTGGTTACCAAAAGTGTATTTGAATTGAGTGAAATGATATCATAATTTCTAAGGACTCTTACATTATTTATTCTTCATTTCAAAAGACTGAGTTGATG
Source organism: Pholidichthys leucotaenia (assembly GCA_020510985.1). NCBI lineage: Eukaryota > Metazoa > Chordata > Actinopteri > Cichliformes > Pholidichthyidae > Pholidichthys > Pholidichthys leucotaenia. Next base: position 45,258,792 of record CM035843.1, read on the forward strand.
CCATATGGTTTCCCACCCTGTCCTTTACTCTTTATTTTTCATTTCAAGTAAATGTTCTTTCCCCTGAGGATTTTCTGTCAAGATTAGAATTGATGTGAATGCCTGATGGCTCAGATGGTTTCACTTCTGTATATTTTCTCATGGGTTCTTGGTTTGAATACTTTTCTCGACCTGCTGTTTAATTTTATTTTATTTTTTTTTGTGTGGGCACAGCTTGAAGTACTTTTAAAAGCCCCCCTTTTTTCTTTACTCTGTCAGGTTATCCTAATCCACATGACAATTCAGCTGACTTAACTGCTGAACAGCACGCCTGTTTCTCAACACTTCCATTTGCACGTTGTTATGTCCTCAGGGGTGCTGTGGAATCTGTCGTCATGTGACGCTGTCAAGATGACAATCATTCGTGACGCCTTAACAACTCTGACTAACACTGTGATCATCCCTCACTCGGGCTGGAGCAGTAACACCTTTGACGATGACCACAAGCTGAAGTTTCACTCCTCCCTGGTGCTGAGGAACACCACAGGCTGCCTGAGGTAAACCACCTGATGATCACGCTGAGCACTAGCACCCCACAGTGGTCATCTGGTGCTATTACACAGAGTGTATGCTGAGATAATGTGCAGTTATGAACCCACACAAAAGCTTTAATCATTTGTAGAGGTGGGAGTTGCATTTACAGTCCAGTTTTCTAATCTTACACCAGAGTCTTAATATACAACATCAAACAAAAAAAGTCTAATACTGACTAGACATGCTGTACCCAAAAAGCTTGAATTTTTACCCGTCTGGCTATCCTTCAAAACCCATCAATCTTCAATATTACTGTGACATTTATAGCCAAAGACAAATCAAATCAAATCAAACTTTATTGTCATATTGCTGTACATACAACTGTAGTGCAGGCAAGATGAAATTGCGTTTCTCTCGGCATCCATATAAATAGAAGCAGCTTCACCCCCCACCCCCACCCCTCCATCCATTCACACATCCCTGATACATACTTGGGAAAAACCTAACTAACTATAATATACAACTAATATACAAAATGTCCGTAGGTGCAGTAGTATGTGTGAGAGATTCCGGGTCAACTGTTCAGCATCCTGACAGCTTGTGGAAGGAAGCTGTTGATCAGTCTGGTGGTTTTGCCTCTGATGCTCTGGAATCGTTTACCAGATGGAAGAAGTTCAAAGTGTTTATGCAGAGGGTGAGAACGATCCTTGACAATGTTCAGTGCCCTGCTCCTACAACGGTTCTGAAAAAGTTCTTGGACAGAGGGGAGGGAGACTCCAATTACCCTCTCAGCCCCCTTGACTATCCTCTGCAGGGCTTTTTTGTCTGACATACTGAAGATGGAGTACCATGTAGCAATGCAGTACGTCAGAACACTCTCCACCACACCTCTGTAGAAGGTCCTGAGGATGCAGGTGGGGAGAGAGGCCTGTTTGAGTTTTCTCAAGAAGTGCAGTCTCTTCTGAGCCCGCTTCCTGATCCCCAAGGAATTCTTGCTCCAGGTCAGGTCCTGCAAGATCTGCACTAACCCCAGCTTCTCTCTGGGATAGGTTCCTTTGAGGACATTGGGCCTCATGCAATAACATGTTAGCATTAGTATGTATAAATCCCGAATGTTAGTAAGTACCTAGCGAAAGTACAAACGAGCCACTCCAGAGTCAGTAAATGTTCATACAGTATGTCTTACAAAACCATATAAACAGCTCATGTAAAAATTATGAATTCCACCTGTGTGTATTCGAGTTCATGAGAATTGAAGATTTGTATAACTCTTGATCCCAATGCTACCATATATGTTACACAATGCTATTGCTATTCAGGGAAGCTTAATATGATACCATATGAATACAGTTAGAATTAAAGCTGCAAGCAGCTGTAAGCAGGCCCTCACCCCCCCCCCCCCACACACACACACACACACACACACACACATCCGCGCCTGCGGACCCCGCCGTCACTCGGACCCAACTGGCTCGGAAAATTTCCCGTTGTCAATGCAAGTTCTGCTTGAATAATAAAGAAAACCGGTTGCTGCAATACTTCCCATGAGCAGTAGGTGGTGCTATAAGTTTTGTCAATCAGTTTTGTGCGGGGCGGGACTAATATCCATAGAAAAATTGGTGAAAATCAGTTTGTCCAAGTTACAAGTGTCTGTTGTTCTAACCATCAGGTGGCGCTGTGACTTTTAATTATTTTTATACCTCACCCAAATTTCATGTCTGTACGGCAAACTTTTGTGTCGCTGGTCTCCATAGACCCTGTACGTTTAGCCCTGCCCAAAAAAATTAGGGGTGGGGGGGGTACACATTTTTTCCAGTTTATCTTAATTTTTCACCGGATCTGAGGGGTGTGCGAAAAAAAATTGCGTTTTGGTTAATGTTTAGAGGGTCAAAAATGCGATTGTTAAGACAGAAAAATAATAGTAAACGGAGCAGATACAATAGAGCTCTCGCCCACTGACGTCATCAGTGGCTCGGGCCCTAATTATAAAAAATATAGAATATAGTTGACTAATTATCAAGTTTACAGGGTTTTCTTTTTTACCCCTCAGCCTATGAAAGGCTGACAGGGTAATTTCATCATCCCAACAGGCAGGTTGGTGGCATTAACACCTACCTTGTAAATGCAATAGCTAGAGAAAGAAATTATGTAGGCTTTTCAAATCAATACCATCGTTGTAGCTAACAAAAAATCTTGGACAAGTTCAAATTTTGGTGACCTGGGGCCTCATGTATAAAGGATTGCACAGCTTTCATATTGAAAGATGGCATGCTCAAAAAATTTGAAAAGTATGTGTGCACAAAAATTTTCAGATTTATAAAATTGTACACACGCCTGATTCGCCGCTCCTTTTCTTTATACATCCCACCTCGCGTGAAAAGTCAGCGCACGTACACGATCTCTTTACTCCACTTCGGTTCCTCCCACTAATGACTATGTAAATGAAGAAAAACGCCCCTTCTGTCACTCTTCTGTCAGTGATTGGCAGTCCTGCGGGAAAGCACAACATAAAAAAATAATAACTTAAGGGAGTGTGACGCTGAGGTGTTGATAATGGAGGTGGAGGTCAGAAAAAAATTTCATTTTGTTCTGACCCTCCAGAATCAACAATAAACCTAAGTTTACTGAGTGGACTGTGTTACATTGACAGTTCATTCATTCATTTTTTTGATTTCTGTCAGATCATAAGATAAAAAAGAAAGGAAAGAGAAAAAAACAACATATTTCGGACAGAAAGGGTGTAGGCTGAAACAGCAACTTTTGCCTACACCTCAGTTAATGCAGCTGGCTCAGACTGAAATAAAATAAAACGGCATTAAAGTTAGTCTATAGACGGCTCACTATATGATAGTGTGATGGAGGAGGCTGCGGGGAAAAATGCTGTGAAATGAAGCCGTCGGCAATCCCCAGACAGACGTGATATTGCTGAGTAAAATAAACAAATAAAGACCATTGAACGCCACTCAATTCAAAGACTCAAAGATTTTATTTGTCAATACTACTGTATGTACAGGACATACAGGAGAATTGAAATGCCGTTTCTCTCTCTTCAGTGGTGTGCGCAATATCAAAAAAAAACAAAAACGGAATAAGGCTGGAAAAACAACAGCAGTCTATGTACAGTAATGCTACCCGTAGTGCAAATAATGGTAAAAGATAAAACCCAGACATCCCATAGTACAAATAAACAGAAAAGGTAGAGCAGTAATACTTAAAGTTGCAAGTTTGATGCGGTAGTGTAGGTGCAGACAGTGACAGATTGGACTTCACATGATCAATATTGCAATGACAGACAGCAGCAGGTATGACATTTGGGCAAATGGTTGCAGTAAGGTGCAGAAACATACAGCAGCAGATGTATTACTGTTGGTGTGGCAGTCTTTCTGTGCCAGCAGCTGAAGTATTTATTATGCGGGAGAGTGCGTTATGGTCCAAGGGTGGGGGAGGAGGCGGGAGTGGACAGAGTTCAGGGTCCTGATGGCCTGGTGAACAAAGCTGTTTGGCAGTCTTGTGGAACGGGACTGTAGGCTTCGGTACCTTTTCCCCGAGTGCAGGGGGCTGAAGAGGGAATGTGAGGGGGTGGGAGGTGTTGCCTGCGATGTTGATGGCTCTGCGGGTGAGGCAGTTGAGGTAGATGTCCGAGAGGGGGGTGGCAGAGGGGCACTGATGAGCTTGCTGGCTACTTTGCGCGTTGTAGTGTCTTCCGGCAGGAGGCGGTGCAGCTTCCATACCACACCATGATGCAGCTGGTGAGGATGCTCTTAATGGTGCCTCGGTAGAATGAGCACATAATGGGGGGTGGGACTCATACTCTCCTCAGTTTGCGGAGGAAATGGAGGCGAGTTTGAGCCTTCTTGGCCAGTGATGTGGTGTTGTTGGATCAGGAGAGGTCCTCAGAGATGTGCACCCCCAGGAACTTGGTGCTGTTCACCCTCTCCACAGTTGCACCAACGATGATCAGAGGGGGAAGCTGTGTGTGTTCCCTCCTGAAGTCAATCACAATCTCCTTGGTTTTTCCCACGTTCAGGAAAAGATTACTGTCTTTACACCTCTGGACCAGTTGGCTCATCTCATTTCTGTAGTTGGCCTCTTCATTGTGAGTGATGAGGCCCACCACCATCATGTCGTCCACAAACTTGATGATGTGGTTGGTGTTGTAGGCTGATACACAGCCATGGGTCAGCAGGGTGAAGAGCAGCAGGCTGAGCATGCACCTTTATGGGGCCCCTGTGCTCAGTGTGATGGTCTTGGAGGTGTTGCTGCCAACCTGCACATTCTGTGGCCTCCCTGTGAGAAAGTCCAGCACCCAGTTACAGAGAGAAGTTTTGAGTCCCAAGTGTCTGAGATTTTGTATTAGGTGCTGGAGGATGATTGTGTTGAATGCTGGACTGAAGTCCAAGAACAGCATTCGCACGTAGGAGTTCTTTGGGTCCAGGTGGGTGAGAGCTGGATGGAGAGCAGCAGTGATGGTGTCTTCTGTGGATCTGTTTGACCTGTATGCAAACTGAGATGGGTCGTGGGAGGGAGGGAGGAGGAACTTGATGTTCTGCATGACCAGCCACTCAAAGCACTTCATTATGATGGGGGTCAGTGCTACGGGCCGATAATCATTGTAGCTGGATGGAACAGGCTTTTTTGGGACTGGTATTATGGTAGCAGTTTTGAAGCATGTGGGGACAACAGCTTGACTCAGTGAGACATTGAAGATGTCAGCCAGGACATTCTTGAGCTCCTCTGTACAGTCCTTCATAACGTGACCCGGTATGTTGTCTGGTCCAGCTGCCTTGCGTGGGTTGATCCTGGAGAGGGTCCTCTTCACGCTAGCTGGATCCAGACTTATAGCCTGCTTGTCTAGGGGAGGAGTGGTTTTCTGTGCTCATATGCTGTTTTGTGTTTTAAAGCGGCCAAAGAAGTCATTTAAATTGTTAGGCAGTGTGATGTCACTCACACAGGTCTGAGGTGGAGGTCTGTAGTTGGTGAGGGTCTGTATGCCACGCCAGGGAGCACATGCATCTCTGGTGTTGAAGTGTCCAGATATTTTCTTGCTGTACTGTCGTTTTGCCTCCTTGATACCACAGGACAGGTTGACCCTAGCTGTTGTTAGTCCTGCAGTGTCACCAGCCCTGAAGGCTGCATCCTGAGCCGTCAGGAGCCTGTGGACCTCTGCTGTCATCCATGGGTTTTGGTTAGCACGAACAGTGATGGTTTTGCAGTGAGTGACATCATCAATGCATTTAGCTATGTGTGCTGCAGCAACCTCAGTGTACTCCTCTATGTTGGTGTGTCCATTGTGAGTGGCTGCATGCTTGAACATGTCCCAGTCTGTAGTGCTGAAGCAGTCTTTCAGAGCATCAGAGGCCCCCTCTGGCCACACACGAACCTGCTTTTTTGTTGGTCTGATGACTTTCACTCTGGGGTTGTATGCAGGCCTTAGCAAGATGGTGATGTGATCAGAGAGACCCAGGTGGTGAAGGGGGGAGGCTCTGTATGCTTTCTTGTGAGTTGTGTACACCTGAGGCCTCATGTACAAAGACTTGCGTGGATTTCCTACTGAAAAGATGTCATACGTTTAAATCAAGAAAACGCCATAAGCAAAAAAAAAATCCAGATGTATGAAACTGTCTGTACGCAGGAATCCAAGCACATTTCCTTTGTACATACTGATCTACTTGAAATTGAATGCATGTAAGGGAATACCAGACTCCTCCCTTGATACGCCTTCATTTGAATATGCAATTAGATGCAAATAGATATATACAAGCCCAGCACGTTTGATTCTCCTGTATCCATGATCAAAAATAATGGATTTAATGGAATTTCGTGGACTGTGAGTTGGAGGTGCTGCTGAATGCGGTTGAGGCACGTTAAAAACATTTTGTTTGGCATGCTGTCTTCCTGCATTAGCACTGGATACAGGTCATTTAATAGCCTGCTCACAGCCTTATAAGATTAGTTTATTGTTTCATTTATTCAGACAGGGATGAGAAGGCAAAGTTTATTTAACTTTGACATATTCAGACCGACGTCTGCCGTTGTCCTCAGAAACATCAGCTGATCGCTGTGATTTGGAGCATGTATAGCTCAGTGGTTATGGTGCCTGATTTCAAAGCAGAAGGTTGCAGGTACGAGACCAGCTGTGATCTCTTTTAGGGACCACAATGGAAATAAGTGTGCTCACTTTCTTGTGTCATCCCATTATTTTTAAATGTATGTTGGATCTTTTAAATAATGTTATTTTAAACAATGAATGAATCAATCAATCAATCAGTCAATCAATTTGTGACCTGCCAGGTGGGTCAGCTGGTTGAATTAAAGGAAAACAGTCACGAAAAGAAGACATTATCAACCTATTTAGTGGGTAGCCACGGTCACCTGTCGTTGAAAGCAGATCATATTAGACTCGGCAAGTACATATTTTATGTCCAAAATGCAAATCTCATCCTTTATAGTTATATACAACTTACATGGATTACACACACTACTATTGTAAATGAATGAAGTGTGCTGGGGAAAGGGAGATACTGTTGCATTTCAAACTTTACGCATGTGTTTATTGACATAACTACTGTACACACAGAAGCAATTGGGGGATTGGTAGAATGCTGTGAAACTCTAGTTTAATCAGCAACAAAAGAAAGTCACTTACTCAAATCACTGAGTTGTAATGAAGCCTTGAAGACAGGATGATATTTGGGGTGCACGGGTGCGTTCCACAAGGACTGCCCGTGGAAACCTAAACTAACTGACAAGCCAGTCATCATCCTGAGCCAGAAAATCTTCTGTCTCTAAAATATCCTTTCTCTTCTCACTGCACGATTTGCAATAGCCTCTAATCCTCTGTTAGAGGCATTTTCTGCACTTCTTTGCACTTGCTTTTGTGTCTACTCATCTAATTGCGCACACTTGGGTGTTTGTTAATCATGTGTCTCTGGTGTGTACAATAATTTTCACGTCATTATCAGTCTCCCAACATCACCTCTAAGTGTTGCCAACAGACCACTAGCAGTAGAAACATACATACGCCAGCCATGAAGTTGGCGTGGGGCTGCACATATTTCCACGGTCATTTCATTCTTGATAAATCTGTAATTTTCCATGTAAAAGGACGTATGCCATGTTTTTGTGCGTAAGTACCCTTTGTGCATGAGGCCCCTGGTCCAGCAAATTGTCTCCTATTGTTGGAAAGTCCACATGTTGGTGTAGATTTGGTAGGAGGGCCTTTAAATCTGCATGGTTGAAGTCTCCTGCTGTGATGAGGAATCTGTCCGGATGCGCTGTTTGTGTCTCACTTATAGCCTGATAGAGTTCCTTTAGTGCTTTACTCCTCTCGCCGATGGCGGTGGGCGGGACTTACACAGTGACTAGCAGGACAGATGAAAATTCTCTCGGAATGTAAAAGGGTCAGTACTTGATCATAAACTCCACCAACGGAGAACAGTGTTCATGCACAACAGTCGCATCTCGGCACCAAGCATCACTGACATAAACACACACGCCTCCCCCTCGGGTCTTTCCTCCCTCCATCAGCACTCGATCAGCATGATAGAACCAATTTTACAGCTGAATTTATACAAGTTACAAACCAAATCTGTCAGAATCCAAATTACGCACAACAGCCAGGAGGAACACATGGAGCCGCGCAATATAAAGGCCTTTTATTTCTAAATTATAACCTCCAAGGTACAGCACGTATTGCGCTGGGGATCCTCCTGTTGTCTTCGGGTCAAAATGACTTGAAGACAACAGGTGTTATAACGGTTTTTCCCGACCCACTTTCCGAGGTCTGAGGAGGCCAAAATGTCAGAGCAGGAATCCGTTAAGGGTCCCTGGAAATCCCGCTAAATTGCAGCCCGGAACTCCCCATGGTCCTTCCACGTTAACCCAGAGGATCTCTCCTTTTTCTTCTGGTCAAAATGACACATTTATAAAAACAGAATCCAGTTAACAGCAGCGCTGGCTGGTCCATGAGTGAGGCAGGTCAATTCATGGGGATTTCACTGTGCTCAGTGAGCGGAGTTATGGAGATAAATCATGTAATAGTCATGTTTTTCACGTTTTTGAGATTGAGATTGAGATTGAGATTCAACTTTATTGTCATTACACATGTATGAATACAAGGTAACGAAACGTGACTTGGCATTTTGGCACGCTCTGCAGAGCGCATCCAAGGCCGGGGCAGCCGCTAGGCGCCAGTCACAGTTTTTCACATACTAATTCATAGACAAAGCATTTTAATGAAGTGGAAACGTTATTTTAACACATTCTGAGTTTCAGCTGTTATGTATTTTAACACACCCACCTGAGAGAGCCAAACAGAATTTTGCAGACAGTTGCAACTTCTCACTGCAGGTGAAAACTTTGCGACTTGGCCTGCAGATTCTCAGATCACATTTGTTTTTATACATCCCACTGTGTGCGTGAAAATCAGCATACGCCGTGCTTTTGTGTGTGTGCACACCATTTATACATGAGGCCCCTGGACCTTGAGGTCAAGGTCAGAGGTCAGTTTTTCAATGAATCTTGTATACATGATAACTTGAGAAGGAAATGATGTAGGCTTGTCATACTGATACCATAGATAAATCTATGAAAAATTTCAGACGAACTCTAATTTGAGTCACCTTGATCTTGACCTCAAGGTCAGAGGTCAGATTTTCCATAACTCATGATAACTCAAGAAGGAAATTAGGGAGGGTTTTGCTATTGATACCATAATTGTATCACTGAGAAATCTTGGACGAGTTTGAATTTGGGTGACCCTGAACTCAAGCCCCCACCCCCGGTCTGTTTTTTCAAAAACATTGTAAACATGATGGGGGGGGGGCATCCGTCAGTCTCGGGAGACTATGGAGTTGCGCTCTGGATGGTTTTGATGCAGCGTCAGTGTCGGGTATGACTGAAAAGTCCGATGCGGGAGTGATGATCCTTGCCGCACTGGACACAGATGAAGTCCGTTGCTGGTCGGTCTGCCTGGCCTCGGGGCTTTCTCCTTTGTCGCTTCACCTCAGCTTGCTGTATAAGTGACTGTTCAAAGCTGGACAGGCCTTTCTGCACAATCTGCCCCCAGGCCGTCCGGTCTGAGGCTACAGCTTCCCACGTGGTGAAGTCGACATCCATGGCCATCAAGTCCCTTTTGCAGACATCTTTGTAACGCAGTTGGGGTCTGCCTGACGGGCGTTTGCCTTGAGCTAGGACACCGTAGAGGAGATCCTTGGGGATCCTGCCATCGTCCATGCATATCACATGCCCCAGCCAGCGCATGCGTCTCTGCTTCAGCAGCGTGTACATGCTGGGGATTCCAACCCTCTCCAGAACGCTGTTGTTTGTGACTTTGTCCTCCCAGGTGATGTGCAGGATGCGACGGAGACAGCGCATGTGAAATGCGTTGAGCTTCTTTTCCTGTCGGGCTCGCAGGGTCCAGGACTCGCTGCCATACAGGAGGGTGCTGAGGATACAAGCTCTGTAGACCTGGATTTTGGTGTGCTCTGTCAGCTTGCCATTGGTCCACGCTCTCTTTGTCAGTCTGGACATGGTCGTAGCTGCTTTGCCGATGCGCTTATTGAGCTCCGTGTCGAGAGAGAGGGAGTCATTGATGGTGGATCCCAGGTAGACGAAGTCATGGACAACATCTAGTTCATGATCGAAGATACTGATGCTGGGTAGAGAATCCACGCCTTGTCCCATAACCTGTGTTTTCTTCAGGCTGATGGTGAGTCCAAAGTCGCGACAAGCCTCGCTGAAACGAGTCATGAGCTGCTGAAGGTCCTCCGCCGAGTGGGCGGTGATTGCTGCATCATCTGCAAAGAGGAAGTCACGCAGACATTTTTGCTGGACCTTGGACTTTGCTCTTAGTCTGGAGAGGTTGAAGAGCTTTCCATCCGATCTGGTTCTAAGGTAGATGCCCTCTTTGGCAGAACCAAAGGCGTGTTTCAGCATGACGGCAAAGAAGATTCCAAACAGAGTCGGTGCGAGAACGCATCCCTGTTTCACTCCGCTTCTAATATCGAAGGCAGATGAAATTGAGCCGTCAAAGATGACTGTGCCCTTCATGTCATTGTGAAATGATCGGATGATGCTGAGCAGCTTGGGCGGACATCCCATCTTGGGGAGGATTTTGAAGAGGCCATCCCTACTGACAAGGTCGAAAGCCTTCATCAGGTCATTGAAGGCTATGAAGAGTGGCTGCCTCTGTTCCCTGCATTTCTCCTGCAGCTGTCTGAGAGAGAACACCATGTCGATTGTAGACCTGTTGGCTCGGAACCCGCACTGCGATTCGGGGTAGACTCTTTTTGCCAGAACTTGAAGCCTCTTGAGGATAACACAAGTGAACAACTTCCCAACAATGCTGAGGAGAGAGATGCCATGGTAGTTATTGCAATCGCTCCTGTCACCTTTGTTCTTATATAGTGTGACGATTTTGGCGTCCCTCATGTCCTGCGGCACTACGCCTTCTCTCCAACACAGACAGAGGATTTCATGCAGCTCTGTGATCAGTGACCCTTTGCAGCACTTCAGGACCTCGGCAGGGATTCCATCCTTCCCGGGGGCTTTGCCGGTGACAAGGGAGTCAAGGGCCTCGCTCAGTTTATCGATGGTCGGTTCTCCTTCAAACTCCCCCAGTACAGTCATACACTCGATGGCATTCAGAGCATCGTCAGTGACTATGTTCTCCCTGGCATACAGCTCAGAGTAGTGCTCTACCCAGCGCTCCATCTGTTGTATCTGATCCTGAATTACCTCCCCTGTGGCAGACTTTAAGGGAGCGATTTTCTTCTGTATAGGGCCCAAGGCCAGCTTGATCGTACATCCCCTTGATGTTGCCCATGTCTGCAGCCAGCTGTATCTGGAAGCAGAGCTGAAGCCAGTAGTCTTTGGCGCATCGCCTGGCACGCTGCTGGACTTTGCTACGGGCGGCCCGGAGGACTTGCAGGTTGCGTTTGCTGGGGCAGGCTTTATAAGCTACCAAGGCGTTCCACTTCTCCACGATTACTGGGATCATTTCATCGAAATGACCCTCGAACCAGTCTGCTGACCTGCTGGTTTTCTTGCCAGAGGTGGTCATGGCAGCCTTGTGCACGGCATCTCTGAAGTGCTGCCACCTTTCTTGGGCACTAGCGCCGGAACGGCCTGGGAGAGATTCCTCAAGCACGCATGCAAATTCCTCCACTTTCTCCTGGTTTTGCGTCTTACTTGTATCGATGCAAGGCCTGCCTTCCTTTATCGTGCGGTGCACTTTCTTTGTTCACAGTTTGACCTTGCTACATACTAGGGAGTGATCTGTATCACAGTCAGCACTCTGGCAGCTTCGTGTGATCTAGACGCTGGGTAGACAGCTGCGTCTGGTGAGAATCAAATCAAGCTGGTGCCAGTGCTTGGATCTTGGATGTCTCCAGGAGACTCTGTGTTGAGGCTTCATGTTAAAGAATGTATTTGTGATGCAGAGACCGTGATGGCAACAGAGTTCCAGTAGGCGTTGTCCATTTTCGTTCATCCTTCCTATGCCGAACTGGCCCAAACAGGTAGGCCAACAGTTGTAATCGGCACCAACTCTAGCGTTAAAGTCGCCGAGGATGAACAATGTCTCCTGTTTTGGGATTTTCTCTATGGCGGTACTGAGGACGTGGTAGAATTTGTCTATAGCTTCCGCCATAGACGTCAGTGTTGGTGCGTAGGCACTAATTAAACTGACTGTCCCCTCTGAGGAGTGAAGCTGAAGGGACAGAATGCGTTCGCTTCCCTCTGTGGGTGGAATAATGGATCCCAGGAGGGTGTTCCTAACCGCAAATCCAACTCCATGTTCCCTGGTCTCGTCGGGTGGTTTCCCCTGCCAGAAAAAGGAGAAGTCCCTCTCTCTCACAGATCCTGACCCCTGCGAGCCTGGTCTCTTGGAGAGCGACGATGTCCATCTGCAGTCTGCTCAGTTCCATGTCGATGACTGCTGTCTTGCGAGCATCGCTGATTTCCTGAAGATCGTCAGAGAAACCTGGTGTCATTGTTCTGACATTCCATGTACCCATCTTTAGGGCGGGTGTTTTCTTCTTTCTGTTCTTGTTGCTTGGTGCGAGGTTATCGAACCGCTTGTCGGTTTTCACCCTAGACCCCACGCACCCAGTGAGGTTAACGGTCCGTGGCGAGGCAGCACCTTATTGGCTGGGGGCTGCCCAGCTTAAGGCAGGTGGTAGCTGCCCAGTGGAGCACGATGGCCCCTCCCACCGTCGGAAGCAGCCCCTGGCGTCGAGCTCTACGCCAATCGAGCGGAGACTTATAACCGGTATGTAACCCAGTGTTAAAAACGTGGATGGAATTATGAATGTCGATACCGCTTTAAGAAGAAGGGGGGACATTCATTTCACAATGGGAGTAGATAGTTTAACGTGAATTAAATTATAAATATTGATGCCGCTTTTAAAAAGAAAAGCGCCCATTTCACAATGGGAATGGATGATTTGAGTATGAATATTTAGATAGATGTGTATTCGTAGATGGTTAGGAACATTTTCTAGAATCTTCTGGTGAGGTTCCTGGTATGTGTGTTGGTATTTTGAGCAACCAATGGCTGCGCCGTTGCTGGGTCACGCTAGCCAATGGGGTCACGCACTGTCTCCCTCGGTCTGTGCGTAATCCACAGAACGCTGTCAGACACAGCGGAAGGCACCGACCAAGAGAGACGATCACTCACAGAGACGGTGAGCTAGCGTGCTGGTAACAGTCTTTGCCATGGAGAAATTTCGAGATTGGTAAGCCTAAATTAATACACGCAATGAGACATTGCTGTATTAGCAAATTCTAACGCCCCATTTATTAAATTTTAAGATTGGGATACAAAGGCTGTCGACGCCGTTGAGCGCGGGAACCCCTGACGCACGAGCCACTTAGCATGGTGAGTGCTATCCATTCATTGTGTATGGGAATGCTAATCGCTAGCTTAGCATGCTAATCGCCGATGCTAATTTCGGCTAGCTTTTTCCATCAGAAAAGGGCATTTTTCAGAGCTGTGACGGTTAGGAATGGTCCCATTTCCCTTGCCCTTAATTGTTATTCAATGGTGAGTGATGTATCTGTGATTTATGTGTGTTTAGTGTGTCAATTTGTGATAAATTGTTGTGCTAGCACACTTTTCTGTTTTTTTTTTTTTCTCTTGTCAAGTGCTTTCCAATGCACTTGACTTAGATTGTAGATTAAGCTCTTTGTGTTCGGACCTATTTTATAGGTCAGGGTTGTTTTTTTTTTTGTGCTGGATTCTCAAGACTGTGGATTCTCCAGATTTGGATGGCGAGCCGAAGCCCGAATCATAGGAACTGCTAGAGGTAACCCCACTGGTCACCTGGAACTGAAACAACAGGACTGTGAATTTTGTAAATATAAGTTGGAGTTTATGGATTGTGTTTTCTTTTATTGCGCTGTGTATTTATTTATGTGTACATATTTGTAAATAATATACATAGTTGCAAGTTCCATACACCGTGTGTCAGTGTCATCTGTTGTTGCACCTCCCAGGCTCCTACGAACCCAGAGTCGGTCTGACCTGGCCCAATTATCCCTCTGCCCAGGTAGAAAAGTTAAGGTAACTACATTGCCATAACACAATACTACCAAAAAGGGTACTACACCTGAAGTGAGTGGGTGTTAGTAAGGATTACACACAAAAATCTGGCGAGCGCAGGTGTTAGTGGGTGTTACCCTGTTACCCAATTACCCAGTGGTATACTGTGTTACAGGTAGACTGCTGCTTCCCGTGTTGTATCGACGCTGCGTAGCGAAGCTGGAGTGTCCTCTCCATTGCGCAAAGCCTGGGTAAGTTAATATGGAGAAGAAGCTGTTACCCATGCAGCAGGTCCCCCCTCTCCACGTTGCTGAAATGATCCAATGGAAAGGCAAAAATACGATACGCTACGATACGATACGAAATGTGATACGCCTTCCACAGAGGAAGCAGGGTTTGGGGACGAGGGGGATGACTCACCTATCACAGGGGCTGAGGTCGCCAAGGTGGTTAAAAATCTCCTTGGTGGCCGGGCCCCGGGGGTGGACGAGATTCGCCCTGAGTACCTCAAGGCCCTGGATGTTGTTGGGTTGTCATGGTTGACACGCCTCTGCAACATTGCGTGGAGGTCGGGGGCAGTGCCTTTGGCATGGCAAACCGGGGTGGTGGTTCCTCTCTTCAAAAAAGGGGACCGGAGGGTGTGCTCCAACTTTAGAGGGATCACACTCCTCAGCCTCCCTGGGAAGGTCTATGTCAAGGTACTGGAGAGGAGAATCTGGCCGTTGGTCGACCCTCGGATTCAGGAGGAGCAATGTGGTTTTCGTCCTGGCCGTGGGACATCGGACCAGCTCTTTACCCTCTCGAGAATTCTTGAGGGTTCGTGGGAGTTTGCCCAACCAGTTTACATGTGTTTTGTGGACTTGGAGAAAGCATTTGACCGCGTCCCTCGTGGATTTTTGTGGGGGGTGCTTCGGGAGTATGGGGTATCGGGCTTGTTGTTACAAGCTATTCGGTCTCTGTACGACTGTTGTGAGAGTTTGGTTCGTATTGCCAACACTCGGTCGGAGTCATTCCCAGTGAGAGTTGGACTCCGCCAGGGCTGCCCTTTGTCACCGATCCTGTTCATAATTTTTATGGACAGGATTTCTAGGTGCAGCCAGGGAATGGAGGGTGTCATGCTTGGTGACCACAGGATCTCATCTCTGTTGTTTGC
The DNA here is from genome assembly GCA_020510985.1 of Pholidichthys leucotaenia. Classification (NCBI taxonomy): domain Eukaryota; kingdom Metazoa; phylum Chordata; class Actinopteri; order Cichliformes; family Pholidichthyidae; genus Pholidichthys; species Pholidichthys leucotaenia. The sequence goes on from CM035843.1 coordinate 45,274,001, forward strand.
CGATGATGTTGTCCTGTTGGCTTCATCCAGCAATGACCTACAGCTCTTGCTGGGACGGTTTGCCGCTGAGTGTGAAGCGGCTGGGATGAGAATCAGCACCTCCAAGTCCGAGTCCATGGTCCTCAGCCGGAAAAAGGTGGATTGTCCTCTCCGGGTTGGGGACAGGCTCCTGCCCCAGGTGGAGGAGTTTAAGTATCTTGGGGTCTTGTTCACGAGTGAGGGGAAAATGGAGCGAGAGACCGACAGACGGATTGGAGCAGCATCTGCAGTGATGCGGACATTGTACCGGTCTGTTGTGGTGAAGAGGGAGCTTAGTTCTAAGGCAAAGCTGTCGATTTACCAGTCAATCTACGTTCCTACTCTCACCTATGGTCACGAGCTTTGGGTAATGACCGAAAGAACAAGATCGCGGATACAAGCGGCTGAAATGAGCTTTCTCCGTAGGATTGCTGGACTCACCCTCAGAGATAGGGTGAGGAGCTCAGTCATCCGGGAGAGGCTTAGAGTAGAACCGCTGCTCCTCCACATTGAAAGGAGTCAGTTGAGGTGGTATGGGCATCTGATTAGGATGCCTCCTGGACGCCTCCCACTTGAGGTGTTTCAGGCACGTCCCACTGGGAGGAGACCCCGGGGCAGACCCAGGACTCGGTGGAGAGACTGTCTCCCAGCTGGTCTGGGAACTCCTTGGTATCCCCTCTGAAGAGCTGGAGCAGGTGGCTGGGGAGAGGGAAGTCTGGGCTTCTCTGCTTGAACTGCTGCCTCCGTGACCCGGACCTCCGGAAAAACGGTAGAAGATGGATGGATGGATGGATGGAAAGGCAAAAAGCCAGTACACTGGGTTCCAGTGCCGTCGCAGGAGCTGCCAGAGTGACATTGTAGACAACGACGAACTGCCTTAGAGGCTTCGACTCCGGATTTTTCCTCAGGGTTGACTCCCGAAGCCTTTCCCGTAAACAGGTATACCGCAAGGCAGCGGAGGTTTGAAATCAGGGTTTTCCTTCCCCTAGGTGAGCTGCCTTCCCGGCTGTCGAGCCTCACCTACCCGAAACAATCTGGTTTTAAGGCGCCAGAAACCCGCCTTCACCCCTTCTCCTGTCAGTAGAAGCAGTCCCGCGACAAGCACACCAGGAGCTGGACTTAGTTGTCAGAGGCTGTAGGAGACGCACGCCATATGGGAGCACTTTATAGATAGTGGGAGCTTATCCCCACTTCCACCCCCGGCTATGACAACCTTGGGACCAAAAAAGCAGAAAGGAACTGACATAAATGTTTCACAGTGATGCCATAGTTCCATCTTTGAAAAATCTAGCATGAGTTTGAATTTTGGTGACCTTGACCTCAAGGTCAGGGATCAACTCACCAAAAAATCTTGTAAATTTATAACTTGTCAATGACATGGCATAGGCTATATTTATCTATGAACAATATGGGACAATTTTTATTTGGGGTGACTGAGCAAAAATTCAGCCAGCCAGTGCTCTTAATGGCAGCAGGCTGAGGGGTGTGCCATTAATTTTTCCTTAATTAACAAATGTCTCTTGTAGATCTGGTTAATAAGTAAAGTGCTGAGTCAAAGATGGCTTTTTTGTATATTTATTTACATCCTGGCCAAGAAGGGAAAATGCCATATTCCCCACATGCAAGTGATGACACGAGAAGATTGAGTCACAGAAGAGAGCAGAGAGTTTTAAACAGTAGTACAAATAAGATGAGGATTGTTTTGTTCAGTTACTTTGTCCAAGGCTGAGCTGAGTGCCTCGATGTCTCATCTAATCATATGGGAAAAGTACTGACTGTGAAGTTATTTATGGTCATCTACGGGGGACAGAATGAATGAACAAAGTGTAATGATAATATAAAAGGTACTGTATCTTTCATAGAATATCTTTCACAATTCCTTCCTTTGAGTGCATAAACACATATCCCACCTTAAATAATCTCATTGCCAAGCACCAATGCCAGTGGTTCACAGTATACTTCCACATATGAGAGTGAAAGCCGTGTTTTATATTTCACCTTTATGTCATTGCTTGTATGGCCACCTAAGCTATCAGGGAAAAATTCTCTGGCAGTGGTAGTCACCAGTACTTTTAGAATTGACCCAAACAAATAAACTATAGAGCCATTTAGTGAAATCTACCATTAGAATAACAACAAACTCTTTACACACAGCTCTTATGACTTTTCTCAACCACTCATAAATTTTGTTAGTACCTGTACATAATTTTAAGATACTAGCAGATTGGTGGATGCCACTTAACTTGACCGTATGTCACATTTACAAATAAATTTGTTAGCACACATGGCTCTTGCATGAGGTCCATTGCAGTGTTTCCTCTGGCTTAAAGACCTTGGCGCGGTGGCAACATATACCGGAATATTTTGATTTTATACTATTTATTTCTTTTTTAAAATTTTACACAGGAATGTTGCATATAGAACTTACCATTTGAAGTATTGTACAACCGAGGCTTGAATATTGGGCCAGTTGGGGTCCCACTCAGACATCCTGTGTTTAGACTTTTTAAGATAAGATAAGATAAGATAAGCCTTTATTAGTCCCACAACGGGGAAATTCCAGGATTGCAACAGCACAGGGATAGCAACACTCAGAGCAACAATCAGAAGGCAAGAAAAAAAAAAAAAGCAAGCAAGCAAGAGCAGCTAATATACATATGTACATATTACTATAAATATATACTGTATATATATACACACTGACACACAGTGCAGAGCATTGTAGCTGGATGGGATAAATATATGAGTATATAAACACACAGTGCGGAGCATTGTAGCTAGATGGAATAAATATGTAGATAAATAAACACCCACAGTACGGAGCATTGCAGCTAGGTGGAATAAATATGTAAATATATAAACACACACAGTGCGGAGCAATGTAGCTAGATGGAATAGTATGTAGATATATAAACACACAGTGCGGAGCATTGTAGCTAGATGGAATGAATATATAGATATATAAATATAAACATAAACATAAACACACCCAATGCGGAGCATTGTAGCTAGATGGAATAAATATGTAAATGTATAAACACACACAGTGCAGAGCATTGTTGCTAGATGGGATGAAACAGCACAACCGTCTACTTAGTTATCCTACATGGTATGATTATGTGCCCATACATATTCTTACCCTCCATAGCGACCGGTATTTTCCAAGTTGTATGCCGGAGAGGACCATTGTGTAAGTCTATTGCATCTTTTGCATTCAAAAAAACTATTAGGTTGTTACTTCTTTTTGCTATCTCTGCGAGCAGCCCTGCTTAGGTTGTACAGTCTGACAGCCGTTGGTAGGAAGGACCTGTGAAACCTCTCAGTTGTGCACCTGGGATGATGTAATCTGCTGCTAAATGAGCTCCTCAGTGCATTCAGTATGTCCTGCATAGGGTGGAACTCGGATTCCAGCAGAGATGACAGTTTAGCCACCGTCCTTCTCTCTCCTATCTCCTCCACCGGATCAAGGCGCTGCCCCAGGACGGAGCTAGCTTTCTTGATCAGTTTATTCAGTCTCTTCCTATCAGCTGCAGTAATGCCACTGCCCCAGCAGACCACTCCAAAAGTGATGGCTGATGCCACCACCGTGTCGTAGAATGTCTTCAGCAGCGCCCCTTGTACACCAAAAGACCTGAGTCTCCTCAGTAGGAACAGCCTGCGCTGTCCCTTCTTGTAGAGTGCGTCAGTATTGTGTGACCAGTCTAGTTTATTGTTCAGATGAACACCCAGGTACTTGTAGGATGTCACCATCTCAATGTCTGTTCCCTGTATATTTACTGGTGCTGTGAGGGGTTGTCCATGCCTGCGGCAGTCCACCACCAGCTACTTAGTTTTCCTCGCGTTGATCTGGAAGCAGTTCCGATGGCACCAGTCCACGAAGTCCTGGATAAGCCCTCTGTACTCAGCTTCATCTCCATTGGAGATGAGGCCAACGATCGCAGAGTCATCAGAGAACTTCTGTAGATGGCAGTGTGTTGTGTTGTGTGAGAAGTCTGCAGTATGAAGAGTGAACAGGAAGGGAGCCAACACCGTTCCCTGGGGGGCCCCCGTGCTACCAATGATCGTGTCGGACACACAGTCCCGGGTTCTCACAAACTGAGGCCGGTTCGTGAGGTAGTCCAGGATCCATGATGATAGGTGCTGGTCCACCCCTGCGCGCAGCAGCTTGTCCTTCAGGATCATCGGTTGGATGGTGTTGAAAGCACTGGAGAAGTCAAAGAACATGATCCTCACCACATTCCTGGGCTTCTCCAGGTGGGACAGAGAACGGTGAAGGAGGAGATCACCGCATCCTCCACCCCAATGCCATGCTGGTAGGCGAACTGGAGTGGATCCATCGCTGGTTCCACCAGGGGGCGGAGGTGAGCAAGGAGCAGTCTCTCCAGGGTCTAGTATAGTGGTGGGTTTAGTGGTGTTATCCTTCTCTCCTTCCTCTGCCTGAACACTTTCCTCTCCTTGGCTCCTCTCTTCTGTCTCATCTTTCAATCTTTCTGTCAATCCTAGCATTCCCTTAGAGCTTACTAATCAGGACTTTATGAACTTTTTCAATAATAAAATTTCATCCATCAGAGATAAAATCAATCAGATTCTTCCCACAGTTAACTTAAATACTGTAACTACTACAACTCCTTCAATTGATGTCTGTCTTGATGAGTTTACTCCAATCGACCTTTGTGAGTTAGACAAAATAGTTTCCTCATCCAAACCTTCAACTTGTCTTTTAGACCCTATTCCTACCAGGTTATTTAAAGAAGTCTTCCCACTTATTGGTAGCTTTATTCTTCATATAATCAATTCTTCATTAACTTTAGGCCATGTACCGCAGGCTTTTAAAACGGCTGTAATTAAACCCTTACTCAAAAAGCCAACGCTAGATCCAGGAGCTTTAGCTAACTATAGACCAATCTCTAATCTCCCTTTCATTTCAAAAATCTTAGAAAGGGTTGTTGCTACGCAATTATTTGACCATCTGCAGGGAAATGGTTTACTTGAAGAGTTTCAATCTGGGTTTAGAATCCATCATAGTACTGAAACAGCCTTAGCGAAGGTCACTAACGACCTCCTCATCGCATCTGATAATGGACTGGTTTCTGTACTTGTCCTTTTAGACCTTAGTGCAGCTTTTGATACTATCGATCATAATATTCTACTTTGTGGCGGTTTGGGAAAACCCCCACAACACACAGGGACAGACAGCTCGCTACTCCTGGGTTTTTTCCGCTGCATGCTGTGATCTAATCAGCCATTTATGCATTTCACTGCTGTGAGGTTAATGTGCCATCCATGCATTGTGTTCATGCATCCTGTCTGTGCCTCTCATATGCAAATGCTCATATCGACCCATGTGAATGCTTTGATGTATTGTTGTAGCTGAGTATATAAGCTGTCTGAGATTCATGTTCAACCTCTCATTCTCTCACTTCAACCTCTGCTGCAGGACACAGACTTTGTGTCCCCTCTTCACTGAGAGCCGTGGGCTCGCTCCCGGCGCGCACGCACGGCGCCGGGAGAGGAGCTCGTGACGGCAGTATGATATAATAAACTTCCTTAAAACCTCAGCATCGCTGCCCTATTTTATCATCCGCCGCACTGGTGACCCGACGCTGAAACGAACACGCCGCCAGCGAACGCAGCACCCGGCGGTGATTCTCCGACGACAAACGAACGCGGCAGCCTGACTGATCTGCCCTCCCTTCTGTTTCAGGGAGACCTCAACGCGGAGTTTCCAGGCGAAACTCCCCGGAGAACACCCACGACCGGGAAAGCTGAGCAACGTTTCATGGTGAGATCTACACGCCTAGATCGGCACATCCACGCTGGACCGGCCGCGCTCACAGCTCCTCCACACGAGAGCGCATGCACCTCGTCCCCTCTCCACGACGGCGATCCCCATGACCGACGGAGCACACGTGGACCTGAACGCACCATGACCGAGCAAGTGACAGAGCGTCTACTTCCCTTCACCACTCCAACACTCTGAACAGGGATGATCAAGCTCCCTGACCCTGGTTCTCCTCTCCAGCTGGCCCACCCATCACGGAACCCCGGCGCACGCACCGGGGAGTTACAAGGACGGCGCACACCACGCACGGGACAAATGCGGCTTTTCTGACCGCCTTCCTTCTGCTGCACACTGGCCCTTCAGGCTTGCTCGTTCACCTGAGGCACGCAGCTTGCTCACTGGATTTTATGGTCTTAGCCACGGCACACAAGGGGAATTCAGCTGTCTGCGGTTCCCGAGGCTTTAGGGTTACGCCTGAACCTAAAGTCAACACGCCAGTCCCTCTGCTCTCATTACAGCCGCCACGCAGCCTCGTCTTTTCTTCATGGCCGCTATTAATCCTTGCAGGACTTAATCGCGGGAGGAGCCAGTGACTAATTTTTCTTCTTGTGGACCTCGGCACGTTCAACGGGACAGCCCTTCGACATCGCGGACCCACAAGCAATTTTTGCGCGGCCCGGACGTTTTCATCGTCTCCGGCCGGCTTTTAGTACCCCCCACCCCCCTCCACCCCCTCCTGCACAGAGCTTTTCCCTGCTCGCTGCCCAAGCTGCACTATCGAGGTCTCGGCCACCTGCCGAGCCCTCTGGGGGGGAGCTGTGGCGGTTTGGGAAAACCCCCACAACACACAGGGACAGACAGCTCGCTACTCCTGGGTTTTTTCCGCTGCATGCTGTGATCTAATCAGCCATTTATGCATTTCACTGCTGTGAGGTTAATGTGCCATCCATGCATTGTGTTCATGCATCCTGTCTGTGCCTCTCATATGCAAATGCTCATATCGACCCATGTGAATGCTTTGATGTATTGTTGTAGCTGAGTATATAAGCTGTCTGAGATTCATGTTCAACCTCTCATTCTCTCACTTCAACCTCTGCTGCAGGACACAGACTTTGTGTCCCCTCTTCACTGAGAGCCGTGGGCTCGCTCCCGGCGCGCACGCACAGCGCCGGGAGAGGAGCTCGTGACGGCGGTATGATTAATAAAACCTGCTTAAAACCTCAGCATCGCTGCCTTATTTTATCATCCGCCGCATACTTGATAGATTACAACACTATGTTGGACTTAATGGAACTTCGTTGCAGTGGTTTAGATCTTATTTATCTGATAGGTTCCAGTTTGTTCATGTAAATGAGTTTTCTTTCAACTCAAAACTTAGTCATGGAGTTCCACAGGGATCTGTGCGAGGCCCTACTCTTTTTAGTTTATATACACTACCGTTCAAAAGTTTGGGGTCACTTAGAAATTTCCTTATTTTTGAAAGAAAATTACTTTTTTTTCAATGAAGATAACTTTAAACTAATCAGAAATACACTCTATACATTGCTAATGTGGTAAATGACTATTCTAGCTGCAAATGTCTGGTTTTTGGTGCAATATCTACATAGGTGTATAGAGGCCCATTTCCAGCAACTATCACTCCAGTGGGACTTCCGGTTATGGCTGCCACGTAGGACGGACGTGTCTCGCTCTGCTCTGCTCCTGGAGAAAAAAAATCGGCAAATAACTCTCTCATTTGGGACAGAACGTATCCCAGCATTTGGGCGAGGATATGTCGGCGAAGCCTAAGGCTGGAAAACCAGGAAAAGGAAAAAGCGAGCCGCCGAAACAGTCCAAATTAACGGACTTTCAGGTCTGTGACGCAGCAAACAAAACTCCATATATGGCGGAGGAGGCTGGCGGCGGTGCGATGTCTGCGGGGAATGGCGCAGATGCGCTGATGGCTGCCATGAGTTCAATGAGAGCGGACTTTTCCTCTAGATTTGATGGGATTATGACAGCGTTGGAAGGAATAAGAAAGGAATTGGGTGACTGTGTAGAACGAACGGCGCAGATGGAGCTCCGTCTCGCTAGTGCTGAAGATGACGTCACCCGTCTTCAATTAAAGGTGCGCACTTTGGAAAAAAAAAATAAATCTCTGGAAGATAATATTTTGGATTTGGAATCTCGGTCGAGACAGAATAATTTGAGGCTGGTGGGTCTTCCAGAGGAATCAGAAGGTCGGGACGTATGTTCCTTTCTGGAAAAGTGGATTCCGGAGGTGCTGGGCAGCGAGGAGTTGCAATCAGCAGTGGTTCTGGAAAAAGCACATCGTATTGGCCCACGGAGAGATAAGGGACCGCCGAGGACCTTAATTATGAAGTTTCTTAGTAACAGAGACAGGATGAAGATCTTCAACGCTGCACGTGCTAAAGGAGAGATTAAACACCAGGACCAGCAGGTGCGGTTCTACCCAGATTTGGCCACAGGAATCCAGCAATTGAGGAAGCAGTTTGATCCCATACGTAAGGAGCTGCGCAACCTTGGGATTCGTCATGGTGTAATCTATCCTGCGAGACTGCTAACCACGTATGAGGGCAGAACCCACATCTTCAAGACCCCAGAGGAGGCGCAGGAGTTCATCAAGAAGATCAAAGAAGAAGAAGAGACTGGTGGGAGCTAAGCATGAACAAAATATAAGGTAGAATAATTAAGCATTTGCACAGGCATCTGACTGACTTGAAGTAAATAGTAAGTTTACAAAATATAGATTGTATTATATATTAAAAAAACAAAACAAAAACAAAACAAACAAACAAAAAAAAACTATGATGTACAAAGTTGTTAAAAATTTTGGAGTTAAGTTGGAAAACTACAGAGGAGAGTTAATGTTACGTCATTAAAAGCAGTAGAGTTAGGGTGATTGGGAGGATGAAGAAGGAGTGGCTTAGGCTGTTCCCCGTGGGTGTGGAACGGTCGATGGCTATATCGGGAGACAGAATTTTTCTTTTGATTTTGGGGGGTTTGCCACAAGTGTGGGAAGGGGAAATTTGTTTGTGTGTAGTTTGTAGGATGAATGTTCAACCACTCATGTTTTTGCTTCTCTGTATGAGCATGTTTACACTGCAAGGTAATCCCAAACTCTCTATTGATCATGGACCAAAGTGTTAATCTTAATTTAACTTCATGGAATTGCAGAGGTCTACAAAATTTAAAAAAACTTAAACAAGTTATGAATAAAATAAAGGACATGGGTTCAAGAATTGTGTTTTTACAAGAAACTCATCTGATAGAGGAGGATGTTAAAAGAATTAGGAGTAGATGGCAGGGAAGTGTATTCACCTCTTCATTTTCATCCCGAGCCAGGGGAGTTATGACTCTCATACATAAATCAGTTCCTTTTCAAGTGAAAAATGTAATTGGAGACAAATTTGGAAGATATGTAATCATTCAAGGTTCTTTGCTATTAGAAAATATAAATCTTGTGAACTTATATGGTCCCAATATAGATGATCAGAAGTTCTTTGCTAATTTATTTCTCATCTTATCATCACTTACAGGGCAACATATAATAGCAGGGGATTTTAATTGTACATTGAATCCAGGTATAGATAGATCAACAGGACTGGATTGCACGCACATTGGATGTAGGATGACTATTAATCATTTTATGAAAGAATTGAGATTGTTAGATATATGGAGAGAAATGAAACCACAAGTTAAAGCCTATTCTTGTTATTCCAGTACCTACAAGACATTCTCACGTATTGATTATTTTTTGATTTCCACAGAATTAAGGTCCAAGATTCAAAACTGCTTTTATGATAACATCGTGATTTCTGATCATGCACCCTGTTGTCTAATATATGTAGATAAAAAATTGACAAAGGAATCAGGTAGATGGCAATTTCAGCATAAATGGCTTCAGGATGAGGAATTTGTCAAGTATATAGAAAAACAGATAGACGAGTTCTTTGACATCAATACTACACAAACATCAGCATGTGTAAAGTGGGAGGCTTTCAAAGCTTTTATTAGGGGACATATTATTAGTTATACAGGATCAAAATCTAAGAAGACTCGAGAGGAGAGAGCTAAATTGGAACATAAAATAAAAAGTCTTCAGGAAAAAGTGTATGCAGGAAGTGACCCAAGGTTGGAGAATGAATTACTGATTTTGAGAGCTGAATACGACAAAAAATCAGCGAATAGAGCTGCCTCGAGTCTTCTAAGATTGAAACAATCTTTTTATGAACAAGGTGAAAAATCAGGAAAATTATTAGCATGGCAGATTAAACAATTGGAAATTAAAACACCAATTACCAGTATTATAAGTAACGGACAGGTAGTTATAGATCCTTTAGAAATTAATAGAGCCTTTAGAGATTACTATGAAAAATTATATGATACCAAAAATGAACCTGATTTAACAAAACTAAATGGGTTTTTGAACGAACTATCTATACCGTGTATTCCAAATGAAAACAGGGAGATATTGGAGTCTAAAATTAGTCAAGAAGAAGTTGGGCTAGCCATTGATAATATGAAATCAGGAAAAAGTGCAGGACCAGATGGTCTTCCAGTTGACCTTTATAAAAAATTTAAGAATAAATTAATAAAACCTTTTTTGGAAATGGTTTTAGAAGCATTTCAAAATAATAATTTACCATCATACATAAATAATGCCTTAATTATACTGCTGCCAAAACCAGGTAAGCCCTCTAATAAATGTGAAAATATGAGACCAATAAGCCTATTAAACGCCGACCTTAAGATAATCTGTAAAATTTTAGCAAGACGAATACAAGAAATTTTACCAAATATTATTAATCGAGATCAGAATGGCTTTATAAAGGGTAGACAAGGCTTCCATAATGTAAGAAGACTATTTAATATTATTTATTTTAATAAAGAAGCACCGGATACAGCTCTCCTATCATTGGACGCCGAAAAGGCCTTTGATAGAGTTGAATGGCCCTTTCTTTTTGAAGTCCTACAAAGGTTTGGACTTGGAAATAATTTCATAAAATGGGTTCAAATAATATACAATAATGCTACAGCAGAAATCCTAACAAATAACAATATTTCAAAACCATCCATCCATCCATCCATCCATCTTCTACCGCTTTTCCGGAGGTCCGGGTCGCGGAGGCAGCAGTTCAAGCAGAGAAGCCCAGACTTCCCTCTCCCCAGCCACCTGCTCCAGCTCTTCAGAGGGGATACCAAGGCGTTCCCAGACTAGCTGGGAGACATAGTCTCTCCACCGAGTCCTGGGTCTGCCCCGGGGTCTCCTCCCAGTGGGACGTGCCTGAAACACCTCAAGTGGGAGGCGTCCAGGAGGCATCCTAATCAGATGCCCATACCACCTCAACTGACTCCTTTCAATGTGGAGGAGCAGCGGTTCTACTCTGAGCCTCTCCCGGATGACTGAGCTCCTCACCCTATCTCTGAGGGTGAGTCCAGCAATCCTACGGAGAAAGCTCATTTCAGCCGCTTGTATCCGCGATCTCGTTCTTTCGGTCATTACCCAAAGCTCGTGACCATAGGTGAGAGTAGGAACGTAGATTGACTGGTAAATCGACAGCTTTGCCTTAGAACTAAGCTCCCTCTTCACCACAACAGACCGGTACAACGTCCGCATCACTGCAGATGCTGCTCCAATCCGTCTGTCGATCTCTCGCTCCATTTTCCCCTCACTCGTGAACAAGACCCCAAGATACTTAAACTCCTCCACTTGGGGCAGGAGCCTGTCCCCAACCCGGAGAGGACAATCCACCTTTTTCCGGCTGAGGACCATGGACTCGGACTTGGAGGTGCTGATTCTCATCCCAGCCGCTTCACACTCAGCGGCAAACCGTCCCAGCAAGAGCTGTAGGTCATTGCTGGATGAAGCCAACAGGACAACATCATCTGCAAACAACAGAGATGAGATCCTGTGGTCACCAAGCATGACACCCTCCATTCCCTGGCTGCGCCTAGAAATCCTGTCCATAAAAATTATGAACAGGACCGGTGACAAAGGGCAGCCCTGGCGGAGTCCAACTCTCACTGGGAATGACTCCGACCGAGTGTTGGCAATGCGAACTAAACTCTCACAACGGTCGTACAGAGACCGAATAGCTCGTAACAACAAGCCCGATACCCCATACTCCCGAAGCACCCCCCACAAAAATCCACGAGGGACGCGGTCAAATGCCTTCTCCAAGTCCACAAAGCACATGTAAACTGGTTGGGCAAACTCCCACGAACCCTCAAGAATTCTCGAGAGGGTAAAGAGCTGGTCCGATGTGCCACGGCCAGGACGAAAACCACATTGCTCCTCCTGAATCCGAGGTTCGACCAACGGCCAGGACTCTCCTCTCCAGTACCTTGGCATAGACCGCCCGGTATGGGGTTACCGGGGCCCCACCCTGGAGCCAGGCCTGGGGGAGGGGCTCGAAGGCTAGCGTCTGGTGGCCGGGTTTCCACCCATGGGACCCGGCCGGGCTCAGCCCGAAGGAGTTACATGGGTCCGCCCTCCAGTAGGTTCACCACCTGCAGGAGGGATCATGGAAGTCCGGTGCTATGTGGATTAGGTGGCAGTCAAAGGCGGAGACCTTGGCGGACTGATCCCAAGATTTCAAAACCAATAAAAATCAATAGAGGATGTCGACAAGGCTGTCCACTTTCACCTTTACTGTTTACTATGGCAATTGAACCTTTAGCGATAGCGATACGTTTACATTCACAAATATATGGAATTAAAGTTGGACCAACAAAACATAAAATCTCCCTGTACGCCGATGATATAATTTTGTTTATGTCGAATCTAAAAAAATCAATTCCAACCTTGTTGAATTTAATAAAGAATTTTGGGGAAATATCAGGATATAAAATAAATAAAACTAAATCTTCAATATTAATGCTAAATGAGACCCAGAGAAATTACCCAGCCCCTGAGGTAAATCAATTCAATGTTGTAAATCAGTTTAAATATTTAGGAATCCAAATTATGCCTAAGCTAGAATCAGTCGCCAGTGTCAACTATGAAGCCTTAATGTCAGATATCAATGAGTTAACTCAGAGATGGATGTCACTACCAATGTCGATGATCGGGAGAATCAATATACTTAAAAGTAATATTTTACCTAAAATACTTTATTTATTTCAATACATTCCCTTATCACCACCTTTAGATCTATTCTCAAGAATAAAAAAAAAGTTAGTGGAATTTATATGGAACAACAGGAGGGCTAGATTACGTTTGTCTTTATTATATTTACCATTTGATCGTGGAGGTCTGAAATGTCCAAATTTTATGTTGTATTATTGGTCGGCACAACTGAGGTCTATGACATATTATTTTTCATCAAATGATCTCCCTCACTGGACTGAAATGGAATCATACAATTTACCTTTACCTCTTCCCATATTCATATACTCAGATTCGGCAAAAAAATTACAAAAACAAGTTAAAAATCCATTTGTAAAGCATATGATCAAAATATGGTGTGAAGCTAAAAACTATTTAAAAGAACCACAGTTATTGTCACAATTTAGTCCATCCATCCATCCATCCATCTTCTACCGCTTTTCCGGAGGTCCGGGTCGCGGAGGCAGCAGTTCAAGCAGAGAAGCCCAGACTTCCCTCTCCCCAGCCACCTGCTCCAGCTCTTCAGAGGGGATACCAAGGCGTTCCCAGACCAGCTGGGAGACATAGTCTCTCCACCGAGTCCTGGGTCTGCCCCGGGGTCTCCTCCCAGTGGGACGTGCCTGAAACACCTCAAGTGGGAGGCGTCCAGGAGGCATCCTAATCAGATGCCCATACCACCTCAACTGACTCCTTTCAATGTGGAGGAGCAGCGGTTCTACTCTGAGCCTCTCCCGAATGACTGAGCTCCTCACCCTATCTCTGAGGGTGAGTCCAGCAATCCTACGGAGAAAGCTCATTTCAGCCGCTTGTATCCGCGATCTCGTTCTTTCGGTCATTACCCAAAGCTCGTGACCATAGGTGAGAGTAGGAACGTAGATTGACTGGTAAATCGACAGCTTTGCCTTAGAACTAAGCTCCCTCTTCACCACAACAGACCGGTACAATGTCCGCATCACTGCAGATGCTGCTCCAATCCGTCTGTCGACCTCTCGCTCCATTTTCCCCTCACTCGTGAACAAGACCCCAAGATACTTAAACTCCTCCACTTGGGGCAGGAGCCTGTCCCCAACCCGGAGAGGACAATCCACCTTTTTCCGGCTGAGGACCATGGACTCGGACTTGGAGGTGCTGATTCTCATCCCAGCCGCTTCACACTCAGCGGCAAACCGTCCCAGCAAGAGCTGTAGGTCATTGCTGGATGAAGCCAACAGGACAACATCATCTGCAAACAACAGAGATGAGATCCTGTGGTCACCAAGCATGACACCCTCCATTCCCTGGCTGCGCCTAGAAATCCTGTCCATAAAAATTATGAACAGGACTGGTGACAAAGGGCAGCCCTGGCGGAGTCCAACTCTCACTGGGAATGACTCCGACCGAGTGTTGGCAATGCGAACTAAACTCTCACAACGGTCGTACAGAGACCGAATAGCTCGTAACAACAAGCCCGATACCCCATACTCCCGAAGCACCCCCCACAAAAATCCACGAGGGACGCGGTCAAATGCCTTCTCCAAGTCCACAAAACACATGTAAACTGGTTGGGCAAACTCCCACGAACCCTCAAGAATTCTCGAGAGGGTAAAGAGCTGGTCCGATGTGCCACGGCCAGGACGAAAACCACATTGCTCCTCCTGAATCCGAGGTTCGACCAACGGCCGGACTCTCCTCTCCAGTACCTTGGCATAGACCTTCCCAGGGAGGCTGAGGAGTGTGATCCCTCTAAAGTTGGAGCACACCCTCCGGTCCCCTTTTTTGAAGAGAGGAACCACCACCCCGGTTTGCCATGCCAAAGGCACTGCCCCCGACCTCCACGCAATGTTGCAGAGGCGTGTCAACCATGACAACCCAACAACATCCAGGGCCTTGAGGTACTCGGGGCGAATCTCGTCCACCCCCGGGGCCCGGCCACCAAGGAGATTTTTAACCACCTTGGCGACCTCAGCCCCTGTGATAGGCGAGTCATCCCCCTCGTCCCCAAACCCTGCTTCCTCTGTGGAAGGCGTATCAGTGGGATTGAGGAGATCCTCGAAGTATTCCTTCCACCGCCCGACGATATCCCCAGTTGAAGTCAACAGTGTCCCATCCGCACCATACACAGTGTGGACGGGGAGCTGCTTTCCCCTCCTGAGCCGCCGAACAGTTTGCCAGAATCTCTTTGAAGCCGACCGAAAGTCTTGTTCCATGGCCTCACCGAACTCCTCCCATACCCGGGTTTTTGCTTCAGCAACCACCCGAGCTGCACTCCGCTTGGCCTGCCGGTACACCTCAGCTGCTTCGGGAGTCCCACAAGCCAACCAAGCTTGATAGGACTCCTTCTTCAGCTTAATGGCCCCCCTCACCACTGGTGTCCACCACTTGGTTCGGGGGTTGCCACCACGAGATGCACCGACCACCTTGCGGCCGCAGCTCTGGGCTGCCGCTTCAACAACAGAGGTGGAGAACATGGCCCATTCAGACTCCATGTCTCCAGACTCCCTCGGAATGTGGTTGAAGTTCTTCCGGAGGTGGGAGTTGAAGACCTCCCGGACAGGGGCCTCAGCCAGACGCTCCCAGCACACCCTCACTATACGTTTGGGTCTACCAGGTCTGAATGGCTTCCTCCCCTGCCATCGGATCCAACTCACCACCAGGTGGTGATCAGTTGACAGCTCTGCACCTCTCTTTACTCGGGTGTCCAAGACATACGGTCGCAGGTCTGATGATACGATAACAAAATCGATCATCGACCTGCGGCCTAGGGTGTCCTGGTGCCAGGTGCACATATGGACACCCTTATGCTTGAACATGGTGTTCGTTATAGACAGACTGTGGTTAGCACAGAAGTCCAATAACTGAACACCACTCGGGTTCAGATCGGGCAGGCCGTTCCTCCCAATCACCCCCCTCCAGGTTTCACTGTCGTTGCCCACGTGCGCATTGAAGTCCCCCAGTAGGACAATGGAGTCTCCAGGAGGAGCACCCTCCAGCACCCCAGTCACAGACTCCAAAAAGGGTGGGTACTCTGAAACATCATTTGGTGCATAGGCACAAATGATGGTCAGGACCCGTTTCCCAACCCGAAGGCGCAGGGAAGCAACCCTTTCGTCCACCGGGGAAAACTCCAATATAGAGGCAGCAAGGTGGGGCGATACAAGAATACCTACCCCTGCTCGTCGCCTCTCGCCCGGGGCAACTCCAGAAAAGGCCAAGCTCCAGCCCCTCTCCAGGAGACTGGTTCCGGAACCGGAGCTGTGTGTTGAGGTGAGGCCGACTATATCTAGCCGGTATCGCTCAATCTCGTACACCAGCTCAGGCTCCTTCCCCACCAGAGAGGTGACATTCCACGTACCAAAAGCCAGTTTAGAAAGCTTGGGATCAGTCCGCCAAGGTCTCCGCCTTTGACTGCCACCTAATCCACATAGCACCGGACTTCCATGATCCCTCCTGCAGGTGGTGAACCTACTGGAGGGCGGACCCATGTAACTCCTTCGGGCTGAGCCCGGCCGGGTCCCATGGGTGGAAACCCGGCCACCAGACGCTAGCCTTCGAGCCCCTCCCCCAGGCCTGGCTCCAGGGTGGGGCCCCGGTAACCCCATACCGGGCGGGGTACACTGAATCCTTGATATACAATTTATCATGAGAGTCTGTTGGATCGTTCTTCGTCTGGCCCTTCACCCAGGACCAGTTTGTCTTGGGAGACCCTATCAGGGTCTCCCAAAAACATAATGTCTTTTGAAGAGCTGAGGATCAAATTTAATCTCAATAGAACACATTTTTTTAAATATCTTCAACTTAGAAACTTTATTCGATCAAATCAAAATAAAGCTCTCACTCGACCTATTTATTCATCCTTGGAAAAAATGATGATGAAAGATAGTAAAAGAAAGGGTATTATTTCAGAGTTTTATAACTCATTGACACTATCTTCAAGTGAAAATTCACTGAAAAGATTAAACTACTGGAAAGAAGATCTGCAAATTGAAATTTCAGAGGAACAATGGGAATTGGCTTGTACAGAAGCTCAAACCAACTCAATAAATGCACGCCTTAAATTGATACATTTCAAATGGTTAATGCGGATGTATGTTACACCGGAGGAGTTAAATAGATATAACAAAAATATACCAGATACATGCACAAAATGCATGGAAAGTAAAGGAACCCTATGTCATTGTTTATGGGAATGTAGATTAATAAGAATGTTTTGGGAGGAGGTGAGGGTAACAATTGAAAAAATAATCTCAAAACAAATCATATTGAATCCTAAACTGTTTTTGTTGGGTCTGTACCCAGAAAAGCATAATTTCAATAAAAGTGAAAGAACATTCATAGACCTCAGTTTGCTTAATGCCAAAAAATGTATTGCACTATTATGGAAAAAGACTCATAGACCAGATGTGACTCAGTGGTTAAGACAGATGTTAACAAACCTTCCATTAGAAAGAATAACATATATACTGAAATCAAAGGAAATTGTGTTTGAGAATATATGGAGACCTTTTATTGATTATGTAAAAAATTTAAACATAACTCTTGAAGAAGAAGGTGAATGATGTGTGTGGACCTTGTAAATTCCAAACTGGTGAACATAATATGTATACTAATGTATTGGATTGTCTAGACTAAACAGAGGAGCATTGTTGAAGACTTGATTTTGTTGGTGGTTGTTGGTGTTTTTAGGGCATTTTTTTTTTTGTAGTACTTTAGTGTTAGTGTTTGATTGTTTGTATCATGTTTGTTAAAAAAAAAAAAAAAAGGTTCAATAAAGATATTGTGGGAAAAAAAAACTATCACTCCAGTGTTCTAATGGTATAATGTGTTTGCTCATTGCATCAGAAGGCTAATGGATGATTAGAAAACCCTTGTGCAATCATGTTAGGTCTGCAATGCTGTAATTGCTGCAAATGGAGGATTCTTTGACGAATGCAAAGTTTGAAGGAAAAAACTATTATTTCAAATACAAATCATTATTTCTAACCTTGTCAATGTCTTGACTATATTTTCTATTCATTTTACAACTCATGGTGGTAAATAAGTGTGACTTTTTATGGAAAGCACAAAATAATTGTCTGGGTGACCCCAAACTTTTGAACGGTAGTGTATGCTTCCGTTAGGCAACATTATTAGAAAGCACTGTATACATTTTCATTGTTATGCAGATGACACACAATTATACCTGTCAGTGAAGCCAGATGATAGTAATCAATTAGCCAAGTTAGAAGCCTGTCTTAAGGAAATCAAAGCTTGGATGACTTGTAATTTCCTGCTATTAAATTCAGATAAGACTGAAGTCATTCTTGTTGGTCCAAAAAACCTTAGAAATACCTTTCCAAATCAAACTTTCAGTTTGGATGCGGTTACTCTTTCTCTTAATAGCTCTGTGAGGAACCTTGGAATTATTTTTGATCAAGATCTGTCCTTCAATTCACATATTAAATTTGTTTCTAAGACTGCCTTCTATCATTTGCGTAATATTGCCAAGATTAGGAGCATCTTGTCTCAGAGTGATGCTGAGAAACTGATCCACGCTTTTGTTAGCTCGAGATTAGATTATTGTAATTCTTTGTTATCAGGCTGTCCTAAAACATCTTTAAAAAGTCTTCAGCTGATCCAAAATGCTGCAGCAAGAGTTTTAACAGGTACTAGAAAGAGAGATGATATCTCTCCGGTTCTGGCCTCCCTTCATTGGCTTCCCATAGAGTTTAGAATTAAGTTTAAAATCGTTCTTCTTACTTAAAAAGCTCTAAACAATCAGGCTCCTTTTTATTTAAAAGATCTGATACTACCGTATTATTCTAACAGAACACTACACTCCCAAAATGCAGGATTACTTGTAATACCTAGAATCTCCAAAAGTACAATGGGAGGCAGAACCTTCAATTATCAAGCTCCTCTCCTGTGGAACCAGCTGCCAATCTGGATTCGGGAGTCAGACTCAATCTCTGTTTTTAAGAATAGGGCTAAAACCTACCTTTTTGATATAGCCCACAATTAGGGAGGGATCATGTGTTTCTGAACCCTCCCTTAGTTATGCTGCTAATAGGTTTAGTCAGCCGGGGGACCTCCAATAATGCACTGGGCCTCACTCCTTTCTTCACTCTCAATGAAATATTTTTTTTTGCTGGTCATTAACATCTGTTTGTTCTCTCCCATAGATTGAGTCCCCATCGTGCTGTTTGCTCTCTACATGTCTGTTCTTTTCTTCTTCTCTATCCCCTCACCCCCCAGCCAGTCGCAGCAGATGACTGCCCCTCCCTGAGCCTGGTTCTGCTGGAGGTTTCTTCCTGTTAAAAGGGAGTTTTTCCTCTCCACCGTCGCCAAGTGCTTGCTCACGGGGGATCGCCTGATTGCTGGGGTCTTTCTGCAACTGTGGGGGTTCCCCCTACAGTTGATAGTGCTATGAGATGACTGTTGTTGTGAAATGGCGCTATATAAATAAAGTTGAATTGAATTGAATCTTTCTCTCTCTGAGCTCTGTCTAATTCAGGTTCTCTCTCTGTCTTATGGTGATATACAAACAGGTTTGAAAATATCAAGTGTCATGTTTTGTCCTTAAGGATTTTTTTTTGCCATGGTTTACATAAATGACAAAAATATGTGTATTTTTTTGTATTTTTATTCTAGTGTTTCTTTTTTCCATTGAGATAGTAGGGAAGGGAAAGAAACATTCATAATAGTAATGTACTCATGCATACTTAAATTATATGATCAGGTGGGTATAGTTACCGGAAATTCTACTCATGTAAAAGCAGTGCTTTGAAATTAATAATTAAAAGTAGACAACCAGGACTTCCGGTTATGGCCGCCGCGTAGAAGGACGTGCTTCCCTCTACTCTGCTCCTAAAAAAAAAAAATCGGCAAATAACTCTTATCAATTGGAACAAAAACTATCCCAGCGTTTGGGCGAGGACATGCCGGTAAAGCCTAAGGCTGGGAAATCAGGTGGAGGAAAAACTGAACCGCCGAAACAGTCCAAATTAACGGACTTTCACGTCTGTGACGCAGCAGAGAAATTCCCAGATATGGCAGAACAAGCTAGCGGAGGAGCGGTGACTGCTGACGACGGCACAGGTGCGGTGCTCGCTGCCATTAGTTCAATGAGAGCAGACTTCTCCACTAAACTTGACGGGATTATTGCAGCGATTGAAGGAATGAAAAAGGAGTTAAGCGACTGTATGGAACGGGTGTCGCAGGTGGAGCTCCGAATTTCCAGTGCTGAGGATGACGTCACCAGCCTACAATTAAAGGTGCGCACATTGGAATTAAAAAATAAATGTCTGGAAGATAATGTTCTGGATTTAGAATCCCGGTCGAGACGGAATAACCTGAGGCTGGTGGGTCTCCCGGAGAGAACGGAGGGTCTGGATCCATGTTCCTTTTTGGAAAAGTGGATCCCAGAAGCGCTGAACAACGCGGAGCTGCAGTCATCAGTCGTTCTGGAAAGCGCCCACCGAATTGGCCCACCGAGAGATAACAAGGCAGCACAGAGGACGCTGATTATGAAGTTCCTCAGCTACAGAGACAGGATGACGATCTCCAACGCGGCGCGAGCCAAAGGAGAAATTAAATACCAGGATCAACAGGTGCGGTTCTATCCAGATTTGGCCACAGGAATCCAACAATTAAGGAAACAGTTCGACCCCGCCCGTAAAGAGCTGCGCAACCTTGGGATTCGTCATGGAGTGATTTATCCTGCAAGACTGCTGGTCACGTATAAGGGCAGAACCCACATCTTCAGGACCCCTGAGGAGGCGCAGGAGTTCATCAAGAAGATCCAAGAAGAGACTGGTGGGAGCTAAGCATGAACAAAATATAAGGTAGAATATTTAAGCATTTGCACAGGCATCTGACTGATCTGAAGCATATAGCAAGTTTACAAAATATAGATTGTATTATATATTTAAAAAAAAAAACCCTATGATGTACAAAGTTGCTGTAAAATTTAGGAGTTAAGTTGGAAAACTACAGAAGAGAGTTAATGTTACGTCATTAAAAGCAGTAGAGTTAGGGTGATTGAGAGGAGAAAGAAAGAGTGGTTTTGACTGATCCTCGCGGGTGTGGAGCAGTCAATGGCTTTAGCGGGAGACGGAATTTTTTTTTTGATTTTGGGGGGATTACCACGAATGTGGGAAGGGGGAATTTGTTTGTGTGTAGTTTGTAGGATGAATGTTCAACCACTCATGTTTTTGCTTCTCTGTGTGGGCATGTTTACATTGCAAGGTAATCTCAAACTCCTTATTGATCATAGACCAAAGCGTTAATCTCAATTTAACCTCATGGAATTGCAGAGGTCTACAAAATTTAAAAAAAACTTAAACAAGTTATGAATAAAATAAAAGACATGGGTTCAAAAATTGTGTTTTTACAAGAAACTCATCTAATAGAGGAGGATGTAAAAAGAATTAGGAGAAGATGGCAAGGAAGTGTATTCACCTCATCATTTTCATCCCAAGCCAGGGGAGTTATGACTCTCATACATAAATCAGTCCCATTCCAAGTGAAAAATGTAATTGGAGACAAATTTGGAAGATATCTAATCATTCAAGGATCTTTGTTATTAGAAAATATAAATTTGGTGAACTTATACGGTCCCAATATAGATTATCAAAATTTCTTTACTAATTTATTCCTTATTTTATCTTCACTTACAGGACAACATATAATAGCAGGGGATTTTAATTGTACATTGAATCCCAGTATAGATAGATCAACAGGACTGGACTGTACACACAATGGATGCAGGATGATCATTAATCATTTTATGAAAGAATTGAGATTGCTAGATATATGGAGAGAAATGAAACCACAAATTAAAGCCTGTTCTTGTTATTCTATTATCTACAAGACATTCTCACCTATTGACTATTTTTTGATCTCCACAGAATTAAGGTCCAAGATTCAAAACTGCTTCTATGATAATATTGTGATCTCTGATCATGCACCCTGCTGTCTAATATATGTAGATAAGAAATTGACAAAGGATCCAGGTAGGTGGCAATTTCAGCATAAATGGCTTCAGGATGAGGAATTTGTTAAGTACATAGAAAAACAGATAGATGAGTTCTTTGATATCAATACTACACAAACATCAGCATGTATAAAGTGGGAGGCTTTCAAAGCTTTTATTAGGGGGCATATTATTAGTTATACAGGTTCAAAATCTAAGAAGACTCGAGAGGAGAGAGTCCAATTGGAACATAAAATAAAAATTCTTCAAGAAAAAGTGTATGCAGGAAGTGACCCAAAGTTAGAGAACGAATTACTGATTCTGAGAGCTGAATATGACAAAAAAATCAGCGAATAGAGCTGCCTCGAGTCTTCTAAGATTGAAGCAATCTTTTTATGAACAAGGTGAAAAATCAGGAAAATTATTGGCATGGCAGATTAAACAATTAGAATTTAAAACACCAATTACCAGTATTATAAGTAATGGACAGCCAGTTGTAGATCCTTTAGAAATTAATAGTGCCTTTAGAGATTATTATGAAAAATTATATAATACAAAAAATGAAACTGACTTAACAAAACTAAATGGGTTTTGGGACGGATTATCTATACCGTGTATTCCAAATGAAAACAGGGAGATACTGGAGTCTAAAATTAGTCAAGAAGAAGTTGGGCTAGCCATTGATAATATGAAATCAGGAAAAAGTGCAGGACCAGATGGTCTTCCAGTTGACCTCTACAAAAAATTTAAGAATAAATTAATAAAACCATTTTTGGAAATGGTTTTAGAAGCATTTCAAAATAGTAATTTACCACCATACATGAATAATGCCTTAATTGTACTGTTGCCAAAACCAGGTAAACCCTCTAATAAATGTGAAAATATGAGACCAATAAGCCTATTAAATGCTGACCTTAAGATATTATGTAAAATTTTAGCAAGACGAATACACGAAATATTACCAAATATTATTAACCGAGATCAGAATGGCTTTATAAAGGGAAGACAAGGCTTCCATAATGTAAGAAGACTATTTAATATTATCTATTCTAATAAAGAAGCACCGGATACAGCTGTCCTATCATTGGACGCCGAAAAGGCCTTTGATAGGGTTGAATGGCCCTTTCTTTTTGAAGTTTTACAAAGGTTTGGAATTGGAAATAATTTCATAAAATGGGTTCAGATAATATACAATAATGCTACAGCAGAAATCCTAACAAACAGCAATATTTCAAAATCAATAAATATCAATAGAGGATGTCGACAAGGCTGCCCACTTTCACCTTTACTGTTTACTATGGCAATTGAACCTTTAGCGATGGCAGTACGTTTACATCCACAAATATATGGAATTAAGGTTGGACCAACAGAACATAAAATCTCCCTGTATGCCGATGACATAATTTTGTTTATGTCGAATCTTAAAAAATCAATTCCGACCTTGTTGAATTTAATAAAGAATTTTGGGGAAATATCAGGATATAAAATAAATAAAACTAAATCTTCAATATTAATGCTAAATGAGACCCAGAGAAATCACCCAGTTCCTGAGGTAAATCAATTCAATGTTGTAAATCAGTTTAAATATTTAGGAATCCAAATTGTGCCTAAGCTAGAATTAGTCGCCAGTATCAACTATGAAGCCTTAATGACAGACATTAATGAGTTACTTCAGAGATGGATGTCATTACCAATGTCGATGATTGGGAGAATCAATATACTTAAAAGTAATATTTTACCCAAAATACTTTATTTATTTCAATACATTCCTTTCCCACCACCTTCAGATCTATTCTCAAGAATTAAAAAAAAGTTAGTGGAATTTTTATGGAACAATAGGAAGGCTAGATTACGTCTGTCCTTACTATATTTACCATTTGATCGTGGAGGTCTGAAATGTCCAAACTTTATGTTGTATTACTGGTCAGCACAACTGAGGTCTATGACATATTATTTTTCATCAAATGATCTCCCTCACTGGACTGAAATGGAATCATACAATTTACCTTTACCTCTTCCCATATTCATATACTCAGACTCGGCAAAAAAATTACAGAAACAAGTTAAAAATCCATTTGTAAAGCATATGATCAAAATATGGTGTGAAACCACAAAATATTTAAAAGAACCACACTTACTGTCACAATTTAGCCCAATATGGGGTAATCAATATTTTAAACCAGGGAGAGCGGATGCTGTATTTAAAGTATGGAATTTGAAAGGGATTCAAAAGATTCAAGACTTATTTCTGTCATGTTCAGATAACATGATGTCTTTTGAAGAACTGAGGATCAAATTTAATCTTAATAGAACACATTTTTTTTAAAATATCTTCAGCTTAGGAACTTTATTCGATCAAATCAAAATAATGCTCTCATCCGACCAACTTATTCATCCTTGGAAAAAATTTTGACGAAAGATAGTAAGAGAAAGGGTATTATTTCAGAGTTTTATAACTCATTGACATTATTCTCAAGTGAAAACTCACAGAAAAGATTGAATTATTGGAAAGAAGACCTGCAAACTGAAATCTCAGAGGACCAATGGGAATTGGCTTGTACAGAAGCTCAAACCAAATCAATAAATGTACGTCTTAAATTGATACATTTTAAATGGTTAATGCGGATGTATGTTACACCGGAGGAGTTAAATAGATATAACAAAAACATACCAGATACATGCACAAAATGTATGGAAAGTAAAGGAACCCTATTTCATTGTTTATGGGAATGTAGAAAAATTAGAATGTTTTGGGAAGAGGTAAGGGTAACAATTGAAAAAATAATTTCAAAACAAATCATATTGAATCCTAAATTGTTTTTGTTGGGTCTGTATCCAGAAAAGCACAGCTTTAATAAGAGTGAAAGAGCATTCATAGACCTCAGTTTGCTTAATGCCAAAAAATGTATTGCACTATTGTGGAAAAAGACTCATAGACCAGATGTGACTCAGTGGTTAAGACAGATGTTAACAAACCTTCCACTAGAAAGAATAACATACATACTGAAATCAAAAGAAATTGTGTTTGAGAATATATGGAGACCTTTCATTGATTATGTAAAGAATTTAAACATAACTCTTGAAGAAGAAGGTGAATGATGTGTGTGGACCTTGTAAATTCCAAACTGGTGAATGTATAATATGCATACTTATGTAATGGATTGCCTAGACTAAACGGAGGAGCATTGTCGAAGACCTGTCTTTGTTAGTGGTTGTTGGTGTTTTAGTACAATTTTTTTTTTAATTACTTTAGTGTTAGTGTTTGATTGTTTGTGTTGTGTTTGTAAAAAAGGTTCAATAAAAAATATTGTGAAAAAAAAAAAGTAGACAACCAAAAATTTCTAGTTGAGTTAAGGGTACAAAGGGCACCCACTTAAAAACTTGAGCAATGACTTCAGTCTTTAAAGTTTGAGGTTTTTCTCAAAATTTTTTTAACAATTTTCTCATAGTTTTCTACTTTTTTCTGTAAATCTAAAGTTGAAACCATGTTCCTCAAATATGTAATTTCTTCTTGTAAAATTGACTTGAATTGTATATTTGAAACTTTATTATAAATTTGTGGATTATTTTGTCTAATTTTTGTCTTTTTTCAAATAAAATTAGAGGGGTTTTTTTTTTTAGATAAATTTGAAACAGACTGGTAATTTTTTTTTTACTTTTTCCTAATAACAATTTACATTTTTGACCATAATTTTGCAGTCAGAACAGAACAATAATTTAACTCTGATTACAAAGAAAAAATATTAATAAAATTGTATTTAATGAAATAAATTAACTTAAATGACCAAGGATGCCGTTATTTCTGTTATAATATTTCTTTATATTTATAGCTGTTTTGTTTTTTTTCAGAAATCTCCTCACCACACAGGCAGCAGGAAAAACCTCCCTTATTTTGAAATCAAATGTTGACATGTTTAGTTTGTCTGAAGGCTGCTGACAGATTAAAGTCATTGACTTCATGAATTTCGGTCATCTTAACCTGCCAGGTACATAATAGAGAACTGTATCGGACTCTAAAGACATAGTTCACCACAATATGTGTTCATGTACAGAATGATCTGTTTAGGCAGTTATAGTTGTGCGCTCAGGCTTTCTCATCAGGCACCTCTCTAGGCAGCCACTGAAGGACCTCAGTTTAGAGTGAAAATGGAGCTAGCATTTTTACCTCCGGCCTGGAGGAGGTTATGTTTTTGCCAGCGTCTGTCTGTTTGTTTGTCTGTTGGTTAGCCTTGTTGGAAATGGTACAAGGAAGAACTGATTAAATTTTGGGGATGATCCGGATCACCGTCTGGAAACAGGAATTTTTTAAAGGATTCTTTAACATTGTGAGATACGGCCATTTTCAACATGTGTGCAGGGGCAATAGATGGCGCTGGTCGTCGTGTCTGACGAACACAAACTCCGCGTTCTTCAAAGTTTTAGGCACAAAAGCACGCTGAAAACTGTGGTGGGCAGGGCCCGCCAGCGTGCCTGTGTTCGCGCTACGCTGCAAAAACTGAGACGGGCAGCTGTCCTGCGTGGGATTATTTGGCAGAAATTCCCCGGGCAGCCATAGGGGCTGTGCAAAAACCAGCTCTCTGCCGGGGAAGCTTCCAAATCCTCTTTTTTTCTGCAGAGCGCAAACCCAATAAAACCCATGGCAACCTGTCTACCCAATTTGCATCCGTCAGTGAAGCCCTCAGTGCTGCTTTCAGTGATCTATGAAAACGCTCGCAGCGTTCTTCAAAGTTTTAGGCACAAAAGCACGCGGAAAACAGTGGTGGGCAGGGCCCGCCAGCGTGCCTGTGTTTGCGCTACGCTGCAAAAGCTGAGACTGGCAGCTGTCCGGCGCCGGATTATTTGGCAGAAATTCCCCGGGCAGCCATAGGGGCTGCGCAAACACAAGCTCTCAGCCGGGGAAGCTTCCAAATCCTCTTTTGCCGCAGAGCGCAACCCCAATAAAACCCACGGCAACCTGTCTACCCAATTTGCATCCATCAGTGAAGCCCTGAGTGCTGCTTTCAGTGGAGGAGATGGACACAACAGCAACACTTCAGTTTATTACCTCCGCCAAGGAGGTAATGCTTTTACTACTGAACCACTAATCCTATCATTGTGAATCCAATTGCTAATCATATGTTTTCATGGTCAAGGAATCTGAAAACGTACACACAAACACTGTATGGGGGGGAACTGTGGCGCTTGGCTGAGGTCTGCGCTCTCCGAGTGCTTTTCTAGTTAGCTTTTGCTTTTAGTCACTGCTGCTGGAGGATAAAAACGGCACGTCTGCTCATGCGAGAAAAGAGAGAAATTGCCAGTCTCTTCATTCCTGCAGTTCTGACAGAGCATAACTCAATATTGTAGTGGCTGGTGAAATATATCCTCAGCAATTCATCAGTCCCCCTCGTCTTACCCTTCATATGAAGCCGGCTGCATATGAATTCTAACCACATCTCTTAGCTAAGCAACTCTTCCATTATTGCTCCCGTTAACAGCGGGTTAAAACCGTGATAAACGCCTCCAGTGCTTAACATACATACCTCTTCTGATTTTTTTCCCCGTTTAAAGTACTTAAACTCATGTTTTTGTTGACAGTCATGCTTAGTGAAACACTGCCTGCTGACTGAGTCGAGAACCCGCATGGGCGGGGTGCTTCTAAACTCCGCGCAGATGACGGCCACACGCGTTGTTCGTGTGCGCGCTTGCGGAAAGTCATTGCTTCATATATTTTTCTTAATAAAATCATATCGGCTTGACGTGGCGGTACCATTTTTGGCGAGGCAGGCCGCCATGGAGAAATGTTACCAGAGGAAGCCCTGCATTGTGTGTGTTGAACTTCGCCTCTAATTGTGGACAGATAGCTGAGCTGAGTGAGCATATGTCAGTCTCTTTGCATGCAAACATGCATTATGGTTGTTAGCTCCCTATTTACTCAGCAAAATACAGAAATCTCTTCAGTCAGACCACACACCTCATGCATTATGGATAGTGTACGGGGGAATGGCAAACCCCACGTGACACATTCAAGTGAGAGGCACACACAGCTGTCATTTTGGATGTTTGCGTAGGCACAGTTGTTTGTTGGGCTCAACCCCCAAATCAAATGTCTAATTTGTGTTTCTGTGTGTGTGTGTGTGTGTGTGTGTGTGTGTGTGTGTGTGTGTGTGTGTGTGTGTGTGTGTGTGTGTGTGTGTGTGTGTGTGTGTCTTTTCAAAGGAACCTGAGTTCAGCTGGGGAGGAGGCCAGAAAACAGATGCGAACTTGCGAGGGCCTGGTTGACTCACTGCTCTATGTAATCAAAGCCTGCGTAAACACCTCGGACTTCGACAGCAAGGTGCGCTCAACAATGAGCAACCATCCATGCAGCTGGAAAGATAACAGGCAGCCACATGAGACCAGGGGAAAAATCTGTCTCGCCATGTAGAATAAATATTTTGTTGAAGTGATCCTCACAAGAGTCATTTAGGACAACCCAAACTTTGAGAATGTAATTTAACAGCTACCACACATGTACAGGCTTTGCAAATTTTTCTGGGAAAGCGGTAGATAATAAATCACACCTCCAATGCATTGTGATATACATAAGAAGTCAGTGGGCCCATCTGTTGTAGTTAAAAATAATCTCACCTTGGAGGAAGACCCCATAGTTTAGTCAAACATATATCTATTCTGTCATTCTGTGAAGCAAAGCTAAACTGCTGTCCTGCTGAATTAAATCCATTTGCCTTGGCCCTTGAAATTTTCTCCATATAGACCCTTGGGTTCCATACCTAATTGATATCATTGTAATAGACCAAATTACACTGGCTGCAGATATTGTAGTGTGCTGCACAAGCTTTATGGTATTATCATGGTGATTAGGAGAGCCACTGCTGTAGCTGCCCTCCACAACCCCTTTCTCTTTGTGCCCGGCAGATTGTAGAGAACTGTATTTGCACTCTAAGGAACCTATCATACCGTCTGGAGCTGGAGATGACGCCATCCAGGCTTATAGAGGGTCAGGAGGTGGACGGGTTACTGGGTACAGAGTCACCCAGCAAGGAGGTGGATTCCAGCTGCTGGGGTCGAAAGAAAAAGAAGAAAAAAAACAGCTTTCAGGAGGACACAGTGAGTGTGGCGAAGGACACGTATGAATGACACAACTTCTGGCATCACAGAAAACCACACAGTCTATTTGTATTACACACTTATATAAATTCTGAATATTACAAGTTGTTTACAGGTCTTTAAAGTGTTTCTAGTTCATTTATCCAGAATTATGGCTTTAATATTACTTAAATTACATTTAATCCTTAAATCCATATCTCAAAAGTCTTAAAAATGCCACACATGTTCAATAAGAATGCTTCTTTTCCATTGGTTGAATGAAGAAACGTTAGTGTTCAGTTTTGTGAATGTACTGCAATTATTGCAGAAATTGTCACTTAACAAGAAAATCTACAAGGAAGAAGTAGCACTTTGTAACAAAAAAAGTCTCAAAACTAGAAAAATTAGAATTGGAGAATAAAGGTACTAAATTATTTTGAAGAGTCAGAGTTGCTTTAAAAAAGCAAATGAATTGAGGAGAAAAATTCTAAAGTCAAATGCAAATTTAAGAGAAAAGCAGAATGAAGAATTTGCAGAATTTTCAGCTTAAGTAAATATTTCTGTTTTGCAAATGTATAGTGTTAAATTTGATCAGATGGCTTTAAAATATAAAAGTCCAAAATGTAACTTCCATAAAGCTGCATGTACTCTGTTTCAATAATAGTTCTGACTCTTAACACGATCTCTTTGGTCAGTGGGACGGTGTAGGGCCCATCCCTGGCTTCTCAAAGTCTCCTAAGGGTGCAGAAATGCTGTGGCACCCTGCAGTGGTTAAACCTTACCTGACACTCCTGGCTGAGAGCTCAAACCCTGCCACTCTGGAGGGTGCCGCTGGGTCCCTTCAGAATCTGTCAGCTGGCAACTGGAAGGTACAACACCAGCATCTGTTCTCTCCATCCACACTCACACTTGTTTTGTATGCTGTTAGTGGCTGTAGCTAAGCACCTCTTCACCTTTTGATATTCTTCTGTGTGAATGTCTGCACCCTTTTGAAGTTTTAATGCCATTTGTGTGTACAGTTCGCAGCATACATTCGTGCAGCAGTGCGTAAGGAGAAAGGACTGCCCATCTTAGTGGAACTGCTACGGATGGACAATGACAGGGTGGTGTGTTCAGTTGCCACTGCTCTGAGAAACATGGCGCTGGATGTCAGGAACAAAGAACTTATAGGTGAGCAGCGTCACACTTTTTGTTTAGACTGTAATGACCCTTTTTTGGATGAATTATTTTGTAGACATTATATCAACTTTAGGATTTTCAGTGTTTTTCCTTAATTAGAACAACACTTCCTTTTCTCTTGCTGTAACAATAAGTTGGTAATGGGTTTAACCTTGCAAACACAGTGTTTTTCCTGGTATATGTACATGGCTGTTTGGGTACAGTGAGAATGTAAAAACAACTGGGCAATGAGTCCGAGTTCCATTATTTTACAGAAATGTTTGTATTTTTTCAATGACCATGACTGAATGTTTGAGGAAATCAACCCTTTATGAACAAAGCTGGCTGAAAATATGAAGATCATTACACAGCTGGTGATTTTGGTTCTATGACCATTTTACAGTAGCAACAAAAATACTTCTTGTTGGAGAAACCCTGAACCCTTACCTTTATATAAAGGCAAGTACATGCACAGTACTAAGTAAGTACTAAGTACAGGTTTTTACTTGGCACCTGATCAAGAGAAACGGATGTCATTTTCGGATTCAGCGGTGCAAAATTGTCTTAAATCAGTTGAAAAGACAGTTGAAAAAACACAGACAACTTACAAAAAAATTATTTTTGTAACCCTGTGTTATATAATGTTAATGGTTCTGTACCAGTTCTGTGTTTTTTTGTGAAAGTCATATAGCAGGTTGTTTGAAAATTTAAATCCCCAGTCATATGACCATTTTACCACTTATATCCTGGAGCTGTGTATTCACTATCTTGCAAAGCTCTCTTCAGCTCTGACATTGTGATCTCAAGGTCTAACACAGTCATGTCCTCTTTCACTTCATTTTTTAAGTTTGCATTTTCTCTAAGTTTATGCTGCCTTTGCTGTCTGTGACTTTCACCAAGATGGTCTCCTCTATGCACTGCTGCAAATGCTCTACCTAGGACCTCTGCCTTTTCTTTGTGTGATACAGCCATCTTAAAGCCACTAAAGCTGGAATTTTAACTGATACCCTTTTCCCACTCATTTTTTTAAACATACCCCAGACATCACCTAGTTCTGTTTTCTTACCAAGGGTGGATCAAAATTCTCTCCATGTTGACCTTTTCCTGTTTTTAATAATCCTTAGAGCTACTGCTTGCTATTGCAGCATTCAGAATGTGATTGGTTACCTGACTTGAACACTCTTCTATGCCACCTTCTAATGTCACCAAATGACATGAGTGAACACAATATTGTCTAAATTTTCCCCAATTTGCCTTGTCAAAACACCATCTTGTAAAACATCTTCCCTCTTGTATACATACTTCAGTTTTAATGACTGTAAGTATTGGGAAGTGATCACTTCCCATAGTTGTCCTGTTCATAACCGTCCATTCACAGGTGCTCACTAAAGAATCAGATACCAGAGTCAGGTCAATACATGATAATGTGCCTCTATGCACATCCACCCTGGTACCTTCACCACTGTTGAGACAAATTAACAATCTTTCATCTAACATCTCTTGCACAGCATTTCCATTGTTATCTGTATGTGTGCTTCCCCACAAGCTATTGTGGGCATTAAAGTCTCCACACCATACCTCTTTCATATGCCCTTCCCCTGCCATAACACTGAAAGTATCTGCTGTTAACTTCCTACTTAGGTTGTAATAATTAATCAGCTTAATATTTCCTTGTCCATTTGGCCTATATATTTCAATAATATTACACTCTATACCCTCAGGGGAGGGAATCACCCTATATGCCAGGCCATCTTTAATGAAAGTGGCACATCCTCCTCCATTTACAGTGTTAATTCTATCCTGTCTGATTGAACTGTATCCTGGAATAACAAAATCTAAGTGAGGTTGAAGCCATGTCTCCTGTACACATCCTACCTGTGGAACAACTTCTAGTTTGTAAAGATACTTCTTGAGTTCTTGTCCGTTGCTATAAGACTCATCGCATTCCACTGTAGTATGTGTAGTACCATAATTAAGGTCTTGTTTCAGCATGTGCAGTCTCCCCAGTTTCAGCTTTCAATAAAGCATGAATCTGGTCAGCTGTGATATCTTTCACATCTAGGAAGTTTCCTGCTGCTTCCACAGCGGTTTTGATTCTTTCACTTTTCTTCTTTAGCTGTGCAGCAACATTCATGGTGTGGCAGATAAAAGCTATAAAGTTTGTCCTCTTAACTATCAATGTGTCATCATCCATTTTGCATTTGTGAACACAAACATTCCTTGCAGCCGCACGATCCTGTGCTTGCGTGGGACCCGTTGATTGCTGGGTTTCCATTTGAACTGAACTTCTTTGAGGAAGGCCTGCTGTGTTTCTGACTATTCCTGCCTCTCTAACTGTCTTTAGAGCTTCCGCATACGAGATTTTCTTAGTTATTCTGATTTCCTGGACTTGTCTAGCTTCCCTCTGCACAACACATCCTCCATATGCAGCACTGTGCTCACCCCCGCAGTTGCAACACTTTACTTTGGTGTCCTTGTCACATTCACCATATTCGTGCTCCCCTCCACATCTAGCACATCTTAGCTTTCCCTTACATTGCTGAGCAGTGTGACCCATCCTTTGACATTTGTAGCACCTGAGTGGCTTTGGGACGTATTCTCTGACACTGTAATACATGTATCCTATTAGGACTGATTTAGGGAGTGTTTCCTCAAACTGAATCATGACAGACAGTGTGTCCTTCAGTGAACCTTCTTTTTTACTCTTTTAGCCTTTTCACATCCTTCACCTTTCCTACTTGGATCTCGTTTTTCACTTCTTCCATAGACATGCACAAAGGGACACCTGATATAACTCTCCCTCAAGTTAGCTGTCACACCAGGAACATGTGCCTTCATTTGTTCTCCGTTTAGACATGTCATGGACTCTGGGCGCATGCGCATGCAGCAACCGGCAGCTGGTGAAAAAAGTCTGTCGTCTGTGTCTCTGTTTTTACGCACTTTAATGTGTTTAAATGAAATTCTCTGTCGTTTTTGTCCTTGAATGTTTGTGGGCTGTATAACGAAGAGCTCCCTGGTTCCATCAATATAGAATTCCTCCTTACTTTTGCACTGCTGCTTCTTTCCCACCGGCTCTTTGTCTCTGAGGTAAGCGCAATCACGATCATGCCGGGGAGAATACAATATTCCAGAGACATGTTACTTCATTTAAACACGGATAATGCAGTATCTGTGATTGAGTCTATGCTGCAACTGCCGGACTTTATTTTAAGAGACTTTCATGGACACAGCGATGAAAAGAGAGACAAGAGGAGGAAACGTGGAAATCGTGGAGGCGTGAAATTAAGCCTGAGGAGACGTCAGTTTACCAGCATTCCTCTTCCTTCCATGATTTTGGGGAACGTACAATCCCTGAGAAATAAAGTAGATGAAATTCAAGGGAATGTACGCTACCAGAAGGACTTCAAGAACTGCTGTGTCATGGCTTACACGGAGACGTGGCTTACGGCGCAAGACCCGGATGCGGACCTGTGGATTGACGGCTTTGGAGCCCCACTTTGCTCGGATCGGCAGGAAGAGGTAATGGGGAAACGTCAGGGGGGCGGCGTATGTTTATACATGAATAAACAGTACTGCACATCTGTAACGGTCAGAGAGCGCATCTGTACACCCGATGTGGAGCTTCTGTCCATATCGCTACGCCCCTTTTATCTGCCCCGCGAGTTCCCCCAACTTTTCATCACGACTGTGTACATTCACCCAAGGGCAGACGCTGACTCCGCCTCCAGCGCCGTCTTTGATGTGGTACAGCGGTTGCAGTCAATTTCTCCAGAGGCTCCAAACTTTATTCTTGGGGATTTTAACCATGTTTCTTTAAAGAAGACACTTAAAAACTTTTATCAGTATGTCTCCTGCCCAACCAGGCGAAAAAAGACATTGGACCTGTGCTATGGATCCATTGAGAGGGCCTATAAATCCCTTCCCCTTCCTCCTTTAGGATCCTCAGATCACAACTGTGTATATTTGCTGCTCACATATAAAACTGCTCTCAGAAGAGGCAAGGTGAAGACCAGAGATATAGATGTGTGGACAGAGGATTCAGTGCACTGCCTCCAGGAATCGGACTGGGAGGTTTTCACAATGTCCTGCAGGGATGATTTGGACTCTTTGGTAGACGTCACATACTCATACATGGCTTTCTGTAAAAATAATGATCATTCCACGTAAACGTGTCAAAATATATCCCAACAACAAGCCATGGGTTACAAAATCAGTTAAATCCTGCTTACAGAGGAAAGCACTTGCCTTTAAACAGGGGTCTGTTGCTGAGCTACAGGTTGCCACAAAAGAGCTGAAGTCCGAAATTTTAAGAGCAAAACAGAATTATAAATCAGAATTGGAAAGCAAGATGACGATAAAGAAACTTGGTTCAGCCTGGGCCAGTATGAAAACTATTGCAGGCCTTCAGAGCTCAGAGCGCAGTAATCATGTGTTTTTAGATGGTTTTAATTCAGACACAGAGCTGGCTAATGCTCTTAATTGTTTTTATGGTCGTTTTGATTCCTCTGATTTTAGCACAAAAACCCAAGATTTGAAACAGAAACTCAAAGACAATCAGCACTTTAATATTGAGGTGCAGGATATTAAAAGGGAGTTCTGTGCTGTAAAAGTGAACAAAAGTCAGGGCCCTGATAATATATGTGGGCGATTGGTAAAGTCCTGTGCACATGAACTGAGTCCTGTATTTCACTACATTTTTCAATAAGTCCTTACAGACACAACATGTGCCTAAGAGCTGGAAAGATGCCGTGGTTGTTCCCGTTCCAAAATCCAGCTGTCCTAAAATGGTAAACGACTTTAGACCAGTTGCTTTGACTTCAATTTTAATGAAAATTTTTGAAAAACTGGTCAGATTTGAGGTCCTAAAGCAGACTGAACATGCATTGGATCCTTTGCAGTTTGCATATAGGGCTCACAAAGGAGTGGAGGATGCCACTGTCACTCTGTTTAACATGCTTTTTAAACATCTGGATTTTAATGGGACACACGCCAGGCTTTTATTTGTGAACTTTTCCTCCGCCTTTAATACAATCCAACCTCATATTTTAGTTGAAAGGCTCCTGCAACAATTTGATTTGAGCAATAATCTGGTGGGTTGGATTCTGGATTTCTTAACCAACAGGACACAGAATCTCGGTCGAGACAGAATAACTTGAGGCTGGTGGGTCTTCCAGAGGAATCAGAAGGTCGGGACGTATGTTCCTTTCTGGAAAAGTGGATTCCGGAGGTGCTGGGCAGCGAGGAGTTGCAATCAGCAGTGGTTCTGGAAAATGCGCATCGCATTGGCCCACGGAGAGATAAGGGACCGCCGAGGACCTTAATTATGAAGTTTCTTAGCAACAGAGACAGGATGAAGATCTTCAACGCTGCACGAGCTAAAGGAGAGATTAAACACCAGGACCAGCAGGTGCGGTTCTACCCAGATTTGGCCACAGGAATCCAACAATTGAGGAAGCAGTTTGATCCCATACGTAAGGAGCTGCGCAACCTTGGGATTCGTCATGGTGTAATCTATCCTGCGAGACTGCTGACCACGTATGAGGGCAGAACCCACATCTTCAAGACCCCAGAGGAGGCGCAGGAGTTCATCAAGAAGATCAAAGAAGAAGAAGAGACTGGTGGGAGCTAAGCATGAACAAAATATAAGGTAGAATAATTAAGCATTTGCACAGGCATCTGACTGACTTGAAGTAAATAGTAAGTTTACAAAATATAGATTGTATTATATATTAAAAAAACAAAACAAAAACAAAACAAACAAAAAAAAAACTATGATGTACAAAGTTGTTAAAAATTTTGGAGTTAAGTTGGAAAACTACAGAGGAGAGTTAATGTTACGTCATTAAAAGCAGTAGAGTTAGGGTGATTGGGAGGATGAAGAAGGAGTGGCTTAGGCTGTTCCCCGTGGGTGTGGAGCGGTCGATGGCTATATCGGGAGACGGAATTTTTCTTTTGATTTTGGGGGGTTTCCCACAAGTGTGGGAAGGGGAAATTTGTTTGTGTGTAGTTTGTAGGATGAATGTTCAACCACTCATGTTTTTGCTTCTCTGTATGAGCACGTTTACACTGCAAGGTAATCCCAAACTCTCTATTGATCATAAACCAAAGTGTTAATCTTAATTTAACTTCATGGAATTGCAGAGGTCTACAAAATTTAAAAAAACTTAAACAAGTTATGAATAAAATAAAAGACATGGGTTCAAAAATTGTGTTTTTACAAGAAACTCATTTAATAGAGGAGGATATAAAAAGAATTAGGAGTAGATGGCAAGGAAGTGTCTTCACCTCATCATTCTCATCCCGGGCCAGGGGAGTTATGACTCTCATACATAAATCAGTTCCTTTTCAAGTGAAAAATGTAATTGGAGACAAATTTGGAAGATATGTAATCATTCAAGGTTCTTTGCTATTAGAAAATATAAATCTTGTGAACTTATATGGTCCCAATATAGATGATCAGAAGTTATTTGCTAATTTATTTCTTATCTTATCATCACTTACAGGGCAACATATAATAGCAGGGGATTTTAATTGTACATTGAATCCAGGTATAGATAGATCAACAGGACTGGATTGCACGCACATTGGATGTAGGATGACTATTAATCATTTTATGAAAGAATTGAAATTGTTAGATATATGGAGAGAAATGAAACCACAAGTTAAAGCCTATTCTTGTTATTCCAGTACCTACAAGACATTCTCACGTATTGATTATTTTTTGATTTCCACAGAATTAAGGTCCAAGATTCAAAACTGCTTTTATGATAACATCGTGATCTCTGATCATGCACCCTGTTGTCTAATATATGTAGATAAAAAATTGACAAAGGAATCAGGTAGATGGCAATTTCAGCATAAATGGCTTCAGGATGAGGAATTTGTCAAGTATATAGAAAAACAGATAGACGAGTTCTTTGACATCAATACTACACAAACATCAGCATGTGTAAAGTGGGAGGCTTTCAAAGCTTTTATTAGGGGACATATTATTAGTTATACAGGATCAAAATCTAAGAAGACTCGAGAGGAGAGAGCTAAATTGGAACATAAAATAAAAAGTCTTCAGGAAAAAGTGTATGCAGGAAGTGACCCAAGGTTGGAGAATGAATTACTGATTTTGAGAGCTGAATACGACAAAAAATCAGCGAATAGAGCTGCCTCGAGTCTTCTAAGATTGAAACAATCTTTTTATGAACAAGGTGAAAAATCAGGAAAATTATTAGCATGGCAGATTAAACAATTGGAAATTAAAACACCAATTACCAGTATTATAAGTAACGGACAGGTAGTTATAGATCCTTTAGAAATTAACAGAGCCTTTAGAGATTACTATGAAAAATTATATGATACCAAAAATGAATCTGATTTAACAAAACTAAATGGGTTTTTGAACGAACTATCTATACCGTGTATTCCAAATGAAAACAGGGAGATATTGGAGTCTAAAATTAGTCAAGAAGAAGTTGGGCTAGCCATTGATAATATGAAATCAGGAAAAAGTGCAGGACCAGATGGTCTTCCAGTTGACCTTTATAAAAAATTTAAGAATAAATTAATAAAACCTTTTTTGGAAATGGTTTTAGAAGCATTTCAAAATAATAATTTACCATCATACATAAATAATGCCTTAATTATACTGCTGCCAAAACCAGGTAAGCCCTCTAATAAATGTGAAAATATGAGACCAATAAGCCTATTAAACGCCGACCTTAAGATAATCTGTAAAATTTTAGCAAGACGAATACAAGAAATTTTACCAAATATTATTAATCGAGATCAGAATGGCTTTATAAAGGGTAGACAAGGCTTCCATAATGTAAGAAGACTATTTAATATTATTTATTTTAATAAAGAAGCACCGGATACAGCTCTCCTATCACTGGACGCCGAAAAGGCCTTTGATAGAGTTGAATGGCCCTTTCTTTTTGAAGTCCTACAAAGGTTTGGACTTGGAAATAATTTCATAAAATGGGTTCAAATAATATACAATAATGCTACAGCAGAAATCCTAACAAATAACAATATTTCAAAACCAATAAAAATCAATAGAGGATGTCGACAAGGCTGTCCACTTTCACCTTTACTGTTTACTATGGCAATTGAACCTTTAGCGATAGCGATACGTTTACATTCACAAATATATGGAATTAAAGTTGGACCAACAGAACATAAAATCTCCCTGTACGCCGATGACATAATTTTGTTTATGTCGAATCTAAAAAAATCAAT
Source organism: Pholidichthys leucotaenia (assembly GCA_020510985.1). Classification (NCBI taxonomy): domain Eukaryota; kingdom Metazoa; phylum Chordata; class Actinopteri; order Cichliformes; family Pholidichthyidae; genus Pholidichthys; species Pholidichthys leucotaenia. The sequence continues at coordinate 45,312,296 of CM035843.1, forward strand.
TCCAACCTTGTTGAATTTAATAAAGAATTTTGGGGAAATATCAGGATATAAAATAAATAAAACTAAATCTTCAATATTAATGCTAAATGAGACCCAGAGAAATTACTCAGCCCCTGAGGTAAATCAATTCAATGTTGTAAATCAGTTTAAATATTTAGGAATCCAAATTGTGCCTAAGCTAGAATCAGTCGCCAGTGTCAACTATGAAGCCTTAATGTCAGATATCAATGAGTTAACTCAGAGATGGATGTCACTACCAATGTCGATGATCGGGAGAATCAATATACTTAAAAGTAATATTTTACCTAAAATACTTTATTTATTTCAATACATTCCCTTATCACCACCTTTAGATCTATTCTCAAGAATAAAAAAAAAGTTAGTGGAATTTATATGGAACAACAGGAGGGCTAGATTACGTCTGTCTTTATTATATTTACCATTTGATCGTGGAGGTCTGAAATGTCCAAATTTTATGTTGTATTATTGGTCGGCACAACTGAGGTCTATGACATATTATTTTTCATCAAATGATCTCCCTCACTGGACTGAAATGGAATCATACAATTTACCTTTACCTCTTCCCATATTCATATACTCAGATTCGGCAAAAAAATTACAAAAACAAGTTAAAAATCCATTTGTAAAGCATATGATCAAAATATGGTGTGAAGCTAAAAACTATTTAAAAGAACCACAGTTATTGTCACAATTTAGTCCAATATGGGGTAATCAATATTTTAAACCAGGGAGAGCGGACGCTGTATTTAAAGTATGGAATTTAAAAGGGATACAAAAGATTCAGGATTTATATTTGCCATGTGCAGATAACATAATGTCTTTTGAAGAGCTGAGGATCAAATTTAATCTCAATAGAACACATTTTTTTAAATATCTTCAACTTAGAAACTTTATTCGATCAAATCAAAATAAAGCTCTCACTCGACCTATTTACTCATCCTTGGAAAAAATGATGATGAAAGATAGTAAAAGAAAGGGTATTATTTCAGAGTTTTATAACTCATTGACACTATCTTCAAGTGAAAATTCACTGAAAAGATTAAACTACTGGAAAGAAGATCTGCAAACTGAAATTTCAGAGGAACAATGGGAATTGGCTTGTACAGAAGCTCAAACCAAATCAATAAATGTACGCCTTAAATTGATACATTTCAAATGGTTAATGCGGATGTATGTTACACCGGAGGAGTTAAATAGATATAACAAAAATATACCAGATACATGCACAAAATGCATGGAAAGTAAAGGAACCCTATTTCATTGTTTATGGGAATGTAGATTAATAAGAATGTTTTGGGAAGAGGTGAGGGTAACAATTGAAAAAATAATCTCAAAACAAATCATATTGAATCCTAAACTGTTTTTGTTGGGTCTGTACCCAGAAAAGCATAATTTTAATAAAAGTGAAAGAACATTCATAGACCTCAGTTTGCTTAATGCCAAAAAATGTATTGCACTATTATGGAAAAAGACTCATAGACCAGATGTGACTCAGTGGTTAAGACAGATGTTAACAAACCTTCCATTAGAAAGAATAACATATATACTGAAATCAAAGGAAATTGTGTTTGAGAATATATGGAGACCTTTTATTGATTATGTAAAAAATTTAATCATAACTCTTGAAGAAGAAGGTGAATGATGTGTGTGGACCTTGTAAATTCCAAACTGGTGAACATAATATGTATACTTATGTATTGGATTGTCTAGACTAAACAGAGGAGCATTGTTGAAGACTTGATTTTGTTGGTGGTTGTTGGTGTTTTTAGTGCATTTTTTTTTTGTAGTACTTTAGTGTTAGTGTTTGATTGTTTGTATCATGTTTGTTAAAAAAAAAAAGGTTCAATAAAGATATTGTGGAAAAAAAAAAAACAGGACACAGAGAGTAAGGGTCAATGGTACATTGTCTGACCAAAAGTGCTCTTCTACTGGCTCTCCTCAGGGGTGTGTGTTGTCACCACTACTCTTCATCCTGTACACAAACATGTGTCGGAGCAGACATGACAACAGACACATTATAAAGTATGCTGATGATTCAGTTATTGTCAGTCTCCTCCAGGATGGTAAGAGTGGCCACGGCCCAGTAGTTGATGATTTTGTTCACTGGTGTGAGGATTCCTGCCTGCAGCTGAATACGACAAAAACTAAAGATATGATTATTGACTTCAGGAGGAAAACTCCCAGGCACAAAGTCACCGTACTAAAAGGCCAGACCACCGAATGTGTACAATCCTACAAATATCTTGGGACGATTATTGATAGTAATTTAAACTTTGAAGAGAACTGTGAAAGGGTGTGCAAAAAAGGGTCAGCAACATATGCATTGTTTAAAGAAACTTGCACGCTTCCAAATTGACCGGACCATAATGACAGTGTTTTATCGGGCTTTTATTGAATCTGTTTTATCCTTTTCTTTAGTGTCATGGTTTGGTCAGATAAAACTGAAACAGAGGAAATCCTTGGATCAAGTAGTTAGATGGTCCAGTCGTTTGCTTGGTGAGTCACAGCTGAGCCTGACATCCTTGTACACCAGACAGGTACAGAGGATTGCTACCTCCATTTTAAATGATGACTCCCACCCTTTGCACTGCCACTTTCAGCGTCTTCCCTCAAGACGGAGGTTTGCTGTCTCAAAAAGTAAAACCCAGCGCTACAAAAACAGCTTTGTTCCTGCTGCTGTCAAAGAGTTCAACAAGTTGTAACAATATATTGCACATAATTTAGTTACCTATTTATTAACTCCATTTTATATTTACTTATTTTTGTAGGATTTTTATTTGGGTTCTAAATCTTTTATTGGGTTTTAGACCTTTGAGTTTTTAACCTCTTGCATTCCAGGATACTGCGGGCGGTCACGTCTCTGCGTCCTAGTGCATCCTCGTGCGTCCTAGTGCGCACTGTGTGTCTCAGCGCGCACTGAAAAAAAAAAAAGCTGCATTTCCGTTCTTCCACTACAGACACAGCCGCGAACAGAAAGCCAAAGGAGTGCTTTGATTGGTTTAGATTTGATTGACCTCTCATTCGACTAATAAGTGCCTTGAATTGGGTTTCTGAAACCTTGAAGAACCAATGACTGAAAACCTAGCAAGAAGGACCCGCCTACCAGCGACTGCGAATACAACGAGCCAGTTGAAGCAGAGAAGTTCGACGATTGAAAGCGTGCGTCCCATGCATAAAATCTGTTTTGTGTAAGCCGCTGTGTGTAACAGTAGCATTCGCCAGTCTTTTTTTATTACTACTGTTCTTATTTGTTTTGAAAAATCGTTCGCCAAAACCGCAATCATGGAAGCGCAAAACCGCAATAATGGAATCATGGTTTGACCGGGTCGCGTGACCAGAACCACGAGTCGTAACAAGCGGACCAGCTTCATGTTCGTCTGACAATGAGGAACAGATGTTCGCCAACGACACTGCTGTTGTGGACAGGTAAGTGTTATAAGCTAAATTATTCTTTATCACTGAAAATAGTAATAAAAATGACTTTTGACCGATCGGTAATTGCAACTGTGCGATATCGCCACGTGACGGACCGTTGATGGACCGTTTTTTTGTGCGCCGCGCTCCTCTGTAGCGGGGGGGGGGGTTGTTATCCTCTACATTGCAGATATTTTAGTATAATTTTTATTGCACTGTAGGTTATTTTTTTTTCACAATATTTTTTTATTGAACCTTTTTTACAAACACAACACAAACAAACTTAACACTAAAGTAATTTTTAAAAAAAATAAATAAATAAATAAAAATTGTACTAAAAAAACACCAACAACCACTAACAAAGACAGGTCTTCAACAATGCTCCTCTGTTTAGTCTAGGCAATCCATTACATAAGTATGCATATTATACATTCACCAGTTTGGAATTTACAAGGTCCACACACATCATTCACCTTCTTCTTCAAAAGTTATGTTTAAATTCTTTACATAATCAATGAAAGGTCTCCATATATTCTCAAACACAATTTCCTTTGATTTCAGTATGTATGTTATTCTTTCTAGTGGAAGGTTTGTTAACATCTGTCTTAACCACTGAGTCACATCTGGTCTATGAGTCTTTTTCCACAGTAGTGCAATACATTTTTTGGCGTTAAGCAAACTGAGGTCTATGAATGCTCTTTCACTCTTATTAAAGCTATGCTTTTCTGGATACAGACCCAACAAAAACAATTTAGGATTCAATATGATTTGTTTTGAAATTATTTTTTCAATTGTTACCCTCACCTCTTCCCAAAACATTCTAATTTTTCTACATTCCCATAAACAATGAAATAGGGTTCCTTTACTTTCCATACATTTTGTGCACGTATCTGGTATGTTTTTGTTATATCTATTTAACTCCACTGGTGTAACATACATCTGCATTAACCATTTAAAATGTATCAATTTAAGATGTACATTTATTGATTTGGTTTGAGCTTCTGTACAAGCCAATTCCCATTGTTCCTCTGAAATTTCAGTTTGCAGGTCTTCTTTCCAATAATTCAATCTTTTCTGTGAGTTTTCACTTGAGAATAGTGTCAATGAGTTATAAAACTCTGAAATAATACCCTTTCTCTTACTATCTTTCGTCATAATTTTTTCCAAGGATGAATAAGTTGGTCGGATGAGAGCATTATTTTGATTTGATCGAATAAAGTTCCTAAGCTGAAGATATTTAAAAAAATGTGTTCTATTAAGATTAAATTTGATCCTCAGTTCTTCAAAAGACATTATGTTATCTGAACATGACAGATATAAGGCTTGGATCTTTTGAATCCCTTTTAAATTCCATACTTTAAATACAGCATTGTTACGTGTGGCTCTGGGGAGCCACAAAATGAGAGCCAAGGGCGAGCCAGTGAGTTGTGATGTTTTATTGAAGGTAAGGGTGAGGGATGAGGAAAGCACAGATGCTCATACACAATAACACTCATGAGCAGTACAGCGACAGAGATAACCGTTGGCACCGGGCGTAGGGGTACACAACAAGAGAGCTCACAGCGGGTAACACTCACAGGTTAAGCAGCCAGAAGAGTAAAGAGCTGGCACTGGGCAAAGGACTCCAATACACAGAACACTCATACAGGATGGTTCTCCCAAGTGACACAGTAAGGCCAGTAGCGGGCTAGCACCGGACATGGGGGTACAAAGGCACAATACTCCTTACGGGAAGACACTTACGAGTAATGCCGAAGATGAGGCAGGGGCTGGCACCAGACGAAGGGGCTCCAGCCTAGCAGTGCTTATGTCGCAGCCCCGAGTGATCGAGGCCACTCCTTTTTATCCTCATTAGTAGCGCCCCAGCTGATGAGGATTAATTGGCCCCAGCCATCCCGTAACACTGACAGCTGGAACCCAGCTGAGACGCTGCCTAATGAGAGGCAGGGATGAGAAGGGACATGGGCTGAGCGCCGAGACGGCGTCTCACCCCATGGTGACAAGCATCCGCTCTCCCTGGTTTAAAATATTGATTACCCCATATTGGGCTAAATTGTGACAGTAAGTGTGGTTCTTTTAAATATTTTGTGGTTTCACACCATATTTTGATCATATGCTTTACAAATGGATTTTTAACTTGTTTCTGTAATTTTTTTGCCGAGTCTGAGTATATGAATATGGGAAGAGGTAAAGGTAAATTGTATGATTCCATTTCAGTCCAGTGAGGGAGATCATTTGATGAAAAATAATATGTCATAGACCTCAGTTGTGCTGACCAGTAATACAACATAAAGTTTGGACATTTCAGACCTCCACGATCAAATGGTAAATATAGTAAGGACAGACGTAATCTAGCCTTCCTATTGTTCCATAAAAATTCCACTAACTTTTTTTTAATTCTTGAGAATAGATCTGAAGGTGGTGGTAAAGGAATGTATTGAAATAAATAAAGTATTTTGGGTAAAATATTACTTTTAAGTATATTGATTCTCCCGATCATCGGCATTGGTAGTGACATCCATCTCTGAAGTAACTCATTAATGTCTGTCATTAAGGCTTCATAGTTGGTACTGGCGACTAATTGTAGCTTAGGCACAATTTGGATTCCTAAATATTTAAACTGATTTACAACATTGAATTGATTTACCTCAGGAGCTGGGTGATCGCTCTGGGTCTCATTTAGCATTAATATTGAAGATTTAGTTTTATTTATTTTACATCCTGATATTTCCCCAAAATTCTTTATTAAATTCAACAAGGTCGGAATTGATTTTTTATCAAATCAAATCAAATCAATCAAATCAAATCAAATCAAACTTTATTGTCATATTGCTGTACATACAACTGTAGTGCAGGCAAGATGAAATTGCGTTTCTCTCGGCATCCATATAAGAAGCAGCATGATTAAGACACACTCCCACATAGCTCCCACCCCCCCATCCATTCACACATCCCTGAGACATACTTGGGGAAAAAGAATAACTAACTATAATATACAAAATGTCCATAGGTGCAGTAGTGTGTATGTGAGATTCCGGGTCAGCTGTTCAGCATCCTGACAGCTTGTGGGAGGAAGCTGTTGATCAGTCTGGGGGTTCTGCCTCTGATGCTCCGGAATCGTTTACCAGATGGAAGAAGTTCAAAGTGTTTATGCAGAGGGTGAGAACGGTCCTTGACGATGTTCAGTGCCCTGCTCCTACAACGGTTCTGAAAAAGTTCTTGGACAGAGGGGAGGGAGACTCCAATTACCCTCTCCGCCCCCTTGACTATCCTCTGCAGGGCTTTTTTGTCTGACATACTGCAGCTGGAGTACCATCTTGCAATGCAGTACGTCAGAACACTCTCCACTACACCTCTGTAGAAGGTCCTGAGGATGCAGATGGGGAGAGAGGCCTGTTTGAGTTTCCTCAAGAAGTGTAGTCTCTGCTGAGCTCGCTTCCTGATCTCCAAGGAATTCTTGCTCCAGGTCAGGTCCTGCGAGATCTGCACTCCGAGGAACTTGATGTTCTCTACTCTCTCCACTAAACGGCCGCCGATGCTGAGGGGGACGTGCTCAGGCTGTGACCGCCGGAAGTCGATAATCATCTCCTTTGTTTTGTCCACGTTGAGCACCAGATTGTTCTCCCTGCACCAGCCCTCCAGGTCTCTCACTTCTTCCCTGTACATTGATTCCTCATCCCTCTGAATAAGTTCCACCACCGTGGTGTCATCTGCAAACTTAATAATCTGGTTCCCCTCGTGTTTGGATACACAGTCATGTGTTAGAAGTGTAAACAACAGTGGACTGAGTACACAGCCTTGAGGGGTTCCGGTACTCAGCGTGACAGAGTTGGAGATGTTGTTTCCAACCCGGACAAACTGAGGTCTCTCAGTCAGGAAATCCAGGATCCAGAGACATGTGGCGGTGTTCAGACCGAGAAGGAGTAATTTCTCTATCAGTCTCTGGGGAATAATGGTGTTGAATGCTGAACTGAAATCAATTTTAAGATTTTAAGAATTTGGGCTAGCCATATGTCGAATTTTAAGATTCGACATAAACAAAATTATGTCATCGGCATACAGGGAGATTTTATGTTCTGTTAGTCCTACTTTAATTCCATATATTTTTGGATGTAAACGTATTGCCATCGCTAAAGGTTCAATTGCCATAGTAAACAGTAAAGGTGAAAGTGGACAGCCTTGTCGACATCCTCTATTGATATTTATTGATTTTGAAATATTGCGGTTTGTTAGGATTTCTGCTGTAGCATTATTGTATATTATCTGAACCCATTTTATGAAATTATTTCCAATTCCAAACCTTTGTAAAACTTCAAAAAGAAAGGGCCATTAGACCCTATCAAAGGCCTTTTCGGCGTCCAATGATAGTAGAGCTGTATCCGGTGCTTCTTTATTAGAATAGACAGTATTAAATAGTCTTCTTACATTATGGAAGCCTTGTCTTCCCTTTATAAAGCCATTCTGATCTCGGTTAATAATATTTGGTAATATTTCTTGTAGTCGTCTTGCTAACATTTTACAGATTATCTTAAGGTCAGTATTTAATAGGCTTATTGGTCTCATATTTTCACATTTATTCGAGGGTTTACCTGGTTTTGGCAACAGTATATTTAAGGCATTATTCATGTATGGTGGTAAATTACTATTTTGAAATGCTTCTAAATTAATTTATTCTTAAATTTTTTTATAGAGGTCAACTGGAAGACCATCTGGTCCTGCACTTTTTCCTGATTTCATATTATCAATGGCTAGCCCAACTTCTTCTTGACTAATTTTAGACTCCAGTATCTCCCTGTTTTCATTTGGAATACACGGTATAGATAATCCGTCCAAAAGCCCATTTAGTTTTGTTAAGTCAGTTTCATTTTTTGTATTATATAATTTTTCATAATAATCTCTAAAGGCACTATTAATTTCTAAAGGATCTACAACTGGCTGTCCGTTACTTATAATACTGGTAATTGGTGTTTTAAATTCTAATTGTTTAATCTGCCATGCCAATAATTTTCCTGATTTTTCACCTTGTTCATAAAAAGATTGCTTCAATCTTAGAAGACTTGAGGCAGCTCTATTCGCTGATTTTTTTTGTCATATTCAGCTCTCAGAATCAGTAATTCGTTCTCTAACTTTGGGTCACTTCCTGCATACACTTTTTCTTGAAGAATTTTTATTTTATGTTCCAATTGGACTCTCTCCTCTCGAGTCTTCTTAGATTTTGAACCTGTATAACTAATAATATGCCCCCTAATAAAAGCTTTGAAAGCCTCCCACTTTATACATGCTGATGTTTGTGTAGTATTGATATCAAAGAACTCATCTATCTGTTTTTCTATGTACTTAACAAATTCCTCATCCTGAAGCCATTTTATGCTGAAATTGCCACCTACCTGGTTCCTTTGTCAATTTCTTACAGGGTGCATGATCAGAGATCACAATATTATCATAGAAGCAGTTTTGAATCTTGGACCTTAATTCTGTGGAGATCAAAAAATAGTCAATACGTGAGAATGTCTTGTAGATATTAGAATAACAAGAATAGACTTTAACTTGTGGTTTCATTTCTCTCCATATATCTAGCAATCTCAATTCTTTCATAAAATGATTAATGATCATCCTGCATCCATTGTGCGTACAGTCTAGTCCTGTTGATCTATCTATACTGGGATTCAATGTACAATTAAAATCCCCTACTATTATATGTTAAGATAAGATAAGATAAGCCTTTATTAGTCCCACAACGGGGAAATTCCAGGATTGCAACAGCACAGGGATAGCAACACTCAGAGCAACAATCAGAAGGCAAGAAAAAAAACAAGCAAGCAAGAGCAGCTAATATACATATGTACATATTACTATAAAATATATATATACACACACACAGACACACAGTGCAGAGCATTGTAGCTGGATGGAATAAATATATGAATATGTAAACACACAGTGCGGAGCAATGTAGCTAGATGGAATAATATGTAGATATATAAACACACAGTGCGGAGCATTGTAGCTAGATGGAATAAATATATAGATATATAAACATAAACACACCCAGTGCGGAGCATTGTAGCTAGATGGAATAAATATGTAAATATATAAACACACACAGTGCAGAGCATTGTTGCTAGATGGAATGAAACAGCACAACCGTCTACTTAGTTATCCTACATGGTATGATTATGTGCCCATACATATTCTCACTCTCCATAGCGACCGGTATTTTCCTAGTTGTATGCCGGAGGGGACCATTGTGTAAGTCTATTGCATCTTTTGCATTCAAAAAACTATTAGTTTGTTACGTCTTTTTGCTATCTCTGCGAGCAGCCCTGCTTAGGTTGTACAGTCTGACAGCCGTTGGTAGGAAGGACCTGCGAAACCTCTCGGTTGTGCACCTGGGATGATGTAGTCTGCTGCTAAATGAGCTCCTCAGTGCATTCAGTATGTCCTGCATAGGGTGGAACTCGGACTCCAGCAGAGATGACAGTTTAGCCACCGTCCTTCTCTCTCCTATCTCCTCCACCGGATCAAGGCGCTGCCCCAGGACAGAGCTAGCTTTCTTGATCAGTTTGTTCAGTCTCTTCCTATCGGCTGCAGTAATGCCACTGCCCCAGCAGACCACTCCAAAAGTGATGGCTGATGCCACCACCGTGTCATAGAATGTCTTCAGCAGCGCGCCTTGTACACCAAAAGACCTGAGTCTCCTCAGCAGGAACAGCCTGCGCTGTCCCTTCTTGTAGAGTGCATCAGTATTGTGTGACCAGTCTAGTTTATTGTTCAGATGAACACCCAGGTACTTATAGGCTGTCACCATCTCGATGTCTGTTCCCTGTATATTTACTGGCGCTGTGAGGGGTTGTTGCCCTGTAAGTGAAGATAAAATAAGGAATAAATTTGTAAAGAAATTTTGATCATCTATATTGGGACCGTATAAGTTCACCAAATTTATATTTTCTAATAACAAAGATCCTTGAATGATTAGATATCTTCCAAATTTGTCTCCAATTACATTTTTCACTTGAAATGGGACTGATTTATGTATGAGAGTCATAACTCCCCTGGCTCGGGATGAAAATGATGAGGTGAATACACTTCCTTGCCATCTTCTCCTAATTCTTTTTACATCCTCCTCTATTAGATGAGTTTCTTGTAAAAACACAATTTTTGAACCCATGTCTTTTATTTTATTCATAACTTGTTTAAGTTTTTTAAATTTTGTAGACCTCTGCAATTCCATGAGGTTAAATTGAGATTGACGCTTTGGTCTATGATCAATAAGGAGTTTGAGATTACCTCGCAATGTAAACATGCTCACACAGAGAAGCAAAAACATGAGTGGTTGAACATTCATCCTACAAACTACACACAAACAATTTCCCCCTTCCCACATTCGTGGTAATCCCCTCAAAATCAAAAAAAAAATTCCGTCTCCCGCTATAGCCATTGACTGCTCCACACCCGCGAGGATCAGTCAAAACCACTCTTTCTTTCTCCTCTCAATCACCCTAACTCTACTGCTTTTAATGATGTAACATTAACTCTCTTCTGTAGTTTTCCAACTTAACTCCTAAATTTTATAGCAACTTTGTACATCATAGGGTTTTTTTTTAATATATAATACAATCTATATTTTGTAAACTTGCTATATGCTTCAGATCAGTCAGATGCCTGTGCAAATGCTTAAATATTCTACCTTATATTTTGTTCATGCTTAGCTCCCACCAGTCTCTCCTTGGATCTTCTTGATGAACTCCTGCGCCTCCTCAGGGGTCTTGAAGATGTGGGTTCTGCCCTTATACGTGACCAGCAGTCTTGCAGGATAAATCACTCCATGACAAATCCCAAGGTTGCGCAGCTCTTTACGGGCGGGGTCGAACTGTTTCCTTAATTGTTGGATTCCTGTGGCCAAATCTGGGTAGAACCGCACCTGTTGATCCTGGTATTTAATTTCTCCTTTGGCTCGCGCCGCGTTGGAGATCGTCATCCTGTCTCTGTAGCTGAGGAACTTCATAATCAGCGTCCTCGGTGATGCCTTATTATCTCTCGGTGGGCCAATTCAGTGGGCGCTTTCTAAGACGACTGATTACTGCAGCTCCGCGTTGTTCAGCGCTTCTGGGATCCACTTTTCCAAAAAGGAACATGGATCCAGACCCTCCATTCTCTCCGGGAGACCCACCAGCCTCAGGTTATTCCGTCTCGACCGGGATTCTAAATCCAGAACATTATCTTCCAGACGTTTGTTTTTTAATTCCAATGTGCGCACCTTTAATTGTAGGCCGGAGACGTCATCCTCAGCACTGGAAATTCGGAGCTCCACCTGTGAAACTCGTTCCATACAGTCGCTTAACTCCTTTTTCATTCCTTCTATTGCTGCAATAATCCCGTCAAGTTTAGAGGAAAAGTCTGCTCTCATTGAACTAATGGCAGCGAGCACCGCACCTGTGCCGTCGCCAGTAGTCACCGCTCCTCCGCTAGCTTCCTCCGCCATATTTGGGGATTTTTCTGCTTCGTCACAGACGTGAAAGTCCGTTAACTTGGACTGTTTCGGCGATTCAGTTTTTCCTCCACCTGATTTCCCAGCCTTAGGCTTTACCGGCATGTCCTCGCCCAAACGTTGGGATAGGTTTTGTTCCAATTGAGAGAGTTATTTGCCGATTTTTATTTTTTTTTAGGAGCAGAGTAGAGTGAAGCACGTCCTTCTACGCGGTGGCCATAACCGGAAGTCGCACTGTAGGTTATTTTTTCTTGTAAAAAAAGGCCACACATTTTTTACGTGGCATGCTTCTTTGTGTGTGGGGGGCTTGTTTGTTCATTCATGAATGAATAAACAACCCCCCCCCACACACACACACACAGCCCTGAGTGTCACCTTTCATTAGAGCCCAAGATCAAGCTTCTATGTTGAATCATTCAAAAGTTATAGATGTTTTTCCAAACTGTGCCATTTGGCACAGTTCAAAAACGCCTGGGAACAACCTGAGAAAAAAGCTGTGTAATATATTCATTTTTTGTGGTATTGTTACAAAATTTTAACCTCAGCTGGATAACACTTGGTTCTACATTTCTGTTGCATTTTCCAGTCAGTGTCTGACAGCTGTGTATTATTTGCAAGCATTTGTATCTAAAAAAAACACCCAGGCAAACTTTATTTTCTTCAAGTTCAGTATGTTTAGATGACTGTTACTCAGTGGCAGGAGCACTTAGAGAGATTATGACTGTTTTGCCAAAAAATTCAAAGTGTTTTCTTTTCAATGAAACCAACCCCATGAAGATGCTGCAAAGGGTTGAAGAACAACTTTTGATTTACTTTGGGTACGTTATTTTTAGGTGTTTTTAGGGAAATTGACCAGAGTGCAAGGGGTTAACCTCTTTGACTAGTTTTTAACTTTTTAATATGACCCTTCTCTCTTATCTCTGGTTTTTCTCCCATCTCTTTGTCTTTATATCCTGATTGATGGAGCCTTGAATATTTTTATCATGTTTATAGTCAGCTTCATGTGTGCCTGTGTTTGTGTTTATGTTGAATGTAATTGTGGTTTGTAAATATGGATGTCACCAGACTGCACAACAAATCTACCTACGGGTACAAATAAAGTAACCTGAACCTGATTGCCAGTATTTTCTCTTGCTGTTGTTTATTTGTGGCATGAGTTAACAGCCAGTTATTATTCAAGAACTTTGCAAACTTAACTCTCCCTATTTCTTTCTCAATTGTTTTTGTTAGCTTAACCGGGTGATAGTGCCCCCCACCCTGACTGAACTCAATGACAACCTTCCAGTCATTCCCTACAGCCTCAAACTGCCATCCATTTTGGCCAGTTCATGTTCTCTTTGCATTGTTACTTCCTCCCACATCACTCTCATCTGACCCGCTTCTGAGTCTTGTTGCCCCCCTAGCTGCTCTTTTCCGGCCCCCAGGCCTGGGTAGGGTCCAGCCCACCTCATCTTTATCGTACCCTTCAGAGCTAGATGCCATAATGTTACAGATAGCGTACAGTTTTTGCTATCGACCACAGACAAATCAATCCTACCGCCAGCCAAACACAGATGTAAATTCGGTCCCAACCTCCTCCTCCTCCTCCTCCTTCTCCTCCTTCTTCTTCTTCTTCTTCTTCAAACAGTCCCAACTCGATCAGCCCTCCTTCTTCTTCTTCTTCTTCAAACAGTCCCAACTCGATCAGCCCTCCTTCTTCTTCTTCTTCAAACAGTCCCAACTCGATCAGTCCTCCTTCTTTTTCTTCTTCTTCTTTTGGATTTGATTGGCAGTTGGCAACCAGCTTACAGGTGCATTACCGCCACGTACTTCACTCTATATCATCACTGTATAGCTTTGTATCAGGAGTTCTGAACAACTCCCTATGTGTGAAAAAATTATCCATCCTTGGACTGTATCCTTGGCAGCACCAATAGCTGTGCCAGCCAAGCCAGCCAACTGGCCAGCCAACTTGTGTCTTCTCTCTCCTTGACCGTCCTTCTTCCTCTTATCTTAGATTTGATTGGCGGTTGGCCACTCTATCGTGCTTCTTCTTCTTCTTTTAGATTTGATTGGCGGTTGGCAGCCAGTTTACAGGTGCTAATTACCACCACTGACTTGATTAGTATCACTCTATATCTTTGTATAAGTTCTTATAAGGAATTTTGAACAACTCCCTATGTGTGAAAAAATTATCCGTCCTTGGACTGTGTCCAGGAGCTGGGACTTCTATCTCAGTGACAACTGTATATCATCTTTGTATCAGGAGTTCTTATAAGGAGTTCTAAACAACTCCCTATGTGTGAAAAAATTATCTGTCCTTGGACTGTGTCCTCGGTGGCACCAACAGCTGTGCCAGCCAAGCCGGCCAGCTGGCCAGCCGACTTGTCTTCTTTCACTTGGCCATAGCTGTCTCTACTCTATCATGCTCTGACAATGTTTTCCTCTTATAGCTTTGTGATGTATTCCTCATAGCTTTGTGACGTTCTTCTTTAATCTCGTATCTGCGTCTCATCTTTCTTCCTCTAGCTATAGTCTGTATCTGCGTCGTCTTCTTCTTCTTTTAGATTTGATTGGCCTTTGGCAACCAGCTCACAGGTGCATTACCGCCACATACTTCACTTTTTTTCTGTGTGTCTGTTTTTCCTCATAGCTTTGTGACGTTTTCCTCATCGCTTTGTGACGATTTCCTCAGAGCTTTGTGATGATTTCCTCAGAGCTTTGTGACGTTTTCCTCATAGCTTTGTGACATTCTTCTTTCATCTCGTGTCTGCGTCTCATCTCATTATTCTTCTTCTAGTTGTAGTCCGTATCTGCGTCTCATCTCATTATTATTATTATTCTTTTTTAGACTTGATTGGCGATTGATCCACCAGCCCATGATATCTTTGAACTTAAAGATCCCTCACTTAACAAGTCCTCAACTGCTTCCCAATGTAGCCTCTTAATGCCAAGATATTTTTCTGCTGCTTTCACAATGATTTTGACTTTTTCTGTTTTCTTGGAAGTCTGCGCAGTTTAGTTTATCACATCTAAATAAGACAAAATTAATAAGACAGTTATTTTCCTTCAAAACCAGAGTATCTTCCTTAATTCGACTGCATGCACTGCAAGTCTGCACACTTTCCCTGTTTGAGTCTACTCCCACTTTTTTAGCTGGCACCTTTTTCGCAGCTTCTGCATATGTTAATCCCTGGAAGACTTTTATCTGCTGAATTTCTGCTGCTCTTTTGGTGGCTTCACAACCTCGATATGCAGAGCTATGTTCACCACCACAGTTACAGCACTTTAATTTGGCTCCTCTTTCACACTTGTCATATTCATGTTCACCGGAGCATCTGGCACATCTGTCTACCTTTGCATATCGCTGCTACATAACCAAACATTTGACATTTGAAACATCTGAGTGGAGGAGGAGCGTAAAGTCTGACTTCATAGCTCATGTAGCCAATATACACCTTACTTGGCAGTTTTGTTTCATCAAATTTCAACATTACTGACAGACTATCACATTTTTCGCCATTTGTATTAGCTGTCAATCTGTGTACCTCTGTCACTTTTGCTCCAGTTAAGTTTTTCATTATTTCATCAGTTGAGACAGCCATTGAAATGCCCGAGATCACTCCTCTCATTGCCTTATTTCCTTCCAATACTGAACACTGCACATTTTTCCCCTCCGTCTTATTGACTGTGATTGCTTTTCCTTGTTGAACACTATCTTTACATGTAACTAGTAACGAACCACTACTACGAATTCTTGCATTTAAAACTTCTCCAAGTAACTTATTAATTGCATTTGTGAGCTTAATTGGGTTCCACTCACAAAATGATGCCCCTTCCTGAGTAAGTTTAGTGATTACACTCCTGTTTATTCCGGGATTGTTCATCTTCTGATTCATCAGCACTTGAAAATGCTCTCGATTGATTTTCTTCTTCTTCTTTTAGATTTGATTGGCGGTTAGCAACCAGCTTACAGGTGCATTACCGTCACTGACTTGTTTATCATCACTCCACATCTTTGTACAAGGAGCTCAGAACAACTCCTTACGCATGAAAAAATTATCCATCCTTGGACTGTGTCCGAGGTGCGGAAGTTGCTTATCTATTTTCTTTACGTCTACATTTGCTTCTTTTAGACTCCACTGAGCTCCATAGTCTTGCCCAACCTCGGACACAGTCCAAGGACGGATAATTTTTTTTCGCACATAAGGAGTTGTTCAGAACTCCTTATACAATGATCTAGAGTGATGATAATCTAGTCAGTGGCGGTAATGCACCTGTAAGCTGGTTGCCAACCGCCAATAAAATCTGAAACTTCCTCTTCCCCGCTTCCCACCTCCATTCCTCCTAGTTGAATCCGTGTCCTGGTCGAATCACCTTCTTCTTCTTCAGCAGAGAGTTGCTGCCTTTTCATCTTCTTGCTTCTTCTTCTTTTTTTAGATTTGATTGGCGGTTGGCAACCAGCTTACAGGTGCATTACCACCATGTGCTTCACTCTATATCATCACTCTATCTGGTCAGGAGCCGTTGTCCTTCTATCATCATTGCTGTGTCCAGTCGAATCTCAACTCTTATCTTCAATCATCACTCTTCTTCGTCTCCTCGTACTTCACTCTATATCATCACTCTTATCTGGTCAGGAGCTGTAGTCCTTCTATCATCATTGCTGTGTCCAATCAAACCTCAACTATATCTTCAGACATTATTCTTCTTCATCTCCTCGTACTTTACTCTATATTATCACTTCACTGTATATCATCACTACACATCTTGGCCATGGCAGCTGTCACGGCCAAGATTCTTATCATTCTCTTCATCTTCTTCTTCTTCTTCTTCTTCTAGATTTGATTGGCAGTTGGCAACCAGCTTACAGGTGCATTTCTGCCACACACTCCATATACACTCACCGGCCACTTTATTAGGTACACCATGCTAGTAACGGGTTGGACCCCCTTTTGCCTTCAGAACTGCCTCAATTCTTCGTGGCATAGATTCAACAAGGTGCTGGAAGCATTCCTCAGAGAGTTTGGTCCATATTGACATGATGGCATCACACAGTTGGCGCAGATTTGTCGGCTGCACATCCATGATGCGAATCTCCCGTTCCACCACATCCCAAAGATGCTCTATTGGATTGAGATCTGGTGACTGTGGAGGCCATTTGAGTACAGTGAACTCATTGTCATGTTAAAGAAACCAGTCTGAGATGATTCCAGCTTTATGACATGGCGCATTATCCTGCTGAAAGTAGCCATCAGAAGTTGGGTACATTGTGGTCATAAAGGGATGGACATGGTCAGCAACAATACTCAGGTAGGCTGTAGCGTTGCAACGATGCTCAATTGGTACCAAGGGGCCCAAAGAGTGCCAAGAAAATATTCCCCACACCATTACACCACCACCACCAGCCTGAACCATTGATACAAGGCAGGATGGATCCATGCTTTCATGTTGTTGACGCCAAATTCTGACCCTACCATCCGAATGTCGCAGCAGAAATCGAGACTCATCAGACCAGGCAACGTTTTTCCAATCTTCTATTGTCCAATTTCGATGAGCTTGTGCAAATTGTAGCCTCAGTTTCCTGTTCTTAGCTGAAAGGAGTGGCACCCGGCGTGGTCTTCTGCTGCTGTAGCCCATCTGCCTCAAAGTTCGACGTACTGTGCGTTCAGAGATGCTCTTCTGCCTACCTTGGTTGTAACGGGTGGTTATTTGAGTCACTGTTGCCTTTCTATCAGCTCGAACCAGTCTGGCCATTCTCCTCTGACCTCTGGCATCAACAAGGCATTTCCGCCCACAGAACTGCCGCTCACTGGATATTTTTTCTTTTTCGGACCATTCTCTGTAAACCCTAGAGATGGTTGTGCGTGAAAATCCCAGTAGATCAGCACTTTCTGAAATACTCAGACCAGCCCTTCTGGCACCAACAACCATGCCACGTTCAAAGTCACTCAAATCACCTTTCTTCCCCATATTGATGCTCGGTTTGAACTGCAGGAGATTGTCTTGACCATGTCTACATGCCTAAATGCACTGAGTTGCCGCCATGTGATTGGCTGATTAGAAATTAAGTGTTAACGAGCAGTTGGACAGGTGTACCTAATAAAGTGGCCGGTGAGTGTATGTCTCTTTCTGTGTGTCTGTTTTTCCTCATAGCTTTGTGACGTTTTCCTCATTCATCTCCTCGTACTTCACTCGATGTCATCACTCTATCGGGTCTGGAGCTGTAGTCCTATATTCTTGTATCTGGGGTATATCTTTGTATAAGGAGTTCTTTATAAGGAGTTCAATTCACTCTATATCACTCCATCACTCTATACATCCAGTGTGCATCACTCTATATCATCTTCTTTACCATCATCACTCTTTACTATCATCATCATCACTTTACTCTATATAATTCAAGAAATCTCTGTGTGTCTGTGTGCCTGTCACGACCATAGGACTCGCTAAAAGATCATAGGATCGCATATGATGTCTGCATGATGTCTATATGACGTCATATAGACACCATAGTATAGAGTGATTCAAGAAAATCTGTGTGTGTGTGTCTGTGTGTGATCAAAGGCAGGCATCACTCACGATCATAGGACTTGCTATGACATCATCAAAGATCTAAGGCAGGCATCACTCACGCTCACTCACAATCATAGGACATCAAAGATCAAAGGCAGGCATCACTCACGATCATAGGAGTCGCTATGACATCAGCAAAGATCATAGATCATAGGACTCGCTATGACATCATCAAAGATCATAGGACTCGCTATGCCATCGTTAAAGATCATAGAACTCACTCTGGCATCATCAAAGATGAAAGGCAGTCATCACTCAAGATCATAGGACTCGTTATGACATCATCAAAGATCATAGGACTCTCTATGACACCATCAAAGATAAGATAAGATAAGATAAGATAAGCCTTTATTAGTCCCACAATGGGGAAATTCCAGGATTGCAACAGCATAGGGATAGCAACACTCAGAGCAACAATCAGAAGGCAAGAAAAAACAACATCTAGTAAACATATGTCCATATTACTATAAATGTATATACTGTATACTGTATATAGACACACAGTGCAGAGCATTATGGCTGGTGAATGTGCAGCAGAAAGTCTAAGCTCTCTCTCCGCGGATGCAGCGGGCCAGCTGGAAGTCTTTGGGCATGATGGTGACCCCCTTAGCGAAGAAGAGACCACCAGGTGGGCCTCGCTGGTCTCCTGCAGAGCCATGACGGCGAAGCTCAGGAAACGCAGGACGGTCTTGAAGTCCTGAGCGATCTCCCTCACCAGGCGCTGGACGGGCAGCTTACGGATGAGCAGCTCCGTGGATTTCTGGCAGCGACAGATCTCTCTCAGAGCCACGGGCCTGTGACGGCGAGGCCTCTTCACTCTGCCGGTGGCCGGAGCGCCTCTCCGAGCAGCCCTGGTGGCTAGCTGTCTCCTGGGGGGGGCTTCTTCCTCCAGTAGATTTTACGGGCGGTCTGCTTGGTTCTTGCCATCGCTCTTTATTATTCTGTCTTATATTTCTTTCACGCCGCCTAAACTCCAGCACGGTACCCGCGTCATTTTCGCTACAGCTCCCGGTATGTCGACTTTCCCGTTAGCACCGGGCGGCGGCCAAGTGCTAGCTAGCACTAGCTCCTCCCCACTGTAACGTCTCCCGCTGCAAACCGTGGCTCCGTCCGCCGACCCGGGAGACCCCCGGGGTGATCCGTGCGTCCGTGATATATATACAGAGTGAAAGGTGTAGAAAGAAGAAGGAAGATTAAAAAAAAGGCTTTTGCAACAGGCAGCCGACTCGTGTGGCGCCGCCGGTCCGGCGGAACCGGAACCGGAAAAAAAAAAAAAAAAAAAAAAAGATCAAATGCAGGCATCACTGAACGAGTGCTGACGTGCATGCTTACACCCTTGCTTACCTACTTCCGGCGCCACACGAGTAGGCTGCCTTTTTGCAACAGCGGATCAATTTCTGCCTATTTCTATTTACTATCTGGTTCTCTTGCCAATCTTTGTGATCCAGCGTCACCTTTATTCCATCCAAACACGTAGATCGCCCAAATGTCTCCTGAGCCAGCGGACGGAGCCACTGTTTCTTGCAGGAGGCAGTACAATAGACACCAGCTGTTAGCACTTAACTGGCCCACGATGCTAACGCAAAAACTTGACATACCGGGAGAAATAAGATGGAAACGGCGTGGATGTCGAGCTGGAGTAAGACGGTGGGCGAGGAATATAAGGTACAGACCCGTCCTCCCATCCGTCATTATGGGGAATGTTCGATCGCTTCTCAATAAGACTGATGAGCTAGCGGCTATCTCCCGCTATGAGAGCGTCTTCAGAGAGAGTAGTTTGATGTTGTTTACCGAAACGTGGCTAACAGAACTAGCAACAGATGCTAACATCAAACTGGAGGGTTTCCAAGCAATACAGGCAGACCGGACACCAGACAGTGGGAAGACGAGGGGCAGAGGAGTGATAATGTATGTCAATAACAACTGGTGCAGACCGGGACATATCACGGTTAAGGAACAGCACTGTAGCAAAGACATTGAGTTGCTAGCTGTTAGCATGCGGCCTACACATCTCCCGAGGGAATACTCACATGTGATCTGCATTGTTATTTATGCAAATCCGACGGCGAACGCTGGGACAGCGCGTGATGTCATCCACTCAGTAACTGGCAGGCTGCAGACAGAACACTCAGATGCTCTTCTCTTCATCTCAGGTGATTTTAACCATATTTCACTGTCCCCCATTCTACCCACGCTCACCCAGTATGTCACATGCCACACTAGAGACAATAAAACACTGGACTTATTTTATGCAAATACTAAGGAGGCATACACCTCATCACCACTCCCCCCACTCGGGAGATCGGATCACATCTTGGTTCATCTCCTGCCAGTGTACAAACCCCTAGTACACAGACAACCTCCGGTCATGCGCATGGTGAAGTTATGGTCTGAGGAGGCAATGGACGCGCCAAAGGACTGTTTTGAAATCACTGCCTGGGAGCAGCTCTGCGATCCACATGGTGAGGACATCGATGGCCTCACTCACACCATCACGGACTACATCGGCTTCTGTGTGGACAACACCGTACCCACCAAGACCATACGGTGTTGCTCGAACAACAAACCCTGGATCAACCCTGAGATAAAAACACTTCTGAGAGAGAAGAAGAGGATCTTCAGGTCGGGGAACAGGGAGATGCTGAAGGCAAGGACAGCTTCAGGAAGAAGATGAAGGACAAGCTGCAACAGAGCGACATCGGCGGGGTCTGGAGAAACCTTAAAACCATCTCTGGGCTCAAGAATACCTCCCCCCAGGTCACGGGGGGCAGGGAGTGGGCGACCAATTGCCCTCCCCCCCGACTGCACAACAACCACTGCTGCCTCTAACAGGGATGAGAATCCTCTGCGGATCCGCGGAATTCCTCGGATTTGA
Source organism: Pholidichthys leucotaenia (assembly GCA_020510985.1). Taxonomy (NCBI): domain Eukaryota; kingdom Metazoa; phylum Chordata; class Actinopteri; order Cichliformes; family Pholidichthyidae; genus Pholidichthys; species Pholidichthys leucotaenia. The sequence continues at coordinate 45,333,649 of CM035843.1, forward strand.
TCATGTCTAGGGTCATTCTCGTGAATCGTCTAAATTCGAGGAGAAAATTTTAGGGGGGGGGAGGTATGTTAAGAGCTGCGAGTCGTATTTTCGATCGGCTGCTAAAATCCACCATGCAGATCGCGCTACCCAGCGAGATCAGTAATGTAATGTAACAAGGCCACTGATTGGCTGATACTTATTGAAGCAACCAATCGATGATTTTGTTATTCCTTTGTCATATCCAACACGCAGAGCGAAATGCAAATGGCGGACAGTTCAATCAACCGAGTTTTCCCGATTTCGTGAAAATGGTGAACCTAAAACTCACGAAAGACAACAAAGCAAAAATTTTAGAAATCGACAAAGGGATAAGGAACAAGTTTCGTTGGGAATGGCTCGAAAAAACTGTGTCAATGACTGTAAAGATCGGTAAAAATACCGAAGTTGTGGTTGAAAAAATGGCAGACTTCATAGCGAAATGCGAAGTACCAGGGAAAGCCCAGTGTGTTTATTGTAACGATTTCTTGAGTTATGGATCTCATGGTTATGTTGCCTTAGTTGAACACTGTTCACAACAGAAACATCTCAAAATTGTGGCTACAAGGAGATCGAACTACTCGCTCGTGCTGCATTCAAAACGATCGATGGACACGGTCAAATTCAGATGCCAGTCAATAAAAGTTCATCACAGTCGGCCCCGATTACAGCAATTAGTGATCGGAAGACACATTCCGAGGTAAGATTTTTTTCTCGTTATAAGTAATGTACTTGAGAATTTTTGCGTAATGAATTTGTTATGAAATAGCATGTGCAAGTTGTGACGTCATGCCTGTTTTGAAACACTAATTGCATTTGAATGCTGATTATCGATTGTTAATAGATAAATGTTATTACATATTTTCTCACAATTTGAAATGCAATCTAAGAATTTTGAATATAATTTATCATTTTTTGTTTCACTAGGAGGAGTTACATAATGTATGTGTAAGTTTTTTTGTCATGGGTGGTGATGGGTTGCCATTCCTAAGATATATTTGCTTTTATTAGTAAACATAATTTCTTTATGGTCATTGCATAAAAATATTAAACATCTTTTAGGTTTTACTTACTTTCTTAGATTATCTTACAAATATTAAAATATACTAATATGCAACTTTTTTATATTCCTAGTAACACTAACAAATGCACACATTAATAAATCAAAATGTTTACAGAATGTCAGTATATTTTAATAAATGGGTGATGGACTTGGTGATGGAATTTTGTTAATATTTATAATTTATTTTACTTGGTTAAATTATTGTGTCTGTTCTAGAACTATGTAAATGTAATTCTGTGTCAGTTCTAAACATATTAAATAGTAGTAAAATATAATTTAGTATTATTACATCAACACACCATTCAGATATCATAAATTTACACATGTGATGCAGCAGCAGATTAAAAAGGTAAACTATAAGTGCATTTGTACTTACTTCTAACTTTAAATATAAGACCACAAGTTAAAAATCCATTTGTAGGACTTCCGGGAAGATGGCGGAGAGACATAACACTTAAACAAAGAGCTCTCCCTAGCCGGATTAAAAATCATCGGTAAATGGCCAACTCGACATAAACGAATCAATAAACTAAGGGATGAAAACACGAAGGAACCGGGCACAAGGACAAAAACAGGGTAAAATTGAAGAATTCCTCTCCAACAACGCAGGAAAAACCGCTGTACGCAAAGCCCAAAAAAACGAGATGTCCACAGCAGAGAAAATGGAGGACACCAGACTCGACAACATGAACGCTGGCATCGCCAGTTTGGGTGAAGAGTTGAGAGAATTCAAGCGACAGCTACAACAGGATTTAGCGGCTCTTAAGGAGGAACTGAAAAAAGAAATTAAGGAGGAAATCATGGACCTCCGAAGAGAAATGGAGCGTAAATTAACGGAAAACATGGAGGAGCTGCGCTCCCAGCGGGCGTGTATGACAGAAGCGCAGACCCGAATTTCGGAACTAGAAGATTGGAAAAGCGAGGCAAACGAACAACTACAGACCCTGACGACGCAAACGCAGAGGATGCAGGAGAAAATAAACGACTTGGAGAGCAGATCCCGACGAAGCAATATGCGCATCTTTGGAATTCCGGAGGGCATTGAAGGCAACTCGATGACAAAATTCATGGATCAGTTCTTAAAAAAAGAACTGGAAATACCCGGAGAAACGGATCTGCAGATTCAACGGGCGCACAGAACACCGGCACAGAACCCGAAAACAAACTCTCCACCCAGGTCAGTTGTGGTAAACTTTGTGAAATATGACATAAAGGAAAGAATCCTGACGCAAGCATGGAAAAAAAAGATACGAATCGGCGACAAACAGGTATTTTTTGACCATGACTACCCGACAGAAATCGTGCAGCAGCGGAAGAAATATGCCAATATTAAAAAAACGCTGAAAGAGAAAAAAATTAGATTCCAAACGCCGCTAACGAAAATGAGGATTCATTGGGAGGAAGGCACAAGAACCTACAACACGGCCGAAGAGGCAGCGCGGGATATGATGGAGCGGGGCCTTGAGGTGAGCGTGCCGAAGGAGACGGCTGGAGCAGCGGCGGCCCTGAACGCACCACGACAGACGGAGTGGAGACGAGTGAGCGGCGGAAGAAGGGGGAGAGACGTAGAGCAGCGGGCCTAGGACAAGCTACAAGGCTTTCAACTGAAAGCCTAGATCATAACAAAGATTAAGAAAGGCACAGAAGAAATGAAGGCCAAGAAGACAAGGTAAAAGAGAAACAGACGGCTAGGAGAGGTTTAAGTGATATTTGTTGGACATTTCTAGACTTATGACTATTACTTTGATAGTAATTAGAAGTCTAGGGAGGGCCCTTCACTCTGTGAAGACAAACCCCCCACCCACCAACAGGGACCAGTGGGCAGAAGAAAGGCCCAAAGTACGGAGGTCGAGTTTTTTTAATGTGTTTTTATATAAATATGTGTTATTTTTGTTGTTAAAGGGGCTAGGAGCACAAGTTAAAAAAATGGAAAAACATGAATATGGGTAAAAATCTTAAGATAATGACATTAAACGTGAATGGTCTGAACTCACCTGTTAAAAGGGAAAGAATAATAAGAAAATTCAAGAAGGAAAAAGCTGAAATTATATTTATGCAAGAGACACATTTGAGCAAGGCAGAACATGTGAAACTAAAGAGATTTGGCTATAAGAACTCCTACTACAGTTCATTTAAGGGAGGAGCAAAAAGGGGGGTTATGATACTAATCTCAAACAAAATACAATTTGAAAGTGAACAGGAAATCCAGGATAAAGAAGGCAGGTATGTAATAATAAAGGGAAGAATAGATGGTATGCAGATCACATTAGTGAACATCTATGCCCCACCAGAAAGTGACAAGGGTTTTTTTCAACATCTGTTTGATCTCATAGCAACACACAGTGAAGGAGTCCTAATTTGTGGAGGAGACTTAAATGCTGTCATGGATCATGAAGTTGACACAACAAGTGTTAAGAAGACAAAAAAACATGTAACAAAGTTCATAAGAACCTCACTGGCAGAAATGGGTATGGTAGACATATGGAGGGACCTACACCCACACGAAAAAGACTATACACATTATTCAGCAGCCCATAAAGTACACTCTAGAATAGATTACTTCCTTATGAATGAAGGTGACAGACACAGGGTGAGAAATTGTTGGATTGGAGGGGCAGAAATATCAGATCATAATCCTATATACATGGAAATATATTTAAACAATAGAAAACGACAAACAACATGGAAACTTAACGTAGGACTGTTAAATGATGAGAAAATGAAAGAAAGAATAAAAATAAACATAAACGAATATATCCAAGAGAATGACAATGAAGAAGTGGACCCAACAATACTATGGGACGCACTAAAAGCCGTGTTAAGGGGTAAATTAATTGTTGAAACAGGAAAAGCAAATAAGACTAAACTGGAAGCGTATGAACAAAGATGTGAGAGACTGAGGGAATTAGAACGTAAACATCAAAGCACAAATGATCCAAAAATATATCAAGAAATTAAAGAAGAAAAAACAAAGATAAAAGAAACACAAATGGATGAAATTGAAAGGAAAAATAGATATCTAAAGCAAAAATATTATGAAACGGGGCCAAAAGCCACAAAACTGCTGGCAAAACGGTTAAGAAAACAACAAACAATGAATAATGTATACAAGATTAAAGACCCCACCACAAATAAAACCACAGTTAACCCAGAAAACATCGAAGAAATTTTCCATAATTTCTACCAAGAACTATACTCGCAACCTGAAGAAACAAATACTAAAGATATCAAAAAATTTCTAGACACATTGGACTTGCCATCAATAGGAAATCAACAAAATGAAAAACTAACAGCAGAAATAACAACACAAGAGATCAGAGATGTGATTAAGTCACTTAAAAATGGTAAATCACCAGGTAGTGATGGATACCCATCTGAGTTTTATAAACTGTTTATAGAAGAACTCATGCCACAACTCCTAAAGTCATTTAATTGGACGCTGAACAACAACAAAATACCTCCAACATGGAACGAAGCAATCATTTCAGTTATTTTAAAACCAGGGAAAGATAAAGAACAATGCGGAAACTATAGACCAATCTCTTTATTAAATGTAGATTATAAAATATACACAACAATTATATGTAAACGAATAAAGACATTCTTGACGGAATTGATAGAAGATGATCAAACTGGATTCATAGAGGGACGCCAAACACATGACAATATCAGGAGAACAATACATATAATTAACCAAATACATAAAGAAAAGAAAAGCGCAGTAATAATGAGTTTAGACGCAGAAAAAGCATTTGACAGGGTTAACTGGAAATTCCTATATAGTGTACTGGAGCGCTTTGGATTTAACGAAAAATCAGTACAATGCATAAGGACGCTATATCAAGAACCTGTGGCAAGAATCAAGATAAACGGTAGCTTAACAGACAAAGTAAATATACAAAGATCAACTAGGCAGGGATGCTGCTTATCGCCCACCTTGTTTGCTCTGTTCATAGAACCATTGGCTCAAGCGATACGACAAAATAAGAAATTAAAAGGTGTAACAATAAAGGGGGCGGAACACAAGATTGGGCTATTTGCAGACGATATTATAGTTTACCTTGAACAACCAGATAAATCAATAATGGAAATGATGAACTTGATAGAAAATTTTGGAAAATTATCAGGATACAAGATAAACATAACAAAAACACAAATACTGACATTCCACTATAACCCTCTAAACCAGATAACTGATAAGATCAAACTAAACTGGAAGCAAAAACAAATAAAATACCTTGGAGTGAACATACCTAAAGACCTAAGCAAAATATATAAAGCAAACTATGATAGGTTGGAACAAGAAATAAAAAAAGATATTGATAGATGGTCAATCTTAAATATGGATCTGAATTCAAAAATTGAGACAGTCAAAATCAGCATACAACCTAGATTACTTTACCTCTTCCAGGCTCTACCAACAGAGATTCCAGATGCCCAATTCTCAAAGTGGGACAGGATGATATCGAGATTTGTTTGGGGAGGTAAAAAACCAAGAGTGAAATATAAAACCCTCCAATTACCAAAAGAGAAAGGAGGCATGGGCCTACCGAGTCTAAAGGAATATTACTACTCAGCACAAATAAGATATATCATATGTTGGTGCGACGAGGGATATGAGGCAAAATGGAAAGAAATGGAAAAGGAAATTGAGGGACTCCCAGTACAAAGCATAATAGGGGATAAAGATGCATATAAGCAAATCAAACAAATAGACCCAATCACTAAATTTACTTTAGAACTGTGGTATAAAATAGTACAAAAATATAATATAAGGGAAGACATAAAACTATTGAAATGGGTAGCATTTGACAGTCAGTTTGAACCGGCAAAACAAGATAGGGGATACAAAAATCTGGTGAACAAGGGAATCACAGCATGGGGCAATATCGGAAAAAAAGATCTCAGGAGCTTTGTAAATATCAGGAGAAAATTTAAATTAGAAAGATCGGAATTTTTCAGATATCTGCAGATGAGAGATTACTATATGAAGAAGATTAGGCATAACCTCCAAACAGATGTGAACGAGATTATACAACTTATTTTAAGCTCATATGCAGGAAATAAAATAAGAATTATTTCAAAACTATATCAGAAACTTATGACAAACAATCATACAAGTAACTATATAAAGGAGAAATGGGAGAAAGAGCTCAATTTAAACATAACAGAAGAAAGCTGGCAGGAAATATGGAAAACACAACACACATCAACAAATTCAAGGGCATGGAGGGAATTTGGATGGAAAAACCTGATTCGCTTTTTCATTACACCACAGATTCAAGGAAAATATTCAAATACCCAATCTTTATGCTGGAGGGGATGTGGGGCTCAAAATGCAGACCACTCACATATGTTTTGGAAATGCTACAAAATATCATCATTTTGGAAATCTATGCATGTGACAATACAGAGGATATTAGGATATAATATACCAATGAACTGTAACCTGATGTACTTATGTGATCTTAAAAAAGACAGTGTTATACAGGCTGAGGACAGATATCTAGTTAAAATCTTGTTGATTGCATGTAAAAAAACTATCACAAAAAAATGGCGATCAGAAGTTCTTCCTGACCAAGAACAATGGACTGACATTGTTGAGGACATACGTATGATGGAAAAACTAACATATCGACGAAGAATGCAAGAAGGAATATGGGAGAAAAAATGGCGGAAATGGACACACTACAAAGTGCAACAACGAGGCAGAAATTGAAAGAATAACCAAAGACACTGAAAAAAACCAGAAGAATTAAGAGATGGAAACTAAAAACTTGATGCTCCAACATTTGCCCCCCCCCTTTTATTTTTTATTTTTTATTTTTATTTTGTTTATTTTTTTTTATTTTTCCCTACCCTAACCCCTTTGTTTTTTAAATGTAGAATGTGATCTGAATGCATTATATATGATGAAAAATGAATAAAAATCTAAGTTACAAAAAAAAAATCCATTTGTAAAGCATATGATCAAAATATGGTGTGAAACTAAAAAATATTTAAAAGAACCACATTTACTGTCACAATTTAGCCCAATATGGGGTAATCAATATTTTAAACCAGGGAGAGCGGATGCTGTATTTAAAGTATGGAATTTAAAAGGGATTCAAAAGATTCAAGATTTATATCTGTCATGTTCAGATAACATAATGTCTTTTGAAGAGCTGAGGATCAAATTTAATCTTAATAGAACACATTTTTTTTAAATATCTTCAGCTTAGGAACTTTATTTGATCAAATCAAAACAATGCTCTCACTCGACCTATTTGTTCATCCTTGGAAAAAATTTTGACGAGATAGTAAGAGAAAGGGTATTATTTCAGAGTTTTATAATTCATTGACACTATCTTCAAGTGAAAACTCACAGAAAAGATTGAATTATTGGAAAGAAGACCTGCAAATTGAAATTTCAGAGGAACAATGGGAATTGGCTTGTACAGAAGCTCAAACCAAATCAATAAATGTACGTCTTAAATTGATACATTTTAAATGGTTAATGCGGATGTATGTTACACCGGTGGAATTAAATAGATATAACAAAAACATACCAGATACGTGCACAAAATGTATGGAAAGTAAAGGAACCTTATTTCATTGTGTATGGGAATGTAGGAAAATTAGAATGTTTTGGGAAGAGGTGAGGGTAACAATTGAAAAAATAATTTCAAAACAAATCATATTGAATCCTAAATTGTTTTTTTTGGGTCTGTATCCAGAAAAGCATAGTTTTAATAAAAGTGAAAGAGCATTCATAGACCTCAGTTTGCTTAACACCAAAAAATGTATTGCACTATTGTGGAAAAAGACTCATAGACCAGTTGTGACTCAGTGGTTAAAACAGATGTTAACAAACCTTCCACTAGAAAGAATAACGTATACACTGAAATCAAAGGAAATTGTGTTTGAGAATATATGGAGACCTTTCATTGATTATGTAAAGAATTTAAACATAACTTTTGAAGTAGAAGGTGAATGATGTGTGTGGACCTTGTAAATTCCAAACTGGTGAATGTATAATATGTATACTTATGTAATGGATTGCCTAGACTAAACAGAGGAGCATTGTTGAAGACCTGTTCTTGTTAGTGGTTGTTGGTGGGGGGTTTTTTTGTTTGTTTGTTTGTTTTTTTATTACTCTAGTGTTAGTGTCTGATTGTTTGTATTATGTTTGTAAAAAAAAGTTCAATAAAAATATTGTGGAAAAAGAAAAAAAATATAAGACCACATTTGAGCATTCTAAAACACCAGATTTCGTTAGCTTCTAGGGGGCGTTGTCCCCCAGACCCCCTACCAAGGCTACGCCTTGGAACCGGCTTGGGGGCCTGCGTCCCCCAAGACCCCCGGCTTAGTTTCCTCTTTTTTTCCAAAACCCCATTCTCATCCCTGCTCTAAAGTCATCAAGACCTGCTGTCCACACCCTACTCCACCAACACCCCCACACTCCTAGCACACAGCCTCCCAACCTGACCCTCACTAAGACCCAGGTGAGGACGGAGCTGAGGAAGATCAAGGCGAGGAAGGCCTCAGGACCGGACGGCATCAGCGTGAAGCTCCTCAAGTCCTGTGCAGACCAGCTGTGTGGGATTGTGGAGCACATCTTCAACCTGAGCCTGAAGCTGGGGAGGGTACCACAGTTGTAGAAAACATCTTGTGTGGTACCTGTACCAAAGACTTCCCACCCCAAAGATCTGAACAACTACAGACCAGTGGCCCTGACGTCTCACATGATGAAGACCCTGGAGAGACTGCTCCTTGCTCACCTCCGCCCCCTGGTGGGACCAGCGATGGATCCACTCCAGTTCACCTAACAGCATGGCATTGGGGTGGAGGATGCAGTGATCTTCCTCCTTCACCGTTCTCTGTCCCACCTGGAGAAGCCCGGGAATGCATTGAGGATCATGTTCTTTGACTTCTCCAGTGCTTTCAACACCATTCAACCGATGATCCTGAAGGACAAGCTGCTGTGCGCAGGGGTGGACCAGCACCTGTCATCATGGATCCTGGACTACCTCACTAACCGGCCACAGTTTGTGAGAACCCGAGACTGTGTGTCCGACAGTCTGGCCGCTGTTTACGTCCCGCCCGACGCGGATGTGCACGAGGCTCAGCGCGCGCTCGCGGATCACATTCAACAAGCGGAGCGGACTTTTCCGGACTCTCTGGTTATTGTGGTTGGCGACTTTAACCAGAGCAACCTGAGCCACGAACTCCCCCGATACAAACAGTTTATTAAATGCCCCACCAGAGGAGAGAACACGCTGGATCACTGTTACACTACAGTTAAGGACGCGTATTGCGCTGTTCCCCACGCTGCGCTCGGACTATCTGATCACGTGATGGTCCACCTGATTCCCACATACAGACAGAGACTGAAGCTCACAAAACCTGTTGTGAGCACTACGAAGAAATGGACCAGTGAAGCTGGGGAGGAGCTGAGCACGTGCTTGGAAATAACTGACTGGGGCATGTTTAAAGGAGCCACGCATGATCTGGATGAATACACAGACACTGTGACCTCATATATCCACTTTTGTGAGGAGAGCATTCTTCCATCGCGCACCAGGGTGAGTTACTCCAACGACAAGCCCTGGTTCACAGCTAAGCTCAGACAGATCAGGAAGGAGAAGGAAGCAGCGTTGAAAAGTGGAGACAGGGACTGCTACAGGGAGGTCAAATACCAGTTTAGCAGAGAGCTGAGAAGAGCTAAATCTGTGTATTCTGAGAGACTCCAGCAACAGCTCACTGCTAACGACTCTGCTTCTGTGTGGAGAGGACTGAGGCAAATCACCAACTATCGGCCTCAGGATTCTAAGGGTCAGCATGACAAAGCCCTTTGTCAAAGACTGTCCCAACACTATGCCTGTTTTGACACCTCGTCAGCTGTGTCCAACTCCCCCCCTCCCCCAAGCGCCACTGCCTCCATGTCCCCACTTCATCAAAGGCGGCCCCCCCTCCTCCCCCCCTGCCCTTGCCATCAGTGAGCAGGACGTGCACAGACAGTTCTCCAGACTGAACCCGCGCAAGGCCCCCGGTCCGGACGGCGTGTCTCCCTCCACCCTGAGACACTGTGCGAAGGAGCTGACTCCTGTCTTCACAGACATTTTTAACACCTCCCTGAAGTTATGCCACGTGCCGACCTGCCTCAAAACCTCTACCATCGTCCCTGTCCCCAAGAAGCCACAGATCACTGGACTTAACGACTACAGACCTGTAGCGCTCACCTCTGTAGTCATGAAGTCCTTTGAGCGCCTGGTCCTGCCCCACCTCAAAACCATCACCACTCCCCTCCTGGACCCGCTGCAGTTTGCCTACAGAGCCAACAGGTCTGTGGACGACGCAGTCAACCTGGCCCTCCACTCCATCCTGCAGCACCTGGACTCCCTGGGAACCTACGCCAGGATCCTGTTTGTGGACTTCAGCTCTGCATTCAATACCATCCGCCCCGCTCTGCTCCAGGACAAGCTGTCCCTTCTCAACGTGCCTGACTCCCTCTGCAGGTGGATCACCGACTTCCTGACGGACTGGAGGCAGCATGTGCGGCTGGGAAAGACTGTCTCAGACTCTATTAGCATCAGCACCGGATCACCCCAGGGCTGTGTACTTTCCCCCCTGCTCTTCTCCCTGTACACCAACTCCTGCACCTCCAGCCACCAGTCTGTAATGCTGATCAAGTTTGCGGACGACACCACCCTCCCTCTCCAACGGCGACGAGTCCATCTACAGGAGAGAGGTGGCCCAGCTGGCGTCCTGGTGCAGCCACAACAACCTGCAGCTGAACGCTCTGAAGACAGTGGAAATGATCGTGGACTTCAGAAAAGTCACAGCCCCTCTGCCCCCCCCCCCCCCTACCCTCACAGACTCTCCCATCACCACTGCGGATTCCTTCCGCTTCCTGGGCACCACCATCACCCGGGACCTCAAGTGAGAGCCGACCATCAGCTCCCTCATCAAAAAGGCCCAGCAGAGGATGTTCTTCCTGCGGCAGCTGAGGAAGCTCAAGCTACCCACCAAGATGCTGGTGCAGTTCTACACGGCCATCATCGAGTCCATCCTCACCACCTCCATCACCGTGTTTTACGCAGGAGCCACCACCAGGGACAGACTAAGACTGCAGCGCGTTGTGCGCGCTGCTGAGAAGGTGATCGGCTGCGAGTTTCCATCCCTCCAGGACCTGTACATCTCCAGGACCCGGAAGCATGCAGGTCGGATCATAGCTGACCCTTCACACCCTGGACACGCACTGTTTGCCCCCCTCCTCTCAGGTAGAAGACTTTGGTCCATTCAGACTAAAACCTCCCGCTACATGAACAGCTTCTTCCCCTCTGCCATCAGACTGCTGAACACTAAGTGACTTATTAGACTCTCATGCACTACGTACAGCAGCTCAACCGGACTCATGATAATTATCGCTGTTTTCATTTGCACTACCGACTGCACTATGTGGAACTCCACAATATCTGCTGCTTGTTAATATATTTTAAATTGCATAGATTAGTATTACTCATTTATATTCTACATTTTATTGCATGCATAGTTTTTTATTTTTATCTTTAGTGCTACTCCATGTTTAATGTTGCAGCATTGCTCCGAGACAAATTCCTAGTTTATGTACTACATGAACAATGGCAATAAATCTGATTCTGATTCTGACACGATCATCGGTAGCACGGGGGCCCCCCAGGGAACGGTTTTGGCTCCCTTCCTATTCACCCTTTATACTGCGGACTTCTCACACAACACAACACACTGCCATCTACAGAAGTTCTCTGACGACTCTGCGATCGTCGGCCTCATCTCCAACGGAGATGAAGCTGAGTACAGAGGACTTATCCAGGACTTCGTGGACTGGTGCCATCGGAACTGCCTCCAGATCAATGCAAGGAAAACTAAGGAGCTGGTGGTGGACTGCCACAGGCTAGGACAACCCCTCACAGCACCAGTAAACATACAGGGAACAGACATTGAGATGGTGACATCCTACAAGTACCTTGGTGTTCATCTGAACAATAAACTAGACTGGTCACACAATACTGATGCACTCTACAAGAAGGGACAGCGCAGGCTGTTCCTACTGAGGAGGCTCAGGTCTTTTGGTGTATAAGGGGCGCTGCTGAAGACATTCTACGACACGGTGGTGGCATCAGCCATCACTTTTGGAGTGGTCTGCTGGGGCAACGGCATTACAGCAGCCGATAGGAAGAGACTGAACAAACTGATCAAGAAAGCTAGCTCTGTCCTGGGGCAACGCCTTGACCCAGTGGAGGAGATAGGAGAGAGAAGGATGGTGGCTAAACTGTCATCTCTGCTGGAGTCCGAGTCCCACCCTATGCAGGACATACTGGACGCACTGAGGAGCTCATTTAGCCGTAGACTACATCATCCTAGGTGCGCAACCGAGAGGTTTCGCAGGTCCTTCCTACCTACGGCTGTCAGACTGTATAACCTAAGCAGGCCTACTCACAGAGATAGCAAAAAAACGTGATGACCTAATAGTATTGAATGCAAAAGACGCAACAGACTTACACAAGTGGTCCCCTCTGGTATACAACTAGGACATCAGTCGCTATGGAGGGTGACAATATGTATGGGTACATATTCATACTATGTAGGATAACTAAGTAGACGGTTATGCTGTTTATTCCATCTTGCTACAATGCTCTGCACTTTGTATATATATTTATGTGTACGTATGTATACCCACTGCTCTTATTTATATTTTTCGTATCTTCTTAATTATTGCTCTGAGTGTTGCTATCCCTGTGCTGTTGCAATCCTGGAATTTCCCCATTGTGGGACTAATAAAGGCTTATCTTATCTTATCTTACCTTATCTTACACCTGCTTTCTATGGGCATGCACAAATACTTGCTTATACTTGGTTTCTACGGGCATGCACAGGTATACACTAGTTACTATAAAAAGAGTAAAGCTAGGGCCACCAAACCTCATATACAGGTTCACCTTGGGATCCTGACCTCTGACTATGGGTTTGGGGTCAAAGGTCAAGGTTAACATTCCTTAAACCTTACCTTAAACCACCACCCAGGTGTGGTGGCTAGGGCCACCACACCTGGTATACAGGTTCGTCTTGGGATTCTGACCTCAGACTATGGGTTTGGGGTGAAAAGGTCAAGGTTAACATTCCATGCCATATTACTGTACAACAAGTAAAGTTAGAGTCGACAAACTTGGTACACAGGTTCACCCTGTGACCCTGAAGTGTGACTATGGTTTTGGGATTGCAAGGTCAAAGGTCAACATCAAAATGGCTTGTAAACTATATCTCAACAACAAAGAAAGTTAGGGTCACCAAACTTATTACACATGTTCACCTTGGGATTCTGACCTCTGACTATGGGTTTGTGGTGAAAAGGTCAGAGGTCCAGGTTAGCATTCCTTATGCCTTATTACTGTAGCGTCACCAAACTTGGTACACAGGTTCACCTTGGGATCCTGACCTCTGACTATGAGTTTGGGGTCAAAAGGTCAGAGGTCCAGGTTGGCATTCCTTATGCCTTATTACTGTAGAACAAGTAAAGTTAGTGTCACCAAACTTGGTACACAGGTTCACCTTGGGATCCTGACCTCTGACTATGGGTTTGGGGTCAAAAAGGCAAATGTCAAGACTTCCGGTTGGTGACTTCATGGCGCAGGAATAGCTACAGAGAGGCTCCTGATACTTTTTACATTCTAAAACACTCACTTTTTTTCAGCGCCATAACTTTGGGCACGGTGGTTGGTTTTTTACCTGCATTGAAACTTTGCCACAGCCATAATGAGCTCTAAGGGTGGTAAATGCGCAAAAAAAGAAGCTTCACCTGCGGGCCTCACCCTCGATGCTATTTCGAAGCTCCTGGAAGAGCACCGCAGCTCGCTATCCGTCGAGTTGAAAGCTGCATTCAGCGCTATGGAGGCAAAATTTGACAAAGTGCAGGTACTGTGGAGACCACGGTCAGCGTCTGGGTTCTCTCGAGCTTGCGGCTGGTAACCTGAGCCAGCGTGTTGGGGAGCTGGAGAACCTCTGTTCTAACTTTCGGGATAGCGGTGCTAAGCTAACCACTAAGGTGGTCAACCTGGAGACCTGCAGCAGGAGGAACAACCTTTGCATTTTGGGGCTGCCAGAATCTACGGAAGGTGGGCGTCCAATGGAGTTTTTTGCCGGTGCTTTGTGTGAAATCTTTGGCAAGGACACACTCCCAACTCCCCCAGAACTTGACAGAGCCCACCGCTCGCTAGCAGTTAAGCCGTAGCCGGGCCAGAGGCTGCAGCCTGTCATTATCCGTCTGCATCGCTACCAGATTAAAGATTTGCTCATCAGGGAAGCCCAGCGGAGAGGAACCCTCAACTACCGTGACCAACAGATTCGGGTGGTGGATGATTACTGCCCCGAGGTGTTAACCCAAAGAGCCGAATACAGGGAGGTGATGGGCGAACTTTACAAAAAGGGACTCCGACCTTCACTCCTCTTCCCAGCAAGGCTTCGCATCACTCTCACCAGCAAGGAAAAGAAGTGGTTGCGCTCTGTGGAGAACACTTGGAAATTCATTGAGGCTCATCCACCCTCGCTTCACACATGGTAAAGGCTGTGTTATCCATCCTGATGAGGTAAACTGTTTCATTCTTTATGTTTCTGCCAACTATGGGAAGCCTTATGAGCAGTAATAAGTGTTTAGTCTCAGTGAGTACCTCCACTCCTCACTATTATACAGACTTTTGCCACTTTCTTTGGGCATTTCTTAAAAATGTAGCTTAATCTCAATATAAGAGAGACTGAAGCATTGTTGTTATTTCAATGTTTACACCACTTGTGATGCCTTTGGTTGCTAGGGGTTTGGCCAATATTTAGCCCTTTTTTTGTTACTCAGACTGTTAAATGTTTTTCTGCTCTTTTTAACCATTCTTATAATGGAGCCTGATTAGGAGTTACAATGCAGAAGCGAAACCTTGATAGGGGGAGAGTTTTTTGGGTAAAAGCTTGCTGTCATGTTTGTGGACAGCTGTTTGTTAGTTTTTTGTTTTAGGTTTTTTTGGGGGGGAGCTCAAATTTGATTTTTTTTTTCTTTCTTTTGTTTTTGGTTCTAATGATCGGTTCTCATTTCTTAGTAATAGCCTGGTGTTATTTTTGCAGAATGTGGCAACCTGCTCAATCTTCTTTTCTGTAACCAACTTTAATGAGGTAATTCATTGAATATTCTCAGCTGGAATGTCAAGGACCTTAATCATTCTATTAAGCAGAGGAAAGTGTTTGCACAGATTAGACAGGAAAATGCTTCAGTCGTTTTTCTACAAGAAACCATATTTGGGCTTCTGAGAGCTCCAAACTTATGACGAGATGTGCAGGGCAGTACTTCCATTCATCATTCGAGGCCAAGGCCAGGGGTCTCTGTTCTTATCAGTCCAAATACAGCATTCACGCCCCAGAATGTCATATCAGATAAGTACGGCCGCTTTGTTATTGTCTCTGGAAAGCTGCTAAATACGAACATTGTATTGGCTAACTTATATGGCCCAAATACAGATGACCCAAGCTTTTTTGAGCATTTTTTCTCTCAACTACCTGATCTGAGCTCACACTCATACTCGGGGGGGCTTTAACTGCTGGCTAGACCCTGTGTTAGATTGTTCCTCTCCTAAACCAGCTTCTCTGAGTAAATCCACCTCACTTTTCCATTCTTTCTCCACTGTTTTGGGTATCATAGACATTTAGCGACAACTCCACCCAAATTTGAGAGAGTATTCATTTTTTTTCCACATGCACATCATTCATTTTCATGGTTAGACCATTTCTTTATTGACGGCCAACGAGCTGCAGTTACCACCTCATGTCAGTATCGGAGTATTGTGATTTCGGATCACGCCCCTCTGATACTCACTTTATCCATGCCTGATTCACCAAAGGTGGCTTGAACCTGGCGACTCAATGTTACCTTGCTTTCAAATCCAAACTTTTTGGAAGTCATTAAAGAACAGATAACCTTATTTTGGCAGACAAACTCCACACTAGATATTTCTAGTCTATTAATCTGGGACACCATGAAGGCCTATATCCGGGGCCAAATTATTTCTTATACAGCCAATATGAAAAAGGAGAACTTTAAGGAAAGATTAGAGTTATCAAAAAAGATTAAAGAATTAGATCACCAATATTCCCACACAAAAAACTCTGAAACATATCAAAGACATGTTAAACTTCAAACCCAATTTGACGTCCTATCAACTCATGTTGTAGAGCGACAACTTTTAAAAAGCAGGGCAAATTTTTATGTACATGGAGACAAGGCTGTAAAGTGGTTGGCTAATCACTTGCGGATGTCTAAGGCAACACAGTTTATTGGTGGAATCAAATTGGACACAGGAACCACTTCAGACCCAGGGAAAATAAATACCTCTTTCAGGAATTATTTTTCATCACTGTACACATCTGAATTTTCCAACAACAGTTCTACAATGGAACAATTCCTAGATGGGTTAGATTTTCCCACTCTCTCTGAGGTCGCAAGAAATGAGCTAGATGTCATCCCAGGCAGAAATTGCTGCTGCCATTTCATCCCTAAAATCCGAGAAGTCACCTGGTCCGGATGGTTTTCCGGTTGAATTTTTTAAGTCCTTTTTCACTCTGCTAATACCTAATTTACATACTGTTTTATTGGAGTCATTCAGTAAAGGTAAACTTTCTTCTTCATGGTATGAGGCATCCATTACTCTCATTCCAAAGAAGGATAAGGATCCATTAGAATGTTCATCTTGCAGGCCAATTTCCTTATTAAACGTTGATCTTAAAATTTTAGCAAAAATTCTTGCAGATTGGAAAAGCACTTAACTTCAATAATTTGTGAAGACCAAACAGGCTTTGTAAAGAATTGCAGTTCTTTTTTAATATACACAATTTACTAAACATTACTTACACTTCCCCAAACACTGTCATCATCATAGCAGTCTGCCGTGGACGACAATGACTGTTTCATTTAGGTCTGATCAGATTCCTCCACACAGCTCTGTCCTTAGCCTTCCGCTGCCAGGAACTCCTGTCTATGTCCAACTTCTTCAAGTTTCTTTTTAGTGTCTTTAAATCTGAGCCTTGGTCTACCCTGATTGCGTTTGCCCTCGCATAACTGTGAGTAGAGTAACTGCTGAGGGAGACACTGGTGATCCATCTTCTCAACATGTCCGAGCCATCTCAGGTTCATCTGTATTAGCATGTCCTCCATTGATGGTAGACCAGCTCGTTTCAACGCTTCTATGTTGGGTTTCTTGTCTTTCCATGAGATGTTCATTATGGCTCGAAGGTGTCTCATCATGTACGCGTGGAATTTCTTCACCTGCACTCTGTAGACCGTCCAAGTTTCAGCACCGTACAATAGAGTAGCCAGTACTGTCGCTCTGTACACTTTGCATTTCACACGGCTAGACACATGTTGATTGTTCCACAGTCTCTCCCTCAAGTTTCCAAACACAGCCCTCGCTCCTCCCATTCTGAGAGATAGCTCATCCTCCAGCCTAGCATTCTCTGAAACAGTACTCCCTAGGTACTTGAAAGTCTTGCACTTGACTAGTGGCTCTGTACCAATGCTGATCTCTTCTGGTAGTGATGTTGATAATTGGAACTTTGGTGGTTGATAAAGGCACTCTGTCTTCTTGATGTTGATTTGGAGGCTGAATTGGCTAGCTGCTCTTGCAGATTTCTCCACTAAAGATTGCATATCTTCCACACTGTGTGCAACTAGAGCACTGTTGTTGGCAAAGAGCATTTCTCTTCCTACCTTTATCAATGTCTTACTCTTGACTTTAAATTGCACCACATTGAACAAGTCTGCTTCTTTCCTTGTTTGAATGTATACTCTTTCTGAAGTGACTTTAAAGGCCACCTCAAGCACGGCTGCCAGATATAGCGAGAAGAGTGTAGGTGCCAGCACACACCCTTGTTTCACCCTGTTGCTTACTGAAAAGTCTTTAGATACTGAACCACTCATTGCCACATTTGCTTGCATACCTCTATGGAGTGCCTCGATCAGGCTGACAAACTTCTCTGTACAGCCATATTTCTTGAGTACCTGCCAAAGTCCTTGTCGCAAAACAGTATCAAAGGCTTTACTGAAGTCTATGAAGACTACATAGAGCGGCATGTTCTGTTCGATACACTTTTTTTGAACCTGTTTCAAGCAGAAAATCATGTCCATTGTGCTTCTTCCACTTCTAAAGCTGCACTGGGTTTCCGGTAGTACATTCTGCAAGATGTGTTCATTGAGTCTGTTCAGTAGTACACATGAGAGAATCTTACCAACAGTGGCTAGCAGTGATATACCTCGGTAATTTTCAAAATCTTTCCTGTCACCTTTCTTGAACAAAGGCACAATACTTGCATCCTTCCAGTCTTGAGGTACTTTCTGGGCATCCCATATCTCTTGGATGAACTTGTGCAGGCAGTTGGTCAGCTGAACACCACCAAATTTCCACACTTCTGCTGGAATTCCATCCCTTCCTGGAGCTTTACCATCCTGTTGTCGTCCTGATAGCTGCCATTAGTTCATCAAAATTTGGTGGTTCGTCCAGACTTGCTACAGCTGGTCGCTGCACTAGAGCTTCTTTAGCCTCTTCAGTGAGATCTCCAGGGTTGTTTAGTAGTTGGTCAAAGTGGTCTGCAAATCTGTCCAGGATCTTGTCTTTCTCCTGAAAATCCATTTCACCATCCATAGCCTTTAGTTGGATCAATTCTCTTGGTTTAGGGCCGTAGATTTCTCTCAAACCTGTGAAGAATGTTTTCATGTCCTTCCTGTTTGCTGCAGTTTGAAGTTCCTCCACTTTTTCATCCCACCAGTTGGACTTCATCTCTCTGGTGTATTTCTGTAGCTCACTCTGAGCCTTTGAGTATTTCTTCTTCTTCGACCTTGTGTTACACTGTAGGTTTTCCTGCCAAGCTGTATTCCTCGCTTCTAGTAGTTTCTTCAGGTGTTCATCATGCTCATCAAACCCAGTCTTGGATGTTTCCTCTCAGGGTGCCTAATACATCACTCACAGTCTGTTACACCGTATCCTTCAGTGTTGCCCATTTCTCTTCTATGTCATTCTCTGAGTTGTTGCTGTCCCAGTCTTTCAAGTTTTCATCCATTTCCTGTGTAAGTTCTTCCTGCTTCTTTTGGCCTTTCAGTGCACAAGTGTTTAGCTTCCGTGGTGGCTTTGCACCCGTCCTGCAGTGCCATTTTCGTCTCCGAATCCTTAATCTAGATCTCAGCATAACATGATCAGTACCACAGTCCACGCCTCTAATTGCTCTGGTGTCCAATACATCCCTTATGTCTCTCTGCCTGACTATGATGTAGTCTAATAAGTGCCAGTGCTTGGATCTTGGGTGCATCCATGTCTACTTGTGTGTGTCCTTGTGCTTAAATAGAGTGTTGGTTATCACAAGATTGTACTCTGAACATCGTGCAAGTAGAAGTTCTCCATTAGCATTGCACTTGCCTATTCCATGACTGCCTACCACTCCTTTCCATTTCTCAGTATCCAAACCAACTCTGGCATTAAAATCTCCAACGAGTATCAGCCTGTCATCAGTCGGTACACGCCTGATAGTCTCACGTAAATCACTGTAGAACTCTTCCTTCACCTCCTCTGTGTCGGTCATTGTTGGGGCATATACACTGATGAGTGTGGCATACATCTTCCACTGTAATGGGAGTCTCATAGTCATTATCCTGTCGTTGATTGGCACCGGTTCCTCATCAAGCATTGCCGCTATCTCCTTTCTAACTGCAAAGCCCACTCCTGCTTCTCTCCTTTCTTGAGTTGATCTCCCACTCCCAAACACTGTGCCAGAATGTATTCTTTCCCTTGATGCGGAAAAAGCCTTTGACCGCGTCGAGTGGCCCTATTTTTTAAATCTTTAGAGAAATTTGGCTTTGGATCCAATTTTAGATCATGGATAAAATTACTTTATCTCTGCCCCACCGCCTGTGTTCTCACCAATCGGTAAAAATCCAAACCCATTTATTTACAGAGAGGCATGCGCCAAGGCTGCCCTCTAAGTCCCTTGCTATTCGACATAGCCATTGAACCACTTGCGATATCACTCCGTAATAGCTCCTCTATTTCCAGTATTCATAGGTACCATATCGAACATAAGCTGGCACTATACGTTGATGATTTATTGCTTTTCATCTCAAACCCTTCTTCCACACTTCCTTCCATCTTATCCTTACTCTCTGATTTTGATAATTTTTCAGGTTATAAATTAAATCTGCACAAAAATGAACTATTTCCTATAAATAATAAAGCTCTTGAGTTAGATCTTTCTTGTTTTCCCTTCATGTTAGTAAAAAGAATTTACTTATCTTGGAGTCGATGTTACAAGAAATCATAAACTAATGTTAAAAGAAAACCTTTTCAAACTTTTAAATCAGGTTAAGCAGAGCTTGTCAAATTGGTCACCCCTATCCATCACCTTAGCTGGGCGGGTTAACTCTGTAAAAATGAATATTCTCCCTAAATTCCTTTACCGCTTCCAGTCCATTCCTGTCTTTATCCCAAAGTCTTTTTTTTTTATTCTTTAGATTCAATAATCAGTTCTTACATTTGGAAAGGTAAACACCCTTGGGTCTCTAGAACACACCTACAGAAGTCCAAGCTAGACAGTGGGCTAGCATTGCCCAATTTCCATTTGTATTATTGGGCAGCTGATATCCCCGCCCTTTGCCATATTGGGCAAATGGTAGCCAGACCAGCTCTACATCATGGTTGGCTATGGAAGCCAGCTCAGCTCAAAATACCTCTTGGAGCTTTTTTGGGTGCCCCATATCCCCTCTCCACACCTCAGTGCATCACTAACCCAGTAGTCCAACAGACTCTGAGTGTGGGCTCAGTTCAGGAAACACTTTAAATTGTGTGATTTTTTTTTTTTTTTCCTCCAGAGTCCTATTTTTTCTAACCACCTTCTTCCTCCATCTACAGATCAAGCCTTTAAGGACTGGCAGGTTATGGGTATCAAATATATTAAGGATTTATTCATCAATGGCAATTTTGCTTCTTTTGAGCAACTCTCAAATAAATTTGGACTCCCAAGAACTCATTTCTTCAGATATTTACAAATTCGGCATTTTCTTCAAAGTCAGTTACCAGTTTTTCCAGAACTTCCTCAGAGTTCCCTAATAGAAGACATCCTTATCCTTCAGCCGTCTGTCAGAGGTCTCATTTCAAAAGTGTACAATAAACTGACCTCTTTAAACCAAGTCTCCACTGCTAAGATCAGGGGTAGCCTGGGAACAGGTTCTGAACCAATTTCAGATCCAGTAAATAATTGGAGAAGGAAAATTATAATAATGTGTTCATATAGCTTTACCATTTTGCAAATACAAGGTCTTAAAATTTTAAGTGGACTTAAAAAGGCCTTAAAAAGTCATACATTTACCTTCCTTTAATAAGTCCTTTCAGACAAAACATGTGTCTAAGGTCTGGGAAGATGTTGTGGTTGTCCCTGTTCCAAAATCCAGCTGTCCTAAAACGGTAAATGATTTTAGACCAGTTGCCTTGACTTCAATTTTAATGAAAATTTTTGAAAAACTGGTCAGATTTGAGGTCCTAAAGCAGACTGAGCATGCATTGGATCCTTTGCAGTTTGCCTATAGGCCTCACAGAGGAGTGGAGGATGCCACTGTCACTCTGTTTAACATGCTTTTTAAACATCTGGATTTTAATGGGACACACGCCAGGCTTTTATTTGTGGACTTTTCTTCTGCTTTTAATACAATCCAACCTCATATTTTAGTTGAAAGGCTCCTACAACAATTTGATTTGAGTAATAATATAGTGGGTTGGATTCTGGATTTTTTAACCAACAGGACACAGAGAGTAAGGGTCAATGGTACATTGTCTGACCAAAAGTGTTCTTCTACTGGCTCTCCTCAGGGGTGTGTGTTGTCACCATACTCTTCATCCTGTACACAAACATGTGTCGGAGCAGACATGACAACAGACACATTATAAAGTATGCTGATGATTCAGTTATTGTCAGTCTCCTTCAGGATGGTGAGAGTGGCCACGGCCCAGTAGTTGATGATTTTGTTCACTGGTGTGAGGATTCCTGCCTGCAGCTGAATACGACAAAAACTAAAGATATGATTATTGACTTTAGGAGGAAAACTCCCAGGCTACTGTACTAAAGTCACTGTACTAAAAGGCCAGACCATTGAATGCGTGCAGTTTTACAAATATCTTGGGACGATTATTGATAGTAATTTACACTTTGAAGAGAATTGTGAAAGGGTGTGCAAAAAGGGTCAGCAACATTTGCATTGTTTAAGGAAACTCGCACACTTCCAAATTGACCGAACCCTAATGACAGTGTTTTATCGGGCTTTTATTGAATCTGTTTTATCCTTTTCTTTAGTGTCATGGTTTGGTCAGATAAAACTGAAACAGAGGAAATCCTTAGACCAGGTAGTTAGATGGTCCAGTCGTTTGCTTGGTGAGTCACAGCTGAGCATGACATCCCTGTACACTAGACAGGTACAGAGGATTGCTACCTCCATTTTAAATGATGACTCCCACCCTTTGCACTGCAACTTTCAGCTTCTTCCCTCCAGATGGAGGTTTGTTGTCCCAAAATGTAAAACCCAGCGCTACAAAAACAGCTTTGTTCCTGCTGCTGTCAAAGAGTTGAACAAGATGTAGCAATATATTGCACATAATTTAGTTATCTATTTATTAATTTTTATTTTATATTTGTTTATTTTTGTAGGTTTTTTATTTAGGTTTTAAATCTTTTATTGGGTTTTAGACTTCAGACTTTTATTGATTTTTTAAATCTCTTTGACTTAGTTTTTAACTTTTTAATATGACCCTTCTCTCTCATCTCTTTGTTTTTTGTCTTATCTCTTGTCTTATGTCCTGATTGGTGGAGTCTTGAGTACTTTTATCGTGTTTATAGTCAGCTTCATGTGTGCTTGTGTTTGTGTTCATGTTGAATGTAATTGTGGTTTGTAAATACGTGTCTAGAAGGATCTCACCTGACTGCAAAACAAATTACCTACGGGTCCAAATAAAGTGACCTGAACCTTCCTCATCGTTTCAGATACCTGTAATATTATGCCCAATGGACCATCTAGCATTTTATAATAATAATAATAATAATAATAATAATAATAATGACATACAGTGGTGTGAAAAAGTGTTTGCTCCCTTCCTGATTTCTCATGTTTTTGCATGTCACACTTAAATGTTTAAGATCATCAAACAAATTTATACTAGACAAAGATTACACAAGTAAACACAAAGTGCAGTTTTTTTAATGAAGGTGTTTATTACTAAGGGTAACAAAAAATCCAGACTTACATGGCTCTGTGTGAAAAAGTGATTGCCCCGCCCCTGTTAAAACATAAATTAACTGTGGTTTTGTCACATCTTTGGAAAGCTGAGTTCAATTTCTCTAGCTACACCCAGGCCTGATTACTGCCACACCTGTTCTCAATCAAGAAATCACTTAAAGGGTACCTGTGGTGGTCGTGAAAAAAAAGATATTATATTGAGCCCCTGTCTCACGTTCTAGTTCAAGTTTAAGTTGAAATTCATGTTCAAAGCAATTTGGGACTTGCCTGACAAATTAAAGTAGACCAAAAGATCCTCAAAAGTTAGACATCATGCTGCGATCCAAAGAAATTCAGGAACAAATGAGAAACAAAGTAACTGAGATCTATCAGTCTGGAAAAGGTTATCAAGCCATTTCTAAAGCTTTGGGACTCCAGCGAACCATAGTGAGAGCTATTATCCACAAATGGCAAAAACATGGAACAGTGGTGAACATTCCCAGGACTGGCCAGGCAACCAAAATTACCCCAAGAGCACAGTGACGACTCATCCAAGAGGTCACAAAAAAACCCACAACATCCAAAGAACTGCAGGCCTCACTTGCCTCAGTTAAGGTCAGTGTTCATGACCCCACCGTAAGAAAGAGACTGGGCAAAAATGGCCTGCATGGCAGAGTTCCAAGGCGAAAACCACTGCTGAGCAAAAAGAACATAAAGGCTCATCTCAGTTTTGCCAGAAAACATCTTGATGATCCCCAAGACTTTTGGGAAAATACTCTGTGGACTTGACTTAAAAATTAAATTAAATTAAATTAAATTAAATTAAATTAATAAATAAAATACATAAAATAAAAATAATAAAATAAAAATAAATCCCCCTCATGGATCGTCACCTTATCGTGGTGGGGGGGTTTGCGTGCCCCAGTGATCCCAGGAGCTATGTTGTCCGGGGCAATTTGCCTCTGATAGGGTCTCCCAAGACAAACTGGTCCTGGGTGAAGGGCCAGACGAAGAACGATCCAACAGACTCTCATGATAAATTGTATATCAAGGATTCAGTGTACCCCGCCCGGTATGGGGTTACCGGGGCCCCACCCTGGAGCCAGGCCTGGGGGAGGGGCTCGAAGGCTAGCGTCTGGTGGCCGGGTTTCCACCCATGGGACCCGGCCGGGCTCAGCCCGAAGGAGTTACATGGGTCCGCCCTCCAGTAGGTTCACCACCTGCAGGAGGGATCATGGAAGTCCGGTGCTATGTGGATTAGGTGGCAGTCAAAGGCGGAGACCTTGGCGGACTGATCCCAAGCTTTCTAAACTGGCTTTTGGTACGTGGAATGTCACCTCTCTGGTGGGGAAGGAGCCTGAGCTGGTGTACGAGATTGAGCGATACCGGCTAGATATAGTCGGCCTCACCTCAACACACAGCTCCGGTTCCGGAACCAGTCTCCTGGAGAGGGGCTGGAGCTTGGCCTTTTCTGGAGTTGCCCCGGGCGAGAGGCGACGAGCAGGGGTAGGTATTCTTGTATCGCCCCACCTTGCTGCCTCTATATTGGAGTTTTCCCCGGTGGACGAAAGGGTTGCTTCCCTGCGCCTTCGGGTTGGGAAACGGGTCCTGACCATCATTTGTGCCTATGCACCAAATGATGTTTCAGAGTACCCACCCTTTTTGGAGTCTGTGACTGGGGTGCTGGAGGGTGCTCCTCCTGGAGACTCCATTGTCCTACTGGGGGACTTCAATGCGCACGTGGGCAACGACAGTGAAACCTGGAGGGGGGTGATTGGGAGGAACGGCCTGCCCGATCTGAACCCGAGTGGTGTTCAGTTATTGGACTTCTGTGCTAACCACAGTCTGTCTATAACGAACACCATGTTCAAGCATAAGGGTGTCCATATGTGCACCTGGCACCAGGACACCCTAGGCCGCAGGTCGATGATCGATTTTGTTATCGTATCATCAGACCTGCGACCGTATGTCTTGGACACCCGAGTAAAGAGAGGTGCAGAGCTGTCAACTGATCACCACCTGGTGGTGAGTTGGATCCGATGGCAGGGGAGGAAGCCATTCAGACCTGGTAGACCCAAACGTATAGTGAGGGTGTGCTGGGAGCGTCTGGCTGAGGCCCCTGTCCGGGAGGTCTTCAACTCCCACCTCCGGAAGAACTTCAACCACATTCCGAGGGAGTCTGGAGACATGGAGTCTGAATGGGCCATGTTCTCCACCTCTGTTGTTGAAGCGGCAGCCCAGAGCTGCGGCCGCAAGGTGGTCGGTGCATCTCGTGGTGGCAACCCCCGAACCAAGTGGTGGACACCAGTGGTGAGGGGGGCCATTAAGCTGAAGAAGGAGTCCTATCAAGCTTGGTTGGCTTGTGGGACTCCCGAAGCAGCTGAGGTGTACCGGCAGGCCAAGCGGAGTGCAGCTCGGGTGGTTGCTGAAGCAAAAACCCGGGTATGGGAGGAGTTCGGTGAGGCCATGGAACAAGACTTTCGGTCGGCTTCAAAGAGATTCTGGCAAACTGTTCGGCGGCTCAGGAGGGGAAAGCAGCTCCCCGTCCACACTGTGTATGGTGCGGATGGGACACTGTTGACTTCAACTGGGGATATCGTCGGGCGGTGGAAGGAATACTTCGAGGATCTCCTCAATCCCACTGATACGCCTTCCACAGAGGAAGCAGGGTTTGGGGACGAGGGGGATGACTCGCCTATCACAGGGGCTGAGGTCGCCAAGGTGGTTAAAAATCTCCTTGGTGGCCGGGCCCCGGGGGTGGACGAGATTCGCCCCGAGTACCTCAAGGCCCTGGATGTTGTTGGGTTGTCATGGTTGACACGCCTCTGCAACATTGCGTGGAGGTCGGGGGCAGTGCCTTTGGCATGGCAAACCGGGGTGGTGGTTCCTCTCTTCAAAAAAGGGGACCGGAGGGTGTGCTCCAACTTTAGAGGGATCACACTCCTCAGCCTCCCTGGGAAGGTCTATGCCAAGGTACTGGAGAGGAGAGTCCGGCCGTTGGTCGAACCTCGGATTCAGGAGGAGCACTGTGGTTTTCGTCCTGGCCGTGGCACATCGGACCAGCTCTTTACCCTCTCGAGAATTCTTGAGGGTTCGTGGGAGTTTGCCCAACCAGTTTACATGTGTTTTGTGGACTTGGAGAAGGCATTTGACCGCGTCCCTCGTGGATTTTTGTGGGGGGTGCTTCGGGAGTATGGGGTATCGGGCTTGTTGTTACGAGCTATTCGGTCTCTGTACGACCGTTGTGAGAGTTTAGTTCGCATTGCCAACACTCGGTCGGAGTCATTCCCAGTGAGAGTTGGACTCCGCCAGGGCTGCCCTTTGTCACCGGTCCTGTTCATAATTTTTATGGACAGGATTTCTAGGCGCAGCCAGGGAATGGAGGGTGTCATGCTTGGTGACCACAGGATCTCATCTCTGTTGTTTGCAGATGATGTTGTCCTGTTGGCTTCATCCAGCAATGACCTACAGCTCTTGCTGGGACGGTTTGCCGCTGAGTGTGAAGCGGCTGGGATGAGAATCAGCACCTCCAAGTCCGAGTCCATGGTCCTCAGCCGGAAAAAGGTGGATTGTCCTCTCCGGGTTGGGGACAGGCTCCTGCCCCAAGTGGAGGAGTTTAAGTATCTTGGGGTCTTGTTCACGAGTGAGGGGAAAATGGAGCGAGAGATCGACAGACGGATTGGAGCAGCATCTGCAGTGATGCGGACGTTGTACCGGTCTGTTGTGGTGAAGAGGGAGCTTAGTTCTAAGGCAAAGCTGTCAATTTACCAGTCAATCTACGTTCCTACTCTCACCTATGGTCACGAGCTTTGGGTAATGACCGAAAGAACGAGATCGCGGATACAAGCGGCTGAAATGAGCTTTCTCCGTAGGATTGCTGGACTCACCCTCAGAGATAGGGTGAGGAGCTCAGTCATCCGGGAGAGGCTCAGAGTAGAACCGCTGCTCCTCCACATTGAAAGGAGTCAGTTGAGGTGGTATGGGCATCTGATTAGGATGCCTCCTGGACGCCTCCCATTTGAGGTGTTTCAGGCACGTCCCACTGGGAGGAGACCCCGGGGCAGACCCAGGACTCGGTGGAGAGACTATGTCTCCCAGCTAGTCTGGGAACGCCTTGGTATCCCCTCTGAAGAGCTGGAGCAGGTGGCTGGGGAGAGGGAAGCCTGGGCTTCTCTGCTTGAACTGCTGCCTCCGCGACCCGGACCTCCGGAAAAGCGGTAGAAGATGGATGATGGATGGATGGATGGATAAATTAATAAATTAAAATCACCCTTATTGTCATTCAACCGTACAACCAATCATGTACAGTAGAACGAGATTGTGTTTTACCTATCTACAGTGTAAATCACACACACCCCAAGTGCAGAATCAGAGGGCCGCTGCCATGCAAGGCGCCGCCACAGATTTCCCTCCTCCATTCCATTATTGCTGAGCACCAAGCTGGACGGCAGGAAGTTCCACTTTTATATGGTCTTCGGCATGACCCGGCCAGGATTTGAACCCCTGCCTCCCGGGTGTGGGGCGGATGCTCTACCAACTGAGCCACCACTCCGACTTGACGAGACAAAAGTTGAACTTCTTGGAAGGTGTGTGTCCCATTACATCCGGCATAGAAGTAACACAGCCTTTCAGAAAAGGAACATCATACCAACAGTAAAATATGGTGGTAGTGTGATGGTCTGGGGCTGTTTTGCTGCTTCAGAACCTGGAAGACTTGCTGTGGTAAATGGAACCATGAATTCTGCTGTCTACCAAAAAATCCTGAAGGAGAATGTCCGGCCATCTGTTCGTGACTTCAAGCTGAAGCGCACTTGGGTTCTGCAGCAGGACAATGATCCAAGCAAGTCCACCTCTGAATGGCTTAAGAAAAACAAAATGAAGACTTTGGAGTGGCCTAGTCAAAGTCCTGATCTGAATCCGATTGAAATACTGTGGCATGACCTTAAAAAGGCGGTTCATGCTCAAAAACACTCCAATGTGGGTGAATTACAACAATTTTGCAAAGATGAGTGGGCCAAGATTCCTCCACAGCACTGTAAAAGACTCATTGCCAGTTATCGCAAACGCTTGATTGCTTTTGTTGCTGCAAAGGGTGACCCAACCAGTTATTAGGTTTAGGGGGCAATCACCTTTTTCACACAGGGCCATGTATATTTGGATTTTTTTCCCTTAATAATAAACACCTTCATTTAAAAACTGCATTTTGTGTTTACTTGTGTTATCTTTGTCTAATATTTAAATTTGTTTGATGATCTGAAACATTTAAGTGTGACAAACATACAAAAAAAATGAGACCCTTTCACACCACTGAAGATTAGTAAGTGTACTAACACAGTATCCATTGTTAAACAATGCATTTAAAATCTTGGAGCAGGTTTTTTATTTTAATTAAAAATACTACAACAGTTCAAGGATTTCCCCTAAACTACCATTTTAACTGCTGGGTTACTTTTTTTTAATCTCCCTCCAGCCTTTTGTTTTTGATGAAATGGTCTCATTTAATGAAAACACAAGCTTTTATCTGCTCTCCCCAAGGAATTAATGAGGAGTTACAGTTCCAGCAAGGCAGGGGTGATGCTTGTAGCAAAGGAGGGGGCAAGTTTCCATGAGGTTTAAGGTGCTTTGAGTTTTCTCTCTCTCTCTCTCTCTCTCTCTCTCTGTGTGTGTGTGTGTGTGTGTGTGTGTGTGTGTGTGAGAGAGAGAGAGAGAGAGAGAGAGAGAGAGAGAGAGAGAGAGATTTTTTTTGATTTTTAAAAGATCTTTAATAAACACATTTGTCCATCAGTCAATACAATTTCTATGTCATGCTATATTTCACAGAAAATTAATCCCCCAAAAAACGCCCCAAAAAAAGCTGTCCATCATGAACTGAACAGAGGACATTCTCCAGGGACCAGAGGGTCCTGAAACCTTCCACATCCCCATTCCCCATAAAAAACTGAAAGTCCAACCTGATTCTGGCTTTAAGTAGCCTTACAAATAAAATTTTGACATCAACATCATTCTCAACATTTTCAAGTTTTCTTCTCCGGCTTACATAGATAGCCAACTTTGCCTGCCCTAAAACAAAGTTCAGTAGTTGAGAGAGAGAGAGAGAGAGAGAGAGAGAATTTATGCTGCAAGTATTTGGGTACTTCAGCTGGGCTGCTGTGTTAAAGGAGAGAGGGGGGAGGTAGTTCTTTTTCTCAAGGATGCACACACAGAAACAACCTTGTTACTGTGTTGCAATGTCATTTAGGATAAATTTTTGCCACACTGCAGCAAAATAAATGCATCATTTATTCTTGTTATGGAAACTACAAAATAAACACTTCACTGGAGTGCCTTAGAACTTTCTTAATTCTCTGTGGTACAGATATCCAAAGTCATTTAAATCACCTTTCTTCGCCATTCTGATGTGCAGTTTAAATTTCACCAGGTCATCTTAACGGTCTCCAAATGCCTATATGCACTGTCACTGCAATGTGATTGGTTGCTTAAATGTTTGCTTTGAGCAGTTGAACTTATGTGCCTAATAAAGTGGCCAGTGAGTGTAGCTCAGGTCACTGTGGAAGACGTTTCCTGCTACTGTTATGTAACAAACTGAAGGCTGCTGTACACTACATGTGTCATAATGTATTACCTGCATGTCACACCCCCCCCCCCCCCCTTCCCCTGCTTTCCTTTTAGGGAAGTACGCAATGAGAGACCTGGTCAACCGTCTCCCCGGAGGAAACACCACCCAGCTGTCAGACGAGACTGTGGCAGCCATCTGTTGCACCCTACATGAGGTCACCAGCAAAAACATGGAGAACGCCAAGGCCTTGGCCGACACGGGCGGCATCGAGAAGCTGGTCAACATCACCAAGGGCAGAAGAGACAGGTGTGCTATACATCGGCTCTCACTCATTGATGCACACATGACTCCTAACATGGTGCTCATGCTTAAATGAACAGTTGGAAAGCACACAACAGTCCTCAGCCATATTTAGCTCAACTTTAGTGCCCTGAATACTGGACAGAGGGAGTTTAACCCAAATGTTGATACATGCACACGCACGCACACTTAGAGAAAGAGAAACCACAGCCACAGGGAAGGTGGCCTTGTGTGCATTGAGGTTTTACGTCCCTGTGGAATGACGGTACAGCAGCTATTTCTAGCTTGCTATATATCCAGTAATGTTCCAGGTTAAAATTCACCAAGGACACACTCATTCATCAATCATACTGTCCTAGGATATATGCAGTCCAATATAGGATAAAAGTTAAAGTCATTCAAGAATGCTCAACATTTGTTTTTGACATTGTTTTTTTTTTTTTTTTTAACCCTCAGGTACTCCATGAAGGTGGTTAAAGCAGCCGCTCAGCTGCTGAACACCCTGTGGCAGTACAGGGATCTGCGTACCATCTATAAAAAAGTAAGAACATTTGGACTAGTAGTAATAGGCCTCACTGTAATCTTATAAGGTCTAATGTTGATGTATTTAAGTGTGCCACAGTTATATGAATATTGTCAAATGACCATGTTTACATGGACACAAGTAACCGGATTAAAAGCCTGATCGGAATAAAAATGCTTCATGTAAACACGCCAATCTGAATATTCTGACCCGATCACGCTCATTCAGATCAAAATTTCATTCTGATTGAGACGGGTGGGCTATGCCGATTGTTAATCCGAATGGTGTGCATGAAAACACTTATTCTGAAGGGTGGGCAGAAAATATGCTTACTGCGCATGTCTGTACGCCAGCCACACGTCGACGTGACGTATTTCCGCCTTTACAGCAGCTAGAGGAAAACATAGCTGGAGTAAAACAAAACTGGTCTGTATTGTCCTGCTGTCTCCCTCTGTTCGTCATATGCAGAAGTATGTACTTGTAGCTTCATTACGGAGACCAGCAGAAACAAAAGTACAGTCTGAATAACACAATACAGGTCCATTTCGACACGAAGCGGGGCTTGCTAACACCGGAAGTTGCTTCTTCTTCTATTTTCAGAATGTCGAAATGTCGACATGCGCATGTCAAAATGATTTTTTCCGTTCAAACGTGTGACACATGGAAACGCACGTCCTAATCGGATCAGCTTTTTCAGGATCCATGTAAACAGTAAAATTCTGATCTGAATTGTAATCAGATTGAAGAAATTTTGCCCATGTAACCGTGGCCATTGTTTTGCTAAATCTTTTATAGGGGGCATGTAATGATTTTTTCACTCTTTCAGTACTCTTTCACCTGAATTTTGGGTATGTGGAGGGTCTACCAACACAAAAAAATACTGAAAAACACACACAACCCTGTCCCTTGTTAGGGTCCACCTTGGTCTCACTGCATCTCATTCAGTGAGTTGTTCAGATTTGCCTTTGGCTGTGATCCCAACTGGAACTCATTGGAATACCACTCCCACGTCTTTATCGGCACCCATTTTAATGAATGTGGGAGTAGACGTGTCCCTGTGAGCTCAATCACACACCAGCAGCACCACTAGCTTAGTTGACTTCGTGGTGACACTGCAGTATTTATTCCTCCTCTTTATGTATTCTTGTCACCACTGTAGACATCCATGTTCCCAGCTGGTTCATTGAGCTACATGCAGTTATATATCTCACTGTCTGGCTTATTTTGTTATATTTTGGCCAGTATGGCCAAGTTAGCCTGGGTTAGTACTGTTCACATACAATACAGTGGTGTTTGAAAGTTTGTGAACCCTTTAGAATTTTCTATATTTCTGCATAAATAGCCTAAAACATCAAGTTTTAGGTCCAAGTAGATAAAGTGAACACAGTTAAATGAATGAGACAAAAATATTTTTTCATTTATTTATTGAGGGAAATGATCCAATATTACATTTCTGTGAGAGACAAAAGTTTGTGAACCTCTAGGATTAGCAGGTAATTTGAAGGTGAAATTAGAGTCATCTGTCTTCAATCAATGGGATAACAATCAGGTGTGAAAGGGCACCCTGCTTTACTTAGTCTTTTATTTAAAGATCTATCAAAGTGTCAACACGTGTTTGTTGAAGTGTATCATGGCACAAACAAAGGAGATTTCCGAGGACCTCAGAAAAAAGGTTGTTGATGCTCATCAGGCTGGAAAAGGTTACAAAACCATCTATAAAGAGTTTGGACTCACGCAATCCACAGTAAGACAGATTGTGCATGAATGGAGGAAAGTTAAGATCGCTGTTAAGCGCAGACCTCCGCCAAGCGCCACAGTTCCCCCCATACAGTGTTTGTGTGTACGTTTTCAGATTCCTTGACCATTAAAACGTATGACTAGCAATTGGATTGACAATGATAGGATTAGTGGTTCAGTAGTTATTGACGAAAATCACATTTTCCGTAATGGCGGTTTTCTTCTGGACGGTGATCCGGATCACCACCAAAATCTAATCATCTGTAGGATACCCCATTTCTGACAATCTGTGAAAATTTCATGAAAATCCGTCCATAACTTTTTGAGTTATGTTGCTAACAAACAAACAGACAGACAAACCAACGCCGATGAAAACATAACCTCCTTGGCGGAGGTAATAATCAACGCAAATAAAAGTGGCTGAGGGGCGCAACAGCAATTTGACCTTTAAAATAAAGATTATGCTGCTTATAATACTACAACAGTGGAAAAAAAAACTGTCAAGCTTTATATATACTGTAGCTTCATTCATGAAATAAAAGTATTACAGTGTGGAGCGTGTAAATGAAGAGGCAGAATCATTTCAGACGATTTATTACACACCCACACTTCTCAAGCAAAGAACAGACTGAACATTTAAGCAGAAACTCTCCTCTTAAGTTTCATGGCATTTACATCACACACAACATGACATTTGCATCACACTGCATTCAACCCCCTTCATCCTTGACTCCTTCCTGCTATCTCACCAGGAACCTCCTGCTCTTTGTACTCCCATGCTTATCCACTGTCTCCTGTCTGAGATGCTAGATAATCTGGCTCCCCCAAGGTGCTACAACAGATATATTACAAATTGTTTTGTGCTGAAAAGGCCATATCTGAAATTATATCTGACCATAATATTTTGTGTAGTTTTTTAATGACCAGCACATTCATAAATTGTTTGAATCTGAAAAATATCATCTATCTCCTACTTTCAACAGTGATCACACAGCTTTAGTTCCTGATATTTTAATAAATTAGAGACAAAAGTTTTATTTAGAAGAAGCTACTTTTCATCCTTTTATTTCCTCATAATGCTTCTTTTTCAAATGTATTAATATAATATAAGTCTGTATCCTTCACCTGTTCTTCAGACTCTAAATTTGACAACTAGTGGATTGGTTGTCTGATATCCATCTTTATTTATTTTGGAATACAACAAAAACAATTCTAAACAACTTTCTAAATAATATAACTTTAAAAATCATTTGGTGCAAATTAAGCCAATTAGAAATAATTACAGCAGAGTGGGGGGAAAAAACATTTAAAAATGCTTTCTTCCGCTGAGCTAAATGTTGGTTAGAATTGTAGAAAAAAAAAAGTGTGGCATTGATAGACAGTCTGCACATATAATTCACTGTCCAAAACCCCACAGGTAACAAACTAGCAGTTTATCCTACAGACAAAAAGCTGAAAACATTCTTAAAATAAAAGGCTCACCTCTAGATCACTGTCAGAGAATCTCTCCTTTTTTTTTTTTTTTTTAAATTTACAAATTGTGAGTGAAAACGCTCAGCTGTAGACTGTGATTTCAGACAAGTATATCCAATTGACGCGTTTCACAATAAAAGCACATAACAGACACAACCGTTCTTAAAATGGAATTGCTATAAAGTGCTTTTATTTTTTCTTAGCTCAGGAAGTATTGAGCTGTGATGGTGAAAATAAATCCACACTAATTCAGACTTCAGTCATGTCTGGTGAATCCAGCATTTATAGTGCAGGCGATTAATTTTAAGGTTATTGAGCTGGAATTCAAGGATTGTTTCTCATTTTTAAGAACACTTAAAGCGTTGATTTTAGATAATCACATTTAAGACTTTTTATAGACCTGTAGACACTGATGAGGCAGCTGTTTGTGTTCTTGTGGGGAAATTCTCTCCACATAACAATCATACATGAACGCAAATGAATCTGTTCACACAGAATTAAAGTCTCTATTTTCCTCTGTGATTTGACTTTTTCTGGATCTGTTCATGTCTTACTGAGGGTGGGGAGGAGAAGCAGGAAGCTGTGGCTCTCTGCTCTTTACATGTGCTGAACAGACAGGCTCAGAGGCTCTCCGTGTATGAGTCGCTGTCAGATGTGACACATGGCTGACAACATAATAAATAATTGTAAAAATATATATTTTACATTCGTAAAAGTATGTGTTTCCGTTGAGAAATGTATCCAATAAACAATAATTTGAAAAATAAATATAATTAAAATGAACTTCATGATCTTGTGAATTGGCTTCAGGTGTGCTGGCAATGGAGTAGGTGTGTGCGTTGCTGGCTCCTGCTATATTTTTTTCTTTACTTTTTAAACCCTATTTTGCTGTAAGCTGTTAATGTTTTGGACATTTAATACGTGCAGAATCTGTTTTGAAATATGTCCAAAACAAGAAAGCAGACTGAAAAGGAGGCAGCAGGGAACAATATTAACACCAGCTTAGTTGAGGATGCTAGTATCAGCCTTAACCCTGCACTTGTTGCCTTGCTTGAGCAACACAGAATGTCCATAGCTGCTGACTTCAAAGCTTCATTTGAACTTATTAATGGTAAGCTGGACAAAATTCAAGCAGATGTGGCGAACCAGGAGCAACGCATTGGCGACCTTGAAAACAACGCGGAGGACGTCAGCCAGCGCCTAGCGGCGCTTGAAGTTACATGCAAGTCAATACAGGAGGAGAACAAACTTTTGAAAAACAAACTTTCTGACCTGGAGGGAAGAAGCAGGAGGCTGAATATTCGTCTGGTGGGTCTGCCGGAGTCCTTTGATGTGGGTCCACGGCCATCTGAATTTTTTTCTCGGCTGTTGGTGGACGTCTTTGGCACACAAACTTTGCCGTCTCCCCCAGAGCTGGATAGAGCCCACCGCAGCCTCAGGTCCAAGCCGAGTCCGAATGGGAAGCCGCGCGCTGTCATTATTTGTTTCCACCGGTTTCGGACCAAAGACTTGGTGATGAGAGAAGCGCGGAGACGCCGTGGGACTTTGGAATATCGTGGGCATAAACTTCAGTTCTACGAGGATTATAACGCCGACGTTCAGAAGCAACGAGCCGAATATAAGGAGGTTATGTCCGAGTTGTACAAGAGAGGTTTTCGTCCTTCTCTTCTTTTCCCCGCCAGGCTCCGGATAACTCTTCCGGACGGCAAAAACCAGTGGCTGGCGTCCGTCTCGGAGGCCACCTGCTTCATGCAAACTATGGAGAGAAACCAGCAATTTTCGCCTTGAACTGGACATTTCTGGGTTGACCAGCTGCCGCGCTGGGCTGCTTGTTACTTCATTGAAGCTGCACTGACTGGACATTGATGCATTTTCAGATGTTTAAAAACAAGGTAAAATTGGCTCCCTATACGTTGTTGTTTACTTAATTCTTTTTTTTAATTTTATCTTATTTTTTTTTTTTTTTTTTTTTAGGGTAAAACGTTCATATTATGCAGGATTGAAGCCAGTTGTATGGGAGCATTCTGTTAGGATGAAAATAGAGCTGGAGATGGAGCGGTTGCTGTTTTTTTGCAACCGGCTGGAGTGTTGTTATAGGTTTGGTTGTTGGATTTTTTTATTTTTTATTTTTTATTTTTTTTTTATTTTTATTTTTTTATTTATTTTTTTTTGTTTTGTTTTTTTTGTTATGGTTTTATTTACACCCCCCTTACCCCTTCCTTTTTTTTTTTCTTTTTTTTTCACCCGTACCTCACTTTATTCTTCTTTGGGTTACACAACATAATATATAAATTTTACTCTTTGAATGAATAGTAATCTTACTTTGGTAAGCTGGAATGTGAAGGGGTTGAACCATCCAATTAAACGAAAGAGAGTCATGTCACGTCTAAAGCAATTTAAGCCTGGGGTACTGTTTTTGCAGGAAACCCATTTGCAGGATTCCGACCACTTGCGTTTGTCAAAATGTTGGTCAGGACAATTTTTTCATTCAAATTTTAAAGCTAAGGCCAGGGGCGCCGCTATTCTTATTGATCGAAATATCCCATTTATTCCCTCTAATGTTGTATCAGATAAAAATGGACGATTTGTAATAGTATCAGGTAAACTTGGCGATAAACATGTCACTTTGGCTAATCTGTATGCACCGAATTTTGATGATGTGCACTTTTTTCGCAACCTTTTTTCGCAACTTCTAGATTTAAATACTCATTCTCTAATTCTTGGGGGTGACTTTAATTTGTATATGGATCCGATCTTAGATCGCTCATCTTCAAAACCTGCTAGTCTTAATAAATCTGCAACTTATGTTAAGTCTTTTCTTGAGGAATATAGCCTTACAGATCCTTGGCGTTTTTTACATCCTAACGGCAGGGACTATTCTTTTTTCTCTCACGTACACCATACTTATACCAGAATAGATTATTTTTTTGTTGACAATTTATTAATTAATAACCTTTGCTCTTGCAGTTATGATAGCATCTCGGTTTCTGATCATGCCCCTCTTGTACTTAAAATGATCCTCCATGGATGTGACTCCATGAGAAAGCATTGGAGATTGGATCCATTATTACTTACAGATGAAAAATTGGTTGCGAATATTTCTTCTAAAATTAATTTTTTTTTGAAAGAAAATAAAACTCCTGGTATGTCAAATAAAACGATATGGGAGGCCATGAAGGCATTTCTTAGGGGGGAATTTATTTCATTGGCAGCATTTAAAAGACGATCCTTAATACAGGAACAGAAGGCTATTTTAGATCAAATCCTGGACATTGACAGACAATATGCTCAATCTCCATCACCCGCTCTGTACAAGGAACGTATGACATTACAAACTAAACTTAATTTACTTTCTACTCGACAAATTGAAGGTTGTTTAATAAGGAACAAGAGTGAATTTTATGAACATGGCGAAAAAACCAGTAAACTTCTAGCTAATCAACTACGTGGTATTAGAGCTAAGCAAATTATTACTGGAGTTAGGACAGATAAAGGAGAGGTGACATCTGACCAACAAGCGATTAATGATATTTTCAGGTCATTTTATTCCAAATTATATACCTCAGAATATACAACAAACTTAAAGGATTTGGAAATTTTTTTTGATTCTATTGATATTCCTTCGATTTCTTCAGAATCTCGGCAAATTTTAGAAGCTCCCATCACAAAAGAAGAAATTCAGCTGGCAATATCATCCATGCAATCAGGAAAATCTCCAGGACCTGATGGGTTTTCCGCTGATTTTTTCAAAAAATTCCCCTTTGTCAAGTTTTTACAGAGTCGCTTGACTCTGGTACACTTCCTCCTTCATGCTATCAGGCCTGTATCACTGTGTTGCTTAAAAAGGATAAGGATCCTGTTGATTGTGCTTCTTACAGGCCTATTTCCTTGTTAAATACCGATGTTAAAATTTTGTCAAAGTTGTTAGCTTCAAGGTTGGAAAAGATTCTTCCTTTTATAATTTCACAGGACCAAACCGGTTTCATTAAAAATCGCCATTCTTTTTTTAACTTGCGGCGGTTGTTTAATATTATTTATACTCCTCACCACAACATACCTGAATGTCTTATTAGTTTGGACGCTGAAAAGGCATTCGATAGGGTTGAGTGGGAGTATTTGTTTTTTACTTTGGAGAGGTTCGGTTTTGGTCCTTCCTTCTGTTCCTGGATTAAACTTCTCTATGCTAGTCCTTTAGCTTCAGTGTTAACTAATTGTCGCTATTCTGACTATTTTAGACTTTACCGTGGTACGAGGCAAGGCTGTCCTTTGAGCCCGTTGCTCTTTGCCTTGGCAGTTGAGCCGTTAGCTGTTGCAATCCGTGGGAGCCGGGACTTTCTAGGCATTCGTAGGGGTGGCATTGAGCATAGGGTTTCACTCTATGCTGATGATCTTTTATTATTTCTCTCCAACCCACTTACTTCATTACCCGCTATACTTAATATTTTGGATAGTTTTAGTAGGTTTTCTGGTTATAAAATTAATCTTAATAAGAGTGAACTGTTTCTGATTAATGAAAAGATTCAAGTTCAGGATTTTGAAAATTTTCCTTTCAAGGTTGTTATTGATCATTTTAATTATCTTGGGATATGTGTCACTAAACAATTTAATTACTTGTTTAAAAATAATTTTCTCCCCTTACTTGACCAGTGCAAGTTAATACTTTCCAAATGGTCCCCATTATCCTTGTCTTTAATTGGCAGAATCAATTCTGTAAAAATGATGTTACTTCCAAAGTTTTTATATTTGTTTCAATGTCTCCCCATTTTTATTCCTAAATCCTTTTTTAAGTCTTTGGACTCTCTGATTACCTCATTTATTTGGAATGGTAAACATCCGAGATTGAGGAAAGTTTTTCTTCAAAGACCCAAATCAGTAGGTGGCATGGCTCTGCCTAACTTTCAATATTACTACTGGGCAGCAAATATCAGGTGCATGTTATATTGGAAACATTTTTATTTGGAACCCAAATCACCTATTTGGATCCTTATGGAGTCACATGTGGACAATCAAACTTCCCTACCGGCAATTTTAGGTTCACCACTTCCCCTTGCTTTGTCTACACTGGGTAATAATAAAGTAGTTCGTCAGTCTCTTAGAATTTGGTCTCAATTCAGGAAAAATTCCGGTCTTCAGTTTTTTTCCATTAGAAGTCCAATTGCCGCAAATCATTTATTTACCCCATCAATTATTGATAGTGCATTTCATATATGGCACAGAAAAGGTTTAAAATCTTTTGCGGATTTATATTTTGATGGTCAATTTGCAAGTTTTTCTCAACTTTCCACCAAATTCGACATCACTTCTACACATTTTTTCCGCTTCCTCCAGGTCAGACATTATGTGCAAACCATGACAAAACAATTCCCTCAAAAACCTTCTGATAATCCTCTAGATGATTTTTTATTAGTTAAACCAACTTCTAAGGGGGTAATGTCAGTTTTATATAATTTAATTTCAAATTTACAATCTTCTTCTCTGGCCGCTATCAAATTGAACTGGGAACAAGATCTTAATTTTACTTTTACTGATGAACTGTGGGACTCTATTCTTGGCCAGGTTCACACTGTATCAATGTGTGCTCGTCACGCTCTTATTCAATTTAAGATTGTACACCGGATGCACCTGTCCAAGGTTAAGTTAGCACGTATTTACTCGGATATAGACCCAACTTGTGAAAAGTGTGGTAGCACTCCTGGCACTTTGCTTCACATGTATTGGTCCTGCCCTGCATTGATGAATTTTTGGCATTCTGTTTTTATCACTATGTCTGAAGTCCTGCAATATCAAATTAAACCTGATCCATTATGCGCCATTTTTGGTGTGGCTCCAGAACTTGTCTTGCCAAGTTCCAAATTAAAAGTATTCAAATTTTCATTATTATTGGCCAGACGTGCTGTATTACTGAAGTGGAAAGACTCTTCGCCCCCTTCACATTTACAGTGGATAAAAGATATAATGTCCTGTTTGGATTTAGAAAAAATCAGATATACAGTCTGTGGCTCTGAAAACAAATTCTATAAATTATGGCGCCCGTTTCTTGATTTCTTTGAAAGACCCACGATTATAGTTTCTGAGTAGCTCATATCCCCTTTACCCCACCCCCACTTCACACACACAATTTTTCTTTGTATTTTTTTTTTTTTATTGTTTATTTAAAGGTTTTTGTGCTTTGAAGCATTTACATTTGTTGGCTTTAAGTTCTAGTTTTTTACTGTTTGGTTGAAACAAAAATGAAAATTTCTAATACTTTGTATTGTATTGATACTTCAATTAATAATAATAAAAAGACCTTTGAAAGAAAGAAAGAAAATGAACTTCATTAATTTTCATGTGTTTTGAGATATAACTGCAAAGAGCCACAGCATGGGGGTTGAAGGGCTGTGGGTTGCCGACCCCTGTTCTAAGCAAATGAAGGCCTCTCTTGCATTGGTTAATGTTCATGAGTCCACCATCAGGAGGACACTAAACAGCAATGGTGTACATGGCAGGTTTGCAAGGAGAAAGCCACTGCTCTCCAAAAAGAACATTGCTGCTCATCTGCAGTTTGCTAAAGATCCCATGGACGAGCCTGAACGCTACTGGAAAAATGTCTTATGGGCAGATGAGACCAAAATAGAACTTTTTGGTTTGAAAGAGAAGCGTTATGTTTGGAGAAAAGAAGACACTGAATTCCAGCATAAGAACCTTATCCCATCTGTGAAACATGGTGGTGGTGGTATCATGGTTTGGGCCTGTTTTGCTGCATCTGGGCCAGGGTGGCTTGTTATCATTGATGGAACAATGAATTCTGAATTATACCAGCAAATACTAAAGGAATATGTCAGGACATCAGTCTATGAATCTCAAGAGAAAGTGGGTCATGCAGCAAGACAACGATCCTAAGCACACAAGTCGTTCTACCAAAGAATGGTTAAAGAAGTACAAAGTTAATGTTTTAGAATGGCCAAGTCAAAGTCCTGACCTTAGTCCAAATGAGATGTTGTGGAAGGACGGGAAGTGAGCTGTTCATGTGAGGAAACCCGCCAACATCCCACAGTTGAAGCTGTTCTGTATGGAGGAATGGACTAAAATTCCTCCAAGCCGATGTGCAGGACTGATCAACAGTTACTGGAAATGTGCTGCAAAAGGGGATCACACCAGATACTGAAATCAAAGGTTCACAGACTTTTGCCACTCATAGATATGTAATATTGGATCATTTTCCTCAATAACTAAATGAAAAAGTATTTTGTCTCATTTATTTAACTGTGTTCTCTTTATCTGCTTTTAGGACTTGTGAAAATCTGTTGATGTTTTAGATCATATTTATGCATAAATGTTCAAAATTCTAAAGGGTTCACAAACTTTCAAGCAGCACTGTACATACCTCACCCACCGCATCCAATATTTGGTATTCCAGCCAGATCATTTACCAAAAGGTAGCCATGTAGCTCATTCCTGGACATTATTTTTTAGCTTATTTTGCTATAGTTTGTTATACTCTGGAGAGGGTAGCCAAAGATGTTTATAGGCAAGGCAAGTTTATTTGTTTAACACATTTCATGTACAAGACAATTCAAAGTGCTTTACATAAAAACATTAAAGCATTACAGCAAGTTGCAAAAAGAATATATAAGAATTTAAAAGCAAACTAAAAAGTAAATTAAAGAGAAACAAAAACAAGCTAAAATGGAATATGACAGAAATAAAAGTTACAGTACATTTTAGGAGATTAATAATTGTTTTACTGAAAGAGCGCGGCAAATAAGAGAATTTTTAACCTCGATTTAAAGCAGCTGAGAGTTTCAGCAGCCCTCGTCAGTCCTTATAGGAGCGACTGCTCCGCTAGTGGTTAGCTACAACTATTAGAGCCACTCATTCCCTCATTCAGACTCATTTCTGTGCTTATTTTGTCCCATGGACTGGTCCTGTCCAATCAACCACTCAGACAGCACGCTCCATGATGCTTTATTTGGGCTCTTACCCTCTCATATTCAGTCTAGTTTACATTACTTCCCTTAAGCTGTGTTGGCTTGTTTATTTAACAGGATCCCCATTAGTGACAGCCAGAGGTGTTCACTATTCTTCCTGGAGTCCATACACACAAAAAAGAACACAGCACATAGAATATACACAAGATTAAAAACAAGTTACATGAAACCCAAAGTACATTTTGTTAAGAAAAAATCCAAATTTAGACCAATAGATGAAAAGTTCAGGAGCTAAATAACCAGATAATACCTAAACACCTTCCAACACCTCCTTTAAGAAGGTCATTGACACTCCTTTAATGTATAACTAAAATATCCTATAAGAGAGTAATATTTTTAAAGATGCGTTTTAAAATTAGCCTTGGTAAAAGAGTCTTTTAGGAAAAGGGGTCATTTATTCCACCGAATGATGGCTCTGTATAAAACAGTTTTAACGATTGCACAAGTCTTTGGTTTAGGTGTAACTACATGATTACGTGTTACTTGTCTAGCAACGTAACTACGTCTGTCTGAGGTTCAAGATATTTTTGGCAAGCCCATAGTACAAATTTAATGAAAAAAAAATTAATAGGTTACATAAAAGTCTATCGTCAGCCCTCAGCCAGGATAGTCTTATGCATGGTATCAATGCTGGTTCTGGGAGAGAAATGCAGAGCAAGATGTGTAGCTTTATTTTGTATCAGCTGACGTTTTTGTCGATCCTTTTTACATGCACTTGACCATACTATTGAACAGTAATCAATATGATAAAAAAATAATGAATTGTCTGATAACCAGAGCTAGCCCACTATGTTTAGCCTCAACAGTCGATCTCACAAGTGACTGGGGGTGAACTGGGGCTCATTAGCATTTAAAAAAACAGGTAGTGAAATTGGTCGATGCCAAGAAAGAGTTTGGTTCCCTGTTTTAACCAAAGTATGTCACAGACCTTTCAGAACTGTGTCAATATGTGAAAAATGGAATAATATGAGTAAAAATTAGAGCAATTCTTGTCAATTCTTCAGAAAGTAAAGGATGGACACCAGTGCTTTTGTATTCTAGTGAATCTGAGTTTATTCTGACATTCAGTTGTGCTCTAGTTTGTTCAAATCACTACATTTTTTTCTACTGCCCTCTCTGTGCTGCAATAACAGGATGGATGGAACCAAAACGATTTCCTCACACCTGTATCAACACTTGAGCGAGACAGGTTCAAGTCCCAGCCCACCCTTCCCACAAGCACCATCCAGGTGTCTCCAGTCAACCACCCTGGTAGGTTTAGTTAAATACAGAGCTGGCCAGATGAAAATGGACACTCCCAGTCAAACAGGAAAACCTCTGGAATTTCACTGAAATGTTTTCTTTTTTTTTCCCCCTCCCATCCTTTCTCTGCAGCTGCCAGTGCCATGTCTTCTCCTGCAATGCTGGGCATTAAAGAGCATAGAGAAACTATCAAAGACTATCAGAGAGCACAGTCAACTATGCAAT
Organism: Pholidichthys leucotaenia; assembly: GCA_020510985.1. NCBI lineage: Eukaryota > Metazoa > Chordata > Actinopteri > Cichliformes > Pholidichthyidae > Pholidichthys > Pholidichthys leucotaenia. The sequence goes on from CM035843.1 coordinate 45,377,050, forward strand.
TTTGTAATTACCAAGGAGACAACAGTATTCATAAAAAAATGTACACAGGTAGGTAACACAGGAACCCTTTTTAAAATTCAAACTCAAGTCAAATCCACTATCTTTACCAGACTGTGTAGGGCCTTATCTCTTTTATCCTTCATAACAGTTTAAGCAAATTCCACCTCATCATCTCTCGCCAAGACAGCCGTATCTTATTATTTGCACCAACACCTGCCAGCCCAGAGCCAGTCAGTCTCTTTAATTCAGGGTAATTCAGAGGCATTTTTGTGCTGTATTTGGTCTGCACAGCAGTGAAGTGGACTTACCAGCCAGTGGTGGACACTCCACAGTGATGCCATTGTTAGCATCCCCAAGTCGGAGCCTGCAGACAGGGGCACTGAGTGGATACCCAGACTAGAGCCAGACAAGGGCTCTCACCAGCCCACTCTGGTTGGTGGGAACAGGGGGAGGGCAGATTAAACAAAATGAGCTGTAGCCTCAAAAATCCATGTGTTACACAGAAGTGGAAATTGAGTTTCTGAATTCCATTGAGAGAATAAAGTGCCAGTGGAAATACCCATCCCATGGGCTATGTAGACAACAGAAGAGCAGTGGCCCACTCGATTATTTGATGTTATTTCTCTACAGCGTAGCACAGCACTTCTCTTCTCACTCCTCTTCTATCAAAATACAGACTGTTGCCCTTTGGGAGTGTGCAGACTTTTTCACTGATGTGAAGTGTGGTTACATCACGTTCCACCAATGTAATTAATCTACACTTACTTTATTTTAACTTTCTAATTTTTAATATTTTTTTTGCTAAGGGTCTGGAAAGCCGTCTCCATATTACTACTCATCGCCTACAAGAGAAGAGCCCAGAAGAACACAGGTAAGATCTAATATTTCTGTGTAAATGTCTGATTATACTGTAAATCCTTGCCTCTTTTTGGTGCATCAGCTCCGATTCTGCCCTGCAGACGTACCCAGTGAGATTAGAGTTCTGTGTATAGGAGGAGATGATTTAAAATTCTGTTTATGTAATTTTGTAGAGGGTCTTATACAGTGGAATAGTTTGTGTCCATATGTGGAGCATGACAAAGCATGCATCCCATTATTCACGCATAACGTACGGTGTAGTTGTTTTCACGCTTGCTGTTCATCTGTTCCTCAGTTAATCTGTATCACTCACTGTAATGCAGAAAAACAAAAACACCAAACTAAAGATCCTTAAGTTTTCGACTTCCACTGCTTCACTGTACAAGCCCTGTGTTTACGATCCCTCTGCTGCACCGTATAAACTGGTTGAGGGCGACCAGCTCTTCTGCCCAGCTTGACTAATACAAAGAGACTGACACGTATTCCGCCGCGGATGAATGACAATGCCAGGAATGACCCAGCACATCAGCTATTGTGTGAGCCAGATTGAATATGACTGCTGGGATTGGGACGGTCTGGATGCATGTCTGGCACTTGTCTCTGTTGGACGCATCCATGTGTGCCCACTCAGATAGCAGGCGGAGAAGAAAAGAGCTGGAGGCACACGGAGTTCCCCTGTGTCCTTCAGCTCATCACATTTAGGTTGGTGATAGGCACACGTTGCATTTATTTTTGTGGATCTTTGCCAGGAAATATGGGTTTATGTTTTGGTTATTACCACTGAATGCCAGATTTGTTTGATTGTCTTGCCAGTGGTGAGGGAAGCTTCCTTTACTAAATCAATTAGTTCAACTTTTTTGTCTGGTATGAGCTAGGATTATTTCTGCAGCTTTGATCAAGAGACATGCTTGGAAAGCCTCACGTGATGACAAAGAAATATGTTTTAATAAAAGGACGCAGCACACCTGCAGAGTTTTAAATGGGTCTGATGAACTGTGGAGAATAAATATCCTCGTACGGCGATCGCTTGATTAATTAATCATAAACTGTTATCACAATTGGATGAAGAGATTTGTATTTCCATTCTGAGGTTGTCTGGCACAGTCTCAAGAAATACTGTGCTCAGTTAAGAAATAGCCCGACATATCACTCCATATTAACTGCAAATTTACACTTTTGAAAAGGTTAAACATTTGAGTTATTGCCAGCAGTCGTGGGTGCTGGAGAGGTGCTTGTAGGTCACTTTAATTCGTGTAGCTGTTAGTTGCCATCATTGTGCTGAGCTTTGGTTAAAAAATAAGCAGCTGGATGTAGCTTCACATTTACTAGATAAAGGGGTTATTTTGGACTTATTAAGACAGAGCTCCTGGCTATAAATATTCATGAAATTTGTGTTAATGATATTAGATTTTTCTATTACAACCAGCATTTTCATGTAAATGAAGCAGTAAATGTCCTTCGCTGGAATTTGCCTGAATAAATACTTCTTTTTTTTTTGAAACCCGGAAAGCATTTTTGAAAGCATGTAGAAATGCCTTTTGATGTTTTATTATGGTTAATATATACTGGACTTTTTTAATGCTTACACTGCATTACATCAGATTTTTTTTTTTTATGTTGGTGTTTAAGGAGATGAATTTTCCGTACTTTATATACAGTTGTGCTAAAGTGAAATAAACATTTGAACATTTTAAAGCAAGCACTCGTATTTGATGTAAAATTGAATTAAAAAAAGGTAGTAAGTTACATAGAATGAGCGCATATATATATATATATATATATATATATATATATATATATATATATATATGCAGTATATATACAGTATATATATATATATATATATATATATATATATATATATATATATATATATATATATATGTATGTATATATATATATATATATATATAATATGTATTTATGCTCACCTTCAGTGGCAGCAAAGTGCTAGACTCCAAAACTATGCCCATAGGTGAGGGTCCTGAGATCAACCTGGGTACCAAGTTTGGTGACCTTAGCTCTTATAATAGCGTAAAGATAGGTTAAAACTTATTTTGAGCCTTTATGACACTGACCTTGACCTTTGAACCCCAAAACCATAGCCACAGGTGTAACCGCTGTATGAAGTCTGGTGGCCCTAGCTTCTTCAGATGGAAGCGACTGCTGTACAAAATATTCTGGACTGATGATTGTTTGTCTCCTGATTTTAAACAGTACTGACAAAAAGTTTGTTTGCTGAGATTTGAGGAAAAAAATGCACTAAATGCATTATTTTCTGAACACTCTTGTGCTTGAGAAGTCTATTTAGAGCCCATGTGACAGTGGAGCTGTGGCACTAACAATAGAGAGCTAATGAGAAAGTAATTATTTTCTAAATTGCTAGGGGAGGAAACACTGATCATTCATGGTTTCTAGAAGTGTGACTTCATTAAAAAAAAGCTGATTAATTCCTAACATGCCGCCTTGCTCTGTTTCCTTGCAGGCTGTGTATTATACAGAAGATCCCAACAGAAGGAACTACGATGCATATCGAATGTACCTGCAGCATCCCCACGGCTACGACGATGCATATTTGGAGGAGGTCATCACTTACCCTTCCACGGTCACGTACAGCTCCCAGCCTCACGGACTGAAATCCACCACCAACTACGTGGACTATTACACTAGCACACGGATGCCTTCCTTCAGGGCAGAGCAGTACCCCGGCTCTCCTGACTCCTGGGTATAGGTCTGATGATGATGCTCACGACGACGATCGAGGACTTCAGATCGGGGCAGGAGGAGGCTGCGTCTTCACCCCACCGGCAATCGAGCACGCAGGAAACAAACTTTTTCCATGAACTCGGCTTTATAAGTGTGCTTGTTTTTAAAGTGTTTTGTGTGTGGATGGAGGAGGGTTCAACTGAGTGATGGCAGATGGAAAGTTGGAATGTGAGCCAAAGAAGGAAATCAAGGAATGTTTTTTTTTTTAATTGATATTTTTCTCTTAGCAGAGGAAGATGGAATCATGCTGGAAGTCAGTAGAGAGAGTACACTGGACACTAACATTAGGTCCTATTTTGTCTAGATGTTAGTTTTATTTCATTTATAAAACTTTTAGCTGTGATAGCATGATGAAAGGTGTGAGTCATGTGAGCGAAGGTCTGCGGAAAGAGTTGAAACTGGGCGGCGGTATGTATGTGTCAAAGCCAAAATGGACCATGAACTCATGTCTGTAAAAATAGAAAAGTAATGAACTAACGATGTTAGGCTGTACAGAGGGATCAAATTATATCTGTACTTAATGTTGAAACTGTGTAATGACATGGAGTCTTGTACATTTCCTTCATTTTATTGTAAATACAGACAGAACAAAAAGCCTGTTGCTGGTTTACACTCAGCACTGGTTAAAAAAATAGAGGACCTGTGCCATGTGAATCTATGAAGAAATGAAGAGGACAAAGATGGCATCATAACACAACCATGATAGCATAATAAAAGGTCAGTTTTGTTTTTTAAATTTTGGTGTGTAAGTGCATCTTTTGGCAATTTTGTACTGCTGTTTTGGATACAAAACATTCTGAATGCACAGTAAGCAGGCACGGGGTGGGGGGTGTTGTGAAAAAGTATTTGCCCCTTCCTGATTTGTTATATTTTTGCATATTTTTCACGTTTCAATGTTTCAGATCATCAAACAAATTTTAATATCAGTCAAAGATAACCTGAATAAATACAAAATGCAGTTTTCAAATTATTATTTCATTTATTAAAGGAAAAAGCTATCCAAACCTACCTGGCCCTATGTAAAAAAGTAATTGCCCCCATGTTACATCGCAAATTAACTGCAATTAACCATATTTGTTGGAAAGCTGAGTTCTGTTTCAGTAGCTACACCCAAGCCTGATTACTACTAGACTTGTTGAATCAAGAAATCACTTCAATAGAACCTGCCTGACAACCTAAAGTATCAAAAGCTGGTTGACGCCACCGAGAGCCACGGCCAAGACGAATAATTTTTTCACAAATCAGGAGTTGTAACTCCTTATACAAAGATATAGAGTGATGATAATCAAGTCAGTGGCGGTAATGCACCTGTAAGCTGGTTGCCAACTGCCAATCAAATCTAAAAGAAGAAGAAGAAGGTTTAAAGATGTCAAAAAGCAGCACATCCCACTGTGATCTAAAGAAATTCAAGAACAGATGAGAAACAAAAACCCAGAACAACATCTAAAGAACTGCAGGCCTCACTTGTCTCAGTTTGGACACTGGTCCACGATGGAACAGTAAGAAAGAGACTGGGCAAAAACGGCATCCATGGGAGAGTTTCAAGACAAAAACCGCTGTTGAACAGAAAGACTCGTCTCACATTTGCCAGAAAACATCTAGATGATCCTCAAGACTTTTGGGAAAGTATTCTGGGGACTGACTAGACAAAAGTTGAACTTTTGAAAGATATGTGTCCTGTTTTATCTGGCATAAAACTAACAGAATTTCATAAAAAGAACATCGTATCAACAGTCAAACATGGTGGCGGTAGTGTCATGGTCTGGGGCTGCTTTGCTGCTTCAGGACCTGGACAACTTGTCCTAATTGACAGAACCATGAATTCTGCTCCCTACCAAAAAATCCTGAAGGAGAACATCTGGCCATCAAGTCATGAAGCCCTCCAATGAGACTGAATTTAAACAATTCTGCACAGAAGAGTGGGTCAAAACTCCTCAACAGCGACGTAAAAGACTCATTGCAAGTTGTTGGCACCAATGGTAGCACAACCAGTTATTAGGTTTAGGGGGCAGTTAGGGGGCAATTACTTTGTCACATAGGGCCAGGTAGGTTTGGATAGATTTTTTTTCCCTTAATAAATGAAATCATCTAAAAACTGCATTTTGTTTTTACTCAGGCTTTGTCTAATATTAAAATTTGTTTGATGATCTGAAACATTTAGGTGGAACAAATATGCAAAAATATAAAAAATCAGGAAGGGGCAAATACTTTTTCACAGCACTGTATTTGCTTAAACATAGGTTAGAGGAAGGTGAGCTTTGAACCAGTGGAGAATCCTGGCTGAAAGGCGCTATAAGGAATGTTCACCACCATTGGATGTCGCACTAGAGCTCCACTTTCAAACCCAAACAAAACTGTCGCTTGTCCACACCTCCTAATACCAATCTCCCTCGAGATTCTGTGCCAAGTACTAGCTTAGTGCTTGCAATAGCAACCACTAGTAACATCTTTGCTGGATTTATTTGAGTCCTACAGTGTTTTCAGGAGTGGGCTAAAGTTTGGTAAAAGGAATCAATACCGCTGTAGCAAAGCTAAGCCAAGCAGGCTAACCGCGATAACCTATTGTTAATGAATTTTAACACAAAAATGTAAAATGTTGGATATACCTCAGCTGGCAGAGTTCATTGAGTAGGTGAAATTACTGTACTCGTCTAATAAAGCTTCGGTTATTACAACTCCTATTTTTCCTTTTTTCCCCCCCCCCATTAGAACACAGATCAAGCTGTGCAAACACCTGCTTAAACAGACTTTTAACACTCCACCAAAAGTCTACTTGTTTTTCTTGTTAACATGTCTGTAACATGTTTTTTATGACTAACAAGACATATCAAGAGTGAAATCGCTCTAAAGTGTCATGTCTGTGGGTTTTTTTGTTTGTTTTGCTGTGAAATTTCAGTTAAGCTCCTCCCCTTGGAAAAAGCTCAAGTTTAGACAGTACATTTTTGGTGATGTCACTATAACAGGTTTGTAGTGTTGAGCCAATCAGGACATAACTGTCTCTGGCTCGGCTGAACTTAGCCTCCAGGGCCAATTAGCATTTTTGGACAGCTGCTTTGGCACTTGACCCAAATTAAGATGGATTTTACCATTACCGATGCAGTTTCAAGTCATTATCCTGGGCGTTTGAGCGCTAACTCTTTTTATCACAGGATTTATTCTGTCTAATGTAGCGCTAGCCACTGTTAGCCTTGTGGGATGTAGGTGGGTCTATTCACAGATGCTGGCATTTGAAGGAGGAGAAAAAGTGAAAAGGGTTTGACAAAACTGTAAGAGTGACAGGTTTTATGTAGAAAAAAAGGCATAAGATACCATTTTAGACAACGTAGATTTGATTTTATACGGGATTTATAACCACTGGAGTTCGTCTTTAACATTCTAATGCAGTTTTGCTCAATTCAAAGTTTAAAATAATCTTATTTTTTCTTATTTGGCATGGTGAAGCTGCGGCTTCAGCCATCACCCATTTCGGATAACTTATGTTGAACTGTATAATCAGAGGAGTTATTGTCTAATTTGACCTTGTTGGATTTTCTTTCCCCCTTTGTTATATTATTCTGTTTCTTGTTTTTTAATCTTTTTTTTTTCCACAATATCTTTATTGAACCTTTTTTTTTTTTTTTTTTAACAAACATGATACAAACAATCAAACACTAACACTAAAGTACTACAAAAAAAAAAAATGCACTAAAAACACCAACAACCACCAACAAAATCAAGTCTTCAACAATGCTCCTCTGTTTAGTCTAGACAATCCAATACATTAGTATACATATTATGTTCACCAGTTTGGAATTTACAAGGTCCACACACATCATTCACCTTCTTCTTCAAGAGTTATGTTTAAATTTTTTACATAATCAATAAAAGGTCTCCATATATTCTCAAACACAATTTCCTTTGATTTTAGTATATATGTTATTCTTTCTAATGGAAGGTTTGTTAACATCTGTCTTAACCACTGAGTCACATCTGGTCTATGAGTCTTTTTCCATAATAGTGCAATACATTTTTTGGCATTAAGCAAACTGAGGTCTATGAATGTTCTTTCACTTTTATTAAAATTATGCTTTTCTGGGTACAGACCCAACAAAAACAGTTTAGGATTCAATATGATTTGTTTTGAGATTATTTTTTCAATTGTTACCCTCACCTCTTCCCAAAACATTCTTATTAATCTACATTCCCATAAACAATGAAATAGGGTTCCTTTACTTTCCATGCATTTTGTGCATGTATCTGGTATATTTTTGTTATATCTATTTAACTCCTCCGGTGTAACATACATCCGCATTAACCATTTGAAATGTATCAATTTAAGGCGTGCATTTATTGATTTGGTTTGAGCTTCTGTACAAGCCAATTCCCATTGTTCCTCTGAAATTTCAATTTGCAGATCTTCTTTCCAGTAGTTTAATCTTTTCAGTGAATTTTCACTTGAAGATAGTGTCAATGAGTTATAAAACTCTGAAATAATACCCTTTCTTTTACTATCTTTCATCATCATTTTTTCCAAGGATGAATAAATAGGTCGAGTGAGAGCTTTATTTTGATTTGATCGAATAAAGTTTCTAAGTTGAAGATATTTAAAAAAATGTGTTCTATTGAGATTAAATTTGATCCTCAGCTCTTCAAAAGACATTATGTTGTCTGCACCTGGCAAATATAAATCCTGAATCTTTTGTATCCCTTTTAAATTCCATACTTTAAATACAGCGTCCGCTCTCCCTGGTTTAAGATATTGATTACCCCATATTGGACTAAATTGTGACAATAACTGTGGTTCTTTTAAATAGTTTTTAGCTTCACACCATATTTTGATCATATGCTTTACAAATGGATTTTTAACTTGTTTTTGTAATTTTTTTGCCGAATCTGAGTATATGAATATGGGAAGAGGTAAAGGTAAATTGTATGATTCCATTTCAGTCCAGTGAGGGAGATCATTTGATGAAAAATAATATGTCATAGACCTCAGTTGTGCCGACCAATAATACAACATAAAATTTGGACATTTCAGACCTCCACGATCAAATGGTAAATATAATAAAGACAAACGTAATCTAGCCCTCCTGTTGTTCCATATAAATTCCACTAACTTTTTTTTTATTCTTGAGAATAGATCTAAAGGTGGTGATAAGGGAATGTATTGAAATAAATAAAGTATTTTAGGTAAAATATTACTTTTAAGTATATTGATTCTCCCGATCATCGACATTGGTAGTGACATCCATCTCTGAGTTAACTCACTGATATCTGACATTAAGGCTTCATAGTTGACACTGGCGACTGATTCTAGCTTAGGCATAATTTGGATTCCTAAATATTTAAACTGATTTACAACATTGAATTGATTTACCTCAGGGGCTGAGTAATTTCTCTGGGTCTCATTTAGCATTAATATTGAAGATTTAGTTTTATTTATTTTATATCCTGATATTTCCCCAAAATTCTTTATTAAATTCAACAAGGTTGGAATTGATTTTTTTAGATTCGACATAAACAAAATTATATCATCGGCGTACAGGGAGATTTTATGTTCTGTTGGTCCAACTTTAATTCCATATATTTGTGAATGTAAACGTATCGCTATCGCTAAAGGTTCAATTGCCATAGTAAACAGTAAAGGTGAAAGTGGACAGCCTTGTCGACATCCTCTATTGATTTTTATTGGTTTTGAAATATTGTTATTTGTTAGGATTTCTGCTGTAGCATTATTGTATATTATTTGAACCCATTTTATGAAATTATTTCCAAGTCCAAACCTTTGTAGGACTTCAAAAAGAAAGGGCCATTCAACTCTATCAAAGGCCTTTTCGGCGTCCAATGATAGGAGAGCTGTATCCGGTGCTTCTTTATTAAAATAAATAATATTAAATAGTCTTCTTACATTATGGAAGCCTTGTCTACCCTTTATAAAGCCATTCTGATCTCGATTAATAATATTTGGTAAAATTTCTTGTATTCGTCTTGCTAAAATTTTACAGATTATCTTAAGGTCGGCGTTTAATAGGCTTATTGGTCTCATATTTTCACATTTATTAGAGGGCTTACCTGGTTTTGGCAGCAGTATAATTAAGGCATTATTTATGTATGATGGTAAATTATTATTTTGAAATGCTTCTAAAACCATTTCCAAAAAAGGTTTTATTAATTTATTCTTAAATTTTTTATAAAGGTCAACTGGAAGACCATCTGGTCCTGCACTTTTTCCTGATTTCATATTATCAATGGCTAGCCCAACTTCTTCTTGACTAATTTTAGACTCCAATATCTCCCTGTTTTCATTTGGAATACACGGTATAGATAGTTCATTCAAAAACCCATTTAGTTTTGTTAAATCAGGTTCATTTTTGGTATCATATAATTTTTCATAGTAATCTCTAAAGGCTCTATTAATTTCTAAAGGATCTATAACTACCTGTCCATTACTTATAATACTGGTAATTGGTGTTTTAATTTCCAATTGTTTAATCTGCCATGCTAATAATTTTCCTGATTTTTCACCTTGTTCATAAAAAGATTGTTTCAATCTTAGAAGACTCGAGGCAGCTCTATTCGCTGATTTTTTGTCGTATTCAGCTCTCAAAATCAGTAATTCATTCTCCAACCTTGGGTCACTTCCTGCATACACTTTTTCCTGAAGATTTTTTATTTTATGTTCCAATTTAGCTCTCTCCTCTCGAGTCTTCTTAGATTTTGATCCTGTATAACTAATAATATGTCCCCTAATAAAAGCTTTGAAAGCCTCCCACTTTACACATGCTGATGTTTGTGTAGTATTGATGTCAAAGAACTCGTCTATCTGTTTTTCTATATACTTGACAAATTCCTCATCCTGAAGCCATTTATGCTGAAATTGCCATCTACCTGATTCCTTTGTCAATTTTTTATCTACATATATTAGACAACAGGGTGCATGATCAGAGATCACGATGTTATCATAAAAGCAGTTTTGAATCTTGGACCTTAATTCTGTGGAAATCAAAAAATAATCAATACGTGAGAATGTCTTGTAGGTACTGGAATAACAAGAATAGGCTTTAACTTGTGGTTTCATTTCTCTCCATATATCTAACAATCTCAATTCTTTCATAAAATGATTAATAGTCATCCTACATCCAATGTGCGTACAATCCAGTCCTGTTGATCTATCCACACCTGGATTCAATGTACAATTAAAATCCCCTGCTATTATATGTTGCCCTGTAAGTGATGATAAGATGAGAAATAAATTAGCAAAGAACTTCTGATCATCTATATTGGGACCATATAAGTTCACAAGATTTATATTTTCTAATAGCAAAGAACCTTGAATGATTACATATCTTCCAAATTTGTCTCCAATTACATTTTTCACTTGAAAAGGAACTGATTTATGTATGAGAGTCATAACTCCCCTGGCTCGGGATGAAAATGAAGAGGTGAATACACTTCCCTGCCATCTACTCCTAATTCTTTTAACATCCTCCTCTATCAGATGAGTTTCTTGTAAAAACACAATTCTTGAACCCATGTCCTTTATTTTATTCATAACTTGTTTAAGTTTTTTTAAATTTTGTAGACCTCTGCAATTCCATGAAGTTAAATTAAGATTAACACTTTGGTCCATGATCAATAGAGAGTTTGGGATTACCTTGCAGTGTAAACATGCTCATACAGAGAAGCAAAAACATGAGTGGTTGAACATTCATCCTACAAACTACACACAAACAAATTTCCCCTTCCCACACTTGTGGCAAACCCCCCAAAATCAAAAGAAAAATTCTGTCTCCCGATATAGCCATCGACCGTTCCACACCCACGGGGAACAGCCTAAGCCACTCCTTCTTCATCCTCCCAATCACCCTAACTCTACTGCTTTTAATGACGTAACATTAACTCTCCTCTGTAGTTTTCCAACTTAACTCCAAAATTTTTAACAACTTTGTACATCATAGTTTTTTTTTTGTTTGTTTGTTTTGTTTTTGTTTTGTTTTTTTAATATATAATACAATCTATATTTTGTAAACTTACTATTTACTTCAAGTCAGTCAGATGCCTGTGCAAATGCTTAATTATTCTACCTTATATTTTGTTCATGCTTAGCTCCCCCCAGTCTCTTCTTCTTCTTTGATCTTCTTGATGAACTCCTGCGCCTCCTCTGGGGTCTTGAAGATGTGGGTTCTGCCCTCATACGTGGTCAGCAGTCTCGCAGGATAGATTACACCATGACGAATCCCAAGGTTGCGCAGCTCCTTACGTACGGGATCAAACTGCTTCCTCAATTGTTGGATTCCTGTGGCCAAATCTGGGTAGAACCGCACCTGCTGGTCCTGGTGTTTAATCTCTCCTTTAGCACGTGCAGCGTTGAAGATCTTCATCCTGTCTCTGTTGCTAAGAAACTTCATAATTAAGGTCCTCGGCGGTCCCTTATCTCTCCGTGGGCCAATACGATGTGCTTTTTCCAGAACCACTGCTGATTGCAACTCCTCGCTGCCCAGCACCTCCGGAATCCACTTTTCCAGAAAGGAACATACGTCCCGACCTTCTGATTCCTCTGGAAGACCCACCAGCCTCAAATTATTCTGTCTCGACCGAGATTCCAAATCCAAAATATTATCTTCCAGAGATTTATTTTTTTTTTTCCAAAGTGCGCACCTTTAATTGAAGACGGGTGACGTCATCTTCAGCACTAGCGAGACGGAGCTCCATCTGCGCCGTTCGTTCTACACAGTCACCCAATTCCTTTCTTATTCCTTCCAACGCTGTCATAATCCCATCAAATCTAGAGGAAAAGTCCGCTCTCATTGAACTCATGGCAGCCATCAGCGCATCTGCGCCATTCCCCGCAGAAATCGCACCGCCGCCAGCCTCCTCCGCCATATATGGAGCCTTGTTTGCTGCGTCACAGACCTGAAAGTCCGTTAATTTGGACTGTTTCGGCGGCTCGCTTTTTCCTTTTCCTGGTTTTCCAGCCTTAGGCTTCGCCGACATATCCTCGCTCAAATGCTGGGATACGTTCTGTCCCAAATGAGAGAGTTATTTGCCGATTTTTTTCTCCAGGAGCAGAGCAGAGCGAGACACGTCCGTCCTACGTGGCAGCCATAACCGGAAGTCGTTTTTTAATCTTTACTTTTAATCTATCCGAAATAAAGATTCATTCATTCATTTCATGATTATTACTATTATCAGCTGTATCAGCTGTTGTGATTGAGCTAAGAGAAGCAACAACCTCAAAAACCTGTTCTCTGTATAACAGCAGGGACAGAAAATGGGCCTCGATCAGATCGTTGGAGAGGCCAAACCATGCAGTTTTTAATGTGATTGTTATGTAAGTAAATAGAAGGTATTAGTAAGATGGCGGCTGGGGTGGACGGGAAATGAGCAGGGGTGGTTAACTGCCGATTCTGGTGGTGACACCACTCCAGGTATAAAGGATGTGGGCAGAAGAGGCTAGTCCTCTTTCGTCGTGGGACACCTGGCCTGTCGGGGAGTGCCGAACGCCTGAGGGTATTGTACATAGTATTTATAATAAAGCTCCATAAACAGTAGTCACTGTCTACTTGTTATTGCCTCAATTATGGATGCAACATTTGGTGACGAGGTAAAAGCGGTTGTGGAGAGGTCCGTTACCAGTTTTCAGCCATTTTTGGAAAATGGCTGAAAACGGGCAAGCCACCCGTGCCTTGGCCTCGGTGGTTTGCCACATTCACAAATTATTTAGTAGTATTGAACCTTGGCGAGCTTGAGAAGCTTCACATGAGGGCTGTTTTGGTGCATAATTTAGGCATGGAGGGGCAAAGAATACTGGAAAACCTTGGAGGGGCCGATAGTTTTGATGAAGTGGTGGAGTTAATGGCACGCTACTTTCGCGCGCCGGAAAACGTCACTGTCCGGCACATTCGGTTTCGACAGCGCCACTAGCGGTCGGGGGAACCGGTGAAGAGATTTCTGGTGGACCTCCGGGAGCTGGCGAGAGAATGCAAGTTCAGACCCCTGGAAGATGAGATGATACGGGACCAGTTGGCGGAACACATTCGCTGTCCAGCAGCCCGGTCCAGGCTTTTGACTCATCCAGGTGAGCTGACGTTGGCTGCAGCTATTGAGCTCACTCACCAATTCGAGGCAGCAGAGACTATCGCGAGGGGCCTGACTGAAGGGGCCGCTCTGACCCAAGGCAAGTCTCGTGCGAAGGCACTGTTATTGGACCCTGAAGATGAGGACGAATATGCCTCCGTGGTTATCAACTGTGTTGTTATGGCTGTGGGTCCCCAAGTCACCGCTATAAGTCCAGGATATGTCCGGTGAATGGCAAGGGTTCTGAGAAGTGTGGTTTGCTGAACCACTTTGCCAGGGCGTGCGCAAACTTTGAGCGTAGGGACCGGCGGAGTGAGGCGGGTCCCTCGCAGAAGACTCCCACGATTGTCCACACCGTTTCCCCGGAGACCACGGGACAGATTGGGTGTGATGTAATGCTGGATGGCGTTGAGGTTCCCCTGTTGGTGGAAACGGGAGCTGTTATCTCCGTTTTGAACCTGGCGACCATGAAGAGTCTGTTTCCACAACGACAGATCAGGAAGCAGGAGAGACACTACTTTGGCTATGGATGGAACAGACTGGCCGTTTTGGGATTTGTGGAAATGGAGGCACGGTACAAGACTGTTGTGGTACCCAAGGCCCGTGTTTATGTCACCGCTGTGGGTGTTAACATCATGGGGTGCAACCTTTTTTTTTATAGCCTGGAGTTCTCTATAGCGAATGTGTCGGGTGAGGAGTGGTCGGGGTGCGGACTTTGGGGCCGACCAGCTCCGGTGGTGGATGGCGAGGAGGTGTGGGATTCAGACTGGCTGGATGCTACAAGTGGAGAGCACGTTTGGCACCATGCGATGCCGGTAACCATGTTGCCCTGGATGAGGGAGCTGGACGGCATGCCAGGAACCCCGGGGTGGCCCATAAGGATGAGGTGCCTGCGCTGGAGACTGAGGGAGCGAGACCTGAGAGTGCGGTTTTAAAGTGCTCACAACGACAGCCTGCCAAGAGAACGGTGAACCGGACCCACAAGTCGACCGGATCGATGATGGAGGCCAGTCGGAACCAGAGTGATCCCGATAAGAAGAAAAGGGCTTCCCTGCGGGTTGGAGATGAGGTTCGACCTAGGGTCGAGGCCCGGATGAGAAGTGATCACGGGTCATGCGAGCGGCGTGATGATCGGAGGTGGTTCCAGGTGAAGGCTGCCCAGAGCGATGGGTATCTACGCCTGTCTGACAAGACCTGGAGGCATCCGAACGAGCTGTGTCTAGTGGTGGAGAGGAGGAGACGATGCAGCGAGAGCCTGGAGGTCAAGAGAAGGAGGCGCCTAGAAAGAGACCCATCCAAGGACTGAGGGTGTTTTACTGTGTGTGTTTTGCTTTTAACCCAGGTCCTGCTGTACATAGTTCAACACTACTGTATTGGTGCCCTGGATATTATTGGTTTGGGAAAAAAAAGAAGGAAGATGAAATTTTATGAGTTAAATTTTATAACTTGTGTATGTATAAGAGTAAAGTTTTAATGGCTAAGGATATTTGTAATTATTGGGTTCATTCTGTGAATATGGTAAGGGTGAAATGGTTCACTCATTGATTTGATATGTGTCTAAATTTGGATTTGAAAGGAAAAGAGTTAAGGAAATAGAAACAGTAAATTATGATTGGGTTATTTAGTCTTGATAACATAAGATAAGATAAGATAAGCCTTTATTAGTCCCACAATGGGGAAATTCCAGGATTGTAACAGCACAGGGATAGCAACACTCAGAGCAACACTCAGAAGGCAAGAAAAAACAAGAGCAGCTAGTATACATATGTACATATTAATATATATATATATATATATATATAGACACACAGTGTGGAGCATTGTGGTTGTTGGATGTGCAGCAGAAAGTCTAAGCTCTCTCCGTGGATGTGGCGGGCCAACTGGATGTCTTTGGGCATGATGGTGACCCTCTTGGCGTGGATGGTGCACAGGTTGGTGTCCTCGAAGAGACCCACCAGGTAGGCCTCGCTGGCCTCCTGCAGAGCCATGACGGCGGAGCTCTGGAAGCGCAGGTCGTTCTTGAAGCCCTGAGCGATCTCCCTCACCAGGCGCTGGAAGGGCAGCTTACGGATGAGCAGCTCCGTGGATTTCTGGTAGCGACGGATCTCTCTCAGAGCCACGGTACCGGGCCTGTAACGGTGAGGCTTCTTCACTCCACCGGTGGCCGGAGCGCTTTTCCGAGCAGCCTTGGTGGCCAGCTGCTTCCTGGGGGCTTTTCCTCCAGTAGATTTACGGGCGGTCTGCTTGGTTCTTGCCATCGCTCTTTATTATTCTGTCTTATATTTCTTGCAAGCCGCCTAAACTCCAGCCCGGCACTCGCGTCGTTTTCGCTTCAGTTCTCCCGGTATGTCGAGTTTCTCCGTTAGCACCGGGTGGCGGTTGAGTGCTAGCTAGCTCTTCCCTGCTGTATCGTCTCCTGCTGTAAACAGAGGCTCCGTCCGCCGACTCGGGAGACCTTTGGGGCGATCTGTGTGTCCGTGATATATATAGAGTGAAAGGTGTGCCGGATCAGAAAGTTATCACCAGATCAGAAAGAAGAAGGAAGATAAAAAAGACTCAGAATTGAGCCGCTGTTGCAAAAGGCAGCCAACTCGTGTGGCACCGGAACCGGAAGTTATAATATATATATATATATATATATGTGTGTGTGTGTGTGTGTGAGACAGACGGACAGAAGGACTAACCCATAACATGATCCCCCTTTGGTCTTCGCCCAAAGGGCTCTTCGAGGGCACTTCTCTTATGATATTAATTATTTAAGTATTACTTTAAGTAAGAGCACCAAAAAATTGAGTAAGAAATTACTGAAAAAAAGTTGCTTATAGGAGCAGCTTTACTCTTCCCAGTTTGGGATGTTTTACCTCAAGTTTTAGAATTCTGTTTTTATAAATTTGTCACTTTTTACTCTGATTTGCTATTGTTTTCATATAAATTGTGAATTTTACCTCAAATTTGAGTTATTTTTACTAGTTTGTTTTTTCAATAAACGCACAATACCTGTACACTTTGTTTTCCCCATAAATTTGTGATTTTTTACATTTATTTTTCTTCTAAATTTGCAAGTGTTTTATAAATTTGTGACCTTTTTCACATCACTTTACAACTTTTAGTCAGGTTAACAACTCTTTTTGTGTCAGTTTGTGACCGTGTTTTGATTTGATCAGTGAATGTCTGCTAAAATATTATGGCACAAATACTGAGGCATTAACTTAATTCTCAAAGTAGTGTCATAATACTGGTGGAATCATGCAACCAGTCAAATCTGGTAGCATTATTAATCTGGTCAGCAGGGGCTTAGTACTGTAGGCCCCTGCTGACTTAATAAAAAATGTCATTTTGTATGTCTTCAGTTATTGATTATTGTGAAAAAGTTGAGTGACTA
Organism: Pholidichthys leucotaenia; assembly: GCA_020510985.1. Lineage (NCBI taxonomy): Eukaryota > Metazoa > Chordata > Actinopteri > Cichliformes > Pholidichthyidae > Pholidichthys > Pholidichthys leucotaenia. Next base: position 45,394,112 of record CM035843.1, read on the forward strand.
GAAATAAATCAAACTGTAACACAGAAATCAGTGGCAGCTTCACTTTCCTAACAATGTGTAGGGCTGGGGTGTAAAACATTTACAACCCAACAACAGCTTTATTTAGTTGGCAAGCAAGGGAGCAGCTATAAAATGTATGTTGGCCTGATTATTCTGTTAAACCCCCACTCCTGCTGTCCATGCTTTGTTTTGGTTTTTTTATGTTAGACTTATGGCTCCAGTGGGATTAGAAACATATTTGTATTTTACAAAATACATTTGTATTTGTACAAAACCATAAATGGAATTTCACAGTGAAGAAATATGTGTTATCTGGACTTGAATGCTTTGTTAAACCTCTACAGTCGTAGACTCCAAAACTGAGCAGAAGTCCAATTTATTTTATCTCTTCTACTACAGAATGAGATCAGTGTGAATTCCTACTTTTATCAGTGAATTAAAGAGCAGTTGAACTGGAGGCCTTTGCCTACCTGAGACGGAGGAGAAAAAAAAAAGCCCAGGGGTCATCGACGTGCATTTCAAAATAAAAATTGCATTGAGCCACAAATGATATTTGAGGCTTGAAAGCAGGAGAAACAGCCAAGCTAGAAGTCTAAACTGGCATGTCAGTTATACAGACTAGAAATAATTTTCTTACATAGGCAAATTAAAGGTCCCATTCACTGAAAAATTGTGTTTTTGTAGGTTTTGACCTTTTTGAAATGTGTCTATTGGTTACATGATTATTGGAAAAAACCTCACTTCTCTTAAAAAACCCCCACAACCTTTATATCGATTCTGTCTGTGAAGAGTTTCCAGATTTGCTCCTGTACATCACAAAAAGGTAAACCCAGCCTTGATACCTGCAAACGTCATCATGGAGGATCCAGTTTTGACAGCGCCTCCAGTGGATCAGCGAGTCGGTACAACATTATGCTGCAGACCTGCGGCAGCTGGCCGGAGACTGCCAGTTTGGTGATTTGAAGGAAGAGATGGTCCGTGACCAGTTGGCAGAGCACACGCTTTGCTCGTCAGCACGGTCGAGACTTCTAACGCGCTCCGGTGAACTGACGTTAGCCACGGCTGTGGAGCTAGCTCAGCAATGTGAAGCAGCGGACAAATTATCACGCAACTTCAGCGAGAGAGCTACACTATACCGCTCTGACTCACAATCAATGGCGCAGGCTGTGGACCTGGACAGCGACAATAGCAAACAAGAGGAATGCGCTGCAACTGTGAAGATAAGGTCCGCCCCGGGATTGCCCAGGTGTTTGGGTTGTGGGTCCACTAAGCACCGATACAAGGCTAGAGAGTGTCCGGTGAGAGGTAAACTCTGTGGCAAGTGCGGACACCTGCATCATTTTGCCAGGGCCTGTAATAAGTTCGAGTGAGGGGAACGGCGACACAAAGCGGATACCCCTGCTCCAACTCCTACAGTGATTTACACTGTCTCCCCGTGCACGGATGGCCGGACGTACTGTAGGGTGAAATTGGACGGCATGGAGGTGCCGTTACTGGTGGACATGGGCGCGGTGAGGTCCATGTTGAATTGGCCTGCTGTGAGGAGTTTTTTCCCATATTACTGAGTGAGAGGTTTTTCAACGCCATTTTGTGGATATGATGGAAACAGACTGTCCATTGTGGGTTCACTGGAACTGACGGCTAGGTTTAAGGGAACGGAGGTATCCAATCTGCAGTTTGTGGTGACCGCCAGTGGAGCGAATGTGGTGGACTGCGACCTTTTCTACAGATCTGGCTTCATGGTCACCAGCGGTAGTGGAGAGGAGTGGTCAGGCTGTGGCTTGTGGGACTGGCCAGTTCTGCAAGTGGTGGATGACGCAATACGGGACGAACCTTGGCCTAGTATTCTGGGAGATGAGTAGGACCAAACCCACCCAGGGCCATCGTGAGAGGGTTCCAGCACCAGAGTCCAAGTTACCCTAGCTGAGGGAACTGGGCGGCACAGTGGGATGCCCGTGACGGCAGGTGGAGCCAAGTGGCTGGCCCGGCCGGCTCCGGAGTTCGGCTGGGAAGCGCCGAGAAGCAGGGGGTCACAACGGCTTCGCCGGCATCTGAAATGAAAGTGAGTGAGGCAGGACCGGCTGGCACGGTGAAACGACATGCCACTCAGGAACACTGGAAGCCAAGTCATGTGCCTCTAGGGGTCTCTGATGTGGTCTGGCCCGGAGAGAAGGCCCGGTTGAGAGGGGTTCGCAGGAAGCGGAAACGACAGGAGGACCAGGGGCGGCGGCAGGTGGCAGCTGTTCGGGAGCACGGCTACCTTCAGCTGTCTGATGGTACATGGAGACACCCTAACAAGCTGCGGCACGTCACCGATGAGGAAGAGGTCTCTCAGCGCCGATGTGGGTCATTTCCAGGCACCAAGAGACGGCAATGTTCTGGTCAGGACCCGCCTGACGGGTCTCTGGGGGGTTGGTTCTCCACTGCGACTGATAATGGGGGGGCAATGTGTAATGTACTGTATGTTGTTGGTATAAATTGCCCAGGTTTAAGTAATTATGCATGGTGTTGAAATGAGTATTGTTCATGTTGTTTAGTGAGTTGGTGAATAGATTAGGAACACGTCGATTTTTTTATTTAATGGACAATATATTAACAGAGACAGCAGAATAATCCGTCTAGCCATGTGGGGGTGGAACAGTAGTCCGCCTGTTTCGCCCTAGCTTCAGTTGTTTTGTGCAAATGTTATAGGCCCTGATATACTTCTGTTTATTGTTAGTGCATGATTCGGGTTCTAAATTGGGGAGGGTCTTGATTGTGTGTGTTTTGGACCTTTTTGAAGGGGGGGGTGTAGTGTTGTTCTTAGGACTCATTATGGTGTAACACGGGTGGTGACATCACCCGGAGTGTAAGAGGACTGTGCGGTAGAGGGGCGGTCTCTTCGACCACCTCTCAGCCTAGCGGGAGCATCTGTATGTATACTGTGAGTCTATAATAAAGTCCTGTGTAGTTCACCATTCGCCTCATCATTGTTCCACATTTTACGGACATAACACTGCGCGCTCATGCTGACGGTGTTACTAGGGAGTTAGCTTACTAAGCATGGTTAATATTGTTATTTTCTTTAAATTTCAGTCAACCCATTAAGCGTCCCTGTTTCCACCTGCTTCACTAATCCACAGTTGATATACTATCTTGCATCATTCTGGCTTATTTTGTTATATTTTCGCCATGATGCTACATTGAACCGTTAGCATTAACTTGGCTAGGTGCTCAGAGTTGGTCAGTTTAACCGCATTAGAGCTCGCTTCAGCGGGGACAGACTGACAGACAGCCTGCCTGGTGGCAGTTTAACTGCTGGCTTGTTTTCATTGCTATCTTTTTAATAAATTCTATTTACTCTTACTAGAATGCTTGTTAATCTCCCAGCGCCTAGAATACATCCCAGGTGTTATTTTAGCTTAGTTTACTATGTTGTGCTTCTTTAACAGAGACCCAAGGTGGCTACTGGCTAGCTGCCACTAGCATCTGTTACATATGAGAAATGAGCAGGCAGGGGTCCAATCTTCAAGCAGTCAGCTTCTCAACTTTATTACAGAACTGGGGTTTATATACAACGAGGGCCGTGCCCACCTGACATCACCCAGTGGGTGGGCACAGTTTCACACACACACACACATTCTCATACACAACAGCATCTAGTGTCAGCTAGCTGCTTCGGTCCACCATTTATTTTTTTTTTTTTGTTACTTATTTGTACCCGTAGGTAGATTTGGTTTGCAGTCTGGTGACAAGCCACCGGCTGCCGGTCGCTGCGTGCGCGAGCGCCCTAAACCTACATGTTTTTGGTATGCGGGAGGAAACCGGAGAAATCCCGGAGTAAACCCACGCAACACGGGGAGAACATGCAAACTCCACACAGCTCACTGTTGGTCGGGGGCTGGGATCGAACCCACGATCTCATGATCCCCGCGATCCCCCCGCCGAGGGTAAAACTGTGCTGCCACAGTGCTAAACCACTGCGCCACCATGCAGCCCATGCATTCATTCACGAATGTTTCTGTGCTTATTGTGCTCCAGGGACCTGTCATATCCGATCACCGCTGAAACCACACACCCCATCACCAAATGATGCTTTATTTCATTCATTCTTTAAGATTCAATCATTCTTTACGATGAATTTATGTTAGTTGGCTCTGACTTGCTACCTGAGCAGCAATGGTAAGGAAAGAAGGAGGGCGGAGTTAACCCTTAAGCTATGTGATTCTGTGTGCCCCTAGTGGCAGAGCGCAGCATTGCACCTGTCAACTGATATAATGTGCCAAACACTCCCCAGCTGGACTGAGGATTTGTACTGATCATGCCAGTTCACAAGGTGGCAGGCACACGTTGGAGGACTCATGGATGACACGTAATACACCAAAGAGGAAGAAATCCTTCTTCTTCTTCTTTGTCTTTGAGATTACAAAACAAAATGGACGGTACCCATCGTTGTGGACATATGCGATCACAGCCAGAGGAGCAAATTCGGAGGATTTGGTCCCGAATTTGCCAACTATGATTCTAAAAAGAGATTATTTAGCTTATGAAGGTAGATGTTTACATGTTCTTATAACACAGGGCCCGCAAAGCTCGTTGATTTCAGCTGCCGGCGCCCAGAGCGCCATGTGACTGTAGAGCAATCGCCGGTTGCATGTCATCATATAAGATAAATTGCCGCGGAATAAAAGCAAAATTAAGGTGGAACAATCAATAACAGTTTCTGGATGTAGGAGAGAAAGCTAAAATGACCAGGAGAGGACAAAATAATGACCAGAATGCCGCAAAAGGATGCTGCCTTACCAGCGGTAAGTGACGAATGTCTTTGTTTGTTTGTATGCAAATTAGATGTGTAAATTAACTCCTATCTGAAACTTTGGATCATATTCTATATCTTTCTAATTGACAGAAAACCATTATCTCTTACCACTTTCAAGTTATAGCCTTGGAAAGTTCTGACATCTGATCTAAATATTTTCTTGAAAAAATCTTTACCACTGTTGACCACTAGGGATTATGTCGCAGTTTGGCGACATACACAGTTAGGAGGTGTGGCTCTGGGACATTTAAAGAGACATGCACTGAAATGAACTGTTCTGAGAAAGACTGCAAAAGATGATTCACAATGATGCTGCAGTAATTAAATAATTAAAGGTGAGTTGGCCAAAATATGTCACAAACATTTCGTTTAGACCCGTGGGAATTGTCAGCATGTGGAAAAGGTACATTTGATGGGACCTTTAAACATGCAGTTTTTATATATATTTGCAACTTTTTACTTACAATTCAGCATTTTCTTTCACATTTTCTTTTTTAATTTTACTCGTGGCTTTTCTCCCATGAATTTGCAACTTTGACTTGTAAATTCGTGAGGATTTATTTGAAAATAAACTTTTTTTTTGTCTTGTAAATTTGTCTTTTCCAACCTTTAAATTTGTGCCGTGGAGGGCCAAGACCCTGCAGGTTCTCTCTTCTACCCAGTCTCTTCAGCAGGTGTTTTCACTCATCAGCAGTCAGTGGGAAGAGAGTCGGTGGAATCCTCTGTTGAAGACACTGGCTGGAGGTAAAACCTGCAGGGTCTTGGCCCTCCATGGCACATGATTGGACACCCCTGAGAGAGCGAGAGATACACGCACATTTGGGTTGTATAGATATGCATATATAAAACCAAGTGGGCGTTCCTGTGGTTGCAGACTTCCTGCAGGACGTCATCTGCGTTTGAGAATAAAAAGAGTAGGATCTTCTCTGCAGTTTGTGGTCTGCTGCTGCTGCTTCACTGCGGAAAAGTTGAGCAAAATGGTGCAACAACAGCAACAACGCTGTAAATATGGAACCAAGCTGAAGGCTGGCCATCCTCCAGCAGGTAAGGGTGTGCAGTTTTCTTTCTTTTTTTACACTAAAGACTTAGCGCTGTTGTGTTGTTTCCGCTCGACACAGAAGCGGAACAAAGCGAAACGTTAAGTCTCCAACTCATTTTACAGGATTACTTTATTCCGACGTGCAAACTTCTCTAGAACTTTATCATAGCAGCAAACTACTTAAGATGTTAGGTTACTTTTTCTGATGATCTAGACTTGTGGTTTTTTGTGTTTGTAGTCTGCTTATTTTTGCAAGTGCTCATTAATCATGTCTTCATGGGTGTTTACAGAAAGAAAAGACAGATTTAAAAAAAAAAAAGAAAGTTAAGAGCTCTTTTTCCTCGTAAACCTATGGTCAGCAGCCTCTACTTTTAAAGCAATTTTTGAATATAGAAAAAATAAATCCGCACCAATGTTCGAGCTTTTAAGTGAAGGTAGAACAGCCCAGTCACACTATGTATTTCATTTTTCTATCTATAAATGCACAGAATGTGCGTGTCTGTTCCACGCATATCTCTTGAACCGTTTGTCAGACTGAGCAAAGATTTTATGCGTGTTTTGCTGAGGTTAGGAGGGTATGCATCCTTGAGTATAGAGTTGTTCTGTCAAAATATGTCATTTTTATCAATTAAAGTTTAGTCGTCGCTCTCTCCTCATGCTCTGGCTTCTGGAGGTGTGGGCGGGGTTTTGCATTAACTCCGTACTGATTGGATAATAGGCGACATCAGTAACCACAGCACATGTGTGGTGTGTGTGTGTTGCCATACCCGTTCCTGTGTGTGACATCAGGCGGGCTACGGCACTCTGTATATAGTTCTGTGTTCCTCCTAATAAAGTTCAGTTCGCTGCATGGAATAAGACCAACTCCGACTCTTATTACAGACATAGCATTTTGGCGACGAGAGAAAACTATGGGGGCGTACGGGCTACCTCCGTTCTTATTACTGTTTCTGGAGTACCCGGGAGAGCCAGCAATTCTGTGGCCGAAATGGGTGGCCATGTTCGAGGGTTACATAGCGGCGCTGGGCCTAAGTAGACTCGACGGAGTACGAAGACGAGCACTTCTGGCCCATCGTCTCAGTCTGGAAGGTCGGCGAATTCTCTGCACGTTGGGAGAGACGGGGTCTTATGCGGATGCTGTCGGGCAGATGGCTGAATATTTCACCGAACATACGAAGACCACACAGCTGTGGGTAGAAGAGCTGTCGGCGCCAAAAGAAGCAAAGTTAGCTAGCTCAAAGAAGCTGGCAACTCAGTCAGTGACTATGGGAACATTAGCCACGAAGCTAGGTGCACGCCAAAACCAAGCTATGAGCTACCAGCTAGACTGCGAGGTAGAACCAGGGCCACGAGTGGGGGAGCCCCCAGTCACCGAAGACGGCAAGCCAGCTGAAGAGCTCAGCACGGTGTGTGACCGTAGCGCTGGTGTTGTTGATGGAGCAGTGACAGCAGAGAAGGAGAGCAGTGACCAGAGTCTTCCCCGCAACCGGAGTCCAGGCAGCGGGAGAGTGGGAACAAGCAAGCTGGAAGCCCCAGGAAGCAGCAACGACAGCCAAGCACGGAGGCAAAGCAGCAGAATGCCATGGACAAGGGTGCTGGGCGCAGCAGCGGAGCGCCTGGGTTGACGGGTGACGCCGACGAGAGCGACACTGGGAGCCCCGGGAGAGAGCAGTGACAGTCGGGCGCAGTGACAGTCGGGCGCAGTGACAGCTGGGCACAGAGACAGCGGAGCGCCTTGGACAAGGGTGCCGAGAACAGCGGCGAGGCGCTTGGGTCAAGGAGTGGTGCCGACGAGCAAGTTTCGGTTTTCTCCGGAGCTTGGCCACGGGGGGCCGGAGTGTTTGGGGTTACAACGGTGACTGCTGCAGCGGTGTTGAAGGCAGTCGGGAGCGGACCAACAGGCACAGAGGGACTGCATGCCGGGCAGCAGCACTGCGGGTCCAGACGAGACAAGCGTTCGAGGGTGAGGAGAAGGGATATTCTCGCCGGGGAGGTCGGCTTTGATCCGAGGGGCAGGCGGCGGTCAGGGGCGCACATGCCGTGGGGCTACCCTGGGCCTCCGAGCCGGTTTTACACTTGGCTGCCCGTGGACATTGGTCTAACATGAACACTGTGATGTATATATGTTAAAAATAGTGCATGTGTATATGTGGTGATGGGGGATTATTTTACCTATTTTAGAGACCTGGTCCAGTTTTAGTTGTTTGGGGGTGAATGTGTTGGGCTATTCCAGTTCACCGTTTCCCATTATTTCCCTTAGTGCATGATTTGGGTCCAAAATTGGGGTGGGTCTGAATTGTGTGTGTGTTGTGAACTTTTGTAAGGGGGAGGGGAATGTTGTGTGGCGTGCGTGTTGCCGTACCCGCCCCTGTGTGTGACATCGGGCGGGCTACGGCACTCTGTACATAGTTCTGTGTTCTTCCTAATAAAACTCAGTTTGCTGTGTGGCATAAGACCGACTCCGACCCTTATTACAGATGTAACGTGAGCAAAACAAGGAAGCGAAAAGCAACAAATTTGACTAGAAAAAGATAATAATGAAGATTTAATGCTTAAAAAAATTATACCATAAAGTAGCCATGATTGCGTAGGTCTAAACGATAAATCGGCGTATGTGGAGAACATGAGGCGCGTGATCAGACTGGGCGGAGTGTCAGCGGGACCCGGTGTTCTGTCGATTTGTGCCGCTTTATCGAAAAATGCTACCGGTAGCGCCGATCGACAGCAGAGTCCATCATTTTATGCTGCTTTATCAAAAACTGCTGCTGTTGCTTATCGGTGCAATTTGTGTATATTCTGCATATCATATAAATGTTTAATTAGTCCATAATATTCAGTTTAGTTATTTTATTTTCCTTGATTTCTTTGCTCCATCTGATTGCCGAATTTATCATAAACTTAAAAACTCTCATTTGTTTATTTTCACAAACTACAAACAATATTATTTTTTTACTCATAAAGATTCATTCATTCATTCATTCAGGAAAAAAAATGATTAATAATAAATACATATCACAAGCCTCTGATGCAAATAATGTACTTAAAAGCAAAATAAGTTGCCATACCACCAAAATCCAGTGACCTCCAATGTTAACACGGCACAGCCAGGTTTCCTCCACAGGAAACTCCATCTGAAGATTTGATTAATATAAAGTCATAATCAATTAGATTTAGTGGTAAGGAATACAGCTAGTTAATGACATTGCTTAAAAAAAAAATCAAACCGAAAACCCACCTTCCTGAGTCCTCTGAATTGTCCAGCAAACAACGAGGATGCCACAACAGCACAGTCTGACTAAACACACACAGCGGCAGGTCAGCGACGAGCTCGAGCCTCATGAGCTCGAGGCTCGTTGTTTGACTAGATACACGCACAGCGGCAGGTGATTTACCTGAGCTTTTCTCCAGCATTAAGCTGCAGACTCTTCATGAGCTTGAGGCTCCTTTGTTTCAAAAATGCACATAAATGATTACGGTACGGGGTGCGCAGCTTGTGAACACGACTCTGATAGCTGTAGAGACAAAAGGCAACTTTACAAGATAATTTTGCCTACTGTAGAGGGTAGTATGAAATGATGGGCGTGGAAATGGAGTTTATGCACAAGTCTGTGCATGCGAGAAGGCGTGTGCGCAAAGACGCAGGGTAGCGCATCTCTAAGTGGCATAGAATTATAGAACACCGGTGTATCAACCCAGAACATGCCGGGAGAAGCAGCTGCCCGACCGGGTGGACCACGGTCCTTCGCGGGGAGGAGCGGCCAGCCTGGCCAGTCAGTGGTAGACGGCAGTCCCTGCTTCTGCGTCATCTGTGTGGTACCACTGTACTTTGCAGTCCCCCCCCCCCTCCCGCGCAAGTATCTAAAAATTAAAAACTTAATAATACCGCCATGATTGTGGAGCGGAATGGCCGGAATGACTTGACGACCAAACGCAGGACACAAACGCCCAAATAATGAAATAAATCATTTTTAGTTAAATATTCACTGACAAATGAGCAACACTGATGCAACGGCTGCAGTCAAACGGGTCTTTCTGCTGTGTATAATAATGTTGGCTGTTTTGTAGTTAATTTGGTTGATTACAGTTTAAAAAAAAAAAATCTTTTAATAACAAAATATTGCCAAAATATAAAATGATGCACTATAATGGGTCTCAAATATTTGTAAATGTGCCCTGTTATAGCACTGCATGAGTTTAATGATGATACACAGAAGAAATTCACTATTACACTGAAGTCCACTGAACAGTGATGTAAACTAAAATAATTATAATGATACTGAACAACTCCCATTCCCCAAAGTGCAAGACACACTATTATCTTGAATATAAGTGATAAAAGATCACACAAATAAGGAATCTGACAAACAAATAAACAAGGCATCTGAAACAGCCGCTAATATTGGATGTCCCATTCAGTTTCAGTATTTGGGTATTCTGTAATTAATATTCACACAATCAAATAAATCTTAGTGTCATTTCACCCCTTTCATATTTGTCAAAGTCTAACATGTGACTGCCTACATATAGGCTGCACCGGGAAACCTCTCAGACAGGAAGACTTGTGTTCTACAAGCATGCACTAGTGCTGCAAATTATATTTTTTTTCTATTCCCTTTGTGACATTTTTCTTGAAATGTACAACTTTTTGCTGTCGTAAACTTGTCTGGTTTTCTTTCTTTTGTAAATTGATAACATTTCATTTATAAACTGGTAACTTTTTAAAGTGGTTTTGCTCAAAGCCACAGTGAGCTACTCCGGAGCCACAGTTTGCAAAACCAAATCTAAGTTTAGTTATGTGACACCCCCCCCCCCCCATTATTGACGCATGTTAAAGAGAACATGTAAACAGAACTCCAAGTAGTTTAAAAAAGATTTTATTTTACAAATTGACCTGTAGACATAAGTATTTGGGTTTTTTTTTCTTCCTATTAATTATGCAAGTTTTCTGTCATAGATTTGAAACTTTTCCTGTAAATTTGACGTTGTTTTTCCACCTTATTGTAAATTTATTATTTTGTAATTTTATTTTCATGGGCAAATACAGATTCTGTATTTGTGTGATTGTTACACTTGCTTTAGTTTTTCCAAAATAATTTAGGTATTGATGTTCTTCAGTTTACTGTGTAAGTGTTTATAATCTCTGAGCGCCCTGCTCATCTTTTTATGGTAGCCGATTATTTATGCATGCATTCATTCAACAGTGAAGGCTGGAGGTAAACGTGTGGCCAAGAAAAACTTTGAAGAAGGTGCCAACCAAGGGACTCCAGAGAAAGACCCCAAGAAGTCTGATAAACTGAGGTATGCCCTCGATTTCCTTTAGAATATAATAAACAAGTCTGAAGGAGAAATCAGCTGATTTAGCGCCATCGCCTGCAGCAATTTAGTCACACTGATGTTTGCTCTGTTTGAAACCTCGACAGCCGGTCCCTTGGTGCTGCCAACCGGATGCAGCAAGTTGGCCTTCTTCTGACAGGAACTCCGGACAAGGTAAACCTAAACCTATTAAACACAAATTCCTGCTCACTGAACTAGACCAGGCCCGACCCTTTGATGTCACACACCCCTCTGGACACTAAAACTGGCGTCTTTCCAGCTCGGCCACGAATTCCCAGAGACTCCGGTGAGCGTGAGGCACAGTAAGCTGCGCCCGTCAGTGGAGAAGTTTCACAGCCCTCGGACCTTTGTCATCCAGCAGCCGAGGAAGTGTTGAACTTGGGGGGGGGGAGGAAAACCCCCTCCCCGTTAAAATTTGTTTAATTGACAGTGAAATGCCAATGTGAAGAGTTAGACATGCAGTCATGTGAAAAAAAAAAAAAAAAAAAATGTGGACACCCCTTTAAATATTCAGTTCTTTATTAAGAAATGTTCACGTATGTTTGTCTAACCTTGTTTTTGTTTTATTTGCATTTTTTAAAATTTATTTTAGCCATTGTAAGTGGGAATGAATGTGGGGGTGTCCCAATTTATTCCTCACTATTTGTTGAGAATTACATTTTACAGAAAATTTGAAAAGTCTTTAATTCATTTTTAATTGTATCATGTGATTCTCCCAATATTTTGAACAATATTAAAATAAATGTCCAACTATGTTAAAAAAAAAAACAAAAAAAAAAAACAACAACACAGGCTTATACAGGGTGTCCTAATTTTTTCACATGACTGTACAAGGGGCCTGTAAGGCGTTGAATGAGTGACATTTTTGTTCACTCTTAGGCAGGAAAAAAAAGACTTCTTGGCTTTGTGCTTCCTTGAGAATAATTCACCAGCATTTGTTACACTTGTGAGAGAAATGCTGTATTTGTAAGATGGAAACTGAAAGTTTGTGGATTCTGATTTAAGTATTTGAAACTTTTTTTAAAAAATGGACTCTTCACTGTGTGTTGATTGGCACTTTTAATAGATTTATTTAAAAGAAAAAAGAATTGCAATTCATTGCTGTTTTTTCCTGATTGTGCTCGCAATAAACTGAGATGGCCACCAGAGAGCAGCAAATAGTTATTTTTACATGTGATGATGAACCTGAAATCCCACAAAATCCTCCAACTTGAAGACTATTCACTGTAAACGGCTGTTAAAAATAAAACACACACCCAAGCAGTTTATACAAATGTACCTTTTCTTTGCGGATCATCGTCTGCATAACAGCTGTCTTTTGTCGTCAGTCTGTGAAGTCTCCTCAAATTGCCCGTTTGTTTTCTTTGTGCTGATCTGTGTGTGCAGACAGTGTCATATTTAATCTGTTAGGGAGAGAAAGATCTGTGAACTTTTCCATAAAGACTAGTTCGATCTTGTTAGTTGGAGCAATAACAAACACAGCTTTGCTTGAGGCCAAATTCAAATCCGTGTGATTTTGTCTTCCTATTTTTATATAAGTTTTGTTATACAGTAGAAATAAATCACCCAACCTCGTTTGCAAATTTGTGTTCATGACGTTCGTTATTGAGCTTCTTGGAATAATTAGATATTACAAAAATACTTTAGTTGCTCAGTGCAACTTATACAGTATTGGAGCTTATTCCAAACTAAATGCAAAATGCTGTGTTATTAATTACATTTGCATTGCAAAATTATCCAGACACTTAATGGTATCCCTGATAAGATCAGACATTTACAAATCGTGCATACTAGAAGAAGTTCAAGAGCCTGTTCTGTCCAGGCCTGAATTTATAATTATTACATATTAGCATTATGGATAGAAATATTATTTTCCTGCACAAGACGACACAATCAGCCAATGACTAAACTAAGCCTGGTTTTGGGAAGTTCAGGTACCAAATGAAGACATCATCTATTAAGGCTGTGATAGCCTTCTAACATTTATAATTTAAAGTAGTTTTCTGTAAAATCATGTTTTTGGATTTGTGTTTGAACTCAAACTAATGATGGCATGGAAAATTAAAAAATGTTCTGGTTTTCATGTCAGCCTTTTTTTTTTTTTTTTAAACAGGGATTTTTCTTTGTTTTAATGATGCCCTATTAGTGTGAAGATAAGGACAGATGAGTTGGAGGAGTCATAAGGAGTTAAATAGCTATTTTTTTTCTGGTACTGGGAAAACAAACCTTAACAATGGTAATGATCACTCTTTTCTACTATAGTCTCATGTCTCAATATGATATTCTTCAGAATGCACAATATCTGAGACAAAACAGAAATCAGCTCTTTCAGTCAATTATCACTGTGTTTACTCTGCTCCAATGTTTAGTTTAATGTTTATTTGAAAGGGACATTACATACAAATGAACATTAATACAAATGTAAGTATGCCAGATTTAGCAATACTGTTCATTTGCATCTGTAGTACCCCAGCGGGTCACAAAAACACACAATCATACACATGCAGAACAACTGCAGTGAAACTGTACAAAGTGAATATACTAAAGTGCAAGAGTTAAGGCGTTACAAAACAAGATATTCAAATGTCACACGAGTGAAGTACTGCATATGCATACATGCACCCAGCACCTCGCAGAAACAAACAAGAGGCGGGGCATGTGTATATATGCATATGCCGCAGAGCAACCACTAGTTATGGGTACAGTTTTGGTTGTTGAAAAGCCAATTTTACAATGCGTCTTAAGTGTTTGGTGTTACAGAGGAAGATGCAAGGGATGGGGTGAGATGGAGGCAGATGATCTGTTGTGGGGGCCCCTAAAGGGGGGAGGAGAAGGAGAAGAAGAAGGCTTACCTTTTTGTGATTTACAGAAGCAACCCCAGAAGAGCTAAAACAGGTCTTCGTAGACAGAATTGGTATAAAGGCTGTGTTTTTCAACTGATCTTTTTGATGATCACTGCACCAATAGACACTTTTCAAAAGGTTAAAACCTACAAAAACACAAATTTTCAACGAATGGGACCTAGACTGGATATGCATTGCACATGTCCATAATTTAATTCTTCCTAGTCAGAATGAACATTTTAGATATCTAGAATGACATTCTTGGTATCCTCTCTGAAGAGCTGGAGCAGGTGGCTGGGGAGAGGGCTTCTCTGCTGGAGCTGCTGCTTCTGTGACCCGGACCTCCGGAAAAGCGGTAAAAGATGGATGGATGGATGGATATCAAGAGTTATATTCTTCCTATCTAGAATGAACATTCTGGGTATCTGAAGTGCAGTTTTTAATTAGGAAAAATTCTCATTTCAGATATCTCCAGTCCAATTGTTACTAGTCATAGCTTTCATTTCAGATATTCAAAACGACAACTCCGAAAAAACTTATATACTGTACATACAATATATCTTTATAGATGTCGGAATTAAAAAATGTATCCCTGCAAAATGCAACATTGTGTTACCTTTACTGTTTTGGCCTTGTATAGTAAGTGTCTCATGTGGCGTGTCTGTGTTCTCGTGGGTCTTTCTGCTCGCGTCCAATAGTCCACAAACAATTTCTGCTCGTGTGTGTGTGTGTGTGTGTGTGTGTGCAAACACTATGTGCTGACTTTAAATTCTCCCCGTTGCTCATGCTGTTCACACACGCCCTTGATGCCATCTGCGTGTGAAGTTCAGGGGCCTCGCAGCTCTCCGTCTGAGGAGCGCAGCAGTCGGTGGTCCTCCGACTTGCAGACTTGGGAAATGTGACTGCCAGGGTCTGCTCGTCCCCAACTGTCTGGAGAAGGCCTTCGCCGACCCCGTGGCACCCACTGAGCCGCTGCGAAAACACCGACTAATGCCGCCTCAGACCCCAGGCGCGGGAGGTCAGGGAAACATTTAAGCACGTGCTGCGCTGTGCATTTAGACAGAAAAACAGTAAAGCTGGTCTACTCAGAAGTGGTATTGTGTAATTATTTACTCAAGTGTAACTGAAAGAAATCACCAATAAATGAACTTGGGACTTTTTAAACTTTTTGCTTGAATGTTTTAAACTTTGCATACATTTGAAACTTTACTCATGCATTTGAGAGGTTCTCATATATTTGTAGTTTTGGTTTCCTCATACATTTGTGACCTTTTCCTTGTACTTATAATGCTTTATTCTTAGAAATACATTTGTGATTTAAAAAAAAAAAAAAACACAACTTGTTTTCACGCATAAATTTGGGACTTTTTCCTGACAGTATACTGATATCTTCCATATCAATTTGCTTATAAACTGGAAAGTTTTCTCTTGTTCCTTTGTAACTGAGCCAGAACAGAACAGTTTCAGCAGTAATTTCAATTTGATTAAAGCAGCACTATGTTTCCACAATGCTTTTGATGGTTCATCAGCCTGTGACCTGGTGAATGTCACTTCAGCCACAGCCTGAAGGGGCCTGCAGCAGCTCTGCTCTTGGTAGGAACCCTGAAAGGACTAACAGCCAATCACAAGGCAGAACTGCACCCACCAACAACTAAACACCCTGTGATTGGCTGTTGGGACTGAGGTCATTGTTGCCATAGTTTTAGTTTTTTCAGTGTTTCTACCCTGAGCAAAAAAGTTCCACAGTGTTGCTTTAAGTTATAAATTCACCAAAATGACTGAAGATGCAGCAGTTTCTGGTCAGAAAAAGTTATTACAGCACAAACAAGAAAGTTTTAAGTTTCACATAATTAAATGCAACTCAAAGCTTGAGTAAAAGGATGATAAAAAGGGCAGTTTTTCTTTATAAATGTACACAAAAAGGCGTAAAAAAGTATTATTTAAAGCTACTTGTTTATGTCCATTTTTAAAGTTACCTGAGTGCAGAAATGTGGGTTAACTGAATCCTAACGACGACCGTGCGCTGATGGAAATGAGCTGTGAGTAGCACTGTCACCTCATGAGGTCACCATAGGTTAAGGTGATGAATCCAAAAACACTTCACACTATTGAATCACAGCAGAGCTGCCATTTGGAGCTTTTGCTGCGCCTCTTTAGCTCAGCTGATACTTTTACACCTTCAAGCTTCATGCTGAAATGATATCTTGTACTACACTCCAGAATTTAAACTATGAATCAGCAGTACTATACAAAGAACTTTTCCCACCAAACTTCCAGCTTAAAACAACCATTTAAAAGACCAGCAATATGAACAGGGGCGGCGCGGTGGAAGAGTGGTTAGCACTGCCGCAGCACAGCGACTCACCCTTGGCCGGGGGCATCCTGGGTTCGATCCCAGCCCCCGACCAACAGGGATCTGTGTGGAGTTTGCATGTTCTCCCCGTGTCTGCGTGGGTTTACTCCGGGATTTCTCCGGTTTCCTCCCACATGCTAAAAACATGCAAGTTAGGTGAATTGGCATCAACAGGTGATTCTAAATTGACTGCGGGAGTGAATGGTTGTCTGTCTCTCTGTGTTGGCCCTGCGATGGACTGGCGATCTGTCCAGGCTGTACCCTGCCCCTCGCCCAAACATGCTGGGATAGACTCCACCCCCCGACCCGAAAAGGATCAAGCGGAAGAAGATGGATGGATGGAATATGAATAATTAGGCTTTATTTACATACAAGCCTTTGACTCATGCTTTAGCTTCCCCCTTCTGATCTACATTACCAAGCAGGAAACTACCCAGACTTGTCAAGTGTGTTAACAGTTGCCAGAAGCCCCAGTCATGATACAGCCATGACATTAGCACAGTAAAGAGACATTTATGAGCCCTGGCTGAACCTGAACCTGAACCTGGCTAAATCTCACCTTTGTTGTCCAGAACTCAGCAGACAGTAGCTATCATTCTGACAGACAAGGTTGTGAAAATTCATTATCTATTGGTACTTGTCATTTGAATTTTCATATAATAAAATGCAGATTTTTGGGGGGGTTTTTTTGTTTCTGTTTTTCATTCACATCCAACCATCCATCCATCTTCTTCCGCTTATCCGGGAATCCGGGTCGCGGGGGCATCAGTCCGGGCAGAGTAGCCCAATTCACATAGCACCATGATCCCCATGATCCCTCCTGCAGGTGGTGATCCCACTGGAGTGTGGACCCATGTGCCTCCTTTGGGTACACTGGGTCCTTGATGTAATGTTTTTCATGGAGATCCACTGGACCTCTCTTAGTCTGGCCCTTCACCCAGGACCAGTTTGCCTTGGGAGACCCTACCAGGGACAAGTTGTCCCCAACAACATACTGTAGCTCCTGGGATTATTTGGGCACGCAAGCCCCTCCACCACAATAAGGTGGCGATCCACGGAAGGGTTTTCATTCACATGTTAAGTATTAATCATAAACCTACAGGGTACAGCATTCAGATTATATATGTTTTTTCAAACAGATGACTGGTTCTGCCAATCAAATCTAAAAGAAGAAGAAGAAATTTGACAATTTTGTGAAAAAAGGACTCTTCAAGCAGAAGTGGATAATAACTAGTTATATTTAGTCGATTGCATGTATTCAATTAACTGTTTCATAAATGGTACTTTTGTCCATCCATCCATCTTCTACCGCTTTTCCGGAGGTCCAGGTCGCGGAGGCAGCAGTTCAAGCAGAGAAGCCCAGCCTTCCCTCTCCCCAGCCACCTGCTCCAGCTCTTCAGAGAGGATACCAAGGCGTTCCCAGACCAGCTGGAAGACATAGTCTCTCCACCGAGTCCTGGGTCTGCCCCAGGGTCTCCTCCCAGTGGGACGTGCCTGAAACACCTCAAGTGGGAGGCGTCCAGGAGGCATCCTAATCAGATGTCCATACCACCTCAACTGACTCCTTTCAATGTGGAGGAGCAGCGGTTCTACTCTGAGCCTCTCCCGGATGACTGAGCTCCTCACCCTGTCTCTGAGGGTGAGTCCAGCAATCCTATGGAGAAAGCTCATTTCAGCCGCTTGTATCCACGATCTTGTTCTTTCGGTCATTACCCAAAGCTCATGACCATAGATGAGAGTAGGAACGCAGATTGACTGGTAAATCAGCAGCTTTGCCTTAGAACTAAGCTCCCTCTTCACCACAAAAGTTATCCAAAATTTGTTCCAAATAAGGGAGAAACAATATCATTTCAGAGGAACATGTATATTTCAAAAACCTTCAGTGAGAACTACCACCAAGCAACACTGTGTTTCAGTGCAAGGAGTCAGATTATGGAACGATTTTGGACCTGAATTAAAATCATGTACAACGCTTGGACAATTTAAACAAAAACTAAAGGAAGAAATACTCCAAACATATATACAAGATGACATGTAAAAGGATTATCATATCCAGTCTGTGTTGTGTTGTTGCTTAGTTTTTTGTCACATTTTGTCTTAGCTTTGTTCCGAATTGTAATCGCGCTTGTTTTGTTTTTCTTTTGAATTCTTGGATGGAATATGGGTGGGCAATGTAAGCTGCGGCTTCAGCCATCACCCATTTCGGATAACTTATGTTGAACTGTATAATCAGAGGAGTTATTGTTTAATTTGACCTTGTTGGATTTTTTTTCTTTTTTCCCCTATGTTATATTATTCTGCTTCTTTTTAATCTTTACTTTTAATCTATCCGAAATAAAATAAAGATTCATTCATTCACAACAGACCGATACAACGGTACCAGTCTTTTGTGAGTAGTTTTAATAGAGGATACTTTTAAATTTTACTTAAGTCATTTTTTTAAAGAAAATTCTGTACTTTTACTTGAATAGAATAGAGGCCATGAGCATAAGGATGAGCTTTCAACTTTCAACAATGACTTCAGTGAAGTAATTTCTTCCTCTTCTTTTAGATTTGATTGGCAGTTCGCAACCAGCTCACAGGTGCATTACCGCCACGTACTTCACTCTATATCATCACTCTGTCTCTTGTTTTCTACTCAAAAGTCCATGAAGTAATTTCTGAGAAGAATGAGTTACAATAAAAACAAGAATATTTCTAACCAGTTTTCAAATCAGTGAAATGAAAAGTTATGCAAAGAGTAGTACCAAATGCACTTGAGTAAAAAGTTCAATCATTGCAACAAAACTACCCATGCAAGTACTTTTTTTTAAAGTTACTTGAGTACAGGCACTTGTGTAAATGTAACTTCCAACCTCTACAAACATGAAACTGTACTCAAGTAAGCAAGTGCAATAGGTCCCCTCAGCCACTAGGGGGACCCCAAGTTACAAGCGCTCCCGATATATTTTTACCGTCAACTTTTTCTGGTGAATTTGCAACTGTCTCTTTTAAACTTGCAACAAACTTTTTCACAAGTTTGCTACATTTGCTTGTAAATTTGCAGCCTCCTCTGTTAATAATTTTTTCACAAAGTTTGTGACTTTTTCTTGTAAATTTGCAACTTTTTTCCATTAATTTGTGACTTTTTCCTCACGAATTTGAAACTTTTCTCATAAATTGCTACTTTTTTCTTGTAAATTTGTAACTTTTTTTCTCATAAATTTACATTTTTCTTGTAAACTCACAGATTTTTTTTCCTTGTAAATTTGTGACCTTTTTCTTGTAAATTTGCAACTTTTTTCTTGTACATTTTCCACTATAAAATGATATTCTGTATAACGGTTTAATTCATTTTCTGTTTATCGAGACAGTGATCCAAGTTTACGCTTAATGCTTTGTGGGAGGGAAGAGTTCTTTGACTTTTTTTAAAGGTTTGAATTTCTGCATTACATAGGGCTCCCCAAACACAATCTTGCATGGAGCCCCCCCCCCCCAAAAAAAAAAATAGAAACGGCCCTGCATATTTTAACTCGTTTTTACAATTTGATAATTTCTGTGGAGATTTTTTTTTAAAGATAACTTTAATGTGCTTGTTTGGTATCCTGTGTAGCTTCTTCTTCTTCTTCTTCTTCTTCTTCAGGTATATTTCCCAATGCAATGAAAATAGCTAAAGTAATTCCGATTTACAAGACAGGCGACAGAGGGGAACTCTCCAACTACAGACCAATTTCACTATTACCGCAATTTTCCAAGATACTTGAAAAAATATTCTATGAGAGAATTGACAACTTCATACTGAAGAATGATTTATTGTGTGAGCAGCAATATGGGTTCAGACACAAAAGGACAACAGCATATGCCTTAATGGAATTTACAGAAAAAATATCAACAGCCATTGAAAATAAAGAGTATTCAGTTGGAGTATTCCTGGATCTTAAAAAAGCATTTGATACAGTAGATCACAATCTATTATTAAAGAAACTACAAAATTGTGGTATCAGAGGGGTAGCACTGTCCTGGTTAAGAAGTTACTTAAAGAATAGATATCAGTTTGTATGTGTTAACAACAAAAACTCAGAGCTACTGAAGGTCACCTGTGGAGTCCCACAGGGTTCAGTTTTGGGACCATTATTATTCAATATGTATATAAATGATATATGTAAAGTTTCAGAAAAAATGGACTTAATATTGTTTGCTGATGACACTAACCTGCTATGCAGTGGAAACAACTTGGAACAACTTCTGGATACACTCGGAAAGGAATTAGGAAAGCTGAAACTGTGGTTTGATTCAAACAAATTAACGCTCAATTTAAGCAAGACAAAATTTATAGTCTTTAACAACCATCACAACTACCCAGTACCCAAACTCAGTGTAAATGGTGTAGAGATTGAAAGGGTATCCGAAACTAAATTCCTTGGAGTAATAATTGATAACAAACTGTGTTGGAAGCCACATATTAATTATATAAAAGGTAAAGTATCCAAATCAATTGCAATATTACACAGAGTGAAAAATTTGCTGAATCAACCCACACTATACACCTTGTATCATTCATTAATACTCCCATACATGACATATTGTAATGAAGTATGGGGAAATACATATAAAACAAACATATATCCACTCTTTATGCTTCAAAAGAGAGCTATTAGAATAATCAACAAAGCAGCTTACAGGGAACCAACAAACCCACTTTTTCTTAAACAAAAAACTCTCAAGTTGAAAGATCTGATCGACTTTAAAACCGCAATAATAATGTTCAAAGTGAAGAATCTATCACTGCCCGCAAATATCCAAAAGTTGTTCCAAACAAGGGAGAAACGATATCACTTCAGAGGAACATGTATATTTCAAAAGCCTACAGTGAGAACAACTACCAAGCAACACTGTATTTCAGTGCAAGGTGTCAGATTATGGAACGATTTTGGACCTGAATTAAAATCATGTACAAAGCTTGGACAATTTAAACAAAAACTAAAGGAAGAAATACTCCAAACATATTTACAAGACGACATGTAAACTCACATAAGGATTGACATTTCCAGCCTGTGTTGTGTTATAGCTTAGTTTTTCTTTTTTCTCTGTGACACTATGTCTTAGATTTGTTTTTGAATAGTAACCGCTTAACTTAGACTAGCTCAGTTTTCTTTTTCTCTCAGTCATATTTTGTCTTAGCCTTGTTTTAAATTGTAATCGCTCTTGTCTTGTTTTCTCTTTTTTCTCCTTTGAATTCTTGGATGGAATATGGGTGGGCAATATAAGCTGCGGCTTCAGCCATCACCCATTTCGGATAACTCACGTGGAATTGTATAGTAGAAGGAGTCTTTGTCTAATTTGACCTTGTTGTTATATTATACAGTTTCTTTTAACCTGTAATGTACTATCCGAAATAAATAAATTCATTCATTCATTCATTCATTCATTCATTCTTCGTCGATCGCTCCTGTGTAGCATCCTGGCACGTATGGCTCACCCTAGACACGTCCATGACGCATGCGCAGAAGAGGCAGGAGCAGTCCGCTGGTGTTCCGCCCCACGGATGACGTCATGTGCGGGGAGGAGGAGCTCAGCCCAGCGTCCCGTGGGCTACACTGGAAGATCCACAGAGTGTGGACTGAACCCATGTGGAGATACGTGCAGAGTCCTGGGAAAACTTTTTTATTAGTACTTCCATATCCATGACATTCATCAGGTAAGACTCTGAATTCTTCCAAAAGTAATGGACGTGGCCGGTGTTGGTCTTTGTCTCAGAGGAGGAGAGGGAAGAAAGTGTTTGAGTTTTGGTGGGAGTTTTTTGGGGGGGAATGTCGGGGCATGCCCCGTTGAGCAGCCTTTAAAACCAACGGGGCTGGCAGCGAAATAATTATTACCTTTGGTGTGTATTTCAGGTTTAGTCATATTTCCCTGTCTCAAGTTTTTTTTTTATCCAGTCGGGACTTTAAACGGTCCTGAAAATATGAGAGCTATTAAGCTAGTTGAACTTTTAGTTCAGGGTCAGACTTTTCCACAGGTACCGGTGCAGTTCAGTGTACTGTCAATATTTAGAAAGACGGTGATTACACTTTCTTATTGTAAACTAACTACTAACTAACTAACCTACACTTATATAGCGCTTTTCTAGTCACAAAGACCACTCAAAATCGCACATCATAATATTGACAACTGCGATGAATCGATGTGTACTAACTAACTAACCTGCACTTATATAGCGCTTTTCTAGTCACAAAGACTACTCAGAAAGCGCTTTCACTAGTACTAACCCTCTATTCTAAAGACCTATAGGAAACAAACTGTATATCTAGGGACTATTTAGAACAACCGATTAACCTAACATGCATGTCTTTGGATTGTGGGAGGAAACCGGAGCCCCCGGAGTAAACCCACGCAGCACAGGGAGAACATGCAAACTCCATACAGAAAGGTTACAGCCCCTGCCAGCCTGGGGATTCGAACCAGGAACCTTCTAGCTGTAAGGCAACAGTGCTAACCACAACACTGTGTAGTCAAGGGAACAGTATTAATTGTGTGGTTAAAAAATATGACATCCCCAGTTATAGATCTGGTGTTTGCTGTTTTTATCACTCTTATTAAAGCAAGAAATCTGTGTGTGTGTGTGTGTCTGTCACGTTGATAGGACATCATAGGACGTCCTTTGAACTCAAGACATCATAGGACTCATGATGCTGTCATAAAGATATTCGCGATGCCGTCATAAAGATATGATGTCTGTGTGACGGCACATAGACAAATGTGTCTTTATGATGGCACATGGCTCAAAATTGGCAAGGTGAATAAGTCACAGGGCCAGTCTTTACAGCGCGTTCGTATTTTCTGCACAACAGATTTCTGCAGCCATGGCCAATTCTGCGTTGCCGCGAGCAGAGTTTCCAGGTCAAGCAGGCTTCGTATTCTTGCTCAAGATGAAGAAACTAAGCAAAAGTGTCGCTTTCTCAGCAATGTCGTTTTTAAAGAGGTGCTGACACAGTAAATGCATACCTGCCATCTACTCCGGTTTTGCCGTAATGGTTACGGTTTTCAAGACCCCATTCCGGGTTACGGCTTTATTAATCAAAATTACGGTTTTTCACTAAAAATGCAGTCAAAATTTTTAAAATCGTAAAAAAAAACACGAAAGCAATTCCAAACACGAGATCGCTAGGAATCGTATCTAAATGTACCTGAAGCGTTTGCTAAGCTAACGCTATCGCTATAGCTAACGCCATAGCTAGTCGTAGCACCTAACACCGATACAAAAAAGCGACTCTGTGTCTGGTGATTGGGGCTCACCGGAGGAACCAACCGAGGCAACAGTTGGATGGGAGCCGGATCGGAGTTCAAGTACAGCGGTGGTAGGAGACGGGGACCAGTGGAGGAGTAGCCGGGGCCCCAGCTGGATAAGAGCCGGAATTGGAGCCCAGCTACAGCGGCGGGGCTCGGTGGAGGAGCTACTGTGGAAGACGGCGGTAGGTGGCGGGGCTCAGCAGAGGATCTACCGGGACCCCAGCTGGGCAGAAGCAGGATCGGAGCTCAACTACAGCGGCGGTGGGCGGCGGGACTCGATGGAGGAGCCGCCGGTACCCCGGCTGGACAGGAGCTCAATTGCAGCGGCGGGACTAGCAGCGGAGGGGGCTAGCTGAGGCCCAGCTGGATTCGAGGTCGGTCGGATCAGATATCGGCGTCACCAGCAGAGATTGTTTTACCATCAACAGGTTAGTAAAAATGCCACCAAAGAAGGGGGAAATGGAAGAGATCAAAAAATCTCTGAACTAAGTTCAGAGATTTTATCTTCTTGGAACATACAGTAAGTCAATATTATACAGTAATAAGTGGCATTCAGCTGTTTGTTTTATGTCATTTAAGCACAGTTCTGGTACTTAAAAATCATAAAAACCCAGGAGCTTCGGGGGGCGAAGCCCCCCTTGCCCCCCCACCAGGGCTCTGTACCGGACCCCGCTGGGGGACTGTGTCCCCCAGACCCCCTGCTAAATTTTCAGATAATTTCCCCAACCCCAAATCACATCCCTGGGTAAACAATGACATAGTGAGGCAGGCCAGAAAGTTACGGGGAACAGAAGTTTACCTAAATGAACATCTAACAAAAACTAATGCTGAAATAGCACGGCAAGCACGGATGCTGAAAAGACAAAATGAGAAAGCTAAGAGGTGCACCATGGAAAACAACAATGCTTGAGAGTTACCATAGAGTTTGTCTTTGATCTTTTCCATTAGCATATCTGCATTGACAATTTAAGGAAAATAGAAACATGATTGTTGAAGAAATATGAGATTGTTAGCCACATTTAAACTTGATTTAATGCTAATATTTGTTTGCCGTTGCGGGGCTTCACCCCCCTGAACCCCCCACCAGGACTTTGTCCTGAACCTACCGGGGCCTGCGGTCCCTGGACCCCGGCTAGCTACTAGGCTTTTCAGGTTTTAAAAGTTGGCAGGTATGTAAATGTGTAAAATGCCAAGCAAAGCGCAGATTTTCTCCGGGTGCTCCGGTTTCTTGGTTTCTACAGGCATGCACGGGCCTTCCTGAACAGGGTTGAAAGCCACTTTTTGCTCAGATCTATTTTCATGATCCTGCCCATGAACTGGAATTACGACGCACCTATCCCCTCAACCAGTGGTCTGAACGAAGAAGAAGAAGACCCACCAAATGGAGAGCAATAGAATGAGGTGAACTGCTGCACGTCAGAAAAGATGCCGTGAAGATGAAACACCTCAGGTTCCAGCAGTACCCCGCAGGCATGGCTGTGAACAACACAGCTGTCTGAGACAGGAGGAAACCCTTCAGCAACGGGCATGCAGAAATACTTGCTTATACTTGGTTTCTACGGGCATGGACGGGTATGCACGGGTATGTACTAGTGCTGGTGAGGGATATATTTCAGAGGTCAACAGTCTTGACTTTGGAAAAGCCATTTTGAGCATTTTTAAGCAAAAAAAAAAAAAAAAAAAAGAAAAAAATATGCCTGGAGCTGCAGAATATGTTTGAGTTGAAAATGTAAATATGCAATTTTCTTCTGAAAATTTGCATCACATTGGGATTTTTCTTAAATTTGTGACTTTTTCTTGTAAATTTGCAACTTTATGCAGTTTTGCAACTTTTTTTACAGGCTTGTTTTTTTATCTTAGATTTTTGACATATTTTACAAAAAATTGGGACTTCTGTTTCTTAAATTTGCTACTTACTGTTTTCCAGTCATTTGACAGAATTTTCTGTTGTATAATTTCCAGCTTTTTGTTTCTTCAGTTTCAGTTGTCCCCTGGATTAAAGACCTTGGCACGGTGGCAGCATATTTTCCGGGGGGGGGGGGGGGGCAGAAAACACATGACACTATTGTAACTGAAATGTTAATTTTATACAGTTTATTTCTTTTTTTAAATTTTGCACAGTAACTTTGCATATGGAACTTACCATTTGAAGTATTCTACAACCAAGACGTGAGTGTTGGAATATTGGGCCAGTTGGTGTCCCACCCACATGTCCTGTGTTTGGACTTTTTACTGGTGTCATCTTTCTCTCCTTCCTCCGTCTCACCTCTCCTGGACCCTCTGCCTGAACACTTTCCTGTCCTTGACTTCTCTCTTCTGTCTCATCTTTCCCTCTCTGAGCTCTGTCTAATTCAGGTTCTCTCTCTGTCTGTGGTGGTATACAAACAGGTTAGAAAATATCAAGTGTAATGTAAATTAAAAGTAGACAACCAAAAATTTCTAGTTAAGGGTACAAAGAGCACCCACTTAAAAATTTGAGAGTAATGACTTCAGTCTTTCAGGTTTGAGGTTTTTCTCCAAAATTTATAACAATTTTCTGATAGTTTTCTACTTTTCTCTGTAAATTTGTCTAAATTTGAAACCATTTTCCTCAAATTTGTAATTTCCTCTTGTAAAATTGACTTTTCTTGTACATTTGAAACTTTATTATAAATTTGTGGATTATTTTATGGCTAGTTTTTTGTCTTATTTTTTAAAAATAAAATTGCTGTTTTTTTTTTTAAATAAATTTGAAACAGACTGTGGTAATTTTTTTTTTTTTTAACTTTTTTTTTATAACAATTTACATTTTTGACCATAATTTTGCAGAGCCAGAGCCGAACAATAATTTCACTCTGATTTCAAAGAAAAAAAAATATTAATAAAATTGTATTTAATGAAATAAATTAACTTAAATGGCCAAAGATGCAGTTATTTCTGTTATAATTTTTCTATATATTGATATTTTTTTTTTCTTTTTTTTTTTTTTAGAAATCTCCACCACCCAGACAGCAGGAAAAACCTCCCTTGTTTTGAAATCTAATGTTGGCACGTTTAGCTTGTCTGAAGGCTGCTGATGGATTAAAGTCACTGACTTCGTGAATTTTGGTTATCTTAACTTGCCAGGTACATAATAATGAACATAATTAATTAATATTAACTAAGGTAAAGGTAAAAACATCTCCTTTTTATTCTTGTCTGAAATAAGAAAAACAAAAAACTAACCACACGTGTTAGCTAAGCGACTCTTCCATTATTGGTTCCATTACCAGCGGGTTGAAACCTTGATAAATGCCTTCACTGCTTACATACTTCTGCTGATTTTTTTCCGCATTTAAAGTACTTTAATAAGCTTGTGTTTCTCTCGGATAGCAATGCTTGTAGTGAGACACTGCTTGCTGACTGGGACACGTGGGCGGGGTGCTTCTGAACTCTGAAGGCGTGGCAGTCCGCCACAAAGAAATGTTACCAGAGGAAACCCTGAGTTGTTTAGCTCATTTTAGCGAAGCCAAAAGGAGCTCCATCCACATTACCGTATTTTTTGGACTATAAGGCGCACTTAAAATCCTTTAATTTTCTCAAAAATCGACAGTGCGCTTTATAATCCGGTGCGCCTTATGTATTAATTCTGGTTGTGCTTACTGACCTCAAACCGATTTTATGTGGTACACGGCGCTCAAAAATCTGTCAAAAATGTTTTAGTACGACTTTGGTAAGTTACGAAGCCGAACCGCTTGATGGATTGTCGGAGCATTACGGTAGTCAGGAGCCTCGCGGAGTAATATGTGCTTCCAACATAATGGCCAGATGGCTTTTTCCACAAATCTCTATCTCTATTGATCTGCCACTCCATGCGCACCCATCTCACCGATACTGTCAAAACCCAAGTGAAGCAAACTAATTTGGAGCTTGCCATCATTCCGGGTGGATTAACCAAAGAACTCCAACCGCTATATTGATGTCAACAGGTCGTTCAAAGTTAAATTGCTAGCGAGTTACGCCACTATCTGCCAATGGATCGTGGATCGAAACTGCTCCTGTTTAGCTGTAATTAATATTCAAAAATGATATTTTCGGGACGAAAGAATTCAAGCGTTCCGGCATTTGTTTGCATTGTTTACTTCTCGGGGCTGCCGCCGGAGAGCGAGCCGTATCGATTACTGAGCGAGTATCCTGGCGATGTAAACAGCCATGGACCAAAAACGTACATTTGCTCATGGAACAGGTCATTCACACTCGCAGACAATCGCGCTATATGTGTCTATAATGACTATAGATAGGATTTTCCTTCCATGCACGCAAAAAAGAAAAAAATTCCCAGATCCGACTACCTCGCGAGGTAGTCGATACTCAAAAGCCGATGGTGTATAGAACATGTATATTAGGATTTGTATGTGAAATTTCGGCATCGAAACTGCTCCCGTTTGGCTGTAAATACGTATTTACGGCTGTAAATGGAGAGCGAGCCGTATCGATTACTGAGCGAGTACCGAGCGAGTATTCTGGCCAATATGGCGATGTAAACAGCCACGGACTAAAAACGTTCCGCCTGCTCATGGAACAGGTCATTCACACTCCCAGACAATCGCGCTATATGTGTCTATAATGACTAGCGATAGGATTTTCTTTCCATGCACGCAATTTTTTTTTTTTTTTCTGGCTCCGACTACCTCGCTTTAATGCACCTTATAATCCAGTGCGCCTTATGTATGAAATTAGACCATCAAATAGACCTTTCATTGATAGTGCGCCTTATAATCAGGCGCGTCTTATAGTCCCAAAAATACGGTACACAGGAATTGCTACTCCTAGGAAATTACCCCGATGATTGCCAAACTCACACACAATGATCCTCAGGAGGGTCTGCATCCACGTTGTGCTCATGGTCAAGGTAAAAAGGTAAGGATAAGGGATAAGGACCTGTACTTATATAGCGCTTTTCAAGTCTCAAAGACTACTCAAAGCGCTTCACTAGTACTAACCCTCTACTCTAAGGGCCTATAGGAGACAGATATCTAGGGACAATTAAGAACAACCAATTAACCTAGCATGCATGTCTTTGGATTGTGGGAGGAAACCGGAGCCCCTGGAGTAAACCCATGCAGCACAGGGAGAACATGCAAACTCCACACAGAAAGGTTCCTACCCCTGCCAGCCTGGGGATTCGAACCTGGAACCTTCTAGCTGTTAGGCAACAGTGCTAACCACTGCACCATTGTGCTGCCCATTCCGGGAGGAACGGTTGTGTCCAGTGGGCTTGTATACCTCGTCATCCTTATCATCTCCATCTGCAGGTCTGGACTGAACTGCTGCCTCCATGCTGCCCTTGAGACTTTGTCATTCATCTGGGCACTTACATGATTTTAGAAAAATCATTCCTCCTTGAAAGTAATTACTTTGATTCTCACATCACTCACAATGGCCCTCAGGTAGGTCTGCAGCCAGTCAGGACTCGCTAGCCTAACTGAAGTTAGCCTCCAGGGCCAGTTAGCATTTTTGGACAGCTGGTTTGAAAAGCACCGGAGTGGTGGCTCAGTTGGTAGAGCATCCGCCCCACACCCGGGAGGCAGGGGTTCAAATCCCGGCCGGGTCATACCAAAGACCATATAAAAATGGTACTTTCTGCCTTCTAGCGTGGTGCTCCGCATAATGGAACGGGGAAAGTAAAGTTACGCACAGAGCTACCAGAGGACTGACCCCCCCACTGTAGCTTTCTACTTACAGTAGCTGTGTGGCCTAGGGTCAGAGAAACGGAGATAGGCACCGCCCACATACGCCAACATGGTGTGAAGGGAATTAACTAACTAACTAACTGGTTTGAAAAGCTGACCAAAATTAAGATGGGTTTTACCATTAAATTGTGTTTAAGCACTAATGCAGTTTCAGTCATTATCCTGGGCCATCGTGCATACAGCTGGGCATGTTCTTCAACCGGCAAGTCTTTTTATCACAGGATTTATTCTGTTTAATGCAGCGCTAGCCACATTAGCCTTGTGGGATATAGGTGGACAGAGCCTGGTGTTTGAAGGAGGAGGAAAAGTGAAAAGATTCTTTTCAACTTTTTTCCTCCATAAGTTGTTGACATTTTTCTGATGAAATTCCCTAGTAATTTCTCTGGTAAAAATGCAGTTTTTTTTAAAAAAATCTTTAAAAAAAAAATGTACTAGTTCAATTTTTTTGGTTTAAAAAAAACACAAATATCTCTTAATAATATCTGAACCAGTCATACAGATTTTGATCACACTTGTTTTAAAAAATGCAGTCTTAGCCATTTCTGTTTTGACTAGTTGCAGTCCAAGTGCTGATAACACTATACAGTACAATACATTTGGGTGTCATATCTACACATTTTCAACTTTGTGGGAATTACCAATTGGAAAGTTAATCAGTTAAGGTGCAGCCATTTGCTTATCCAATACATGGCATGAAAAGACACCAAAACATAGAAAATGTGTATACAGTAGTCTTTAAAAAAAACAAACAAACAAACCCTGTTGAGTCTGTAGCTAACTTAAGAGTAAACAGACTTTCCTGAATAAGCTAATTGCAGTGGCCTACTCATTCGTGTCCAGATGTTTTACAAAATGTTTTTTTTTAACTGTGTGGTCTTGTTTGATGCTAATAGCCCATATTTTGTGATTGGATGTGGTGGTTTTGAAAGCAGAACCCAACCCAGATATAGTACCCTGCTTAGGCCTGAAGGACTGTAATCTTTTCCACCCACAGAAATCGAGTCATTCAAGTTTGACCACTGGCTGAGTTCTGCTGTTTTCAGCATATTTTTAGAGGAGGAATCCTCTTGCAACTCAGCCAGGTGTTCAGGAAGAGGAAAAAAAAAATCAAAGAGCTAGTTTTCACCTTCTGAGAATTGCCTGTACACGTAAATGGTCAGGATGAAGCTTTGATCACCAGTAGCACATGATGTTATTTATTCTCTGTGCTCTGATCATTGGTAATAATGCTTTTCTAACCTACCACCTTCTGGCATTCTGCCTTGAAAGACCCTGCCACAACATTTGACATTTCCTGCTGTTTGGAGTTGGTTGTTTCAGTCTTGTTCCGAGGGCTGCTCAGCCCCGCAGTGTTGATTTTCCCTTTGAAACTCAACAGGTGGAACAGGTTTCTGCAGCTGACAGTCAGTTAGCGGGAATACACATTGTATTAGCTTTCCAACATAATTTCAGGCAATTTTATGCTGATTATGAAACCATTAGAGTGGATTTGCATGCCCCCGTGCCAAGGCTAGAACTACCCCAATTGTCTGCTGTAAGATGTTTGCTTTACAGGGCGATCATCTTTTTCAAAAAGCCTCAAGAGTCTGCTTCCCAGTCTGGACAGAGTTTGGTTCCCATGGTCTTCAGCCAGTTGGCCCACAACAGATGCTGGCATCACAGTTGCATTGTTGTGGCTGAGGAAGGAAAGTTACTGGAGCCAGTGACCTGATGGACAGCACATACTGAGTTGTTGCTGATAATAAAGGATAATGATTTTGCTCAGTGAAAAGGCCCTAGCATGTGGTCCAAACTGCCATGCTAGATTTTTGGTGCTGCCCTGTAGGTTTGAAGATTCATTCTGTCTGCTTAACCAAAGTAGTTTGTGAATGAATCTTGAATGTACTGTTAAGATGTGTTAAAGCTGCCATTCAAAGTCTTGGACTGCTGCCAGTTAGTTTCCGCAGTTGAGAAGCAAAGTGGTCCAACCACAGGATTTTGTTTCAACATGATCGTATCTTTCTGCTAATCATTGAAAACTTTAATGCAAGCAGTGTCCTTTGAAATCAACACCTAGAGAGTTAAATGATATGTGTTGTAATTGTCATTTGTTGACACTTTGCATTTCAAAAGCATTGAAATTGTTTTAGGGCATGTTGTGACATAATGGCAAAACAGCAGATGCAGTTGCCCCCAGAGCTCCTGGAACTTAAAAAAAAACAGATTGTTATGGGCTGTTGCTGAGTTATCTTACATTGCTACAGGGTACATGGTCTCCTGAATAATGCAGCTGAATGACTAAAAGGAAACTAACATGCCCATCACTGCACATATTTGATGATTAAAAACACAATAAAGAATCTGTTTACTCTCAGAAAGTTGGGTACACAGGGTCTGTGACTTGCAAAAATGTCCATGCACTCACTACCAGGCTAATTATGCTGTGTTCTGTTCTCAATATTTGACTGAAGGATCATACGCAAGCCTTTGGGCACAGATGTAATTGTATTGGCTCAAGTTTCCCAAAGTGTAATGACAGTTTATGTATCAAAATACTTGCCCCACAATTTAATTGCACTTTTAGGCCCCAGGCTATCCATTAAAACATTAGAGACCGACTGCAAGGCCATTTTTTTGAGTTGTCATTGGGTTTTAGTGACTTGAACTTCATACATATGAAAGATTTACCATAGTAGAGCTCTAGTATTTTTTGTGATATTGGTTCAAAGTGCAGGTATATGTTATCAGGATCTGTGCATGTGTATATGTGGCTTTAGGCTTGCATGTGTATCTTAATCACATGTGTGTTTTTAGGTGCATGGTGCCAGCTGTTACTGATTTACATTTTTGTCAAGCCTTTTTGAAAGCCCAAGAGATAGATGAGGGTGGAAAGAGGGAGATCGACATACAGCAAGGTGTTTGTGCTGTGTGCACTGCACGCAAGATATTTTTGGAAATGAGTACAACAGTGTGCTTATGATATGAAGCAAAATAAGTTGGTGATTAATTAAGCTGACATTGGCTTAATGAGAACAAAATTACATTTTTTGTTTCCCCAGAGTCTGATGTATGTGAGGTCAGGAATGTGTGAACTGTGTGCAATGATCTATGCAGGTGTGCGCACTGTTTATAAAGAGAGAGAGTGTGTCTGTGTGTGTGTATGTGTGTGTGAGAGGTGGCCTCTTGTGGGCACCGCTACAGAAAAGCCTACTGAAGGCTACTGTAAAAGGAGCAAACATTAAACAACTAAATGCAAAGTTTATTTAACAGTTCAACAGGACCTTTTTGCCAGTATCGTGTGAAAACTAGAAACAGATGGCTTCTTTGCCTACCATAGATGATTTTTGGTATTATCCATTTGAATTTCTCAGGGTTATGATTTGTTTATATGACCCACTGACTGATAAACCCTTTTTATCTGAGGATTTCTAGAACTTCCGGTAGACTTTAAACACTTCTTGTTAATGTTTTACTCCTAGTCAAGTAATTGGTATCCTGGGAGGCAAATATGAAATTTAAAGATGCACTCTGATGGCTTTAAATCCCCTATAAAAACAAATCTACATTGTCTAAAATGCTATATGCCCTTTTCTCTACAAACAAAACCTTTCATTGTCTTACAGTTTCATGTCAAAATCTTATCACCCCCCACCCACCCCGGACCCCAAATGCCAGAATTGGTGACTAGGCCCAATCCAGATACAAGGCTAATAGTGGCTATTGCTACATTAAACAGCAAAAATCCTGTGATAAAAAGACTTACCGGTTGAAGGACATGCCCAGTTGTATGCACAGTGGCCCAGGTAAAACTGCATGAGTCCTTAAAAGTAGTTTAATGATAAAACCCATCTTAATTTGGGTCAAGTTTTCAAAGCAGCTAGCCCAAAAATGCTAACTGGCCGGAGGCTGACTTCATTTAGGCCAGAGAGGCTTGATTGGCTCAAAACTACTCACGTGCCAGCAGCTGTACATATGTCACCAAAAACACTACGTTTCAACTCTCCTTTTTTGAAGGGGTGGGGTTGAGGTGGAACAAAAAAACAGACGCATGAGACATCTGAGTGATTTCGCTCTTGATATGCCTTGTAAATCATAAAAAAACATGTTACAGATATGTTAAGAAAAAAAACTGTGTTTTTGGCAGAGTGTCACTTTAACAGGACTAACAAAGATTGTTATTTTTTTCCAGATATTCATTAACATGTATTTGTAACAACAGATCAGTAATGGGGATAAACTTTAATCAGCAGTGATACCAGGAGTTAATGAGAGCAACTCTGATAAGATGCTTGTTTCTACTCAGCATGAAGTTTAATCTGTTGTTCAGTGATGGTTTCCAAAGAGGCCAGCTGGTTTGTGTGAGGAATGAGAGTTCTTAGTGAAATGGGAAAAGCTGCAGAGCTTAACTCTAAAAAAAAGGGACCTTCTTAGTCATCTCTATCTAAATCACTGTCAGTTTTACACTGTGAAAGTCTGTGTCTGGTCTTATCCCAACCTTCAGTTTTCAGCTTTGGGTTTAGTCAGTTTCCAGAGCCTGGGGTGTTAACTGTAAATTCAGAACAATCATTGTCCTGTGTAACAGGCCTTGACACTTCTAGATCAGTGCTTCGGGGAGAAAGAGACACAGGTTGACTCATTGCTACTGCTTACACAGCATTTACTGTAGGGCTTACAGGTGTAACGGTACACAAAATTAACAGTCCGCCTTACTGTGTCCCAACTGCATTTTTACTGTAACTGGTAGGCCAGTCAAACACTGGCATAAAGCTACAATAGTTGTATTCAAAATATTTGCTTTAAGAAAACAAATTATCATTACATAATGAAGGCTACGAATGCAGGAAATTTTTCGATTAGCATTTTATTGATTCTCGCTGGCCCAAACCAGGGATCTCCTGCACATGAGCCATAAGCCCAAATGGTATGCATTCAAACCATGAGGCTACAGGTTACCTCAAATAGGGTTGCAACTAAAGATTATTTTAATTGTCGACTAATCTAACGACTATTTTTTTCAACTAGTCGACTAGTCGTGTTTATTTTTCTCATGTCCACCATCTCTGCTTGTTGTTGGGGCTGCATATTTTATCTCAGCCGCTGTTTAGTACCACTTAACATTCCGTCTCCTGTGGGCGGGAGGCATTTAAATGCCATTTTGTCTCAGCTGGACAGTGTAACACAGTGTAACTAATATTCAGAATGAGGGCTAATATTAACAAAGATGAAAAAGCGATAGCGACTCCTGCAATTCATTCACTGCATTCAGCACGTTAGCCATGACAGCTCAACCCTCAGCAACCAGAGAGCTTATTGTCAAACAGGTAAACTAACATTAATAACACATACTAACAGTATTGTCATTTTTCTAATGCTTGAAACAGTTGGCCATTGAAAATAAGTGGCGCTGACTTTCTTTACTTGCTAAAACTTACCCTTGCAGATGGTAATGTGGCTCCCGGAACTCCCTGATTTAAAGCTAAAATGTTCGTATTTTAGCCTGGCTTGTTAGCTGGTAACAGGCTTTGCTCTAGGTAGGTTCTGCAGCCAGTTAGACATGGAGCACACATTTATACCTTCACAACAGTGGGTCTTTATTCTCCTTTCTCTACGTTGGAGAGACACATACAGCTACTTCGCGCTGAAACTCTTAACAACCGCGAAAACAAAACACAACACTGGCTTCGCCTTGCTGTGCTCCTCTTCTTTGCTGGAAATTGTTTACGCATGCCGGACAACAGAGGTGCTGCTACCCTCAGCAGTTCCGGTCGTGCATTGCAGTTCCAGTTAAATGGAGCTTGCTCCTGCTGGTTACAGCTGAACTGCAGCATGCATATAAACTTTATAATTAAACAGTTTGTTGACAATAAAAATATTTGTCGGCAAATTTTTATTGTCAACATTATCGATAACGTCGACTAATCGTTTCAGCCCTAACCTCAAATCTGATGAATTTACTGATGCCTGAAGATTATTTATCAGCTTCTTTGGAAGGAAAGAAGTGACTAGCCTCAGTTGCTAAATCAGTCTTCCAAAAATGTTTTCTTTTTATTTCTGAGATGCAGATGCCTCTGATCAGTTTTTGGAAACTCAAGCAATGGCTGTTGAACTCTGTCATCTTTTGGATCTTCCTGTGCCTGTCTGATGAGTGGATCAAGCCTGTTATCCTTTTTAATTTCATACTGAGCCTTGTGTTTCTTGGTCCTCAATAAAAGAGAATCAACAGGCTTTGCCCTGAGCTAAAACTTTGTTTTGCCAGCACCTTTGAGAAAACAGAATGATTTTCCACTTCCACCAGAAGTAAATAAACACTGAGGTATAGCATCAATGAAGTAAGTCTCTTATAGGTATATTATTTACTTCTATTGAAAGCTCTTGTTGGTGGGCTTTCATTTTTTTTTAATGTCTTGACATCTCACATACAGTATTAGTATGTGGGCATAGTTTTGAAGGCTTTAAGACCTACATGTGGGCCATCTTGTTTGTAGGGACTCAGAAAAATCATATTTAGGGGGAAAAAAGTTGGAGTGCCAAGTTACTGGCTTGCTGTAGCTTATTTGGTAAGCAGTGTGAATCTAGACCATATGTATTGTATTTTGACAGAAGGGATACCTAATAGTAACATTATGATATGAATAGTAGAATTTATTAATCCAAAAAAGCAGTGAAACACAGACTTGGACAGTTTGTGCTGTAAATTATACAGCAAACCATTGTATTTCAGATAATTGGATTTAAAAAAAAAATCATAAAGCTGCCCAACATCCCAAACACAATTGAGTGTTTCCCTTGTTGATGGGAATTAAATGAGGTGAATCCTAGCAGATGGCGAGAAGTCTGGGGTGCTAATCTACATATGTGAAAGTAACCACACCTTTAGCAATGAACACCTTTAAGCTTTATTGCAATTTAGATTGATTAGTAATACATCAAATACCGTACCTGTGTTGGTGACATGAAGGGTAAAGCTGATCTTACAAATTCTGGTGTTTTCCCTGTTTGTAAATTTGCCCATTTCTGCTGTCATTTTGAGACATTGTAACAGAAAAGTCTTTGGGATAGCACCACTTTTGGAGTAAATCTCAAGTGATAGTCCTTTAGGTCCCTTAAGAGTTGGTATTTGTGTATTTGTGTATTAGAATGAATGGAAATACTACAGTTGAAGTTGGCAAATGGCATTTGAAGTTGAAGGTCTACTTTTGCTATCTGGTATTAAGTAAATGAGCATCAAGTACTAAGTCAAATAACTATACTAACTACATTTAAATTTGGTGTTTTTTTAATTGCATTTCTCTTCTGTTCACAATAGTGTGAATAATAGCCTTTTGTTTACAGTGGCTGACATTCAGACTGTGATTTCCTACATACCTACTCCCAACACTTCCTCCTTCAAAGGATCATGGGCTAACTTGCTATTGTTTATGGACCTTCTGTACCACAGACCAGGCAGGGTCTGTTTCCTGCTTTCATCAAATGGACAACAATGGCAGAAAAGATAATTACAGGCTCCAATCTGAGAACATTGAAGTGACAGTGAGATACTTTGAGACAGTTTTTGATAAACCAGCAGCATTTTCCCTAGGTTTACAGTCTTGGGGGTGTGGGGTGTGTGTGGGGGGGAACCTGGGTCTAAGGAAAACCCAGTTCCAGAGCTCGGATCGAGCCCAAATTTTTTTTATCATTTTATCCCACCGGCCTCCAGAGCCTGCCCTGTGAATTTCAGTCCCCATCTCCCAGCGGTTATACCTTTTACACCACTGTGTTCATTTAATAGCTCCCAGAGGATGTTCAATAAAGATTTCCCCTCCTAAACTTCCACATATCCGGGGAGGCTGAAATTCGGGGATGCACACTCTCATAACCTCAGCAAAGCACATATCAAATTTGAGGCCAATCTGACAAATGGTTTGAGAGATATGCCAGGAACAGATAGACAGATACACAGAGAATCCTTGCATTTATAGATTGATGCACTAATGTTCAGAATGAGGGCTGATATTACCACGACAAAAAGAGGGAAGATAAGAGAGTAAGCCACTCCTGTAATTTCACTGATTTAGTGCACTTAACACGTTAGCCAGCAGAACTGAAATGGTTCCGCCGTCAGCAACCATCACCCAAGAGAGATTATTGTCCTACAGGTAAACTAACATAAGCACCACATGCTAGTAGTTTAATGAGTTTTCTAAAGCTGGGACAGTCCTTCATTGAAAATGAGAAGTGCTAAATTTACTCGCTAAAACTTGCTAACCTTACCAGTGCTGTGTTTATAAGTGACCCAACTTCAATCATCACCGGGACAGAGCACAGCAGAGACCTACTGACAGGCAGCTGAGCCGGCGGACAGAGCAGAAGGAGGAGGGGGAGGAGGATGGGCGTGTCGCTGTAGTGCTGATGTGATGATGACAACTCTACTTTATAGAGTTTGCATTTAACTTGTTTCATTTGTTTATTTTTGGTGAAATGCTCCCATACTTTGGAAAGTTTTGGCCTCTTCTTCTCTGTGATTTTCTCTCTTCTGTGTCAGTATGATGTGCTCCTCTCCTTCTTCGCTGGAACAGTTAAACTGAACATTTCTGTGGCATGCATATCAACTTTAAAATTAAACGTTTCGTCGACAATAAAAGTCTGCGTTGACAAATTTTTATGGTCGACGTTGTCCATGATGTCGATCGTTGCAGCCCTTGTGTGCATGCGCATGTTACAGCACAGTGGAGTTCTGCTCTGCTGCATGATCAGAATCAGAATCAGGTTTATTGCCATTGTTCATGTAGTACACAAACTAGGAATTTGTCTCGGTACAATGCTGCAACATTAAACATGATAAGATAAGAGAAATAAACTATACATGTAATAAAGTGTAGGATAAGATTAAGTGATACTGGTCAACAGTTAAAATATATATTAGCCAGCAGCAGATACTGTGGAGAACTATATAGTGCAGTCGGTAATGCAGGAAGAAAACAGTGATGATTGACATGAGTCTGGCTGAGCTGCTGTACATGGTGCACGAGAGTCAATAAGTCACTTAGTGTTCAGCAGTCTAATGGCAGAGGGGAAGAAGCTGTTCATGTGACGGGAGGTTTTAGTCTGGATGGACCGAAGTCTTCTACCAGAGGGGAGGGGGGCAAACAGTACGTGACCAGGGTGTGAGGGATCGGCTATGATCCGGCCAGCACGCCTCCGGGTCCTGGAGATGTACAGATCCTGGAGAGATGGGAGCTTGCAGCCGATCACCTTCTCAGCAGTGCGCACGACGCGCTGCAGCCTTAGTCTGTCCCTGGCAGTGGCTCCTGCGTACCACACGGTTATGGAGGTGGTGAGGATGGACTCGATGATGGCTGTGTAGAACTGCACTAACATCTTGGTGGGTAGCTTGAGCTTCCTCAGCTGCCGCAGGAAGAACATCCTCTGCTGGGCTTTTTTGATGAATGAGCTGATGGTCAGCTCCCATTTGAGGTCCCTGGTGATGGTAGTGCCTAGGAAGCGGAAGGAATCAGCAGTGGTGATGGGAGAGCCTGAGAGGGTGAGGGGGGGCAGAGGAGTAGTGACTTTCCTGAAGTCTACAATCATCTCCACTGTCTTCAGAGCGTTCAGCTGCAGGTTGTTATTGCTGCACCAGGATGCCAGCTGGGCCACCTCTCTCCTGATTCATGATACCATAGTGAAGAGGAGAAGAGACAGAAATGAGCTGCTGTTGTGTAAATAAGATAAATAACATAAGGATGTTCATTCATTCATCTTCTTCCGCTTAATCCTTTTCGGGTTGCGGGGGGGGGGGGGGGGGGGGGGGCTGGAGCCTATCCCTGCATCTTTGGGCGAGAGGCAGGGTACACCCTGGACAGATGGCTAGTCCATCGCAGGGCCAACACAGAGAGACAGACAACCATTCACTCTCACAGTCATACCTAAGGACAATTTAGAATCCCCAGTTTTGATGCCAATTAACCTAACTTGCATGTTTTTGGCATGTGGCAGGAAATCGGAGAAATCCCGGAGTAAATCCACGCAGAAACGGGGAGAACATGCAAACTCCACACAGATCACTGTTTAGTTTGTTTAATGAAAGAACAAGGTAAAGACTTGTTCTATAGTGAATGCATCTTAAAATGACTTCTGTTGTGATCTGGCACTATATAGAAAAAAAAAAAATTAACTTGACACTCTGGGGGTGGGGGTGGGGGTCCTTTGTGGCCCCCCCTTCCCCAAATATAATGGTAGGGGAAACACTGAACCAGCGTGAAGGTCAGCCCATGGTCACCCAGGACTGGAAAACTGCTGATTTTGACAATGGTCTTTTTATTGTCTGCTACTTAATAGAGAAGACAATGCAGGCTGACACACGAACTTTCGATGTATGCAAAATGCTTCCCTTGCCACAGGCAATCCTGACAAACCATCTTCTTCCCCTTCTGTATACATATATGTCTTCTCAGATGACTCTCATGTAGCTAGATGGCCCCAATAGTCATATCTCATACCAATCTTTTTGCAGGTGTGGTTCTTTTCTTCTTCACAATCTGTCTGGATTTGAACTCGATCACATCAGGGGTGACCTGGAAAATACACACTTTGATAACCTGAGGCTCCCTTTAACCACTCTGGGCTCCAGTTTCTCGTCTCTGAAAGGAAACCATCTTGACATTGAATTGCACGTTGGAGTCTTTTTTTTTTTTTTATTATTATTTTTGCCTTGCGCTCTTCCAAAGAAATGGGCACAACACGTGAAGGAGTCAGGGGGTAACACACTCTGAAAAAATGGAGAATCATCTTAATGACGGACCTCACTATTAAGAAATTGTATTTTCCATTAATTGCTTGACATTTCATTAAACTCAAAGACTTGTGTTATTAAAATCTTGCTCAGTTCAAATAAACAAAAAAGGCAGTACAATGGGAGCAATACTGTGTTGTTTTTCTGGGTAAATATTATTGAGTATAGAGAGCCTGTTTAGTATCCCCAGGCAATATGTGTCTGCAAAAAGCTTTGGACTTTTGTTTTTCTGTTTTAATATTAGGAGGCCCCTTCTAACGAGCCATGCTAATACCCAAACATAGTAGTTTATTGCACTGGAATGGACATGACTGGAGGGCTTGATGAATATTGATCCATGTCTTTCTGCATACCTTGCATTCCACAACTTTTAGAAAGGTCACATTAACATCCCTACAGTTTAACAAAAGCTACATTTGTTAATTGAGATACCTTTGCAAAGTCTGGAACCACTTCAATTTGATTAACCCTTTTTTGGATTCTTTACTACTACTGAAAATAAAAATCTAAACCCAAATCTGGACGGTGCGCAAGTAGACTTCACAATTCACCAGTGCCTCTAGCTGTTAATACATGAATAATACAGAAATCTGAAAATTTGAAATATGAAGGCAAGGCAAGTTTATTTGTATAGTATATTTCATGTACAAGACAATTCAAAGTGCTTTACATAAAAACATCAAAGCATTACAAAAAGGTGCAAAAGGAATGTACATATTAGAAGGCCTCGAACCTTCTTTCTTTTTTTTCCACAATATCTTTATTGAACCTTTTTTTTTTTTTTAACAAACATGATACAAACAATCAAACACTAACACTAAAGTACTACAAAAAAAAAAAATGCACTAAAAACACCAACAACCACCAACAAAATCAAGTCTTCAACAATGCTCCTCTGTTTAGTCTAGACAATCCAATACATAAGTATACATATTATGTTCACCAGTTTGGAATTTACAAGGTCCACACACATCATTCACCTTCTTCTTCAAGAGTTATGTTTAAATTTTTTACATAATCAATAAAAGGTCTCCATATATTCTCAAACACAATTTCCTTTGATTTCAGTATATATGTTATTCTTTCTAATGGAAGGTTTGTTAACATCTGTCTTAACCACTGAGTCACATCTGGTCTATGAGTCTTTTTCCATAATAGTGCAATACATTTTTTGGCATTAAGCAAACTGAGGTCTATGAATGTTCTTTCACTTTTATTAAAATTATGCTTTTCTGGGTACAGACCCAACAAAAACAGTTTAGGATTCAATATGATTTGTTTTGAGATTATTTTTTCAATTGTTACCCTCACCTCTTCCCAAAACATTCTTATTAATCTACATTCCCATAAACAATGAAATAGGGTTCCTTTACTTTCCATGCATTTTGTGCATGTATCTGGTATATTTTTGTTGTATCTATTTAACTCCTCCGGTGTAACATATATCCGCATTAACCATTTGAAATATATCAATTTAAGGCGTGCATTTATTGATTTGGTTTGAGCTTCTGTACAAGCCAATTCCCATTGTTCCTCTGAAATTTCAATTTGCAGATCTTCTTTCCAGTAGTTTAATCTTTTCAGTGAATTTTCACTTGAAGATAGTGTCAATGAGTTATAAAACTCTGAAATAATACCCTTTCTTTTACTATCTTTCATCATCATTTTTTCCAAGGATGAATAAATAGGTCGAGTGAGAGCTTTATTTTGATTTGATCGAATAAAGTTTCTAAGTTGAAGATATTTAAAAAAATGTGTTCTATTGAGATTAAATTTGATCCTCAGCTCTTCAAAAGACATTATGTTGTCTGCACATGGCAAATATAAATCCTGAATCTTTTGTATCCCTTTTAAATTCCATACTTTAAATACAGCGTCCGCTCTCCCTGGTTTAAAATATTGATTACCCCATATTGGACTAAATTGTGACAATAACTGTGGTTCTTTTAAATAGTTTTTAGCTTCACACCATATTTTGATCATATGCTTTACAAATGGATTTTTAACTTGTTTTTGTAATTTTTTTGCCGAATCTGAGTATATGAATATGGGAAGAGGTAAAGGTAAATTGTATGATTCCATTTCAGTCCAGTGAGGGAGATCATTTGATGAAAAATAATATGTCATAGACCTCAGTTGTGCCGACCAATAATACAACATAAAATTTGGACATTTCAGACCTCCACGATCAAATGGTAAATATAATAAAGACAAACGTAATCTAGCCCTCCTGTTGTTCCATATAAATTCCACTAACTTTCTTTTTATTCTTGAGAATAGATCTAAAGGTGGTGATAAGGGAATGTATTGAAATAAATAAAGTATTTTAGGTAAAATATTACTTTTAAGTATATTGATTCTCCCGATCATCGACATTGGTAGTGACATCCATCTCTGAGTTAACTCATTGATATCTGACATTAAGGCTTCATAGTTGACACTGGCGACTGATTCTAGCTTAGGCATAATTTGGATTCCTAAATATTTAAACTGATTTACAACATTGAATTGATTTACCTCAGGGGCTGGGTAATTTCTCTGGGTCTCATTTAGCATTAATATTGAAGATTTAGTTTTATTTATTTTATATCCTGATATTTCCCCAAAATTCTTTATTAAATTCAACAAGGTTGGAATTGATTTTTTTAGATTCGACATAAACAAAATTATATCATCGGC
Source organism: Pholidichthys leucotaenia (assembly GCA_020510985.1). NCBI lineage: Eukaryota > Metazoa > Chordata > Actinopteri > Cichliformes > Pholidichthyidae > Pholidichthys > Pholidichthys leucotaenia. The sequence goes on from CM035843.1 coordinate 45,436,885, forward strand.
GTACAGGGAGATTTTATGTTCTGTTGGTCCAACTTTAATTCCATATATTTGTGAATGTAAACGTATTGCTATCGCTAAAGGTTCAATTGCCATAGTAAACAGTAAAGGTGAAAGTGGACAGCCTTGTCGACATCCTCTATTGATTTTTATTGGTTTTGAAATATTGTTATTTGTTAGGATTTCTGCTGTAGCATTATTGTATATTATTTGAACCCATTTTATGAAATTATTTCCAAGTCCAAACCTTTGTAGGACTTCAAAAAGAAAGGGCCATTCAACTCTATCAAAGGCCTTTTCGGCGTCCAATGATAGGAGAGCTGTATCCGGTGCTTCTTTATTAAAATAAATAATATTAAATAGTCTTCTTACATTATGGAAGCCTTGTCTACCCTTTATAAAGCCATTCTGATCTCGATTAATAATATTTGGTAAAATTTCTTGTATTCGTCTTGCTAAAATTTTACAGATTATCTTAAGGTCGGCGTTTAATAGGCTTATTGGTCTCATATTTTCACATTTATTAGAGGGCTTACCTGGTTTTGGCAGCAGTATAATTAAGGTATTATTTATGTATGATGGTAAATTATTATTTTGAAATGCTTCTAAAACCATTTCCAAAAAAGGTTTTATTAATTTATTCTTAAATTTTTTATAAAGGTCAACTGGAAGACCATCTGGTCCTGCACTTTTTCCTGATTTCATATTATCAATGGCTAGCCCAACTTCTTCTTGACTAATTTTAGACTCCAATATCTCCCTGTTTTCATTTGGAATACACGGTATAGATAGTTTGTTCAAAAACCCATTTAGTTTTGTTAAATCAGGTTCATTTTTGGTATCATATAATTTTTCATAGTAATCTCTAAAGGCTCTATTAATTTCTAAAGGATCTATAACTACCTGTCCGTTACTTATAATACTGGTTATTGGTGTTTTAATTTCCAATTGTTTAATCTGCCATGCTAATAATTTTCCTGATTTTTCACCTTGTTCATAAAAAGATTGTTTCAATCTTAGAAGACTCGAGGCAGCTCTATTCGCTGATTTTTTGTCGTATTCAGCTCTCAAAATCAGTAATTCATTCTCCAACCTTGGATCTCTTCCTGCATACACTTTTTCCTGAAGACTTTTTATTTTATGTTCCAATTTAGCTCTCTCCTCTCGAGTCTTCTTAGATTTTGATCCTGTATAATTAATAATATGTCCCCTAATAAAAGCTTTGAAAGCCTCCCACTTTATACATGCTGATGTTTGTGTAGTATTGATGTCAAAGAACTCGTCTATCTGTTTTTCTATATACTTGACAAATTCCTCATCCTGAAGCCATTTATGCTGAAATTGCCATCTGCCTGATTCCTTTGTCAATTTTTTATCTACATATATTAGACAACAGGGTGCATGATCAGAGATCACGATGTTATCATAAAAGCAGTTTTGAATCTTGGACCTTAATTCTGTGGAAATCAAAAAATAATCAATACGTGAGAATGTCTTGTAGGTACTGGAATAACAAGAATAGGCTTTAACTTGTGGTTTCATTTCTCTCCATATATCTAACAATCTCAATTCTTTCATAAAATGATTAATAGTCATCCTACATCCAATGTGCGTACAATCCAGTCCTGTTGATCTATCCACACCTGGATTCAATGTACAATTAAAATCCCCTGCTATTATATGTTGCCCTGTAAGTGATGATAAGATGAGAAATAAATTAGCAAAGAACTTCTGATCATCTATATTGGGACCATATAAGTTCACAAGATTTATATTTTCTAATAGCAAAGAACCTTGAATGATTACATATCTTCCAAATTTGTCTCCAATTACATTTTTCACTTGAAAAGGAACTGATTTATGTATGAGAGTCATAACTCCCCTGGCTCGGGATGAAAATGAAGAGGTGAATACACTTCCCTGCCATCTACTCCTAATTCTTTTAACATCCTCCTCTATCAGATGAGTTTCTTGTAAAAACACAATTCTTGAACCCATGTCCTTTATTTATTCATAACTTGTTTAAGTTTTTTTAAATTTTGTAGACCTCTGCAATTCCATGAAGTTAAATTAAGATTAACACTTTGGTCCATGATCAATAGAGAGTTTGGGATTACCTTGCAGTGTAAACATGCTCATACAGAGAAGCAAAAACATGAGTGGTTGAACATTCATCCTACAAACTACACACAAACAAATTTCCCCTTCCCACACTTGTGGCAAACCCCCCAAAATCAAAAGAAAAATTCTGTCTCCCGATATAGCCATCGACCGTTCCACACCCACGGGGAACAGCCTAAGCCACTCCTTCTTCATCCTCCCAATCACCCTAACTCTACTGCTTTTAATGACGTAACATTAACTCTCCTCTGTAGTTTTCCAACTTAACTCCAAAATTTTTAACAACTTTGTACATCATAGTTTTTTTTTTGTTTGTTTGTTTTGTTTTTGTTTTGTTTTTTTAATATATAATACAATCTATATTTTGTAAACTTACTATTTACTTCAAGTCAGTCAGATGCCTGTGCAAATGCTTAATTATTCTACCTTATATTTTGTTCATGCTTAGCTCCCCCCAGTCTCTTCTTCTTCTTTGATCTTCTTGATGAACTCCTGCGCCTCCTCTGGGGTCTTGAAGATGTGGGTTCTGCCCTCATACGTGGTCAGCAGTCTCGCAGGATAGATTACACCATGACGAATCCCAAGGTTGCGCAGCTCCTTACGTACGGGATCAAACTGCTTCCTCAATTGCTGGATTCCTGTGGCCAAATCTGGGTAGAACCGCACCTGCTGGTCCTGGTGTTTAATCTCTCCTTTAGCACGTGCAGCGTTGAAGATCTTCATCCTGTCTCTGTTGCTAAGAAACTTCATAATTAAGGTCCTCGGCGGTCCCTTATCTCTCCGTGGGCCAATACGATGTGCTTTTTCCAGAACCACTGCTGATTGCAACTCCTCGCTGCCCAGCACCTCCGGAATCCACTTTTCCAGAAAGGAACATACGTCCCGACCTTCTGATTCCTCTGGAAGACCCACCAGCCTCAAATTATTCTGTCTCGACTGAGATTCCAAATCCAAAATATTATCTTCCAGAGATTTTTTTTTTTTTTTCCAAAGTGCGCACCTTTAATTGAAGACGGGTGACGTCATCTTCAGCACTAGCGAGACGGAGCTCCATCTGCGCCGTTCGTTCTACACAGTCACCCAATTCCTTTCTTATTCCTTCCAACGCTGTCATAATCCCATCAAATCTAGAGGAAAAGTCCGCTCTCATTGAACTCATGGCAGCCATCAGCGCATCTGCGCCTCCCCGCGCAGACATCGCACCGTTGCCAGCCTCCTCCGCCATATATGGAGTTTTGTTTGCTGCGTCACAGACCTGAAAGTCCGTTAATTTGGACTGTTTCGGCGGCTCGCTTTTTCCTTTTCCTGGTTTTCCAGCCTTAGGCTTCGCCGACATATCCTCGCCCAAATGCTGAGATACGTTCTGTCCCAAATGAGAGAGTTATTTGCCGATTTTTTTTCTCCAGGAGCAGAGCAGAGCGAGACACGTCCGTCCTACGTGGCAGCCATAACCGGAAGTCCAACCTTCTTTCTTTTACTTTTATTTTTTACACATGGGGAAAAAAAAATGTTTTGACTAATCCAGATAGCCTTAGGTTTTGTCAATCTCTTTAAGGAGCCTCAAATTCCTTTTATGAGGGGGACCTCAAACCCACTCCTCAGGGGGGGCTCAAACCCTCCCTTCAAGTTCAAACATATTTTACAAAAACAAGAATTTAAAAGCAAACTAAAAAGTAAATTAAAGAGAAACAAAAGCAGACTAAAATAGAATACGACAGAAATAAAAGTTACAGTACATTGTAGGCTACTGAAAGGCTGCAGCAAATAGAGTTTTTAACCTTGATTTAAAGCAGCTGAGAGTTTCAGCGGCCCTGATGCTTTCTGGGAGTTTGTTCCATATGTGAGGGGCATAAGAACTAAACGCTGCCTCGCCATGTTTGGTTCTAACTCTGGGCACAGAGAGTAGGCCTGGTGTTAATACATGAATAATACAGAAATCTGGAGAGTAGGCCTGGTGAGAGTAGGCCCACCGTGGCTGCACGGTGGCGCAGTGATTTAGCACTGTGGCAGCACAGTTTACCCTCAGCCGGGGGACCGCGGGGATCATGAGATCGTGGGTTCGATCCCAGCCCCCGACCAACAGTGAGCTGTGTGGAGTTTGCATGTTCTCCCTGTGTTGCGTGGGTTTACTCCGGGATTTCTCCGGTTTCCTCCCGCATACCAAAAACATGTAGGTTTAGGGCGCTCGCGCACGCAGCGACCGGCAGCCGGTGGCTTGTCACCAGACTGCAAACCAAATCTACCTACGGGTACAAATAAGTAAAAAAAAAAGAAAAAAAAAAAGGCCTGACCCTGATCTGAGGGCTCTGGGTGGTTCATAATGGACCAGCAGATCTGAAATGTATTTTGGTCCTAAACCATTCAGAGCTTTATAAGCCAACAGCAGCATTTTGAAATCTATTCTTTGACAGACAGGAAGCTAGTGTAAAGATCTGAGAACTGGAGTTACAGTGAGGCAAAAAAGTAATTAGTCAGCCACCAATTGTGCAAGTTCTCCCACTTAAAAGATGAGAGAGGTCTCCAGTTTTCATCATAGGTAAACCTCAACTATGAGAGACAAAATGAAAAAAATAAAAAATCCAGAAAATCACATTGAAGGATTTTTAATGAATTAATTGGTAAATTCCTCGGTAAAATAAGTATTTGGTCACCTACAAACAAACAACTTCTGGCTCTCACAGACCTGTAACTTCTTCTTTGAGAGGCTCCTCTGTCCTCCACTCTGTACCTGTATTAATGGCACCTGTTTGAACTCGTTATCAGTATAAAAAACACCTGTCTAACTAACTAACTAACTAACTAACCTGCACTTATATAGCGCTTTTCAGTCACAAAGACCACTCAAAGCGCTTTCATTAATACTAACCCTCTATTCTAAGGGCCTATAGGAAACAGATATCTAGGGACAATTTAGAACAGCCAATTAACCTAACATGCATGTCTTTGGCATGTGGGAGGAAACCGGAGAAATCCCGGAGTAAACCCACGCAACACGGGGAGAACATGCAAACTCCACACAGATCACTGTTGGTCGGGGGCTGGGATCGAACCCACGATCCCACGATCCCCACAATCCCCCGGCCAAGGGTAAACTGTGCTGCCGCAGTGCTAACCACTGCGCCACCGTGCAGCCCGGGAGGTGGGAGAGACGGCGCGTTAAAGGGAAGGTTTATTCTAAAGTGATGTTTTTGGGTTGATGCCCATTTTCTGTCTTCTGTCTTCTGTCTTTCTGTCCACAACCTCAAACAGTCAGACTCCAAACTCCACTATGGCCAAGACCAAAGAGCTGTCAAAGGACACCAGAAACAAAATTGTAGACCTGCACCAGGCTGGGAAGACTGAATCTGCAATAGGTAAGCAGCTTGGTGTGAAAAAATCAACTGTGGGAGCAATTATTAGAAAATGGAAGACATACAAGACCACTGATAATCTCCCTCGATCTGAGGCTCCACGCAAGATCTCACCCCGTGGGGTCAAAATGATCACGAGAACGCTGAGCAAAAATCCCAGAACCACATGGGGGGACCTAGTGAATGACTTGCAGAGAGCTGGGACCAAAGTAACAAAGGCTACCATCAGTAACACACTACGCCGCCAGGGACTCAAATCCTGCAGTGCCAGACGTGTCCCCCTGCTTAAGCCAGTACATGTCCAGGCCCGTCTGAAGTTTGCTAGAGAGCATTTGGATGATCCAGAAGAGGATTGGGAGAATGTCATATGGTCAGATGAAACCAAAATAGAATTTTTTGATGAAAACTCAACTTGTCATGTTTGGAGGAGAAAGAACACCATACCTACTGTGAAGCATGGGGGTGGAAACCTCATGCTTTGGGGCTGTTTTTCTGCAAAGGGACCAGGACGACTGATCCGTGTAAAGGAAAGAATGAATGGGGCCATGTATCATGAGATTTTGAGTGAAAACCTCCTTCCATCAGCAAGGGCATTGAAGATGAAACATGGCTGGGTCTTTCAGCATGACAATGATCCCAAACACACCGCCCGGGCAACGAAGGAGTGGCTTCGTAAGAAGCATTTAAAGGTCCTGGAGTGGTCTAGCCAGTCTCCAGATCTCAACCGCATAGAAAATCTGTAGAGGGAGTTGAAAGTCCGTGTTGCCCAGCGACAGCCCCAAAACATCACTGCTCTAGAGGAGATCTGCATGAAGGAATGGGCCAAAATACCAGCAACAGTGTGTGAAAACCTTGTGAAGACTTACAGAAAACGTTTGACCTCTGTCATTGCCAACAAAGGGTATATAACAAAGTATTGAGACGAACTTTTGGGATTGACCAAATACTTATTTTACCGAGGAATTTACCAATTAATTCATTAAAAATCCTTCAATGTGATTTTCTGGATTTTTTTTTTCTCATTTTGTCTCTCATAGTTGAGGTATACCTATGATGAAAACTGGAGACCTTTCTCGTCTTTTAAGTGGGAGAACTTGCACAATTGGTGGCTGACTAAATACTTTTTTGCCCCACTGTATATGATCCACTTTCTTGGTCTTAGTGACGACTCGAGCTCCAGCGTTGTGAACCAACTGCAGCTGACTGATGGACTTTTTAGGAAATACATTTGTTTTCTAGCAGCAAAGACTAACATATGGATAACCTTCCTCAGAGACTACATTGTTACCAGTAAGGCATGAAAATGTAGTTTTCTTTCTTAAACTGATGCGACTCCTCCAGTAGTTCATTCTTCTGATTTTGTTTACTAATGTATTGACGCTGATGTACATACCATGTTCTCAAGAGGAAATCAGTCTGTCACAAGAGACACTATTTCATGTGGAAAAATTGGCCTGTTGTCAGAGAAAATTGAAAAGTGACAGCAAAGTTTACAAATATTTATTCTGACAGCAGATTCATCATGCATGTGTAATATGGATTTGACAGTCTGGTTTTATAACATTACATAATTTGAACACAAAATCCACTGACATGTCTGTTTCATACGGTGGTGTGAAAAAGTGTTTGCCCTCTTCCTGATTTCTCTTTTTTTGTATGTTTGTCACACTTAAAGGTCTGATGACACGATTTTGACATTTTTTAGCATGTTGTGTAAATGGAAAAGTCATTGTCGATGATCAATATAATATTTACAACCGCGCCTGCATAATATAGTTATCATCAAAAAACCGCAGCCGCTGACTGGACTGTGGTGCTGCCCACCGAATGAAGAAGGAGTCGGAAATGATGTAAGCGACAGAACGGATGCCGGTGTTGTTGACTGGAATGCTAGCAGCTTTGTAGCTCACAGTTTCTCTGGTTTCTTGTTTTAATTTTATGGCTATGCCTTTGCGTTGTGTCGCAGGCTTAGATAAACAGCAGACTGTGAAAGATCACATCACATGCTTCAGCTCCAACTGTCATAAGCCTCCTCGTGCGCTCCTTGTGCACTTTTACGCATCGCACGGAGGAGGGGAAGGATGAATGGATTTACGCGCAGTATTCACCACAGCACATGTATTGAACATAAGACTGATGACAACAGTTCCCAAAAGTTGAAGACTTACAAAAATAAACAAACAAAATAAACAAACAGTTACAATTGGCATTCGGGGTCGACATCGCCCAGCGAACATGGAGAGGAGACGTGTTAACCACGGTTGCGCCCCAGGGCCGACATCGCTTCAAAGGGCGCAACAGAACCATGGCTGTGTGGAGTGGCTAACACGTCATGATAGTGTTGACAGCACGGCAGATGATGCACACAAAACATGAACAGCTGACTGTCAAAGAGAGAGGGGGCATGGTCGGACTGGCGATTGTTGGACAGCACCCCCTGAAAGTGGGTCAAAATGGCTGCCCAACAACCTCCGGCCAGAGCGGTGGCTACAGGCATGGAAAAAAAAAAGGAACACAGACATAAAAAGAACAAGAACTCAAAAGATAATACATAATAAACCTGATGCCTGAGCCACAGAGAACAATCAGAACCGAGCCTACAGGATAACACGGGCTCGGTTCATGACACCAACTGACTATATTGTATTCATTGCCACTAATTGGGACTTTTTCCTGTTATAATAATTAATTTAATATTTTTGATAGTTTTAGTGCATGTGTGCTATATCAGTTATGAGTATTCTTTTTCTTGTGACCAAACTCTTGAAAAAATGAAGACTATCAGTTGCTTCTATTTTCTTATTATTGTTGAAAATCACATGCCAGTTGGTACAAGACAAAAGCAGTTAATAAACAATGATAACAAATTGCATTTTTAATGAGACATAAATAATAGGGAATACATTATTTTTTAAGGATATTGCCATCAGTAACACAGAGAATAATTTTAATTTCTAAAGGGGTTTTACAGATAATTGAACTTTAAAATGATAAGTTATGGCCACGAGTATCCTCTAATTTACTATATATATTTGCTGCGGGCATGCGTTCCTCACCACCGTCACTCTCTGAGTCTGACTCGCTAGGTACGATGTCCGCTTGGCACGGCTCAGACCTGGCAGGTCTGATGCCCCCAGATTCTTCATTGTCATCCCATTCTTCGGAACTATAACCGTCTGAAGATTGGACAACACAAACCAATTCCAGACTACATGTGCTGGAACCATCGTCGATGTTTTCTACCGCTTCCATCCTGCGTGTACAATGGGCAGCCAAGCGCTGTGTTCTGTCGCCGATGTCACAACATGGCCGGGGTTTTTTCCAGCCACTGACGCAATTTGTGACGTGGCGTTCATGAAAACGTTGGGTATTCGCGTGAAAAAAACCCTGTTTGTCTTAGAACTCCACAGACCAACCTATTTCGTCATATTGAAATTATTCATTCATTCATTCATCTTCTTCCGCTTAATCCTTTTTTGGGTTGCGGGGGGGCTGGAGCCTATCCCAGCATCTTTGGGCGAGAGGCAGGGTACACCCTGGACAGATCACCAGTCCATCACAGGGCCAACACAGAGAGACAGACAATCATTCACTCTCACAGTCATTCCTAAGGACAATTTAGAATCCCCAGTTTTGATGCCAGTTAACCTAACTTGCATGTTTTTGGCATGTGGGAGGAAACCGGAGAAATCCCGGAGTAAACCCATGTAGACACGGGGAGAACATGCAAACTCCACACAGATCACTGTTGGTTGGGGGCTGGGATCAAACCCAGGATCCCCCGGCCAAGGGTGAGTTGCTGTGCCGTGTTGCAAAATTAGATGAAGTCAAAATCGTGTCATCAGACCTTTAAATGTTTCAGATCATCAAACAAGATTAAATATTAGACAAAGATAATACAAGTAAACACAAAATGCAGTTTTTAAATGAAGGTGTTAATTATTAAGGGAAACAAAAATCCAAATCTACATGGCCCTGTGTGAAAAAGTGATTGCCCCCTAAACCTAATAACTGGTTGGGCCACCCTTTGCAGCAACAACTGCAATCAAGCGTTTGCGATAACTGGCAATGAGTGTTTTACAGCGCTGTGGAGGAATTTTGGCCCACTCATCTTTGCAGAATTGTTGTAATTCAGCCACATTGGAGTGTTTTTGAGCATGAACTGCCTTTTTAAAGGCATGCCACAGCATCTCAATCGGATTCAGGTCAGGACTTTGACTAGGCCACTCCAAAGTCTTCATTTTGTTTTTCTTAAGTCATTCAGAGGTGGACTTGCTGATGTGTTTTGAATCATTGTCCTGCTGCAGAACCCAAGTGCGCTTCAGCTTGAGGTCACGAACAGATGGCCGGACATTCTCCTTCAGGATTTTTTGGTAGACAGCAGAATTCATGGTTCCATTTACCACAGCAAGTCTTCCAGGTCCCGAAGCAGCAAAACAGCCCCAGACCATCGCACTACCACCATATTTTACTGTTGGTATGATGTTCCTTTTCTGAAATGCTGTATTACTTTTACGCCGGATGTGATGGGACACACACCTTCCAAAAAGTTCAACTTTTTGTCTCATCAGTCCACAGAGTATTTTCCCAAAAGTCTTGGGGATCATTAAGATGTTTTCTGGCAAAACTGAGACGAGCCTTTATGTTGTTTTTGCTCAGCAGTGGTTTTCGTCTGGGAACTCTGCCATGCAGACCATTTTTGCCCAGTCTCTTTCTGATGGTGGAGTCATGAACACTGACCTTAACTGAGGCAAGTGAGGCCTGCAGTTCTTTGGATGTTGTTGTGGGGTCTTTTGTGACCTCTCGGATGAGTCATCGCTGCGCTCTTGGGGTAATTTTGGTTGGCCAGCCACTCCTGGGAAGGTTCATCACTGTTCCTTGTTTCCACCATTTGTGGATAATAGCTCTCACTGTGGTTCGCTGGAGTCCCAAAGCTTTAGAAATGGCTTTATAACCTTTTCCAGACTGATAGATCTCAGTTACTTTGTTTCTCATTTGTTCCTGAATTTCTCTGGATCGCAGCACGAGGTCAAGCTTTTGAGGCTCTTTTGGTCTACTTCACTTCTTCTTCTTCTTCTTCTTTTAGATTTGATTGGCGGTTGGCAACCAGCTTACAGGTGCATTACCGCCACGTACTTCACTCTATATATCTTGGCCGTGGCAACTTTGTCAGGCAGGTCCTATTTAAGTGATTTCTTGATTGACAACAGGTGTGGCAGTAATCAGGCCTGGATGTGGCTAGAGAAATTGAACTCAGCTTTCCAAAGATGTGATAAACCACAGTTAATTTATGTTTTACCGGGGGGGGGAGAATCACTTTTCACACAGGGCCATGTAGGTTTGGCCCCCCCCCCCCCCCCCCGCCAATAACGAATACCTTCATTTAAAAACTGCATTTTGTGTTTACATGTTATCTTTGTCTAATATTCAAATTTGTTTGATGATGTGAAACATTTAAGTATGACAAACATACAAAAAAATGAGAAATCAGGAAGGGGGCAAACACTTTTCCACACCACTGTATGTTACTCAGGCAGAAGAAAACATGAATAGCATATATTCTTGACTAAACATAAATATATTAATACAATTTTTAAAAATTCTTTGTACGTAAGTACTGTATTCTATACCTATTATTACAGAAGCTGGCTTTTCATTGATACTGTTGGTTTTTGTTCAAAAAGTAAAATGTCTGTTATGTTAGGTTTATAAATAGGCTTTATCAGCTTTTTTTAAAAACATAAAAGTAGCCTCTCTGATCCCATTCATTGCTTTACAGACTCCTGTTTAATACCCTAAAAATTTTGACCAGGAGTCGTGTTTTGGAGAACTTGATGCCACAAAATGATCTGACTGAGAAACGGGACCATGCACATTTACTGTATATACAGTAGTTCTTAGTAGTAAACCATATGATAACTATGCCCTAAGGCTGACCCTGCTTATCAACAGTTTTGTTGTACGTGGGAGGGACCTGAGTTTACAGTATGATCATGAAGTTGTAAATGACATTTCATACTATCTATTTAGGCCATAAATTCATTAGGGGTAACTGTCTCACAGATTTGGCTTTGCTTTATGCTGAGAAAAATATTGCTTTATACTCTTGATTCATGAGCATCCCTGGTTGATGCCAAGTCTCATAGCAGCTCGTTTAGTTGGTAGAAATTTTCCTTTGGCTGCATTTAAAATCACTCCCTTTTGAACAGTCATGTATGGTGTCATTGTATATTCGTCATGTTGTCATTGTAGCATTGCTGACCAGGTATGAGTGCATGGGTGAATCATGCTTTGGTTTTACTGAAGCCTTTTTAGTATCTTCCTTCCTCACCTGCTGCACAATTAAAGTGATGTCCTGTTGATGGTACCTGGCAGACGAGGCGCCTCACTCTTTGGTGGGTCCTGGCTTCTATGTGTCTCTTGGCTGCGACAGGCGAGTGGGGGATGGAAAGAATTTGTTATGTTGGCTTTTGGAGTTTTAGAAGGGCGTTTCTCATTTCCTCTGGGCTAACCTGCTGATGTTTATTGTTACTGTGGAGATGAGCAGAGAGCTCCCAGCACAGCAGCTTAAGGTCCCACTGACAAGGCCATTGTACTACACTGTACTGGGCTGTTGGGAGCTTTGCTGTTTTGTGCAGATACAGGAAACACACAGGTTTAATGATTAATGCATAGAGAATTGGTGCATGATTCCGAAAACCCATCCATTCTAGAGCAAATGGATCTAAAACAATGCACAGGACTACCAAAATCAATTTGTGTCTGTTTCTGGATAGACAGCAAGAAAACAATGAGTAACCTTGCTATATCCTAAAACTACTTTCATAATCTTGATTTAGAGTTTTGCTTGTTAGAGTAACTCCCCATGAAGATAAATTTTTCTGACCAGTCAGTGCTGAGCCGAGATGCAGAACTCTTTAGGGATTTTCCCCATACACCTTCACCTTCCTTTACCAATTCGGTGTAATTTTTGCCTTCACAGTGCTTTGTTTCATACCATAAAGGATGAAAAATGTGAATCAATAGCATCTCTCACAGCAGCAGTAAAAGGACCTTGATATTTCAAGGCTGACCTCTGTGGTTGAGAACTGTTTTCCTTGCAGATTGTATGCCCTTATTTGGGTGAAGCCATTCTTTTTTTTTTAATTGAGATTGCTGCTATTAATACATTCGAGTACAATGTGTTGCGTTCACAAGGTCAGAAACCAAAAATCCCACACTACCCAACTGTAATCTGCTACTGTCTGAGAATTATTTCTTTTTTAACATTTAACCATCTATGAAAGAGTGTAAATATTCTAAAAGTAAACAAACACAGCCAGGCCAGCCCTTGAATTGATATGCATTTACCTCAAAGGATTTAACATTCACATAAGTTCAGTAAGAACTGTCGATATCGTTTGTGCAAACCCACATACAGCCACACAGCTTCAATTACACGTGGAATTCAGGGCATCTGACCATGTTTTCCTGCATAACAAGATAGCAGATCTTGTCCTTTTCTGTTTAAATATTAGAGCATTCTTTTCATGCTCCCCCTCCGCTGATGACCTGCAGGACTGGGAGTGCTGTGGGAAAACTCCCAGTCGGGTGCCAGCTAAACAGTATGAAATGCGGATATACACAGTTTTGCCATTGCTGTGTTTGGCTTTTCAAGGATGGATTTTATCTTGTGAGGTTAGTCTTTGATTAAAAAGGCCTGCATTTGTGCAGTAATATATAAATACTCTTTGTAGAAGCAGAGTATTTTTTGTGTCCAGTTCAGGGGTCTTCAATCTACTGCCTGTAACTCTAGACAGAAAGCTTAAAAAGGAACTCAGATTTCAGAAACAATGATTTATGGCAAAAAAAAAAAGTTGCAAATTTAAGTTGTGCATTCATGAGAGAAACATCAGAAAAAAAAACTTATCAATTACTAATGTTGACAAATAATTTTTTGTATGTAACTTTCTGTCATGATCTGAGCACGGGGGTTTCCCCTGTGCTCAGTCTCATGGTCTTTTTCCATATTTGTATATTTGTTGTATTTTTGGGTTCCTAGGTTTCTGTCATTTTATCCTTGGTTGGTTTGTATTATTTCTTAGTTCTACTCATTCCTCTGTTTAAGTTATCACAGTCTTGTTATTTATATAATTGGTATTATCTGTATTTATCCTTCAGTTTATTATTTGCCCTTACTGTATTTTCGCATTATATTTATTTTGTTGTCAGCACCCTTTTGATCCTGTGTTTTCTCTTTCTCTCTCTCTCCTGTGCTACAGCTGTCAGGGGCACTTCCGGGTTTTGCTCTGTTAGTGGGCGGTGCTCCTGTCAAGCTGTCAGTCCCGTTTCCTCCCCTCTCATGACTCACAGCTGATCTGTGTTGTGTAATCACTGTCACCTCCTGCCCACTCATGCGATTCACACCTGGTATTATTTGTTGTACTGATTTCCTGCCTTATTTAAGACTGGGGCTGTGTTCGGAATGTTCACTCACTCCCTCCCTCCCTACTCGCTATATAGTGAATTTAGATATAGTGGACTATATAGTAAACTCAATATAACAATAAAATTTAACAGCTTTCGAACACTACTGGGCTTGTTCACACCATCAGTGTGTGAATGGGTGGATAGCAAGATCTGTAAAGCGCTTTGGTCATCTAGAGATGAGAATAAAAGCGCTATATAAGTGAATGCCATTTACCATTTTATCATTTGTTTTCATGGCACGGTTAATGACGTCACCATGATGATACAGTAAAACATAACAGACTAACAGTGGTAAAAAATGAATTCCTGCATGTAATTTGTTGTAAATATGTATATATTAAATCCAGTCGTTTTTGCTGAATGAATAAATATGAATACCTTAAGGTAGTTTATGTTGTGATGTGAAGGTCTCCTCTCTCACTGCTCTGTTAGCTGTGCATTGCATTATGGGATATATTGGCTAATGTGGTGACCATCTGTTGTACACTACTTTTCAAAATGCATTGTGGGATATTTTGAGTGTACTATATAGCGAATGAAATTTTCAGTTAAGATTTCGAACAGCACTACAAAATGGCTGATTCACTGTATAGTACACTATATGGGGAGGGAATGAACATTTCGAACACAGCATGGGTTTTGCATTCACTCATTGTCAGAGCCTCATCTAGCATCTGCTCATCCCCACTAGAACCCTCACCTTGTTCTGGTGTGTTTTGCTGTTTTTTCATCTCACCGTCTTCATGTTCACCTTGTAAGTTTATTTTTTGTGCACTTTATGGACTTTGTGTTTTCTTATTAAATACCACAAACTGCAGTCCAGCACCTGGGACTATCCTCTCTGCCCCCAAGGGGCAATTCATGACAGTAGGCTCTGACCAATTTGAGACCCAACTGCTGTAGTTAGTGTTTTTTTGTTATTCACTCACCTGTCTGTCTGGAGCATCCAGCATGTCCCCAGCACGCCAGCCTTCAGCCAGCAAAGGAGGATTGGTTGCTGGGTCCCCAAGCCTGTAGGAGGAATGGATAGCCCATTTCATCCAGGATTTTGTGGCTGAAGCTCTTGCCTCCCGCGACCCAAGAAAAGTCTGGGAGAATGTGGAGGCAACGGTTGGGATCATAGAAGCACACCCCAGATTGATGAAGTGTCCCCAGTATGTGGAACTGTTGTCCACCGTCTCTGCTCTCCAGCTGTCCTTCCACGGGCTGATGATGGGGCTGCGCTTGGCGGGTCCAAAGCCAACAAGGAAGCGCTCCCCTTGAGATACGTCTTCCTCCTCCCTCTGCTTGCCCGCTCCTGTGTCTGCTTCACCTGCTCCGAGACACCGCTCTTCCGGGTCTGCCTCCGCTCATCCTTGAGTTGCGGTGGGACTGGGCTGCCCGGAGGAGAGCCGCCTGGGTCAGCCGCCTCCCATTTCCCGCCGCTGCCCAGTGAAACGCCACCGGAGGAACGCCTCCACCTTTCAGCCAGCAGTTACCTTGCGCCAAGTTAGATGATTCCCACAGCAGTTCACTCATCTGATTCCTCTTCACCGGCTGTCCCTTCAGCCTTCTCCTCATCCTTTGCTTCTGCGACCCCTGTCTCCTCGGCGTTTCGTCCCGCTGTTGAAGGTTTGGTTGCCTCCTTCCCAGCTCCTCCCGTCACCGTGTCTGCAGGGGCGGCTCCTCTACGTTCCTCGGAGGAGCCCTCAACCACTGAGGTCACAGAGAGGGCTGATTATCAACCAGCTGCAGCAGAAGATATCATGCCCCAGGAACTCAGGCAAGTGATTTTTCCACTCTTATTCACCAAAACATGAATTATCTTGCCTGATTCCCGGTGGTGGGGCTCAGACTATACAGTCCTCTGAGTCCTCACCACCTGCTGCAGCTATAGACTGTTCACCTACTCTCTCCGTGTCTCCTCCTTTGCCCCCTGAGTGTCCGCCAGTCCCAGGTTTGAGCCGCCGGACAATGGAGGAGCCTGCGGCCCTGGAGGACAGGTTCCAGCCCTGCAGCCACGGTCTGGATGGAGGGAGAGTGCTGCCTCCAAGCTGAAGCCTGCGCTGACGATTGAGCATCCCCTGGCTTCAGCAGTGCAGGATCCAGCGCCAGCAGGGAGCTGACCTCCTGTGTCCACGCCGGGTGTGCCACCTGTGTGGACCACTTTACTGGGGGGTCCTGGGACTGTATTTACCACCATGCCTGCCATAGGGGCCGCTGCAGCAGAGCTGAAGTTGGACCACTAGAGGACCGGGCACAAGACATTGCCGCATCGATCGACGGAGTCCTGGATGGCGGTGGAGCTTGAGCTCAGGCAAGTGCTCTACTTTGTTTTCACTGTCTCTGGGAGAGATCTTGCCTGGCTCTTGGTGGGGAGAGCAAAGTGCAGCCATCAGCTGCACCTGAGCTCACCTCGCTGGGCTCCACTGCCACCGGTGACCCTGACCCTGTTTTTCTGCCTCTCCTGTAGGAGTCTTTCCCCAGGGTCTCCGAGGATGGTCCAACTTTGCCAGAGGTCTCCGTGGGTCCAGCCTTGCCACCCGAGATCACCGTGGGTCTAGCTCCTCCAGCTGAGGTCGTTGCGGGTGCTCCATCTCAGCCCGCGGCCTCCATGGGTGCTGCTCCCCCTTCAGCTGAGGTCATTGCAGGTGCTCTGTCCCAGCCCGGGGCCTCCGTGGGTGCAGCTCCCTCTTCTGCTGAGGTCTTTGCATGTGTTTCGTCCCAGCCCAAGATCTCCGTAGGTGCTGTTCCCCCTCTAGCTGAGGTGTTCGCGGGTGCTTCGTCCCAGCCCGGGACCTCCGTGGGTGCAGTTCCTCCTCAGTCCGGGTCTCTGTGGGTTCTGTGTCCCAGTCAGGGGCCGTTGCAGGTGCTGTGTCCCAGCCTCAGGCCTACGTGGGTGCTGCGCCCCAGCTTGGGTCCACCGTGGGTGTCATGCTCCAGCCTGGGGTCCACTGTGGGTGCAGCTCTGTCCCAGTCCGGGACCACCGGGGGTGCAGCTATGCTCCCGTCTGGAGTCACCGCGGGTGCCGCTATGTTCCCATCCAGAGCCACCGCGGGTGCTGCTATGCCCCAGTCCGGGGCCACCGCAGGTGCTGCCATGCACCAGTCCAGGGCCACAGAGGGTGCTACAGGCCAGTCCAGAGTTGCCATGGTCCCTCAGTCCTCACCCTACTCCGTCGTGGTCCCCTCTCCTCTGCCTGGTGTCATCGTGGTCCCCTCTCCTCTGCCTGGTGTCGTCGGGGTCCCCTCTCCTCTGCCTGATGCCGTCGGGGTCCCCTCTCCTCTGCCTGATGCCGTCGGGGTCCCCTCTCCTCTGCCTGATGCCGTCGGGGTCCCCTCTCCTCTGCCTTACGCTATCGGGGTCCCCTTTCCTCTGCCCAACACCTTTGTGGGCTCCTCTCCTTTTCCTGGGACCACCGGGGGTCCTGTTCCTTCCCCTGTGGTTCCCGCTGGTCGACCCTCACCTCAATTCTGTTTCCCTTCGCCTCTGCCTTTCTCATCACCAGTTTTTCCCGTGGGGCAGCCACCCCCTGTACGATCTCATCTGGTTGGGTGGTTAAAAGACTCTGTTTGACCACCCGACAGACTGTCCCACTGTGCTGGGTGGCCCACATTCTCTGGTAGACCACCCGACTCCCTCCATCTCGCCATCCGCCGGATGTGGGACTCTGGCCGCCCGCCTGCACTGTCCAACTTTCCGGTCCAGGGGGTTTAGTTGGTTTGGTTTTTGCCTGGCGTGGGTCCTCAGTGGGTTCCTTTGTTTCTTTTTTGTTTCCTCCTAGCCTGTTCCCCCCACCCGGGGTGGTTTATTGTTCTACTCCTTTTTTTTGTGGGGGGGGGTCTTTTTTCTGTTTTGATGTTACCCTGGGTGTCTGGAATCCACCCCTTGAGAGGGGGACTCTGTCATGATCTGAGCACGGGGGTTTCCGCCGTGCTCAGTCTCATGGTCTTTTGTTTATTTTTGTAGGTTTTTTACTTGGGTTTTAAATCTTCTATTGGGTTTTAGACTTCAGACTTTGATTGAGTTTTTAATCTCTTTGACTTAGTTTTTAACTTTTTTAATATGACCCTTCTCTCTTCTCTTTGTTTTTTCTCTTATCTCTTTGTCTTATGTCCTGATTGGTGGAGCTTTGAGTACTTTTATCGTGTTTATAGTCAGCTTCATGTGTGCCTGTGTTTGTGTTCATGTTGAATGTAATTATGGTTTGTAAATATGTGTCTAAAAGGATGTCACCTGACTGCAAAACAAATCTACCTACGGGTACAAATAAAGGAACCTGAACCTGATTTATCCTTCAGTTATTTGCCCTTATTGTATTTTCGCATTATATATATATTGTTGCCAGCACCCTTTTGATCATGTGTTCTCTCTTTCTCTGGGGCTGCAGCTGTCAGGGGCACTTCCGGGTCTTGCTCTGGTATTGGGCGGTGCTCCTGTCAAGCTGTCAGTCCTGTTTCCTCCCCTCTCATGACTCACAGCTGATCTGTGTTGTGTAATCACTGTCACCTCCTGCCCGCTCATGCGATTCACACCTGGTATCATTTGTTGTATTGATTTCCTGCCTTATTTAAGACTGGGTTTTGCATTCACTCAATGTCAGAGCCTCATCTAGCATCTACTTATCCCCACCAGAACCCTCACCCTGTTCTGGTGTGTTTTGCTGTTTTTTCATCTTGCCGTCTTCATGTTCACCTTGTTGTAAGTTTATTTTTTGTGCACTTTATGGACTTTGTGTTTTCTTATTAAATACCACAAACTGCAGTCCAGTGCCTGGAGATATCCTCTCTGCCCCGAAGGGGCAATTCATGACACTTTGACTTTAAGCTTGGATCAGACAGTTTATTAGCTTGTGATTAGTTACGGTTTTGGGATGTGCTAACTGCAGTACTAACTATAGTTTTAATTAAGTGCTCAGCCCTGTTTGTAACAGAAGAAAGTCAAGTTTGTTATTCAATCCTGTACAGCAGAACAAAATTACATGTCTTCTATCAGAGAGCCACAACCAACTTCCCTTTCCCCATTCTATTATGCCGAGCATCAAGCTAGAAGGTGGGAAGTACCATTTTTACATGGCCTCTAGTGACCTGGCTGAGGCTTGGAGGCTTGGACCCACGACCTCCCAGCTGTGGCTTGGATGTTCTACCACTAGGCCAATGTCACATATACAGCAGGAAAAATAAGTATTGAACATGTCAACATTTTTCTCATTAAACATATTTCTGATGGAGCCATTGACCCGAGATTTTCACCAGATATCAGTAACAAACCAAGTAATCCATACATACAGAGAAATCAAGGCAACTGTGTTCACAAAACAAGTTATATTTAATAAAGTGGAATGACACAGGGAATAAGTATTGAACACGCTTGGTGAAATTCATTTAATATTTAGTAGAAAAGCCTTTGTTGGTAATAACAATGTCCAGGCATCTCCTGTATGGAGAAAGTAGGTGCAGACATTGCTCAGGAGTGATTTTAGCCCATTCTTCCACACCAAACTGTCTTCAAATCTTGAAGGTTCTGTTGGTGTCTTCTATGAACTTTGACCTTGAGTTCGTTCCATAGATTTTCAACTGGATTCAGGTCAGGTGACTGACTGGGCCATTCTAGCAGCTTTATTTTCCTTCTCTGAAGCCAATTGAGAGTTTCCTTGGCTGTGTGTTTGGGATCATTTGTTGAAATGTCCACTCTCGTTTCTTCTTCAGCATCTTGGCAGATGGCAACACGTTCTTCTCAAGGGCTGACAAATGTAGTGTAGAACATTATACAACTGTATTTCAAATAAATATACTATAAGACATTCTAAAATATAAATGTTTTATAATATTCTGCTCACCAGCTTACCGATAGCTGAGTGAAGTGCATGCCCAAAGCACTGCAGCTGTGTCCACTTGTTTAGTGATGTGGCCTTCACTGTATTTGTCCCACTGTCTGTCGTGATGCAGACTTGTTTGTCTTCACTCAGTCTCCAGGATGCAAGTGCTTCGGTCAGTCCTAAATGACTTCACCTGTATGGTCTTCTGGAAAGTTTGAAGACATTTGCTTTTCAAATTCCAATCTTGATCAATGAAGTGGGCAGTGAGGCTCATAGGTTCAGATGTGTGACTTCACCACAATTTTCACGTAGTAGCGAAGTATGGCACACTTTCAGCCCGATTCACCTCAACTCTACTCGGCTCGACACGGTGTGATTGGTTTTCCATTTCAACGGAGTACTACCTCAAGTGGGTGGGATTGGGTTCAGTACAGGAAGGCTGCCTGTTATCCTGTTAAGTTGTTGAAATACTGACGTTTTTACTGATAAATAATGTAAAAGATCCTTAAAAACACTCATCATCTTCCCAGTGAGCAGCCATCAGCTTGGAGACCTCCTGGTATACTTTGTCATTTTGGCTTGCTCCGCCACAGCAGGGCCGACGGGGCTGAAAAGTTCATAGGCTACAGAGTTCATAGTGGTCAAATTTGACCAAATGTAGATTATTTTTCAAGTGCAGGGATTCAAGCGCTGCAACACCGATGGAAGAACTGTGCGCACTGACGGGGAGACTGTTGAAAAATAACCACATTTGGCCAAATTTGACCACAATATGAACTTTTCAGCCTATGAATTTTTCAGCCCTGGCACCGACGGAGCGTTGTGAAGTGAGATACCAGGAAGTCTCCGAGCTGATGGCTGCTTACGGGGAAGATGGTGAGTGCTTTTTGATAGTGTTGATTTGTGTGTAGCCATTTATTTTGTTGATTATCACAGAAATAATAAAAGTGCATGTCCGAATTTACAAATGGGAGTTTTGAATCTTGTGACGATGTCGTTCTCATCCACTGACATTATGCCCTGGCCAATCAGTGGTTTGCAATCTGTTGACGTCACATTTTCAACTGGACTCAGCACGGTTGGAACTTCACTGAAGTAGGTCCCAAAAAAGTACCTGGTATCAGGTACTAATGAAAAACCCTACAACCACTGATTTTGTTTATGGACTTTTCTTTGCTTTTAACACTGTACACACAGGGACCTTGCTACATCACCTGACAGACCTGCAGGTTAACCCAACATTGATTTTATGGATTCAGAGTTTTTTATATGACAGGCCACAACAGGTGTTTTTAAATGGTTTTACATCTAGCAAGTTGATTTTAAACACAGGTCTTCCTCAAGGTTGTGTTTTATCTCCAGTTTTGTTCTCTGTGTACACAAATAACATCTCCTGTGACAGTGAAGGAATGACTCTTTTTAAATATGCAGATGACATGGCCCTGGTGGCTCATCTGACAGACAGTCTGCATTGACCCGCTCGCTATCAGCAGGCAGTCAATGATCTAGCTAACTCTCAAGAGTTAAACACCACAAAGACTAAGGAGTTGTGCTTTGGGAGCAAAGAGAAACTTTCAACTACTTTCTTTACAACCCTCAGTATCCAGGGTCAGCCTATTGTGCAAGTTCAAGTTTTTAAATATTTGGGAACAGAGATGGACTTGCAGCCTGTCTTTTGCACACCATGTTGACTCTGTTTATTAAAAAAGCACAACAACACCTCCACCTGTTGAAGAAACTGAGAACTTTTAATGTCAGCAGACACATTTTAACTCTAGTTTACACTTCATTAATTGAATCCATTCTCACTTTTGACATTTAATCCTGGTACAGCTCCCACTTCATCATGCATAAAACAGAGCTTTCCCATATAGATAATCAGGCTAGCAAAATCATTGGCTCACCACAGATACCATTGTCTGAACTGTATCAGCGCTCTGTGATCAGGAAAGCCACCCTGATCACAGAGGACCCACCCATCTCACCCCCTTCATCACTCTTTTCAGTTACTGCCATCAGGCAGACGATATAAAGTTCCATTGGCCCATAAAAACATTTACAAGAAATCATTTATTCCTTCTGTAGTAACAATCCTGAACAAAATCAAATAGTTATCATACTCCAGTTAGCTATCAATATTAGTTATCAGCATTTATCTATTAATCACTATTAATTTTTAATTGTTATTAATATTTTCTGCCACATGATTTTATTTGCTGTTTCCTTTTTAACTATGTTTCCTTTTTAAAACTGTTTTTATCCTGTGAGTTTGAACATGTTTTTGAGAGTGTTGAATGTGTTATATTGTTGTAGTCGTGTCAAAGAAGAACTTCTGTCACTGACTGGGACAGACAAAAAGGTTATCTATCTATCTATACCGAGTAGAGTTGAGGTGAGTAGGGCTGAGTAGATACTAGTGGAACAGGGGCTTTTGCAGCTCCTTTTCAACCACTTCTCTACATTCCGTGTACAGCTGGGGAAGTGCCACCTGGGAGAAATATTTACGGTCAGGGAGTTGGTAACGAGGGTCAGCTACTTTCAACAGGATGGCACTGCTTCAGATCGTAAAAAAAAAAAAAAAGATTTGTAGTGTTACCTGATATAATAAAGTATTCTTGGGGCTTCATTTTCCCCCACGAGGGTGGTGGACGGTGTTTGGAATTGACTCCCACTCCGCTGTGTGGATGGGTGGCTTCTTGGTGAGTAAATTTATGTAATTGTCCTAATAATAACCCACCTCATGTGCAACATGCCTGTGCGCCCCCAGATATCACCCTGTCTTCAAGGCTTCATTACAGCTCGGTGGGTTGAGTAAGTGACTTTCTTTTTTTTTGCTGCTTAAACTACAGTTTCACAGCATTCTACCAAGCCCCCAATTGCCTCTGTGTGTACAGTAGTTATGTCAAGAAACACATGCGTAAAGTTTGAAATGCAACACTCTCATCCTTTCCCCGGCACACTTCATTCATTTACAATAGCAGTGTGTGTAATCCATGCAAGTTGTATATAACTAAAGGATGAATTTGCATTTTGGACATAAAATGTGTACTTGTCGAGTCTAATATGATCTGCTTTCAACTGACAGGTGATCTTGGCTACCCACTAAATAGGTTCATATTGTCTTCTTTTTCGTGACTGTTTTCCTTTAATTCAACCAGCTGATCCACCCGGCTGGTCACAAATTGATTGATTTATTCATTGTTTAAAATAACATTGTATTAAAAATACATGGACAATACTTAACAATATTCTTGGAAATAAAAACAGAAATACAAGCTACCCAACCAATTTTTCAAAAATAATAAAACGACTCAAGAGTGTGAATGCAGCTTCACCTGCAGATGAATTTAATAACTTTTTTGTTAACATTGGTCCTAATTTGGCTCGAGAAATACCCATTACAGCACCCACAGGTGATACAATAAGCAAAAACACTGCTATAAAAGACTCCATTTTCATAAAGAGGGAGGTTATTGAAATTGTTAAGTCGTTTAAAAGTAAAACATCTACAGACTGTGATGGCATTGACATGCTCTTAGTCAAAACTATTATTGGATGCTTAGTGAAACCACTGACGTATATCTGTAACCTGTCTCTCCAAAAAGGTATATTTCCCAATGCAATGAAAATAGCTAAAGTAATTCCGATATACAAGACGGGTGACAGAGGGGAATTCTCAAACTATAGACTAATTTCACTATTGCCGCAATTTTCCAAGATACTTGAAAAAATATTCTATGAGAGAATTGACAACTTCATACTGAAGAATAATTTATTGTGTGAGCAGCAATATGGGTTCAGACACAAGAGGACAACTGCATTTGCTCTAATGGAATTTATAGAAAAAATATCAACTGCCGTTGAAAATAAAGAGTATTCAGTTGGGGTATTCCTGGATCTTAAAAAAGCATTTGATACAGTGGATCATAATTTATTATTAAAGAAACTTCAAAATTGTGGTATTAGGGGGTTAGCACTGTTCTGGTTATGTAGTTACTTAAAGACTAGATATCAGTATGTATGTGTTGGTAACGAAAACTCACAGTTACTGAAGGCTACTTGTGGAGTCCCACAGGGTTCAGTTTTGGGGCCATTGTTATTCAATGTGTATATAAATGATATATGTAAAGTTTCGGAAAAAATGGATTTAATATTGTTTGCCGATGACACTAATTTATTATGCAGTGGAAGCAATTTGGAACAACTTTTGGATACACTCGGAAAGGAATTAGGAAAGCTTAAACTGTGGTTTGATTCAAACAAATTAATGCTCAATTTAAGTAAGACAAAATTTATAGTTTTTAACAACCATCACAACAACTTAGTATCTAAACTCAGTGTAAATGATGTAGAGATTGAAATGGTATCCGAAACTAAATTTCTTGGAGTAATAATTGATAATAAACTGTGTTGGAAGTCACATATTAATTATATTAAAGGTAAAATATCCAAATCAATTGCAATACTACACAGAGTGAAATATTTGCTGAATCAACCCACACTATATACCTTGTATCATTCATTAATACTCCCATACATGACATATTGTACTGAAGTATGGGGAAATACATATAAAACAAACATATATCCAGTCTTCATGCTTCAGAAGAGAGCTATTAGAATAATAAACAAAGCTGCTTACAGGGAACCAACAAACCCACTTTTTCTTAAATTAAAAGCTCTCAAGTTGAAAGATCTGGTTGACTTTAAAACTGCAGTAATAATGTTTAAAGTGAAGAATCTATCACTGCCCGCAAATATCCAAAAGTTGTTCCAAATAAGGGAGAAACAATATCATTTCAGAGGAACATGTATATTTCAAAAACCTTCAGTGAGAACTACCACCAAGCAACACTGTGTTTCAGTGCAAGGAGTCAGATTATGGAACGATTTTGGACCTGAATTAAAATCATGTACAACGCTTGGACAATTTAAACAAAAACTAAAGGAAGAAATACTCCAAACATATATACAAGATGACATATAAAATCACATAAGGATTGTCATATCCAGTCTGCGTTGTGTTGTTGCTTAGTTTTTTTGTCACATTTTGTCTTAGCTATGTTCTGAATTGTAATCACTCTTGTTTTGTTTTTCTTTTGAATTCTTGGATGGAATATGGGTGGGCAGTATAAGCTGCAGCTTCAGCCATCACCCATTTCATATAACTTACACTACCGTTCAAAAGTTTGGGGTCACCCAGACAATTATTTTGTGTTTTCCATGAAAAGTCACACTTATTTACCACCATGAGTTGTAAAATGAATAGAAAATATACTGTAGTCAAGACATTGACAAGGTTAGAAATAATGATTTGTATTTGAAATAATAATTTTTTCCAGATACAACCTGCTCAAAGGAAGGTCAGTTTTATAGCTTCTCTAACCAGCTAAACTGTTTTCAGCTGTGCTAACATGATTGCACAAGGGTTTTCTAATCATCCATTAGCCTTCTGACGCAATGAGCAAACACATTGTACCATTAGAACACTGGAGTGATAGTTGCTGGAAATGGGCCTCTATACACCTATTTAGATATTGCACCAAAAACCAGACATTTGCAGCTAGAATAGTCATTTATCACATTAGCAATGTATATTAGATATTAGAGTGTATTTCTGATTAGTTTAAAGTTATCTTCATTGAAAAAAAAGTGCTTTTCTTTCAAAAATAAGGAAATTTCTAAGTGACCCCAAACTTTTGAACGGTAGTGTATGTTGAACTGTATAATCAGAGGAGTTATTGTCTAATTTGACCTTGTTGGATTTTCTTTCCCCCTTTGTTATATTATTCTGTTTCTTTTTTAATCTCTACTTTTAATCTATCTGAAATAAAGATTCATTCATTCATTCATTCATAAAAGATACAACATATATTTAAAAACAATGGGATGACACAAGAAAGTGTGCACACTTACTTCCATTGTGGTCCCTAAAAGAGGTTGCAGCTGGTCTTGTACATGGAACCTTCTGCTTTGTAATCTGGCACTGTAACCACTGAGCTATACATGTTGCAAATCACGGGAATCAGCTGACGCTTCTGAGGACAACTGCAGACGTCAGTCGAAACATGTCAAGATTAAATAAACATCTCCTCCTCATCCCTGTCTGAATAAAAGAAAATGATAAGCTAATCTTTTATGGCTGTGAGCAGGCTATTGAATTACCTGTATCTGGGGCTAATGTCGGAGGACAGCGTGCCAGCTAAAATGTTTTTACGTGCCTCAACTTCATTCAGGAGCACCTCCAACTCAGAGTCCATGAAATTACATTAAATCCATTATTTTTGATTGTGGATTCAGGAGAATCAAACGTTCAGCGTTTGTATATATCTATTTGCATATCTATTTGCATCTAATTGCATATTCAAATTGAGGCGTGTCAAGGGAGGAGTCCGTTCAATTTCAAGCAGATTGGAATGTACAAAGGAAACATGCTTGGATTCCTGCGTACACACTGTTTTATACATCTGGGTTTTTTTGTGCTTACAGTGTATTTTGATTTAAACGTACGTCATCTTTCAGTAAGAAATCCACGCAAGTCTTTGTACATGAGGCCACTGGTCTTTCTGGAGCTCTCAACGAGTGGTCTTTGGCTCTTGGATAACTCGTCTGATAATTCTTTTGACTCCTCTGTCAGAAATCTTGTGAGGAGCTCCTGGTCATGGCTGGTTTATGGTAAAAATGATGTTCTTTCCACTTCCAAATGATTGCTCCAACAGTGCTCACTGGAACATTCAGCAGTTTAGAAATGGACCTGTAACCAATGCCATCATTATGTTTTGCAACTATAAGGTTGTGAAGGTCTAGAGAGAGCACTTTGCTTCTACCCATCATGAGATCTTTGTGGTGTGACAATTTGATAGTCACAGACCTTTTTAAAGGCTATCAGTCAGGACTTAACCAGCTGAAATTAATTTGCACTGATGGGGGATGGGATGACTTCCTAAATTCTGATGGATTTCAGCTGGTTTCTTGGCTTTCTATGCCTTTTTGCACCTCTCTTTCTTTATGTTTAATACTTATTCCCCGTGTCATTCCACCTTATTAAATACAGCTTGTTTTGTCAACACAGTTGCCTTGATTTCTTTGTATGTATGGATTACTTGGGTTTAGGACTGCAACCAGCGACTATTTTGGTAGTCAGCTAATCTAACGACTATTTTTTTGATTAGTCGACTAATCACGATTATTTCTGTCATGTCCATTATCTCTGCTTCCTAATAGCATGGCTCCTGTTCAGTGCTCCAGTGCATGTTTTGCCTCACCAGTTTAAGTTTGCACCCCTGAGAATATCACCTTGTTCCCAGTCTTTAACATTTTATAAAAGGTCCCTATAGCTAAATAAAATAATGACCCATCAAACATGAGTTTGAAGCTTGAGCAACACAATTGTCAGACATTACAAAACCATAATATATTTATCTTATAATGCTCAAACAAGAAAAGTGGCAATTTTTCAAGTTTTAGAACCTCAAAATATTTACTTTTTAAAAAAATTTTTCCTGGAAAAGGGTCCACAGGCGATTAGTCGACTATAAAATTAGTTGATTAATTTTCTGATGATCGACGTTTCGATTAGTCGACTAATAATTCAAGCAGAACTTGGGTTGTTCAGGGATGGCAATTTTCCGCCGATCCGCGGATTTCCGCCGATTTATTTTCAAATTGATCATTTCTGTGAATCGTCTAAATCTGTTGAGAAAATTTTAGGGGGGGTAAGGTACCTTATTGTTACCGATTTTAGCGAAAATCAACACGATTACATAAGCGCTCAGCGCTTCCCCGGGTCAAGTCTCCCGTGATAACCCGGATGTTTTGTACTCAAGCTACTACTGTATTGTAAACAGCCCTGTGATTGGATAGTTGCAATCAATTGGACCAATCAAATGGCTCGTTTTATGCTTTGTCAAAAATTCATGGCAGCGTGTTCGTCAGGGATGTGATTTTTCTGCTAATTCGCGGAATTCCGCTTTTTTTTTATCTTCCAGGAAGATAAAGTACGTTAAGTACATTAGCGGCTTGTGGTCCACGAACGCAGTGAAGGTGCGCCCTTTCAGCGAGAACTGGAAGTGGCGTATGGCCAGGTGGAGAGCCATTAACTCTCTGCCGAACACGCTGTATTTACGCTCACTGTCGTGCAAAGACCTGCTAAAAAAGGTGAGCGGCTGCCAAGAACCGGCAACGCATTGCTCCACGACGGCTGCTATGCCCATGTCCGAGGCGTCGGTAGCGCTATCCGAGCCACCGGGTCTGGGTGCGCCAGTAGTGCAGCGTTTGCCAGAGCTGTTTTAACCTCAGAGAACGCCTGCTCCCGCTCAGGAGTCCAGTCGACTCTGTCCTCCGGTTTCCGTTTCTTGAGTGCGGCGTACAACGGCTGTATGAGCTGGGCTGCACGGGGGAGGAAACGGTAATAAAAGTTAACCATCCCCAAAAACTCCTGCAGCGCCCTGACATTGATGTTGAGGAGAAAAAATAGCAAAACAATTTAGTTCGATTACTTTTATGATTCCAAACAGTTTGAAATTGACAGTGCACAGTGGACATTGACTCATAACTTTTGAATATTTCTAAGACTTGGCTACATCAGTGATTGTGCAAAATGAACTGCTCAAGACTCAATGGAGATTGAAACTGGTGATCTGAAATGAATGCTGAAATTATAAAAAGTAATGGTATGTTGGAATTTTATTTCTATTATGGAATAGATAAAATTAACTGATTTTGATTTGATCAAGTGTTAAAGCATGTGATGGATAATGCTTGTTGGAATATTTTAGGAATGCTATCTTCTTGGAACATAAGTCAATATTATACAGTAATAAGTGGAATTCAGCTGTTTGTTTTATGTCATTTAAGCACAGTTCTGGTACTTAAAAATCATAAAAACCCAGGAGCTTCGGGGGGCGAAGCTCCTGGGTCCCCCAGACCCCGCTGGGGGACTATGTCCCCCAGACCCCCTGCTAAATTTTCAGATAATTTCCCCAACCCCAAATCACATCCCTGGTTCGTGTTGGAATTCTGAGCTTTCGGTATCATTTTCAGTGGAATTATGAAATTTTTATCGAAGGATCAGGAGTCATCAGTGCTAGAAATAGACAAAAGTGTCAAAAATAAGTTCCGATGGAATTGGCTTGAGAGAAAAGTGACGGTAAAGGTGAAAATTGGCTCAAAGTTCGACGAGGTAACAGAAACACTCGGACAATTTCTGAAGAAACCAGAAAAGGAGATGAAGTTCAAAGTTCAGAGACTGACACAGCTTGCTGCCAAAAGGAAGAAAGTTTCACATTAGAAGTGACTTGGTAACCAGTGTAAATAGTGTAATAAACTCCTATAGAACTGTTAAATATGTTGGACTAAAGACAGTGAGACAACATTGAAGAAAAAGTAAGTTAACTTTTCATTAAATTTAATGATTTATCTAAGTCTAGTATTTCATTTTTTTTAATCATTTTTTTCAGTCTAAATTACTTCTGTTTTACTGAAAACCTCTCAGCTTCAGGGGGGTTGCGCCCCCCCGACCCCCCCATAAGTCAATCAACCAAATTAGATTTCAGCTGAAATCAGAATTTCCTGTTGCCATCCCTGGTTGTTACTGATATCTGGTGAAAATCTCAGGTCAATGGCTCCATCAGAAATATGTTTAATGGAAAAAAACCTTGACATGTTCAATACTTATTTTTCCCGCTTTCGCTGTCTGTGTGTGTGTGTGTGTGTGTGTGTGTGTGTGCGTGTGTGTGCGTGTGTGTGTGACAAAGATGCCTAAAACAGATGTAAAATTATGCAATAGTTCAGCTGTTTACTCTGCACACCAAATAGTCAAAAACATCTTGATAGATAAGAGCTGGTAGCACATCTGAGTCACTTCTCCATTGCTCTTTTTGTATTTCATAGGGATCCAGACTGTATTGTGCTAATTTTCTCAATGTAGTGTTTCTTAGTGTCCGACAGCTTATTTTTATAGGATCCCCTGTCTTTCAAATTTGTTTTTAGATATCCTGTGAAAAAACTGCAAGCACCATCCAAATGGCTACTTTCTTTTCCCTTGTGGCCACGCAGTATGGTGACGCTACCCCATCAGCCTTTACAGTGTGACGCCAAGCGAAGTGATCTACATGGTGGTAAACAGACCAACCTCTGCCAGCTAGCCAAGATGCTAGTGGACTGATGTGCTGCCCTGTTAAGGCCAAAATATAAGAAAATTAACCAGAAGGAGGCGAGATACATTATCGATTGTGGATGGGTGAACCAAGTGGGGACCGGAATATCTAGTGGGGTGACTAGAATTTAAAGAAAATTGCAATAAAATCTGCATTTGCCAAGGTAACTTAATAGCAGGCTAGCAGTTGTAGTAGCATTGTGGGTTTAGACCAGGGGTGCCCAAACCTGGGGCTCCTGGAGCATTCAGGTTTCTGTGGGAAATTTTCTAATTTCACTTCTTAATTGGTCCAAAGACCACACAGTGGTGGATGCATTTTTGTTTTCACTGAGGGTGCTGTAATTTCTTTATTTTCTTTCCCACAGGGGCTGTACAGAAAGGATTCCAGGAATCTTGCCATGTTCAAGGCAGTGCTGAAGAAGAACAGAGATGGAGGCAAGGGAGGCAAGAAGGACTCGGGTATGTGTTAGGATTAGAAAGAAAACCAGCAAGCTAGTTTTCAGGAAACAAATATCCTAAACCCCAAGGCTCAGACACCAGCATCACTTTAAGAATTTATGAAGCCATTCCTGAGTAAACTTTATGAGGTTTTTTTTTTTCAGATTAAGGATTCAAATATGGAAAGCAAAGAGAGATTACATATGAGCATGGGACAATATTAAAAATTCATCTCATGGTTATTCTGGCCATAATAATTGCAGTAAACAATATCATGAAAATAATCAAATTTTCAAAGCACATACTGGATCAGAAATCACTCCATACGCTTTGTATTGTTCACTGGTTTTACCATATTTAAATTATTGTTCAGAAGTTTGGGGAAGTACATATTAATAAATATATATATTAATAAAAATACATATATTCATTACAGCCACTTGTTATTTTACAAAAAAAGCAATTAGAATCAGCCATTGTGCTGATTTTCGTGATCACACAAATTGTTTATTTTTACAGTCTAAAAGTTTGAAATTATTTCATCTGGTGGAATGTAAAACTGCAATAATAATGTACAGAGTAAGAAACAGTTTACTGCCAGTAAAGAAGAAGCCATCTCTGTTGTCATTCAGTCCATACAGCCAATCATGTACAGTAGAACAAAATTACGTTTCTCCTATCTACAATGTTAATCACATGGAGAATCAGAGGGGTCGCTGCCATGCACGGCGTCGCCTCAAACAACTTCTCCTTCCCTCATTCTATTATGCTGAGCACCAAGTTGGAAGGCGGGAAGTATCATTTTTATATGGTCTTTGGTATGACCCGGCTGGGATTTGAACCCACGACCTCCCAGTTGTGGGGTGGATGCTTTATCAAATAGGCCACCACTCCTGTAACACCATTTGGTTAACATCCGAAACATGTTCTTTGAAAGACAAAAGGGTTATCATTTACGGGGGGGGGGGGGGGGGGGTTACTTTTTAAGACGGTGGGTGGACGAACAGAAGCTTTTGTGTTTTGATCTGTAGGGTTGAATTATGGCACAGATTGTTAAAACAGTATCCTTTTTTTTATTTTTAAAAAAAAGTACAAAAATGAGAAATTTAGGTAAATACAGGGAGGAAGATGGTTCTGTTAATCACTAGGGTTGGTTGGGTGAAAGTCTATGAAAGTCACTCAGATTATATAATCAGTGGGACTTTGGTTACTCATGTATTTTCATTTTTGGATTTCTGTTATTATTAATAAATAATAAGATTTTGAAATTAGTGTTGAGATTTGTTCATTCCCATCCTTGCTCATTAAGTTTCTAATGTTGTTATGCTATGTATGTGCATGCAGGTATATAGGTATATTAATTAGTTAATGATTGGATAGGACAAGATGAGCTTTTGGCTTCAATCCTGTTCCTTTTCGGACTGCATTTAAATTTTATTTTTATTCTTGTTTTTATTTTTGTCTTGTTCGAAATAAATAGGATCAAATCAAATTAAAAAGAAAAATATCAAATTTAGAAATCACAAAATGCTGTCAGTTCTTTTAAAGAAGACCTGCTGAAGCAAGACTGGACAAAAGTCTATGTATCAGATGTAAATGAAGCCTATGACACATTCATGAACATTGTAACCACTGTTTATGAAAAAAATTGTCCATTAGTAAAGAAAAAGCTTCAACAGAAATTTGTTGACAAGCCATGGTTAACCAAAGGATTACAAAAAGCATGTAAAAAGAAAAATTCATTATATAAAGCTTCTCTAAAGAAAAGGACAAAAGAAGCAGAGCAGCAGTGTAAAACATACAAAAATAAGTTAATATATACAGTATAATGAGATGTAGTAAAAGAGACTATTACAGTAAAGAACTGGAGAAAAACAGAGATAACATTAAAAATACATGGACAATACTTAACAATATTCTTGGAAATAAAAACAGAAATACAAGCTACCCAACCAATCTTTCAAAAAAAAAAAAAAAAAAACGACTCGGAGTGTGAATGCAGTCTCACCTGCAGATGAATTTAATAAATTTTTTGTTAACATTGGTCCTAATCTGGCTCGAGAAATACCCATTACGGCACCTACAGATGATACAATAAGCAAAAGCATTGCTATAAAAGACTCCATTTTCATAAAAAACACAGACGAGAGAGAGGTCATTGAAATTGTTAAACTGTTTAAAAGTAAAACATCTACGGATTGTGATGGTATTGACATGCTTTTAGTCAAAACTATCATTGAATGCTTAGTGAAGCCACTGACGTGTATCTGTAACCCGTCTCTCCAAACAGGTATATTTCCCAGTGCAATGAAAATAGCTAAAGTAATTCCGATGTACAAGACGGGTGACAGAGGGGAATTTTCAAACTATAGACCTGTTTCACTATTGCCGCAATTTTCCAAGATACTTGAAAAAATATTCTATGAGAGAATTGACAACTTCATAATGAAGAATAATTTATTGTGTGAGCAGCAATATGGGTTCAGACACAAGAGGACAACTGCATTTGCTCTAATGGAATTTATAGAAAAAATATCAACTGCCGTTGATAATAAAGAGTGTTCAGTTGGGGTATTCCTGGATCTTAATAAAGCATTTGATACAGTGGATCATAAATTATTGTTAAAGAAACTACAAAATTATGGTATTGGGGTAGCACTGTCCTGGTTATGTAGTTACTTAAAGAACAGATATCAGTATGTATGTGTTGGTAGCAAAAACTCACAGTTACTGAAGGTTACTTGCGGAGTCCCACAGGGTTCAGTTTTGGGGCCATTGTTATTCATATATGTAAAGTTTCGGAAAAAATGGATTTAATATCATTTGCAGATGACACTAATTTATTATACAGTGGAAGCAATTTGGAACAACTTTTGGATACACTCGGAAAGGAATTAGGAACGCTTAAACTGTGGTTTGATTCAAACAAATTAACGCTCAATTTAAGTAAGACAAAATTTATAATTTTTAACAACCATCACAACAACTCAGTATCTAAACTCAGTGTAAATGGTGTAGAGATTGAAAGGGTATCCAAAATTTAATTTCTTTAATTTCTTTAAAGAAAAATGGCCCCAAAGCATGACACTGCCACCACCACGATCCACAGCAGGCACGGTGTTCCCCCGATGATAAGCAGTGCCGTGCCCGTGCCAAATTAATATTATCAATTATTAAATTGATAATAAACTGTGTTGGAAGTCACATATTAATTATATTAAAGGTAAAATATCCAAATCAATCGCAATACTACACAGAGTGAAATATTTGCTGAATCAACCCACACTGTATACTTTGTATCATTTATTCATTCATTCATCTTCTTCCGCTTAATCCTTTTCGGGTCGCGGGGGGGGCTGGAGCCTATCCCAGCATCTTTGGGCGAGAGGTAGGGTACACCCTGGACAGATCGCCAGTCCATCGCAGGGCCAACACAGAGAAACAGACAACCATTCACTCTCACAGTCATACCTAAGGACAATTTTTAGAATCCCCAGTTCGATGCCAGTCATTCATTAATATTCCTGTACATGACATATTGTACTGAAGTATGGGGAAATACATATAAAACAAACATATCCAATCTTTATGCTTCAGAAGAGAGCTATTAGAATAATAAAGCTGATTACAGGGAACCAACAAACCCACTTTTTCTTAAATTAAAAGCTCTCAAGTTGAACAATTTGGTTGACTTTAAAACTGCAGTAATAATGTTTAAAGTGAAGAATTTATCACTGCCCGCAAATATCCAGAAGTTGTTCCAAATAAGGGAGAAGCAATATCATTTCAGAGGAACATGTATATTTCAAAAACCTTCAGTGGGAACTACTACCAAGCAACACTGTGTCTCAGTGCAAGGAGTCAGATTGTGGAACGCTTTTGGACCTGAATTAAAATCATATACAGCGCTTGGACAATTTAAACAAAAACTAATGGAAGAAATACTCCAAACATACAGTATATACAAGATGACATGTAAAATCACATAAAAATTATCATAATCAGCCTGTGTTGTGCTGTTGCTTAGTTTTTTTTGCCATGTTTTGTCTTAGCTTTGTTCTGAATTGTAATCGCTCTTGTTTTGTTTTTCTTTTGAATTCTTGGATGGAATATGGGTGGGCAATATAAGCTGCAGCTTCAGTCATCACCCATTTCGGATAACTTATGTTGAACTGTATAATCAGAGGAGTTATTGTTTAATTTGACCTTGTTAGATTTTTTTCCCCCTTTGTTTTATTATTCTGTTCCTTTCTTTTAACCTATCCAAAATAAAGATTCATTCATTCAGAAGAAGAAACCATCTCTATTGTCATTCAGTCCGTACAGCCAATCATGTACAGTAGAACAAAATTACGTTTCTCCTATCTACAATGTTAATCACATGAAGAATCAGAGGGGTTTCTGCCATACAAGGTGCTGCCACAAACAACTTCTCCTTTCCCAATTCTATTACGCTGAGCACCAAGCTAGAAGGCAGTAAGTACCATTTTTATATGGTCTTTGGTATGACCCGGCTGGGACTTGAACTCCCAACCTCCCGGTTGTGGGGCGGATGCTCTATCAACTACGCCACCATTCCAGTGCTTAAAATTATGCTTAAAACTTTTAAAAGGTCACTAAAACATAATGGAATCACTTTCCAGTAATTTTTTTCTGGATAATGATTTTTATTTAATAGGGCATGTTAAATTAGAAAATCATTTTTGTAAACTGTGATAAATTCTAGCTGATATGGATTGCAGCTTTGAGGAAGTGCATTTCATTGGTGCTGTCAGGCACAAACCTTGTAAGTCTGAAGTGACATTTTTTGGCAAATGAGGAAAACTTTGCATTTTCTCAATCATATTAGTAGCTATGAAATGTATTCATAAAGCTTTTTAAAAATATTAATTATTGGTTTGATATTAGTAAAAAAAAATGCAAAGATGTAAAGCGGGACCAATAATTTTAAAATGGAGATACGAGATTTCCACATGACAGCAATGATGTACAGTGGGGTGAAAAAGTGTTTGCCCCCTTCCTGATTTCTCATTTTTTTTGTATTTGTCACACTTGAATGTTTCAGATCATCAAACAAATTTAAATATTAGACAAAGATAACACAAGTAAACACAAAGTGCAATTTTTAAATGAAGGTGTTTATTATTAAGGGGGAAAAAAATCAAAACCTACATGGCCCATGTGAAAAAGTGATTGCCTCAAACTTAATAACTGGCTGGGCCACCCTTCAAAGATTGAAGAATGAAGATTCAAAGATTTTATTTGTCAATACTACTATACAGTTAGGCCCAAAAATATTTGGACAGTGACACAAGTTTTGTTATTTTAGCTGTTTACGAAAACATATTCAGGAAACAATTATATAATCAATATGGGCTTAAAGTGCAGACTCTCAGCTGTAATTTGAGAGCATTCACATCCAAATTGGAGCAAGGGTTTAGGAATTACAGCTCTTTAATATGTAGCTGCCTCTTTTTCAAGGGACCAAAAGTAATTGGACAACTGACTCAGAAGGCTGCAAAAAAAAAAAATAACAAGGCTGCATGGGCTCTTCCCTCGTTAACCTGTCATCAATTAAGCAGTTAAAGGGTCTGGAGTTGATTCCAGGTGTGGCGTTTGCATTTGTAAGCTGTTGCTGTGAACACACAACATGCGGTCAAAGGAGCTCTCAATGGAGGTGAAACAGACCATCCTGAGGCTGAAAAAAAAAAAGAAATCCATCAGAGAGATAGCAGAAATGTTAGGAGTGGCCAAATCAACAGTTTGGTACATTCTGAGAAAAAAAGAGTGCACTGGTGAGCTTGGGAACTCAAAAAGGCCTGGACGTCCACGGAAGACAACAGTGGTGGATAATCGCAGAATCCTTTCGCAACCCCTTCACAACATCCACTCAAGTGAAGAACACTCTCCAGGAAGTAGGTGTATCAGTATCTAAGTCTACCATAAAGAGAAGACTTCATGAGAATAAATACAAAGGATTCACCACAAGGTGCAAACCATGAATCAGCCTCAAAAATAGAAAGGCCAGAATTGACTTTGCCAAAAAACACCTGAAGAAGCCAGCCCAGTTCTGGAACAGCATTCTTTGGACAGATGAGACTAAGCTCAACCTGTACCAGAATGATGGGAAGAAGAAAGTTTGGAGAAGAATTGGAACAGCTCATGATCCAAAGCACTACATCATCTGTAAAACTTGGTGGAGGCAGTGTGGTGGCATGGGCATGCATGGCTTCCAATGGCACTAGGTCACTTGTGTTTATTGATGATGTGACAAAAGACAGAAGCAGCCGGATGAATTCTGAAGTGTATACGGATATACTTTCTGCTCAGATTCAGCCAAATGCAGCAAAGTTGATTGGACGGCGCTTCACCAATGATCCAAAACATACTGCAAAAGCAACCCAGGAGTTTTTTAAAGCAAAGAAGTAGAATATTCTGCAATGGCCGAGTCAATCACCAGATCTCAACCCAATCGAGCATGAATTTCACTTGCTCAAGACAAAACTTAGGCAGAAAGACCCACAAACAAGCAACAACTGAAGACAGCTGCAATAAAGGCCTGGCAAAGCATCACAAAGGAGGAAACCCAGCGTTTGGTGATGTCCATGGATTCCAGACTTCAGGCAGTCATTGCCTGCAAAGGATTCTCAACAAAATATTGAAAAGTAACATTTTACTTAGGGTTATGTTTATTTGTCCAATTACTTTTGAGCCCCTGAAATGAGGAGCGTTTGTATAAAAATAGCTACAATTCCTACATGTTTAATCATATATTTTTGTTCAACCCCTTGAATTAAACCTTAAAGTCTGCACTTCAGTTCTGTTGTAGTTGTTTCATTTCAAATTTAATGTGGTGGCATGCAGAGCCCAAATCATGAAGATTGTGTCACTGTCCAAATATTTCTGGGCCTAACTGTATGTACAGGACATACAGGAAAACTGAAATGGTGTTTCTCTCTTCAGTGGTATGCACAATACAATAAAGAAAAAGGAATAAGGCTGGAAAAACAACAGCAGTCTATGTACAGTAATGCTACCCGTAGTGCAAATGGTAACAAAAGATAGACCCATACTTCCCATAGTGCAAATAAAAATAAGCATTGAACGATGAGACCCAGCAATCTTATACAGTGGTACCTCTACTTACGAATTTAATTCGTTCCGGAAGAATTCTCGTAACGTGAAAAATTCGTAAGTAGAGGCGCGTTTTACATGTAAATGCCGTAATCCGTTCCAAGCCCCCAAAATTCGGGCATAAATTTTTTATAAATCGTAAAAACGCATCAAAACATGTAACAAATACATGTTACAATTAGATTACTGCACAATAAACATAAAATGAGAGTTTAAAATGAGAGAGAGAATAATAAAAGAGAATAATAAAAGAGAAAGAATAATAAAAATTATGTTCATTTACCCTTTAACTGCTATCGTCGACGTCGTCACCTTTTGCCTTCTTTGGTTCATGTTCTGATCCAAGGACGTTGGCTTTTGTCGGCTTGTAAGTGCTTCGTTTTGTTTTAATACCGTGCTGATCGTTGATGTATTACGGCCATATTCTTTGGCGAGATCAACCAAACGCATAAAGTTTTGGAAAAAAAAGCAAACTTCGTGGCCAATGGGATACCAGGAAGATGCTAGGCGATAGCCAATGGCAGAGCAGCTACAGGTATGTTTACGTTCGGTAAACTACGGAAGCTGCGAGGAGCGCGTACTTTTTTGCCTTTCGTATCCTGAAATTTCGTTCGTAACTAGAGGCAATATTTTCCCGTTGAGGCGTCTCGTAACCTGAAAATTCCGTATGTAGAGACGTTCGTAAGTAGAGGTACCACTGTATACAGAAATTAGAGCAGTAATACTTGTAGTACCAAGTTCAGTGCGGTAGTGTAGGTGCAGATAGTAACAGATAGGACTACACATGATCAGTATTGCAATGACAGACAGACAGCAGCAGATATGGCATTTGTGCAAATAGTTGCAGTATTTCTGTCATGTGCCAGTCTTTCTGTGCCAACAGCTGAGGTGGTTATTGTGTGGGTGAGTGCGTTAAGGTCCGGGGGAGTGGGGGGGGGGGACCAGAGTTCAGAGTCCTCATGGTCCTCATGGTCTGATGAACAAAGCAGTCTTGTGAAGGGGGCCAGAGGCACCAGTACCTTTCCCCAAGGGCAGGTGGTTGACGAGGGAGTGGGAGGTGTGGGAGGTGTCGCCTGCAACGTTGATGGCTCTGCGGGTGAGGTAGATGTCCGGGGGGGGGGGGGGCAGAGGGTCATTGATGATCTTGCTGGCTGCTTTCACTGTGCGTTGTAGTGTCTTCCGGCAGGAGGCAGTGCAGCTTCCATACCACACAGTGATGCAGCTGGTGAGGATGCGCTCAATGGTGCCCCGGTAGAATGAGCACATGATGGGGGTGGGACTCATGCTCTCCTCAGTTTGCGGAGGAAATGGAGGCGAGATTGAGCCTTCTTGACCAGTGATGTGGTGTTGTTGGACTAGGAGAGGTCCTCAGAGATGTGCTCCCTCAGGAACTTGGTTCTGCTCACCCTCTCCACAGCTGCTCCATCGATGATCAGAGGGGGGATGCTGTGTGTCCCCTCCTGAAGTTGACCACAATCTCCTTGGTTTTTCACATGTTCAGGAAGAGGTTATTGGCCTTTACACCACTGGACCAGTTGGCTCACCTCATTTCTGCTGTTGTCCTCCTCATTGTTGGTGATGAGGCCCACCACCGTCGCATCATCAGCAAACTTGATGTTGTGGTTGGTGTTGTAGGCTGGTATACAGTCATGGGTCAGCAGGGTGTTAGCAGCAACAACTGAAATAAATCGTTTGCAATAACTGGCAATGAGTCTTTTATTGCTCTGTGGAGGAATTTTGGCCCACTCATTTTTGCAGAATTGTTGTAATTCAGCCACATTGGAGGGTTTTTGAGCATGAACCGCCTTTTTAAGGTCATACCACAGCATCTCAATCGGATTCAGGTCAGGACTTTGACTAGGCCACTCCAAAGTCTTCATTTTGTTTTTCTTAAGCCATTCAGAGGTGGACTTGCTGGTGTGTTTTGGATCATTGTCCTGCTGCTGAACCCAAGTGCGCTTCAGCTTGAGGTCTTGTACAGATGGCCGGACATTCTCCTTCAGGATTTTTTGGTAGACAGCAGAATTCATGGTTTCATTTACCACAATAAGTCTTCCAGGTCCTGAAGCAGCAAAACAGCCCCAGACCATCACACTACCACCACCACCACCACCACCATATTTTACTGTTGGTATGATGTTCCTTTTCTGAAATGTTGTTACTTTTACGCTGGATGTAATGGGACACACACCTTCCTAAAAGTTCAACTTTTGTCTCATCAGTCCACAGATTATTTTCCCAAAAGTCTTGGGGACGTCAATATGTTTTCTGGCACAACTGAGATGAGCCTTTATGTTGTTTTTGCTCAGCAGTGGTTTTCGTCTTGGATCTCTGCCATGCAGACCATTTTTGCTCAGTCTCTTTCTTATGGTGGAGTCATGCTGGTTGGCATCCTTTTATCTCGGGAGACAATGGAATCTGCACACGTCAGTCAGTAGTTGTTTTGCAGCGCCGGCTGTGGCTGTAAAGTCCGATGTGGGATCGGCAGCTTCGCTGACACTTGCTGCAGATGTAATCGGTAGTGAGGGCAGTGGGGACAATGGGGACAGTGGGGATGGACTGGAGCTTCTGCTACCGGCGGGTCCTCTTCTCCTCATGTAGAATCTCTCTCTCCTCCTCAGCCCGCTGGACTCCAGCCTTGATAGTGGAATGCCACTGTGTGCGGTTTGAGGTCGCTTGCTCGAGGTTTGCTGGGTTGATGCCACAGGCCTTCAGGTCACGTTTGCAGGTGTCCTTGAAGCACAGAACCGGCCTTCCGGTCGGTCGCTTTCTTGTGGCAAGCTCCCCATATAGGACGTCTTTGGGGATGCGACCATCGTCCATCCTGCACATGTGGCCAATCCATTGCAGGGGTCTCTGAGTGAGGATGGCGAACATACTTGGCACCTCTGCCTGGGAGAGCACACTTTTGTTTGTGACGCGATCACGCCAGGTGATGCCCAGAAGTCATCTGAGGCAGTGCAGGTGAAAGGCATTCAGTCTTTGCTCTTGCCGGGAGTAAAGAGTCCAGGCTTTGCTGCTGTAAGGTACTCAGCACACATGCTTGGTACACCTTTATCTTGGTGTTGAGTGTCAGCAAGTTGTTGTCCCACACTCTCTTTGCAAGGCGAGCCATGGTGGTTGCTGCTTTGCCTATCCTCGTGTTAAGTTCAGCATCCAAGGAAAGGTTGCTGGAGATGGTGGAGCCCAAGTAAGTAAAGTTTTCAACCACCTCCAGAGTGTGGTCACCAATGGTGATTGCAGGGAGGATGCTGACATCCTGTCCCATGATGTTTGCCTTTTTGAGGCTGATGGTGAGGCCAAACTCATTGCATGCCTCCACGAAGCTGGTGATGAGTCGCTGCAGGGCATTCTCAGTGTGAGCGATAAGGGCGGCGTCATTTGCGAAGAGCATCGCCCTGATCAGGACTCTACGCACCTTTGTCTTGGCTTTGAGGCGGGTGAGGTTAAACAAGTTCCCATCGCTCCGGGTGTGGAGGAAGACACCATCGTCTGACTCGCGGAAGGCGTAGCGCAAGAGCAGGGAGAAGAAGATGCCAAA
The DNA here is from genome assembly GCA_020510985.1 of Pholidichthys leucotaenia. Taxonomy (NCBI): domain Eukaryota; kingdom Metazoa; phylum Chordata; class Actinopteri; order Cichliformes; family Pholidichthyidae; genus Pholidichthys; species Pholidichthys leucotaenia. The sequence goes on from CM035843.1 coordinate 45,477,889, forward strand.
GAGTGTTGGGGCCAGGACACAGCCTTGTTTCACACCGCTTTTGATTGGGAAGGGGTCCGAAGATGATCCGTCATGCTGAACTGTGCCAGTCATGTTGTCATGAAAGGAAGTGATCATCCTCAGGAGCTTGGGGGGGGGGGGCAACCAATCCTGTGTAAGAGGGTGAAGAGGCCCGACCGAGTGACCAGGTCAAAGGCCTTGGTCAAGTCCATGAAGGCCAGATACAAGGGGCGTCTCTGTTCGCGACACTTCTCCTGCAGCTGCCTGAGAGAGAACACCATGTTGATCGTCGACCGCTTTACTTGAAACCCGCATTGGGACTCTGGGTACACACACTCGGCCAATAGTTGGAGACGATTGAGGATGACACGAGCAAAAGCTTTCCCCACAATGTTTAGGAGGGAGATTCCGCGATAATTATTGCAGTCACAATGGTCGCCTTTATTTTTGTAGAGAGTGATGATCTTTGCATCCCGCATGTCTTGGGGAATGGTGCCCTCTTCCCAGCATTGTAGCAGGAGGTCATGGAGGTGACCCAGGAGGGCGCTCTCCTTCCCCGCCTTGATGACCTCTGGTGGAATACCATCATTACCTGGTGCTTTCTCACAGGCCAGGGTGTCGATAGCCTTCCTGAGTTTGCCGATGGTAGGTGGTGTATCGAGCTCCTCCATGATGGGCAGAGGAATGATGCTCTCAATCGCTATGTTGGTAACGACGTTCTCTCTTGCATACAGCTCTTGATAGTGCTCGGCCCATCTCTCCATCTGCTTGCTGCGATCCGTGATGATATCGCCCGAGGTGGACTTGAGGGGAGCGATCTTGATGGCACTAGGACCAAAAGCTTTCTTCATACCCTCGTACATGGCACGGATGTTACCACAGTCAGCAGAGGTCTGGATGTTGCTGCACAGCTTCAGCCAGTAGTCATTTGCGCACTTACGAGCAATCCGCTTGGCACTGTTTCTGGCTTCTCTGTAGGCGGCCAGTGTCTTCTCAGAAGGCTGCCTCTTGTACTCAAGTAATGCAGCACGCTTTGCGGTGGTGACAGGCTCCATCTCCTCTATCCCGGCCTCAAACCAGTCCTCACTCTTCATCGCTCTCTTCCCGAAGGTGTCCAATGCAACTTCGTACACAGCATCACGGATGAAGTCCCAGCGAGCCGTAGCACTGCCTGTAGGGCAATCCTTGAGGGCCTTGTCAATAGCTTCGCCAAAGCTATTGACAAGTTCTGGTTTTGACACACTGGCTGCATTGATCCGAAGACGATCCTTCTGCTTTGCACGATGGATTCGTTTGGGCCGAAGACGTACCTTACAGCTGACCAGAGAGTGGTCAGTGTCACAGTCAGCACTATGGTAAGTGCGAGTGATAAGGATGTTGTTCAGCAAGGTTCTCCTGGCGATGACAAAGTCCAGTAGGTGCCAGTGCTTGGACCTGGGGTGTCTCCAAGACACTCTGGGGTGGAGCTTAGTGGAGAAGAAGGTGTTGGTGATGCACAGGTTGTGAAAGGAGCACATCTCAAGTAGACGCTGACCGTTTTCATTGAGCTTGCCGACTCCAAAATGCCCCAAGCAATGTGGCCAGGAGTTGTGGTCTGCACCCACCCGGGCATTGAAGTCACCGAGCAGGAGCAGATTTTCATTAGATGGAATCTCTCTGATCCTAGCCTCGAGCTCAGTGTAGAATTCGTCTTTGGCCTCTGCTGTGGAGCAGAGTGTGGGGGCGTAAATGCTAAAGATATTTGCTGGTCCCATGGAGGTCATGAGGCGGAGAGAGAGGATGCGCTCGGTCCCTCGGAAAAGAGGTTCTACTGACGAGAGGAGGGAGTTGCGCACTGCAAAGCCAGTCCCATGTAGACGGTGCTCGTCTAGCTCCAGTCCCTGCCAGAAGAAGGTGTACTCCTTCTCCTTAAGCCTGCTGCTGGAGGGAAGACGTGTCTCCTGAAGGGCTGCGATGTTGAGCTTAGAAAGCTCGCGATCGATGATGGCGGTTTTCCTGGCATCGTCAACTAACTGGAGATCATCAGAGAGGCCAGGACACATTGTTCTGATGTTCCAGGTCGCCAGCCGTAGGGCTGGCGGTTTCTTGATATTACGTTTACCTGGTGCGAGGTTTACAGTCTGCTTTTCGGGTTTTGCCCCAAGCACCCATTGGAGCAGGCAGACTGTGGCGAGTCAACACGTAACTGGCTGGGGGCTGCCCAGCTTAAGGCGGGCGGTAGTTGACTAGTGAGATACGATGATCCCTCCCACCGTCAGAGACAACCCGTAGCGCATGAGCTTACGCCAATACGCTCTGGGGTTATCACTCGTGAGTCATGCACACTGACCTTAACTGAGGCAAGTGAGGCTTGCAGTTCTTTGGATGTTGTTGTGGGGTTTTTTGTGACCTCTCGGATGAGTCATTGCTGTGCTCTTGGGGTAATTTTGGTCAGCCAGCCACTCCAGGGAAGGGTCACCACTGTTCCATGTTTTTGCCATTTATAGATAATGTCTCTCACTGTGAGTTCGCTGGAGTCCCAAAGCTTTAGACATGGCTTTATAACCTTTTCCAGACTGATAGATCTCAATTACTTTGTTTCTCATTTGTTTGTGAATTTCTTTGGATCACAGCATGATATCTAGCTTTTGAGGATCTTTTGGTCTACTTCACTTTGTCAGGCAGGTCCTATTTAAGTGATTTCTTGACTGAGAACAGGTGTGGCAGTAATCAGGCCTGGGTGTGGCAATCACTTTCACACAGGGCCATCCCATGTACGTTTGAGTGTTTTTTTACCCTTAATAATAAACACCTTCAATTATAAACTGCATTTTGTGTTTACTTGTGTTATCTTTGTCTAATATTTAAATTTGTTTGATCTGAAACATTTTAGTGTGACAAAAATACAAAAACATGAGAAATCAGTAAGGGGGCAAACACTTTTTCACACCACTGTATAAATGGAATCAGTTTAATAGAGAGGAGAATACAGTTTGGTTTCTTATATTAAGGTAACTCGTGAAGGAATAACTAAAAAGATAGTAACAGTGAAACATTCAATGCACAAAGCATGCGCTAGTTAGCCATTTAGCTAAAGTGACATAACGTAAACTGACCGATTCAACATTAACAAAACACTTAAGTATCTTCTTACTGCTATCAACTTTGCACTCAAGAACATGCTGTGTTACAGTGAAGTTTTATTTATCTTAACATGGTTCATTTTACTTGGAGTTGAGCAAACAGACTGGGATGGTGGTTCCAGAGATGAGTGTGCAAATTGGTTGTGTTGCTTCGAGAGACAGACACTTTCCTCCGGTAGGTTGTGTAGGTGGGCAGCTCATCTCCATGTTCATCTGGTGTCTGGAATCCACAATAATTCTAGGCCTCGGATGACTCCTGGGCGGCCATGATGTCAGTGACGTTAAAAGGTTAAGAGCTTTGGTAGACTTGATATCAGACAGGCTCCTCCTGGTGGTAACAGTTCAGAATGCATGAAGAAGCCAGTAGTGTACTTCAGCCAATGAGAGGAACGGCTTTCTGAGCTCTCTGATGCAAGGATACGGGTGATTATTGTGATGAACAGTGATTTGAGATAATAGAAATTCTTTGCACTGAATTTATTGCATGTGTTTTGATCATGATAAACAATAATATCGCATATTGTCCAACTTCAATTACATACAAAGAGTACTATAAACATTAATACATAAAATGTCATAAAAAATATTATTCTTTTTCTCCAATCCAACACCTTACTTAGTTTGTATAATTTAACAACTCCTTAGTTCACTTTTACACTTTTAGTCCACTCAAAATTCACTTATAATGGGGTCTAAAATGTCTTTTGTCATAAGAGCTCAAGAATTTCAAGCATACAGTGGTGCTGTTTTTTTTAGATAAGGCAAGCACACTGCATTGTAAAGGATGCTCAGTTTTTGCAACAGGTCACACTCCAGCTCACCTATTTATACCAGTGGGATTTGACAATTTTCATTTAACTCCATTAACCTCATACTGTGAATCATTATTTGGTGTAACCTAAATTAGAGCCAGTGGTAGCAGCTGATCAAATAAAATAACTTATGCCTGCTGGGGGTTTTTTTTCTTTGAAAAGCTGTATCGTCTTACCAATATTTTGTTGCTTTTATATCCAGTAATAGTTGAAATGAATTGTTGGGGCAGTAAGAGAACATAAAGTAAGATGACGAAGGTCAAGGTTTTAGCATGTGTCATTTTAACCTTTAGGATGTTAATAATTCTTAAATTTGACTGCACACCTGTGGATTCCTTATTACCACAACTGGAATGAAAAATAAAATGACACTGAAGTGTTTTCACCACAAAGTACTGCAACTTTCCTTTAGAAAAAGTATCGGTAGAGCAAATTGTGTCATTTGAAGGCCTTTCTTTGTCGTGTTGTTATGGTCTTGACCCAGCTAGAACTGGTTAAGCATCAGTGGTCACTTGTGATATGACCGGTCACACACACCCGTTACTGAAGTCCCTACTCTGGAGTAGAAGTTAATAAGGTTCATGAAAAGGGATTCTAAGGAACAAGAGTGGACCTCTTGGTACTCTTGATGAGATAGTGCAACAAAAGAGTAATTAATAACCTCTGAAGTCCCTGGTCCTCAAAAGGTTCCTGCAGTGGAAATATACCTTTGAGAAAATTCTTTGCTGTAGAAGAAAGGACTTTCACAGTTTAGGGCGAGAGGTCATGTGAAGATAGTAACTGTGTAAAATTAAAAGAAATAAATAACTGTAAGCTTACCACCAGTCACACATGTCAGGGTTTCTACATTTATAACTCATTTAAGAGCTGGACGCCTTCTGTCTTCTATTATCTCCACTTTCAAGTTGAGATACAGTCCAATCTTTGTGTCATAGCAGATGTTTTTCTTGGGAAACTTGTATTTGACTTTTCCAGCATGACTAATCATGAGTCATTTTTAACACTATGCTGTTGATGAGACTCTTGTTCATGCAGTGACCCCATCAGTGATGTTTCTTGACACAGTAGATTGACCATTTATGCTTATTCTGCATCTACCAGCTTTGACTTGCCTGTCCTCCTTAGCGGGGGTTTCATCAGCCTGATGTAAACACTGATTGCATACAGTAGATACATGCGTCATACTTGTTCATGCTGCTGTTGTCAGATGTGGCTTTTTCACTCACTAGTCAGTGATGAAATTAAAGATGGGTGAGTTTGACTGGCTGTGTACAGTCTACTCTCACCATCTCGCCTCAGTGTGAAAATTGACTAAAGTTGGCTCATATTTATTACTCCTTGTGAATGTGTTGCAAGCTGCGTAGAATGTATGAATCACACTGATAACATAACTTCCTTGTAATCCAGACACACCAAAACCTACACACTAGGCCTGAAGGCAAGAGGTTTGGGGTATAGAATGCTGGGAGCACAGTTTTATGGTGGGATACAGCTCCTTTCTCCCAGCCTCACTTTCCCACTTGGATGCCATCCATCAAACTGAAGGAGTTCTGCCTCCTTTTCTCATGCTGGTACAATAAAATCTGGCCACTCCTCTCTGTTGTTTTGGGTGATTAGAGGTCAAAGAGGTAGAACAGCTCAAAGGGGTCATTTTGCCCCCCTGTTTTCCCTGCACTGGGCAAATACCTTCAATGTGTTTGCTTTATTTTCACACATAAGTTGTGATGAACTGTATAAAGCATGTTACAATTTTTAGCCAAATGAACAGTATGTCATGAAATTCAAGTCTCAAATTGCTCAATATACCTACTTGTGCTAATTTGCTGGTTTAGCAGAATGTTTATAAATTCAGATCTTAAAATTAGTTTTATACCACCAGTAATCTCGCGGAGAAATATTAATTGTACAAAAGCTTAAGCAAGTGATGGGCAATTTATGTTTTTTTTTTTTTTTTTTTTAATTTAAGTTTTTGTAAAGGGTATACAGGTCGTTACAGCAATGCATTGTTTACATTTTCATCACATGTTCCCTTATTTTCTGATATCTGACAACATTGGAAGAATAATTCTTACAACACCCCTTTTTTTTTTTTAAAAGTGAAAGAAAAAGTGAAATTAAAGAGAAAAAAAAAAGAAAAAAACAAAAAAAAACCCCAAATAAACCAGCAAAAAACAAACAAAAAGAAAAAGTAAGTAAATAAAGGTAAAAGAGCATCTGAGTAGTGTTGGAACAAAGAGCGGAACCATTATTGAAATGGTATTTGTCAAAAATTAGATCTAATGGAAGACACATATGCGATCCAGGGTTGCCAAAAGTTCATGAACCCATCCATGTCCTGTCTCAGTGCAAATGTCAACTTTTCCATCGAGTAAATGTCTTGGATCACGTTAATCCAATATTCAGGTGTAGGACAGTCCTTCAACATCCATTTTTTAGTTAGAGCTTTTTTGCTTGCCAATATTAAAACATTGAATAAGTATTTTTCTCCTCGTCTTTCCAGTGAGTCCGGTAGTAAACCCAAATACAAAGTTACAAAAGAAAAGGGAACTGTTATTTTGAATATTTTCCCCAATATTGTCTGTACATTGGTCCAATATTGGTGGATAACTGGGCATGACCAAAACACATGAAAATGATTTGCAGTCTTTTCACCACACAAGCGCCAACAGTTCAACCCCTTGTGGGTAAATTTGTTTTGTGCAGGTGTTCTGAAAAATCTTACCAAGTTTTTCCATCCAAATTCTCTCCACTGCAGGGATGAGGTACTTTTCCATTGCTGTTTATTTAGCTTTTCCCATATTTCCAGTTGTAAAGTGAAATTCCCCTCTTTTTCCCATCTCTCTTTTATATATGATGTGTTGTCTCCTTTTAAGTCTTGAAGACCTTGGTATATTTTAGAAATGTATCTGATCCCTGGGATCCCTTTATATGCCATTAAGAAGACCTTCAGAACACCTGACTGGGCCCTTTCCAAATCCTCCTTTTTAAGTATATTGTTCATGTGGTGTCTAAGCTGGAAGAACCTGTAAAGGTCTTGATTTATTAGGCCTTGTTTTTTCAAATCTTCAAAACTTCTTAAAATTTGCCCTTTAAAAAAATCGTAATATTTTATCAGCCCTTTCTCCTTCCATTTTTTAAATCTGGTGTCTGTTTTATTAGGAGTAAAGTCTTGATCATAGGCAATCCATTGCAGAAGTCGATAGGGCTCTTTAGTTTGATTCTCTCTGACTATCTTAAACCAAATTTTTAGCGGGGTCTCTGTCCACGGGTTAGTGTTATTCAAAAGCTTAGGTAAGGCATTGTTCCCTATTATCGCCTGTAGGGGGATGTCACTTGTTATTTGGCATTCGATCTCCTTCCATTGTGCAGTGTAGACTGGGTTACATATCTCTACTAAAGTTTTAATTTGTGCAGCTTTAAAGTAGTCCCTGATATTTGGCAGCGCGAGCCCACTTTTGTCTTTGTTTAGCTGTAAGGTTCTATATCTGATTCTAGGTCTCTTGCCCTGCCATATGAATCTTGAGATCCTTCTGTCCAGCTCCTGCCATGTTTTTTTGGGAGGTTCTACCGGTATTGTTTGGAAAAGGTATAGAAGACGTGGAAGTATATTCATTTTGACTGCTTCAATTCTTTGTGCAGTACCCAAGAATGGTATCATATTCCATCTTGCTAGGTCAGATTTTATTTTTGTCACCAGTGGATCATAGTTTAGTGATATAATTTTGTTGAGTTGTTTCGGGATATTGACCCCCAGATATTTCATAGATTCCGACTCCCAGTTAGTTTTGAGTTTGCTTAGTGAATAATGATTTGGATCATAGTTGAATGTTAAAATTTGGGTTTTATGCATGTTTAATTTGTACCCCGATAAATCTCCATACTCTGAAAAAACTGAGGTTAGTTCTGGTAAAGAAGTGTCCGGCTGCCCTAGGTATATTAAAATGTCATCAGCAAAGAGTGCTATTTTATGTTCCTTCTGACCAAGTGTAATACCTTGAATTTTTTGATTTTGTCTTATCCATTGGCTCAGAGGTTCTATGAAGATTGCAAAGAGCAGTGGAGACAGGGGGCAGCCCTGACGACATCCTCTTTCCAGTTCAAAAGATGATGATAAATTACCGTTAATCCTTATTTTAGCTGTTGGTTTTTTATATAATGCCTGGATAGTTCTAATGAAGTTGTTATGAAAATTGAAACTGGATAAGATTCTATATAGAAAAGACCAGTCAACCGAATCGAATGCTTTTTCAGCATCTAGTCCCAATATGACTGCATTTAAGTTATATTTTTTTATATGATGAATTATGTGTAAAGTGCGTCGAATGTTGTCTTGTGTCTGTCTTTGTCTTATAAAACCTGTTTGGTCTAAATGAATTAGGTCTGTCAGTATATTTTCTAACCTTTTGGCAAGGATAATGGTAAAAAGCTTATAGTCCTGATTTAACACACTGATTAGTCTGTAGTTGGAGCACTCTAGTTTATCCTTTTTAGGTTTAGGTATAACTGCAATGACCCCTTCTCTCCAGGAGGGGGGGGGGATTTCCCCTGTGTGGAGGACATAATTAAATGTTTTCAGGAGGAGAGGAGATAGTTGCTGTTTAAAGGTTTTGTACCATTCTGCTGTATAGCCATCAGCTCCTGGGGATTTGTTAGCTTTAAGTTTCATAATTGCTTTTTCCAATTCTTTAGGTTGTATTTCTGACAGTAGTGTTTTATTTTGTGACTCCGTAAGTTGGGGAAGGTTTAATGTGTTTAGGAATGCCTCGGATGCGTTTTTATGTTTTTTGTGGGAGTATAAGTTCTTATAGTAATTCTCGAAGCTTTTAAGAATATCCTGAATTCTGAATTTTATTTCCTTTGATACTGGGTCTCTGATTTTGTGGATTGCTCTTTCTGTTTGATGTTTCCTCAATTTATAGGCTAGCAATTTTGCCGATTTACTGCCTGCTTCATAGTATTTTTGTTTCAAAAATGTAAGTTTCTTCTGGATTTCTATTGTGTAGATCTCATTTATTTGGTTTTTAATTTCCTTAATCTTGAGCGAGTCAGTAGAATGAGTGTTGCCTTTGTGTTCTTTTTCTAGGTTCCTAAGTTCTGACTCTAATGTGGATAGTTTTTCTTGTCTTAGTTTCTTTTGGGTTGCCAGTTTTGCAATAATCTTTCCTCTTATTACAGCTTTGCATGCATCCCACAGTATTAAAGGGGATACTTCTCCATTATCGTTTTCTTCCAAATATCTGAGAATATTTGATTCCATTTCATCTTTCAGTGGTCCTTTCAGGACATTTGAATTTAACCTCCAAGAAAATGTATTATTTGTGTATTTTTGGATATTTAAGTCCATGTAGATCGGACTGTGGTCAGAGAGATCCATCAGTCCTATTTTACATGTTTCTACTCTTCCAATGTCTCTATTAAACATAAAAAAATAGTCAATCCTTGAGTAAGATGAATGTGGAGTTGAGTAAAATGTATAGTCTTTTACACTGGGGTTGAGTTCCCTCCACACATCACAGATTCCCATTTCTTTTAGTAGCATCCGAGTCTTCCTGCTTTGGGTGTTATTTTGATGTGGAGAATTACCAGAAGCATCCCAGTATGGATTCAGTCTAAGATTGAAGTCCCCACCACATATCACTAAACCTTGAGCTTTAGTTATCATTAGGTCAAATACATTTTTATAAAATTTCCAGTTAGCCCCTGGGGGAGCATACACATTCAGCAGGGTGATATCTTCTCCCTCTAGCCGCCCAGTTACCAAACTGTATCTCCCTTCTTTATCTTTGTGTTCTGATTTTTTTTCAAATGTAATTTTGGTTGATATCAATGTCGCTACTCCCCTCCTCCTCCCTGACTTATATGAAGATGAAGAGATCATTTTAAACCCTTGTCTACTGAGTTTATTGTGCTCCACGTCTGTTAGGTGGGTTTCTTGTAAAAATATTATTCCTGCTTTGTCTTTTTTCATTTTGCCTAGAATCTTGGATCTTTTAACTGGATTCAGGATTCCTTTTACATTATATGAAATTATTTTGGTTACACCCTGTTTCTCCATTGTGTTGTTTTGTTTAGTATAACTGTGTGGTGGCCCTCTTTTGTGCTACTCAGAAACTGAAAGAACATTAAGAACAAGAAAAACATTAAGAACATAGTGTATAAAACTTTAAAACAAAAAACTGTCAAAAGAACTTCCTGAGCTGAGGTCTTTTTAAAGACCCTGGAAGAGCCTTGATGGAGTGAAGGCTCTGAGGGGAATTCCTCAAACTCTGTTACGTGTTGAGGGCCCTCTCTTACCCCTGTAAGTTGTCCCATGCTTTTAACGTGAGTTTCAGAACCCAATCCGAACTTGTAATGATTTTTTTTTTCCTTTTATGCCTATACCCTGTGAAATTGTGTGCACTCTCCCACCCCCATCACATCAAACATTCACGCAAAAACAGTATTTGTTAGTGTGAGGAGAACATGTGGATTACTGTCACATTTCTATTTTAACAAGTTTTATTATTTTTTTTTTTTTTATTAAAAAGACTTATTTGTTTCAAATATTATGACTGTTCCATGAAATGTTTTACCACATGCTGAATACGCATCTCCTTTAATGTTTGTTACCTTGTATGAGGGGGGTTGGATGTGCAGATTGATTAAAAAAAAAAAAATGGTCGCTATTCCAACCTGAAAACGGACAGTTTATCCGCGACGCTCTGGCGCTGGGTTTCCCGCTGCTGGCCCGTGGATTTTGAAGGTCTTTGTGTTGTCCATGTTTGCGCTTTGATCTTCTCACTCGGGTCTGCTGCGGGTTTAAATACCGTTACCGGGAGCCCTCTTCTCGCCATATCAGCTGTTGCTTCTTCCGCCGAATTATAGAGACATGTTTCTTCGCCGTAGAAGACCCTTAACTTCGCAGGAAATGGTGTCTGAAAGCGCAGTTTCTTCTCTCTTAGCACCTTTTTCGCGTCATTGTATTCCCTGCGCTTTTTAAGGACCTCCAGGGCGTAATCGTGTTCCACGAAGACTTTTCTCTCCTGGTGCATAAATCCTTTTTTCTGCCAAGCCAGTCTTACAATCTCTTGTTTTATTTTGAAATTGGAAAATCTTACCAACACCGAATGTGGGGGCGCTTCCGCCGCCGGCCTAGCGGCTAATGAACGGTGTGCCTTTTCTATGTTTAAGTCGGTGGTTTGTGGAATATCCAATTTCTCTCTTAGTAAAGATTCCACGCATTCTGCCATTGAGTTAAAACCGTTTTCGGCTCCTTCTATCAGACCATGGATTCTTATATTGTCTCTTCTCTGTCTTCCTTCTTGGTTGGCTAGCTTAGCCGCTATAGATGCCTGTCTTTTGCGTAGGTCCAGCACAGAATCTTCAAGCACTTTTATTCGTTCCTCTGCTTCCAAGATTCGGTTCTCGGTCTGGTCCACTCTGCTGTTTGTCCTTTTCAGTTCGTCTCTGAATTCCCGAAATTCGGCCGTAATCTCTCGGCGAAATCGTCGTAGCTCTTCAAATAGTGATTTCAGGCTAACCTTTTTGTTAGCTACCACCAGTTCCTCGTCTTCTGAACGGAGATCTTCCGGTTCAGATTCTCTGGCCGATACGTGTCCTGGCCCGGAGAATTTCAGTTTCTTCTGTTTTCCTTTAGACATGATGATTTTGTCTTTTGATTTTCACTCCTCCAAAAATCCGTTAAGTTTGATTTTCAAGGTGTTATCTTGGATTGGGTCTGAGAGCTTCAGTGTTAAGCTGCAGTCGCCATGGCGTCCAGACCGGAAGTCCGGGCAATTTATGTTTTATGCATTTGACTATAAGCAGCAACATTGATATCATTACTGACAGTGAGCTGTGTGTTGTTTGGACTTGTCAAGAAACGCTTAACTTCTTTAAAACCACTTACCATTCCAGCCAGTGTCCAGCCAATGTAAAACGTCCCACGGGTGGGACACTGGAATGGTAAGAGGTTTAAGGCTAACACATGCAGCTGGAGATGCCAAGCTGAAGTCATCATTCTGTAAGCATGTCAGTCTTTATAGACACTCCGTTATCAAGGCATAGGTATTTTTAAATGGAGTAAAGGGAGATGTCTGCAAGGACTGGAGAAGATGAAATGTCTTGTTGTAAACTTCAATGATGATTCATTATCTGTGCTGACTTCTTTTAATTTGTGGGAGGAGATGATAATTTATTTCTCTTGGCAACATTTAACAAGTGACTGCATGACCCAAGCAAGGCTTAGATGTAATTATTATAAATGGTGACACTGTGGAGTTGATATCCCAGTTTTAAGTGCAATCAGCAATACATCAATATATCTGATTATCTGAAAGTTAAAATGAGCAACCATTAGATTAACATTTAAATTTGTTTATTATAGATTCTTTAATGTTTTTTTTTAAAATTTTGCTGTTGAATGTCATATTGATGTTTTAATTACTCAAGTGTCTATCAGCAGCATCAAGTTGCTTAACTTCTTCTAATATCTTTTTTTGGATATCTTCACAGGCTTAATTGTTTTTTGACTTAATAGTCCTCATAGTTGCTAAGCAGCTCAAAAACACTGCTTAAAAGCTTTTGGTCATACTGTATTGACTTCTCTTCCTTCCTTTAAAAGGCGGAGGACTAAACTTGTGTAAAATCTGCTCCGCAACATCTCATGGAAACGAGTGGGAGAGAAGACCTTGATTAAAACTATAATTGCAAGACAGCTCAGCATATGTTGGTCTTGACTTGGTGGCTGTGGACTGGAGGCAACTTTAAAACAGTCAAGGAAACTTGGTCCCCATGCCAGACACCACTACAGTCATTAGCTTTCCTTTGGGATCTCTCCATTGCCAAGACCACAGAAGTGCACGCAGTTTGCTAATTTAGTCTCCCCATCTTGTGCTCCTCCTAGATCCTTCCTCCTCCTCTTCCTCCTCCTTCCCTCTTGCCTTGCCTCAAGTCCCTCTTTGAGGAATCTGTTTGGGATTGGCCATTTTAATCCTTTTTAAGTGCTTTTTATGGTCTGCCATTCCACAAGTTGGATGCTGTGGCCTGCTGCCTTTGATGTTCACATTTTCGTAGAAAAGGGTAACTATAACTGGGAAACAGACGGCGAGACCCTCTACAGATGCACACATTTGAGACTGACACTTATGAAGTCCAAATCTTATAGGTTGCAGTATTTTTTACAGGAATTGATATATTTGTGTTTGCGGCTCTCTGATTCTTTTATGGGTAAATATAGACTTTCATGATAACAGCTTTAGTGTTGACTTTTGTAACAGCCTTACAAGCTTTAAACCAAAGGAAAAAATAAAGCAAATTACATTTATTGTTAATTTTTCATCTTTACCTTGTCCCCCGTCTTATAAGTCTGCTATGGAAACAGTGTATATGTGGCAAAATGTGACAGTCCATTGTGCCCATAAGTAAAGCTGCAGTCACATGTATGCATTCCAGGCTTCAACACTCATGCTTTATATTTAATTAGGGCTGAGCAATAAATCAGTTTGAAATTGAATTTCTTTGGCTTGGACAATGTCAAAAAATGAATATCGTGAAAATCATTTCACCTTCATTCTGAAAAAGGTGAAAGCCAGGTTTGCACCTTATTCCTAGTAGGGAATCATGTTTGTTTGGGGGAGGGGAGGGATTTGAAATAATTCTTTGTCTTCAATGAAAAGGACCCCGACCAAAAATCAAACTTGGCATGGGGGGGGGGGGGGGGGGTCGGAGATTTTATTGTTGGGTCATATTTCCCAGCCCCAACTTTAATTAATATCATGCTGTATGTATATGATTTGTGACAATAAAAAATGGAGCCATAATGAGCTGCTTCTCTGTTAGTTCCTTTTGTTATTTTATACCTGTTGGAGTAGACATTGATGTTCCTGATCCTGAACATAATGCAAGTTAATTCATATTCATTTTGGTTATGAGCATGTTTTTCTTCATAGGTTTTATATAAAGTTGTACCTTTTTAATGTGATTTATGAATCTGTATTTTTCACAAATCCTAATTTTCTTTGCCTGTCTTTTAAAGCCTTGCTGTTTTGAGTGGATTATATGGACACGTATTGTTGCTGTTGCCCTGGGAGTATCTTCTGTCATCATGATGTAATCGAGAGAAATAACATTTTTGACTCAGCTTTAATTACTCAGTTTGACTGTGTGGTTGCGTAATACCTATGAAGGTGCTTCACTGTCGACTCCCTCACTTGTTGGACTCAGCTGCTCGAGGCAGCTGCCAGACAGTTGTCTGTCTGTTGTGGGTGACACAGCGTTAATCACACTAGCATGCATTTATGTGCTCTCTTTAGGCTGATAACAGTTTCAGCTGTTTATTCCTCCCCCTCCCCCCCCCACACACACACACATATCTTGTACACGGTACATACTGTATAGCCATCACCAGTTGGTCTGGCTTTTCACAGTCTGGCAATGAGGAGACAGAAGCCACTCATGCACCTGGCTCAAGAGGGAAGAGCAGTCTTTTGACTGAGCTCATTACAACTCCAGTGTGTCTTGAAAAATCTGATATGTCAGTAATTGATTGGGCTCTGATGGATCAGTAATTGTCAATCAGTTAAATAGATCTCCAGTTTTTACCATTTGATTGTGAAGGAAAACCCAAAGATATCATTTCAAAAATTCTTTAAAAAAAATTTAATTTAATTTTTCTAATGTTTTTTTAAAATTGCAACTACACTACCAGTCAAAAGTTTGGACATATCTACACATTCATTTTGATCAGGCTGTGCTCGTAAAAGATAATTTTGATATCAAGCATTTGCCTGATAAAATAAAGTTTAAATAAAATGAATACATTTTCAGTGGGTAGATGTGTCCAAACTTTTGACTGGTACTGTATGGCTATGTGTCCATAGGGAACATAAAAATGCTCTCAGCTAGGGGTGGGCAATGTGGCCTAAAAATGATATCACAATATTTATGTGAATTTTCACAATAACAATATTTTTCACAATATTACAGAATACATTTTTTTCTTTAAAATTCATGTGAAAAGGACAGTTTCAAAGGCCCGCATCATTTACCTTCAGCATCTATCTATAATTCAAGAAATCTGTGTGTGTGTGTGTGTGTGTGTGTGAGTGTGTGATAGGACTCGCTATGACATCATCTAAGATCAAAGGCAGACATCACTGAATGAGTGGTGGTGTCAGAGATCAAAGGCAGGCATCATAGAACGAGTGGTGATGTCAAAGATCAAAGGCAGGTTTCACTATGGTTACCGTTGCCATGGTAACAGTAACTTTCTGTGGGCATGCAGAAATGCTTGCTTACACTTGCTTTCTACGGGCATGCAGATATACTTGCTTATACTTGGTTTCTACGGGCATGCACGGGTATTCAGGAAAAACAAAACAAAAACTCTTATTTCTTTCATTTATGAACAGCAGCACAATTTAATTTTTTTTTTTTTGTTCTGTATCAAATATTACAAGGAAATAATCTGAACCGTTACATCTTAAGTGCACACAGATGTCAGGTTATATGCTGAATCACATTACCTGCATTGTAACTCTCGTTGCACGGACCTCTGCTGGGACTTTTTGGGTCTCGTTGCACTAAACAGATGTCGTTTTCCCCATCCTTCAGGTGGTTTAATAAAATCAGGATGAAGCTGCCAAAATGGAAAGAAAATACAGACACTTTGAGCGGAACCTTGTTGTCTGACGTTAATACCATTCAGTGGTGTTGTTGACATGCGGAGAAAATGCAGGCAGATTATCCACATTGCTGCACTGTTTTGTTTTTTTTTAACGTGGCAGCAGTCTGAAAGAGAAAGTTAAACTTTAATATTTCCACTCACATGGATGCAGACGGAGCAGCACCTTCCCGTGCCATGTTTGTTTTCCTGTCATGCGTAACTTCCGTCAGCAGCGTAACAGTGCAGACCCCAAATATCGCAATATTTGTTTTTACACCGGTATCAAAATTTATACTGGTATTATCGTGAACGATACGATATGGAACACCCCTAACTCTAAACCTTTATTCCTGGGCGTTTTACTTGCACTCCTAAGAAAAACACTCCACCCAGTATCCTAGCAACCACTTGACCTGTCACTCAAAGCGTGCTGGGGGTTTCACACAGTTTGCTCTGAAATGCTCTACTTACTACACTAAATGGCATCAAACTGGTAAGAAAATACACATCCTTACAAGCTTTTGCTGTTAAATATTGATCATGGTGTACTTTTGTTCTGATTCTAATCGGCTGGTGAGAGAGGTGTGCAGCTGATGAGTGACGCAGCACTCTGAAAGTTGAGCGCCATGAGCATAGCAACAAACTAGAAAAGCACTGAGCGTGCATACCTCCACCAAGGCTCTTTCCATCCCTCATGGGTCACCTCCAAAATGTAATGGTTTTGTTTTGAATGATTCTTGCTAACACACTGTGAGAAGATAAGAGCCTTGGCGGAAGTATGCATGCTGGGATTATCAGCAAAATTTCTGGGTTCCTCTCTACGCCAAGGACCACCTCTGGTAAAAATTTCATCCAAATCCATCCAGTAGTTTTTGTGTAATCCTACTGCACAGATACAGACAAGGTCCTTGGTGAAGGTATGCACTCTCAGATCATCATCAAAGTTTAATGTATTCATCTTTGTCCCAAGGGCTACCTCTGGTGAAAATTTCATCAAAATCCATCTCGTAGTTTATGCATAATCCTGCTAACAGATGGACAGAGACAGACCACCCCGAATACATTACCTCCTTGGCAGAGGTAAATATGCTGACCGCTGAGGGCTCTGAGCACATTAAATGCCAGACGACATAGAAAATGAACAGAAAATAGTTGTCCACAACAGGAAAAAAAGTTTGGCAGACACACAGCCTAAATCTGGTCAAAAGTTACTTTAACATCTGCTCAGAGTAGAGCTGGGCAGTTATCTGAAAATAAAATTAAACTGACATTCACATCCTTGAATTGACATAATGTTGCTGGTGTTGGTTATTTTTTCCCCTCACTATGTGTGTTCATGTACTGACCCCTTATGTATGTGGACTCTTAAATAAGCACTACTAAATTCAGTATGACATTCAGTGCTCGGTGATGGTGAATAATGGAGCAACAATCAGCTGGTATTCAAATGAGTCCCTCCTCTCTGGTCATTCCATCAAGCTCATCCCTGACTCTTTTCTCTCAGCTGTATCCTGCCAGAAACAAAGCTACTGATGCTAGACTAGCAGAGGACTGTTGGAGGAACGTAGAGCTACTTTAGTATTGGTGATAATTGCTTCAGCTGCATAATTTAAAAAAAATTAAAATCATCATCTATATTCCATTGGATCAAAATCAAATTTATCTATGGCTGCTCTTGGCTGACTGCAGGAAGGAGAAACTTTCAAAATAAAGGCTGAACTTTTGCAGTAAAAGTGAGAAGATATGTCAGTAGTAAATTTAATTGATAATTGAAGTTATTTATTGGTTGTAACTCTGTATAGTCCCCAAAAATCAAAGTAAATTGTTCAATTAACCATGATGTTGATTTGAGGTCACATCGTCTAGCCCCAGTTAAAAATTCTAGGATTAAAGGTAGAAATACATGCACTATGAATGGAATGTTCTGCATTTGGAGGACCCCTCTACATAAACAGGCCTGTGTGGGGTGATGGAGGGAGACAGTTCAGTAGTGTGTTGCCTCAGCTGTGGTGGCGAATGGTACATGCTGCCTCTGCAGTTTCTGTGAGCTGCTTGGATGTTTTGACATAAAACAGTGATTTGTTGTTAAAGGTCAGAAAACAGCAGATTAGTTACAAAGTGGTGTTTTTTTTTAAATGTGAAATACCTCTAGTTTTGGTCTGCTATATTTTCATATTTTACCATTATTAAAGCATTGTAGACATTCCTTTCATTCATTAGGATTAATTTCTTTTATTGGAGGATGTCCTTCATCAACAGTAACCCCCTAGATATTAGAGCAGTTACTGTATTTGTTTAAACATTTTTGTAGTGCTTGGGATCAGTCCGCCAAGGTCTCCGCCTTTGACCGCCACCTAATCCACATAGCACTGGACCCCCATGATCCCTCCTGCAGGTGGTGGGCCCACTGGAGGGCGGACCCATGTAACTCCTTCGGGCTGAGCCTGGCCGGATCCCATGGGTGGAAACCCAGCCACCAGACGCTAGCCATCGAGCCCCTCCCCCAGGCCTGGCTCCAGGGTGGGGCCCCGGTAACCCCATACCGGGCGGGGTACACTGAATCCTTGATCTAGAATTTATCACGAGAGTCTGTTGGATTGTTCTTAGTCTGGCCCTTCACCCAGGACCAGTTTGTCTTGGGTGACCCTATCAGAGGCAAATTTGTCACCGATCCTGTTCATAATTTTGATGGACAGGATTTCTAGGTGCAGCCAGGGAACGGAGGGTGTCATGCTTGGTGACCATAGGATCTCATCTCTGTTGTTTGCAGATGATGATGTCCTGTTGGCTTCATCCAGCAATGACCTACAGCTCTTGCTGGGACGGTTTGCCGCTGAGTGTGAAGTGGCTGGGATGAGAATCAGTACCTCCAAGTCCGAGTCCATGGTCCTCAGCCGGAAAAAGGTGGATTGTCCTCTCTGGGTTGGGGACAGGCTCCTGCCCCAAGTGGAGGAGTTTAAGTGTCTTGGGGCCTTATTCACGAGTGAGGGGAGAATGGAGCGAGAGATTGACAGACGGATCGGAGCAGCATCTGCAGTGACGCGGACGTTGTACTGGTCTGTTGTGGTGAAGAGGGAGCTGAGTTCTAAGGCAAAGCTGTTGATTTACCAGTCAATCTATGCTCCTACTCTCACCTATGGTCACGAGCTTTGGGTAATGACTGAAAGAACGAGATCGCGGATACAAGCGGCTGAAATGAGCTTTCTCCGTAGGATTGCTGGACTCACCCTCAGAGATAGGGTGAGGAGCTCAGTCAACCGGGAGAGGCTCAGAGTAGAACTGCTGCTCCTCCACATTGAAAGGAGTCAGTTGAGGTGGTATGGGCATCTGATTAGGATGCCTCCCACTTGAGGTGTTTCGGGCACGTCCCACTGGGAGGAGACCCCCGGGGCAGACCCAGGACTCAGTGGAGACACTATGTCTTCCAGCTGGTCTGGGAACGCCTTGGTATCCTCTCTGAAGAGCTGGAGCAGGTGGCTGGGGAGAGGGAAGTCTGGGCTTCTCTGCTTGAACTGCTGCCTCCGCGACCCGGACCTCCGGAAAAGCGGTAGAAGATGGATGGATGGATTTTTGTAGTGCAATTATTTCCCAAACAAAACGCTTTTTGGGGCTAACTGTTGAAATATGATAGTGAAAAGCAACATTTTTTTTTCAGGCTTTTGCAAACTAAAGGATTACCTCTGCTCTGTTGCAGGACCACATTAGTTTAATAACAAAAGCTCAACTGGTTAAATTTTGTCTCACATTTTTAAGTATGTGCTTCATTTTGTTATTGGAATATGAGACATGTTTGTTCAGTTTTTGAACGTCTCAGAGAGAGAAATCACTGAGTTGAGGCTCACACTAAATTCTCTCACTGACATGTGGTGTCTGACCCTTCACTCAGACATTAACAAACAGTTCACAGTAGAGTCTGGTTGTCTGTCCTTGGTTTTAGTGCCTCACTGACTCTTCTCAGCAGATACCTGGGTGGCAGCCTCCTTTCAGTCTGTATTTACCACAGACATTTTGAGACATACCACCTCCTGGTCCTGTGGTTTATGAGGGCATGTGAAGAGAACTCCATTTGATAGTGTAATTTTGATGCTATTACCAAATAGAATTTTTGTGTTGCAGCCAACATTGTTAGTTTATGATTGGCTTCAGTGCTGATGTTTGATGCAAATAACCAGCCACATAATGTTGAGATTTCAGCTTGCAGCAGATGACTTGTACATGCAGACAGAGTAGGCCACACACATTTTCACACTGACAGGCATGCACAAGCATACCTGTTTTTTTTAGTCCTGATCTGACCTATAGATAATATGGTAAATTAGTCTCTCTGTGTGGAATTCAGTTCTTACTGAAAAGGAGTTTAGCTGATTTTGGGGTGACTGAATTTTTAAGTCTAAATAACAACTTACATGTAGATGTTATGTCTTAAGTTGGCATCCAGTGATGCCCCTTTTCCTACACTGAATTAACAGAAACCTGGTGTTGGTCCCTGCAAAATGTTTTTTTCCTCCTGTGTTTGGTAGTTCTGCTTCCTCTCTACATGTTTATGTAGATTTTCATATCCAGACAGCTGTGGCAGGGCTTAAAATGGTACAAGAAAGAATGCACCTGATTTACAAAGGAGACCATTCAGTGTAGAGACCTACATGGCTATCAAAGCACTGTGTAGCCAGCAGGCAACGATTAGCAGGGCGTAGCTCAAACCACATCTTTCGCTTACACTCATTCATGCACAAACGCACACATAGACATATACGCCCACAAACCTCAGGTGTATCCACATTAGACACTCCTAGTCTCTCCTTCTGAACGGCAAAATAAGGGCTGTTGGGGAAAAGCAGTGAACCTGGTTGACCACTCTGTTTCTTTTTATTTCTGACTTTGTTAACAAACATTAAAGTGATGGGGTTTTGTTTTTGTTTTTTTTTTGCTAAAAAAATCTGATTATGAGGAACCAAGCACTTTTGCAGATATATTTTCTGGCTTTTAATATCCTGTTTGCATTGTGTTTTGCATAAATTCTGTAGATTCTGTAGCTGTGCAAATAGACACGTTTGGGAGTGACATTGCGTGTCAGGCACACGACTTAAATACAAATGACTGGCAAGTCGCTGAGACTAACCAGTCTCTATTGTTCTATGTTGCTACAGGATGAATACTGTGGTTATTATACACAGTTATGCTTGTTACTGTAGTGAATCGCTTAGTGTAGTGTAGTGAATGCAGTCACTTTTAGATTTCATTTTAAGATTTTAGTTTTGACTTTTAGAGATCTAAGGGTCAGATTTACGTGCTGCGCCATCACAAAACCCTGTTTTGGCGTTAAAAAACTACTGTTGAGATTTACTAAAGGGCGCAGGGCAAAATTTGCGGTGGAAAGGCGTGGACTATGTTAATTTTGTGCCTGGCCTCATTGTATATGTATTTGTGGGAGTTGTCAACATGCAAATTTGAGGGAGGGGAGTATTTAAATGACTGGCACAAGGTGATTTACTAAGGTTTGCGGTTGTCAGTCCTGCTAAATGTGCCAGGATTTAACACCCCCAAAAAACTTGTCTTAATTCATCTGCGCCTGACATGATAGCGATCGTTGGTGCCAGGAGACACTGGCGAGAACCAAGGGTGCGTGGCTGAAGCTTCTCTCTGCCCATGACTTTATTTGGCATGACAGAAGAACAGATTATACGAATAGCAACGGTCTCACAAAGATCTGTGTTATGCTGAACTGGACATCAGCCGGCAGTTTTTGTTTTTAAATTTCATTTCATTGTCCTCTCTGGGTTGGGGACAGGCTCCTGCCCCAAGTGGAGGAGTTTAAGTATCTTGGGGTCTTATTCACGAGTGAGGGGAGAATGGAGAGAGAGATTGACAGACGGATTGGAGCAGCATCTGCAGTGATGCGGACGTTGTACTGGTCTGTTGTGGTGAAGAGGGAGCTTAGTTCTAAGGCAAAGCTGTCGATTTACCAGTCATTCTATGGTCCTACTCTCACCTATGGTCACGAGCTTTGGATAATGACCGAAAGAACGAGATTGCAGATACAAGCGGCTGAAATGAGCTTTCTCCGTAGGATTGCTGGACTCACCCTCAGAGATAGGATGAGGAGCTCAGTCATCCGGGGGAGGCTCAGAGTAGATCCGCTGCTCCTCCACATTGAAAGTAGTCAGTTGAGGTGGTATGGGCATCTGATTAGGATGCCTCCTGGACGCCTCCCACTTGAGGTGTTTCGGGCACGTCCCACTGGGAGGAGACCCCGGGGCAGACCCAGGACTCGGTGGAGAGACTATGTCTCCCAGCTGGTCTGGGAACGCCTTGGTATCCTCTCTGAAGAGCTGGAGCAGGTGGCTGGGGAGAGGGAAGTCTGGGCTTCTCTGCTTGAACTGCTGCCTCCGTGACCCAGACCTCTGGAAAAGCGGTAGAAGATGGATGGATGGATGGATATACTGTATATAGCCTACTTCATGAATTTGTATCCATAAAATACAGTGGGGCAAAAAAGTATTTAGTCAGCCACCAATTGTGCAAGTTCTCCCACTTAAAAGATGAGAGAGGTCTCCAATTTTCATCATAGGTATACCTCAACTATGAGAGACAAAATGAGAAAAAAAATCCAGAAAATCACATTGAAGGATTTTTAATGAATTAATTGGTAAATTCCTCAGTAAAATAAGTATTTGGTCACCTACAAACAAGCAAAATTTCTGGCTCTCACAGACCTGTAACTTCTTCTTTAAGAGGTTCCTCTGTCCTCCACTCGTTACCTGTATTAATGGCACCTGTTTGAACTCGTTATCAGTATAAAAGACACCTGTCCACAACCTCAAACAGTCAGACTCCAAACTCTACTATGGCCAAGACCAAAGAGCTGTCAAAAGACACCAGAAACAAAATTGTAGACCTGCACCAGGCTGGGAAGACTGAATCTGCAATAGGTAAGCAGCTTGGTGTGAAGAAATCAACTGTGGGAGCAATTATTAGAAAATGGAAGACGTACAAGACCACTGATAATCTCCCTCGATCTGGGACTCCACGCAAGATCTCACCCCGTGGGGTCAAAATTATCACGAGAACGGTGAGCAAAAATCCCAGAATCACATGGGGGGAGCTAGTGAATGACCTGCAGAGAGCTGGGACCAAAGTAACAAAGGGCTACATCAGAAACACACTACGCAGCCAGGGACTCAAATCCTGCAGTGCCAGACGTGTCCCCGTGCTTAAGCCAGTACATGTCCAGGCCCGTCTGAAGTTTGCTAGAGAGCATTTGGATGATCCAGAAGAGGATTGGGAGAATGTCATATGGTCAGATGAAACCAAAATAGAACTTTATTGTAAAAACTCAACTTGTCGTGTTTGGAGGAGAAAGAACACCATACCTACTGTGAAGCGTTGGGGTGGAAACATCATACTTTGGGGCTGTTTTTCTGCAAAGGGACCAGGACGACTGATCCGTGTAAAGGAAAGAATGAATGGGGCCATGTATCGTGAGATTTTGAGTGAAAACCTCCTTCCACCAGCGAGGGCATTGAAGATGAAATGTGGCTGGGTCTTTCAGCATGACAATGATCCCAAACACACCGCCCGGGCAACGAAGGAGTGGCTTCGTAAGAAGCATTTCAAGGTGCTGGAGTGGCCTAGCCAGTCTCCAGATCTCAACCCCATAGAAAATCTTTGGAGGGAGTTGAAAGTCTGTGTTGCCCAGCGACAGCCCCAAAATATCACTGCTCTAGAGGAGATCTGCATGGAGGAATGGGCCAAAATACCAGCAACAGTGTGTGAAAACCTTGTGAAAACTTACAGAAAACGTTTGACCTCTGTCATTGCCAACAAAGGGTATATAACAAAGTACTGAGATGAACTTTTGTTATTGACCAAATACTTATTTTACCGAGGAATTTACCAATTAATTCATTAAAAATCCTTCAATATGATTTTTTGGATTTTTTTTTTCTTATTTTGTCTCTCATAGTTGAGGTATACCTATGATGAAAATTGGAGACCTCTCTCATCTTTTAAGTGGGAGAACTTGCACAATTGGTGGCTGACTAAATACTTTTTTACCCCACTGTAGGATACAGATATACAGATGTGTCAGCCGATAATTACTTTTTTTCTTTTCTGCGGAAGTTAGACTGGGATCTGGAGTTTTCCTATCCACTCGCCTTGCCCTTGAAGCAAAATCTTCCATGTTGCCAAGTTTCTTTGTTTTTTTCCTCTATCCATATTTCTATAGTTACAGTATTTCTTTTTGCTGTGCATAAAATGGTAATTCAGTTCCCTCTTCTCTCTATTTCTCTCTCCCAGTTCAGGATACATAATATAGGAGGAAAACAACAATGAGATTATTAACAAAAAGAGCGCACAGATCCATAGAAACGTCCCTCGAAATTGCAACACCATAACTCAGTGGCATTTATAAAAAGTTGTGAACTGGGAAACCTGTAGATTTTGTTAAAACAAAGTTATTCACATAATAAAACCCCAGAGTCTCCATCATACCATGATGGTTCTAGTGTTAATAAACACGTTGGTCAAATAATCAATTTATTCATGAGTAGTCCTTTATTAAATTAGATACAAATACTTCGTTTATACATATTAAACAATAAAGTCTGCCGTGTCAAATGAAAATCAAAATTTTGAAATATAATGAACAAAAATATACTATTTTAGTGGGGTTTGTGCTTAAACAAAAACTTAAAGAAAAGCTTTATATATTATGCTCCTCCAAGCTGGTTGTGCCTGTGTTGATGACCTGCTTTCTCATCAGCTGTGCCTGTGCACAGTTTTGCAGTGTTCTTGGTGGTTGGGTGGGCATTATTGAAATGAATTGACTGCACCTGTGTTCAAAATTTTGAATGTTGTTAGTAGTTCACTGGCAAAAATTGGCCACTTCCTGAGGCGCTCTTGTCTAAATTGCACACTTGCTAATTTACACTGCCTTAGGAAATCTGCCTCTTAATGGCCAACCCCTTCATACATCTCAGCCCTCTTGACTCCATATGCAACGACACGATCATTAAGATCCTCAGACCAGAGACCCCTCGTGGTCCCTTGGACTAAATTTAAAACCCGTGGAGATCGGTCCTTCCAGGCTGCTGCACCACAGCTTTGGAATGCACTTCCCCTGTCTTTGCGCTGCCTCGAGTCTGTTGACTATTTTAAGGAGTTAAAAACTCATTTGTTTAGATGGGCTTTTAACTCTCGTTGAATGGTTTCTATTCCCTCACCATTCACTCTTATTTATTACTATTTATATGTGTATTGTGTCATGAAAGCAGCTGTGTGATTCCTCTGTAGTTCTAAATTCTGTTTTTCTTCACTTGGAACCTTTGCTAAATTATTTGCTGATTGGTCCCTTCTTCCATATGAGACATGCAAAAGTTACTGTTACAGTCTGGGGTCTGTAGATGAATTCTACATATTTCATTCATTCATTCATCTTCTTCCGCTTAATCCTTTTAGGGTCGCGGGGTGGGGGTGGGGGGCTGGACCCTATCCCAGCATCTTTTGGGCGAGAGGCAGGGTACACCCTGGACAGATCGCCAGTCCATCGCAGGGCCAACACAGAGAGACAGACAACCATTCACTGTCACAGTCATTCCTAAGGACAATTTAGAATCCCCAGTTTGATGCCAATTAACCTAACTTGCATGTTTTTGGCATGTGGGAAGAAACCAGAGAAATCCTGAGGTAAACCCACGCAGACACGGGGAGAACATGCAAACTCCACACAGATCACTGTTGGTCGGGGGCTGGGATCTCTTGTGTATTTGTAAATTTTAATTTGCTGTGAAGCACTTTGAGATCTTTATCTGTGAAAGGTGCTATACAAATTAACTTTGCTTGCTTGCTTGAATCTTGCACAGACATTGTGCCAATAATGTTTTTTTTTTTTTTTTCCAAGATTTGCATCTATTGCCATTTCAAAGTAAGCATGACACCCCAACCAAAACCAGAATTGTAACATAACTTTGTGATGGCTTACTTTGCCATTCAGCTATTCGTACATTAGCACATGCTAATCAATTAGCCTCATCCTGTTAGCTCTCATCCATTCTGTACATTGCCACCATAAAATATTTCCAACACATCAACAAGCTGCAAAGCCTTCAACCAAATAACTTCACAACACTCATGTTATTATGGACATAACCCAGAGAAGCTGCAGGAAAGGCCTCCTGTTGTTAGCAGCAGCCACTCACATACGATGATATTTTTCCTACCTGTTCAAAGGTGATTTTGTCTTTTTTTTAAATTTCTTTATCTGTGCCAACAACTTCCCAACATCTTGCAGGTGTCATGAAAGCAGCTGTGTGATTCCTCTGTAGTTCTAAATTCTGTTTTTCTTCACTTGGAACCTTTGCTAAATTATTTGCTGATTGGTCCCTTCTTCCATATGAGACATGCAAAAGTTACTGTTACAGTCTGGGGTCTGTAGATGAATTCTACATATTTCATTCATTCATTCATCTTCTTCCGCTTAATCCTTTTCGGGTCGCGGGGGGGCTGGAGCCTATCCCAGCATCTTTGGGCGAGAGGCAGGGTACACCCTGGACAGATCGCTAGTCCATCGCAGGGCCAACACAGAGAGACAGACAACCATTCACTCTCACAGTTATACCTATAAATCCGTTTAGCTCACCTTTTCCCCATCAACTTGATACTGTATGGATCGGATAGTAATGCTCATCTCCAGTTTTAAGCATCTCTATGTATCTTGCTGTAGCAATTTTGCCCAAATTCTTGAATTGTTCATAGGACAGCATATGCTGTCTTGAGTTTTGCTACTCTTTTTGCCAACTGTCTACTGCACTTCTCCCAGGACACAAATAGATTTAACAATATCTATGACTCTATCTTCATCTGCTTTATTCAGAGAGTAACGGCAGCAGCACTCAAAAGACAATGGGTTGTTTATAAAATAAAAGTACAGCCATTCTATTTAACTTATACATGTGGTGACATCATTGTAGATCAGTAGGATTAAGATTAAGTTTCTGGGTACCACAATCTCCCGGAACCTGAAGTGGTCCTCCCATATAGACACTGTCCGGAAAAAGGTCTAGCAGAGGTTGTTTTTTCTGCGTCAGCTCAAGAAGTTTGATTTGCCTCAGGAGCTACTGGTTGTCTTCTACACCGCCATCATCCAATCTGTCCTCTGCTTTTCCATCACTGTCTGGTTTGGATCTGCCACTAAACAGGACAAGACCAGACTGCAGCGGATCATTAAGTCTGCGGAGAGGATCATTGGTACCGACCTACCCTCCATTGAGAACTTATATCGGTCCATAACCAGGAAACGGGTGGGAAACATCTGTGCTGACCCGTCACACCCCGGCCACAAACTGTTTGAACTTCTATCTTCTGGTCGTCGTTACAGATCACTGAAGGTCAAAACCACCCGTCACAGGAACAGTTTCTTTCCTCAAGCCATCACTCTGATGAACTCCTAACATTCACCTAGTCCTATCTGTTGCTGTACTCATGACTTTTCATCCATTCTTACATTGCACATAACTCTCACACTGCTTTTTACTTCATTCACATTATATCACTGAATCTGAGTTCACATTGAAATACTGTATGACTGTATATTTTTTTCATATATTTCTGCAAAGTGTGGATAGTCTGAGTAAATAACTGCATATATTCCTGTATATATTTGCATCCTTTTATAGAAACGTGGACAGACTGTAATTTACTGTACATACTCTGTTGTCATTGAATCCTTATTTAAATCTTATTTAAATCCTCCACCTGAACAACGAGAGCAAGTTTTTAGCCAAGGTCAAATTCCTTGTATGTGTTGTGCATACTTGGCCAATAAAGCTGATTCTGATTCTGATAACAAAAATTACTTTTCATTACACTGGGAGCACAGGAGCTCAATGGAAAATATATGGAACATCAAACTACTAAATTACACTTTCCAAAGACACCAGCAGTCTCATTTTGAAGTACAGTGGAAAACTATTGGTTATGTGAAAAGCACCATGGTTACCATTGGTTCAGTAAACATTCTGCGTTAACCTAATTCGGCACTAATAATCCCAGCATTGTCAATGTCGTGTCCTCAGAAATATGTGCACAACAACAGACAAGAATTTTAACAGTTACTTGAAGGAAGCAGAGAATGATGTCATCCACAACACTGGAAGAATACCTCCTCCCCCTCCCAATCTCACCCCTCACCCATTTGTCCACAAATAGTTACATCAGAGAGTAAGAAAAGCAGTTTATCAGTAACCTACCCTGGTGTTTTTGGATGGTCTTTGAAGGGGTGATAGTGTCTGTCATGGCATTTCAGTGGCGGAGAGGTCAGTGAGGCTCAAGTTTTTCTAATTACAGCGTGACCTTCCTGGGCAGACACATTCCTGCCGTCTGATTTTTTTTGTTTTTCTTTCATGCCTCCAACAACCTTTGTCTGTGATCTAAGTGATCACGAGTGTCTCTTATGTAGAAGACAATGCTGTTCCAATAGTTTCAAGGGTTGCTTTTTCCTCATCCCTCACCATCACTATCCAGACACCCATGTGGTCACAGCGCTGTGCTCTGAGAAAAGACTGTGGGTGTCTGTTCAGTCTTGGGTCTGGGCCTCTCTTTCTTTCTCTCCTTTCCCACTCTGCTCTACTCTGCTACTTTCTGCATTTCTCAGCTCAGAGACTTGCATTCGTTCCTGCAGATGAATGTCTTGCCATCCTTAGCGCAGGAACATTTGAGACAGGCTGAACTAATGACCCTGGCACTTTTGTGGTCAGCCTCAAAGGACCAGGGGTGAGTGCAAACAGGAGCAGTTTTGATGGAGGACTAGCTCTTGGCATTTATATCTCTCCTTATATTTGCGATTTAAGCCGTGCTGCACATGATCTGGAGGAAGCCTGTTCATTAAGAACGGGGAAGTGCTTTTCTTTTAAATGACTAAAACCATTATAGCTGTGTTATTATAAAGAAGTTTACACCATGCAGTGAAGTAAATGAAAGAAAGATTGATTCCTTCTAAATTCACTCACATTTGCCATGAACAGTGATTTTCAATGCCTCAAGATTTCCCCTGGCCCTTGTTTACTTATGGGATTAGGCTCTTTGGAGGGATTTGGTGGACAGCTTTTGTGTTGCATCCTTGGTCATTTAGCATCACAGAGCAGGCTGTTTTCCAGAGGTTACTGGTGTTCTCATGACCTCACCTTGCCCCAGATGAGGCTGTGCCTAATGGTCTGTGCTAATGGCAGTCCAAATCTGTTGTCAAACCAGATCCCCATGGCAACCCGGGACTCCAAACCACATTGCTCTTGTGCCTGGAAATTAATCCCACATCTGCCCTCAAGCTACTTCACTTGTATTTCACATGGATAAAGTGAGAATTTTTTGGACTTTAAAGGTATTCCAGAGCAACAGAAAAACAAGGGAATGTGTTTGCCTGCATTTTGACGTATAAATGCTAAAGCGCGGCAGTGTTGGAGACTTGTTCAAAGC
The DNA here is from genome assembly GCA_020510985.1 of Pholidichthys leucotaenia. Lineage (NCBI taxonomy): Eukaryota > Metazoa > Chordata > Actinopteri > Cichliformes > Pholidichthyidae > Pholidichthys > Pholidichthys leucotaenia. The sequence continues at coordinate 45,506,937 of CM035843.1, forward strand.
ATTAAAATGATGGATTGTATCATGGACATTTATGCATGGGGCATCTGTCTGTCCTTCACTGAGATTATAAAAGCTGTTTCAAGGACACAATAAGGACGGTTCTGCAGTTAACCTACTGTAAAACCCATGTGAGATTTTTTTTTTATTGCTTTTATGATAAAACCATTTATGCATCTCTTTTCTTCAAGCATTTGTAATCGAGTTAATAGGGATGTTTAATGTTCCTACACTTTAATTTCTGTAGTATGAATATGAAGAATCTGTCATATTGTTGGTAGTAATACCAAGTACCACACTTGTTCAGGCTATAAGGAGGTGAACAGTCTGTGTGGAGGGCATAAGAGGAAAGGCTGAAATGTAAACCCCAGGGATGGCAATTTTCCGCCGATCCGCGGATTTCCGCCGATTTATTTTCAAATTGATCATTTCTGTGAATTGTCTAAATCCGTTGAGAAAATTTTAGGGGGGGGTGTAAGGTACCTTACTGTTACCGATTTTAGCGAAAATCAACACCATTACATAAGCACTCGGCGCTTACCCGGAAGTCGTCTCCTGCGATAACCCGGATGTGTTGTGTTCAAGCTACTGCTGTATTGCAGTAGCTTGACAGCCCTGCGATTGGATAGTTGCAAACGATTGGACCAATCAAATGGCTCGTTGTATGCTTTTTCAAAAATTCATGGCGGCGTGTTCTCAGGGATGTGATTTTCTGCTAATTCGCCGAATTCCGCTTTATTTTATCTTCCAGGAAGATAAAGTACGTTAAGTACGTTAGCAGCTTGTGGTCCACGAACGCAGTGAAGGTGCGCCCTTTCAAGCAGGACTGGAAGTGGCGTATGGCCAGGTGGAGAGCCATTAACTCTCTGTTACTGGCGGCGTACAACGGCTGTATGAGCTGGGCTGCGCGAGGGAGGAAACGGTAATAAAAGTTAACCATCCCCTTTTATGATTCCAAACAGTTTGAAATTGACATTGCACAGTGGATATTGACTCATAACCTTTGAATATTTCTAAGACTTGGCTGCATCAGTGATTGTGCAAAATGAACTGCTCAAGTCTCAATGGAGATTGAAACTGGTGATCTGAAATGAATGCTGAAATTATAAAAAGTAATGGTATGTTGGAATTTTATTTCTATTATGGAATAGATAAAATTAACTGATTTTGATTTGATCAAGTTAAAGCATGTGATGGATAATGCTTGTTGGAATATTTTAGGAGTGCTATCTTCTTGGAACATAAGTCAATATTATACAGTAATAAGTGGCATTCAGCTGTTTGTTTTATGTCATTTAAGCACAGTTCTGGTACTTAAAAATCATAAAATCCCAGGAGCTTCGGGGGGCTTCGCCCCCCTTGCCCCCCCAACAGGGCACTGCCCCAGACCCCACTGGGGGACTGTGTCCCCCAGATCCCCTGCTAAATTTTCAGATAATTTCCCCAACCCCAAATCACATCCCTGGTTCATGTTGGAATTCTGAGCTTTCGGTATTGTTTTCAGCGGAATTATGAGATTTTTATCGAAGGATCAGGAGTCATCAGTGCTAGAAATAGACAAAAGTGTCAAAAATAAGTTCCGATGGAATTGGCTTGAGAGAAAAGTGACGGTAAAGGTGAAAATTGGCTCAAAGTTCGACGAGGTAACAGAAACACTCGGACAATTTCTGAAGAAACCAGAAAAGGAGATGAAGTTCAAAGTTCAGAGACTGACACAGCTTGCTGCCAAAAGGAAGAAAGTTTCACATTAGAAGTGACTTGGTGACCAGTGTAAATAGTGTAATAAACTCTTATAGAACTGGTAAATATGTTGGACTAAATTTATTTATTTATTTAGCGAATGCAAAGTCCTTAAGCCAAGCAGTTGCCTCCTGGTTTGCTGTATGGAGGGTGTGTAATCCTCCTTCCAGTCTTTGGAGCGGGCAAACCTCTATGATGTGTTCCATTGTTTGCTCCTCTCCACATGCGCACAGTGGGCTAGGGCTACTGCCCCATCTGTAAAGGCTGGCCAAGCAGGGGCCATGTCCAGTCCTGAAGCGATTGAGTGTAGACCACTGTCTCCTTGGGAGGTTGGTGCCCGGGACCTGTTGGTTGGGGTTTATCACCAGCTGTTTGTTGGACTAAAGACAGTGAGACAACATTGAAGAAAAAGTAAGTTAACTTTTCATTAAATTTAATGATTTATCTAAGTCTAGTATTTCATTTTTTTAAATCATTTTTTTCAGTCTAAATTACTTCTGTTTTACTGAAAACCTCTCAGCTTCAGGGGGGCTGCGCCCCCCCGGCCCCCCCATAAGTCAATCGACCAAATTAGATTTCAGCTGAAATCAGAATTTCCTGTTGCCATCCCTGAAAGCCCCACCTAGGGATTGGCATTTCAACCAAAAATGTTTGGTAATCTCTAGGAACTATTAGAATATCGTTCAACTATTCAAATGATAATATTCCAATGATGTTTCAGAATCCACTTTTTAAAAATTGGAATTTCTGAACAATAACTGACAGAACAGTTGAGTCTTCTGGATGTTATAGCATATACACACAGTCATTTCTGGTTTTTAGCAGCATCTTTAGCAGATGGCTTTGAGTGAGGTTTATATTTTAAAGGAGGAAGTGTTGGCTTGAGTATCCACAAGCAGTACTGGAAGCCCCCAAAATTGCCTATTTTGTCAAACAATGTATAACAGACAACTTCCCAGACCAATTTCTGTTGATCTGAGATAATTTTGTTTATTATTAGTTTAATGAATATTTAAAAAAATGTTTAATTTAATCAAAGAACCCATTAAGAGCAGTTCAGAATTCAAACAGGAAAGGTGTTTGGAGGAAATGGGGTAGAATAAAGAATGTCTTGTACAAAATTTAGTGCGCTATTACAATAGATCTTTTTTATAATCTCTTGCCAGCTTAATGCAATCCATTAAAGCATAGGGAACAGATGATCCCCTTTGCTTATCCATAAGGCTGATTGGAGTTCTTTTCCAACCATAAATGAGTTCAGAGGGATATTTTCCCTGCAGTGTGGGAGTGCACAGTGTGCCCTACTTGTCTACTCTGGGTGCCGAGGAGGCCTGTGGGGAGACATTCACACACAATTCTACCAGCATGAATATCAATAACTCTCCAGCCAGGACTGTCAACAGTGGATCTGCCTTAATTTATTCAAAGCGCTGATGAAACAAGGTCAAACCCTTGGCAACTCAGCATGGCCATTTTGCTTCATTTAGATTTCCAAGCATGGGGAAACATTTGCGTTTGTGTCATATGTGTCTTTTTGGCCACAATTTGTGAGCTCTAGCCAGATTTCTAATTAGCTAGAGATATAGATGAATGGACGGTTTCTTCCATTTTTTTCTGAAAAAGAAACTGCAATTGGTGCTGTATTAATCTAGAAAGTACAATAATTTTCCAATCTATTATCTAAATTGACTCTACCTACTCTTCTACTAGCTTCAGGGAAAATCGAGGCAAATGTGATTGATCACAGCAAGGTAAAAAAAAAATAAATAAATTAGTTATATCATTTGATATGAAGCCTGGGTTGTCACTGCAGTTGCAGTGGCCATTTAGCATAGCTACTTTCTTTATGTAGTCTACTTTTTGTGAATACAAAACATAAAAATCCTCACAGCTTTTGGGCAGTGTCAAAACTATGTGATTTTGTGGGTCCATAAATAAAAAGTATGTTTTAAAGGGTTTGCTTTCTTTTGTGTTGATCATTTTCCCAGTGATCAAAATAACAAATGTTATTATATATGCATTATTTGCATGCATTGATTCTGGTCAGCTTATTTATCCGTGACTAGTCTGCTAATTCATCTTTAATGACCAATAGTTGAGCAGGAAAAACTTTGGTCATGGTCCTGCTTTACTTTCTTTTTCAGCTCACACAATAATAAAATAATAATGAAGGGTCTGGGGCGGTGCGGTGGCGGAGTGGTTAGCACTGTGGCAGCACAGCAACTCACCCTTGGCCGGTGGATCCTGGGTTCGATCCCAGCCCCCAACAAACAGTGATCTGTGTGGAGTTTGCATGTTCTCCCTGTGTCTGCGTGGGTTTACTCCGGGATTTCTCCGGTTTCCTGCCACAGGCCAAAAACATGCAAGTTAGGTTAATTGGCATCAAACTGGGGATTCTAAATTGTCCTTAGGTGTGACTGTGAGAGTGAATGGTTGTCTGTCTCTCTGTGTTGGCCCTGCGATGGACTGGCGATCTGTCCAGGGTGTACCCTGCCTCTCGCCCAAAGATGGTGGGATAGGCTCCAGCCCCCCCACGACCCGAAAAGGATTAAGCAGAAGAAGATGAATGAATGAAGGGTCTGTCAAATTAGCACAAGATTTTACGATGCAATTCGAAAATGGTACATTGTGGGTATTAACACTAATGCTCATGTTAGAATCAGAATCAGAATCAGATTTATTGCCATTGTTCATGTAGTACACAAACTAGGAATTTGTCTCGGTGCCATGCTGCAACATTACAAACATGATGAGATAAAGAGATAAACTAAAAAACTAAAGGACTAAAAACGTGCAATAAGTGTAGAAAAATAAGTAATAATAATAATAATAATAATAGTAATAATGAGTAATACTAGTCAAGGCAGTTTTAAAAATGAAGAAAAAATAGAAATGAAAGTAGTAGTTTTAAGTTAGCTGTGAAATTATTTATTTTTGTTTTCTTTATACATTCAGTTCCTGGTCTTCATTGTCTTTTAGTAGGGGAAAGGAGGTTATTACTCATGATGATGAAGTCAGGGCATTGGTATGGCAGTCTGTATATCTGTCCGTTTGTCTGTCTGGGTATCCTTGCTCTAACTCAAGAGGAAATGATGCTAGGGTGACCAAACTTGGCACACAGGTTGACCACAAGAGTACCACATTTAATAACTAGAAAAGCACTCATAGAGCGCATACCTCCGCCAAGGCTCCTTCCGTTTGTCATGGATCACCTCCAAAATGTAATGGGTTTGTGTGTAGGCCTATAGCCACTTGTGGTGAAAATGGCATCAAAGTCTGTCCATCAGTTTTGGAGTATTGTTGCTAACACACTGTGAGAAGATAAGAGCCTTGGCTGAGGTATGCATTCTCAGATCATCACCAAAATATAATGGGTTCCTCTGTAGCCCAAGAACCACCTCTGGTGAAAATTTCATCCAAATCCATCCAGTAGTTTTTGTGTAATCCTGCTGCGCAAATACAAACAAAGCCCTTGGTGGAGGTATGCACTCTCAGATCATCACCAAAATCTAATCATCTGTTCCCCGTGCCATTACACACCTTTCCTGAAAATTTCATCAAAATCCGTTAATAACTTTTTGAGTTATGTTGGTAACAGACAGACAGACAAACCCTGGTAAAAACATTACCTCCTTGGCGGAGGTAATAATAATGATGGTTTGCATTCATATAGCGCCTTTCAATAAACCCAAAGTGCTTTACAATGAAAATCCGTTATTCATTCACTCCGCAGACAGACAATGGTAGTGGTAAGCTACTGCTGTAGCCACAGCTGCCCTGGAACAGACTGACGGAAACGTGGCTGCAAATCCATGCCAACAGCCTCTCGGACTACTACCAAACATTTATGCACATTCATACCCAGTGTCATAGACACTGGAGGCAAGGTGGGTAAAGTGTCTGGCTCAGGGACACAACATCAGGGTGGCTGGGGAGAGCAGGATTCGAACCGCCAGTGCTCTGGTTATTAGATGACCCGCTCTACCTCCTGAGCCACTGCCTCCCACATTTCAGAGATTCAAAGATTTTATTTGTCAATACTATTATACGTACAGGACATACAGGAGAATTGAAATGGTGTTTCTCTCTCTCTCCAGTGGTGTGCACAATATAAAAAAGAAAAAAGGAATAAGGCTGGAAAAAATAAAACAACAACAACAGCAGTCTTATGTACAGTAATGCAACTGTACATAGACTGTAACTGTAACTGCAACTGTAGTGCAAATGGCGACAAAGGATAGACCCAGACCTCCCACAGTGCAAATAGAGATAAACGATTAACTATGATAAAACCCAGCAATCCTATATACAGAAAACTAGAGATGTAATACCCGTAGTTGCAGTTGAGTGCAGTAGTGTAGGTGCAGACAGTAACAGATAGGACTACACATGGTCAATATAGTAATGACAGACAGACAGACAGCAGCAGATATGGCATTTGTGCAAATGGCTGCAGTTAAAGTGCAGAGACATGGAGCATAGACATAGAGCAGCAAATGTATTACTGTTGGGGTGCTAGTCTTTCTGTGCCAACAGCTGAGGTAGTTATTGTGCGGGTGATTGTGTTTCCGTCCGGGGGGGGGGGGGGGGAGTGGACAGGGTCCACTTCAGGGTCCTGATGGCCTGATGAACGAAGCTGTTAAGCAGTCTTGTGGAGTGGGCCCGGAGGCTTCGTTACCTTTTCCCCGAGGGCAGGGTGCTGAAGAGGGAGTGTGAGAGGTGGGAGGTGTCGCCTGCGATGTTGATGGCTCTGCAGGTGAGGTAGGTGAGGTAGATAACTGAGAGGGGGGGCAGAGGGGCACCAATGAGCTTGCTGGCTGCTTTCTCTGTGCGATGTAGTGTCTTCTGGCAGGAGGCGGTGCGTCTTCCATACCACACCGTGATGCAGCTGGTGAGGAAGCTCTCAGTGGTGCCTTGGTAGAAAGAACACATGATGGGGGTGGGACTCATGCTGTCCTCAGTTTGCGGAGGAAATGGAGGCGAGTTTGAGCCTTCTTTGCCAGTGATGTGGTGTTGTTGGACCAGCAGAGGTCCTCAGAGATGTGCATCCCCAGGAACTTGGTGCTGCTCACCCTCTCCACAGCTGCACCATCGATGATCAAGAGGGGTGTTGTGTGTGACCCTTCCTGAAGTCGACCACAATCTCCATGGTTTTTCCCACGTTGTTGTCTTTACACCACTGGACCAGTTGGCTGACCTCATTCCTGTAGTTGGCCTTCTCGTTGTTGGTGATGAGGCCCACCACCGTCGTGTCATCCACAAACTTGATGATGTGGTTGGTGTTGTGGGCTGGTACACAGTCATGGGTCAGCAGGGTGAAGAGCAGCGGGCTGAGCACGCACTCGTGTGGAGCCCCTGTGCTCAGTGTGATGGGCTGGGAGGTGTTGCTGCCAACCCACACATTCTGTGGCCTCCCTGTGAGAAAGTCCAGCACCCAGTTACACAGACAGGTTTTGAGTCCCAAGTGTCTGAGTTTTTGTATTAGGTGCTGGATGATGATTGTGCTGAATGCTGAACTGAGGTTCAAGAACAGCATTCACACGTAGGAGTTCTTTGAGTCCAGGTGGGCGAGGGCTGGGTGGAGAGCAGCAGCGATGGCATTTTCTGTGGATTTGTTTGACCTGTATGCAAACTGAGATGGGTCGTGGGAGGGAGGGAGGGAGGGAGGGAGGGAGGGTGGGTGGACTTGATGTTCTGCATGACCAGCCTCTCGAAGCACTTCATTATAATAGGGGTCAGTGCTACGGGCCAGTAATCATTGTAGCTGGATGGGACGGGCTCCCTCCTGTGTTCCATTTTTGCTGAGCACCAAGCTGGATGGCAGGAAGTTCCACTTTTATATGGTCTTTGGCATGACGCGGCCGGGACTTGAACCCCATCCTCCCGGTTGTGGGGCATATGCTGTACCCCTAGGCCACCACTCTGATTGGCTATGCTTTTGAAATCAAAAGGTCAAAGGTCAAGGGCTATAAAAGTTCAAATCAGTTTTAGCTTATAATGACTTTATTATAAGCGATAGAACCACCACATTTTAACACAACCAGTAATGGGGTCTGGGACACCTTTGGAATGTCCACTGACCTTGATCTTAAATTTGACCTTGAAGATTGGTGAGGTCTGAAAATAGAACACGGCAAAGTCAACCAGGGATGTTCGCTACTATATGTCATTCTAACAGGGTGTAGAGCATATGCCCCACAACCGGGAGGTTGGGGTTCAAGTCCCATAAGGCGTGGGTCTGCACCTGTGTTGAGTGTAATTCTAGTTGGTATTATAATTGGAAAATATTTCATCCTTCGAATGCTAGGATTTCCTACAAAACATACAGTAAGAACATGCTGCTTGAGTTCATGTACAAGAAAATAGCTGATTAGGAGAAAGTGTTTTTAAAACAAAAATGCAGTTAGTCCTTCCTCTGAGGTGCAATAAATGAGTGCACAGTGAGAGTATGTTTGCAGGAAGGCAGCCAATCATTTTAGGCATTCCAAATGCTACAATTTGATGAACTTTTTTCTAGCCTGTGATGGCCACATATTTTCCCCCCTCGTTGTTATTATGAAAGTACCCGACATATTAATTACCACTGACACATGTAGTGATTTCAAATTAAAATTGGTTTTGGGAAAAATGCACATTTTAGATTTCATGTCCTCTTTCTTTTAGAGGGCATGACAGAAGTGTTACATGCCTTTTGCCCCCTCACTGAGTGAGAATGGTGATTAAAATCTGCTTCAGTTCACATTTTGGGCTCCTAGGTAGTGCCCAGTATTTCCCGTCTTTTCATTCCTTTATTGGCCTTCCCACTGTTATCCTGTGGCACATCTTAAAATAAGACAGAAAACATGTTATGTGCTTCATTTCTTTCCCCATACAAACTTAAAATTGGCAATTTGTGAAGAGGTATTGGAAATGTCATGGTGCCTGCCCAGTGGTACCCTGCACCTCCTCCTCTTCCTCTTCTCCTCACTAAGACCCAGACGCATGCTCCTTCCTGTCAGTCACTCTTCCTTCGGGGCCATTGGGGAGCAATTCCACAGCTCTGGGTACTCTAGAGCTGCAAAAAGGAAAAGAAGGGTCATGGTCAGCCTTTATAGATTCAAAATGCTCAGTGAATTTAGTTTGCCTACAGTATCTTAACTTTGCTTTTAACAGTTCAGCTGTTCCCAAAGCATAAGGTGCATATTAAGTTGAGTTGAGCTGTAGATGTATCATTGCTTCAGACAGGCTAAAACTTGGTCATTTTTTTCTCTCATCCAGACCCACAAGTATACAGTAGATGGCATACTGTGAAAGCAATCAGATTATCTCTGGAGGTTTCTGGAATATTACTATTGCAAGAAAAACTGAAATAATATACTAGAAATCAGACATTTTGGCAGCTTGAGGATTTAAAAAAGTTTATTGAAAAACAAACTCATACATACTACAAGGAAGCTGCATGCCACATTTGGGGTGATTCTGTACACGTCTGTCAAATGTAGCCAAATGGAAGTTTTACAAGTGGAAATAAACTGTGTACTAAAGGAGCTAACACGTTGACTTTGTTTTATTATTTATCACTTGCACCAGTCTGTGTTTTACTGTCTTTTGTTACACTGCCTTCATACAGTATTTGGACTGTTTCTAAGGCAACCACTGGCTGAGTAAAGTCGTCTGAAATGAGAATGGCCTCATTGGAAAAACACTGATGCCTCCATTGCCTGTGTTGCAGTGCTTTGCTTTAACAGTTTTTTCTTTCACAATAGTCACTGAATTTTCTCATCATCTTATTAACATATTGGATCTAATTTGTCCATCGTTACAGATGACTTCAACCGGAGACCCTCCTCCACTCTGTATTCTTCATTGTCTGTCTCCCTCTCCTCTCTGTGGGTAGCTGTGTGTGTTAACCATGACAGCTTTTGTGAAACTGTCACCTTGGTCTCGGAAGTACACAGAGAATCTACATTGGCACTCAGTCTAGCGAAAGAATTCTCCTCTATGGTGGATTGTCCCATAGTCATCGTGCTTTGTGTGCTGACTGAAAGAATCTGCATTAATTATAGTCTTTCTTCATTTTCTCTGTAGGGCATGAAATGAACTAGTGAGATGATAATATTTTTGTCTGTTGTGCATGGGCAGAAAATAGAAGGGAATCGTCCTTTGTCAATATGATTTCCCCCCTAATGTAGCTTTGATCAACTATGATGGGCAATTATCAGCTAACAGATACACAAGCTATTCCTGTCTGCAAATATAATTGTTCTGTTTGTGGCATATCGTACATCACATTGTTTAAACTTTGCCACATGACAGTCTGGTCAGTGCTAGGTTCAGCAGACAATATTAAAGTGACTCAGCATCCAGACATACAGTATCCAGTCATAGTTATGACATTAAAGAACAGTCTCTCTCACACCATCGTGATAGGAGTTAAAATAAGATTACCATCTTATGTGTTGGAGACAAGATTTCTGTGAAATAGAAATTACTTTCTGGTGTTTAAATGCCCACTTGGAGAAACAGACTCTGGAGAGCCTATATGACAGATGTCAAGACAGATGATTTTTTTTTTTTTGTGAATGCACTGCTAGTTGACAAATTATTTTATTTGTTTACAGTACCAGTTAACAGTTGGCTCTAGCAACCCTTTGCATCTACCTACAAAGAGTTGTAGGGGTACTGTGTCAATGTAAACTAGCCTAAAACCAGTCTGTTGTTTTGCTGATGTTATTAGGAGTATTTTTTCATAAACATGTACATCCTAAATGTGTGTGGACAGTGTTTGTCCATGATGTTGCACTCAGTTTTGATGTCTTTTAGTCAAGTGTCTTTTTAGCCCATCTCAGTCACGATCTAGAACTGAGGTTATGCATTTGCCCCAATGTAGTTGGGGCTGGCATTGTTGCTGTTTTGGGAAATGGACAGGGAAAATAACCTGGAATCTTTATTGGACAAATGTCTTTATCCTGAGTGTTCCTGAGTTACCGGAGTGGTGGCTCAGTTGGTAGAGCATCCGCCCCACATCTGGGAGGCAGGGGTTCAAATCCCAGCCGGGTCATGCCGAAGACCATATAAAAGTGGAACTTCCTGCCATCCAGCTTGGTGCTCAGCAAAAATGGAATGGAGGAGGGAAATTTGTGGCGGCGCCTTGCATGGCAGCGGCCCTCTGATTCTACTCTTGGGGTGTGTGTGAGTAACACAGTAGATAGGTAAAACACAATCTTGTTCTACTGTACATGATTGGTTGTACAGTTGAATGACAATTAAGGGTCATTTAATTTAATTTAATTTATTTAATTTAAAGTAGCAGTATGCGAAGAGAATGTGTTAGGGAAAAGATGGACACTTAGGATTGTTTTTTAAAGTCATTTGCTCTGTAGTATTTTTTAAAGTCATTTGCAGTGTAGCATTTAAAGTGATTGTTTTAAACATAAATTTTGAAAACCTGTTTTACAAGACTACAATCACAGAATCAGCATTCATATAGGATCTTTATAAACTTTGTTTTTGCCTCCATAACTTTTCTCTGCCACCAGTCTGAAACAAATATCTCAGAATACACAGTGATTTCCAATGAGAATGCTGTAAACAATAAATACCTGTTGTGATTTTAGCATGGCATAGACACTGCTTAATTATGATTTTTATAGTGGTGAAGGAGTTAATGCATTAATTGCACATTAATGCAACACCCCATTTTAACGCTGATAGTTTTTTTTGATCGCGATTAATTGCAGCAGAATGAAAAAAGCAGAACTTGCGATGGAATGAATGACAGGCATTTACTGTTTTCGTCAGACAGTCTATGGCACGACTCAAAACAGACGCATGAAGCCCAGTTCATGGCAGAAACTCCTCAATTTATTAAATTCTGGGTGTTCAAATCAATTTGCTGTATTATCACTGTCATACTATGTGGACATATGGGCTGTATCAATGCACAATCGCAGTCTGAATGCCTGCAAGAAGAGGCCGACGGAGAAGAGAGGAGAGGCAGAAGTGCAGTGGGCTAACGGCTAAACTAATCACCAGGCTTTACTGGATTTATACTCATTTGATAATATGGGCTCTGTAGACATGGCTACATTGGAGTGTCTGCAAAGCCTCGGACTCGTACACTGACAAGGCCCAGCGACCCACAGAGCAGCGGGACTGTTTACTAACACTGGCCGCTCTAGAAAGGGGCGTGGCGAGAAGGAGGTGGCGTGACAGGAGACGTGCTAACAGCCAAGCTAAAGGCTAATCCAGGGTGTACACCGCTTCCATCACTTCTGTTCACAAATATCTGCTCCCTAGAAAACAAACTGGACTATCTACAGCTGAAACTACATCAAAAAAGCGAGGTGAGCGACTGCTGCACCATTATTTTTTATGGAGCTATGGCTTTAACACATCCATAAGCATTAGTGGCAGAAATGAGTGGTAGCGTATAATGCATAAAATGTATGCAGTAAAACACCAAAAACAGGCAAACAAACCTGCTTGCATTGCAGAGAGGTCCTCTTGTCATTCCATCTTGTATTGACAAAAAAGGTAAATAATTAAAAGCTCAGAACTAGTCCGTCACTTATATGTGTGCTCCTTATTCTTTACCCACACATCACTACAGTCAAATGGTGTGGTACTAACATATAAAGTTAAAAAATGCACTCTGTGTACTGCTATAACTAAATATTGTGTGTAATTATTATGTTTTGCTGCATACAAACTAGAGGTGTGGGTCTTCAGTGGTCTCATGACAATTACCATGACCATTAAAAAGTAGTTGATTTGAAACTCAACAGAAAGCCTGGTTAAACAAAAAAAGTTTTTGGCTGCTTTTTAAATTAATCAACAGAGTTGCTCGGTCGTCCCGGTCTTCAGTGTCATACAAGGAACAAAAAAATGTGTTTTATCAAGGAGATTTTAATTGTGGAAAAAAAAAATCACCCAAGGGCTATCCCATGCTGCTCGCTCCTCGGTCTGCCTGGTGGCACGGTTGTTTGGCAGTTTTGGCCCTGGTGCAGCCCGGCAAAGTAGAATATGGTTAAAATATGTTGAGGATCATACAGAGATGATTGTGCACAGGGTGAGTGTTCAGTGGAGTGTCTGGGTCCAGCTTGCTGTTGTTGTTTGGTAATTGTGGAGAGCACTGGGGGGACTGGGGCTGCGTGGGCAGTGCAGGCTAGGACTCGGCGGTCCCAGGCTGGTTGATGGTGTGGGGTCACTCTCTGGCCACGGACCGGCCGAGCTGCTGGTCCTATGCGTTTGCCTCAATGTCTGTGTGGCCACATGTGCTGTACAGCTGGCCTGACCTGGCCTTGGGAGATCTCATTCATTAAAGTTCTACAATCAAGAAATTTCCACACCTCTAATACAATCTAATGCTGCCACATGTTTTTGCCACTCCGTACTGTGTAACTACAGTAACTGCCAATAATTCTGTTCCAATGCATCCCCTCTGTAGGGGCTAACAACTTTCCAGCTAGACAGAAGCTGGAAACTGACTGGTAAATCTGACTGGGTGGTGGTGTGTGCATTTACACAAATAACTGGTGTGATAATGCTAAAGTGGTTGCTGGTTGTTTGCACATGCAGTATTTCTGCAGTACTTACGAGTTGTTACATGTTGAAAGCTTCAAATAAACCTGCAGTTGCAAAAAGAAAATATGTTTGTCCATTCCGATGTTAGTAAGAGTATGGGGGAAAAACTTGAAAAATTACAAATTTAAAGTACATTAAATAGAAAAAAATCAAGGCTGATTGTGATTAATCACAGTTTATCATGAATAATCGGCAAACTTTGGAAATGAATCGTGATTAAAATTTTGGCCCATCCTTCTCACTAGATTTTTTATTTATTTTATTTGTAATGGGACCATTTGCTACATTGGGCATAAGTGTCGCCATTTGATGCACTGTACCATAGCTATCTTAAAGCTAATTTACTTCTGCTATCGCTTGTTAGGTCACAAGCAAACATAATGAAAAACAGTACATTAAAGGAAAGTGTTGAGTTTAATTTTAAAACTGCAAATTGCGCTGCTTTCCATGAAGAAGCCAGGCAATAATATCAAAGCCAAGCAGGACTGAATTTGAATGGATCAGACATTGGCAGCTCATTTTCAATAATAATGATCAATTCATTTTAATCATATGAGACCCAGTATGTCCAGTACTAATAGCGTATTGCTGCATTTCTGATTTTGCAGTGACCTCAGATTTAGTTTTGACTTTTTGTTGTTGATTGTTTGATTTGCTATCTGTGTGGTGTCACTGCAAATATAGGAGAAAAAGCAAGATGGAATATTGGTTGAATAAGCATTTATGACTCAAATGCACTGACCTGGTCAAATAATAGATTTATACTTGAACTTTTATTTTTCCCAAATCTCTGTCTATAAAAAATAATATTGAACTGTTTTTATGGCTTGGGCATGTCCTCTTGGGCTTTGGACCTTCACTTTGATGAGAAGGAAAGCATATGCAAAGGACTGTAATCATTTTTACATCATCCTGGGGCACCACTGCATAATTAGAAAGGGCTGATTTCCTCGACCACAGCAGTGGCTAAAATTGCAGGCTTTGCCCCATCGAGGGTTTTGGTAAGCAACTGAAATAGCACCAGCAAGTTTCTGTCCTCGTGCCCCTCTGCGCAGCTTAGTTTTGGTCAGATGGCAGTGCAGTCTCCATGACACACTGCTGCATATTCACCAGCACTTGGATGGCAAGCTTTTATGTGGTGCCTCTTGTTTTCTGAACCAGCTACCAAAATTACAACTTCATTTTAATCTCTTTAACATATAGCATAGCTAAAACCTGAATCGGCCACGACCTCCTGGCAGTTTTCGCTGTATAACCAGAGTAACTTTTGTTAAAACAGTCCTTCTTTGGCACTGAGGCTTGTGTGTTACCCTGCAGAGTTATCATTGACTGACAGAGAATCAAAAATAATCTCTTTCACTGTATAATCCTTGAAATGATAAGGAGCTACATGCTTGTGAGGCTGATTTCAGCCAGAAATGTGCAGTTCATAGTCAGTGTCCATTGTCTCAGTGAAAATATGTATATTGTATTTTAGTGTATTTTTTTCCTCCATTGGGAAAAATGCTATTGATACACTGTTTCCAAATATAGAATAATATACTTTATTACCTCTGCCAAGGAAGTTATGTGATCATCGGCGTTGGTTTGTCTGTCTGGTTGTCTGTCTGTTTGTCTGTTTGTTTGTTTGTTTGTTAGCAAGATAACTCAAAAAGTTATGGATGGATTTTCATGAAATTTTCACAGATTGTCAGAAATGGGGTATCCTACAGATGATTACATTTTGGTGGTGATCCGGATCACCGTCCAGAAGAAAACCGCCATTACGGAAAATACCATTTTCGTCAATAACTACTGAACCACTAATCCTATCATTGTGAATCCAATTGCTAGTCATATGTTTTCATGGTCAAGGAATCTGAAAATGTACACATAAACACTGTATGGGGGGAACTGTGGCGCTTGGCGGAGGTCTGCGCTCTCAGAGTGCTTTTCTAGTTTTTAATATAGCAGGGTTGCAAAATAGATTCCTTCATACACATGACTTATTAGTTACTGCTTCCTAACTTATTAACTAAAACTAATGAAGGTAAAGTGAACCAAAGTTATCAGATTGAAGAAGTAAAATAATATTGGAAGGCTAAAATATTAAATTGGCAAAATATGAATATTAATAAATGCATGCACACTTACTTTGCAGGGACTGAATATGTACAGTAGTTGATGTCTTGCAGTGTACTGTATTGAATTTGCCAAATTGCTGTATTCTGATATATTGTAAGATGATATATGATAATATATACAGTGGGGCAAAAAAGTATTTAGTCAGCCACTAATTGTGCAAGTTCTCCCACTTAAAAGATGAGAGAGGTCTCCAATTTTCATGATAGGTATACCTCAACTATGAGAGACAAAATGAGAAAAAAAAATCCAGAAAATCACATTGAAGGATTTTTTTTTTTCCACAATATCTTTATTGAACCTTTTTTTTTTTTTTAACAAACATGATACAAACAATCAAACACTAACGCTAAAGTACTACAAAAAAAAAAATGCACTAAAAACACCAACAACCACCAACAAAATCAAGTCTTCAACAATGCTCCTCTGTTTAGTCTAGACAATCCAATACATAAGTATACATTTTATGTTCACCAGTTTGGAATTTACAAGGTCCACACACATCATTCACCTTCTTCTTCAAGAGTTATGTTTAAATTTTTTACATAATCAATAAAAGGTCTCCATATATTCTCAAACACAATTTCCTTTGATTTCAGTATATATGTTATTCTTTCTAATGGAAGGTTTGTTAACATCTGTCTTAACCACTGAGTCACATCTGGTCTATGAGTCTTTTTCCATAATAGTGCAATACATTTTTTGGCATTAAGCAAACTGAGGTCTATGAATGTTCTTTCACTTTTATTAAAATTATGCTTTTCTGGGTACAGACCCAACAAAAACAGTTTAGGATTCAGTATGATTTGTTTTGAGATTATTTTTTCAATTGTTACCCTCACCTCTTCCCAAAACATTCTTATTAATCTACATTCCCATAAACAATGAAATAGGGTTCCTTTACTTTCCATGCATTTTGTGCATGTATCTGGTATATTTTTGTTATATCTATTTAACTCCTCCGGTGTAACATACATCCGCATTAACCATTTGAAATGTATCAATTTAAGGCGTGCATTTATTGATTTGGTTTGAGCTTCTGTACAAGCCAATTCCCATTGTTCCTCCGAAATTTCAATTTGCAGATCTTCTTTCCAGTAGTTTAATCTTTTCAGTGAATTTTCACTTGAAGATAGTGTCAATGAGTTATAAAACTCTGAAATAATACCCTTTCTTTTACTATCTTTCATCATCATTTTTTCCAAGGATGAATAAATAGGTCGAGTGAGAGCTTTATTTTGATTTGATCGAATAAAGTTTCTAAGTTGAAGATATTTAAAAAAATGTGTTCTATTGAGATTAAATTTGATCCTCAGCTCTTCAAAAGACATTATGTTGTCTGCACATGGCAAATATAAATCCTGAATCTTTTGTATCCCTTTTAAATTCCATACTTTAAATACAGCGTCCGCTCTCCCTGGTTTAAAATATTGATTACCCCATATTGGACTAAATTGTGACAATAACTGTGGTTCTTTTAAATAGTTTTTAGCTTCACACCATATTTTGATCATATGCTTTACAAATGGATTTTTAACTTGTTTTTGTAATTTTTTTGCCGAATCTGAGTATATGAATATGGGAAGAGGTAAAGGTAAATTGTATGATTCCATTTCAGTCCAGTGAGGGAGATCATTTGATGAAAAATAATATGTCATAGACCTCAGTTGTGCCGACCAATAATACAACATAAAATTTGGACATTTCAGACCTCCACGATCAAATGGTAAATATAATAAAGACAGACGTAATCTAGCCCTCCTGTTGTTCCATATAAATTCCACTAACTTTTTTTTTATTCTTGAGAATAGATCTAAAGGTGGTGATAAGGGAATGTATTGAAATAAATAAAGTATTTTAGGTAAAATATTACTTTTAAGTATATTGATTCTCCCGATCATCGACATTGGTAGTGACATCCATCTCTGAGTTAACTCATTGATATCTGACATTAAGGCTTCATAGTTGACGCTGGCGACTGATTCTAGCTTAGGCATAATTTGGATTCCTAAATATTTAAACTGATTTACAACATTGAATTGATTTGCCTCAGGGGCTGGGTAATTTCTCTGGGTCTCATTTAGCATTAATATTGAAGATTTAGTTTTATTTATTTTATATCCTGATATTTCCCCAAAATTCTTTATTAAATTCAACAAGGTTGGAATTGATTTTTTTAGATTCGACATAAAATTATATCATCGGCGTACAGGGAGATTTTATGTTCTGTTGGTCCAACTTTAATTCCATATATTTGTGAATGTAAACGTATCGCTATCGCTAAAGGTTCAATTGCCATAGTAAACAGTAAAGGTGAAAGTGGACAGCCTTGTCGACATCCTCTATTGATTTTTATTGGTTTTGAAATATTGTTATTTGTTAGGATTTCTGCTGTAGCATTATTGTATATTATTTGAACCCATTTTATGAAATTATTTCCAAGTCCAAACCTTTGTAGGACTTCAAAAAGAAAGGGCCATTCAACTCTATCAAAGGCCTTTTCGGCGTCCAATGATAGGAGAGCTGTATCCGGTGTTTCTTTATTAAAATAAATAATATTAAATAGTCTTCTTACATTATGGAAGCCTTGTCTACCCTTTATAAAGCCATTCTGATCTCGATTAATAATATTTGGTAAAATTTCTTGTATTCGTCTTGCTAAAATTTTACAGATTATCTTAAGGTCGGCGTTTAATAGGCTTATTGGTCTCATATTTTCACATTTATTAGAGGGCTTACCTGGTTTTGGCAGCAGTATAATTAAGGCATTATTTATGTATGATGGTAAATTATTATTTTGAAATGCTTCTAAAACCATTTCCAAAAAAGGTTTTATTAATTTATTCTTAAATTTTTTATAAAGGTCAACTGGAAGACCATCTGGTCCTGCACTTTTTCCTGATTTCATATTATCAATGGCTAGCCCAACTTCTTCTTGACTAATTTTAGACTCCAATATCTCCCTGTTTTCATTTGGTATACACGGTATAGATAGTTCGTTCAAAAACCCATTTAGTTTTGTTAAATCAGGTTCATTTTTGGTATCATATAATTTTTCATAGTAATCTCTAAAGGCTCTATTAATTTCTAAAGGATCTATAACTACCTGTCCATTACTTATAATACTGGTAATTGGTGTTTTAATTTCCAATTGTTTAATCTGCCATGCTAATAATTTTCCTGATTTTTCACCTTGTTCATAAAAAGATTGTTTCAATCTTAGAAGACTCGAGGCAGCTCTATTCGCTGATTTTTTGTCGTATTCAGCTCTCAAAATCAGTAATTCATTCTCCAACCTTGGGTCACTTCCTGCATACACTTTTTCCTGAAGACTTTTTATTTTATGTTCCAATTTAGCTCTCTCCTCTCGAGTCTTCTTAGATTTTGATCCTGTATAACTAATAATATGTCCCCTAATAAAAGCTTTGAAAGCCTCCCACTTTACACATGCTGATGTTTGTGTAGTATTGATGTCAAAGAACTCGTCTATCTGTTTTTCTATATACTTGACAAATTCCTCATCCTGAAGCCATTTATGCTGAAATTGCCATCTACCTGATTCCTTTGTCAATTTTTTATCTACATATATTAGACAACAGGGTGCATGATCAGAGATCACAATGTTATCATAAAAGCAGTTTTGAATCTTGGACCTTAATTCTGTGGAAATCAAAAAATAATCAATACGTGAGAATGTCTTGTAGGTACTGGAATAACAAGAATAGGCTTTAACTTGTGGTTTCATTTCTCTCCATATATCTAACAATCTCAATTCTTTCATAAAATGATTAATAGTCATCCTACATCCAATGTGCGTACAATCCAGTCCTGTTGATCTATCCACACCTGGATTCAATGTACAATTAAAATCCCCTGCTATTATATGTTGCCCTGTAAGTGATGATAAGATGAGAAATAAATTAGCAAAGAACTTCTGATCATCTATATTGGGACCATATAAGTTCACAAGATTTATATTTTCTAATAGCAAAGAACCTTGAATGATTACATATCTTCCAAATTTGTCTCCAATTACATTTTTCACTTGAAAAGGAACTGATTTATGTATGAGAGTCATAACTCCCCTGGCTCGGGATGAAAATGAAGAGGTGAATACACTTCCCTGCCATCTACTCCTAATTCTTTTAACATCCTCCTCTATCAGATGAGTTTCTTGTAAAAACACAATTCTTGAACCCATGTCCTTTATTTTATTCATAACTTGTTTAAGTTTTTTTAAATTTTGTAGACCTCTGCAATTCCATGAAGTTAAATTAAGATTAACACTTTGGTCCATGATCAATAGAGAGTTTGGGATTACCTTGCAGTGTAAACATGCTCATACAGAGAAGCAAAAACATGAGTGGTTGAACATTCATCCTACAAACTACACACAAACAAATTTCCCCTTCCCACACTTGTGGCAAACCCCCCAAAATCAAAAGAAAAATTCTGTCTCCCGATATAGCCATCGACCGTTCCACACCCACGGGGAACAGCCTAAGCCACTCCTTCTTCATCCTCCCAATCACCCTAACTCTACTGCTTTTAATGACGTAACATTAACTCTCCTCTGTAGTTTTCCAACTTAACTCCAAAATTTTTAACAACTTTGTACATCATAGTTTTTTTTTTTTGTTTGTTTTGTTTTTGTTTTTTTGTTTTTTTAATATATAATACAATCTATATTTTGTAAACTTACTATTTACTTCAAGTCAGTCAGATGCCTGTGCAAATGCTTAATTATTCTACCTTATATTTTGTTCATGCTTAGCTCCCACCAGTCTCTTCTTCTTCTTTGATCTTCTTGATGAACTCCTGCGCCTCCTCTGGGGTCTTGAAGATGTGGGTTCTGCCCTCATACGTGGTCAGCAGTCTCGCAGGATAGATTACACCATGACGAATCCCAAGGTTGCGCAGCTCCTTACGTACGGGATCAAACTGCTTCCTCAATTGCTGGATTCCTGTGGCCAAATCTGGGTAGAACCGCACCTGCTGGTCCTGGTGTTTAATCTCTCCTTTTTTAGCTCGTGCAGCGTTGAAGATCTTCATCCTGTCTCTGTTGCTAAGAAACTTCATAATTAAGGTCCTCGGCGGTCCCTTATCTCTCCGTGGGCCAATACGATGTGCTTTTTCCAGAACCACTGCTGATTGCAACTCCTCGCTGCCCAGCACCTCCGGAATCCACTTTTCCAGAAAGGAACATACGTCCCGACCTTCTGATTCCTCTGGAAGACCCACCAGCCTCAAATTATTCTGTCTCGACCGAGATTCCAAATCCAAAATATTATCTTCCAGAGATTTATTTTTTTTTTCCAAAGTGCGCACCTTTAATTGAAGACGGGTGACGTCATCTTCAGCACTAGCGAGACGGAGCTCCATCTGCGCCGTTCGTTCTACACAGTCACCCAATTCCTTTCTTATTCCTTCCAACGCTGTCATAATCCCATCAAATCTAGAGGAAAAGTCCGCTCTCATTGAACTCATGGCAGCCATCAGCGCATCTGCGCCATTCCCCGCAGATATCGCAGCGTTGCCAGCCTCCTCCGCCATATATGGAGTTTTGTTTACTGCGTCACAGACCTGAAAGTCCGTTAATTTGGACTGTTTCGGCGGCTCGCTTTTTCCTTTTCCTGGTTTTCCAGCCTTAGGCTTCGCCGACATATCTTCGCCCAAATGCTGGGATACGTTCTGTCCCAAATGAGAGAGTTATTTGCCGATTTTTTTTTTTTCCAGGAGCAGAGCAGAGCGAGACACGTCCGTCCTACGTGGCAGCCATAACCGGAAGTCCACATTGAAGGATTTTTAATGAATTAATTGGTAAATTCCTCAGTAAAATAAGTATTTGGTCACCTACAAACAAGCAAGATTTCTGGCTCTCACAGACATGTAACTTCTTCTTTAAGAGGCTCCTCTGTCCTCCACTCGTTACTTGTATTAATGGCACCTGTTTGAACTCGTTATCAGTATAAAAGACACCTGTCCACAACCTCAAACAGTCAGACTCCAAACTTCACTATGGCCAAGACCAAAGAGCTGTCAAAGGACACCAGAAACCAAATTGTAGACCTGCACCAGGCTGGGAAGACTGAATCTGCAATAGGTAAACAGCTTGGTGTGAAGAAATCAACTGTGGGAGCAATTATTAGGAAATGGGAGACATACAAGACCACTGATAATCTCCCTCGATCTGGGACTCCACGCAAGATCTCACCCTGTAGGGTCAAAATGATCACGAGAACGCTAAGCAAAAATCACAGAACCACACGGGGGGACCTAGTGAATGACCTGCAGAGAGCTGGGACCAAAGTAACAAAGGCTACCATCAGTAACACATTACGCCGCCAGCGACTCAAATCCTGCAGTGCCAGACGTGTCCCCCTGCTTAAGCCAGTACACGTCCAGGCCCGTCTGAAGTTTGCTAGAGAGCATTTGGATGATCCAGAAGAGGACTGGGAGAATGTCATATGGTCAGATGAAACCAAAATAGAACTTTTTGGTAAAAACTCAACTTGTCGTGTTTGGAGGAGAAAGAACACCATACCTACTGTGAATCATGGGGGTGGAAGCATGCTTTGGGGCTGTTTTTCTGCAAAGGGACCAGGACGACTGATCCGTGTAAAGGAAAGAATGAATGGGGCGATGTATCATGAGATTTTGAGTGAAAACCTCCTTCCATCAGCAAGGGCATTGAAGATGAAACATGGCTGGGTCTTTCAGCATGACAATGATCCCAAACACACCGCCCGGGCAATGAAGGAGTGGCTTCGTAAGACGCATTTCAAGGTGCTGGAGTGGCCTAGCCAGTCTCCAGATCTCAACCCCATAGAAAATCTTTGGAGGGAGTTGAAAGTCCGTGTTGCCCAGCGACAGCCCCAAAACATCACTGCTCTAGAGGAGATCTGCATGAAGGAATGGGCCAAAATACCAGCAACAGTGTGTGCAAACCTTGTGAAGACTTACAGAAAACGTTTGACCTCTGTCATTGCCAACAAAGGGTATATAACAAAGTATTGAGATGAACTTTTGTTATTGACAAAATACTTATTTTACTGAGGAATTTACCAATTAATTCATTAAAAATCCTTCAGTGTGATTTTCTGGATTTTTTTTTCTCATTTTGTTTGTCATAGTTGAGGTATACCTATGATGAAAATTGGAGACCTCTCATCTTTTAAGTGGGAGAGCTTGCACAACTGGTGACTGACTAAATACTTTTTTGCCCCACTGTATGATATCCTCTACAGTTTTCAGATGAAAGCACCATAGGTGCTGATGCCTCTGTGCTTGTGGCATGGTGGCATGGGATAATAAGTATTGTCAGTCCATGCATGCAGGCTTTTGAAATGCATTCTATATGTTTACAAGGGGAAGAACACAGTTTTTCCTCCTCTGTGTACATGAAAAAAACAATCAGCAGCACATACAGTGGAGATCAAAATTAGAGAACAATGTATTAATACTTGATTTATTCTAACATATGTTATTCTTCATGGGCTGCACGGTGGCGCAGTGGTTAGCACTGTGGCAGCACAGTTTTACCCTCGGCCGGGGGATTGCGGAGACCGTGAGATCGGGGGTTTGATCCCTGCCCCCGGCCAACAGTGATCTGTGTGGAGTTTGCATGTTCTCCCCGTGTTTGCGTGGGTTTACTCCGGGATTTCTCCGGTTTCCTCCCACATGCCAAAAACATGCAGGTTAGGGAGTTAAGGGGCGCTTGCGCACGCAGCGACCGGCAGCTGGTGGTTTGTCACCAGACTGTAAAACAAATCTACCTACGGGTACAAAATAAGTAATAAAAAAAAAAAAAAAATTGTTCAGAATTTGACAGAATATCAGCTGTGGCTATACCACTGCTGTACTAGCATGTTTTTTTTAATAACCAAGGCACTTCAACACAACAAAAAAAAAGGTAAGCAAAATTGCCTTGGTTATTTAAAAAAAAAGCATGGGTAGTACAGCAGTAGTATAGCCACAGCTGATATTCTGTCAAATTCTGAACAATGAAGAATAACATGTCAGAATAAATCAAGTATTAATACATTGTTTTCTGATTTTGATCTCCACTGTACATACTAGGGCTGGGAACGATCCCTAATTTCCAGAATCGATTCAATTCCGATTCTTGAGATTTTGAATCGATTCAATTCCGATTTGATCCGATCCCGATTCAGTCTGGGAAATTACCATTTTAATAGCCATTTTACTTGCCGGGAAAAAAAAATCTTTGAGACCTAATGCTGCAAATTGTACCAAGAATACTCTAAATTTTAATACATAAATTATCACATGTAGAACTGACCCAAAATCAGTAACAATAATGTACTTTTTATTATTTAACTTATGATTTCACAAAGTGTTCACAAGTGCTTTCTTTAGTGCAAAGGGTGTGTAGTGTCAAATTAACAACACAGAGTCAGTAAACGGATTCAATGCATGAGGCATGTATACATAATCTCACTGTATTTCAGTCCCTCCAGGATTTTGTCGCCTGTTTTTGTGATTGTTGTGGCCCAAAAAGCCTGAATTTGTGGGAGCTTTTCCAAAACATTGTGACATTTTTAGAGGTTTTTTGCACTGAAAGTTGTATGAGGAAGTACAGATTTTAAAGTAGCTGCTTTTTCCATAGTTTATACTCAGTGATGCTATTCTTTGTAACACCACAAGAAAAGCACAGAATTGCCAAAAAATTTCCTGTTAAACAATGATTTATGTAGAATTAAATGCTCAGTAAAATTGTCAAAAAATGACCAACATTGTATTCTTGCTGAGAACTTAAAGTAAAAAAAGAAATAAAAGAATTAGTCATTACAACAACTAAATTGCATTGAATGCATATTAGAGTATGGAGAAAATTATGGCAGCACCATCTTGAATCTTGAATTTACAAACTAAGACCCTGAAAATTTTGAAAAATTTGAGGTCTTCTTCTGTGCTGAAATCCACAACAAAGTAGCGATGGCTCCTCCACTGAACCTTTTCCCTTCAGAAGGTCTCAGTGCAAGATGGACCTTGGAGTGGAAACCCAGTCTTCATAGATGTGAAGGGGAGGCGAAAGAATAGATTTCACAGTAAAATTAATAATCATATTTTTAAATCCATACACCACAGTAGGGTTTAATAATTTAGTTTAGTTTATTTTTTGTTGTTTATATTTTAACTACAAATTAACTTTCAGTTTTTGTAAAGGGTTTCAATTCATTTCCTGGGAAGATTTGTTCATTTCAGTTTAGTTCTATTGAGTAAAAATTGCTCGTACTGCAGCCTTTATTAACTCTACCGTTTTCATTTTATTGTGATTCATTGTTATCTTCAGATCTCTCACTTAAGTGCTAGAAGTCCATAATCTCATAAAATATACCTTTATTCTGTGTTTCTTCAGAGCGCTTAACCAACAGTTGACTCTGTATCCGTAGTTTGTAAAAGAAAACACCATCATCCCAGATAAATTATTAATTTACAACACAAATGTTAAAACAAATTATATTTTACTTACAATTTCAGCAGCTCCAAGTCTCCCTCTCTCTTCATGGGTTTCAGCCAGTCTCCGTGCATTTTCAGTTTATCAGTTGTCAACTTTATGTTCCAACACAGCGCTGCACGTAGTACAAAACCGTTTAAGACAAGATAAGATAAGCCTTTATTAGTCTCACAATGGGGAAATTCCAGGATTGCAACAGCACAGGGATAGCAACACTCAGAGCAACAATCAGAAGGCAAGAGAAAAAAACAAGAGCAGCGAGTGTCACGACTCGCCGCTCATCAGCGGCCTCAGCTGCGCGCACACCTGCGCCTCGTCAGCAGCGGGCTATTTAGCCCACTCAGCCCAGCGCTGCGGTCTGGAGCCGTCTGTTCGCATCGGCACTTTGTAGCTCGTGCATCAACCTCTGATCACCAGCAAGACTTCTATCTCACGTATGCATTCCTTACCTTTCTCCAAGTCTTCACCCCTGTGCACAGGTGGATTCCCAGGCAGCGGATTTCCCTGTCATCGCCAACCAATTCTCACCATCGACGCAGGCTCTGCAGGACGCTGTCTTCCGGGCTTCTCCCTTGACAACGCCAGCCACCTGTACCCACAAGTAAGCATCACACAACTCATTATCCCTGTCCAGGTGTGGTGCCCTTTACCCTTGTCCTCTGCTCTCTCTCCATAGGGTTGTCCGGCTGTACGGCGCGCTGCTCTGCTTCTTGCGCATCGGCGTTCACCCTCAATACATACACATACCGTACACATCCATTCAGACACACCTGCTTGTTGAATAAAGCTGTTAAATCTATCCTGAGTCTGCATGCGTGTCTCCTGGGCCAGACATTATGTCAGTACGGCTCTAGCAGAGCGGCTCAGCAGACAGGGGGCTCGCACGCCGTCTTTCCACCCTCGAGGCTCGGGTAGATTTAACAGCCCATCAACAGCAGGTGATTTTGAACCAGTTGGTTAACATAACTCACCGGTTAGACCGCTTGGACCCCCAGCAGGCGTTCCCCTCGGCTCGCCAGGGAGGGTTAGCTTCTGCCGCTCCAGTGTCCGGTCAGTCTGCCACGGGGACGCCTACTCGACTCACACCGATTCCAACCCCCGCCCGCTTCAGCGGGAAGCTCGGCGGAGTGCGGGGGTTCATTATGCAGTATGAGTCGGTGTTTCTGCGCGTTCCCGGGGATTTTCCCTCGGACCATAGCCGAATTGGCTACATCGGTAATCTTCTGGAGGGACGAGCGCTAACTTGGGCTTACGCCGTCATGGCGAAGCCCAGTTACGCAAACCTCTCCTATAGCCAGTTCGTGCAGAGCTTTCTCGAGGTCTTTGATCATTCCCGGCGCGATAGCGTCCTCACTGACCGGCTCCTTGGTCTCCAACAGGGAAGCCAGTCAGCGGAGGATTATGCTATCGACTTCCGGGTCGCAGCGGAGGAGGCTGGCTGGGGTGAGGCCGCACTCTGTGGCATCTTCCTCCGCAGCCTCAGCTCTGGTCTGAGGGATGAGCTGGCCGGTCGAGATCTTCCGGAGACACTTGCGGAGCTGATCTCCACAACCATTAGTTTAGATAACAGGCTGCGTGAACGGTCTACCGAGCGGAAGTCTATCAGCCGCTCGCGTGGAGGCCCCGTCCGCATGCCTCAAGGTCGCCCCCTGGCGTTACCTCCACCGGAGTCTTCCGAGGAATTGGAGGCGATGGTGGTTGGTCGGTCAAAGCTCCCCCTAGCGGAGAAACAGCGCCGCCGGGAGTTGGGCCTCTGCATGTATTGCGGAGGAGACCAACACACCATGGAGCATTGCCCGGAGAAGCCAAATGGGGAGATCCGCGAGTCACTGTAGGGGGCCTCGCGGACTCTAACCGGTTAAATCCCCTCACAAGTCTATCCTTGCCCATCCGATTTTGTCACAACGCCACGGGGCATCTCACACACGCACTGGTGGACTCAGGAGCAGAGCACAGCTTCATTTCTAAGAGCCTGGCAACCCAATTGGGCATCCTCTGCCACCCTCTGGCTGCTCCTCTCAGCCTGATCACCCTTTCCCATGCGCCCCTCGGACAAGTGACTCATCGCACGCAACCAGTCCCTGTCATAATCTCTGGTAACCACTGAGAGGATCTCACCCTGTACGTCCTATCCTCCTCTGTGACGCCTGTCATCCTTGGGTACCCCTGGTTGCGTCTGCACAACCCCGTGCTGGATTGGCAGACAGGAAGAGTCGCCGCCTGGAGTTCCTTCTGCATGGGCACCTGTTTACAATCCGCATCCTGCGCCCCGTCTTCTCCTCCCCCGGCTAAGGACGCCGCGCCTCCGGATCTCACTCTGGTGCCCTCGGAGTTCCATGACCTGGGCCTCGTATTCAGCAAGTCCAGGGCGATGTCTCTTCCTCCTCACCGGCCCTACGACTGTGCCATCAACCTCTGCCCGGGGGCGCCCCTGCCTTCCGGACGCCTCTACAGCTTGTCAGCACCGGAGCGGGAAGCGATGGATAGTTATATCAAAGAGTCACTCAACGCAGGAATCATCCGTCCCTCCTCGTCTCCGCTCGGCGCAGGGTTCTTCTTCGTGTCAAAGAAGGATGGGTCACTCCGCCCATGTATCGACTTCCGGGCCTTGAATGACATCACGGAGAAGGACCGTTACACCCTGCCACTGATGGACACTGCCTTCCATTCCCTGCAGGGGGTGACCTGGTTCACCAAATTGGATCTTCGCAGTGCATACCACCTCGTCCAGATCAGGGAGGGGGATGAGTGGAAGACAGCCTTTAGAACGCCTAGTGGGCATTTCGAGTACCTGGTGATGCCCTTTGGACTGACCAACGCCCCTGCTGTATTTCAACGCCTGATCAATGACGTCCTGCGTGATTTCCTCAGCCTCTTCGTGTTCGTATACCTGGATGACATCCTCATCTTCTCCAGGTCACGGGAGGAACACCAGGTGCATGTGAGGCGGGTCTTGCAGCGGCTGCTGGAGAACAGGCTGTACGTCAAAGCCGAGAAGTGTGAGTTTTACGCCAAGACCAACTCCTTCTTAGGGTTTGTAATCTCACACAACCAGGTTCTACCTGACCCCGCGAAGGTTAAAGCGGTGGTTGAATGGCCCACGCCGACCTCCAGGAAGCAGGTCCAGCAATTTATTGAGTTTGCCAATTTCTACCGCCGTTTTGTGCCTAACTTCGGTGCCATTGTTGCCCCGCTGACCCGTCTCACTTCCCCCAAGAACACCTTCCGCTGGACCGAGGAGGTCGCTGCGGCGTTCCAGACGTTGAAGACGGAGTTCTCCTCCTCCCGAGTCCTGACCCAGGTCGACCCCGCACTGCAGTGCCTGATGGAAGTCGACGCGTCTGACAGGGGAGTGGGGGCGGTGCTATCCCAGCGATCACCCACCGATGGGGTCAAGCAACCCTGCGCCTTCTTCTCACGGCGGTTGTCTCCGGCTGAGCGGAATTACGACGTCAGGGACAGGGAGCTTCTCGCCATCAAGCTCGCCCTGCAGGAGTGGCGCCACTGGCTGGAAGGGGCTGCATTACCATTCGTGGTGCTGACGGACCATAAGAACTTGGAGTATCTTCGATCTGCTAGACGTCTAAATGCCCGCCAGGCGCGCTGGTCCTTGTTCTTCACCCGGTTCCGCTTCACCATTACCTATCGCCCTGGCTCTAAGAACGGCCTACCCGATGCCCTCTCCAGGCAGTTTGCCCCTGAGACGCCAGAGGAGCCGGATCATACCATCCTGCCCAGCTCGTGTGTGGTAGGGGCAATTTCCTGGACCATCAGGGACAAGATCCGGAGGGCGCAGGAGACCGAACCGGACCCTGGCGGTGGACCGGAGGGAAGGCTGTTCGTTCCATCTTCTGTCCGGGGGGAGGTCATCCATTGGGTTCACACCTCCAAACTCGCCTGCCACCCTGGCGTATCCCGGCTAGTGGATCTCCTCCAGCGTTCCTTCTGGTGGCCAGGTCTGCAAAAGGACGCCGCCAACTACGTCCGGGCGTGCCCTGTGTGTGCCACCGGCAAGTCAGGAAATTATCCCCCCGCGGGTCTGCTTCAGCCCCTGCCGACCCCTGGCAGGCCCTGGTCTCACATAGCCCTCGACTTCGTCACCGGTCTCCCGACCTCTAACACCTATGACGCCGTCTTGACCATCGTGGATTGATTCTCCAAGGCCGCCCACTTCGTGCCACTCCGGGGTCTTCCAACGGCGCGGGAGACAGCGGACCTTCTGGTTCAGCACATGGTCAGGCTGCACGGGATACCGGTGGACGTCGTCTCGGATCGGGGGCCCCAGTTTGTCTCAGAGGTGTGGAAGTGTTTCTGCAACGCCTTGGGGGCCACAGTTAGCCTCTCCTCCGGTCACCACCCGCAATCCAACGGGCAGTGCGAACGGGCCAACCAGGAGCTGGAAGCTGCCCTACGCTGCGTCACTTCCTCCAACCCGTCTTCCTGGAGCACGCACCTGGCTTGGGTAGAGTACGCCCACAACACGGCTCGGTCTTCCGCCACAGGGATGTCCCCCTTCTAGGCGTCCTTGGGTTATGATCCACCTTTGTTCCCGGAGCAGGAGGCTGAGCTGGCGGTTCCTTCCATCCAAGCGCACCTGAGACGGTGTCGGACTCTGTGGGCCAAGGCGCGCGACGCGCTCTTACGCACGGCGACGCGCAACAGCACCACGGCGAATCGCCACAGGAGACCGGCCCCTGCCTACCAGGTGGGTCAACAGGTCTGGTTGGCCTCTCAAGATACCCACCTAAAGGCTGAAAAGAGGAAGCTGGCCCCACGCTTCATTGGCCCCTTCACCATTTCTAAAATTGTTAACCCGGTGGCTGTGCGTCTGGCCCTCCCCCCTCCCTCCGCATTTGTCCCACCTTCCACGTGTCCAAGATTAAGCCCTTTGTCTCCGATCCCCTCTGCCCCCCGCCCGCAGCGCCGCCCGCGCCTATGATGATCGACGGCCACCCGGCCTGGAGAGTCGCCTCCATCATGAACTCCCGGCGCCGAGGTCGCGGGCTGCAGTACTTGGTGGACTGGGAGGGATTCTGTCCTGAGTGGAGGTCCTGGGTGTGCTCTTCTTTGGTGTTGGACAGGAGTCTCATCACGGAGTTCCACCGGGCGCACCCGGACAAACCAGCGCCAGGAGGCGCTGCTGGGGGGGGAGTACTGTCATGACTCGCCGCTCATCAGCGGCCTCAGCTGCGCACACACCTGCGCCTCCTCAGCAGCGAGCTATTTAGTCCACTCAGCCCAGCGCTGCGGTCTGGAGCCGTCTGTTCTTATCGGCACTTTGTAGCTCGTGCATCAACCTCTGATCACCAGCAAGACTTCTATCTCACGTAAGCATTCCTTACCTTTCTCCAAGTCTTCACCCCTGTGCACAGGTGGATTCCCAGGCGGCGGATTTCCCCGTCATCGCCAACCAATTCTCACCATCGACGCAGGCTCTGCAGGACGCTGTCTTCCGGGCTTCTCCCTTGCCAACACCAGCCACCTGTACCCGCAAGTAAGCATCACACAACTCATTATCCCTGTCCAGGTGTGGTGCCCTTTACCCTTGTCCTCTGCTCTCTCTCCATAGGGTTCTCCGGCTGTACGGCGCGCTGCTCTGCTTCCTGCGCATCGGTGTTCACCCTCAATACATACACATACCGCACACATCCATTCAGACACACCTGCTTGTTGAATAAAGCTGTTAAATCTATCCTGAGTCTGCGTGCGTGTCTCCTGGGCCAGACATTATGTCAGCGAGTATACATATGTACATATAAATATAAATATATATATATATATATATATATATATATATATATATATATATATAGACACACAGTGCGGAGCATTGTAGCTAGATGGAATAAATGTATAAATATATAAACAC
Source organism: Pholidichthys leucotaenia (assembly GCA_020510985.1). Lineage (NCBI taxonomy): Eukaryota > Metazoa > Chordata > Actinopteri > Cichliformes > Pholidichthyidae > Pholidichthys > Pholidichthys leucotaenia. The sequence goes on from CM035843.1 coordinate 45,537,710, forward strand.
ACAGTGCGGAGCAATTGTAGCTAGATGGAATAAATATATGAGTTTATAAACACACAGTGCGGAGTATTGTAGCTAGATGGAATAAATATGTAAATATATAAACACACAGTGCGGAGCATTGTCGCTAGATGGAATAAATATATGAATATATAAACACACACAGTGCGGAGCATTGTTGCTAGATGGAATTAATATATAAATATATAAACACACACAGTGCGGAGCATTGTAGCTAGATGGAATGAAACAGCATAACCGTCTACTTAGTTATCCTACATGGTATGATTATGTACCCATACTTATTCTCACCCTCCATAGCGACCGGTATTTTCCTAGTTGCGTACCGGAGGGGACCATTGTGTAAGTCTATTGCGTCTTTTGCATTCAATACTATTAGGTTGTCACGTCTTTTTGCTATCTCTGCGAGCAGCCCTGCTTAGGTTGTACAGTCTGACAGCCGTAGGTAGGAAGGACCTGCGAAACCTCTCGGTTGTGCACCTAGGATGATGTAGTCTGCTGCTAAATGAGCTCCTCAGTGCATTTAGTATGTCCTGCATAGGGTGGAACTCGGACTCCAGCAGAAATGACAGTTTAGCCAACATCCTTCTCTCTCCCATCTCCTCCACTGGGTCAAGGCGCTGCCCCAGGACAGAGCTAGCTTTCTTGATCAGTTTGTTCAGTCTCTTCCTATCGGCTGCTGTAATGCCACTGCCCCAGTAAACCACTCCAAAAGTGATGGCTGATGCCACCACCATGTCATAGAATGACTTCAGTCTCTGAGTCTCCTCAGTAGGAATAGCCTGCGCTGTCCCTTCTTGTAGAGTGCGTCAGTATTGTGTGACCAGTCTAGTTTATTGTTCAGATGAACACCCAGGTACTTGTAGGATGTCACCATCTCGATGTCTGTTCCCTTCAGGTTCACGTTCAGGTTCCTTTATTTGTACCCGTAGGTAGATTTGTTTTGCAGTCTGGTGACATCCATATTTACAAGCCACTAATTACATTCAACATAGACACAAACACAGGCACACATGAAGCTGACTATAAACATGATAAAAATACTCAAGGCTCCCTCAATCAGGGTATAAAAAGACAAAGAGATGAGGGAGAAACCAGAGGTAAGAGAGAAGGGTCATATTAAAAGTTAAAAACTAGTCAAAGAGGTTAAAAAACTCAAAGGTCTAAAACCCAATAAAATATTTAGAACCCAAGTGACATCCTACAAAAATAAGTAAATATAAAATGAAGTTAATAAATAGGTACCTAAATTATGTACAATATATTTTTACAGCTTGTTCAACTCTTTGACAACAGCAGGGACAAAGCTGTTTTTGTAGCACTGGGTTCTACTTTTTGGGACAGCAAACCTCCGTCTTGAGGGAAGAAGCTAAAAGTGGCAGTGCAAAGGGTGGGAGTCATCATTTAAAATGGAGGTAGCCATCCTCTGTACTTGTCTGGTGTACAGGGATGTCAGGCTCAGCTGTGACTCACCAAGCAAATGACTGGACCATCTAACTACCTGATCCAAGGATTTCCTCTGTTTCAGTTTTATCTGACCAAACCATGACACTAAAGAAAAGGATAAAACAGATTCAATAAAAGCCCGATAAAACATTGTCATTATGGTTCGGTCAACTTGGAAGCGTGCAAGTTTTCCCTGTATATTTCCCTGTATATATATATATACTTTCCTGTATATTTACTGGTGCTGTGAGGGGTTGTCCTTGCCTGCGGCAGTCCACCACCAGCTCCTTAGTTTTCCTCGCGTTGATCTGGAGGCAGTTCCGATGGCACCAGTCCACAAAGTCCTGGATAAGCCCTCTGTACTCAGCTTCATCTCCGTTGGAGATGAGGCCAATGATCACAGAGTCGTCAGAGAACTTCTGTAGATGGCAGTGTGTTGTGTTGTGTGAGAAGTCCGCAGTATAAAGGGTGAACAGGAAGGGAGCCAAAACCGTTCCCTGGGGGGCCCCCGTGCTACCGATGATCGTGTCGGACACACAGTCCCGGGTTCTCACAAACTGTGGCCGGTTTGTCCCGGCTTTATAAAAAAAAAAAAAAAATCGGAAGCTGTTGAGGACAGTCTTTACGGTGACTTATGTTGATAAATGAAGAGACACGCACGTTAACAACTCCTGTCATGTAAATACGGAAGTAAAGACGTGCGCACGCACTGCAGGAACTCTTGCCGGATGAGAACCGTTTTAACACCACAGAAGAAGAACTAGCATATCCATCAACTTGTTAGCTGTTAGCTCCGTTAGCGTTCCAAGTGTTTCTGGTTCTTGGCCGCGGTTCCAGTCTCACTGACCTGGTTTCGACCCAGTCAGACCCAGCAGACGTTCACAGATGGAAAAGCATTATATTAAAAGATGGATCTGCAGATTTTGTGGATCGATATCGGCTCAGTCAAACGTGGATCCATCCATATCGTATCAATCTTTTGAACCCACCCCTAGTACATACTGTATGTCAGTCATCCCCATTAACATACCTTGTTGTAAAGGATACTGACGTCTCCGTTACAACACACAAGAGCTGTACCTCATTGGTCAAAGTGTCTCCTGTAAGGCAGTCTGAAAATCAGTTTATCCCCATCCAAGATGGGGGCCAGGATGTTTAACTTTCTCATATCTTTAAAACTAAACAGTGAAATATGTCCCTGAAAACAATCAGGGCAAGAAATACAGTTAGGTCCATATATATTTGGACAGTGACACAAGTTTTGTTATTTTAGCCGTTTACCAAAACATATTCAAGATACAGTTATATAATTAATAAGGGCTTAAAGTGCAGAATCTCAGCTTTAATTTGAGGGTATTTCCATCCAAATTGGAGGAACGTTTTAGGAATTTCAACCATTAAAAAAGCCCTCAACATTTCAAGGGCTCACAAGTTAACATTACCATAAATAAAATGTTCATTTTTAATACTTTGTTGAGAATAATTTCCAGGCAATGACTGCCTGAAGTCTGGAACCCATAGACATCACCAAACACTGGGTTTCCTCCTTTGTGATGCTTTGCCAGACCTTTACTGCAGCTGTTGTTGCTTGTTTGTGGGTCTTTCTGTCTTAAGTTTTGTCTTAAGCAAGTCAAATGCATGCTCAATTGGGTTGAGATGTAGTGATTGACTCGGCCATTGCAGAATATTCTACTTCTTTGCCTTAAAAAAAAAAAAAAGTCCTGTGTTGCTTTTGCAGTATGTTTTGGGTCATTGTCTATATGTACTGTGAAGCGCCGTCCAATCAAGCAGACAGTATATCAATATACATTGCTGTTATGCATCCCTCCATAGGGAATTAATCAGTGGTGTAGTCCCTGACACCTCCGCTACTAGCTGAGAGCGAATGAGGAATTCCTCTTTGGCTTGGTGGTAGACTAAGAGGTTTCAGATCACGGTGTCATGGGTTTGAATCTCGCCCTGGGATATTAGGAGGTGTACGTCTATCTTGCCTAAGGGCAAAAGTGACTTCAGAGGTGCATGTCTACCTTGCCTAAGGGCTTAAGTGATTTGGGTCTGTCCACTTTGACTGAGGGTCGAAATGGACTTGGTGATCCCAGGCTGAAATAGGCAATTCTGGCCTTGACCCAGTAAGTGGATCGTACCAGAAAAGTGGTGGCTCGTCCAGGATGTGACACCTGCACCACTTCCTTAAGGGGGGAGGTGTTACGTACCCCTCCATAGAGAATTAGTCAGTGGTGCAGTCCCTGACACCTTAGAGTACACCTTCGCTACTAGCCGAGACCTAGTGAGGAATTCCTCTGTGGCTCGGTGGTAGAGTAAGAGGTTTCAGATCACGGTGTCATGGGTTCGAATCTTGGCCTAGGATATTAGGAGGTGTATGTCTACCTTGCCTAAGAGTGAAAGTGACTTTGGAGGTATATGTCTACCTTGCCTGGGGGCGAAAGTAACTTGGGTCTGTCCACCTTGACTGAGGGTCAAAATGGACTTGGTGATCCCAGGCTGAAATAGACAATTTTGGCCTTGGCCCAGTAAGGGGGTCATAACACTTCAGAACTCATCTAGCTGCTTCTGTCACATCATCAATAAACACTAGTGACCCTGTGCCACTGGAAAATATGCATGCCCATGCATCACACTGCCTCCACCATATTTTACAGAAAATGTGGTGTACTTTGGATCAGGAGCCGTTCCAAGCCTTCTCCATACTTTCTTCTTCCCATAAATTCTTGTACAGGTTTATCTTGGTTTCATCTGTCCAAAGAATGCTGTTCCAGAACTGGGCTGGCTTCTTTAGATGTTTTTTGGCAGTCTAATCTTGCCTTTCTATTTTTGAGACTGATTAGTGGTTTGCACCTTGTGGTGAACTGTCTGTATTTGCTCTCATGAATTTTTCGCTTTATGGTAGTCTTAGATACTGATACACCTACTTCCTGGAGAGTGTTCTTGGATGGATGTTTGGGAGGGTTTTTTCTTCATCATGAAAAGGATCCTGTAATCATTCACCACTGTTGTCTTCCATGGACATCCAGGCCTTTTTGAATTCCTGAGCTCACCAGTGTGCTCTTTTATTCTCAGAATGTACTAAACTGTTGATTTGGTCCCTCCTTACATTTCCGCTATCTCTCTGATGGATTTCTTCTTTTTTTCAGCCTTAGCATGGTTTGTTTCACTTCCACTGAGAGCTCCTTTAACTGCATGTTGTAGGTTCACAGCAACAGCTTCTACATTCAAATGCCACAACCTGGAATTGACTGCAGACCTTTTACCTGCTTGATTAATGATTCATTAATGAGGGAATAGCCCATGCAGCCCCATGCAACCGCGATTTTAAAAGTTCAGCACGTGATTGACCATTGACAGGAAGTTGTACGTGGTGCTGTAAAAAAAGTCGCCTTTAGTTCCACCTTCAGTTTTATTGGGTGAGCTGAAAGCCTGGTAACAGACAGCTACACACAGACATTGGCACACTACTGTATGCCTACAGTATGTTGCGCATGTGCACTGAAGCATAGCAACATGGCAAAACATATCTAATTGCGTAATAACAAGCACAATTGCATACATTTTTATGTTTAGTGGACCTAGTCCCATAGTGTTGGTGTTTATGCTGTATGTCCTGTTGAGGTCAAGATAACAGCAATTCCTTGCCTTTTTTCTAAATAACCTTTCATTTTTTCATTTCATTTATTTAATTTATTTCCAGCTGCCACAAAAGATTTTAAAAAATCCATTAATAAAAGAAAAAAAAGGTCAAATTAACAGACAAAGGGTTTAGACTGAAGCTAAAGCTTATATACAGTCATGTGAAAAAATTACAATACCCTATGAAAGCCTTTGTGTTTTTTAAACATATTTGGACATATGGATATTTAATATCAATTTTAACAATACTGGGAGGGTCAATTAATATAAATAAACAATTAAAACTGAAGAAAAGACTTTTTAAAAAAAATTTTGTAAAATGTAATTCTAAAAACATGCAATTTCTGGTGAGGAATAAATTAGGACATCCCCACATGTATTCCCACTTAAAATGGCTGAAATCACACAGGTGTATCACATCAGCTGTACATGATTAGAACATTGTTACTCAGCATTTTGAAGGAGGCTTGTCCTATTTAAACCTCAGGCATTTAGTTTTGTGTGCTCCTGACTGTTGAAGTGAGAGTGAACACCATGGTAAGATTGAAAGAGCTGTCTGAGGCCTTCAAAAAGAAGATTGTAGCAGCTTATGAGTCTGGTCAAGGATTTGAAAAGATCTCAAAAGAATTTGAAATCAGCCATTCCATTGCCCGGAAAATAGTCTACAAGTGGAGGACATTCAAAACAACTACCAACATGCCCAGGTCTGGTTGTCCAAGCAAGTTCACCCCGAGAGCAGAGCGCAAGATGCTAAAAGAAGTCTCCAGAAACCCTAAAATGTCATCACGGGACCTACAGTAGGCTCTTGCTACTGTTGATGTGAAAGTGCATGCCTCTACAATCAGAAAGAGACTACACAAGTTTTACTTTCATGGGAGGCGTGCAAGCAGGAAACCTTTGCTTTCTAAGAGAAACAAACATGAAGGCCAGACTGAAGTTTGCAAGAGAGAACGTAGACAAAGACCAGGACTTCTGGAGTAATGTTCTTTGGGCAGATGAGTCTAAAATTAATTATTTGGGCACCAGAACAGAGGACATGTTTGGTGTAGACCAAATACAGCATTCCAGGAAAAAGAACCTCATATCAACTGTGAAGCATGGAGGTGGAAGTGTCATGGTTTGGCGATGCTTTGCTGCAGCAGGACGTGGCCCGCTCACCATCATAGAATCCACCATGAATTCTACTATGTATCAGAGGGTGCTTGAGGACCACATGAGACCATCTGTAAAAAAATTAAAGCTGAAGCGGAACTGGACCCTGCAACATGACAGTGACCCAAAACTTACCAGTAAATTCACCAAGGACTGGCTAAAAACTAAGAAATAGAGAGTCCTGGAATGGCCGAGTCAAAGCCCAGATCTTAATCCCATTGAAATGCTGTGGGGTGACTTGAAATGGGCTGTACATGCAAGAAACCCTTCAAACATCTTATAGCTGAAAGAATTCTGCGTTGAGGAGTGGGGCAAACTTTCCTCAGACCAACGTCAGTGACTGGTAGATGGCTACAAGAAGCTTCTCACTGAAGTTATTTCAGCCAAAGGGGGTAACACTAGCTATTAGGAGGTAGGGTGTCCTAACTTCTTCCTTATTTAGAATATGCATTTTTATTGATATCTTTTGTTTAATGAGTAAAACAAGGTTAATTTTTGTTATTTACCTACAATTAAATCACCTTTTCCAGAGATAAATAAAAACAAGATTATACATCAATATGTGAACATTTCTTAATAAAGAACTGAATATTTAATGGGGTGTCCTAATTTTTTCACATGACTATCTCTAATCTTCTTAATGAACATAAAGAATCACTAGAAAACAAAGTTACATATTTTCATGCCAATCTAATTTGATTTGAATATCTTCATAGCCATCAAAATTAAATGTATTCACAGCAAACAGTCAAATATTTTCACAATAATTCAGATAATTTCATAGCTTTTAACTAATGTATCTTTTACCAGTCGTTTAAATTTTGTTAAATGTAGAACATAATTTCAAATCTTTAGCACAGCTGTTCCACAAGTTTACCCCACAAACAAAAAAACTTTTTTTTTTTTTTTTTTTTTTTTACATTTGTTCTTATTTTTGGTCTTTGAAAAATTAATATTCCTCTTAAATTATAATTATTATTTCAAATTAAACAAATCTTGGACACTGGCTGGTAACAAGTTATTTTTTATCTTGTACATAATTTGCAAGATTTTGAAGTCTCTTGGTTCATTGAATTTGAGTATATTTAAATGAATAAATGGTGGATTTGTTGAATCATATTTAGATCTCCATACACTTCTTATTGCCTTCTTTTGTAATACAATCATTGTAGTTGATTGATGTAGTTGAATCATAGTAGTTGTTTTATATGTGTTTCCCATATGTGTTTTCCCAGATCTCCACATTATAAGTCAAATACGGAACAATAAGTGAACAGTACAAAAGCTAGAGCAGGTCTTGAGTCACAAGATCCTTAGCTCTATAAAACTGAGATGGATGTAGATATTTTATGTGTAACTGATCTATTCACAGGTTTTCCCACTCCTGCAGCCGTGTCGAGGTCACTGCAACTGCCCTCCTTCCTATCTCTGGCTTTGTTCTTTGTTTAGAAGCCCTTCAAACACAGGACACCTTTGTGTCCCCTCTTGTGAGGGAGAGGTGTCAAGAAAATGAGTGTCTGTTTCTGATTATCCCCGCAGCCCAACAATCCTCACTTCCCCGCAAAAAGGAGTAAGATGCTTATAGTAGCAGGCCTGTTGTATTGGAGCCTTTGGTGATGTCTCAAAAACCAAGGGCTGCAGACAGGAGTCATCGCTAATTTGCTGAAGTCTTGAAAACAGAACCAAAGCTAATTGTCATTGCTGTGGTTCACCACATCTGCAGTTGGGATTTAGGTGGGTCTGCTAACGGATGATCTCTATTATAAATTAGGTATGTTATCATGAGCTGCATTTTAACATGTGGCCATGATGAGTGGGCAACTTTGATTCTGTAGAAGAGATTACTTTGCTGTTAATCGGCTCCGTGGCTTGACTGGTTTTCCATGCAGCATCATGGAGTTATAGTAAAACAAATGCTGCCTTTTTCCATCCAGTGAGCAACCCGGTAGCCACTCATTTATTTTGGACTACGTCCTATGTGGAAACTTTGTGGATCCATTCTAGAGGGTAAACAAAGGATGAATCCAATTTATTGTGGTTTTTGTTAATATAAACAATAGTAAGTTGCTTATTTATCAGTTTTTATATTAATCTACTTTTAGTTGTAGCTCTGATGAAAGAAAGAAGTAATGGTATGAAAAAAATCTTTAAAGCATTTGAAATACTGGCGAGAAAAATCTGCCTGTTTAGTTAGTGAATTGTATATTATCTCTACTTTGTGGTCAATGACTTATTTGCTCCTGTAACTCAATGACCTTCTCATGTGTACCAGAGGCATGAGAAATGCTAACAGGCCCATGACCCTTGGTTTAAATACATATTATGTGGCCATGTTTTTCCCCCAGATACAATTGTACTCTCATTTCTTTTTCCCAGTCATCCTTGTTTGTGTCCACAGCAGCCTATTAAGAGACTACTTACCCTTATGTATTTTGAGCACAACAGAATATTTGGCATTCTTTTGTGCTCAAATTGGTTAATGAGCACTACCAGTTGCCTCTCTGTCTCCAGATGATTGCACTTATTCATGCACACATGCTTTTTGTTGTTAGGTCTTGTTTTGACCTATTCAGCAGGGCAGAACTTCTTATTTTTACACTTCATTTACAACAATAAATCTACTCTGTATTTGTATGCTTTATGCCCATAGTCCAATGTATCTATGAGGAAATGACTCGCCTTGTGATGATGCACTGTGCAAGAAAAAAAAAAAAAATTTGCTCCCTCATTCTAAAACCAATGTTTTACACAACAGCAAAGTTTGTGTCCACTGTTGAACTTATGGAGAGATGGCATGAGGGGAAGATTTGGAACAGAATAAGAACCCTTTTAATTTTAAGGTTCCACATGTGGATTAATGCACATCTGTCTCATGTAATGGTTTAGACCAGGGGTGTCCAATCATGTTCCATGGAGGGCCAAGATCCTGCAGGTTTTCTCTTCTACCTAGTCTCTTCAGCAGGAGCCTCATGTGTAAACGCTGCACATGCACAAAGACACGGCATACGCTGATTTTCATGCACACAGTGGGATGTATAAAAAAAAATGTGATGTGAGAATCTGTGGGCCGAGCCGCAAAGTTTTCACCTGCTGTGAGAAGTTGCGGCTGTCCGCAAATTTGTGTTTGGCTCTATCACATGGGTGTATTAAAATGCAAAACAGCTGAAACTCACAGAATATGTTAAAATAACGTTTCCACTTCGGTTAAAATGCTTTGTCTATAAATTAGTATGTAAAAAAATATGACTGTTATTACGTGATTTAGCTCCATAACTCGGCTCATTGAACGCAGTGAATTGATCTGCCTCACTTATGGACATCAGCACCACTGTTAACTCGATCCTGTTTCTATAAATGTGTCATTTTAACCTGAAGAAAAAAGGAGAGATCCTCTGGGTTAACACTGAATAAGAGGAAGACCATGGGGAGTTCCGGGCTGCAATTTACCGGGATTTCCAGGGACCATTAATGGATTCCCCCTCTGACATTTTGGCCTCCTCAGACCTCGGGAAATGGGTCGGGGGAAACCGTTACGACACCTGTTGTCTTCGAGTCATTTTGACCCGAAGACAACAGGAGGATCCCCAGCGCAATACGTGCTGTCCCTTTGAGGTTAAAATTTGAAAATAAACGGCTTTTATATTGCGCAGCTCCATGTGTTCCTCTGGGCTATCGTGCATAATTTGGATTCTGACAGATTTGGTTTGTAACTTGTATAAATTCAGCTGTAAGATTAAAGTGGTATTCGGTGGTCTTTATTTGTTTATTTTACTCAGTAAAGCTGGGTTCACAAGATAACATTTGGACTGACTTTTACTGATGTTTTGAAAAATCAGAGAAATCAGTCCAAATGCTGATGAAATTACATTCGTGAGCACACACACCAACTTTTTTAAACTTTTGCTAGCATTTCTCAGTGTTGCATTCAGCGTTGTCAAACTTTTCCCAGCTTAGGCTAGCGTATGTGAGCAATTCCCAACTTAGGTTAACTTAAGCAAAGGAATACTCAGGGCTGTTCAGCTGACATCAACGTCAGTCGACCCGCATATAAAGATCAGTATTTGTGGAAGCTTCCTGCCATCCTGGACTTGCATTTTTGGACGTTTGGACCAACTTTTACTAACATTTTGGCAAACATCTGGCTCTGCTGGCAAAAGTTGATAAAAGTTAGATAGATAGATGTACTTTATTGATCCCAAACTGGGAAATTACAGTAAATTACAGAAATTAAGTTAGTGATAGTTGGTGTTTGTTGGCAAACGCTGGCAAAAGTTGTATTTGTTGAGAATTTTCAGCATGCTGAAAATTTGCTGACGTTTGGAAATAAACGTTAGTGAAAGTTGTGCTCAATTTGTAAAAGTTCATGAGCGCTGGGCTAAGTTATGCAGAGTTCGCCTAAGTTTGCCTAAGTTAAGCTCCATTGGCAGATGGATGAGATCGTGGGTTTGATCCCAGCCCCCGACCAACAGTGAGCTGTGTGGAGTTTGCATGTTCTCCCCGTGTTGCGTGGGTTTACTCCGGGATTTCTCCGGTTTCCTCCCGCATACCAAAAACATGTAGGTTTAGGGCGCTCGCGCACGCAGCGACCAGCAGCCGGTGGCTTGTCACCAGACTGCAAACCAAATCTACCTACGGGTACAAATAAGTAACAAAAAATTTAAAAAAATTGGCAAACGTTGTCTGAAATGCTGGTGAAAACAGATGTTTATAGATCAAAACTCAGTTCAGACATGCAGGAACGAGAGAGAATGGGGAGTTAAAAAAAAGAAAATATATATGTAAGAGGACAATGTAGAGTATTTGCTTGGTGATAACATGGTGTGTATGATATGTTTTTTAATTTTTTTAATGTATGGGATATATACAGTATATATACAGTATATACATATTAAAAAAAAATGGACATTTGTGGGTTTGTTTGCAGGTGATGGGTGTGGTTTGGTGGGTGGCTTTGTGTCTTTGCAGTGCTGTTATGCAAACGTGTCCTTTGCCAGTACACATTACTGGTTGCCTTGGAAACAACAGCTGTTTTTTTTTTTTTTTTTCTGTCTGAAAAAACATTTTCTTGGTCCGTGGACTAAAGGTTTTTCATGAAATTTTCAGTCATTCTGTCTACTCTCTGCCTGCTACATATATATATATATATATATATATATATATATATACAGTATATATAGTGGTGTGAAAAAGTGTTTGCCCCCTTCCTGATTTCTCATTTTTTGGGTCACACTTATATGTTTCAGATCATCAAACAAATTTAAATATTAGACAAAGATAACACAAGTAAACACAAAATGCAGTTTTTAAATGAAGATTTTTATTAACGGTAAAAAAAAATTCCAAACCTACATGGCCCTGTGGGAAAAAGTGATTGCCCCCCTGTTTAAACAAATTAACTGTGGTTTATCACATCTTTGGAAAGCTGAGTTCAATTTCTCTAGCCACACCCAGGCCTGATTACTGCCACACCTGTTCTCAATCAAGAAATCACTTAAATAGGACCTGCCTGACAAAGTGAAATAGACCAAAAGATCCTCAAAAGTTAGACATCATGCTGCGATCCAAAGAAATTCAGGAACAAATGAAAAACAAAGTAACTGAGATCTATCAGTCTGGAAAAGGTTATCAAGCCATTTCTAAAGCTTTGGGACTCCAGCGAACCATAGTGAGAGCTATTATCCACAAATGGCGAAAACATGGAACAGTGGTGAACCCACCAGGAGTGGCCGGTTGACCAAAATTACCCCAAGAGCGCAGCAACGACTCATCCGAGAGGTCACAAAAGACCCCACAACAACATCCAAAGAACTGCAGGCTTCACTTGCCTCAGTTAAGGTCAGTGTTCATGACTCCACCATAAAACGAGACTGGGCAAAAATGGCCTGCATGGCAGAGTTCCAAGACGAAATAAAGGCTCGCCTCAGTTTTGCCAGAAAACATCTTGATGATCCCCAAGACTTTTGGAAGAATAGTCTGTGGACTGACAAGACAAAAGCTGAACTTTTTGGAAGGTGTGTATCCCATTATATCCGGCGTAAAAGTAACACAGCATTTCAGAAAAGGAACATCATACCAGCAGTAAAATATGGTAGTAGTGTGATGGTCTGGGGCTGTTTTGCTGCTTCAGGACCTGGAAAACTTGCTGTGGTAAATGGAACCATGAATTCGGCTGTCTACCAAAAAATCCTGAAGGAGAATGTCCAGCCATCTGTTGGTGACATCAGGCTGAAGCACACTTGGGTTCTGCAGCAGGACAATGATCCAAAACACACCAGCAAGTCCACCTCTGAATGGCTTAAGAAAAACAAAATGAAGACTTTGGAGTGGCCTAGTTAAAGTTCTGATCTGAATCCAATTGAGATGCTGTGGCATGACCTTAAAAAGGCAGTTCATGCTCGAAAACCCTCCAATGTGGTTGAATTACAACAATTCTGCAAAGATGAGTGGGCCAAAATTCCTCCACAGCACTGCAAAAGACTCATTGCCAGTTATCGCAAACGCTTGATTGCAGTTGTTGCTGCTAAGGGTGGCCCAACCAGTTATTAGGTTTAGGGGGCAATCACTTTTTCACACAGGGCCATGTAGGTTTGCATTTTTTTCCCCCTTAATAATAAACACCTTCATTTAAAAACTGCATTTTGTGTTTACTTGTGTTATCTTTGTCGAATAGTTAAAGTTGTTTGATGATCTGAAGCATTTAAGTGTGACAAACATCCCAAAAAAAATGCGAAATCAGGAAGGGGGCAAACAGTTTTTCACACCACTGTATAATCTCCCAAAAATGTATAGCCCAAAAGGAAAAAAAAAGTCCCCCCCATTGAGAAATTTACTGTTCTTAATTTTCTGCTCCGTGCGTAATCATTGTCCAGGATTTATTGGTTCACTTCCATTGTGGGAATCAAACAGCGCTGATATGGTGTCAAAAAGTAAATGACATTTAACGGGATTTTATGTTATTTTAATGGAGAGAGTTGTAACAGTCAAAATATAATCACCCATCATTTTATTTATATGATAATTCATTAATAGTTTATTTAATTCCATCCACATTCACATTTTAATTGCGGACTTAGTGTTGGAGTCTATAGCATTATTTTATTATTTTTTTTAGATGAATGAATGAATGAACAGAGGAAAAGGGTATGCAGAAGTAACTACATAGGAACGTAAAACAAAAATAAAATACTGAACGATATGCCCAAGGGAGCTGTGTTCACTCCAGAAGCAGGTCCAGGATGGCAGGAAGCCTCCACAAACACTGATCTTTATATATGAGTGTCGCCTGATGCTGATGTCAGCTGAACTGCGCTGAGTATTTCTCTGATTTTTCAAAACGTCTGTAAAAGTCGGTCCAAACACTATAGTGTGAACCCAGCTTTAACTTAGACTGACTTAAGTGAACTCTGCATAACTTAGCCCAGTGCTCAGGAACTTTTACAAAATGAGCACAACTTTCACCAATGTGTATTTCCAAACGAAGGTAAATTGAACACAACTTGCGCCACCGTTTGCCAACAAACACCAGCAATCATTAACTTTTGCCAGCAGAGCCAGACGTTTGGCAAAACGTCAGTAAAAGTCGGTCCAAACGTTGTAGTGTGAATCCACCTTAACATCATGTCTGTCTGTGCGATTACCGAAGGCTTTCTTTCACAGCATTTTTTTCCCGTGTGTCAGCACACCCCCATCCTCCACGTCACTCTAGCAACACTGTCATTGCGTAGTGATCGGTCTATTGACTTCAACTTTAATGGCAGACCATTTTACTTTATTTCAGTCAGAGCCAGCTGCATAAACTACCATTGTAACACAGTCCACTTAGGTTTATTGTTGATTCCGGTGGGTCAGAACATAATAAAATATTTTTTTTTCTGACCTCCACCTCCATTATCAACATCTCGGCGTCACACTCCGTGAAGTTATGTTTTAATGTTGTGCTTTACTGCAGGATTGACGATCATAGTTTGACAGAAGACTGACAGAAGGGGCGTTTTTCATCATTTTTACATAGTCATTAGTGGGAGGGACCAAGGCAGAGTAAAGAGATCGTGCACTGACTTTTCACGTGCGGTGGAATGTATAAACAAAAGGAGCGGACAATTGGGTGTGCACACAGTTTTATAAATCTGAAAATTTTTGTGCGCATGTACTTTTCAAATTTTGTGAGTACACCATCTTTCAGTATGAAAGCTGCGCAATCCTTTTTTCATAAGGCCCTAGGTGTTTTCACTTATCAGCAATCAGTGGGAAGAAATTCAGTGGAATCTGCTGTTGAAGACACTGGTTCAAGGTAAAGCCTGCAGGGTCTTGGCCCTCCATGGCACATGTTTGGACACTCCTGGTTTAGACTTTGGACATGCTAGGCTGTCTTGACTAACAAAAGTTGTTGGATGGGGTTGGGGAAAAGTGCTGATGGACTAGTACCAAATTACATTGCATTTAATGTTTTTTTAAAATAATACATTGTCTATTCATATCATGAATAGAAAATGTCAGCAAGCGAATACAAACATCTGCCTTTAGCCCTGCTTCATAAGTCGACTTCTCTCCAAGCTGGTGGCACCTGCCATTGTAACAGTGTTACATAAACGGATTATGTTGAAACCGGACAGATGTAAAAGGTTGTTATGTACTCTGAAATACTAATTTAGTGAGCTCTAAAGCCACCGGCTGCACGGTGGCGCAGTGGTTTAGCACTGTGGCAGCACAGTTTTACCCTCGGCCGGGGGATCGCGGGGATCATGAGATCGTGGGTTCGATCCCAGCCCCCGACCAACAGTGAGCTGTGTGGAGTTTGCATGTTCTCCCCGTGTTGCGTGGGTTTACTCCGGGATTTCTCCGGTTTCCTCCCGCATACCAAAAACATGTAGGTTTAGGGCGCTCGCGCACGCAGCGACCGGCAGCCAGTGGCTTGTCACCAGACTGCAAACCAAATCTACCTACGGGTACAAATAAGTAACAAATAAAAAAAAAAAAAATTGTCAGTAACCTGGAATTATTACCTTTTGCTTCCTTATGGTATTCATAAGTACAGGCCACCTGTTTCTTTTCAAGTGTAATTAAAATCCTAAAGACATATGTTGTTTCAGTAGTCTAAACATGAAGCTTGCTTTACAGTTTTTAACCCTCAGCCTCTAGAGGCTGAAGGGATATTGTTGTCACCTTTCCGGGCAAATGGGCAACAGCATCGGTGGCAGCTTCAACACCTACCTTGTGAATGCAATAACTAGAGATAGAAATGACGTGGACTTTTCAAATTGATACCACATATGTATCTATGCAAAATCTTGGAAGACTTTAAATTTGGGTGACGTCTGACCTTTTGGTCATGGATAGAGGTCAGTTTTGTTCCAAAAGTATTGTGAATGCAATAACTACAGAAAGAAATAACGTGGACTGTTCAAATTCATATCATAGGTGTATCTATGAAAAATCTTGGATGAGTTTGAAGTTGGGTGACCTCTGACCTTTGGGGGACTTCTGACCTCAGAGGTCAGTTTTCCCTAAATCTTGTTATGCGATAACTACACAAAAGAATGATGTAGCCTTTTCAAATCGATATTATCATGTCTAAGATGAGTCTTGGACGCCTTAGACCCGGCATTCTGACTTTGGGTTTGGGGTCAAATGGGCAAAGGTCAATGTTAACGTTCCTTTTGCACTATTACTATAGAACGAGTAAAGCTGCGGTCACCAAATTTTGGTACACATGTTCACCTTGACACCCTGACCTCTTACTTTGGGTTTGGGGTCAAAAGGTCAAAGGTCATGTTTACCTTTCTCTATGCTGTATTACTATAGAATGAGTAAAGATAGGGCCACCAAACTTTGTACATGTGTTTACTTTGATCCCAACCCACAACTATGGGTTTGGGGTCAAAAGGTCAAAGGTCATGGTTAGCTTTCCCTATTACTATAGAATGAGTAAAACCAGGTTCACCAAACTTGGTACACATATTCACCCTGAGACCATGACCTCTCACACTTAGCTTTTCCTATGCCCTATTATTATAGAACAAGTAAAGCTAGGATCACCAAACTTGTTATAAAGGTTCACCTTGGAACCCTGACCCACAAGTATGAGTTTGGGGTCAGAAGGTCAAAGGTCATGTTAGCTTCCCCTATGCCCTGTTGCTATAGAACAAGTAAAGCTACAGTCACCAAACTTTGTACACAGATTCACCCTGGGATCCTGACCCATGACTATAGTTTGGGGATTGCAAGGTCAAATTGCCATTTGAACTATATCTCAACAACTTAGAAAGTTAGGATTTCTAAACTTGGTGCACAGGTTCACCATGGGACCCCTACCTACAACTATGGATTTGGGGACAAAAACAAAAGATCAAGGTCAAAATGCCCTATAAACGACTTCCGGTTATGGCTGCCACGTAGGACGGACGTGTCTCGCTCTGCTCTGCTCCTGGAGAAAAAAAATCGGCAAATAACTCTCTCATTTGGGACAGAACGTATCCCAGCATTTGGGCGAGGATATGTCGGCGAAGCCTAAGGCTGGAAAACTAGGAAAAGGAAAAAGCGAGCCGCCGAAACAGTCCAAATTAACGGACTTTCAGGTCTGTGACGCAGCAAACAAAACTCCATATATGGCGGAGGAGGCTGGCAACAGTGCGATATCTGCGGGGAATGGCGCAGATGCGCTGATGGCTGCCATGAGTTCAATGAGAGCGGACTTTTCCTCTAGATTTGATGGGATTATGACAGCGTTGGAAGGAATAAGAAAGGAATTGGGTGACTGTGTAGAACGAACGGCGCAGATGGAGCTCCGTCTCGCTAGTGCTGAAGATGACGTCACCCGTCTTCAATTAAAGGTGCGCACTTTGGAAAAAAAAATAAATCTCTGGAAGATAATATTTTGGATTTGGAATCTCGGTCGAGACAGAATAATTTGAGGCTGGTGGGTCTTCCAGAGGAATCAGAAGGTCGGGACGTATGTTCCTTTCTGGAAAAGTGGATTCCGGAGGTGCTGGGCAGCGAGGAGTTGCAATCAGCAGTGGTTCTGGAAAAAGCACATCGCATTGGCCCACGGAGAGATAAGGGACCGCCGAGGACCTTAATTATGAAGTTTCTTAGCAACAGAGACAGGATGAAGATCTTCAACGCTGCACGAGCTAAGGGGGAGATTAAACACCAGGACCAGCAGGTGCGGTTCTACCCAGATTTGGCCACAGGAATCCAGCAATTGAGGAAGCAGTTTGATTCCGTACGTGAGGAGCTGTGCAACCTTGGGATTCGTCATGGTGTGATCTATCCTGCGAGACTGCTGACCACGTATGAGGGCAGAACCCACATCTTCAAGACCCCAGAGGAGGCGCAGGAGTTCATCAAGAAGATCAAAGAAGAAGAAGAGACTGGTGGGAGCTAAGCATGAACAAAATATAAGGTAGAATAATTAAGCATTTGCACAGGCATCTGACTGACTTGAAGTAAATAGTAAGGTTACAAAATATAGATTGTATTATATATTAAAAAAACAAAACAAAAACAAAACAAACAAAAAAAAAACTATGATGTACAAAGTTGTTAAAAATTTTGGAGTTAAGTTGGAAAACTACAGAGGAAAGTTAATGTTACGTCATTAAAAGCAGTAGAGTTAGGGTGATTGGGAGGATGAAGAAGGAGTGGCTTAGGCTGTTCCCCGTGGGTGTGGAACGGTCGATGGCTATATCGGGAGACAGAATTTTTCTTTTGATTTTGGGGGGTTTGCCACAAGTGTGGGAAGGGGAAATTTGTTTGTGTGTAGTTTGTAGGATGAATGTTCAACCACTTATGTTTTTGCTTCTCTGTATGAGCATGTTTACACTGCAAGGTAATCCCAAACTCTCTATTGATCATGGACCAAAGTGTTAATCTTAATTTAACTTCATGGAATTGCAGAGGTCTACAAAATTTTAAAAAACTTAAACAAGTTATGAATAAAATAAAGGACATGGGTTCAAGAATTGTGTTTTTACAAGAAACTCATCTGATAGAGGAGGATGTTAAAAGAATTAGGAGTAGATGGCAGGGAAGTGTATTCACCTCTTCATTTTCATCCCGAGCCAGGGGAGTTATGACTCTCATACATAAATCAGTTCCTTTTCAAGTGAAAAATGTAATTGGAGACAAATTTGGAAGATATGTAATCATTCAAGGTTCTTTGCTATTAGAAAATATAAATCTTGTGAACTTATATGGTCCCAATATAGATGATCAGAAGTTCTTTGCTAATTTATTTCTCATCTTATCATCACTTACAGGGCAACATATAATAGCAGGGGATTTTAATTGTACATTGAATCCAGGTGTGGATAGATCAACAGGACTGGATTGTACGCACATTGGATGTAGGATGACTATTAATCATTTTATGAAAGAATTGAGATTGTTAGATATATGGAGAGAAATGAAACCACAAGTTAAAGCCTATTCTTGTTATTCCAGTACCTACAAGACATTCTCACGTATTGATTATTTTTTGATTTCCACAGAATTAAGGTCCAAGATTCAAAACTGCTTTTATGATAACATCGTGATCTCTGATCATGCACCCTGTTGTCTAATATATGTAGATAAAAAATTGACAAAGGAATCAGGTAGATGGCAATTTCAGCATAAATGGCTTCAGGATGAGGAATTTGTCAAGTATATAGAAAAACAGATAGACGAGTTCTTTGACATCAATACTACACAAACATCAGCATGTGTAAAGTGGGAGGCTTTCAAAGCTTTTATTAGGGGACATAATATTAGTTATACAGGATCAAAATCTAAGAAGACTCGAGAGGAGAGAGCTAAATTGGAACATAAAATAAAAAGTCTTCAGGAAAAAGTGTATGCAGGAAGTGACCTAAGGTTGGAGAATGAATTACTGATTTTGAGAGCTGAATACGACAAAAAATCAGCGAATAGAGCTGCCTCGAGTCTTCTAAGATTGAAACAATCTTTTTATGAACAAGGTGAAAAATCAGGAAAATTATTAGCATGGCAGATTAAACAATTGGAAATTAAAACACCAATTACCAGTATTATAAGTAACGGACAGGTAGTTATAGATCCTTTAGAAATTAATAGAGCCTTTAGAGATTACTATGAAAAATTATATGATACCAAAAATGAACCTGATTTAACAAAACTAAATGGGTTTTTGAACGAACTATCTATACCGTGTATTCCAAATGAAAACAGGGAGATATTGGAGTCTAAAATTAGTCAAGAAGAAGTTGGGCTAGCCATTGATAATATGAAATCAGGAAAAAGTGCAGGACCAGATGGTCTTCCAGTTGACCTTTATAAAAAATTTAAGAATAAATTAATAAAACCTTTTTTGGAAATGGTTTTAGAAGCATTTCAAAATAATAATTTACCATCATACATAAATAATGCCTTAATTATACTGCTGCCAAAACCAGGTAAGCCCTCTAATAAATGTGAAAATATGAGACCAATAAGCCTATTAAAAGCCGACCTTAAGATAATCTGTAAAATTTTAGCAAGACGAATACAAGAAATTTTACCAAATATTATTAATCGAGATCAGAATGGCTTTATAAAGGGTAGACAAGGCTTCCATAATGTAAGAAGACTATTTAATATTATTTATTTTAATAAAGAAGCACCGGATACAGCTCTCCTATCACTGGACGCCGAAAAGGCCTTTGATAGAGTTGAATGGCCCTTTCTTTTTGAAGTCCTACAAAGGTTTGGACTTGGAAATAATTTCATAAAATGGGTTCAAATAATATACAATAATGCTACAGCAGAAATCCTAACAAATAACAATATTTCAAAACCAATAAAAATCAATAGAGGATGTCGACAAGGCTGTCCACTTTCACCTTTACTGTTTACTATGGCAATTGAACCTTTAGCGATAGCGATACGTTTACATTCACAAATATATGGAATTAAAGTTGGACCAACAGAACATAAAATCTCCCTGTACGCCGATGATATAATTTTGTTTATGTCGAATCTAAAAAAATCAATTCCAACCTTGTTGAATTTAATAAAGAATTTTGGGGAAATATCAGGATATAAAATAAATAAAACTAAATCTTCAATATTAATGCTAAATGAGACCCAGAGAAATTACCCAGCCCCTGAGGTAAATCAATTCAATGTTGTAAATCAGTTTAAATATTTAGGAATCCAAATTATGCCTAAGCTAGAATCAGTCGCCAGTGTCAACTATGAAGCCTTAATGTCTGATATCAATGAGTTAACTCAGAGATGGATGTCACTACCAATGTCGATGATCGGGAGAATCAATATACTTAAAAGTAATATTTTACCTAAAATACTTTATTTATTTCAATACATTCCCTTATCACCACCTTTAGATCTATTCTCAAGAATAAAAAAAAAGTTAGTGGAATTTATATGGAACAACAGGAGGGCTAGATTACGTTTGTCTTTATTATATTTACCATTTGATCGTGGAGGTCTGAAATGTCCAAATTTTATGTTGTATTATTGGTCGGCACAACTGAGGTCTATGACATATTATTTTTCATCAAATGATCTCCCTCACTGGACTGAAATGGAATCATACAATTTACCTTTACCTCTTCCCATATTCATATACTCAGATTCGGCAAAAAAATTACAAAAACAAGTTAAAAATCCATTTGTAAAGCATATGATCAAAATATGGTGTGAAGCTAAAAACTATTTAAAAGAACCACAGTTATTGTCACAATTTAGTCCAATATGGGGTAATCAATATTTTAAACCAGGGAGAGCGGACGCTGTATTTAAAGTATGGAATTTAAAAGGGATACAAAAGATTCAGGATTTATATTTGCCATGTGCAGACAACATAATGTCTTTTGAAGAGCTGAGGATCAAATTTAATCTCAATAGAACACATTTTTTTAAATATCTTCAACTTAGAAACTTTATTCGATCAAATCAAAATAAAGCTCTCACTCGACCTATTTATTCATCCTTGGAAAAAATGATGATGAAAGATAGTAAAAGAAAGGGTATTATTTCAGAGTTTTATAACTCATTGACACTATCTTCAAGTGAAAATTCACTGAAAAGATTAAACTACTGGAAAGAAGATCTGCAAATTGAAATTTCAGAGGAACAATGGGAATTGGCTTGTACAGAAGCTCAAACCAAATCAATAAATGCACGCCTTAAATTGATACATTTCAAATGGTTAATGCGGATGTATGTTACACCGGAGGAGTTAAATAGATATAACAAAAACATACCAGATACATGCACAAAATGCATTGAAAGTAAAGGAACCCTATTTCATTGTTTATGGGAATGTAGATTAATAAGAATGTTTTGGGAAGAGGTGAGGGCAACAATTGAAAAAATAATCTCAAAACAAATCATATTGAATCCTAAACTGTTTTTGTTGGGTCTGTACCCAGAAAAGCATAATTTTAATAAAAGTGAAAGAACATTCATAGACCTCAGTTTGCTTAATGCCAAAAAATGTATTGCACTATTATGGAAAAAGACTCATAGACCAGATGTGACTCAGTGGTTAAGACAGATGTTAACAAACCTTCCATTAGAAAGAATAACATATATACTGAAATCAAAGGAAATTGTGTTTGAGAATATATGGAGACCTTTTATTGATTATGTAAAAAATTTAAACATAACTCTTGAAGAAGAAGGTGAATGATGTGTGTGGACCTTGTAAATTCCAAACTGGTGAACATAATATGTATACTTATGTATTGGATTGTCTAGACTAAACAGAGGAGCATTGTTAAAGACTTGATTTTGTTGGTGGTTGTTGGTGTTTTTAGTGCATTTTTTTCTTTTTTTGTAGTACTTTAGTGTTAGTGTTTGATTGTTTGTATCATGTTTGTTAAAAAAAAAAAAAAGGTTCAATAAAGATATTGTGGAAAAAAAAAAAAAGCCCTATAAACTATATCTCAACGACACCTAGGGTCACCCCGTCACCCTGGCCTCTGCCTATTGTTTTGGGATTGCAGGGTCAAAGATCAAGGTCAAAATGTTCTATAAACTACATCTCAACAACAAACAAAGAGATTGAGGGGTACCACTGACAGCTTCCAGTATTTTTAACCCCAATAACACAAGCATTACCTGTGGGCTAGTTGAAAAGAAGAAAATGACTTGACTGGTAAACTTTGCTTAGGGTGCGTCCCAATTCACTCCTTCACCCTACCTCTTAACCCTACCCCTCCATTTTCCACATTCACCGTGAATGCGCAAAACGGAGGGATAGGGTGAAGGGGTGAATTGGGACGCACCTTTAGTATTCACCAAATTAATCATGCATTTAGGTCCATATATATTTGGACACTGACTTAAGTTTTATTTTAGTTGTATTCAAGATACAGTTATATAATCAATGTGGACTTAAAGTGCAAACTCTCAGCTTTAACTTGAGGGCATTCACATCCAGATTAGAGTTACAATTTAGGAGTTGCAACCATTTTTATACAAAAAAATCGTCATTTCAGGTGCTCAAAAGTAATTGGACAACTGACTTAAAAGCTATTTCATGGCTGCATGGGCTATTCCCTCGTTAATCCATCATTAATCAAGCAGGTGAAAGTTCTGGAGTTGATTTCAGGTGTGACACTTCAGGGCTGTACATTAACTTTTTTTGCTCATAGCACTGGTGCTACAGAGCTTCATAGTCATGTAGCATGATAAAAACATCTGTTACATTTCTAAAATTGACTGCAAGGATAAGGACCTGTACTTATATAGCACTTTGCTAGTCTCAAAAACCACTTGAAAGAGCTTCACTAATACTAACCCTCTATTCTGAGAGAGAGACAGATACCTAGGGACCGTTTAGAATCACCAATTAACCTAACATGCATGTCTTTAAATAGTGGCAGGAAACCAGCTCACCTAAAGTAAACCCACACAACACAGGGAGAACATGCAAACTCAATACAGAAAGGTTCCCATTCCTGCCAGCCTGGGGATTCAAACCTGGAACCTTCTAGCTGTTAGGCAACAGGTGCTAATCCCTGTTCCGCTGTGCAAGTAGTGCAGTTTAATTATTAAAAATATAGTATTTCATGTTATGATTAAAAGAATTTGTCAAGATCTAGAAATTATTTTAAATTTACATACAGTTCCACATCAGTCATCAATCCTAACCACCTAAACACACTCACCACACTATACAAATTGACGGGCCAGTTGTGGCCCATGGGCCGTATGTTTGGCACCCCTAGACTAGCCTGTAGCCTATGGAGAAAAGAAGGAGGAAAGAAGCTCCCCATGGAGCTTCTTTCTCTGTCGCACAACAACTCCAGAGACCTGCACAAAATGACCACTGTGGGACCAGGAGAAGCCGGAAGAAATGGAAAAAACTCCCGGAACATGCAGCAGCTCTGACCATTCCTTAGCGGCTGCAAAGAAGAGTCTATGCATCCCGGTTCAACTCACATCTGCTCTTTTTTTGTGACAGCCCCCCCCCCCCCACAAATAAAACATATCCCATTTTGTGTGCTGCTAAAGGCGACACACAAAAGTGGAGCCTCCGCACACAAACACATGGTGTCTTTTTTTGTAAATATGAAAGCTGTTCAGAATAAAAAAAGAATGTCTGGTGCATTTTGCAGTCCTCTCCATTGTAACGGAGGACAAAGAACAGGAACCACTGAACTCTTTATATTGGCGTATTCCAGCACTGATCTGCGCCGAGTTTGACATGGGGCGGCAAAATTAAAAGACTTCTAAAAATGCTGGTGACTCCACAGCGGCCTGTGTCACCAGCTTTCGGGCTGAGCCCAGCGTGATCAACAACGTGAGCACATGAAACTTGATATCCAGGAGAAATGCATTGTTATCTGTCTGTGTATATTGATATACTATCTGCTCAGATTCAGCCAAATGCAGCAAAGTTGAATGGACGATGCTTTAAAGTACAGATAGACAATGACCCAAAACACTGCGAAAGCAACCCAGGAGTTTTTTTAAGGCAAAGAAGTCGAATATTTTGCAATGGCCAAGCCAATCACCAGATCTCAACCCTATTGAGCATGCATTTCACTCGCTTAAGACAAAACTTAAGACAAAAAGAGCCACAAACAAACAACAGCTGCAGTAAAGGCCTGGCAAACCATCACAAAGGAGGAAACCCAGCAGCTGGTAATGTCTATGGGTGCTGAACTTCAGGCAGGCATTGCCTGCAAATGATTCTCAACAAAGTATTAAAAAATGAACACTTTATTGATGGTAATGTTAATTTGTCCAGTTACTTTTGAGCCCCCAAAATGAGGAGACTTTGTTTAAAAGTGATAGTAATTCCTAAACCATAACTCCAGTTTGGATGTGAATACCCTCACATTTAAAGCTGAGATTCTGCACTTTAAGCCCATTTTTTCCCCACAATATTGTTATTGAACCTTTTTTACAAACACAACACAAACAATCAAACACTAACACTAAAGTAATTAAAATAAAAATAAAAATAATAAATTTAAAAAAAATAAAAATTGTACTAAAAAACACCAACAACCACTAACAAAGACAGGTCTTCAACAATGCTCCTCTGTTTAGTCTAGGCAATCCATTACATAAGTATACATATTATACATTCACCAGTTTGGAATTTACAAGGGCCACACACATCATTCACCTTCTTCTTCAAAAGTTATGTTTAAATTCTTTACATAATCAATGAAAGGTCTCCATATATTCTCAAACACAATTTCCTTTGATTTCAGTATGTATGTTATTCTTTCTAGTGGAAGGTTTGTTAACATCTGTCTTAACCACTGAGTCACATCTGGTCTATGAGTCTTTTTCCACAGTAGTGCAATACATTTTTTGGCGTTAAGCAAACTGAGGTCTATGAATGCTCTTTCACTCTTATTAAAGCTGTGTTTTTCTGGATACAGACCCAACAAAAACAGTTTAGGATTCAATATGATTTGTTTTGAAATTATTTTTTCAATTGTTACCCTCACCTCTTCCCCAAACATTCTAATTTTTCTACCTTCCCATAAACAATGAAATAGGGTTCCTTTACTTTCCATACATTTTGTGCACGTATCTGGTACGTTTTTGTTATATCTATTTAACTCCACCGGTGTAACATACATCCGCATTAACCATTTAAAATGTATCAATTTAAGACGTACATTTATTGATTTGGTTTGAGCTTCTGTACAAGCCAATTCCCACTGTTCCTCTGAAATTTCAGTTTGCAGGTCTTCTTTCCAATAATTCAATCTTTTCTGTGAGTTTTCACTTGAGAATAATGTCAATGAACTCTGAAATAATACCCTTTCTCTTACTATCTTTCGTCAAAATTTTTTCCAAGGATGAATAAGTAGGTCGGGTGAGAGCATTATTTTGATTTGATCGAATAAAGTTCCTAAGCTGAAGATATTTAAAAAAATGTGTTCTATTAAGATTAAATTTGATCCTCAGTTCTTCAAAAGACATTATGTTATCTGAACATGACAGATATAAGTCTTGAATCTTTTGAATCCCTTTTAAATTCCATGCTTTAAATACAACATCCGCTCTCCCTGGTTTAAAATATTGATTACCCCATATTGGGCTAAATTGTGACAGTAAGTGTGGTTCTTTTAAATATTTTGTGGTTTCACACCATATTTTGATCATATGCTTTACAAATGGATTTTTAACTTGTTTCTGTAATTTTTTTGCCGAGTCTGAGTATATGAATATGGGAAGAGGTAAAAGTAAATTCTATGATTCCATTTCAGTCCAGTGAGGAGGATCATTTGATGAAAAATAATATGTCATAGACCTCAGTTGTGCTGACCAGTAATACAACATAAAGTTTGGACATTTCAGACCTCCATGATCAAATGGTAAATATAATAAAGACAGACGTAATCTAGCCTTCCTATTGTTCCATAAAAATTCCACTAACTTTTTTTTTAATTCTTGAGAATAGATCTGAAGGTGGTGGTAAAGGAATGTATTGAAATAAATGAAGTATTTTGGGTAAAATATTACTTTTAAGTATATTGATTCTCCCGATCATTGACATTGGTAATGACATCCATCTCTGAAGTAACTCATTAATGTCTGTCATTAAGGCTTCATAGTTGGTACTGGCGACTAATTCTAACTTAGGCACAATTTAGATTCCTAAATATTTAAACTGATTTACAACATTGAATTGATTTACCTCAGGAGCTGGGTGATTTCTCTGGGTCTCATTTAGCATTAATATTGAAGATTTAGTTTTATTTATTTTATATCCTGATATTTCCCCAAAATTCTTTATTAAATTCAACAAGGTCGGAATTGATTTTTTAAGATTCGACATAAACAAAATTATGTCATCGGCATACAGGGAGATTTTATGTTCTGTTGGTCCTACTTTAATTCCATATATTTGTGGATGTAAACGTACTACCATCGCTAAAGGTTCAATTGCCATAGTAAACAGTAAAGGTGAAAGTGGACAGCCTTGTCGACATCCTCTATTGATATTTATTGATTTTAAAATATTGCTGTTTGTTAGGATTTCTGCTGTAGCATTATTGTATATTATCTGAACCCATTTTATGAAATTATTTCCAATTCCAAACCTTTGTAAAACTTCAAAAAGAAAGGGCCATTCGACCCTATCAAAGGCCTTTTTGGCGTCCAATGATAGGAGAGCTGTATCCGGTGCTTCTTTATTAGAATAGATAATATTAAATAGTCTTCTTACATTATGGAAGCCTTGACTTCCCTTTATAAAGCCATTCTGATCTCGGTTAATAATATTTGGTAATATTTCTTGTAGTCGTCTTGCTAAAATTTTACAGATTATCTTAAGGTCAGCATTTAATAGGCTTATTGGTCTCATATTTTCACATTTATTAGAGGGTTTACCTGGTTTTGGCAACAGTATAATTAAGGCATTATTCATGTATGGTGGTAAATTACTATTTTGAAATGCTTCTAAAACCATTTCCAAAAATGGTTTTATTAATTTATTCTTAAATTTTTTATAGAGGTCAACTGGAAGACCATCTGGTCCTGCACTTTTTCCTGATTTCATATTATCAATGGCTAGCCCAACTTCTTCTTGACTAATTTTAGACTCCAGTATCTCCCTGTTTTCATTTGGAATACACGGTGTAGATAATCCGTCCAAAAACCCATTTAGTTTTGTTAAGTCAGTTTCATTTTTTGTATTATATAATTTTTCATAATAATCTCTAAAGGCATTATTAATTTCTAAAGGATCTACAACTGGCTGTCCTTTACTTATAATACTGGTAATTGGTGTTTTAAATTCTAATTGTTTAATCTGCCATGCCAATAATTTTCCTGATTTTTCACCTTGTTCATAAAAAGATTGCTTCAATCTTAGAAGACTCGAGGCAGCTCTATTCGCTGATTTTTTGTCATATTCAGCTCTCAGAATCAGTAATTCGTTCTCTAACTTTGGGTCACTTCCTGCATACCCTTTTTTGAAGAATTTTTATTTTATGTTCCAATTGGACTCTCTCCTCTCGAGTCTTCTTAGATTTTGAACCTGTATAACTAATAATATGCCCCCTAATAAAAGCTTTGAAAGCCTCCCACTTTATACATGCTGATGTTTGTGTAGTATTGATATCAAAGAACTCATCTATCTGTTTTTCTATGTACTTAACAAATTCCTCATCCTGAAGCCATTTATGCTGAAATTGCCACCTACCTGGTTCCTTTGTCAATTTCTTATCTACATATATTAGACAGCAGGGTGCATGATCAGAGATCACAATATTATCATAGAAGCAGTTTTGAATCTTGAACCTTAATTCTGTGGAGATCAAAAAATAGTCAATACGTGAGAATGTCTTGTAGATATTAGAATAACAAGAATAGGCTTTAACTTGTGGTTTCATTTCGCTCCATATATCTAGCAATCTCAATTCTTTCATAAAATGATTAATGATCATCCTGCATCCATTGTGCGTACAGTCTAGTCCTGTTGATCTATCTATACCGGGATTCAATGTACAATTAAAATCCCCTGCTATTATACAGTATGTTGCCCTGTAAGTGAAGATAAAATAAGGAATAAATTAGTAAAGAAATTTTGATCATCTATATTGGGACCGTATAAGTTCACCAAATTTATATTTTCTAATAACAAAGATCCTTGAATGATTAGATATCTTCCAAATTTGTCTCCAATTACATTTTTCACTTGAAATGGGACTGATTTATGTATGAGAGTCATAACTCCCCTGGCTCGGGATGAAAATGATGAGGTGAATACACTTCCTTGCCATCTTCTCCTAATTCTTTTTACATCCTCCTCTATTAGATGAGTTTCTTGTAAAAACACAATTTTTGAACCCATGTCTTTTATTTTATTCATAACTTGTTTAAGTTTTTTTAAATTTTGAAGACCTCTGCAATTCCATGAGGTTAAATTGAGATTAACGCTTTGGTCTATGATCAATAAGAAGTTTGAGATTACCTCGCAGTGTAAACATGCTCACACAGAGAAGCAAAAACATGAGTGGTTGAACATTCATCCTACAAACTACACACAAACAAATTCCCCCTTCCCACATTCGTGGTAATCCCCCCAAAATCAAAAAAAAAATTCTGTCTCCCGCTTTAGCCATTGACTGCTCCACATCCGCGAGGATCAGTCAAAACCACTCTTTCTTTCTCCTCTCAATCACCCTAACTCTACTGCTTTTAATGACGTAACATTAACTCTCTTCTGTAGTTTTCCAACTTAACTCCTAAATTTTATAGCAACTTTGTACATCATAGGTTTTTTTTTTTTTTAAAATATATAATACAGTCTATATTTTGTAAACTTGCTATATGCTTCAGATCAGTCAGATGCCTGTGCAAATGCTTAAATATTCTACCTTATATTTTGTTCATGCTTAGCTCCCACCAGTCTCCACTTGGATCTTCTTGATGAACTCCTGCGCCTCCTCAGAGGTCTTGAAGATGTGGGTTCTGCCCTTATACGTGACCAGCAGTCTTGCAGGATAAATCACTCCATGACGAATCCCAAGGTTGCGCAGCTCTTTACGGGCGGGGTCGAACTGTTTCCTTAATTGATGAGATGAGAGATGATGAGATTCAACTTTATTGTCATTACACATGTATGAATACAAGGTAACGAAACGTGGCTTGGCATTTGGGCACGCTCTGCAGAGCGCATCCAAGGCCGGGGCAGCCGGCCTTGGATGTTGGAATTGTTGGATTCCTGTGGCCAAATCTGGGTAGAACCGCACCTGTTGATCCTGGTATTTAATTTCTCCTTTGGCTCGCGCCACGTTGGAGATCGTCATCCTGTCTCTGTAGCTGAGGAATTTCATAATCAGCGTCCTCGGTGATGCCTTGTTATCTTTCGGTGGGCCAATTCGGTGGGCGCTTTCTAAGACAACTGATGACTGCAGCGCTGTTCAGCGCTTCTGGGATCCACTTTTCCAAAAAGGAGCATGGATCTGGACCCTCCGTTCTCTCCGGGAGACCCACCAGCCTCAGGTTGTTCTGTCTCGACCGGGATTCTAAATCCAGAGCATTATCTTCCAGACGGTTATTTTTTAATTCCAATGTGCGCACCTTTAATTGTAGGCCGGTGACGTCATCCTCAGCACTGGCAATTTGGAGCTCCACTAGCGACACCCGTTCCATACAGTCGCTTAATTCCTTTCTCATTCCTTCAATCGCTGCTATAATCCCATCAAATTTAGTGGAGAAGTCTGCTCTCATTGAATTAATGGCAGCGAGCACCGCATCTGTGCCATCACCAGCAGTCACCGCTCCTCCGCTAGCTTGTTCCGCCATATCTGGGGATTTTCCTGCTGCGTCACAGACGTGAAAGTCCGTTAACTTGGACTGTTTCGGTGGTTCACTTTTTCCTCCACCTGATTTCCCAGCCTTAGGCTTTACCGGCATGTCCTCGCCCAAACACTGGGATAGTTTTTGTTCCAATTGAGAGAGTTATATGCCGATTTTTTTTATTTTTAGGAGCAAAGTAGAGGGAAGCACGTCCTCCTACGTGGCGGCCATGACTGGAAGTCCCCCTTTAAGCCCATTTTTTTTTTTTTTTCCACAATATCTTTATTGAACCTTTTTTTTTTTTTAAACAAACATGATACAAACAATCAAACACTAACGCTAAAGTACTACAAAAAAAAAAAAATGCACTAAAAACACCAACAACCACCAACAAAATCAAGTCTTCAACAATGCTCCTCTGTTTAGTCTAGACAATCCAATACATAAGTATACATATTATGTTCACCAGTTTGGAATTTACAAGGTCCACACACATCATTCACCTTCTTCTTCAAGAGTTATGTTTAAATTTTTTACATAATCAATAAAAGGTTTCCATATATTCTCAAACACAATTTCCTTTGATTTCAGTATATATGTTATTCTTTCTAATGGAAGGTTTGTTAACATCTGTCTTAACCACTGAGTCACATCTGGTCTATGAGTCTTTTTCCATAATAGTGCAATACATTTTTTGGCATTAAGCAAACTGAGGTCTATGAATGTTCTTTCACTTTTATTAAAATTATGCTTTTCTGGATACAGACCCAACAAAAACAGTTTAGGATTCAGTATGATTTGTTTTGAGATTATTTTTTCAATTGTTACCCTCACCTCTTCCCAAAACATTCTTATTAATCTACATTCCCATAAACAATGAAATAGGGTTCCTTTACTTTCCATGCATTTTGTGCATGTATCTGGTATATTTTTGTTATATCTATTTAACTCCTCCGGTGTAACATACAACCGCATTAACCATTTGAAATGTATCAATTTAAGGCGTGCATTTATTGATTTGGTTTGAGCTTCTGTACAAGCCAATTCCCATTGTTCCTCCGAAATTTCAATTTGCAGATCTTCTTTCCAGTAGTTTAATCTTTTCAGTGAATTTTCACTTGAAGATAGTGTCAATGAGTTATAAAACTCTGAAATAATACCCTTTCTTTTACTATCTTTCATCATCATTTTTTCCAAGGATGAATAAATAGGTCGAGTGAGAGCTTTATTTTGATTTGATCGAATAAAGTTTCTAAGTTGAAGATATTTAAAAAAATGTGTTCTATTGAGATTAAATTTGATCCTCAGCTCTTCAAAAGACATTATGTTGTCTGCACATGGCAAATATAAATCCTGAATCTTTTGTATCCCTTTTAAATTCCATACTTTAAATACAGCGTCCGCTCTCCCTGGTTTAAAATATTGATTACCCCATATTGGACTAAATTGTGACAATAACTGTGGTTCTTTTAAATAGTTTTTAGCTTCACACCATATTTTGATCATATGCTTTACAAATGGATTTTTAACTTGTTTTTGTAATTTTTTTGCCGAATCTGAGTATATGAATATGGGAAGAGGTAAAGGTAAATTGTATGATTCCATTTCAGTCCAGTGAGGGAGATCATTTGATGAAAAATAATATGTCATAGACCTCAGTTGTGCCGACCAATAATACAACATAAAATTTGGACATTTCAGACCTCCACGATCAAATAGTAAATATAATAAAGACAGACGTAATCTAGCCCTCCTGTTGTTCCATATAAATTCCACTAACTTTTTTTTTATTCTTGAGAATAGATCTAAAGGTGGTGATAAGGGAATGTATTGAAATAAATAAAGTATTTTAGGTAAAATATTACTTTTAAGTATATTGATTCTCCCGATCATCGACATTGGTAGTGACATCCATCTCTGAGTTAACTCATTGATATCTGACATTAAGGCTTCATAGTTGACGCTGGCGACTGATTCTAGCTTAGGCATAATTTGGATTCCTAAATATTTAAACTGATTTACAACATTGAATTGATTTGACTCAGGGGCTGGGTAATTTCTCTGGGTCTCATTTAGCATTAATATTGAAGATTTAGTTTTATTTATTTTATATCCTGATATTTCCCCAAAATTCTTTATTAAATTCAACAATTCAATTCAATTCAATTCAACTTTATTTATATAGCGCCATTTCACAACAACAGTCATCTCATAGCACTATCAACTGTAGGGAGGACCCCCACAGTTGCAGAAAGACCCCAGCAATCAGGCGATCCCCTGTGAGCAAGCACTTGGCGACGGTGGAGAGGAAAAACTCCCTTTTAACAGGAAGAAACCTCCAGCAGAACCAGGCTCAGGGAGGGGCAGTCATCTGCTGCGACTGGCTGGGGGGTGAGGGGATAGAGAAGAAGAAAAGAACAGACATGTAGAGAGCAAACAGCACGATGGGGACTCAATCTATGGGAGAGAACAAACAAATGTTAATGACCAGCAAAAAAAAAATATTTCATAGAGAGTGAGGAAAGGAGTGAGGCCCAGTGCATTACTGGAGGTCCCCCGGCTGACTAAACCTATTAGCAGCATAACTAAGGGACGGTTCAGAAAACACATGATCCCTCCCTAATTGTAGGCTATATCAAAAAGGTAGGTTTTAGCCCTATTCTTAAAAACAGAGATCGAGTCTGACTCCCGAATCCAGATTGGCAGCTGATTCCACAGGAGAGGAGCTTGATAACTGAAGGCTCTGCCTCCCATTGTACTTTTGGAAATTCTAGGTATTACAAGTAAACCTGCATTTTGGGAGCGTAGTGCTCTGTTAGGATGATATGGTAGTATCAGATCTTTTAAATAAAAAGGAGCCTAATTGTTTAGAGCTTTGTAAGTAAGAAGAAGGATTTTAAACTTAATTCTAAACTCTATGGGAAGCCAATGAAGGGAGGCCAGAACCAGAGAGATATGATCTCTCTTTCTAGTACCTGTTAAAACTCTTGCTGCAGCATTTTGGATCAGCTGAAGACTTTTTAAAGATGTTTTAGGACAACCTGATAATAAAGAATTACAATAATCTAATCTCGAGCTAACAAAAGCGTGGATCAGCTTCTCAGCATCACTCTGAGACAAGATGCTCCTAATCTTGGCAATATTACGCAAATGATAGAAGGCAGTCTTAGAAACAAATTTAATATGTGAATTGAAGGACAAATCCTGATCAAAAATAACTCCAAGGTTCCTCACAGAGCTATTAAGAGAAAGAGTAACTGCATCCAAACTGAAAGTTTGATTTGGAAAGGAATTTCTAAGGTTTTTTGGACCAACAAGAATGACTTCAGTCTTATCTGAATTTAATAGCAGGAAATTACAAGTCATCCAAACTTTGATTTCCTTAAGACAGGCTTCTAACTTGGCTAATTGATTAGTATCATCTGGCTTCATTGACAGGTATAATTGTGTGTCATCTGCATAACAGTGAAAATGTATACAGTGCTTTCTAATAATGTTGCCTAACGGAAGCATATATAAACTAAAAAGAGTAGGGCCAAGCACAGATCCCTGTGGAACTCCATGACTAAGCTTTGAGCTGAGAGAAAACTCATCATTTACATGAACAAACTGGAACCTATCAGATAAATAAGATCTAAACCACTGCAACGAAGTTCCATTAAGTCCAACATAGTGTTCTAATCTATCAAGTAGAATATTATGATCAATAGTATCAAAAGCTGCACTAAGATCTAAAAGGACAAGTACAGAAACTAGTCCATTATCAGATGCAATGAGGAGGTCGTTAGTGACCTTCCTTAAGGCTGTTTCAGTGCTATGATGGATTCTAAACCCAGATTGAAACTCCTCAAATAAACCATTTCCCTGCAGGTGGTCAAATAATTGCATAGCAACAACTCTTTCTAAGATTTTTGAAATGAAATGGAGATTAGAGATTGGTCTATAGTTAGCTAAAGCTCCTGGATCTAGCGTTGGCTTTTTGAGTAAGGGTTTAATTACAGCCGTTTTAAAAGCCTGCGGTACATGGCCTAAAGTTAATGAAGAATTGATTATATGAAGAATAAAGCTACCAATAAGTGGGAAGACTTCTTTAAATAACCTGGTAGGAATAGGGTCTAAAAGACAAGTTGAAGGTTTGGATGAGGAAACTATTTTGTCTAACGCACAAAGGTCGATTGGAGTAAACTCATCAAGACAGACATCAATAGAAGGAGTTGTAGTAGTTACAGTATTTAAGTTAACTGTGGGAAGAATCTGATTGATTTTATCTCTGATGGATGAAATTTTATTATTGAAAAAGTTCATAAAGTCCTGACTAGTAAGCTCTAAGGGAATGCTAGGATTGACAGAGTCCTGACTCTTTGTCAACCTGGCTACAGTACTGAAAAGAAACCTGGGATTATTCTTGTTCTCTTCTATTAATGCAGAGTAATAACTCGTTCTAGCTTTTCTAAGAGATTTTTTATAAATTAAAAGATGATTTCTCCAAGCTAAATAGATTTCATCTAAATTAGTAGAGCGCCATTTTCTTTCTAATTGACGAGTCTTCTGTTTTAAGCTACGAGTTTCTGTGTTGAACCAAGGAGTTAAAAATCTCTGATTAGACTTTTTCTTTTTTAAGGGGGCCACCAAGTCTAGAGCCTGATGTAGAGAAGCTGAAACACTATCCACCATGTTATCAATTACAGAAGGAGCAAGCTGTCTATAGCTTATTTCCGTTGTGTTGACACATGGCATAGAGGATACAATCTGCATAAATTTGGAAACAGCATCATCTGAGAGGCATCTACTGTGATAATATTTTTCTTTAGGAGCCAAATAGTCAGAAATAGTAAAATCAAAGGTTAACAGACAATGGTCTGACAGTACAGGGTTATGAGGAGACACTACCAGATTTTCTATTTCTATGCCATATGTCAGAACAAGGTCCAATGTATGGTGGAGGTAATGAGTAGAATTTCCTACTTTCTGAGAAAACCCAATCGAGTCTAATATTGAATTAAAAGCCACATTAAGGCAGTCACTATCTACATCCACATGTATATTAAAGTCCCCTACTATAATTATTCTATCAGATTTCAGCACTAAATCAGCTAAGAAATCAGGAAATTCGGATAAAAATTCTGAATAGGTTGATGGGGGACGATAAACTATGGCAAATAAAATTGGGTTTAACCTGGAATTGCTAAAGTGCCCAATACTGAGGACCAGGCCCTCAAAGGAATTATAACATGTTTTTTGCTTTACATTAACTAGTAATTTGGAATGGTAAATTGTTGCTACTCCTCCTCCACGACCAGAACTTCTGGGATTTTGACAGTTTAAATAACCAGAGGGAGTTGATTCATTTAAACCAACATAATCCTCTTGTCCTAACCAAGTCTCTGTAAGGGAAATTAAATCAATCTGATGATCAATTAACAGATCATGGACTAACAGAGACTTGGGAGTTAGAGACCTAATATTTAATAAACCACATTTAATTTTTAAATTATGAGGAGGAACAGAGGCCAAATCATTCAATTTAGAGGCTTTATGTTTAATTTGAGTTTTACCAATATTTTGCTTTATCACTTTGGGATGCTTATACATTATATTTTTATTTACTTTGGAGGGAGCAGACAACGATTCTCTGATGGGGAAGACAGGGGCTAAGCTGAGGGGTGGCGGATGAAGAGGAGCTGCAGAGAGGCGTGTAAGACTGCGACTCTGCTTCCTGGTCCCAACTCTGAGTAGTCATGGTTTTGGAAATTTGGATAAAAAAGATGCCAGATTGTTAGATAAATGAGAAGCACCATCCAAAGTGGGATGAATGCTGTCTCGTCTCATAAGACCAGGTTTTCCCCAAAAAGAGCTCCAATTGTCAATGTAGCCCACGTCATTTTTAGGACACCACACAGACAGCCAGCGGTTCAAGGATGATGAGCGACTAAACATGTCATCACTGGTCAGATTGGGGAGGGGTCCAGAGAATACTACAGTGGCAGACATCGTTTTTGCAAAGTCACACACCGATTCTACATTAAGTTTCGTGACTTCCGACTGCCGGAGACGGATGTCATTAATGCCGGCGTGAATAACAATTGTGGAATATTTACAGTTACTTTTAGCCAGCATTTTCAAATTTGACTCGATGTCGCCTGCTCTGGCCCCAGGAATGCATGTGACTATGGCCGCTGGAGTCTCTAGGTTCACGTTTCTGACTACAGAGTCGCCAATGATCAGAGTTTTTTCCTCAGCGGGTGTGTCGCTGAGCGGGGAAAAACGATTAGAAACGTGAACAGGTTGGTCGTGAACCGGGGCTTTGCGACTAGGCTTCCTTCTCACCGTCACCCACCCAGTCTCCTCGCTGCAGAGGAGAGCCGGGGAACCGGTGACAGGGGGACCTAAGCTAGCTAGCTCCGCTGCAGCTAAGGGGCGTCCGTCGAGATTAACTGGCGCAGACGGTGTTTCAATGCAGCGGAGCCGGGATTCCAAATCAGACAACCTCGCCTCGAGCGCCTCAAAAAGACAACATTTATTACATTTACCGTTATCACTAAAAGAGGCAGAGGTGTAGCTAAACATCTGACAGAGAGAGCACACCAGAGGAGGAGAGGAAAGAGAGCTAGTAGCCATAGCTAGTGGCTCGAGAGCTGGAGAGCAAACCACACAGGCAGACAGCAAAACAGGAAGTGACGATACGTTACCACAAGGAAGTGACGATCTCAGCCAAAGAGTGACGATCTCAGCCAAAAAGGTTGGAAAACAAGGTTGGAATTGATTTTTTTAGATTCGACATAAACAAAATTATATCATCGGCGTACAGGGAGATTTTATGTTCTGTTGGTCCAACTTTAATTCCATATATTTGTGAATGTAAACGTATCGCTATCGCTAAAGGTTCAATTGCCATAGTAAACAGTAAAGGTGAAAGTGGACAGCCTTGTCGACATCCTCTATTGATTTTTATTGGTTTTGAAATATTGTTATTTGTTAGGATTTCTGCTGTAGCATTATTGTATATTATTTGAACCCATTTTATGAAATTATTTCCAAGTCCAAACCTTTGTAGGACTTCAAAAAGAAAGGGCCATTCAACTCTATCAAAGGCCTTTTCGGCGTCCAATGATAGGAGAGCTGTATCCGGTGCTTCTTTATTAAAATAAATAATATTAAATAGTCTTCTTACATTATGGAAGCCTTGTCTACCCTTTATAAAGCCATTCTGATCTCGATTAATAATATTTGGTAAAATTTCTTGTATTCGTCTTGCTAAAATTTTACAGATTATCTTAAGGTCGGCGTTTAATAGGCTTATTGGTCTCATATTTTCACATTTATTAGAGGGCTTACCTGGTTTTGGCAGCAGTATAATTAAGGCATTATTTATGTATGATGGTAAATTATTATTTTGAAATGCTTCTAAAACCATTTCCAAAAAAGGTTTTATTAATTTATTCTTAAATTTTTTATAAAGGTCAACTGGAAGACCATCTGGTCCTGCACTTTTTCCTGATTTCATATTATCAATGGCTAGCCCAACTTCTTCTTGACTAATTTTAGACTCCAATATCTCCCTGTTTTCATTTGGAATACACGGTATAGATAGTTCGTTCAAAAACCCATTTAGTTTTGTTAAATCAGGTTCATTTTTGGTATCATATAATTTTTCATAGTAATCTCTAAAGGCTCTATTAATTTCTAAAGGATCTATAACTACCTGTCCATTACTTATAATACTGGTAATTGGTGTTTTAATTTCCAATTGTTTAATCTGCCATGCTAATAATTTTCCTGATTTTTCACCTTGTTCATAAAAAGATTGTTTCAATCTTAGAAGACTCGAGGCAGCTCTATTCGCTGATTTTTTGTCGTATTCAGCTCTCAAAATCAGTAATTCATTCTCCAACCTTAGGTCACTTCCTGCATACACTTTTTCCTGAAGACTTTTTATTTTATGTTCCAATTTAGCTCTCTCCTCTCGAGTCTTCTTAGATTTTGATCCTGTATAACTAATAATATGTCCCCTAATAAAAGCTTTGAAAGCCTCCCACTTTACACATGCTGATGTTTGTGTAGTATTGATGTCAAAGAACTCGTCTATCTGTTTTTCTATATACTTGACAAATTCCTCATCCTGAAGCCATTTATGCTGAAATTGCCATCTACCTGATTCCTTTGTCAATTTTTTATCTACATATATTAGACAACAGGGTGCATGATCAGAGATCACGATGTTATCATAAAAGCAGTTTTGAATCTTGGACCTTAATTCTGTGGAAATCAAAAAATAATCAATACGTGAGAATGTCTTGTAGGTACTGGAATAACAAGAATAGGCTTTAACTTGTGGTTTCATTTCTCTCCATATATCTAACAATCTCAATTCTTTCATAAAATGATTAATAGTCATCCTACATCCAATGTGCGTACAATCCAGTCCTGTTGATCTATCCACACCTGGATTCAATGTACAATTAAAATCCCCTGCTATTATATGTTGCCCTGTAAGTGATGATAAGATGAGAAATAAATTAGCAAAGAACTTCTGATCATCTATATTGGGACCATATAAGTTCACAAGATTTATATTTTCTAATAGCAAAGAACCTTGAATGATTACATATCTTCCAAATTTGTCTCCAATTACATTTTTCACTTGAAAAGGAACTGATTTATGTATGAGAGTCATAACTCCCCTGGCTCGGGATGAAAATGAAGAGGTGAATACACTTCCCTGCCATCTACTCCTAATTCTTTTAACATCCTCCTCTATCAGATGAGTTTCTTGTAAAAACACAATTCTTGAACCCATGTCCTTTATTTTATTCATAACTTGTTTAAGTTTTTTAGAATTTTGTAGACCTCTGCAATTCCATGAAGTTAAATTAAGATTAACACTTTGATCCATGATCAATAGAGAGTTTGGGATTACCTTGCAGTGTAAACATGCTCATACAGAGAAGCAAAAACATGAGTGGTTGAACATTCATCCTACAAACTACACACAAACAAATTTCCCCTTCCCACACTTGTGGCAAACCCCCCAAAATCAAAAGAAAAATTCTGTCTCCCGATATAGCCATCGACCGTTCCACACCCACAGGGAACAGCCTAAGCCACTCCTTCTTCATCCTCCCAATCACCCTAACTCTACTGCTTTTAATGACGTAACATTAACTCTCCTCTGTAGTTTTCCAACTTAACTCCAAAATTTTTAACAACTTTGTACATCATAGTTTTTTTTTGTTTGTTTGTTTTGTTTTTGTTTTGTTTTTTTAATATATAATACAATCTATATTTTGTAAACTTACTATTTACTTCAAGTCAGTCAGATGCCTGTGCAAATGCTTAATTATTCTACCTTATATTTTGTTCATGCTTAGCTCCCACCAGTCTCTTCTTCTTCTTTGATCTTCTTGATGAACTCCTGCGCCTCCTCTGGGGTCTTGAAGATGTGGGTTCTGCCCTCATACGTGGTCAGCAGTCTCGCAGGATAGATTACACCATGACGAATCCCAAGGTTGCGCAGCTCCTTACGTACGGGATCAAACTGCTTCCTCAATTGCTGGATTCCTGTGGCCAAATCTGGGTAGAACCGCACCTGCTTGTCCTGGTGTTTAATCTCTCCTTTTTTAGCTCGTGCAGCGTTGAAGATCTTCATCCTGTCTCTGTTGCTAAGAAACTTCATAATTAAGGTCCTCGGCGGTCCCTTATCTCTCCGTGGGCCAATACGATGTGCTTTTTCCAGAACCACTGCTGATTGCAACTCCTCGCTGCCCAGCACCTCCGGAATCCACTTTTCCAGAAAGGAACATACGTCCCGACCTTCTGATTCCTCTGGAAGACCCACCAGCCTCAAATTATTCTGTCTCGACCGAGATTCCAAATCCAAAATATTATCTTCCAGAGATTTATTTTTTTTTTCCAAAGTGCGCACCTTTAATTGAAGACGGGTGACGTCATCTTCAGCACTAGCGAGACGGAGCTCCATCTGCGCCGTTCGTTCTACACAGTCACCCAATTCCTTTCTTATTCCTTCCAACGCTGTCATAATCCCATCAAATCTAGAGGAAAAGTCCGCTCTCATTGAACTCATGGCAGCCATCAGCGCATCTGCGCCATTCCCTGCAGATATCGCAGTGTTGCCAGCCTCCTCCGCCATATATGGAGTTTTGTTTACTGCGTCACAGACCTGAAAGTCCGTTAATTTGGATTGTTTCGGCGGCTCGCTTTTTCCTTTTCCTGGTTTTCCAGCCTTAGGCTTCGCCGACATATCTTCGCCCAAATGCTGGGATACGTTCTGTCCCAAATGAGAGAGTTATTTGCCGATTTTTTTTTTTTCCAGGAGCAGAGCAGAGCGAGACACGTCCGTCCTACGTGGCAGCCATAACCGGAAGTCCCTTTAAGCCCATATTAATTATATAACTGTATCTTCAATATGCTTTGGTAAACAGCTAAAATAAAACTTTTGTCACTGTCCAAATATACGTATATGGACTTAACTGTATATTTGATGGCAGAAGCCTACACAGATTGTTGATTAACTGTACCAAATCCTACACTATTACAACAATTTCACTTTGTCTCTACCCATGTGATGTCCCTCCATTATGCCTTAACATCAGGAAATACCAGATCTACAAATCTGTAAATTTCTTGTGGTTCTCCTCAACAGGTGATGTGCCTAGCCACAGCATCCAAAGAAGACTCCCACCTGATTTAAGCCCCCAGACCCAGTGGCCTGCCATTGGCCACCCTAATGCACAAGATGAAGTTTTCAAGTTAAGCGTTGCCAAGGGAGTGTCCATGTCTCTCCCCTCCTCGCCTCTGCTGCCCCGGCAGTCCTACATGATGCCACTACGCCCTAACAAGAGATCACCGGGTACTTTTTAATGTTTTTTGATGTTTGCTTATTTCTTTGCTTCTTGACGTGTTTTTTGATCTTTTACATGCTACAGAGTTTTTTTTTAATGAACAATTTAGAGTACTGTGACAGAAACCAAAGAAAAGGGGTGAAAATAAGTTCACACTATTTGCATATTCCCCCCCCCCTTCCTCTGTATATTAAGGTGAGATATCCCAAAGGCTCTAAGAACAGTAGGCCTCATAAGCTGTTCTATACCATATGCCAAATATTAACTAAAGCAAGCTAAATGTGCTGCAGACAGTTTTGCATCAATTTTCAGTCTTTCTAATTTTGGGGAACCGATTTAGTCACATAATAGAGGGATCATTTTCTCACTGGACTACTTGTGATCACGCTAATCTACCTTTAGGCTCCTTTGTACAATTGCAGAACATCTGACAGCCCTCCTGGAATAACCGTTTCTCTCAGTGTAACAACACTGCTGATGCAGCTTTTAACTTACTCCTTTGAGTGTGATTGAAATAAAAACTGTACTCTGTTGAGCACTGCTGTGTTATAATGTTACGACCGTAGGACCAATCTGGATCCCTCTAGTTATTCTGTGGGCACAGTCTGTTTTTGTCACTTCACTCTTGTATTTGAGCACCTACTGGCAAAGTGGAACTCCACAACTATTCTGTGTTTACACTTTGCTGGCTGATAATGGGCATGTGTTTACACTGGTTCTAAGTCCTGCCAGACGTTTTGGCCATTCCTTGGGTTGAGAGCATGTTTGTCAGCAGCTGTGGAGGGCTTCAAAGCAGTGGATACTTTTTTGGTGCCGAACTTGTTTTAACCTGAATCTTTGTGTTCTCTAGACTTGGCAGAGAGGAGAGAAATCCTTTAGGCGGTCATTGTGGCCCCACACACATGTGGCCCTCATCTGGGGGCGAAATAGCCATTGTTTAGAGTGCTTACAGCTGTTTTGTATAAAGATGTCCACAGTTGGCTTTGTTTCTGCACCTAAGTGTCTTTCAATTCATAGTGAACATTTGTTTTGAGATATGGGTTTGTTGTATTTGCTCTTGTTTTCTCTATATTTTCGTGGTTAAACTTCAAACTTTATTTATATAGCACTTTTCATGCAATAAAGTGCAACTCAAAGTGCTTCACAGTTAAAAATAATTCCAGAAAGGAACAAAAACAAAACAATAAAAAGACAAGAGAACCCTCCCCAAGCCCTCCCACCCCACCCCTACTCTCGTCCGAGACGTCCATCCACCCAACCCCTCAACTCACCCCAGACCCCACCCCGACCCACCCCACCCACAAGTAATAGACGTAGTTAAAACATGGCTGAGCACTGAGACTAGAGTGAGGAAATGCCATCATAGGGGGACCGGCAGCACCAGGAGCCGGTCTCAGCCCACAGCTGCAGAGACACCGCCACAGGGACCACCCCGGCCCAGGCAGACAGAGGCGTCCCTACCACAGCCAAGAGCCTGTGACTAAACTCCTCCATCCCACCAGGCCAGGGCCACCACCACAGCAGCATCCACACCGCCAGAGCCAATTACAGCTCCCAGTGCCGACAGCCCCCAGTGAGGAAACACTAGAGCTAAAAATAATATAACATAAAATACAATAGAATACAAAAAGAAGCAGAGTAAGATCATGAATAAAAGTTAATATTTGGCAGCTCGGTGGGGCAGTGGTTAGCACTGTAGCAGCACAGTAAGAAGGTCGTGGGTTTGATCCCACCCCCTAACCGTCAGTGACCCTTCTGTGTGGAGTTTACATGTTCTCCCTCTGTCTGCGTGGGTTTACCCTGGGTACTCCGGTTTCCTCCCACAGGCCAAAAACATGCAAGTTAGGTTAACTGGAGACTCTATAAAGTGGCCCTAGGTGTGAGTGTGTGTGTGAATGGTGAAGAGATTGGTGCCACGCCGTGGCTGCTTCATCCATCCACGTGGATGCCCTGTAATTTCACTCTGGGATGAATAAAGTATACAAAATAAAGAAAATAAATAAATAAGAGAAAGAAAATAAAATGGTTAAAGGAATAATTATACCCATATATAAAATGTAATGCAAAACTGAATTAAGATAATTGAAGAATATAAAGATATATATATAAATAAGTAGAATAGCTAAATAAGTATGTAAACATGAATGATAAAATTAGTTAAAAGATAAACTAAAAAGTGGATCTTGAGCCTCCTTCTAAAAATATCAGTGCTCTCTGCAGCCCTGAGGTCCTCTGGCAGGCCATTCCACAGACATGGATCGAAAAACTCGAACGATGCCTCACTGTGGGTTTTTGTCCTAACTTAAGGTATCATTAAAAGGCCAGTACCAGAGGACTCCAGGGTCCGCAAGGGTCGATTTGGTAAAAGCAGATCAAATAAATAAGAAGGACCAAGACCATTAACAGTTTTATAAACTAATAAAAGAACTTTAAAATCGATTCTAAAACTCACAGGGAGCCAATGCACCAATTCTAAAACCGGTGTAATATGCTCCCTCTTTCTGGTTTTCATCAGTACATGGGCTGCTGAATTCTGTAATAGTTGTAAGTTACTGATCGTCTTTTTAGGAAGACCAGAAAGGGCAGCATTGCAATAATCAATACAACTGGAAATAAAAGCATGCATTAGCATCTCTGTGTTTTCTCGAGAGAGAAACGGGCGGACTCTGGCTATATTCTTTAGATGATAAAATATAGTTTTTAAAATATTATTAACATGTGGAAT
Organism: Pholidichthys leucotaenia; assembly: GCA_020510985.1. Taxonomy (NCBI): domain Eukaryota; kingdom Metazoa; phylum Chordata; class Actinopteri; order Cichliformes; family Pholidichthyidae; genus Pholidichthys; species Pholidichthys leucotaenia. The sequence continues at coordinate 45,581,297 of CM035843.1, forward strand.
AAAACTAAGCTCAGGATCAAAAATAACGGCCAGGTTTTTAACTTGTTTTGATGGAATAAAAGACGATGTTTGTAATCTTGGTTAAAGTTTCTCTTTCTGAGCTTCAGGACCGATAACTAAAACTCAGTTTTGCCTTGGTTGAGCTGTAGGAAATTCTGTCATCCAGGACTTAATGTCTACAGGTACAGCTTTATATTTCCTTGTCTCCTGATGACCCAGCACCAACTGATGTCCTTTTTAACTGCATTTTACAGGTACATCTCAAAAAATTAGAATATCATGAAAAAGTTCAATATTTTTTGTCACTCATTTCAGAAAGCGAAACCCATATATTATATAGATTCATTACACATAGAGTGAAATATTTCAAGCCTTTATTTCTTGAAATTTTGATGATTATGGCTTACAGATAATGAAAACCCAAAATTCAGTGTCTCAGAAAATTAGAATATTGTGAAAAAGTTCAATATTGGAAAGTCATGGTGTCACACCCTGATCAGCTAATTAACTCAAAACACCTGCAAATGTTTCCTGAGCCTTTAAATGGTCTCTCAGTCTGGGTCAGTAAGCTACACAATCATGGGGAAGACTGCTGACTTGACAGATGTCCAGAAGACAGCCGTTGACACCCACCACAACGAGGGTAAGCCACAAAAGGTCACTGCTAAAGAAGCTGGTTGCTCAGAGTGCTGTATCCAAGCATATTCGTAGAAAGTTGAGCGGAAGGAAAAACCATGGTAGGAAAAGGTGCACCAGCAAAAGGGATAACCGCAGCCTTGAGAGGATTGTCAAGCAAAATCCATTCAAGGATTTGGGGGAGCTTCACAAGGAGTGGACTGAGGCTGGAGTCAGTGCATCAAGAGCCACTACACACAGACGAATCCTAGACATGGGCTACAAATGTCGCATTCCTCATGTCAAGCCACTCCTGAACCAGAAACATCAGAAGCGTCTTACCTGGGCTGTGGAGAAAAAGAACTGGACTGTTGCTCAGTGGTCCAAAGTCCTCTTTTCAGATGAAAGTAAATTTTGCATGTCATTTGGAAATCGAGGTCCCAGAGTCTGGAGGAAGGGTGGAGAGGCACAGAATCCACATTGCTTGAAGTCCAGTGTGAAGTTTCCACAGTCAGTGATGATTTTGGCTGCCATGTCATCTGCTGGTGTTGGTCCACTGTGTTTTCTGAAGTCCACAGTCAACATAGTCATCTACCAGGAAATTTTAGAGCACTTCATGCTTCCTTCAGCTGACAAGCTTTATGGAGATGCTGATTTCATTTTCCAGCAGGACTTGGCACCTGCCCACACTGCCAAAGGTACCAAAAGCTGGTTCAGTGACCATGGTGTTACTGTGCTTGATTGGCCAGCAAACTCGCCTGACCTGAACCCCATAGAGAATCTATGGCAAGAGGAAGATGAGAGACACCAGACCCAACAATGCAGATGACCTGAAGGCCGCTATCAAAGCAACCTGGGCTTACATTACATCTGAGCAGTGCCACAGGCTGATTGCCTCCATGCCACACCGCATTGATAAGATAAGATAAGATAAGCCTTTATTAGTCCCACAATGGGGAAATTCCAGGATTGCAACAGCACAGGGATAGCAACACTCAGAGCAATAATTAAGAAGATACGAAAAATATAAATAAGAGCAGTGAATATACATACGTACACATAAATATATAAATATATATACAAAGTGCGGAGCATTGTAGCAAGATGGAATAAACAGCATAACCGTCTACTTAGTTATCCTACATAGTATGAATATGTACCCATACATATTGTCACCCTCCGTAGCGACTGATATTGTCCTAGTTGTATACTGGAGGGGACTATTTGTGTAAGTCTGTTGCATCTTTTGCATTCAATACTATTAGGTCGTCACATTTTTTTGCTATCTCTGTGAGCAGCCCTGCTTAGGTTATACAGTCTGACAGCCGTAGGTAGGAAGGGCCTGCGAAACCTCTCGGTTGCGCACCTAGGATGATGTAGTCTATTGCTAAATGAGCTCCTCAGTGTGTTCAGTATGTCCTGCATAGGGTGGGACTCGGACTCGGACTCCAGCAGAGATGACAGTTTAGCCACTATCCTTCTCTCTCCTATCTCCTCCACTGGGTCAAGGCGTTGCCCCAGGACAGATCTAGCTTTCTTGATCAGTTTGTTCAGTCTCTTCCTATCGGCTGCTGTAATGCTGTTGCCCCAGCAGACCACTCCAAAAGTGATGGCTGATGCCACCACTGTGTCGTAGAATGTCTTCAGCAGCGCCCCTTGTACACCAAAAGACCTGAGCCTCCTCAGTAGGAACAGCCTGCGCTGCCCCTTCTTGTAGAGTGTGTCGGTATTGTGTGACCAGTCTAGTTTATTGTTCAGATGAACACCAAGGTACTTGTAGGATGTCACCATCTCAATGTCCGTTCCCTGTATGTTTACTGGTGCTGTGAGGGGTTGTCCATGCCTGTGGCAGTCCACCACCAGCTCCTTAGTTTTCCTCGCGTTGATCTGGAGGCAGTTAAGATAAGATAAGATAAGCCTTTATTAGTCCCACAATAGGGAAATTCCAGGATTGCAACAGCACAGGGATAGCAACACTCAGAGCAACAATCAGAAGGCAAGAAAAAACAAGAGCAGCGAGTATACATACACTACCGTTCAAAAGTTTGGGGTCACTTAGAAATTTCCTTATTTTTGAAAGAAAAGCACTTTTTTTCAATGAAGATAACTTTAAACTAATCAGAAATACACTCTATACATTGCTAATGTGGTAAATGAGTATTCTAGCTGCAAATGTCTGGTTTTTGGTACAATATCTAGATAGGTGTATAGAGGCCCATTTCCAGCAACTATCACTCCAGTGTTCTAATGGTACAATGTGTTTGCTCATTGCGTCAGAAGGCTAATGGATGATTAGAAAACCCTTGTGCAATCATGTTAGGTCTGCAATGCTGTAATTGCTGCAAATGGAGGATTCATTGACGAAAGCAAAGTTTGAAGGAAAAAATTATTATTTCAAATACAAATCATTATTTCTAACCTTGTCAATGTCTTGACTATATTTTCTATTCATTTTACAACTCATGGTGGTAAATAAGTGTGACTTTTCATGGAAAACACAAAATAATTGTCTGGGTGACCCCAAACTTTTGAACGGTAGTGTATGTACATATAAATATAAATATACAGACACACAATGCAGAGCATTGTAGCTAAATGGAATAAATATGTAAATATATAAACACATACAGTGCGGAGCATTGTAGCTAGATGGAATAAATATGTAAATATATAAACACACAGTGCGGAGCATTGTAGCTAGATGGAATAAATATATGAATATATAAACACAGTGCGGAGCATTGTAGCTAGATGGAATAAATATGTAAATATATAAACACACAGTGCGGAGCATTGTAGCTAGATGGAATAAATATGTAAATATATAAACACACACAGTGTGGAGCATTGTAGCTAGATGGAATAAATATGTAAATATATAAACACACACAGTGCGGAGCATTGTAGCTAGATGGAATAAATATATGAATATATAAACACACACAGTGCGAAGCACTGTCGCTAGATGGAATGAAACAGCATAACCGTCTACTTAGTTATCCTACATGGTATGATTATGTACCCATACATATTGTCACCCTCTGTAGCGACCGGTATTTTCCTAGTTGTATACCGGAGGGGACCATTGTGTAAGTCTATTGCGTCTTTTGCATTCAATACTATTAGGTTGTCACGTCTTTTTGCTATCTCTGCGAACAGCCCTGCTTAGGTTATACAGTCTGACAGCCGTAGGTAGGAAGGACCTGCGAAACCTCTCGGTTGCGCACCTAGGATGATGTAGTCTGCTGCTAAATGAGCTCCTCAGTGCATTCAGTATGTCCTGCATAGGGTGGAACTCGGACTCCAGCAGAGATGACAGTTTAGCCACCATCCTTCTCTCTCCCATCTCCTCCACTGGGTTAAGGTGCTGCCCCAGGACAGAGCTAGCTTTCTTGATCAGTTTGTTCAGTCTCTTCCTGTCGGCTGCTGTAATGCCACTGCCCCAGCAGACCACTCCAAAAGTGATGGCTGATGCCACCACCGTGTCGTAGAATGACTTCAGCAGCGCCCCTTGTACACCAAAAGACCTGAGTCTCCTCAGCAGGAATAGCCTGCGCTGTCCCTTCTTGTACAGTGCGTCAGTATTGTGTGACCAGTCTAGTTTATTGTTCAGATGAACACCCAGGTACTTGTAGGATGTCACCATCTCGATGTCTGTTCCCTGTATATTTACTGGTGCTGTGAGGGGTTGTCCTTGCCTGCGGCAGTCCACCACCAGCTCCTTAGTTTTCCTTGCGTTGATCTGGAGGCAGATTCCGATGGCACCAGTCCACAAAGTCCTGGATAAGCACTCTGTACTCAGCTTCATCTCTGTTGGAGATGAGGCCAACGATCGCAGAGTCGTCAGAGAACTTCTGTAGATGGTAGTGTGTTGTGTTGTGTGAGAAGTCCGCAGTATAAAGGGTGAACAGGAAGGGAGCCAAAACCGTTCCCTGGGGGGCCCCCGTGCTACCGATGATCGTGTCGGACACACAATCTCGGGTTCTCACAAACTGTGGCCAGTTAGTGAGGTACTCCAGGATCCATGATGACAGGTGCTGGTCCACCCCTGCGCACAGCAACTTGTCCTTCAGGATCATCGGTTGGATGGTGTTGAAAGCACTGGAGAAGTCAAAGAACATGATCCTCACCGCATTCTCGGGCTTCTCCAGATGGGACAGAGAACGGTGAAGGAGGAAGATCACTGCATCCTCCACCCCAATGCCATGCTGGTAGGCGAACTGGAGTGGATCCATCGCTGGTCCCACCAGGGGGCGGAGGTGAGCACGGAGCAGTCTCTCCAGGGTCTTCATCATGTGAGACGTCAGGGCCACTGGTCTGTAGCTGTTCAGATCTTTGGGGTGGGAAGTCTTTGGTACAGGTACCACACAAGATGTTTTCCACAACTGTGGTACCCTCCCCAGCTTCAGGCTCAGGGTGAAGATGTGCTCCACAATCCCACACAGCTGATCTGCACAGGACTTGAGGAGCTTCGCGCTGATGCCGTCCGGTCCTGAGGCCTTCCTTGCCTTGATCTTCCTCAGCTCCGTCCTCACCTGGGTCTTAGTGAGGGTCAGGCTCGGGGGCTGTGTGCTAGGAGTGGGGTGTGGACAGCAGGTCTCGATGACTTTAGAGGCAGCAGTGGTTGTTGTGCAGTCGGGGGGGGGGGGAGGCGATTGGTCAAACCTATTAAAAAACAGGTTCAGATTATTCGCCCACTCCCTGCCCACCGTGGCCTGGGGGGAGGTATTCTGGAGCCCAGAGATGGTTTTAAGGTTTCTCCAGACCCCGCCGATGTCGCTCTGTTGCAGCTTGTTCTCCATCTTCTTCCTGAAGCTGTCCTTGCCTTCTCTGATCTTCCTCCTCAGCTCCCTCTATACGGACTTCAGCATCTCCCTGTTCCCCAACCTGAAGATCCTCTTCTTCTCTCTCAGAAGTGTTTTTATCTCAGGGTTGATCCAGGGTTTGTTGTTCGAGCAACATCGTATGGTCTTGGTGGGTATGGTGTTGTCCACACAGAAGCCAAAGTAGTCCGTGATGGTGTGAGTGAGGCTATCGATGTCCTCACCATGTGGATCGCAGAGCTGCTCCCAGGCAGTGATGATGCAGTAATTCATGCAAAAGGAGGCCCAACCAAGTATTGAGTGCATAGAAATGAACATACTTTTCAGAAGCCTGACATTTCTGTTTAAAATATCCATTTTTTTTATTGATCCTATGTAATATTCTAATTTTCTGTGTAATATTCTAATTTTCTGAGACACTGAATTTGGGGTTTTCATTGTCTGTAAACCATAATCATCAAAATTTCAAGAAATAAAGGCTTGAAATTTTTCACTCTATGTGTAATGAATCTATATAATATATGGGTTTCGCTTTCTGAAATGAGTGACAAAAAATATTGAACTTTTTCATGATATTCTAATTTTTTGAGATGTACCTGTAAAATGCAGTTAAAAAGGACATCAGTTGGTGCTGGGTCATCAGGAGACAAGGAAATATAAAGCTGGGTTTCACCAGCATAAGTGTGGAAACTAATTCCGTGTCTCCTGATGACATTGCCTAGTGGCAGCATGTAGAAATTCAAAAGGATTGGACCTAAAATCGAACCCTGGGGAACACCACAATCCATATTGTATCTCTTTGATGAGGAGTGTTCACCCAGGGTGGCATAAAATTCTCTGCCAGTGAGGTAGGATTTAAACCAGTTAAAAACCGTGCCTGAGAGGTCGATCATATTGTGCAATCTGTTTAAAAGAATATCATGGTCAGCTGTGTCAAATTCTGCGCTTAAATCCAGTAAGACCAGGACTGAGAGCATGCTCTTGTCCATGTAAGGCTGCATTCAGATCAGGATGGTCCGGGGGTCTCGGTTCGACTTAGCGGGGAATGGTGAGAATTTTCACATCTTGGTTTGGTTTGGTTTGGTTTGCATTCACACAGCACTTTACTCAAGCGGACCAAACTGCTTGGACAGCGTCATGCAGTTATAACAGCTGCTCGTTTGTGGCGCTGTAGCCGAAACTGCCACTGACCAGGAAGAAAAAATCTCGGCGAAGAAGAGAAATCTGGCTCATTGATTGGCCAGGACCAAAAGCGGAAATCCGTTCCTTTCAGCCGGGTTGTTTGTCTGCCACAAACAAATAAAAATAAAAAAACTCCGCTGTCTGTATAAACCCCCGTGCTGCCATCATGTCACTAAACATTTTAAAAACATCTGTATTCTTATGTGTAGCCACAAGCAGCTGAGAAATCTGGTCCTCAGACCAAGTATCTATCAGAGCCTGCATCTCCTCACTACTGTCAGGTCTGTCCACGAGACATTTTTTTAACTTTTCTACTCGGCTTTTTCCAGTAAAAGTATTTCTTGAATACGCACAGTTATCTTTGTTATTTTCTACCCAAAATGGAGGCAGAAGGACCGGGAGCTTTTCAGCTGAATTGGGATGTTGGAGTTATTTACCCAACAATTCCTGCCACGGATGTGCTAACAAGGCTAGCAACAGAAACACACATCAAGTTTTCAAGGCAGGGACAACTTTTTTAGGTGAGTGGCAACTTCACCTGTCTGCATCTCACCCAGATGGTGAATTAATGTCTTTTCATGTATTTACATTGAGTTATAATGTAATCGTGCTGCGCAGAAAATTTGCTTGTTCGTGTTTGATGTGAAGGCACTTTTATGGTAAACGCCACTTTCTCTCCTCACTACGTGTTGCTGCGGTTACACAAACGCCAAGGAGCACATCCGCCCTTTGGTCTCACTGGATACTCTTGTTTGCATTCACACGGCAAGCAAAGCACACCAGACTTCGTTTGCAAGCGAACCGAGACCCCCGTTTTCTGGGGGACCAGCCTTTGCTTGTTTGGTGCTGCACCAGAGTTCCAACGCGCATTCAGACGGCATGAAATGAACCGAACTATCTGCGGAATGCACTCTTTGGTCCTTTGGTCCGGACCAAACAGTGGCCATCTGAATGCACCCTAACATCATTTAAAACCTTGATCAGGGCCGTTTCAGAACTGCGATTTGACCGAAAACCAGATTGAAATGTTTCGTACAAATCATGAATTTTCATAAAATCATTTAACTGGTTAAAAACTACTTTTTCTAAAATTTTTCTTAAAAATGGCAGGTTGGACACTGGTCTGTAATTGTTCAGTACTTCAGTGTCTGAATTGTTTCTTCTCAGAACAGGCTTGACAATGGCTGTCTTAAAAACACTAGGAAAAACTCCTGTCTGAAGAGAATAATTTAAAATGTTAAGAATATCAACAACTAAAAAGCTACAAATGGATTTTAAAAAATGATGTAGGAATTGGATCTAAAAGGCAGGTTGCTGGTTTTAACCGGGAGATAACTTTCTCTAGCACCTTAGCGTCAACCAGGTCAAAACTGTCCAATGTTTCCTCACATAAAAGTAAAGGTTCAGCTGTATTAAAAGCAGTAGGTTGTAATAGACTAATAGCTGACCTTACAGTTAAAGTGCAGTTTCTGCAATTTTCATCAAATAATTGAAAACCTAAGTTCAAACTAAAACTAATTCTTGGCAGTATGGCCTAAAATTCATATTGCTATATAATTTAAACCACTGATAAATTTCACTTTCCATTAGAATAAAGATAAAAAAAATATATATATAGCCTTTAATGGAGAGGGTGGCTTGCAAAACTAATTCTATAAAATGTATTTATTTTGTAATTTAGTTTTTTTTATTCCCTTATTTTTTATCATCTTGTTTTATTCATTCATATTTATTTATTAATTGGTTGAGACAAGGGTATGAGGGGGCCAAATTCAGTGCTGCCCCGGGCTTCCAAATTAGGTGGTCTGGCCCTGGGTGCAGTAGAATGCAGGTGATGCACCCAGGAAATAAATACTCAAATGGCTTTCTAGGACTTCCGGTTATGGCTGCCACGTAAGACGGACGTGTTTCATTCTGCTCTGCTCCTGGAGAAAAAAATCGGCAAATAACTCTCTCATTTGGGACAGAACGTATCCCAGCGTTTGGGCGAGGATATGTCGGCGAAGCCTAAGGCTGGAAAACCAGGTAAAGGAAAAAGCGAGCCGCCGAAACAGTCCAAATTAACGGACTTTCAGGTCTGTGACGCAGCAAACAAAACTCCATATATGGCGGAGGAGGCTGGCAACGGTGCGATATCTGCGGGGAATGGCGCAGATGCGCTGATGGCTGCCATGAGTTCAATGAGAGCGGACTTTTCCTCTAGATTTGATGGGATTATGACAGCGTTGGAAGGAATAAGAAAGGAATTGGGTGACTGTGTAGAACGAACGGCGCAGATGGAGCTCCGTCTCGCTAGTGCTGAAGATGACGTCACCCGTCTTCAATTAAAGGTGCGCACTTTGGAAAAAAAAAATAAATGTCTAGAAGATAATATTTTGGATTTGGAATCTCGGTCGAGACAGAATAACTTGAGACTGGTGGGTCTTCCAGAGGAATCAGAAGGTCGGGACGTATGTTCCTTTCTGGAAAAGTGGATTCCGGAGGTGCTGGGCAGCGAGGAGTTGCAATCAGCAGTGGTTCTGGAAAAAGCACATCGTATTGGCCCACGGAGAGATAAGGGACCGCCGAGGACCTTAATTATGAAGTTTCTTAGCAACAGAGACAGGATGAAGATCTTCAACGCTGCACGAGCTAAAGGAGAGATTAAACACCAGGATCAGCAGGTGCGGTTCTACCCAGATTTGGCCACAGGAATCCAACAATTGAGGAAGCAGTTTGATCCCATACGTAAGGAGCTGCGCAACCTTGGGATTCGTCATGGTGTAATCTATCCTGCGAGACTGTTGACCACGTATGAGGGCAGAACCCACATCTTCAAGACCCCAGAGGAGGCGCAGGAGTTCATCAAGAAGATCAAAGAAGAAGAAGAGACTGGTGGGAGCTAAGCATGAACAAAATATAAGGTAGAATAATTAAGTATTTGCACAGGCATCTGACTGACTTGAAGTAAACAGCAAGTTTACAAAATATAGATTGTATTATATATTAAAAAAAAAACAAAAACAAAACAAACAAAAAAAAACTATGATGTACAAAGTTGTTAAAAATTCTGGAGTTAAGTTGGAAAACTACAGAGGAGAGTTAATGTTACGTCATTAAAAGCAGTAGAGTTAGGGTGATTGGGAGGATGAAGAAGGAGTGGCTTAGGCTGTTCCCCGTGGATGTGGAACGGTCGATGGCTATATCGGGAGACGGAATTTTTCTTTTGATTTTGGGGGGTTCGCCACAAGTGTGGGAAGGGGGAATTTGTTTGTGTGTAGTTTGTAGGATGAATGTTCAACCACTCATGTTTTTGCTTCTCTGTATGAGCATGTTTACACTGCAAGGTAATCCCAAACTCTCTATTGATCATAAACCAAAGTGTTAATCTTAATTTAACTTCATGGAATTGCAGAGGTCTACAAAATTTAAAAAAACTTAAACAAGTTATGAATAAAATAAAAGACATGGGTTCAAAAATTGTGTTTTTACAAGAAACTCATCTAATAGAGGAGGATATAAAAAGAATTAGGAGTAGATGGCAAGGAAGTGTATTCACCTCATCATTTTCATCCCGGGCCAGGGGAGTTATGACTCTCATACATAAATCAGTCCCTTTTCAAGTGAAAAATGTAATTGGAGACAAACTTGGAAGATATGTAATCATTCAAGGTTCTTTGCTATTAGAAAATATAAATCTTGTGAACTTATATGGTCCCAATATAGATGATCAAAAGTTCTTTGCTAATTTATTTCTTATTTTATCATCACTTACAGGGCAACATATAATAGCAGGGGATTTTAATTGTACATTGAATCCAGGTATAGATAGATCAACAGGACTGGATTGTACGCACAATGGATGTAGGATGACTATTAATCATTTTATGAAAGAATTGAGATTGTTAGATATATGGAGAGAAATGAAACCACAAGTTAAAGCCTATTCTTGTTATTCCAGTACCTACAAGACATTCTCACGTATTGATTATTTTTTGATTTCCACAGAATTAAGATCCAAGATTCAAAACTGCTTTTATGATAACATCGTGATCTCTGATCATGCACCCTGTTGTCTAATATATGTAGATAAAAAATTGACAAAGGAATCAGGTAGATGGCAATTTCAGCATAAATGGCTTCAGGATGAGGAATTTGTCAAGTATATAGAAAAACAGATAGACGAGTACTTTGACATCAATACTACACAAACATCAGCATGTGTAAAGTGGGAAGCTTTCAAAGCTTTTATTAGGGGACATATTATTAGTTATACAGGATCAAAATCTAAGAAGACTCGAGAGGAGAGAGCTAAATTGGAACATAAAATGAAAAGTCTTCAGGAAAAAGTGTATGCAGGAAGTGATCCAAGGTTGGAGAATGAATTACTGATTTTGAGAGCTGAATACGACAAAAAATCAGCGAATAGAGCTGCCTCGAGTCTTCTAAGATTGAAACAATCTTTTTATGAACAAGGTGAAAAATCAGGAAAATTATTAGCATGGCAGATTAAACAATTAGAAATTAAAACACCAATTACTAGTATTATAAGTAACGGACAGGTAGTTATAGATCCTTTAGAAATTAACAGAGCCTTTAGAGATTACTATGAAAAATTATATGATACTAAAAATGAATTTGATTTAACAAAACTAAATGGGTTTTTGAACGAACTATCTATACCGTGTATTCCAAATGAAAACAGGGAGATATTGGAGTCTAAAATTAGTCAAGAAGAAGTTGGGCTAGCCATTGATAATATGAAATCAGGAAAAAGTGCAGGACCAGATGGTCTTCCAGTTGACCTTTATAAGAAATTTAAGAATAAATTAATAAAACCTTTTTTGGAAATGGTTTTAGAAGCATTTCAAAATAATAATTTACCATCATACATAAATAATGCCTTAATTATACTGCTGCCAAAACCAGGTAAGCCCTCTAATAAATGTGAAAATATGAGACCAATAAGCCTATTAAACGCCGACCTTAAGATAATCTGTAAAATTTTAGCAAGACGAATACAAGAAATTTTACCAAATATTATTAATCGAGATCAGAATGGCTTTATAAAGGGAAGACAAGGCTTCCATAATGTAAGAAGACTATTTAATATTATTTATTTTAATAAAGAAGCACCGGATACAGCTCTCCTATCACTGGACGCCGAAAAGGCCTTTGATAGAGTTGAATGGCCCTTTCTTTTTGAAGTCCTACAAAGGTTTGGACTTGGAAATAATTTCATAAAATGGGTTCAAATAATATACAATAATGCTACAGCAGAAATCCTAACAAATAACAATATTTCAAAACCAATAAAAATCAATAGAGGATGTCGACAAGGCTGTCCACTTTCACCTTTACTGTTTACTATGGCAATTGAACCTTTAGCGATAGCGATACGTTTACATTCACAAATATATGGAATTAAAGTTGGACCAACAGAACATAAAATCTCCCTGTACGCCGATGACATAATTTTGTTTATGTCGAATCTAAAAAAATCAATTCCAACCTTGTTGAATTTAATAAAGAATTTTGGGGAAATATCAGGATATAAAATAAATAAAACTAAATCTTCAATATTAATGCTCAATGAGACCCAGAGAAATTACCCAGCCCCTGAGGTAAATCAATTCAATGTTGTAAATCAGTTTAAATATTTAGGAATCCAAATTGTGCCTAAGCTAGAATCAGTCGCCAGTGTCAACTATGAAGCCTTAATGACAGATATCAATGAGTTAACTCAGAGATGGATGTCACTACCAATGTCGATGATCGGGAGAATCAATATACTTAAAAGTAATATTTTACCTAAAATACTTTATTTATTTCAATACATTCCCTTATCACCACCTTTAGATTTATTCTCAAGAATAAAAAAAAAGTTAGTGGAATTTATATGGAACAACAGGAGGGCTAGATTACGTCTGTCTTTATTATATTTACCATTTGATCGTGGAGGTCTGAAATGTCCAAATTTTATGTTGTATTATTGGTCGGCACAACTGAGGTCTATGACATATTATTTTTCATCAAATGATCTCCCTCACTGGACTGAAATGGAATCATACAATTTACCTTTACCTCTTCCCATATTCATATACTCAGATTCGGCAAAAAAATTACAAAAACAAGTTAAAAATCCATTTGTAAAGCATATGATCAAAATATGGTGTGAAGCTAAAAACTATTTAAAAGAACCACAGTTACTGTCACAATTTAGTCCAATATGGGGTAATCAATATTTTAAACCAGGGAGAGCGGACGCTGTATTTAAAGTATGGAATTTAAAAGGGATACAAAAGATTCAGGATTTATATTTGCCATGTGCAGAAAACATAATGTCTTTTGAAGAGCTGAGGATCAAATTTAATCTCAATAGAACACATTTTTTTTAAATATCTTCAACTTAGAAACTTTATTCGATCAAATCAAAATAAAGCTCTCACTCGACCTATTTATTCATCCTTGGAAAAAATGATGATGAAAGATAGTAAAAGAAAGGGTATTATTTCAGAGTTTTATAACTCATTGACACTATCTTCAAGTGAAAATTCACTGAAAAGATTAAACTACTGGAAAGAAGATCTGCAAACTGAAATTTCAGAGGAACAATGGGAATTGGCTTGTGCAGAAGCTCAAACCAAATCAATAAATGTACGCCTTAAATTGATACATTTCAAATGGTTAATGCGGATGTATGTTACACCGGAGGAGTTAAATAAATATAACAAAAATATACCAGATACATGCACAAAATGCATGGAAAGTAAAGGAACTCTATTTCATTGTGTATGGGAATGTAGATTAATAAGAATGTTTTGGGAAGAGGTGAGGGTAACAATTGAAAAAATAATCTCAAAACAAATCATATTGAATCCTAAATTGTTTTTGTTGGGTCTGTACCCAGAAAAGCATAATTTTAATAAAAGTGAAAGAACATTCATAGACCTCAGTTTGCTTAATGCCAAAAAATGTATTGCACTATTATGGAAAAAGACTCATAGACCAGATGTGACTCAGTGGTTAAGACAGATGTTAACAAACCTTCCATTAGAAAGAATAACATATATACTGAAATCAAAGGAAATTGTGTTTGAGAATATATGGAGACCTTTTATTGATTATGTAAAAAATTTAAACATAACTTTTGAAGAAGAAGGTGAATGATGTGTGTGGACCTTGTAAATTCCAAACTGGTGAACATAATATGTATACTTATGTATTGGATTGTCTAGACTAAACAGAGGAGCATTGTTGAAGATTTGATTTTGTTGGTGGTTGTTGGTGTTTTTTAGTGTATTTTTTTTTTTTTTTGTAGTACTTTAGTGTTAGTGTTTGATTGTTTGTATTATGTTTGTTAAAAAAAAAAAAGGTTCAATAAAGATATTGTGGAAAAAAAAATGGCTTTCTATAGACACCACAACAGAAAATGCACTGCTATAGACAATCGATAATATTACCAGGAGTTTATCTTCTGAAAAACAAATACATGGGTTTAATGGTCACTATAGATTGTTCATCGCTTTACCTGCCGACAGAAAACTAGCAGACATTGGACACCACCAGACATAAAAGGTAGGAAGTCACAAATTGTGCTGCAGACTCTAGTTTAGTTGTGAAGTTAAAATAGCAGTTTTTAAGTAGTCTGGTGGCTTTGAAAAGAGGTGTTAATTTCTCAAGGATCATTTCCACTTAATAAGTAACTGACAACTCTTAAAATTAAATTGTAACATACCTACAAATTCCAAGGAGCTTAAACTCCTTTGCCAAGGGGGAGGTGCAGCTGCACCAGAGCAGGCGGACTCCTTATTAAAACATCCTTCATTTTAATAAGTCAAGTTTATTTGTATAGCACATTTTGTGTACAAGACAATTCAAAGTGCTTTACATAAAAACATTAAAATATTACAGCAAGTTGCAAAAGAATACATAAGAATTTAAAAGCAAACTAAAAAGTCAAAGAGAAACAAGAACAAGCTAAAATAGAACAAGACAGAAAACGTGCAAGAAATAAAAGTTGCAGTACATTGTGGGAGATTAACAGTTGTTTTACTGAAAGGCCGTGGCAAAGTTTTTAACCTGGATTTAAAGCAGCTGATAGTTTCAGCAGCCCTGATGCTTTCTGGGAATTTGTTCCATATGTGAGAAGCATAAAAACTGAACGCTGCCTCACCATGTTTGGTTCTAACTCTGGGCACAGATAGTAGGCCTGACCCCATGACCTGAGGGCTCTGGGTGGTTTGTAATGGACCAGCAGATCTGAAATGTATTTTGGCCCTAAACCATTCAGAGCTTTATAAACCAGCAGCAGTATTTTGAAATCTTTTCTTTGACAGACAAGAAGCCAGTGTGAAGATCTGAGGACTAGTTATATGATTTACTTTCTTGGTCTTATTGAGGACTCGTGCAGCAGCGTTCTGAACTAACTGCAGCTGTCTGATGGACTTTTTAGGGAGACCTGTGAGCAAGATAAATGCATGGACAAGTTTTTCTAGATCCTGCTGAGACATCAGACTTTTAAACCTCGCTATGTTCTTTAAGTGATAATAGGCTGATTTCACTACTGTCTTAATGTGGCTGTTAATGTTCAGGTCAAAGAGAAGAGTTCTGTAGTAACTCTAAATCATAATTATAAATGTCAAATTTTACACCATTTTTCAAAATCTGTACTGTTAGCCAAATTTCT
Source organism: Pholidichthys leucotaenia (assembly GCA_020510985.1). NCBI lineage: Eukaryota > Metazoa > Chordata > Actinopteri > Cichliformes > Pholidichthyidae > Pholidichthys > Pholidichthys leucotaenia. The sequence continues at coordinate 45,596,585 of CM035843.1, forward strand.
GTCATTTACAGTTTGTACCACTTATCCCGCCCACCCCAGTACTAACCTTATTCAAATGTCCAATGAAAACTAAACATGCAGTTTCTTGATGCAAGTATCCAAATACCATAATATAAAGAAAAAATCTAAGTTTAGTTTACTAAGTTGGACGTCAATTTAGATATGTTGTTACCTTCAGATAAATTTAGTTTGTCAAAATGTACATTCACACATTTGAAGAGACGAGATACGTGACAATTTAGGTTGTGTGAAGGTGAAAATGGTCCTGGGGAGAGAAGAAGGAGAACACTCATTAAGAATATATTCCCTCTTTGGGCTTTGAGGGGTGGAAAGAAAAATGGACCGACAAGATAGGATGTCATGGAGGACCACCACTGTGAGAGGGCTGGGGGAGGCTCTATGGACTCTCCTCCGCTGTCCTCACAGATAACTGTGAAAACTTGTCGAGGGAGAGATCACACCTCCAGTTAATAAACACATGCTGCAGGAAATGTCTCATCTTTGTGACAAAGTCAGCATGGTTTAATGATGTATTCTGTCTTGTGAAGTCCTTAAAACTGATACCATTTTCCTCAGATTTGATGATATTGAGCTAATTTCATTCCATACCGAGTGATAAATTAATTGTGTGTTAAAGTAGCAATTGGTGCAAACATTGATGACTGTTGGCTATCGGGAATTGCTGACCATGTTTTGGTTTGCTATGAATTCAGTCTGTGAATTCAAAGAGCAAGTAGTTAATTTTCTGGCTAAATTTGAGTTTCCAAATGCAAACTGAACTGTTTCAAAAATTAAATTGTACCTCCATCAGTCAGAATTTTAAATAATTCCTGAAGCCATATGGGTTGTGAAATAGCATTTGGGTGTTCTATGTTCAATAAAACTCCTACATGCGAATGCTGTTCTTGGACTTCAGTTCAGCATTCAACACAATCATCCCCCAGCACCTAATACAAAAACTCAGACACTCCTCTTTCTCTAACTGGGTACTGGACTTTCTCACAGGGAGGCCACAGAACATTGAGGTTGGCAGCAACACCTCCCAGACCATCACACTGAGCACAGGGGCTCCACAAGAGTGTGTGCTCAGCCCACTGCTCTTCACCCTGCTGACCCATGATTCCGTACCAACCCACAACACCAACCACATCATCAAGTTTGCGGATGACACAATGGTGATGGGCCTCATCACCAACAACGAGGAGGCCAACTACAGAAATGAGGTGAGACAACTGGTCCAGTGGTGCGAAGACAATAACCTCTTCCTGAACGTGGGAAAAACCAAGGAGATTGTGGTCGACTTCAGGAGGGGTCACACACAGCACCCCCCTCTGATCATCGATGGTGCAGCTGTGGAGAGAGTGAGCAGCACCAAGTTCCTGGGGGTGCACATCTCTGAGGACCTCTCCTGGTCCAACAACACCACATCACTGGCCAAGAAGGCTCAAACTCACCTCCATTTCCTCCGCAAACTGAGGAGAACACGAGTCCCCCCCCCCCCCCATCATGTGTTCTTTCTACCAAGGCACCATTGAGAGCATCCTCACCAGCTGCGTCACAGTGTGGTATGGAAGCTGCACCGCCTCCTGCCGGAAGACACTACATCACACAGTGAAAGCAGCCAGCAAGATCATTGGTACTCCTCTGCCCCCCCTCTCAGTTATCTACCTCACCTATCTCACCCGCAGAGCCATCAACATCGCAGGCGACACCTCCCACCCCTCACACTCCCGCTTCAGCCTCCTGCCCTCAGGGAAAAGGTACCGAAGCCTCCGGGCCCACTCCACAAGACTGCTTAACAGCTTCGTTCATCAGGCCATCAGGACCCTGAACTCTGTCCACTCCCCCCCCCCCCCCCCGAACGGAAGCACAATCACCCGCACAATAACTAACTCAGCTGTTGGCACAGAAAGACTAGCACCCCAACAGTAATACATTTGCTGCTGTATGTCTCTGCACTTTAACTGCAACCATTTACACAAATGCCATACCTGCTGCTGTCTGTCTGTCATTGCAATACTGATAATGTGCAGTCCTATCTATTACTATCTGCACCTACACTATTGCATTGAACTGCAACTACGGGTACTACATCTCTAGTTTTCTGTGTATAGGATTGCTGGGTTTTATCATTGTTAATCGTTTATCTTTATTTGCACTATGGGAGGTCTGGGTCTATATTTTGTCGGCATTTGCACTACGGGTTGCATTACTGTACATAGACTGCTGTTGTTGTTTTCTTTTTTCCAGTCTTATTACTTTTTCTTTTTATATTATGCACACCAATGAAGAGAAACACCATTTCAATTCTCCTGTTTGTCCTGTACGTATAGTAGTACTGACAAATAAAATCTTTGAATCTTGAATAATAATATAAAGGTTAGATGTCCTTCATCTGTCGTCGTTGTTCAGACACTAAACAGTTAGACCAAACAGTTAGATTGAGAATGACCAGATCAAGTTTTGACATGTCACTTGATGTGTATTGATGATGTATGCTTTTTTACTTTTTGGATAACTGAAACATGGAAAGTCCATTGGGTGAGAACTCTCTTTGAAAAGTTGTTAGAAGCAAGTGACTGTTCAAAACCTTTGACTCCTAAGTGAGGATATCCTTACAAAATTTTAATTATTACCACTAAATTCAGCCTCCCTGGGAAGGTCTATGCCAAGGTACTGGAGAGGAGAGTCCGGCCGTTGGTCGAACCTCGGATTCAGGAGGAGCAATGTGGTTTTCGTCCTGGCCGTGGCACATCGGACCAGCTCTTTACCCTCTCGAGAATTCTTGAGGGTTCGTGGGAGTTTGCCCAACCAGTTTACATGTGTTTTGTGGACTTGGAGAAGGCATTTGACCGCGTCCCTCGTGGATTTTTGTGGGGGGTGCTTCGGGAGTATGGGGTATCGGGCTTGTTGTTACGAGCTATTCGGTCTCTGTACGACCGTTGTGAGAGTTTAGTTCGTATTGCCAACACTCGGTCGGAGTCATTCCCAGTGAGAGTTGGACTCCGCCAGGGCTGCCCTTTGTCACCGGTCCTGTTCATAATTTTTATGGACAGGATTTCTAGGCGCAGCCAGGGAATGGAGGGTGTCATACTTGGTGACCACAGGATCTCATCTCTGTTGTTTGCAGATGATGTTGTCCTGTTGGCTTCATCCAGCAATGACCTACAGCTCTTGCTGGGACGGTTTGCCGCTGAGTGTGAAGCGGCTGGGATGAGAATCAGCATCTCCAAGTCCGAGTCCATGGTCCTCAGCCGGAAAAAGGTGGATTGTCCTCTCCGGGTTGGGGACAGGCTCCTGCCCCAAGTGGAGGAGTTTAAGTATCTTGGGGTCTTGTTCACGAGTGAGGGGAAAATGGAGCGAGAGATCGACAGACGGATTGGTGCAGCATCTGCAGTGATGCGGACGTTGTACCGGTCTGTTGTGGTGAAGAGGGAGCTTAGTTCTAAGGCAAAGCTGTCGATTTACCAGTCAATCTACGTTCCTACTCTCACCTATGGTCACGAGCTTTGGGTAATGACCGAAAGAACGAGATCGCGGATACAAGCGGCTGAAATGAGCTTTCTCCGTAGGATTGCTGGACTCACCCTCAGAGATAGGGTGAGGAGCTCAGTCATCCGGGAGAGGCTCAGAGTAGAACCGCTGCTCCTCCACATTGAAAGGAGTCAGTTGAGGTGGTATGGGCATCTGATTAGGATGCCTCCTGGACGTCTCCCACTTGAGGTGTTTCAGGCACGTCCCACTGGGAGGAGACCCCGGGGCAGACCCAGGACTCGGTGGAGAGACTATGTCTCCCAGCTAGTCTGGGAACGCCTTGGTATCCCCTCTGAAGAGCTGGAGCAGGTGGCTGGGGAGAGGGAAGTCTGGGCTTCTCTGCTTGAACTGCTGCCTCCGCGACCCGGACCTCCGGAAAAGCGGTAGAAGATGGATGGATGGATGGATGGATGGAAATTCATCTGTTATACTCCCATTGTCCTGCCAACATATTTAGACATTCACTACATCATGCCAAAGACATGCATGTTAGGTTAATTGGCTGTTCTAAATTGTCCCTAGATATCTGTTTCCTTTAGGCCCTTAGAATAGAGGGTTAGTATTAATGAAAAGCGCTTTGAGTGGTCTTTGTGACTAGAAAAGCGCTATATAAGTGCAGGTTAGTTAGTTAGTTAGTTGTGTGCATTCTTTCACACGTCTGTTTGATCTCCTTCCCCTGCTGGGATGGGAAGGGGAAGTGGTTTTACAGATTCAGAAAACATGTTGTGGCTGGGCTTTGTTTCCTGACACATTGGATAATCGATCACAGTTTGGAAGGGCCCCCAACTTTGTGGTTGCTCTTTTCATGAAAACTTCACAGGGGACAACAGAGAAACATTGAGTTAATTAGGAGTGTGACGGATGCCTGAGCCACAGTCTGGTGGCGCTGAGGGCCCTGCTTTGATCACCTAAGCCCAGATCTTAACCATGAAACACAGCCCACTGACATGTGTTGAACAGCACCTATGCTTTACTATCTGTTTACAAACCCCTTAAGTGCACACTGAGGTGTTTATACAATTCTGAATGCATCTTTCATACTGTGTTGTTCTTGTTTTTTCCCTGTGGCGATGAAAGCATGCACCTCTTTCATGACATGGTATATGGATTTGATGTCTATTTTAACAGTCCAAAAACTCTTTGTGCTCCACCCCTCCAAGTCTCTTGGGTACCTCCACAGTGACCTCCTCTGGTTGTAAGAGGCTATTGTGCCATTGTTGGATTAAAAAGGCTCCATCCCCAGTGTTGTGCTACTTTGGGAGTTATATCCTAGATTTCACATTGCTGTAAATATGCAGCTTTTTATAACATTCTGGTGCAAACAAAGTTTATGACAAAGAAATAAATGAGATATGTCTGATGTTATTCTTAAGGATTTCCCTTTGGAGGCATGGTAGATGGTAGATTCTGCATTGATAGTGATACTGATACTGCTGTTGTATGTGCAGTGTGACCTTTCTGTCTAGCTCAGTCCTTTTCATTCCTGCCAGCTGGCAAAGGCTCATAAAACTGCAATTCTTATTAATGTATTGCTGCCATGGGTAGTGCATCATTTTAATTGCCACATATGCAGTGTAGTCACATGGGAAATGGTCTCTGGTAGGCTGTTGTGTATATCAGAATAGGTTAATTGGTTTTTTTGCTTTGATGGGAGCTTTGTCTTTCATGGATTCAGAGGATGATTAATTCATTGATCAGCCAAGCAGGTCTACAAATCATAACTAGTGAACATGTTTCAATTTAGACTTGATTTCTCTATTAAGGGAAAATTTTTTTGTCATCCAGATTTTTATTTAGCTATCTCGTACCTAGGGCAGCAGGACTTGAGAAAAATGTCTTATTGTGATTATGGTCCCAAATAAATGATTTGCGATGTAGTTTTAAGTATTATAATTTTTTATTTTTTTTTAACATATGGTTTCGTGAGTCTACTTGTTTTTCTGTCAAAGAATGCAGCACAAATTGATCATTTTCAAATGCTTATTTCTCAAGTCAGTTATGAAGTTGCATGAAAAAGAGTGCTGTTTACAAAATATAATTTATTTAAATTGAAATTGCAGCATTTTGTGTGATTATATAATTGCAGACTGACCTTGTTATTGCAGTTGCTATCCGATTATTTCTGATGGCCTACCTGTACCACTCCTGAGTGTTACCTCAACAAATAATTCTCTCCAAGTTGTGATCAAACTTTTTTTGATATATGTTCACATAGTCACTCAGTCAAATTAGGGATTCAAAGACACTTGTAATGCTTGGACCCATGAGTGAACAGTTTTTACTCTATAGTTGGTGTTAAGATTTAGCATGATCTATAAACCTTTTTGGAGATTAAGTAAATTCCATATTTGCTTCATAAATATCAGAATCCAAAATTGAGCCAGTCTGTTATCACTAGGCTATTATGCATTTGTGACTTCAGCTTCTTTCAGTGTTTTTAATACATAGAAATCCTTCTCCATGTAGGTGGCCATGGACCACCCCAATATTTGTCCAAGTTTTTAATGTCAAACTTTAATTATGCAAAAGGTTTCTACATGTTCTCCTACATGAACCTGAACAGCTACAGACCAGTGACCCTGACGTCTCACATGATGAAGACCTGGAGAGACTGCTCCTTGCTCACCTCCGCCCCCTGTTGGGTCCAGCAATGGATCCACTCCAGTTGGCCTACCAGCATGGCATTGGGATGGAGGATGCAGTGATCTTCCTCCTTCACCGTTCTCTGTCCCATCTGGAGAAGCCCGGGAATGTGGTGAGGATCATGTTCTTTGACTTCTCCAGTGCTTTCAACACCATCCAACCGATGATCCTGAAGGACAAGCTGCTGTGCGCAGGGGTGGACCAGCACCTGTCATCATGGATCCTGGACTACCTCACTAACCGGCCACAGTTTGTGAGAACCCGGGACTGTGTGTCCGACACGATCATCGGTAGCACAGGGGCCCCCCAGGGAACGGTTTTGGCTCCCTTCCTGTTCACCCTTTATGCTGCGAACTTCTCACACAACACAACACACTGCCATCTACAGAAGTTCTCTGACGACTCTGCGATCGTCGGCCTCATCTCCAACGGAGATACAGAGGGCAGGTACAGAGTGCTTATCCAGGACTTTGTGGACTGGTGCCATCGGAACTGCCTCCAGATCAACGCGAGGAAAACTAAGGAGCTGGTGGTGGACTGCCGCAGGCAAGGACAACCCCTCACAGAACCAGTAAACATACATGGAACAAACATTGAGATGGGGACATCCTACAAGTACCTGGGTGTTCATCTGAACAATAAACTAGACTGGTCACACAATACCGATGCACTCTACAAGAAGAGACAGCACAGGCTGTTCCTACTGAGGAGACTCAGGTCTTGTGGTGTACAAGGGGCGCTGCTGAAGACATTCTACGACACGGTGGTGGCATCAGCCATCACTTTTGGAGTGGTCTGCTGGGGCAGTGGCATTACAGCAGCCGATAGGAAGAGACTGAACAAACTGATCAAGAAAGCTAGCTCTGTCCTGGGGCAACGCCTTGACCCAGTGGAGGAGATAGGAGAGAGAAGGATGGTGGCTAAACTGTCATCTTTGCTGGAGTCCGAGTCCCACCCTATGCAGGACATACTGAACGCACTGAGGAGCTCATTTAGCAGCAGACTACATCATCCTAGGTGCGCAACCGAGAGGTTTCGCAGGTCCTTCCTACCTACGGCTGTCAGACTGTATAACCTAAGCAGGGCTGCTCGCAGAGATAGCAAAAAAACGTGACGACCTAATAGTATTGAATGCAAAAGATGCAATAGACTTACACAATGGTCCCCTCCAGTATACAACTAGGACAATATCGGTCACTCGATATTGACAATATGTATGGGTACATATTCATACTATGTAGGATAAACTAAGTAGACGGTTATGCTGTTTATTCCATCTAGCTACAATGCTCCGCACTGTGTATATATATATTTATATATTTATATGTACATATGTACAGTATATTCGCTGCTCTTGTTTTTCTTGTCTTCTTGATTGTTGCTCTGAGTGTTGCTGTCCCTGTGCTGTTGCAATCCTGGAATTTCCCCATTGTGGGACTAATAAAGGCTTATCTTATCTTATCTTATCTTATCTTGCATGCTTTGGAAGAGGGTGATGACTAATAAAATGTGAATTTGTTGCATTTTGAAATGACTGCTAGATTTGCTGAATACTACACATTGCACCTTTAATTTATACTTTTAAGTTTACAATTGCCACGTCATCCCCACGTATGTAAATATTTCTGATGGCACCATCTTGCTTCAGTAAATCTTACAGTCTTGTGTTCTAAGGATAAAACAGCATATAAAATACTCAAGATAAACATGTTTGCTAACTACACAAATGTCATCTTGACTGCTGGGTGAAGGTGCATCACATAAAGTTGTTTGATGTGCTTGGACAAAGAGTAATGTGAAACCAAACCTAGCTGAACCAAAGGTATGCAATGTAACAAACATCAACCTTGGTCCAGACCTTCAGGTGTGAAAACACCATTGATGCAAAGCCTCTCGGTTATTAAGTAGTCATTACAAACAGCATTTGTTTTCAAGTAGATAGACTGCTAAAATTTAATCATCTTCTAAATGAATGCTTCTAATTACAAATTATTTTTCATAGCTGTAACAAAAGTTCATATTAATTTAAATTTTATACACCAATAATATTGGATAAATACAGAAAGTATCATGAGGGTGAGTACTTTGTTGATATGTCCATCTTCTGTCAAGAGGATAAAAACTCTTGAAAGCCTTTGGGATGAACTCTCCTGAAATCAACTCTGGGGCTTTTGGCAGTAACCAGACAGGCCTGAGGGAATTTTGATACTTCTTTGAGAGCCAATCTGTAAAAGACCCTGTGAGGCTAAAGGGCCTCTTTGAAATAGTTCTTCTGATGAGCACCCTGTGAAAAGTGCTACACAGTCCTCTGCTTCACCGCACTTCACTACACTCGAGCTTTACTTCCTTATCACATGCAATCCAACTTTTTCATCCACAGAAATAATCTTAAATCTCTTTCTGCCTCAGACACTAGTGCTGGATGAATTGTTGTTGCTTCGTCAGTCAGTCTGCAGAGTTGATATACCTATATGATGTATTAGTAGCTTACTTTATGCAACCCCAATTCCAATGAAGTTGGGAGGCTGTGTAAAACATAAATAAAAACAAAATACAATGATTTGCAAATCCTTTGCAACCTACAGTATCTTCAGTTAAATACAGTACAATGACAAGATATTTAATGTTCAAACTAGGGCTGCAGCTATCGATTATTTTACTAATCAAGTAATCAATCGATTGAGTAATCGGATACTTTATTTATTTTTGTATTGAAGAAACTTGCATTGACCAACGTGCGGAACTTTCTTTCCTAAATAGCTAGTCTTAATTGTACCAAACACTCAGTAACAGAGGTACAGTGGTGTGAAAAAGTGTTTGCCCCTTCCTGGTTTCTCATTTTTTTGTATGTGTGTCACACTTAAATGTTTCAGATCCATCCATCTATCTTCTTCTGCTTAATCCTTTTCGGGTCACGGGGGGGGCTGGAGCCTATCCCTGCATCTTTTGGCGAGAGGCAGGGTACACCCTGGACAGATGGCCAGTCCATTGCAGGGCCAACACAGAGAGACAGACAACCATTCATTCTCACATTCATACCTAAGGAGAATTTAGAATCCCCAGTTTGATGCCAGTTAACCTAACTTGCATGTTTTTAGCATGTGGGAGGAAACCGGAGAAATCCCGGAGTAAACCCACGCAGACGCAAGGAGAACATGCAAACTCCACACAGATCACTGTTGGTCGGGGGCTGGGATCGAACCCAGGATCCCCCGGCCAAGGGTGAGTTACTATGCTGCCGCAGTGCTAAGTGCTATGTTTCAGATCATCAAACAAATTTAAATATTACACAAAGATAACACATGGAAACACAAAATGCAGTTTTTAAATGAAGGTGTTTATTATTAAGGGGGAAAAAAATCCAAACCTGCATGGCCCTGTGTGAAAAAGTGATTGCTCCCTAAACCTAATAACTGGTTGGGTCACCCTTAGCAGCAACAACTGCAATAGAGCATTTGTGATAACTGGCAATGAGTCTTTTGCAGTGCTGTGGAGGAATTTTGGCCCACTCATCTTTGCAGAATTGCTATAATTCAGCTACATTGGAGGGTTTTCGAGCATGAACCACCTTTTTAAGGTCATGCCACAGCATCTCAATCAGATTGAGGTCAGGACTTTGATTAGGCCACTCCAAAGTCTTCATTTTGTTTTTTTAAGCCATTCAGAGGTGGATTTGCTGGTGTGCTTTGGATCATTGTCCTGCTGCAGAACCCAAGTGCACTTCAGCTTGAGGTCACGAACAGATGGCTGGACATTCTTCTTCAGGATTTTTTGGTAGACAGCAGAATTCATGGTTCCATTTACCACAGCAAGTCTTCCAGGTCCCGAAGCAGCGAAACAGCCCCAGACCATCACACTACCACCACCATATTTTACTGTTGGTATGATGTTCCTTTTCTGAAATGCTGTTTTACTTTTATGCTGGATGTAATGGGACACACACCTTCCAAAAAGTTGAACTTTTGTCTCGTCAGTCCACAGAGTATTTTCCCAAAAGTCTCGGGGATCATCAAGATGTTTTCTGGCAAAACTGAGACGAGCCTTTATGTTGTTTTTGCTCAGCAGTGGTTTTCGTCTTGGAACGCTGCCATGCAGGCCATTTTTGCCCAGTCTCTTTCTGATGGTGGAGTCATGAACACTGACCTTAACTGAGGCAAATGAGGCCTGTAGTTCTTTGGATGTTGTTGTGGGGTCTTTTGTGACCTCTTAGATGAGCCGTCGTTGCGCTCTTGGGGTAATTTTGGTCCACCACTATTCCATGTTTTCGCCATTTGTGGGTAATGGCTCTCACTGTGGTTTGCTGGAGTCCCAAAGCTTTAGAAATGGCTTTATAACCTTTTCCAGACTGTTAGATATCATTTACTTTGTTTATTATTTGTTCCTGAATTTCTTTCGATCGCAGCATGATGTCTTGCTTTTGAGGATCTTTTGGTCTACTTCACTTCATCAGGCAGGTCCTATTTAAGTGATTTCTTGATTGAGAACAGGTGTGGCAGTAATTAGGTCTGGGTGTGGCTCGAATTGAACTCAGCTTTCTAAAGATGCGACAAACCACAGTTAATGTATGTTTAACAGGGGTGGGGGGTGGGGGTCACTTTTTCACACAGGGCCGTGTAGGTTTGGATTTTTTTAACCCTTAATAATAAACACCTTTATTTAAAAACTGCATTTTGTGTTTACTTGTGTTATCTTTGTCTAATATTTAAATTTGTTTGATGATCTGAAATTTTAAGTGTGACAAACGTACAAAAGAAAGAGAAATCAGGAAGGGGGGCAGACACTTTTTCACACCATTGTATGTATACCAATCAACATAAACAAAACTGTTATTCTAAATTACAGCTGACTTGACAATGCCCCACTTTTATAGTAACGTGTAGATCTGTGTCAACTGCGTCAAAACAAAGCTGTTAATCTGATCACACTTGAACCATCTTTATCCATGCAGACCAAAACCAGTTTATTTACAGTGGGGCAAAAAAGTATTTAGTCAGCCACCAATTGTGCAAGTTTTCCCACTTAAAAGATAAGAGAGGTCTCCAATTTTCATCATAGGTATACCTTAACTATGCGAGACAAAATGAGAAAAAAAAATCCAGAAAATCACATTGTCTGATTTTTAAAGAATTTATTTGCAAATTACGGTGGAAAATAAGTATTTGGTCACCTACAAACAAGCAAGATTTCTGGCTCTCACAGACCTGTAACTTCTTCTTTAAGATGCTCCTCTGTCCTTCACTCATTACCTGTATTAATGGCACCTGTTTGAACTCGTCATCAGTATAAAAGACACCTGTCCACAACCTCAAACAGTCCAGACTCCAAACTCCACTATGGCCAAGACCAAAGAGCTGTCAAAAGGACACCAGAAACAAAATTGTAGACCTGCACCAGGCTGGGAAGACTGAATCTGCAATAGGTAAGCAGCTTGGTGTGAAGAAATCAACTGTGGGAGCAATTATTAGAAAATGGAAGACATATAAGACCACTGATAATCTCCCTCGATCTGGGGCTTCACGCAAGATCTCACCCCGTGGGGTCAAAATGATCACGAGAACGGTGAGCAAAAATCCCAGAACCACATGGGGGGACCTAGTGAATGACCTGCAGAGAGCTGGGACCAAAGTAACAAAGGCTACCATCAGTAACACACTACGCCGCCAGGGACTCAAATCCTGCAGTGCCAGACGTGTCCCCCTGCTAAAGCTAGTACATGTCCAGGCTCGTCTGAAGTTTGCTAGAGAGCATTTGGATGATCCAGAAGAGGATTGGGAGAATGTCATATGGTCAGATGAAACCAAAATAGAACTTTTTGGTAAAAACTCAACTTGTTGTGTTTGGAGGAGAAAGAATGCTGAGTTGCATCCAAAGAACACCATACCTACTGTGAAGCATGGGGGTGGAAACATCATGCTTTGGGGCTGTTTTTCTGTAAAGGGACCAAGGACGACTGATCGGTGTAAAGGAAAGAATGAATGGGGCCATGTATCGTGAGATTTTGAGTGAAAACCTCCTTCCATCAGCAAGGGCATTGAAGATGAAACGTGGCTGGGTCTTTCAGCATGACAGTGACCCCAAACACACCGCCTGGGCAACGAAGGAGTGGCTTCGTAAGAAGCATTTCAAGGTCCTGGAGTGGCCTAGCCAGTCTCCAGATCTCAACCCCATAGAATATCTTTGGAGGGAGTTGAAAGTCTGTGTTGCCCAGCAACAGCCCCAAAACATCACTGCTGTAGAGGAGATCTGCATGGAGGAATGGGCCAAAATACCAGCAACAGTGTGTGAAGACTTACAGAAAACATTTGACCTCTGTCATTGCCAACAAAGGGTATATAACAAAGTATTGAGATGAACTTTTGTTATTGACCAAATACTTACTTTCCACCATAATTTGCAAATAAATTCTTTAAAAATCAGATAATGTGATTTTCTGGATTTTTTTTTCTCCTTTTGTCTCTCATAGTTGAGGTATACCTATGATGAAAATTGGAGACCTCTCTCATCTTTTGAGTGGGAGAACTTGCACAATTGGTGGCTGACTAAATACTTTTTTTTACCCCACTGTATGTCAACTTGTTTGCTAACCTCTTATGAGGAAATCCTTTAAAGAAGCATGTGGTGGTTTTCATGAGGAACAATCCAGCATATTAACATGTTCTGAACTAAGACTTGCTCTGCACTTTGAAGCAATTTTACCTGCTGCAGAAAACAGAAGCTCTGGTGGTGCACCGAGGTGCGAGACCCTATTGTAATCGCTCCATTTATTATTATTATTGTACTTTGTCCAATTCGATTGCAATTTTAAGGGGGTAAAGGTCCACCAAAACTCATGTTTCTGGAATACACAGCAATGACTTTGCCAGTTTTGACACTGTAGGATACTGTGCTGCATTTCTTTTCCCCCATGGCAATGCATTCTCCTTCTTGGACAGTGGATGTTCTCCAAAGTACATAAGGACCTCCCTCTGCACAGCTTGATTTAACTGCTGCTCTTCATCCTTTTCATCACTGAAAGACAGAAAGATAAGGCATTGTAAGGACACAATCAGGAAAAAACACAAAATATGCAAATAGGTGCACAAATTCTAAGTCTCAAGTTCTAAGATACCGACGAGCCCAGAAAGTTCTGGAGGAATGATGTAGCACCCCTGGTGCCTGCATACATTGCTGGGTCTTCTGTTTTGCTGGAGTCACTGTCAGCAAGGTTGGCCTGTATGACATAAAAATAAAAAATGTATAGAGATACCACTAAGTTCAGTAGAAAGTCTTGTTTTTGTCTTTCACGTACCCATAATATTCAAATATATATTGTTTTTATAAAATGCTCTTTAAAGCAAGCTTCCAGTTCCCATCTTTATCTTAAAATAGCTGTGCCAAAAAGATCTGAATTCAGTTTTTGACTAGAACTGATAACATGATCCTACTGTACTTTATGAAACACAATAACTTATTTTCCTTTATCATACTCTCTTGCACTTTCTTCCCCTTTGTACCATGAAGAGCTGCATTTTAAATTTCATTGTATAGATGTAAAATGACAAAGGCTTTCTAACATTATGTTACACCGTAAAGTTCAGTTTTGTAGCGTTAACGTCAGCTCGCAACGTAGGAGAAAAAACACGGGCTGGCTATTAGCGGTAGCTGCTATATGTTCCTTGGCCATAAAAGCATAATTAGCGTAGCTGACTACATTCTATTCATCTTAATTTAAAATCTCAACCATGTAGCTTGTCTCGTGTGTGCTGCTCATGCATGATGTGGTTGGATGCCTTCTGCTGAGATACTGTAACATCAGCGTTGTGCTGTTGTGGTATGCTAGCTTGGCTTTACAATGCACAATGTTTTACTTCAATTTGAGCTTGAAAAGATCCCAGACATGAGATACTTTTTCTTGTTTTCTCTGACTTTCATTGTTTTCTCTGTTACTTTTCTTCTAGTTCTGTTGAATTCATGATCCTACGTCTTGTTAACATAGTGTGACCGGAAGAAGGTCATATAGACCTGAAGTGCTGTGTTAAACGAAGCTTCGAATCATCGATTTTGAATAGAGGATTTTTGTAATCAAGTTACCCGAATTATTCGAGTAATTGCTGCAGCCCAATAATAATAATAATAACAATGGATTAGACTTATATGGCACTTTACATGTCAAGTGACATCTCAAAGCGCTTACAGCCAATTATTCATTCACTCCAGACAGACATTGATACTGGTAAGCTACTACTGTAGCCACAGCTGCCCTGAGGCAGACTGACAGAAACATGGCTTCCAATCCATGCCAACGGCCTCTCCAACCACTACCGAACATTTATACACATTCATACCCACTGTCATGGACACTGGAGGCAAGGTGGGTAAAGTGTCTTGCCCAGGGACACAGTGGCAGGGTGGCTGGGGAGAGCGGGATTTGAACTGCCAATCCTCAGGTTATTGGATGACCCGCTCTACCTCCCTCCTCCGTTCCATATTTGCTTAGCACCAAGCTGGGTGGCAGGAAGTTCCATTTTTTATATGGCCTTTGGCATGACCCGGCCAGGACTTGAACCCCGACCTCCCGGTTGTGGGGTGGGTGCTCTACCTCTAGGCCTCCACTCCGCCCTAGTTCAAACTGATAAACTTCATTGTTTTTTTTTGCAAATATTCAATCATTTTGAATATGATGCATGCAATGTGTGCCAAAGAAGCTGGGATAGGGGCATGTGACCACTGTGTCACATCACCTTTCCTTTTAAGAACACTCAGTGAGTGTTTAGGAACTGAGGACACTAATTGTTGAAGCACTGTAGATGGAATTCTTTTCCATTCTTGCTTGATGTATGGCTTCAGTGGCTCAACAGTCTAGGGTCTCTGTCATATTTTGCACTTCATAATGCACCACACATTTTCAGTGGGAGACAGGTCTGGACTTCAGGCAGGCCAGTCTAGTACCCACACTCTTTTACTACGAAACCACGCTGTTGTAACACGGGCAGAATGTGGCTTGGCATTATCTTCCTGAAATAAGCAGGGACGTCCCTGAAAAAGATGTTGCCTGGATGGCAGCATATGTTGCTCCAAAACCTTTATGTACTGTTCACCATTAAGGTTACCTTCACAGATGTGGAAGTTATCCATGCCATGGGCACAAACACACCCCTACCATCACAGATGCTGGCTTTTGAACTTAACGCAGATAGCAATCTGGATGGTCCTTTTCCTGTTTAGCCTGGAGGACAAAATGTCCATGATTTCCACATTTTAAAATGTGGACTGGTCAAAACACAGCACACTTTTCCGCTTTGTGTCAGTCCATCTCAGATGAGCTTGGGCCCAGAGCAATTGGTGGCATTTCTGGGTGTTGTTTATATATACCTTTCACTTTGCATGGTAGAATTTTAAGTCTCACTTGTAGATCTAGTGACGAACTGTGTTAACTGACAATGATTTTCTGAAGTATTCCTGAGCCTATGTGCTAATATCCTTTACAGAATCCATCCATCCATCTTCTACTGCTTATCTGGGGATCCGGGTCACGGCATCAGTCCAGGCAGAGTAGCCCAGGCTTCTGCCCAGTTCCCATAGCACCATGATCCCCATGATCCCTTCTGCAGATGGTGAGCCCACTGGAGGGTGAACCCATGTGCCTCCTTTGGGTATACTGGGTCCTTGGTGTAACATTTTCCATGAAGATCCGCTGAGCCACTCTTAGTCTGACCCTTCACCCAGGACCAGTTTGCCTTGGAAGACACTACCAGGGGCAAGTTGCCCTCGACAACATAGCACCTGGGATCATTTGGGCATTCAAATCCCTCCACCACAGTAAGGTGGCGATCCACAGAGGGGCCTTTATAGAGTGATGTTTATGTTTAATGCAGTGCTGCCTGAGGGATTGAATGTCATGGGCATTCAGTGTTGGTTTTCGGCCTTGCCGCTTATATCCCCTTTACACAGGGGTGGAGATCATTGAGAACTCCTTGAGAGAGCTGGCAAGTTTTTTTAAAAAATTCTTTAACGTCCATTTTTTTCCACTACCAAATGGGTTGGATAAGTCGCTATGGCAGACATCAATGTGTCTGCCGTAGCCTTATAGATTGGAGCATAGTTTTTACTCTGGATGCCTTTCCTGTCGCAACCCTGCCCATTTATATCCGGGCTTGGGCCTGGCACAGGGAGTACACTGGCTTGTGCACCCACTGTGACTGGGTAACCATCCCTCCTCCATTCCATTATTGCTGAGCACCAAGCTGGATGGCAGGAAGTTCCATTTTATGGTCTTTAGCATGACCAGGCCAGGACTTGAACCCCGGCCTCTTGGTTGTGGGGCGGATGCTTTACCTCTAAGCTACGACTCTGGTGGCTAAGTTTTTGTTCTATCAATGATCTTCAGTGCTCTCCACGGTTGCCATGGTCTCCTCAAGGTTTTGTCTCAGTCCAAAACACACAAGGATCTCTCAAACAACCCCAAGGATTTAAAAATTGGCCCAATCTCTAAATGATCTCCATGCTGTGTAAAGGGGTTCTTATGTGCAGAAATTTCTCCAGATTCTCTGAATCTTTTGATGATATTATGGACTGCAGATGATGAAATCCCTAAATTCCTTGCAATTGTATGTTGAGAAATGTTGTTCTTGGGGTGCTTTCACACCTAAATTTGTTTATTTTGGTCTTAATCAGTTGATAAGTTTGTTACTTTGTATCATTTTCTCCTTGGTTCAGTTCCCTTTCACACAGGCCAAAATTCAAGCTGTCGAAATTCTGTCACGTTAAATCCCGCGAGATTGCGTTGGAATGTTCTCGCTTCTTGTTGGTCAGATTTTTTTGCAGTGAGAACAGGAAAGGTAAATACAGGAAGTAGAATGACTACTGTGCATTTATGCATTTCTGGGGAGAAAATAACCCAAATCTATAGGGGGTTTTCATCGCCCTGGTTATCGTTTATTACATTACGTGCATATACCACTTTCAGCAAATCGTACAGTTTGAAAATGAAGTGCGGCTATGGAAGGAAAATAAAGTGTTAAAGTTCTGATGACACGATTTTGACTGCATCTAATTTTGCAACACATAATTTCAATATGATGAAACAGGTGGGTTTGTGCAGTTCTAAGTCAAACAGGCTTTTTTCACACTAATATCCACACGTTTTCATGAGCGCCGCGTCACAAATTGCATCAGTGGCTGGACCCCCCCCCCCCCCCCCCCCGGTCATGTTGTGACGTCATCGGGAGAACACAGCGCTTGGCTGCCCATTGTACACGCAGGATGGAAGTGGTAGAAAACATCGACGATGGTTGCAGCACATGTAGTCTGGAATTGGTTTGTGTTGTCCAATCTTCAGACGATTATAGTTCAGAAGAATGGGATGATAATGAAGAATCTGGGGGCATCAGACCTTATAGGTTTGGGCCGTACCAAGCGGACATCGTGCCTAGCGAGTCAGACTCAGAGAGTGACGGTGGTGAGGCAAACATGCCCGGCGCAGCAGCAGCGACTAACACACAGCAGTGGAACACTGAGTGGTATGCTTTTGTTACAGATATTGCAGCAAATTATTTGTTCAAAAATATAATTTATTTAAACCCGATTTTTCAATAAAATCAGGGTTCACCAGCAGTGTTCACCACAACACATTTAATACAGAAAGACAGACAATTCCCAAAAAGGTGAAGATGTACAAAAACACAAACACACTTACTGATGGCGTTCGGGGGCTGGCATCGCCCAGTGAATGAATGAGAGGAGACATGTTAGCCACAGGTGCGCCCCAGAGCCAACATTGTTTCAAGGACGCACGAGAACCATGGCGAACATGGAGTGGCTAACACGTCTTGAGAGTGCTGAAAATACTGGCAGACTAACCGCACGGATGACAATACTATGGACCAGCAGTGCATGACTGACAAACAGCCGCTTAAGTACACGCACTGCTGGTGATGGTGTGATGAGAAGCACCTGGGCGAGGACCGGGAAAGATGATCAGCGGGAGTGGGAATCAGCTGGTGATAATGATAGAGGGGGCGTGGCCGGACTGGCGAGCTGTCAGCATGCGCTCACAGAAAGTAGGTCAAAGCGGCCATCTAACAGCTGCCAGCCAGACAGTGGCTAAGGAGAGGAAAGCACACTGAAATACATACTATACATACATAAACAGCGCCCCTTGAAGCGATGTCGGCCCTGGGGCGCAACCGTGGTTAACACGTCTCCTCTCCATGCGTTCGCTGGGCGATGTCGGCCCCGAACGCCAACTGTAAGTGTTTCTATTTATTTTTGTAAGTCTTCACCTTTTTTGGGAACTGTTGTCATCAGTTTTACACACGTGGACAAAATTGTTGGTACCCCTCTGTTAATGAAAGAAAAACCCACAATGGTCACAGAAATAACTTGAATCTAACAAAAGTGGTAATAAATAAAAAGTCTATGAAAATTAACCAATGAAAATCACACAATGCTTTTGAATTGTGGTTCAACAAAATTATTTTAAAAACAAACTCATGAAACAGGCCTGGACAAAAATGATGGTACCATTAACTTAATATTTTGTTGCACAACCTTTTGAGGCAGTCACTGCAATCAAACAATTTCTGTAACTGTCAATGAGGCTTCTGCACCTCTCAGCAGGTATTTTGGCCCAGTCCTCATGAGCAAACTGCTCCAGTTGTCTCAGGTTTGAAGGGTGCCTTCTCCAGACGGCATGTTTCAGCTCCTTCCACAGTTGTTCAATAGGATTTAGATCAGGGCTCATGGAAGGCCACTTTAGAATAGTCCAATGTTTTGCTCTTAGCCATTCTTGGGTGTTTTTAGCTGTTTGTTTTGGGTCATTATCCTGTTGCAAGACCCATGACCTGCGACTGAGACCAAGCTGTCTGACTCTGGGCAGCACATTTCTCTCTAGAATACCTTGATAGTCTTGAGATTTCATTGTACCCTGCACAGATTCAAGACACGATACAGCAAAGCAGCCCCAGAACATAACAGAACCTCCTCCATGTTTCACAGTAGGGCCAGTGTTCTTTTCTTGGTATGTTTCATTTTTGCGTCTGTGAACATAGAGCTGATGTGCCTTGCCAGAAAGTTGCAGTTTTGTCTCATCTGTCCATAGGACATTCTCCCAGAAGCTTTGTGACTTGTCAACATGCAGTTTGGCAAATTCCAGTCTGGCTTTTTTTGTCATTTGTTTTCAACAGTGGTGTCCTCCTTGGTCGTCTCCCATGAAGTCCACTTTGGCTCAAACAACGACGGATGGTGCGATCTGACACTGATGTACCTTGACCTTGGAGTTCACCATGAATGTGTTTAGAGGTTGTTCTGGGCTCTTTTGTTACCATTCGTATTATCCGTCTCTTCCATTTTTCATCAAGTTTCCTCCTGCGCCCATGTCCAGGGAGGTTGGCTATAGTCCCGTAGATCTTAAATTTCTGAATAATATGTGCAACTGTAGTCACAGGAACATCAAGCTGCTTGGAGATGGTCTTATAGCCTTTACCTTTAACATGCTTGTCTATAATTTTCTTGATAATCTCCTGAAACAGCTCTCTCCTTTGCTTCCTCTGGTCCATGTTTAGTGTGGTACACACCATGTTACCAAACGGCACAGTGACTACTTGTCACCCTTTAAATAGGCCGACTGACTGATTACAAGTTTGTAGACACCTGTGATGTTAATTAGAGGACACATCTTGGTTGAACTTGTCCTTATGGTCACATTATTTTCAATCTTTTCTTAGGGGTACCATAATTTTTGTCCAGGCCTGTTTCATGAGTTTGTTTTTTAAAATAATTCGGTTGAACCACAATTCAAAAGCATTGTCTGATTTTCACTGGTTAATTTTCATAGAATTTTTATTTATTACCACTTTTGTCAGATTCAAGTTATTTCTGTGACCATTGTGGGTTTTTCTTTCATTAACAGAGGGGTACCAACAATTTTGTCCACGTGTGTATGTTCAATACATGTGCTGTGGTGAATACTGCACGTAAATCCATTCATCCTTCCCCTCCTTGTGCGCTCATCCTGTGTAAAAGCGAACGAGGATCCTTATGACAGTTGGAGCTGAAGTGTGTGATGTGGTCTTTCACGGCCTGCTGTTTATCTAAGCCTGCGACACAACATGAAGGCATAGCTGTAAAACTAAAACAAGAAACCAGAGAAACAGTGAGCTACAAAGCTGCTTGCATTCCAGTCAACAACACTGGCATCTGTTCTCTCACTTACGTCATTTCCGACTCCTTCTTCACTCGGTGGGCGGCACCACAGTCTAGTCAGCAGCTGTGGTTTTTTGATGATAACTTTGTTATGCAGGCACGGTTGTAAATATTATATTGATCATCAACAATGACTTTTGGGTTTACACAACATGCTAAAATTGTCAAAATCGTGTCATCAGACTTTTAACATTCATTAATCCTCCAGAACTGTGACATGCTCAGCCACAGATGTTTTCGAAGATCCATCAGGTATGTGCAGTGGCATAAAATGTTTTTCCTTTTGCCGCTGGTCCTGTTTTAGTATGGTCCCTTTCTCACCTGCAGGACTGCCCCAGTGTTTGCCAATTGATTTGAATTGAGACCACCTCTTTTAGGAGGTCCCGGCATGGTTAGTTTGGTGATCATCTAAGTGCGATTACCGTGTTCTCATCAGACAAAGCAAACTGCAGTAACAGACAGGGGTGGGGAAAAAAGATTGATTCAGTGATGGATCGCAATACTTGGCTCTGGCGACAATGCATCAATCCTTAAATGCATGGATTGATCTTTTATTTAAAAAAAAAAAAAGCACACACATATACTTTTGGGTTATCAGTTAATCAGTGGTGTTTTCAGTCCACTAGATGGCGCAAAGCAAAAACCCAGTCAAGTGAAGTCATAGCTTGTCTCCGTGATTTGCAGCCAGCTTTGAAAGTAAGCCGTTAGCTCAAATGTCGGGCCTTTCTTTTTTGATTTTCATAACAAAGATGGAAGGAAAGACCTTGACATGACACACAACCCGCGAGAAAC
Organism: Pholidichthys leucotaenia; assembly: GCA_020510985.1. NCBI lineage: Eukaryota > Metazoa > Chordata > Actinopteri > Cichliformes > Pholidichthyidae > Pholidichthys > Pholidichthys leucotaenia. The sequence continues at coordinate 45,617,735 of CM035843.1, forward strand.
ACTGCACGAAAAAGAAAAAACACTCAGAATACGGTGGGCTACACATGGCTGAGCATCATTAGCAATGGCTAAGTTAAAGAGACACCGGTAGGGCTGTGCAATATGACGATATATATCGGTGACACAATAAAAAACGTCTACCGTTTCATATGAAACTTTATTGTTTATATCGGGCCACATTACCCCATTTCTACTTGTCATCGCCCCACCTCTCCCCCACAGTGCACCGGGTGGGTTCCGGTGGTTAGCGCCACAGCAGCTAACAGCAAGCTAATATTTTGCCACTACCTCTGTGGAGCCGCTACTTCTGTGCCAGGGAGGTGGGACTTTTTCCCCACCGTGCTGCGTCACAGAGGATAGTCCTCTAACCTTGTTTTAATTGGAGGTAAGTAACTTTAACACCATCTCTCTTGAGACCACGTTGTAAAGAGAGGATATCTGCAGTATCCTGTCCTGCAGACATTAATGTAACATCATATCTTTTCACCAGTGTTTGATTGTAATTCACATTATTGGCAGAAAGGATGACGATATGTTGAACTGTAAATACAGTAGAGAAAGGATCATAAAGTTGAAATGCTGGCAACCAAGCTGTGACGCAACATTCAGAACACCATTTCCATTTAATATTATTTGCCAGAATCTATTATTCTTTGCTTTTGAGCTCATCATATTTTGGAGCATAAAGATGCCCGTTGTGAGCATGCTTTCATTCTCCTTGGCTGCACAAAGAGGACACACTGTCTCATTGATAAGTTGAAATGTGAAGAAGTCAGAGTCCATCTTGAAGAATGCTGGGAAAGCTCCTTGATCACTTCCTAACCATGAACAATCCTCCCTTTCAGTGGCATTGACTGGACATTGTAACTTGGTGGTGATAGGTATTCAGCAGCTTGGTATGTGTGTGTAAGTGCACATGTGTCTGCTGACTGATAGCCTGCTGGTTATGGATTCCTGAGTCCCACAGTGAATACCAACCAGTACGTCCTCTGCAGTCACAGTTCCTCTCACTGTTTTTCCTCAGAGAGGTTTCCTTTATCTTGTTTTTTTTCTTTCCTTAGTCCATCTCCTTCTCTTCCGCATATGTAGTTTTCTTTCCATTTGGTTGACATGCATTTAGATATGGTATTTTCCATAGCTGAATATTTTGAGGTTCAGTCTGGCAGGTTAAAAAATTCAAGAAAAATGTATTAGATCAACAAATCATTTATATAAAAGATAGAATTTGTTGTTTCCATTATGTAAACAGAAATTATTTTCTTCTTTTCTCAGTTTTATGCTAAATCCACAGTTCAAATTTGAATTAATGCAGTAATCAGTTGGTACCACAATATGACTCCACCCTTGATTAAGATTAAAAAATGCAAAATATTTCCTCAGGATACATAGTTTTGGAAATTCTTTCTTCATAATGAAGATTCAAATAACAGTTTGCTCTATAGGTGAAACCAAGTCCTTCCTATATGAATAAATCTTTTTGAAAGTCTTCTGGCCTTTTATTGCATATTTAAACATATTTATATTTAACAAGATCACAGAATTGTTTTGAGATCTAGAAACATTGGCCACTCAACATGAATAAATACAATTTTTTTCATAGGCCAAGCTGATATTAAACCGGAGTGGTGCCCAAGTGGAAGCACATCCGCTCCATAGCCGGGAGGTTGTGGGATCACGCTCCAACTGGGCCATACCAAAGACCATATAAAAATGGTACTTTCTGCCTTCGAGCTTGGCACTCAGCATACAAGAATGGGGACAGGAAAGTTGGTTATCCAGCCACAGGGGGAGTACAAGCCGCTAGTACCACTAGTGCTGGTCCCAAGTCCGGGTAAATGGGGAGGGTTGTCAGGACGGGCATTTGGTCTAAAAATCTCTCCCACACCCAGTAATAACAAACCCTGTGGCTATGCGGGACTAATGTAAGGACAAGAAGAGAAGGAGATTTCAGCTGATATGTGAGTGCATAGAAAATTATTTGTAATGCAACAATTAAAAATTTAGATTATATGAAAGCACTTTTGCTCTTTTTTAGTCGCAAGGGGTGAGAATCACCAGGCCCCGCGATACAATATTATCATGATACGTGGGCCATGATGCGATATTATCATGATCTTATGATGTACTGAGTGTTGCAGTGTCATATATTGCAATTTCCCATCCCAGTCTTTGTCTTGTTCAACTCCTGGTTAGATCTCAGGAGTCTCTCCTTTGCTGTGCTGACCTAACAGACAGTGAGCATTTAGCACCATCTCGTGGACTGACAAGTCAACTAGTTTTATTAACCTGGTACCTAAATAGGTAAATTTGTATTTGCAACATTTATCAATAATTTTTAATTAAGTATCACAACACTGGTGTCTCTGAATGGATACAGTATCACCACCACAAAGTATTGTGACTATGCTGTTTCGATTTTCAACCCCCCCCATCCCCACCCCTATTAGCTGCACAATAACGTGTTTGGTTTTGCAGTTGAAGCTGTCCTGATTCCCATGTTCTCCATCCTCTGCCATTCTTGTCTCTGATCAACTGTTTAAACTTACTGGACTAAAAGTAACATTTTGGTGTCAGAAACCTCAAAGCACCCTGTGGAGAAGTATATAGTTCACCCTCAGCATGTCAGTTTTATTGATTATGTGCAGACTCATGCATTCAGGACTGCAACTTGATAATAATCATCTACAGAAATACATGTACATATGAATACAATACAAAATAAAAAAAAACAATTCTATGTTTGCAGTCTTGAGGCACCCTTCATTTCTTCATATTTTGATAGAAAATGGGAAATAGGTGCAGTAATTTATTGAACCAGTTGCAAAGTTTATACAATTCTCATGTACTTGGAAGTAGGGCTGCAACTTACGATTACTTTGGTAGTTGACTAATTTAACGACTGCTTTCGATTCGTCGACTAATCGCGATTATTTTTCTCATGTCCACCATCTCTGCTTCCTGTTGGGGCTCTAGTGCATATTTCACCTCACCCGCTGTTTAAGCCTGCACACCTGTGAAACTCACCTTGTTGTCAGTCCCTGCTTTAATATAACATTTTAAAAGCAGTTTCCAGAACTAAAAACAAGAAAGCTGTATTAATTATTACAAGTTTAAGGTTTTATATATCAGTTTATCACAGACAGCATAAGGCCTCATGTCAATTAAACAATTGATTAAATATCTTACAACTGAATTACTGATTTGCTCCAACCCACAAACATTAGGTGGAAGTTTTCTATCAGTGCATTTTTTAACAATATATTTCAGAAAGGTAAACCTTCATTTTCATTATTCACTGCCCTTAAGAGTGATATTTCAGGCCATTTGATTTAATTTTGATGATTATGGTTGTGGGTTTTTATTTATTAAATTACAAACTGGGATATTCTTGTTAACCCAAATGCACTAATATTCAGAATGAGAGCTAATATTAACAAAGATGAAAAAGAGATGGTGACTCCTGCAATTCAGTCCTTTACTGCATTCAACAACACGTTAGCCATGACTTAAACAGCTCAGCCCTCAGCAACCAGAGAGCTTATTGTCAAACAGGTAAGCTAACATAAACAGCACGTACTAACAGTATTGTCATTTTTCTAAACCTTGAAACAGTTGGCCATTGAAAATACGTAAGTGGCGCTAACTTTCTTTACTTGCTAAAACTTACCAAGCAGACGTTAATGTCATGGCTCCTGGATGCCGTCGTTTCAGATGCTCATGCATCACTGTTGTGCTGCCATGATAGGAAAGGTCTGCCTTGCAAAGTCTGCATTTTACTTGTTCCGTTGTTTTGGAGTTTTTTTCTGTTAAATTTTCCCATACTACAGAAAGTTTGGGTCTGTTTTTTTTTTTTTTTTTTTTTAGCTCTGCTGCGCTTCTGCATGTTTATCCTTCCACTTCATCATGCTGTGCTCCTCTTCTTCTTCACTGGAAATTGTTCATGCATGCCAGACAACAGAGGCACTACTGCCCGCAGCACGACCTGTTGTGCATTGCAGTTACAAATGAACATTTCCATGGCATGCATATAAACTTTATAATTAAACGATTTGTTGACAATAAAAATCTTTGTCGACAAATTTTTATTGTCAACGTTATCGACAACGTCAACTAATCGTTTCAGCCCTACTTGGAAGTCAATATCTGGTATGACCACCTTTATTCTTCAACAGAGCCTGAACTGTCTTCGGCAAGCTTTCTTATAATTTCCCCAAGTGGTCTTCATTAATAGCTCTTCAGTCTTAATAATAGACGACATTTCACAGCTCTTCTTCATAAGATCTTTTGCCATTGACTTTCAGTCCCATTCTTGTGTAATTTGGCATGCCTCAGCCTTTTCTAATTTCCCTTTCCGTTGGTCTCAATGGAAGGGTGGCTTATTGACAGCCACCCTTCCATTGGGGCCATGTCTGATAAGGCTTGAGTCAGTGGTAGATGGATAAACTAATAGACCAGATGCATCTCTCAGCTACTGTGTCAGGTCTTTGCTGGACTTTTTCCCCTATTTGTTACGGACATGACTTTCAAATGCCATTCATCTGCTGAGGATAGTTTTTCTTAGGCCTGCCACTACTTCTTATGTTCTCCATTCATTCAGTTTCCTCAGTTTTTTTTTTTCTTTTGAGGATCCTGGTCAGTGGTCAGGTACAAGGGCTGGAATGAAAATGAGTGGAAAAAGCAGCCAGTGTCCAGAGACAAACTTTGAAAGCCTCCAGAAAGCCTGGAGAACTATTGCTCAAGACCATCTTAAAAATTACAAGAAAGCCTGGCTCCTTGGAAGCAAAATATAAAGAAATGAGGATTGGCTCAAGACTTTTATACAGCGCTGTGCATCACATGCACTGTATATACATAAACATAATGTCAACCTGCTCTTCTTCTATATGTTAAATTTGAGTGCTGCTCCTCTGTACTGTTTTGGTTTGTTCTTTTTACAGCTTTCTTTTGAATCATTCTGCTTGCTTTTCCTGCTGTTTTCTGAGAGCATCAAATTTTTTTCTTTCTTTTGTCCATTGCATGCGGAGAGTTACGTTTGTTGTGTCTGGCTCTGAGATAGGATGTGGAGATCTGACTTAGTTGATAGTTTGTTATATTTCTTCACTTGAGATCAACTTTTATCTTGACTCTCCAACATTTTTTGAAATTCTGTACCAGTTTCACATTACATTAAAATAATTGCTCATTTCTTTCCTTTCCTTCCATCATTATCCTTCAGTTGCCATGCATCTGAGGCTTCCATTTCTGTGACCTTTTCATGCCTGTTATAAACTGAAATTGCTAATTTGTCAGTCCAGAGCTGTCATGGCGGCCAGTTAAATCTTGAGATGAGATTTTGAATGGAGAAGAAACTCCTCTGAGCCTCTCCTCGGCGTGCTCAGAGATCAGTTAAGCCAAGCGCCCTTTTGCCTCATCTCTGTGTTATTAGCCCTTAGATGTGGCCTGAAATTATCCCTGATAGCCAGCCACATGTTTATCATTTCACGTGTGGATCTTGTGTTCCTCTTGGCAGTTTGAGTAAACTGAATCTGAACTTAAGCATATGGTTCAAATTACTCAAACTATGCCCCCTGTTGTTTTAGATGAAATACAGTCAATGGAACATATTAGCCAGTTTGCTTCTTATCCAAGATTTTTACCTGAACTAAGCGTCTCTCACATACAGCCCTCTTCTGTCTCTGTTGTCCCACTTTAATTGGAGCCATGTGACTCCTAGGTAATAAGTTGTGCCTGACGATTCCCACATGAATAGACTCTGTTGCTTTGTGAAATAAAGGACTGACTTTTTTTTGTAGATGTTTAATTAGACCAAGTCCAAAGTCTTGTGGATGTTGAAATCATCATCATCACCTTAGCAGCAATTAATGTTCTTTGACAGAACACTGCACATGACTTTGAGCTTTAACATGGAGTTCTCTTAATGGGTTAATGCCACAATCTGTCTAACAATAAAGAGGTCACCTAGTTTGTGGACTGAACTTTCCAGGCATCAAGGCCACTGTCCTTTATATGCATTTCAAGTTGCATATCCATAGATGGCACTGTGCATCCAGCAGCAGTGGTTCTAGAAATTGCTCCCAACTGATCCAGAGGAATTCTTTTTAGGTGGGAGTGACTGGCTATTTGATGTGGTAATGTGGAAATGGCTGCCTCTGCTCTCCCATCACTTTTTTAATGTTATGACTGAGGTTACGTATGCAGTGATTTAATAACACAAGCTCGGGGGAGGACTAGGTTTGGATTTGGTTACTGTAGGTCAGGGATGCAGTGGTATAGAGGAGTAGCACAAGGGGAGGTATCCTGTTGTCATAGTTTAAAGGATTTATAGATCTGATTACAGTTATCTCCTGTTTTCTCAGTATTGTGCAGAATAATGTTTGAATGTGGACTTAAATTTGACTGTGCACAGCTGTTTGGAGAACCTTTGTTTTCTTGCTTGCTGTTTTGAAGAGTGTCTTTATTCTTTTTGTCATATTGCTCTTTTAGGGAAAGATTTGGTGGACTTTGTACTGCTTGAAAGAATAGCACATAGACAGCTCTTATTGTTGTGAACACCACAGGAAATATTGCGAAATGTGCTGTGTAAAATAGATATGGGGTAGTTTATCTCAGTGGTTGGTAAGTTTTAACACAGTAACACAAAGCATTGTGTGTTGAAGTTAAGATTTTTCTGAAAGGCATTTTTTTAAAAAAAAAGTAAAGAGGTAATTCGTTACCTTTTCTGTGGATTAATTTCAAATTCTAACATCATCATGAACATCTGTATTTTGATAAAAAATTGTTCGGTTGTGTTTTTTTAACTGAGATCTAGAGAGCCACTCTATGAGCTCTTCCAGAAACGCTGTTTCAGGCCTCCACAGTGTTGTCCATGAGCCCCTAATCTGATTGGGTGAAAGCTTTGCAATTGACACATGTTGCAAAGCCAGTCACAAGTGAGGACCTACTACAGGGATGGGGCTTGACTATTCACCGAGCGCTACGTACACAAACACGGAAATGAGAAGCACCAAATATGACTAGATAAAGGGCACAATGAAGGTCTAATGCCTATAACAATAAAATGTAATACCACCGTGATTGTGGAGGGTCTGAACAATAATTCGGCACATGCAGTCATGCAGCACAAGCGTCAGGAGGACACACGAGTGCAGCGAAACAGCTCCTGGCTCCCACACGGGAGACTTGGTGGCCAGTGGTGTGGGAGCCGGGAGTTGTTTCGCTATGCTCATGTTCAGACCCTTCACAGTTATGGTGGTATTACATTTTATTGTTATAGGCATGAGAGCTTAGATTTAGATTTTAAATATTTAGGCATTTTACAGCATCGCTGCACATGATACAGTGATATCCTGAAGAATAAGCTTTTTGGGGAAACCTAAGTTATTATACTTCACAAGGTTTTGGAATGAATTCTTAGTGAAATGACCAGAACAGGGTCATAAGTTTGGGTTAAACTCCTCCAGAACATCCATTAAATTTTAGTCACTTTTCTCTTAGAGATGTATCCTTTGGGAATTTGTGTAAAGATCCCGCTGTTGCCACCCTTGAGTGTGCAGTGTCTGATGCTTGCTGATAGACAGCTCCGGCAGGACACGGGGCCGGATTGAAGGTTGGCCAGTAATAGAGCAGCGGGCAGGTGTCGAGGCTACTAACGTTTACCTTTTTAGTGATGTTTTCCCATTTCTTGATGTGCAGGAAAATATCTGGAAGAGTTAAAAAGGCTTCTTGGAGAGAAAAAAATGGATAAAGGCTGTTTTTTTTTTTTTTGTTTTTTTTAAAGGGAAGTGAGTGTTTTGAGATCTTTTTGATAATCATGTGGCCAACAGACACATTTCAGAAGGTTGAAAACTACAAAAACACAATTTTTCAGTCAATGACCCCTTTAAATAAAAAGTAAGTTAATAAAAAATATGCAACTGAACAAGTGATTTGCAAATGACTTAAAACAGCATAGAACTGAAGTAGCAGAAATACAGTTATTAAACTAAAGAAATGGTTTTTAGTTAAAGGTCCTATTCTCTTCATTTTCTAGGGATTCATTTTGGTTTTAGTTTTGTTTTTTGGATTTGAGAAAATCCATTTGTGTCATATTTATGACTTGAAAAAGCTTTTTTTAAGTTCTATGTGAAATAGTCATTTTCGATCTGCTCATTAATATTAATAAGCCCCTAATCTGAGTGGGTAAAGGCTTTTTGAGTCAGAAGTCAGTCAGGGTGAGTTTGTTTTGCTAATTTAGAGAGCTGGAGGTGGGGCCTGTATGTTGGTGACGCCAGTTCAGAGATTAGCTTAATAATTACTTTGTATCCATGGCTGTATTTTTAAGGTTAAAACCCTCAAACATCATTCTGCACAATATGGGACCTTTCAGCTTAGTGCAAAAGTTGTCTTCATGGTCATAATATTGATTGATGTACTGTCATTTCCCAAATTTTTATAAAGAGCTGAAGTCACGCCCCCTGTACTTCCGCATATGGGGCCTTAAATCGGAAAAGATCTCCAATGAAGTGAATGGGAGGAGAAAAATCTTTTGATCCCGACTGAATTTTGCCACGCGATAAACATATAGTGTTTGTCAATTTAAAAGATAATTTTTCATGTAAATAATGGTGTAAGTTGTTGTCGAGCTGTTAAGGTATAAGGTTGTGAAAATACGTAAATGTCTGCGAACACAAACTCCTGCAACTTATGTCATTGTTTTCAAAGAGCATCCAGGGGGAAGTAACTTACAGTCCTCTGGATCAGCTCCGGCTCTCAAAGTACAATACAATACATTTGTGTTGTTTTTCTCCACTTTGGATCCTTCTTTCATCAGTCAGAAAACAGGAACTTTGAGAGGAGAACCGCCGTAATCGTGTTTGGTGACATTTATAGTCCAAGACAACAGGGGATGTAGTCCATTAAGCGATTTCACAAAAACTAAATACTACTATGTTATTATACCACTGACAACTTTAATTATGTGGAAAATTATCTTTTAAAATAACAAACATCATATGTGTAACTCATGGCAAAATCTGATCGGGATCAAAAGATAATTTCTCACTTGTCATTCACTTCAATGGAGATTCTTTCCGATTTAAGGTCCCATATGTGGAAGTAGAGAGGGTGTGACTTCGGCTCTCTATAGTGTTTTGGTAAAGGAAGATGCACCATAGTAGTAAGATTTTACATATGATATCTTTACCTTTATAACTGAACATGATTTAATTTGTAATAGTTTATTCATAATGCAGTCTTCTTTTGAATTAGGTTTATGCCGTCATAACTGTGCTCACCAGTGCCAGCTCCTCACTATACACAGAGAATTGTGCCACTGTCCCAGCTGCATTGTCCTACTTGCTCCAGGACTTCTGGACCTTAATCTGTCAATAAGGCACAAGTGTTGCATCAACAACTGGCAGGCATACTTTTGAGGGGCAGAGCATGCATGTCAGTGTGCAGGAATAGTCTTTGTCTGTCTTCTTTCACCTCCAGACATTGCATGTGTGCTTTTGGGCATTCATTTTTAGTTGACTAAGATGCTCATTGTCGTGGTTTCCTGCCGTAGTTTAGATTCCCAGAGCCAGCCAAAACGCAGTAACGCAGTGTTTTACTGTGAGTCTCTAGCAATACAGATGATATTTGGGGTTGTCAGGTAGTCCCGGGATGCTATCAGCACAGGGAGCTGTCTTGAGAGGGTGTGAGTGAGTTTCATGTGAGCTACGGAGTGCAGCCAAGCTTATCCAACTAAAGACACCACTACCTCTCATCTTTGGTGCCATCTGGAACATATTAATCTTGTGAGAACTCACTCCCTCTCTCTCCATTTGCCTCGATCGCTCTAGGTTTTTTTTTTGCATTTCATTCTGTCGGACACTCTCACTCGCTTCCTTGCTGTCTCTCTCACTTTGCTTTATCTCGTATTCATGTTGGCAGGTCCGACCAGGAAGCCCAAATATGTAGAGAGTCCCCGTGTGCCTCCTGATGCCATCGTGTCCGCTCTGAAAACAGTGGCTGATAACAAGGAGTCCTCCCACAATGGTATGTTTGCTTTTGGTTTAAGAATTTAACTGAAACTGAATTTAAGATTAAAAAATTTAGGAGTCCACATTATCTGTGGATTTAGGAATGGGGCTTTGTCATTGAATGGTAGCATCAGTTTCTGCATGAGTCACTGTAAGTGCATGTAAGCAGTCTTTCTTCATGTAGCCCTTTACCCAAACACAAAATAGTGCTGTGTTTATTCTAAATTGGGTGTTTAGATTACAGAGGAGTCAGTTTTTTTTCCACTGTGTGAGGATTCATTGTCGGACTGCAGCACTGAATTTGTTTCAAGACAGTTTCTCTGGCAATATGTGCTCACATTTTCATATATTTTATATGATGCTTTTTCTACTGTGCTTTCTAACCATTCTGTCATGTTTTGGGTGTTGTGTTTATCTAAGTGGTCTGTTTTGATTTTCAGCAGAGCAAAGTGTGCTCAGATTCCTCACATAGACATAAATAGAGATGTACAGTGAATATAAAAACTCCACACACCCCTGTTCAAATGCCAGGTTTTTGTGATGTAAAAAAATAAGGCCAAGATAAATAATTTCAAAACTTTTTCCACCATTAATGGGACCTATAACCTGCACAACCCAATTGAAATACAAACTGAAATCTTTTAAGGCGAAAAATAAAAAACTTACAATAACCTCTGCATAAATATGCACACCCTGTTATAACTGGGGATGTGGCTGTGTTCAGAATTAACCAACCACATTCAAACTCATGCTAAATGGGAGTCAGCACACACCTGCCACCATTTAAAGTGCCTCTGATTAACCCCACATTTAAAGTGCCTCTGATTAACCCCAAATAAAGTTTAGCTGTTCTAGTAGGCTTTTCCTGACATTTTTGTAGTCACATCTTACAACACAAGCCATGGTCTGCAGAGAGCTTCCAAAGCATCAGAGGGATCTCATTGTTCAAAGGTATCAGTCAGCAGAAGGGTAAAAAGAATTTCCAAGGCATTAAATATACCATGGAACACAGTGAAAACATTCATCATCAACTGGAGAAAATATGGCACAACAGTGACATGATGAAGAACTGGTCAGGGAGGCTGCCAAGAGGCCGACAGCAACATTGAAGGAGATGCAGGAATTTCTGGCAAGTACTGGCTGTTTAGTACATGTGACAACAATCTCCCGTCTAGGGTGGCAAGACGGAAGCCTTATCTTACGAAGAAAAACGCCCAAGCCCGGCTACATTTTGCAAAAAAACATTTGAAATCTCCCAAACGCATGTAGGAAAATGTGTTATGGTCCGATGAAACCAAGGTTGAACTTTTTGGCCATAATTCCAAAAGGTATACAGTATTTGGCACGAATACCATACCTACAGTGAAGTATGGTGGTGGCAGCATCATGCTTTGGGGCTGTTTTTCTTCAGCTGGAACTGGGGCCTTAGTCAAGGTGGAGAGAATGATGAACAGTTCCAAATACCAGTCAGTGTTGGCACAAAACCTTCAGGCTTCTGCTAGAAAGCTGAAGATGAAGAGGAACTTCATCTTTCAGCATGACAATGACCCAAAGCACACATCCGAATCAACAAAAGAATGGCTTCACCAGAAGAAGGGTGAGGTTTTGGAATGGCCCAGCCAGAGTCCAGACCTGAATTCGATCAAACATCTGTGGGGTGATCTGAAGAGGGCTGTACACAGGAGATGCCCTCACAATCTGACAGATTTGGAGCATTTTTGCAAAGAAGAATGGGCAAATATTGCCTCATCAAGGTGTGCCACGCTTATAGACTCCAACCCAAAAAGACTGAGTGCTGTAATAAAAGCCAAAGGTGTTGCAACAAAGTATTGGTTTAAGGGTGTGCATATTTATGCAAATAGGTTATTGTAAGTTTTTTATTTTTTATTTTTCCCCCTTAAAAGATTTCAGTTTTGTTTTTCAGTTGGGTTGTACAGGTTATAGACCACATTAATGGTGGAAAAAGTTTTTGAAATGATTTATCTTGGTCTCATTTTTCTTACATCACAAAAACCTGGCATTTGAACAGGGTTGTGTAGACTTTTTATATCCACTGTATGATGCTTTGTCTTTAGAAAAGGCAATTCAGTGCACTCTTATTTTGCATGGTTTGCACCCTCTCCATAGACAGTAATAAAGCCAGCATTGCCCAGTCACTGGGCTGGTGACAGATGCATACCAAAGCATGAAGGTGTGTCCGACATTCGGCTGGCACAGACCTCAGAGCTGCCTTCCAACACGTAGTGGATGCTCCAGATGAAAGTGACCTTCAGTAACTGACTACACTGCTGCTTCTAGTCAGACAGTTTAACGGTTTTAGGCAAAAATTAATTGTGTACTTAAAACTTGTTTGGGAGTCCTGGGTTGGACTTTAAAACCTCTTGTCTTTAAATAAATATGAAGGTGTTGTATATTCCATATGTATTGTTGCATTGGTTAGGTTACTGTCTTTTAAAAACTTCTTGGTTACTGTAATCTCAAATCTACATTGAATTTGATATTATTTTAGAAATTTATAGGCAGTGATGTCTACCTAGCGATTTAGGACATACCATAACGCCATGTTGCTTGATTAGAGGTGGGAATCTTCAGTGGTTCCACAATTTGATTCGATTATGATTCAGGCATTAATTATTTGAATGCAAACCGAGTCATGATGCATCTTGATGCTCCATCTTCATTTTTTTTTTTTTTACTATGTAATGCCGTTTTTTAGATTTCAGCATTTCTTTTTGTAATTTATGAAAGGAAAGACACTGAATTGCTGTGTGGATTGAGATGAGTCCTTTTTCATCAATTAACACAATAAGTCTAATGTGAACTCTTTATATGGAAAGAGCTTAGACAGCAAGTTTTTATGAAAGCGCTGCTTCTCTTCAGTCACATGTGATTAGTTTTATGCAGAGACTGTTACCTGTGCTTTGGTTTGATTGTGCAGTGATATATTGTGGCAGTACCCCCTCCACCCTCTTCTCGCCGGGGCAGTGCCCGCTCTGGGTGGGGACAGCTGCCGCAGTTTTCATCATTCCACCGGTGTGCCTGACCTCCACGGAGCGTCCCCTGAGGGCATTGTGCCTTGTCAAACTCGTGCTTCCCATCAAGTGCTCAAAATCCAAAATGTGTATGAATGTCTGCTTTCAAAGGGCTAGGGTTTTTTTTCATTCATCCTCCATTCACTATGATGCAGTTAACAAGCCCACAATGGTGCATGCACAGTGGCAGTTTTCAACATCATGATGCAGCTTTACACTGTGTTCCAAATTATTATGCAAATAGAATTTTATTTTCATAAACATGCAATTTTTTGTTTTTCAATTAAACTCATAGATGGTGTTGAGTGTCAGGGCTCTTTGGAACACTCATCAATCTCAGACACCTGTCATAATTAGTTTGCCAGGTGAGCACAATTAAAGGAAAACTACTTAAGAAGGATGTTCCACATTATTAAGTGTGCCACAGGTTTCAAGCAATATGGGAAAGGAAAAGGATCTCCCTGCTGCCGAAAAGCATAAATTAGTGCAATACTTTGGACAAGGTATGAAAACATTAGATATTTCATGAAAACTTAAGCGCGATCATTGTACTGTGAAGAAATTTGTGGCTGATTCAGAGCACAGACAGGTTTGTGCAGATAAAGGCATAATGTGGAAGGTTTCTGCCAGACAAATTCATCGGATTAAGAGAGCAGGTGCTAAAATGCCATTACAAAGCAGCAAACAGGTATTTGAAGTTGCTGGTGCCTCTGGAGTCCCATGAACCGCAAGGTGTAGGATCCTCCAGAGGCTTACAGTTGTGCATAAACCTACTATTCGGCCACCCCTAACCAATGCTCACAAACAGAAACGGTTGCAGTGGGCCCAGAAATACATGACGGCTAATTTTCAAACAGTCTTGTTTACTGATGAGTGTCGTGCAGCGCTGGATGGTCCAGATGGAGGGAGTAGTGGATGGTTGGTGGATGGCCACTATGTTCCAACAAGGCTGCAACGTCAGCAAGGAGGTGGCGGAGTCATGTTTTGGGCCGGAATCGTGGGGAGAGAGCTGGTACGCCCCTTTAGGGTCCCTGAAGGTGTGGAAATGACCTCGGCAAATTATATAGAATTTCTGACTAACCACTTTTGTGCATGGTAGAACAAGAAGAACCATGCCTTCCGTAGCAAAATTATCTTCATGCATGACAATGCACCATCTCATTCTGCAAAGAATCCCTCTGTCATTGGTTGCTATGGGCATAAAAGGAGAGAAACTCATGGTGTGGCCCCCATCCTCCCCTGACCTCAACCCTATTAACTCTTTGAGTGTGAGCATTTTCGATGCCCCTAGTGGCAGAGCGCGGCACTGCGCCTGTCTTCTCACTGACATGATCGCCTGCATTGGAGATTTGTACTGATTGCACTGATTTGCCAGTTTCAAAAGGTGGCAGACATCCATTGGAGGACTCAGTGGATGACACATAATACACCAAAAAGAAGAACTCCTCATTTCTCTTTCCTGTTTTAGCATTTAGCCCAGAAAGCTAATATGCCCGCGATCGTCACCGTCATTTTTTCGGCTTTGTATGCCGAAAATAGCCGTGGGGTACAAGCAAAATTTATGTGAGATAATCATAAGACTTTGTAGATGTGGCACAGACTTTAAATTACCGACAGAATGCAAAATATGGACCATGATGTGTGAAAACGCAGCGATCACGCCAGCCAGCATCCAGCCAGCCAGCCCCCCTTTGTCAACAGTAAGTGACTTATTTCGTTTTTTTTAAATGTATTGATTTCTTGTTCATATACTTTGAAGACAAGATGATGAGGTACCTCTGTAAAAAAAAAAAAAAAAAAAACTGTGTCAAAAGACTGAACCATTCTTTGTGTAAATACGTCCAAAGTCCAGTTTTGACTGAGTTATGGAATTTAAAGAGGTGCCGCAAAATTATCCAAATCAGATGCGTAAATTTGTTCCTATCTGAAACTTTGTATCATATTTTACATCTTTCTAATTGGCAGTAAGCCATTATCTCTTGCAACTTTCAAGTTATAGCCTTGGAAATCTGAACTATTTTATTGACAAAAAATATTTTACCACTCTTGACCACTATGGGTTATGTCGCAGTTCAGCAACATACACACTCAGAGGGTTAAGAACCTTTGGAGCATCCTCAAGCACAAGATCTGTGAGGCTGGGAGGCAGTTCATATCAAAACAGTAGCTGTGGGAGGCTGTTCTGACATATTGCAAAGAAATTCAAGCAGAAACTCTCTAAAAACTCACAAGTTCAATGGATACAAAAATTGTGAAGGTTATACCAAAGAAGGGGTCCTATGTTAACATGTAACTTGGCCTGTTAAGATGTTTTTGATTGAAATAACTTGATTTTAGTAAATATGACCTCCTAATGCTGCAAATTCAACAAATGTTAAAAGATTAAGGTCCAGAAGTGAACGAAGGTACAAAAATTCTTGGCATTCCCCGCCAAGAATTTTTAGAACTCGTAATTCAATTCTGAGCAGAACTATCCATCCTGTATGTCTCTCCCCTACGCTTCTTCCCAATTCCTATCTGTCTCTCAACTGTATCTGTCCAATAAAGGCAAAATGTGCAAAGATAAATCTTGAAAAAAAAAAAAAAAAGAAATGTCCAGCAAATTTAAAAAGACAACCTTCTCTATAATAGTATGTGCTTTAACCTAATGTAATTGATTTTTTTCACTGCAAATGCGTCTTTCCTTGTACAACAGCAAAAATGTAAGATATCTGAAATTCTGTTGCATGCTTTCAAATATTGATTTGGCCTCCAAAGAAATAGAGCAATATCCAGTATTTTTTAAGGTCAGACTGGTACTTAATTGTCTTTTGTAACTGCTGTGTACAGTTAAGCAATAAAACATGAAATAAATACAGTAGACAATTTAAGTGATAAGTTAGAATTTTTTTTTTTCACAGCCAAAGTTACAGCTGTGACTTTATAGGAATTTGCTGTCTTACTCAACTCATTACGTGTAATTAGCCTATGTGTAAATTCTAGAGTAAAGATGGCTAATTATGATCACTCAGCTGTAGCAGAATTAGCTTTACTGGGCAGTTGCCAAGTTTTTTGTTTGGTATAAAAAACAGTCACAGCTGCAATATCTACTGATATTAAAGTGTGCTGTAATAAGGACACATCCAGAATCTTTTCAATGAAGAGATTAATTTTCAGCTTATGTTGTGTTTTCTAATTCAGACAGGATAAACTGTTGAAACGAGATGAGACTGTTGTTTGACATTGCTGCTTTTGTAACAAGGTCAGCATCAGCATGGAATGTTTATAGAGCAGTGGAAGAATTTGAGTTGAAAAAGCCATTGGAAGTTAAGCGGCATGAGAACAGCGAGACATTTAAAATTCAAATTAAGTGAATTCTTGAGAGCTTTTATTTTGGGAGTGTTGCTGAAGGATGCTTTCTTAATTGTCCAGAAACATGCACCATATCTCAGTCCGTAATGTTCATTTGCTCTTCCTTTGGCTTTGACTTGTCATTGGTCCTTCGTGTTGTGAATAAGCAGGATGGTCTGTAGGCGAAGAAAGGAAACATGAATTTGACCTACAGTGGAGTCATCTCATTTGAGACTGTCTTTGAGAAAGGATTGAGTTTCTTGGGCCTGTGTGTAAATGCAGTGTCTATTTTTATTTTGCCTGTGTGTCTGCACATGCCTTTGTGTTTGTTTATGTGTGTCTCTTTGCAAGTATGAATGTGTTTGGACCAGGCGGCCAACAGTCCGTTCCACAAAATTGTTTCAGCTGTGGTCTCGGAGCTCTGTTTCTGTCAATCAAGACTGAATCACAGGTCCTGTCCTCTTCCACAATCGTGTCTAACTACAAATCCCCCATTTTACAACTCTCAGTGAGACCCCTACCCAAACACTACCACCTGTTTTTGTTTTTGTTTTTTAATGTATTTGTTGTGTTAGTAGTGGAAAAGGATGATACTTAAATTACATTCTGAAAATTAACATTTAAACTGTGGCTTTATAGGTGCAGTATGTAAACAACAACAAAAGTCTGAGAAAAAAAATTGAACATACTTTTAGGCTATATTTCTATTACTATCCAATCACTGTGTTAAATCAGTCTTTTTTTTTTTTTTATCTCTTAGGGTGAGCCATTTATATCCTTGTTGTATGAATGGCCATAATACTTGTGCTGCTATTTTACTATGGTAGCTTCACATGGCCAAGCAGTCCTGTTTGCTTAGGGAGAGCTTTGGGTTTCAGTGGGACAGTACAAAAACATTTTACATAATGTTGAAATGTATATCTGTCATGTAGTCATTGCTGGAAAGAAAGCTGCTGGATTCAGTTGCAGATGAAGACATAATAGCCAAATGCTTCAAAGAATTCTGGCCCCCTATGACCACCGTCCATCCACAGTTGATCTTGGAGGAGATGTAGCTGGGCGGGCATTTGACAGTATTACAAATTTGACATATTGACTGCTAGATGCGAGTAATTGTTACACACATTGTTGCATGTGGTTGTCTGTAGAGAGGTCTGGACAGACTTTTGGTGGACTAGAAGACTGTTGAGTCATGTGGGTGCGGATGTGCTACAATGAATCCAGCTTAACACTCCATTTCTATGCTTCATCTACCTTGTTCACTGTTGCATGCTGTGTTTGCATGGTGCCCTGCCTCCCCCAGAGCTCACATGAAAGGGACAGAAGCAATACGACTGGCTAAAATGTTGGTGGCTTATGTGAACAAACACGCATATACTTCAAGGCCAGAAGAAGAACTATGGAGTTAATTTTTATACATCGTACGATAAGTCAATATAGTAATTATCATCACTCTAAGAATCACTCCTGAGGTTTTTTTTTTTAACTTGTAGCACACTCAAGTGATTACTGTTGTCACACTCGCCAAATTGAATTGCACCAAGGGAGAAAATGAACTAGTTTGATTGCAACTGGCTAAAGCCTACAAGTGTGAACTTCTGGACTAGGAGTGGGCAATATGGCCTAAAAATGATATCAAGCTATTTCTGTTAATTTTCATGCTAACGATATTTTTTTTCGCAATATTGCATTGTACAGTTTTTTTCCCTTTTAAATTTATGCAAAAAGGACCATTTCACAGGTCAGCATTATTTATTTTCAACATATATAGGAAAAAACAAAAAAAAATATTTCTCCAGTTTATCAACAGCAACTCAGACTTAGTTTAAATAGTTTATAATTCTGTGTCAAATATTACAAGAAAATGATGTACCTCTTAACTGCACACAGATGTTGGGTTTTATGCTGAATCACTTTACCTGCATTACTCTCGTTGCATGGACCTGTCCTGGGGCTTTTTGGCTCTCGTTGCACTGAGTGGATGGGGTTTTTTTTTTCTTCTCTCTTGGGGTGGTTGAATAAAATCAACAAGAAGCTGCCAAAATGGAACTGAGATACAACTACAGCCACTTTGAGCAGCACATTGTCCAACATTAATACCGCTCCAGCGGTGTTGTAGGCGTGTGGGGAAAAATGCAAGCAGATTATCCACACTGCTGCACCGTTTTTTTTAAACATGACAGCAGTCTGAAACAGAAAGTGAAACTTAAATATTTCCAGTTAACTGGATATAGACCATCTGACGTTGAAGCTGCAGCTTTCCTGTGCCTTGTTTGTTTTGCCGTTTCTATGCTGACGCGCAACTTCTGTCGTCAGCGTAACGGTGTGACGTCGTCACGCAGCAGACCCCAAATATTGCGATATTCATTTTTACAACGGTATGAAAATTTATACCGGTATTATCGTGAACGATACAATATGGCACACCCCTATACTGAACCTCTGTTATTTGGCCATTAAGGAGGTTGAAACCTGACAGAAGCCTAGGGCCTTAAAAAAAAAAAAAAAAGCAATATTATGATAATGTTTATGGTTGTTTGTGAATTTTCGGAGCTCCACATCTGGTTTTTTGGAGAGTGCTATTGTGTAATCATGGTCTGTTGTTGCCAGTATCCAAAAATTCTGACAATTTATAATGCAATACACAGTACAATACATTCATTCATTCATTCATCTTCTTCCGCTTAATCCTGTTCGGGTCGCGGGGGGGCTGGAGCCTATCCCAGCTGCACTCAAATTATTTAACCCAGATGACAAATTGCTTATTTTCAAACTTAAAGATGTTTGCACTAAATAAATGAAACAAATATTTATATTGAAGTACAACTGTTAAATTTGTGTTGGGAAAATATACAGCCCTGAAAAACAAAAAAAAAGGAGCAATCACTGCAAAATCTTTCCTAAATTAGTGTCTCTACATGTGTGGCAGCCATTCAGTTTGATTATCTGTTGAATTCCAACACAAGGACTCCTCAGTCTCCTTAAGATGGTTCTGATTAGGTGATCTTCCAAGCATGGTAAGAAGCATGAAAGCTGTGAATAAAAATCAGTTATTTCTATGACCCAAATCATTATTCACTAAGCAAACTCAAAACTAACTGGGAGATGGAATCTATGAAATATCTGGGGGTCAATATCCCGAAACAACTCAACAAAATTATAACACTAAACTATGATCCACTGGTGACAAAAATAAAATCTGACCTAACAAGATGGACTATGATACCATTCTTGGGTACTGCACAAAGAATTGAAGCAGTCAAAATGAATATACTTCCACGTCTTCTATACCTTTTCCAAACAATACCGGTAGAACCTCCCAAAAAAACATGGCAGGAGCTGGACAGAAGGATCTCAAGATTCATATGGCAGGGCAAGAGACCTAGAATCAGATATAGAACCTTACAGCTAAACAAAGACAAAGGTGGGCTTGCGCTGCCAAATATCAGGGACTATTTTAAAGCCGCACAAATTAAAACTTTAATAGAGATATGTAACCCAGTCTACACTGCACAATGGAAGGAGATCGAATGCCAAATAACAAGTGACATCCCCCTACAGGCGATAATAGGGAACAATGCCTTACCTAAACTTTTGAATAACACTAACCCGTGGATAGAGACCCCGCTAAAAATTTGGTTTAAGATAGTCAGAGAGAATCAAACTAAAGAGCCCTATCGACTTCTGCAATGGATTGCCTATGATCAAGACTTTACTCCTAATAAAACAGACACTAGATTTAAAAAGTGGAAAGAGAAAGGGCTGATAAAATATTACGATTTTTTTAAGGGGCAAACTTTAAGAAGTTTT
Organism: Pholidichthys leucotaenia; assembly: GCA_020510985.1. Classification (NCBI taxonomy): domain Eukaryota; kingdom Metazoa; phylum Chordata; class Actinopteri; order Cichliformes; family Pholidichthyidae; genus Pholidichthys; species Pholidichthys leucotaenia. Next base: position 45,637,908 of record CM035843.1, read on the forward strand.
GAAGATTTGAAAAAACAAGGTCTAATAAACCAAGACCTTTACAGGTTCTTTCAGCTTAGACACCACATAAACAATATACTTAACCACCACATAAACAATATACTTAAAAAGGAGGATTTGGAAAGGGCCCAGTCAGGTGTTCTGAAGGTCTTCTTAATGGCATATAAAGGGATCCCAGGGATCAGATACATTTCTAAAATATACCAAGGTCTTCAAGACTTAAAAGGAGACAACACATCATATATAAAAGAAAGAGGGGAAAAAGAGGGGAATTTCACTTTACAACTGGAGATATGGGAAAAGCTAAATAAACAGCAATGGAAAAGTACCTCATCCCTGCAGTGGAGAGAATTTGGATGGAAAAATTTGGTAAGATTTTTCAGAACACCTGCACAAAACAAATTTACCCATAAGGGGTTGAACTGTTGACGCTTGTGTGGTGAAAAGACTGCAAATCATTTTCATGTGTTTTGGTCATGTCCAGTTATCCACCAATATTGGACCAATGTACGGACAATATTGGGGAAAATATTCAAAATAACAGTTCCCTTTTCTTTTGTAACTTTGTATTTGGGTTTACTACCGGACTCACTGGAAAGACGAGGAGAAAAATATTTATTCACTGTTTTAATATTGGCAAGTAAAAAAGCCCTAACTAAAAAAATGGATGTTGAAGGACTGTCCTACACCTGAAGATTGGATTAACGTGATCCAAGACATTTACTCGATGGAAAAGTTGACATTCGCACTGAGACAGGACATGGATGGGTTCATGAACTTTTGGCAACCCTGGATCACATATGTGTCTTCCATTAGATCTAATCTTTGACAAATACCATTTCAATAATGGTTCCTCTCTTTGTTTACTTTTAATTACCTATTTTTCTTTTTGTTTGTTTTTTGCTGTTTTGTTTGTTTGTTTATTTTATTTTATTTAATTTCACTTTTTCTTTCACTTTAAAAAAAAGGGGTGTTGTAATAATTATTCTTCCAATGTTGTCAAATAGCAAAAAATAAGGGAAAGTGATGAAAATGTAAACAATGCAATGCTGTAATGACCTGTATACCCTTTACAAAAACTTAAATTAAAAAAAAAAAATCAGTTATTTCACAAATACAAATTTCTGAGTTCTTCCTAAATTAAAACTTTACTTAAAAACCAGGTCATGTTTGTAACTGAGAATTGGTTCTCAAACATTTTTTTTTTCCACAATATCTTTATTGAACCTTTTTTTTTTTTTTAACAAACATGATACAAACAATCAAACACTAACACTAAAGTACTACAAAAAAAAAATGCACTAAAAACACCAACAACCACCAACAAAATCAAGTCTTCAACAATGCTCCTCTGTTTAGTCTAGACAATCCAATACATAAGTATATATATTATGTTCACCAGTTTGGAATTTACAAGGTCCACACACATCATTCACCTTCTTCTTCAAGAGTTATGTTTAAATTTTTTACATAATCAATAAAAGGTCTCCATATATTCTCAAACACAATTTCCTTTGATTTCAGTATATATGTTATTCTTTCTAATGGAAGGTTTGTTAACATCTGTCTTAACCACTGAGTCACATCTGGTCTATGAGTCTTTTTCCATAATAGTGCAATACATTTTTTGGCATTAAGCAAACTGAGGTCTATGAATGTTCTTTCACTTTTATTAAAATTATGCTTTTCTGGGTACAGACCCAACAAAAACAGTTTAGGATTCAATATGATTTGTTTTGAAATTATTTTTTCAATTGTTACCCTCACCTCTTCCCAAAACATTCTTATTAATCTACATTCCCATAAACAATGAAATAGGGTTCCTTTACTTTCCATGCATTTTGTGCATGTATCTGGTATATTTTTGTTATATCTATTTAACTCCTCCAGTGTAACATACATCCGCATTAACCATTTGAAATGTATCAATTTAAGGCGTGCATTTATTGATTTGGTTTGAGCTTCTGTACAAGCCAATTCCCATTGTTCCTCTGAAATTTCAATTTGCAGATCTTCTTTCCAGTAGTTTAATCTTTTCAGTGAATTTTCACTTGAAGATAGTGTCAATGAGTTATAAAACTCTGAAATAATACCCTTTCTTTTACTATCTTTCATCATCATTTTTTCCAAGGATGAATAAATAGGTCGAGTGAGAGCTTTATTTTGATTTGATCGAATAAAGTTTCTAAGTTGAAGATATTTAAAAAAATGTGTTCTATTGAGATTAAATTTGATCCTCAGCTCTTCAAAAGACATTATGTTGTCTGCACATGGCAAATATAAATCCTGAATCTTTTGTATCCCTTTTAAATTCCATACTTTAAATACAGCGTCCGCTCTCCCTGGTTTAAAATATTGATTACCCCATATTGGACTAAATTGTGACAATAACTGTGGTTCTTTTAAATAGTTTTTAGCTTCACACCATATTTTGATCATATGCTTTACAAATTGATTTTTAACTTGTTTTTGTAATTTTTTTGCCGAATCTGAGTATATGAATATGGGAAGAGGTAAAGGTAAATTGTATGATTCCATTTCAGTCCAGTGAGGGAGATCATTTGATGAAAAATAATATGTCATAGACCTCAGTTGTGCCGACCAATAATACAACATAAAATTTGGACATTTCAGACCTCCACGATCAAATGGTAAATATAATAAAGACAAACGTAATCTAGCCCTCCTGTTGTTCCATATAAATTCCACTAACTTTTTTTTTATTCTTGAGAATAGATCTAAAGGTGGTGATAAGGGAATGTATTGAAATAAATAAAGTATTTTAGGTAAAATATTACTTTTAAGTATATTGATTCTCCCGATCATCGACATTGGTAGTGACATCCATCTCTGAGTTAACTCATTGATATCTGACATTAAGGCTTCATAGTTGACACTGGCGACTGATTCTAGCTTAGGCATAATATGGATTCCTAAATATTTAAACTGATTTACAACATTGAATTGATTTACCTCAGGGGCTGGGTAATTTCTCTGGGTCTCATTTAGCATTAATATTGAAGATTTAGTTTTATTTATTTTATATCCTGATATTTCCCCAAAATTCTTTATTAAATTCAACAAGGTTGGAATTGATTTTTTTAGATTCGACATAAACAAAATTATATCATCGGCGTACAGGGAGATTTTATGTTCTGTTGGTCCAACTTTAATTCCATATATTTGTGAATGTAAACGTATCGCTATCGCTAAAGGTTCAATTGCCACAGTAAACAGTAAAGGTGAAAGTGGACAGCCTTGTCGACATCCTCTATTGATTTTTATTGGTTTTGAAATATTGTTATTTGTTAGGATTTCTGCTGTAGCATTATGGTTCTCAAACATTTTACCTGGTAAAATAAAGGTCAAATAAATAAAATAAAATAACTATTGTGGTGTTTAAGAATGAACATGAACTTTTATTCTTTGCGTTGTTTGATCTGAAAGCACATCAAAAAGCAACATATTTTTTGTTGTTTTGGCTAGTTGTCATTTTCTGTAAATAAATGCTCTAAATAACGATATTTTGATTTGGAATTTGGGTGCATTGTTTTCAGTAGGTTAGAGAATAAAACAAAATTGTTCATTTACTCAAACACATACGTATAAATAGTAAAGCCAGATGAAGTGATAATTTTTTAGTGGCATCTTTGGCCTCTTAATTTTTTCCAGAGCTGTATAGCAGAAAAAGTTAAGAAACAACAGTCAGAAATAAGAAATCTTGAATAGAAAAAAAGATTTATTATTTATCATTTTATCATATCATATCATCTCTTTTTAGTTTATATATGCTTCCATTAGGCAACATTATTAGAAAGCACTGTATACATTTTCATTGTTATGCAGATGACACACAATTATACCTGTCAATGAAGCCAGATGATAGTAATCAATTAGCCAAGTTAGAAGCCTGTCTTAAGGAAATCAAAGCTTGGATGACTTGTAATTTCCTGCTATTAAATTCAGATAAGACTGAAGTCATTCTTGTTGGTCCAAAAAACCTTAGAAATTTCTTTCCAAATCAAACTTTCAGTTTGGATGCAGTTTCTCTTTCTCTTAATAGCTCTGTGAGGAACCTTGGAGTTATTTTTGATCAGGATTTGTCTTTCAATTCACATATTAAATTTGTTTCTAAGACTGCCTTCTATCATTTGCGTAATATTGCCAAGATTAGGAGCATCTTGTCTCAGAGTGATGCTGAGAAGCTGATCCACGCTTTTGTTAGCTCGAGATTAGATTATTGTAATTCTTTATTATCAGGCTGTCCTAAAACATCTTTAAAAAGTCTTCAGCTGATCCAAAATGCTGTAGCAAGAGTTTTAACAGGTACTAGAAAGAGAGATCATATCTCTCCGGTTCTGGCCTCCCTTCATTGGCTTCCCATAGAGTTTAGAATTAAGTTTAAAATCCTTCTTCTTACTTACAAAGCTCTAAACAATCAGGCTCCTTTTTATTTAAAAGATCTGATACTACCGTATCATCCTAACAGAGCACTACGCTCCCAAAATGCAGGATTACTTGTAATACCTAGAATCTCCAAAAGTACAATGGGAGGCAGAGCCTTCAGTTGTCAAGCTCCTCTCCTGTGGAACCAGCTGCCAATCTGGATTCGGGAGTCAGACTCGATCTCTGTTTTTAAGAATAGGGCTAAAACCTTCCTTTTTGATATAGCCTACAATTAGGGAGGGATCATGTGTTTCTGAACCCTCCCATAGTTATGCTGCTAATAGGTTTAGTCAGCCGGGGGACCTCCAATAATGCACTGGGCTTCACTCCTTTCTTCACTCTCAATTAAATATTTTTTTTTTTTTGCTGGTCATTAATATCTGTTTGTTCTCTTCCATAGATTGAGTCCCCATCGTGCTGTTTGCTCTCTACATGTCTGTTCTTTTCATCTTCTCTATCCCCTCACCCCCCAGCCAGTCGCAGCAGATGACTGCCCCTCCCTGAGCCTGGTTCTGCTGGAGGTTTCTTCCTGTTAAAAGGGAGTTTTTCCTCTCCACCGTCACCAAGTGCTTGCTCACAGGGGATCGCCTGATTGCTGGGGTCTTTCTGCAACTGTGGGGATTCCCCCCTACAGTTGATAGTGCTATGAGATGACTGTTGTTGTGAAATGGCGCTATATAAATAAAGTTGAATAAATAAATAAAGTTGAATCATAGCATCACAATTTTTTGAATCGCCCCCACTGCTAAAATATCCAGACACAACCTAACATGTAAGCAAAAGGTATCAAGAGCAGAAATGAATAAAACGTTCATGAAATGTGGGGAAGCCATAATTGAAATAATTACAGATAATGTAATTGGAATAAAAAACAAGCAATAATAATGTTACTAATTTTAATATTACATGTTGCTTGATTTGCTAAAACTGTTAAATTAATTAAACACTTCTCCACCACAGGATGTTGATTAAACAAATAAAGAATAATTACAGTGTTGACAATAGTAACAATAATAAGTCATTGTTTTCCTTCCTTTCAACACAAGGAATCTTTGTTTTCTTTTTTCATGTACTATATCATAAAGCTTCATTAATCTGCATCTTCCAGGTCCCACAGCAGTGTGTCAGAGGCCCACAGGGCTAAGTCACAGCATGATTAAGCTTCAGCTCTGTTGGTCTAATGTTTAACAAAATGCCATCTGTATTTGTCATTACAAAAACATTAATAACAGCTAGTCTTTGGGGTCCCCAGCTGAGATGTCAGTCAAACGATGATTGGTGTCCCTGTGCCATCCCCAGCTCCGTACCGCATTTTATTTGGAGGTACTTTATTATCAGGAGTCTCAACTTCATTTGCTGTAATATCTCACTGGGCTCCCATCTGTGCTCGCAGCAAAGGACATTTACGGTTCTAAGATTGGAATGTGCGGTAAGACCGCTCAACTTGCTTCGGGGGGTGGCGTCACGTCACCTTCTACCTCTGAACTGGAATGGAAAAGCAGGATGCATGTTCTCATTGAGGGTTCATTAAAGAGACTCCACTGTTGTGGTAATGAAACTCCAGCAGCTAATGAACACCGGCTGGATTGTTTTCTTGGCAGGGAGAGACCTATGAAAGCTCTGCGGAGCCAGTCTGTTCATCGTAACCACCCTTCCATCCTTCCTCTGCTGCCCCTCCTTCTTCCGTCTTCATGCTTCCATTGCTGAACCACATGGCTGCTATTTCACACCTGCTCATAAACTTCCTGAGGCAGCAGATAACAATGTTTTGTTTTTGCCTCCATTTGTTGTGAAGTTACTGGAATAACAAAGTGGTTCCATTTTCATCCCTATTTTTTTCCATATCTCTGGGCTGTAAGATGAACAAATCAGACACTTTGTCTTGAACAGAGCTAATTTTCTTTGCATAGCCATTTTACTTCACAATCTCCCTCTGTTCAGATACATACATTAATTTTATCTTGCGTTTATCAGACAAAATTACAGTTGCCCTGCTGCCACACTTTATATGAGCTTGCTGCAGAATCGTTAATAATACAATTTCTGTTATGAAGCCTTTAACTGATTCATAAAGTGAGCAGAGCCAGTGTTACTCTCATCTTACTAATGAAACTATAAATTTAGCTATCTATTCAAGTGGTACCAATTAATAAATGGGACTAATAAAGATAAAGGTTAGTGAGAGCCTAGAGAGTTATACTCCTGAATACATATAGTCATCATTTTTGGATGGTAGTCCTATCAGCATGATATTATAGGAGGTTTTTCCACATTAAAAGTATTTCTTCCAAACATATCATCCTCTTCATTAAACCTTTTAAGCCATAGAAGGAAGAACAAAAACATACTCTGTGTCCATTTATTAATCGATCTAACTTTCTGAATAGCTTTTTAGTCTCTATAGGTATACGCAGGCTTAGCTTATAATTGTGCTGATATAGTACAGGTGCATAGTTAAGTTGTCTGGGGTTCAGTTGCAGTAAAGTACAGTTAATACATCAATTGAATGTAAATGTTTAGTTCCCTGTCAGTGTCTTTCTGTTGGATGGGAAATTATTTTACTGCTCCGATTCTGTAGGTTATACATGTTCTGTTATCATAATAACAGTGTGTGCATAACCTAGAGTGAAATGGTGGGCTAATTGTCAGCCTCATTATCATACATGCAGAAACTGGCAGGACATAACTATTGTTAAAAATTATGCCCTGAATTCACTAGTGTGTTGGGTTATTAGTTTCTGAATTGGCCAATTATCGGTAAGTGTGATGACTAATCATAACATTACTGAAAAACTGTGTTCATTTTAACTGTAAGAGAAAAGGGAAAATTCTCACACTTGCATTCATATCTAGAATGCATTTTAAATGTATAATTGAAATGCATGTGTATATTTGCCTGTTCTGCTCCAGCTCAGGGGAACAATGAGTCTGTACATCAAACAAAAGCAGACATTATCTTTGAACTTAACAAGTTGCAGTGGCCTAAACTCAGGTTATTGTATCATAATAATTAGGGGTGGGTGGAAAAATCACTGCATCGTAATACATCACGATGCTTTGTGGTGGTGATACTGTATCAATTCAGAGACACTAGTATTGTGATACTTTATCAAGAATTCTTAATAAATGTTGCAAACACAAGCTTACCTATTTAGGTACCAGAGTAATAAAAACTGTTGACTTTTCAGTCCATTAGATGGTGCTAAATGCTCACTGTCTGGTTGGGCCAGCACAGCAAAGAAGTGACTCATGAGCTCTAGCTGAGAGTTGAACAAGGCAAACATCTGCATGGGAATTTGCAACATATGATATCGCAATACTCAGAGTATCGCAAGATCACGATAGTATCACATCACAGCCCAAATATCTAGATAATATCATATTGTGTGGCCTCTGGTGATTCCCACCCATAATAATAATCGCCACATTAACCTCTCCTAAGTTGAATTGATAAGGTGGATAACTTAAAATTTAAAGTTTCAGTCTCAAACTAAGTAACGTAACATAAACCAGGAACATAAACCAGACTATCAGTTAGGCTTCTGACTAACTTTCTTACTAACCTTTGGTCTTGATTTCAACCTGGATATAGAACCACCTGAGGATCATCATGTGTGAGTTTTGTGACCATCTGGACAGTTTCCTGGAAGTAGTACTGATTCTTGCAAATTGTGGACAGATGGTTGGCTAGAGGGATGATAAAGGCAGCATAATTTCACTTTTACCAAAATGATCGTAAAATAAATATATAAATTATCTTGTGTGTGCTTTTTTTAACTTGCTTACTTACATATTTACACAATTTATAATTTACATGATTTTTAAAATTCACTTTCTCTTCTTGTACCACACCACTGTTTTCAGCCAAGCTTTAATATGATAGATTTGGTCCAGTTGACATTCTTCTTCTCTTATTGGTGGCAAGATATGCTACCAAAGCCCCTTAAAAGCTTCTTAAACCCAGATTATCTGTAAGTGGAAGATTACCAAGCACATTAATTTCACTATATATCTCTCTACCCATATACAACAACAACACTCTTAAAACTCATATTTCTAGTAAAGCTAGCAGGTAAACATTTTATTTTTTGCCGTTTTTACTGTGATACTGTAGGAAAGGGCTGTCCAATTAGACTTTAGATACTATCAGCTTGGAGGCAATATAGGATCGAGCGTATGACTGGAAGCTAGCTGATTTGATCCATAAACAGTTTTGAGGAACCTGGAAAGAACGCAGAAGATTAGGATGTGTCCCTGCCTCAGTGCTAAAGCCCATTCATTATGTCCTAAAGGAAAACACCATCAACAGACAGAACTGCACTGCAGTTTATGACTATAAAAATTAAGGCAGTTATAAACTCTTACAGGAATTGATTTTTTTTGTGACATTATTTGACTGTCATTTCTCAGAACTAATAAAATAAGAAGGATGAATGTACAACGATAATGTTCATCAAATAATTTAGCTGTACAGCAGTATTCTCCTATTTTATGTACTGTATATATTCAGAAGTTAATTTCACTTCAGTAGTATACTAAACTTTTAAGTTTCATTGTGAATTTAAGGAAAATTTAGCCTTGTACCTTTTGTGATAAGGTTTTCTTAAATACAGTGGGGCAAAAAAGTATTTAGTCAGCCACCAATTGTGCAAGTTCTCCCACTTAAAAGATGAGAGCGGTCTCCAATTTTCATCATAGGTATACCTCAACTATGAGAGACAAAATGAGAAAAAAAAAATCCAGAAAATCACATTGAAGGATTTTTAAAGAATTTATTTGCAAATTATGGTGGAAAATAAGTATTTGGTCACCTACAAACAAGCCAGATTTCTGGCTCTCACAGACCTGTAACTTCTTCTTTAAGAGGCTCCTCTGTCCTCCACTTGTTACCTGTATTAATGGCACCTGTTTGAACTCATTATCAGTATAAAAGACACCTGTCCACAACCTCAAACAGTCAGACTCCAAACCCCACTATGGCCAAGACCAAAGAGCTGCCAAAGGACACCAGAAACAAAATTGTAGACCTGCACCAGGCTGGGAAGACTGAATCTGCAATAGGTAAGCAGCTTGGTGTGAAGAAATCAACTGTGGGAGCAATTATTAGAAAATGGAAGACATACAAGAGCACTGATAATCTCCCTCGATCTGGGGCTCCACGCAAGATCTCACCCCGTGGGGTCAAAATGATCACGAGAACAGTGAGCAAAAATCCCAGAACCACACGGGGGGACCTAGTGAATGACCTGCAGAGAGCTGGGACCAAAGTAACAAAGGCTACCATCAGTAACACACTACGCCGCCAGGGACTCAAATCCTGCAGTGCCAGACGTGTCCCCCTGCTTAAGCCAGTACATGTCCAGGCCCGTCTGAAGTTTGCTAGAGAGCATTTGGATGATCCAGAAGAGGATTGGGAGAATGTAATATGGTCAGATGAAACCAAAATAGAACTTTGTGGTAAAAACTCAACTTGTCGTGTTTGGAGGAGAAAGAACACCATACCTACTGTGAAGCGTGGGGGTGGAAACATCGTGCTTTGGGGCTGTTTTTCTGCAAAGGGACCAGGACGACTGATCCGTGTAAAGGAAAGAATGAATGGGGCCATGTATCGTGAGATTTTGAGTGAAAACCTCCTTCCATCAGCAAGGGCATTGAAGATGAAACGTGGCTGGGTCTTTCAGCATGACAATGATCCCAAACATACCACCCAGGCAACGAAGGAGTGGCTTCGTAAGAAGCATTTCAAGGTCCTGGAGTGGCCTAGCCAGTCTCCAGATGTCAACCCCATAGAAAATCTTTGGAGGGAGTTGAAAGTCCGTGTTGCCCAGCGACAGCCCCAAAACATCACTGCTCTAGAGGAGATCTGCATGGAGGAATGGGCCAAAATACCAGCAACAGTGTGTGAAAACCTTGTGAAGACTTACAGAAAACGTTTGACCTCTGTCATTGCCAACAAAGGGTATATAACAAAGTATTGAGATGAACTTTTGTTATTGACCAAATACTTATTTTTCACCATAATTTGCAAATAAATTCTTTAAAAATCAGACAATGTGATTTTCTGGATTTTTTTTTTTCTCATTTTGTCTCTCATAGTTGAGGTATACCTATGATGAAAATTGGAGACCTCTCTCATCTTTTAAGTGGGAGAACGTGCACAATTGGTGGCTGACTAAATACTTTTTTACCCCACTGTAGATGCACACAGAATAAGAAATATTGACGTTTTGAGTCTTGCTATATGTGCAGTTGGCAGTGCATCTATTTTGTGTTGGTGTGGCTTATCGATTTTCTGAGACACCACTGGCTGTAAAGGTTATTGTTGTTGTGGCCTGTGACCTTAAAGATTGACTCATAAGTGCTGTTGGTGCCATTATGTCAGTTGTTCTTTCTGTGTTGATCTCTCTATATAAATTTTTCTTCTCAACCACATGACCATTTTTTTGGGATGACTGATTGACCCTCAGATGCGTGTGAGTTAAAGTGGTTTTGAAGAACCAGTGATGGAGTGGGTCTTGTCAAAGCCAGCAATAAAAATGTTGGTGAAGGATTTGGTCAGAATTATTAAAAATCACAGCTCCAAAGAGTCACCACCTCAATAAACTAGATAGTTTCTGAGAATTGTATTTTCACATCAGTCAAACACCGCCATAATAGAGGTATGTGAACCTTGTGATGATGAGTTCTAGAGTCAGATGTTTCCATTAAGGAGATGAGCTAAGAAGCGGGGGTTGTAGGGGTGGACTTCTTTGTAAATAAATGCATTCAGAGTCCAGTTACCAACAACATTTTGCTCATCTCATGAAAGACTGACCAGAGTCGCTCTCAGTCACACAGAAACCACCATGACGGTGGGAGGTCATGGGCTTTGATACACTGAGGGATAAATTAAAAGGTGTCTCAATACATTTTACAGGAGAATCTCAGCGTAGCCCTGACTCACAGCAAAGAATCATAAGGTGGCAAAAAGTTAATCGGTTGCAGAAAAATTAAGTGAAAAATACAGTCACTGAAAATGATTAATTTGTGCTTTTGAATTAACTTCAGCTGACATGAGGTGTTGTGGCATGACCTAAAAATTGTTATTCAGTGAGAAGATGACAGAAATATTGATAAATGATTATAGGTTTGTGGGAGGAAAGGTTTATATTTCTTCTTTTTTTTGCAATAGAAAGAATGGTATCAGTTTTTGAGCTGTTATCCATAGAGGTGTGAGTCTTACGTGGTCTCACAGTTTGATTTGATTACAGTTCACCCATAACGAGTCAAATGCACAAAAATTCACGATGTATCTTGATTCATCTCAGTGTTACATCTTCAATTTTGAAACATGTTCATTGTAATGTGTTTTTTTTCTTTATTTTTTGTAATTTGAGTTGAAAAGCACTGAAATACAGTGTGTTTGCCATAAATAATTTTCCTTTGCCTTACCACATGACTGCCTTTTCATCAGTAAATAGAATCAGTCCAGCAAATGTGAACTCTTTATTTGATAAAAAGTGCTTAATCAGACAGCTAGTCTATAAGAGTTGCTTCTTTTCAGTTACATCTATGTAATAGCTTTGCAATTAGCTTCAGTAAAGTAGGTTTTTGATGGGAGCTTATACCGAGGCTCCCAGGTCTTCAGCAGACAGAGAAAGCTGGCATTCTCTAAATAAAGCTGGAGATCTTTGGCTGTGGGAGCTGCCATGGAGTGGTTGATATTTTTTCACTCTGTTCGAGTTGGTCAGCAAAGTTAACAGTGCCCTCCTCTTTTCTTTTGCTTCACTGGGATTGGTGTATTCTTTGGGGTTGGGGATGGCGCTGGATGAAAACGGCTAACATGGTCCCTCAAGTCAATTGTTCCACCAAAGTATCAAATTTTTGTGAAGCATGTTTGATAAACAGCATGTCGTGTCTAGTTCAAGAAATCTAAAAGGTGCCCAAATGTCCACTTTCAAAACACTAGGGGCCCTATTTTGACAGTCATCAGCGGACTTTTACACCAGACTTCCTGCTATATGCTAGTGTTTTTGTTAGTTTCTGTCAGCGCATTGTCTGTTTTTTACGTTTTGGGTCACGCCATCTAATTATCAGTAGACAGTGTGCCCGCTTTGCGCTAGGAGGAAGCTCCTTTCAATGAGGTGTGGCAATGTGCAATCTCAGGTGCATCACTATTATGGTGCATGTTGTAATGCAATGTGCTTTTGATCAGGAAAAAGGTGGTCTGTTGTCAGAAGCGCATTCTTTAATGCTATTTCAGTGGTGTGTTTTGAAGTCGCACAGCTCTGGAGCTCATGAGGAAACAGCAGCGCTGGGATTTTCTGTTATTTTAATGGAGAGAGTTGTAACAGTTACAACTGCTGTCATTTTAATTATATGATGATCACACACTAGTTTTTTTTTTTTTATTCCACCCACATTCTCATTTTAATTGTGGACTTACCAACAGTCTATAGATTAGGTATTAATGTATGATTTGTTTTTTAGAGGAATGAATGAAGGAACAGGCAGCATGTGTGCAGTGTGGATGCAGCGAACGGGGGGAGGCGTGTCAGTCTGAAGACTTTTATTCTATCCACATTTTCGTTTTCATCATGGACTTACTAGGCATTAATGTGTTTATTTTTAGGGGAATAAATGAATGAACAAGGAGTGTGGGGCATTTTACTTTTCACTGTAACTCCCCAGAGAGACAGGAGATGCACCCACATCTGCCTTGGCCGCGTGGCCCCAGGTTCCCAGCCCGGCCGAGGCCTCCTGCACTGCACCTACAGTCGTGGTTTCCCCCCAGCAAGCTCCCCGACTGCTACTCATCAGTCCCAGCAGAAGCTGCCGAGAGAGGGCTAGCTTCATGGCGGGGGTCAGTGAGACAGGAAGCCGTGCCAGATCTCCTTCCCTCCTGCCCTGGAGGAACTGGGAATAGAGAGCCACAAATCTTGGCAGACCCCCGCACGAGATGGGGGAGACCCTCGGTCGGTGAAAGCAACAGGAGAGGGAGCACTCAATCTCCCCATGGGCAGGGAGCATCTTCCACACCACCATTAATGAAAGTTTTTTGAAAATTTGCACAGGCATCATCCTCTTTTCCTGAAGTTTCAAACCCATTCATGTCTGCTTGTTGCATCTGTGCACACTGCATTAAACCATTTAGCTGATTTTTCACCCCAGCATTCTTACCCGTTTGTTCTACAACAGGGGTCATCAACTGGCAGACTCCGGTCCGGATCCGGATCCCGAGAGTCCTCTATCTGGACCCCAAAGCCTTTTAAAACAATTTGGGAAAAAAGGGAGACTGTTTTGTTTTGATGGGAAAAAAGCAGAACTGAATGGCTGTATTGGCAACCGCCCAGACAGATTATGGCATGAGCCCTTGGGCGCTCTCCCACTGTAGACTCCCCTCTCCACTGCCCCACAAACGCCACTCTGCGGCTCCAACCACTCCAGAGAGTATGCAGCGGGTCGCAAAATCATGGTTCACTGCGGACGACACCCCCCCACCACACACACACACACACACACACACAAACATACACGGCTGACAGCCAGGACATCCACCCCGGACAGACATGCTTTGTTTCAGGTCTGTATCCACAAAGTGAAGTGCTGTTGTGAAACTGAGTGTATTTACCGGGGCGTTTCTTCCTCTATTCTGCCGAGAGTAGTCTGTGCTGGGATGCAGAGGTGAGGTCGTTGGTTATGGAGGCACTTTTCGTAGCCCCCAATATCACATAAAAACTCAGTAAAAGCTTGGTGTGTTACTGAACATGAAAAGTTCCACCTTCCCTTTGCCTATAATCACTCCGTCCATGCTGTAACAGAGTTTACTGTTGAGATTTAAAAAAAAATATTGGATGAATTCTGTAATGTAGAATTATATATATATATATATATATATATATATATATATTTTTTTTTGTTACTTATTTGTACCCGTAGGTAGACTTGGTTTGCAGTCTGGTGACAAGCCACTGGCTGCTGGTTGCTGCGTGCGCGAGCGCCCTAAACCTACATGTTTTTGATATTTTGTGTCTGTTGTTTTTTCTTACAGTTTGAAACAGTTTTTCTGCACTGAAAATATTGTATAGAGGTAGATATTTTGTGAAATTTGGTTTTTAAGATATTTATCTTTTTTTTTTTTAAATGCAGTGCAATTTAGTTTGTCCATCCATCCATCCATCCATCCATCCATTTTCTATTGCTTTTCCGGCGGTCCGGGTCGTGGAGGTAGCAGCTCAAGTAGAGAAGCCCAAACTTCCCTCTCCCCAGGCACCGGCTCCAGCTCTTCAAAGAGGATACCAAGACGTTAAGGGAGTGGCCAATTTTTGCCAGTGATCTACTAACAACACGCACAATTATGAACACAGACACAGTGACTTCATTTCAGTAATGACCACCCATTCACCAAGAGCACTGCAAAATTGCACACCGGATGAGGAGGCGGGTCATCAACAAAGGCACGGCCAGTTCAGAGGAACATAATATAGTTTTTTAAGCTTTTTTAAAGTTTTTGTTTAAGTGCAAACCCCAATAAAATTGTTTTTTTGTTCGTCATATATCAAAGTTTTGATTTTCATTTCACATGGCAGACTCCTTTGTTTAATATGTATAAATTAAGGACTACTCATGAATAAATTGATTATTGACCAACATGTTTATTTTATTAACACAAGAACCATCAAGATGGTCTGATGGAGACTCTGGGGTTTTATTATGTGAATAACTTTGGTTTTAACAAAATCTACAAGTCTCCCACTCCATGACTTTTCATAAATACTGTATGTGCGTTTTATCTTTTCTGAAATCTGGAACATAATAAAATTAAACACACACAATTTCACTTATTCCTCGGACAGCCACAGCAGAGACTGCTGTCATTGAGTTACTACGATATTGCAGTGTCGGGGGACGTATATGGATCTGTGGTCCTTTTGTCCACTCCAGGTAGGAAGGGCTGTACTATTTTATGGATACAAATTCATTGTTTAGGAAAGCTTTTTCATTTTATTTATTTGACCTTTATTTTCCAGGTAAAATATTTGAGAACAGTTCTCACCAGGGATGTCCTGGTGTATCATCGTATGTACTTAATGTTTGCTTTTATTTTTGTTCTTAATCCTATTTGTGTAGAGATTTTGCCCCAAGATGTAAAGTGCGTTATAAATGAAATCAATTATTATTATTATTAAGCTATATATAAACAAATGAAATTTTTAAAAAAAAAACCTCAGCCAGCTGATTTCCAGTTCAGCACAACACCGGTCTATGAGATCATTTCTGTTCGTATTAATCTTTCCTGTCATGCTAAATCAAGTCACATGCAGGGAGAAGCTCCTGTCTCTTTGGCCACATGCTCTCAGTTCTCGCTGGTGTCTCCCAGCACCAACCATCGCTGTCATCAGGCGCAGATTGTAAAAATTAATTTTTGGACAGTTAGCAGAATCTTTTCAGTTAACCAACCAATAATCACAGAAGAAATACTATTTCTCAGCTTAACTTTTATTGAACCACGCAGGGAGACTGTACATGGCCGCTGGTCTTCTCCAGCTCTCTCTCTCTTGGAAAGGACCCAGCACAAAGGAATTCACAGCTACATATAGGCAAGTTACTGGGCATTTCCTAGTAACTTTCCAACAATACATGTCCATTGTCCAAACTGTCCTCTTGGTGTCCGGATGGCTCCCATGGTCTCCTTGCTTTTATGGCTTCTATTGTGTTGGTTCCTGTCTCTAGATGTCTTTTCTTTCCCCATGCCCATATATGGAAACAGGAACAGAGACTTTCCTGTGGAGCTTATATGTGTGTGTGTGTATGTGTGTAAGCAACTGATGTGTATGTGTGAATGGTGTATGTGTGGGTCTAAAAGATATGTGTATGCAAGCACTTTGTGTAATATCTAATTAACTAATCACTTTATTTATTATAACAAGATGAATTAAGACAAGCTTTTTTTGGGCGTTAAATCCTGGCATATTTAGCAGGAGACTGACAACCACAAATCTTAGTAAATTACCTTGCGTCAGTCATTTAAATACTACCCTCCCTCAAATTTATGCTTTTGACATAACAGCTCCCGCAAATACATATGTAATGAAGCCAGATGCAAAATTAACATAGTCCATGCCTTTCCACCACTAATTTTGTCTTTTGCCCTTTAGTAAATCTCAACAGGAGTTTTGTAACGCCAAAACAGGATTTTGCGATGGTACAGTACGTTAGTAAATCTGCCTCGTAGTCTCTCCAGCGTGTCCTGGGTCTGCCCTGGGGTCTTCTCCCAGTTGGACGTGCCTGAAGCACCTCAGCTGGGAGGCATCCAGGAGGCATCCTGATCAGATTCCCAAATCACCTTAACTGGCTTTTTTTGATATGGAGGAGCAGCAGTTCTACTCTGAGCCTCTCCCGGATGACTGAGCTCCTCACCCTATCTCTGAGGGTGATTCCAGCAATCCTACGTAGAAAGCTCATTTCAGCTGCTTGTATCCGCGATCTCATTCTTTCGATCATTACCCAAAGCTCATGACCATAGGTGAGAGTAGGAATGTAGACTGACCGGTAAATCAACAGCTTTGCTTTAGAGCTCAGCTCCCTCTTCACCACAACAGACTAGTATAACGTCTGCATCACTGCAGAGGCTGCTCTGATCTGTTTGTCAATCTCTCACTCCATTCTCCCCTCACTCGTGAATGAGACCCAGAGATACTTAAACTCCTCCACTTGGGGCTTGTCTCCAACCCAGAGAGGACAATCCACCTTTTTCCGGCTGAGGACCATGGACTCGGACTTGGAGGTGCTGATTCTCATCGCAGCCGCTTCACACTCAGTAGCAAACCATTCCAGCAAGGCCTGTAGGTCATTGCTGAATGTAGCCGACAGGACAACATCATCCGCAAACAGCAGAGATGAAATCCTGTGGTTACCGAGCATGACACCGTCCAGTCCTTGGCTGCGCCTAGATATTCAGTCCAAAAAATTTATGAACAGGATCGGTGACAAAGGGCAGCCCTGGCAGAGTCCAACTCTCACTGGAAACGAGTTTGACTGGGTGTTGGCAATACGAACCAAACTCTTGCAACGGTCGTATAGGGACCGGATAGCTCCTAACAATGAGCCCGCAGCACCCCATACTCCTGCAGCACCCCCCACAAGAGACCATGGGGGACGTGGTTGAATGCTTTCTCCAAGTCCACCAAACACATGTGGACTGGTAGGGCAAACTCCCACAAACCCTCGAGGATTCTCGAGAGGGTAAAGAGCTGATCCGATGTGCCATAGCCAGGACAAAAACCACATTGCTCCTTCTGAATCTGAGGTTCGACCAGCGGTCGGACTCTCCTCTCAAGTACCCTGGCATAGACCTTCCCAGGGAGGCTGAGAAGTGTGATCCCCCTATAGTCGGAACACACCCTCCGGTCCCCCTTTTTAAAAAGAGGAGCCACCACCCCAGTTTGCCATGCTAAAGGCACTGTCTCCGAATTCCACGCAACATTGCAGAGGCGTGTCAACCATGACAGCCCTAAAACATCCAAGGCCTTGAGGTACTCAGGGCGGATCTCATCCACCCCTGGGGACCAGCTACCAAAGAGGTTTTTTTTAACCACTTCGGCGATCTCAGTCTCTGTGATGGGCGAGTTGTCCCTCTTGTCCTCAAGCCCTGCTTCCTCTATGGAAGGCGTGTCAGTGGGATTAAGGAAATCCTTGAAGTATTCCTTCCACAGCTCGACGATGTCCCCAGTTGAAGTCAGCAGTGCCCCATTTGCACCATACACAGTGTGGACAGGGAGCTGCTTCCCCCTCTGAGTCGCCAGACATTTTGCTAGAATCTCTTTGAGGCCGACCCAAAGTCTTGTTCCATGGCCCCACCGAACTCCTCCCACACCCGAGTTTTTGCTTCAGCAGCCGCCCGAGCTGCACTCCGCTTGGCCTGCCGGTACACCTCAGCTGCTTCAGGAGTCCCACACGTCAACCAAGCTCGATAGGAGTCCTTCTTCAGCTTGATGGCCCACCTCACCACTGGTGTCCACCACTTGGTTCGGGGGTTTCGAGATGCACCAACAACTTTGCAGCCACTGTTCTGGGCAGCTGCTTCAACAGTGGAGGTAGAGAACATGGCCCATGTCTCCAGACTCCCTTGGAATGTGGTTGAAGCTATCTTCTAGCTAACTATCTTCCAGAAGTGGGAGTTGAATACCTCCCGGACAGGGGCCTCAGCCAGACGTTTCCAGCACACCCTCACTATAAGTTTAGGTCTACTGGGTCTGAGTGGCGTCCACCCCTGCCATTGGATCCAACTCATCACCAGGTGGTGATCAGTTGACAGCTCTGCATCTCTCTTTACCTGAGTGTCCAAGACATGTGGTTGCAGGTCTGATGACACAATAACAAAATCGATCATCGACCTGCAACCTAGGGTGTCCAGGTGCCAGGTGCACATATGGACACCTTTATGCTTGAACATGGTGCTCGTTATGGACAAACTGCGGTTGGAGCAGAAGTCCAATGACTGAACACCACTCGGCTTCAGATCGGGCAGACCGTCCCTCCCAATCATGCCCCTGCAGGTTTCACTGTCATTGCCCTCGTGTGTATTGAAATCCCCCAGTAGGACAATGGAGTCTCCAAGAGGAGCACTCTCCAGCAGCACCCCAGTCAGAGACTCCAAAAATGGTGGGTACTCTGAACCATCATTTGGTGCATAGGCACAAATGATGGTCAGGATCCATTTCCCAACCTGAAGGCTCAGGGAAACTACCCTTTGGTCCACCGGTGATAACGCCAGTGTTGAGGCAGCAAGGCGGGCGGATATAAGAATACCCAGCCCTGCCCGTTGCCTCTCACCTGGGGCAATTCCAGAGTAGGCCAAGCTTCAGCCCCTCCAAGAAACTGGTTCCAGAACCGGAGCTATGCATTGAGGTGAGCCCAACTCTATCTAGCTGGTATCGCTCAACCTCATGCACCAGCTCCAGCTACTTCCCCATCAGAGAGGTGATGTTTTGCGTCCCAAAAGCCAGTTTCATAAGCCGGGGATCAGACCGTGAAGGTCTCTGCCTTTGCCTACCACCTGATCCGCATACCACCCCATGGTCCCTGCTGCTGGTGGTGAGCCCACTGGAAGGCGGAACCATGTAACTCCTTCGGGCTGAGCCCGGCTGGGTCCCATGGGCGGAAACCCGGCCACCAGGTGCTAGCCATCGAGCCCCTCCCCCAGGCCTGGCTCCAGGGTGGGGCCCCGGTAACCCCATACCGGTCGGGGTACACTGAATCCTTGATTTTTTTTATTCATCATGGGAGTCTATTGGATCATTTTTAGTCTGGCTCTTCACCCAGGACCAGTTTGTCTTGAGAGACACTACCAGAGGCAATTAAGTTTAAGTCAATTTAGTTTGTGTTCTGTAAAAAATGTTTTTTAGGATTTTAGTTGTAGATTTTAGAATTTTAGAACTATTTATTTGGAGTCAACAAACACATTTAGTGTTTTCCTGTATTATAAAATTTTAAATTACATATTTTGTTTGAAACTGAAAAAAGAATTAATTTTTTTGTTTAAAAATTAATATCGAGCTAAAAGCAGCTAAAACATGAGTTTGTGGAGTGTGTAAATAACAAGGCGGATTTGAGTCAGACAGTTTATTACACATCTCACACAGAAGCATAGTCAGAAAGAGGACATCTCAGACAAGACTCTTCTCTTAAATACTATGGCATTCCCTCAGAAGCTTCTACACACAAAAGGTCACATTGCATTCACTTCCTTAATCCTTTACCATCCTCCTAGAAGTTTCTGATACACAAAAGATCACACTGCATTCACTTCCTTCACACCTCCCTGCTATCTCCCAGGGAAACTCTGCTCTTTGTTCTAGTCTAAGATGCTATACCATTATGCACTCCCCATGTGTCACCAAACGACCCCCTCAAGCGTCTTGGATAGAACAATAGAATGACAATCCATATGCTGTGGTTAAATCATTAAACATCAATCCACATGCTGCTTGGGCTTCAGTCTTCTCCCGTATCTGCTGTAACCAGGATTCACCGCCTCCGCGGCGCTGTTATGCTGGGGGGCTGATGATTGAGGGGGTAAAAGTCTGTGCATGTGGGTGCTCTGGGGAATCTTTTCTCTGGGAAGCTCCCCGTGGGGGTCTTCCACGCCGAGGGGCCCTCGCCAACAGCACTTGCTCGTCCGCCACAACAAAAGCAGGTTTGAATCTGTCTATGCCAATCTTTTCCCTCCTACCCCACAAATCTAGCAAAAAAATGCTTGTCCCCTGTTTCCAGCACTCTGAATGGTCCATCATAAGGTGGGCGCAGTGGAGGGCGATGGGCATCGTGTCTGACAAAAACGAACTCCACGTTTTTCAAAGTTTTAGGCACAAAAACGGGCGGAAAACTGTGGTGAACAGGGCCCGGCAGCGTGCTTGTGTCTATGCTACGCTGCAACAGCTGAGATGGGTAGCTGCCCGGCGCGGGATTATCTGGAAGAAACTCCCCGGGCAGCCGAAGTGGCTGCGCAAAAACGAGTTCAGCCGGGGACGCTTCCAAATCCCCTTTAGGCGCAGAACGTAACCCCAATAAAACCCACGGTAGCTTGTCTACCCAATTTGCATCCGTCAGTGACGCCCTGAGAGCCGCTTTCAATGACCTATGAAAACGTTCGCATAACCCATTAGCCTGTGGATTGTACGTGGTTGTGCGGTGAATTGTGACACCCAGGCTGCGGGCCATTGTTGACCAGAGTTCGAAAACAAATTGAGGGCCTCTGTCGGACGTAATATCCGACGGGACTCCAAAACGCGCCACCCATGCTGTGTAAAACGCGCGCGCCACCTCCTCGGCTGTGGTTGCTGCCAGTGGAACCACTTCCGGCCAGCGCGTGGTGCGGTCCACCATTGTCAGAAGGTGCGTGCACCCCTGTGATGGCGGGAGGGGGCCCACGAGGTCCACGTGAACATGGTCGAACCTCTTAGCCGGGATGCGAAACGGCTCCAAGGGAGCCTTCGTGTGTCTGTGTACCTTGGCTCGTTGGCACGCCATGCAGGCTGCTGCCCACTCTTTCACTTGTTTGCGAAGGCTCGGCCACACAAATTTCTCTCCTACCATTTTGACCGACGCGCGCACTCCCGGGTGCGCCAAAGAATGAATCGAGTCAAAAACGCGGCGGCGCCATGCAGCCGGTACCACAGGACGCGGTTGCCCCGTGGAGACATCACAAATTAGGGGGGGCATACCGTCTTGCAGTACCCTGCTCTCCAGCCTTAACCCTGTTGGTCCAGACTGGAGCGCGCGCACGTCCGCGTCACTAACCTGCTCCGCGGCCATGGCTGAGTAATCTATCCCCACGCGGACCGGGGCAGCCACTGCGCGCGAGAGGCAGTCTGCCACTACATTCAGTTTACCCGACACATGCTGAATATCGGTAGTAAACTCTGAGATTGCGGCCAGCTGTCTCTGCTGCCGGCCCGACCACGGTTCTGAAACCTTGGCCATCGCGAATGTTAGTGGCTTGTGGTCAACGAACGCGGTGAAACAGCGCCCTTCCAGCCAGAACTGGAAGTGGCGAATGGCCAAGTGGATAGCCAGCAACTCCCTGTCGAACGCGCTGTATTTACGTTCACTATCGCGCAAAGTCCTGCTGAAAAAGGCGAGCGGCTGCCAAGCCCCGGCTACCTGCTGCTCCACGACCGCCCCTATGGCCACATCTGACGCGTCAGTAGTGAGTGCTATGCAGGCCGTTGGGTCTGGATGTGCCAGCAACGCAGCGTTTGCCAGGGCTGCTTTGACTTCCGAGAACGCCCGCTCTTGCTCTGGGGACCATTCGATCTTATTCGCGAGTTTCTGTTTTTTGAGCGCGGCGTACAGTGGTTGCATGAACTGCGCTGCGCGTGGAAGGAAACTGTTATAAAAATTCACCATTCCCAAAAATTCCTGTAACGCCCTGACCGTTTGCGGCCGGGGAAAATCTGCTACCGCACGCACTTTGTCAGGCAGCGGAACCGCTCCTTCGGGAGAGACGCGGTGCCCCAAAAAATCAATCTGCGTCACCCCGAACTGACATTTCGCTGGGTTGATTATTAACCCGTGCTCTTCCAACCTCCGGAAAACCGCCGTGAGGTGGGTTTCGTGTTCGTCTTTGGACGCGCTGGCTACTAAGATATCGTCCAAGTAGACGAATACGAAAGGGAGATCACGCAGCACTGCATCCATCATGCGTTGGAACGTCTGTGCAGCCCCTTTAAGGCCGAATGGCATGCGCAAAAACTCGAATAAACCGAACGGAGTTATCACCGCTGTTTTGGGTATGTCCTCAGCGCGCACTGGGACTTGGTGGTAACCGCGGACCAGGTCTATTTTAGAAAAAACGCGCGCTCCTGCCAACTGAACGGAAAATTCCTGGATGTGAGGAATTGGGTAGCGGTCGTGTGCTGTGGCGTTGTTCAACCTGCGGAAATCCCCGCAAGGTCGCCACAAACCCTCAGCTTTAGGGACCATGTGTAGCGGGGAAGCCCATGGGCTGTTTGAACGCCTGATGATGCCCAACCTCTCCAGGTTGGCGAACTCCTCGCGTGCTATGGCCAGTTTAGCTGCGTCCAAGCGCCGAGGTTTTGCAAAAACGGGCGGCCCGGTGGTGGTGATAAAGTGCTCCACCCCGTGTTTAGCGATGGCTGCCGAAAATGTCGGGACCGTGAGTGCTGGGAACTGAGTGAGCAGTGTGTGGAACTTACCGTGTGCAGCTGTGACGTTGGCTTGTGCTGTTGGCCGGGACGCTCGAGCTGTACAGGGGATAGAATCAAAGGACAGTGCATTAACCAGGCGCCTGTTAGCGACATCAACCAACAAACCATGTGTGCACAAAAAATCAGCCCCCAATATATTGAAATTCAATGCTGCTATGACAGAAGTCCGCTCAAATGTACGGCCGTGTAGAGACAGGAGTAGAGTCCTCTCACCAAAGGTCTTAATCTCCGAGCCGTTTGCTGCTGCCATCTCGGGGCCGCTAGATCCTGCCAGCCGGTCGGCGTAGGACGGCATGATGAAACTCATCTGGGCGCCGGTGTCCACGAGGAAATGTCTCCCCGAGCGTGCGTCCGTCAAGTAGAGCAGCTTGTTCTCCTCCCCAAGGGTCGCAGCTGCTACCGACCCCCGGTCTTGGCGTTTCCCGAGCGCTTGAACTGGCATGGTGGTATACATTTGCGTGCCTTCTCTGCGAAGCGGCGGTGGTAGAAACAAAGGGTGTCTCTTGGCCCCCGCTGTTGCTGTCGTCGGCGGCTCTGCCGCTGCCGTCGATGGCTCCTCGCCTCCTCCGGCCGTCGCGCCGAGCTCCATCGCTGCCGCTGTGGTCATGAACTCTCTGCTGGCCATGATGATCTGGTGTGCTTCTTGGGCCAGCGCACGATAGTCCCGCTTGGCCAGCAACGGCGAATTGGCCAGGGTCGCTCTCGTCGCTGACGGAAGGTTCCAGAGGAAGAGGTGGGTAAAAATGAAATGGTCGTCATCCGAGCCCTTTAATCTCAGCATCTTCTCCATCAGGTCAATAGCCGACCCATCTCCTAACTCAGTCCGCGTCAGGAGTCTCTCTGCTCTCTCACCAACCGAGAGTGTGTAGTGCTTGATGAGTGCAGCCTTCAGCGCGCTGTACTTGTCGCTGGTTGGTGGCTGATCAAGCAGGCTCTCCACATGCTGAGCCGTGTGGGCGTCGAGCGTTGCAACCACATGGTAGAACTTCGTGTCATCCGCCGATATCCCCCAGAGGGCGAACTGCGCCTCAACTAGGTGGAACCAGGAGCACGGATTGTGCTGCCAAAAATCCGGTAGCTTGATTGTAACAGCATATGCTTGGCTGGGGGCTCCCAACGAGGCTGGCTCCGGGGATCTTTCGTCGTGTTGCATGATTCGTCTTGGGTCACCAGTGTGGAGTGTGTAAATAACGAGGCGGATTTGACTCAGACAGTTTATTACACATCTCACACAGAAGCATAGTCAGAAAGAGGACATCTCAGACAAGACTCTTCTCTTAAATACTATGGCAATCCCTCAGAAGCTTCTACACACAAAAGGTCACATTGCATTCACTTCCTTAATCCTTTACCATCCTCCTAGAAGTTTCTGATATACAAAAGATCACACTGCATTCACTTCCTTCACACCTCCCTGCTATCTCCCAGGGAAACTCTGCTCTTTGTTCTAGTCTAAGATGCTATACCATTATGCACTCCCCATGTGTCACCAAAAGTTCATTAAAATAATGTTTGAAAGCAAGTTAAACGATAGTGGCCTGTCTGTAGACAGCCGTGGTCTTCTGAAAGAATGTCAATGAAATGATGGCAGTTAAAAGCACACGTTGAGATAAATTTGTTTGTGCCAGATTTCTCTTCCATTTGTTTTAATAAAAGATGTTGGAAGTAAATTCATGGGTCGTTGCAAATACTTTGCTTTAAGAAGGCCATGTTGTCACACAGTGGAGGGGAAAAATCCTGAATAGAAAAAAAATGCATCAATATGCATTGAGAATGGTTTTGGAATCAAATCAGAGTTCTGAATCATAATTGAATCATGAGGTGCCTAAAGATTCCCACACGTAGTTCGGACCTCAGCTGGGGAGGAAGACCGACTTATCGGATCTCTTGCAGTTGTCATTGGTGACGCCTGTTCTACGGTAACTTACTGGGCATCAACTGTGATTGGACATCAACTGGGACTAAGCAGCATTACTGTCGTGTGAATTTTTGCTCACACGCACGGGCTTTGGCCACTGCAAAACCTGTCTTGGAAAAGATATGCTACAGATTGGTCCAAGTTAGGGCTGTGCGATATGACCAGAATTTCATATCCCAATATAAGTAATGTTATAACTTGAGTACATGTCCCGATATACTGCATTTTCTGTAAATTCTACAGTTTTGATATAATAACCACATAGGAAGGACCATTTCCTTATTCCATCCATCCATCTTCTGCCGCTTAATCCTTTCGGGTCGCGGGGGGGCTGGAGCCTATCCCAGCATCTTTGGGCGAGAGGCAGGGTACACCCTGGACAGATCGCCAGTCCATCGCAGGGCCAACACAGAGAGACAGACAACCATTCACTCTCACATCCACACCTAAGGACAATTTAGAATCCCCAATTGATGCCAATTAACCTAACCTGCATGTCTTTGGCATGTGGGAGGAAACCGGAGTACCCGGAGTAAACCCATGCAGACACGGGGAGAACATGCAAACTCCACACAGAAGGGTCACCGATGGTCTGGGGGTGGGATCGAACCCATGATGGTCAAGGGTGGAATTGATCCCATGACCTTCTTGCTGTGCTGCCACTGTGCTAACCACTACGCCACCATGCTGCCCTCGGTTAATAATTTCCTTATTAACAATTTAATTTAATTTATGTACTGAAGAAAATCAATTGTACAAATTCAAATTCATGAATTTCATGAATTTCATGAATTCAAATTCATGTACAAATTCATTTGTCATTAATTCCACCTTTTTTTTTTTAAAGATGTAATAATATCCAATTAATATTCCTCTAATTTTCCCTCCTCTCCCATCCTAATGTTGGTTTGGAAAACATTAACTATAAGGAGGTTTCCTTAGACTGCACGCCATCATTTATTCACACATTTCACATGATTGTGTAACTAGTACATTAAATATGTGGCCTACCGTAATTTATTATTACATTATAAATACATTTATACTGTATAAATTTAGAAACTTACCGATGGCTATATGACAACAGTTGAAATGGCTGCTGTTATTCCTTTTCATCCTCACAAGTCTTTATTGCAATCACAGGGATCACCTGATTGTTGGGGTCTTTCTGCAGTTTTTTTTTTTTTTTTTGTTACTTATTTGTACCCGTAGGTAGACTTGTTTTGCAGTCTGGTGACAAGCCACCGGCTGCTGGTCGCTGCGTGTGCGAGCGCCCTAAACCTACATGTTTTTGGTGTGCGGGAGGAAACCGGAGAAATCCCGAAGTAAACCCACACAACACGGGGAGAACATGCAAACTCCACACAGCTCACTGTTGGTCGGGGGCTGGGATCGAACCCACGATCTCATGATCCCCGCGGTCCCCCGGCCGAGGGTAAAACTGTGCTGCCACAGTGCTAAACCACTGCGCCACCGTGCAGCCTATAGTTGTGGGGTATTCCCCTACAGTTTGAAAGAGGTATGATACGACTGTTGTTGGGAAATGGCACTATATAAATAAAGCTGAACTGAATTAATTTTATAGCGTTCCGCAGGTAAAAGCCTGTTTTACCATTTGACTCTGATGTTTAGTTTTAACAGCTGATGATTCTTTTGTGCCTCTAATTTGTAAACGCTCTCTGTAGTCGTTCACATGCATACTTCTTGCAGAGGTCGCCATGGTGGAACATGCTAGGACCCACTTCACCTGGACTGCGCATGCACAGACACCAAAATGACATCAAGATACTGCTGTAAAAAATAAATTTTGCAACACCCCAATATACATACATATGTTAAATTGCACAGCCCTAGATTAATTGATAAAATTCAGATTAAAATTCAAATTGTGTCTGATTCCGATACTTCAGGAGTACTTTTTTTTTGATAAAGAATAATTACAGAGAAAGACCTGCTTCTATCTTGATTGAGCCAGTGTGTAATAATTAGATGTTTTCAAGTTTTTGAGATTATTGGCATTATTGAAAATTATGGGTTTGATTTTCAAATCGATGCATAGCCCTAGTTTTATCATTAAGATGTGGGAAAAAATCAGCTGTTTGCGTGTTATTAGATTTTTTTAAAGAGGGAATTCTTATCAAATTTCCAGCACACATAAATACAGCTGTACATGCCTTTTGAATGAAAAGAGACTTTCTACAACCTCTCTGAGCTAAACATTTCAGCTGTTTTACCTCTATTACAAGTACACTGCCACTTTGCTCTTATTATCCACAAAAGGACTGCATGCAAATCTGTTAAAGAATTTAAGTCTCACAGTGTGTCCTTGTTTCTTGCACTTAGAAAGCTTTGAATTTGTGTTGTTGTTTACAAAACTAAAATCACTGCTGCTGACAGACCACCAAAGGGGGGAAAAGAGCCTATAAAAATCAACCTGTAGGTGTCTGCAAATGTACAGAAGCCATAAAGTGTGTTGTAATCTGTAACTGCCTAATAAAACTTAATCAAGTGTATATAATGTGTGGTTCCATACTTGATAGTAAAATATTGGACTACAACCAGCACTTAATAATGATATCTTTTCAGAGTTCTAACTTAAATTATGGATGCTGTGGTAAGTGGAAAAGGATTCTTAAATGTCATTGTCCTTACACCCATGATGCAGTTGCTGTTTGATAAATCACATACTTGAATTGTGTGGTATGTGTTCAGAATTCAACACTGTTGTTGGATCAGAGCTCTCCTCTCAAGCATGATAATGAGTGGGGCAGCATTCTGGATAAAGAATTGGTTTTCAATATATAGGCTTTCTACTGCGCTGTATTTGAAATGGACACTAGATGATTCAAGCAGCATGAATAAGGTTAGCATACATTGCCTGTTACTTTATAGACAAAGACTTGATTTTATTCAGTATTAAACCTCCAGGCTTTAGGGATTATCGCAGTGTTTCCTTCCAGGGGTGTAAAACAGTTTAGTTTTTCATAATCAAAGTCACTTCTAAGAGCTGAGGCAACTTTCCTAAGGAAACAGCTAAAAAATACAAAAAAACATAAGAAATCATGTAACCTACTGGGTAGAGGCGTCATGGGTGATATAAATATCCTGCACTCCCTCAAGTGAGCGATGCTGTATGTGCTTGTCTAGCATTATTTACAGCACGTGCATCTTGTCAAACACATTTTGGTCTTGGCCGAAGAATGCAAGTACATAACTAATTTGCCAACATATAAAGGTTTACTCAGTTTTATAGTCAAGCATTTTATAAATTACTGGCAAGGTCCAAGTCATTCTCGACTTTCCTGTAAATATAGTTAAGCCAGCTGCTTGCACTTAACAATGACCAAGATTCAGAGAGAATCAGCAGTTTTGTTTGCTGAAATTAATGATAATTTAGTTCTCACTTGTGCAATCTTTGACTATTCATGCTTTGTGTTTTTGTCTATTTGCTATGTTCAAATGACAAAACACCCCAATCGGCTAATGCATTAAAGCTCCAGCTTATAACTTTTAGCTCATTCCTGCAAAGCTGAAAGAAGCTAATGCAGTGGCACGGTATCCATCTGTCCATCTGTTCTTCCACATGGCACAGGAATTGCTGCTACTTCTAGACATTTGTCCTGGTAGTCACCAGACACAATCACAATGATCCTCAAATAAGTCTGCATCCAGGTTGTGCTCAAGGTCAGTGTCAGGGTCAAAGGTCATGAGAGCTGAGCACTGAGGTGATTTCATGAAAATTGCTTCTCCGAGGTAATTGCCCCTGTGGTTACCAAACTCACTCACAATGATCCTCAGGTGGGTCTGCATCCAGGTTGTGTTCAAGGTCAAAGGTCAGGAGAGCTGGGCACTTATATGATTTCAGAAAAATCTTTACCCCTAGACAGTTGCCCTAATTCTCAACAAATTCATGCACAGTGAAAATCAGGTCGGTCTGCACCAACATTGTGCTAAAGGTCACGGTCAACATCTCAGCGCTTACATGATTTTATGAAAATTGTTACTTCTCCTAGGCAGTTGCCCTAATTCTCAAGAAACGCACTCACACTGATTCTCAGGTTTGTCTTCATCTAGGTTGAGGCCAAGGTCATTGTGAAATGAACATTGGATCTCGGCCAGGGGTCCGTATTTGTTTTTTTTTTTGTTTTTTTTTTGTTTTTTGTGGGCTGAAGTCTGGAACAGTGCTAACATGGTGCATAGTCAGATATTTCATTTTGATGTTGGGTGTGACAATAAACTGAACGTTTTCTCCAGAGTAAATATTGAGGGGACATTCTAAGTATTATTGTAGTCAGTCACAAATTTATGAGAAATAATGTACAAATGTACACTTATGAGGGGAAAAAGTTGCAAATTTACAAGAAACATTTGCAGATTTACAGAAAGTCTAGCTTACCAGAAAAAGAGGCACATTA
This sequence comes from Pholidichthys leucotaenia, assembly GCA_020510985.1. Taxonomy (NCBI): domain Eukaryota; kingdom Metazoa; phylum Chordata; class Actinopteri; order Cichliformes; family Pholidichthyidae; genus Pholidichthys; species Pholidichthys leucotaenia. Next base: position 45,667,397 of record CM035843.1, read on the forward strand.
ATGAGGAAATAAATATGTAAATTTGCAAGAAAAAAAAAACTCAAAAGGATTAGAAAAAGGCTACAAATTTAGCACCGCGGCAGCACAGCAACTCACCCTTGGCTGGGGGATCCTGGGTTCGATCCCAGCCCCCGACCAACAGTGATCTGTGTGGAGTTTGCATGTTCTCCACATGTCTGCGTGTGTTTACTCCGGGATTTCTCCGGTTTCCTGCCATATGCCAAAAACATGTAAGTTAGGTTAATTGGCATCAACTGGGGATTCTAAATTGTCCTTAGGTATGACTGTGAGAGTGAATGCTTGTCTGTCTCTCTGTGTTGGCCCTGCGATGGACTGGCGATCTGTCCAGGGTGTACCCTGCCTCTCGCCCAAAGATGCTGGGATAGGCTCCAGCCCCCCCCACCCCCATCCCCCACCCCTGCGACCCGAAAAGGATTAAGTGGAAGAAGATGGATGGATGGAAGATGCAAAACAGCAGATTTATGAAGAAAAACTGGCAAATTTACCAAAAAGTGGCAAGTTTATAAGAAAAAAGTTGCCAATTTAAGATGCAAAATGTCATTTTACAAGGTGAAAGTTTTACATTTACAAATAAATGTAATAAATTATTGTGAAAAGTTACAAATTTATGAGAAAAGCTGCAAATTTTAAAGGAAAAAAAAATGGTCTCCCCTGGATCCCCTTGATTTAGGTCTATGTCACCAGGCTATCCTGCTGTGGGAGTAGCTGGTTGAATGCAGCAACTTTCAGCAGCAGTCAGCAAAACATTAGTGCACGTAATTCCACGGGTGATGGGTATGTTGCAATAGTGATGAGTGCACCCAGACACACGGGCAACGAGCACACTTTTCGACCTTCAGTGGCAGCAAGGCCAAGTTGGTAGCAGCGGTCAGGGAGCTGTCTTTGGAACGGAGTGATTGCGAGCACAGATGTCGCTCAACGCGCGTACACAACATTGATTCAGTCACACGCAAGCAGCGCAGCAAAGTTGGTAAGCACAGAGAAGGTCATATATTAAATAAAGGTGAAATAAAATAAACAAGTAATGTAATCCAGTCAAAAATACACAGAATTTCTAACATATGACATGTATCAGACTCCTAATAAAATTCAGAACCAACCCTACTGCTGTCTGATGGTGGCTCTCTAGCTTTCATTTTGCATCATTTCGCTGGTCCGTGGTGGTGCGGTGTACTGTGGCGTGGAGCGGGCGGGGACCCTGATTATCAAAGGTGGAATGCAGGCACCCTGACCAGGTTGCCAGTGGTGGTCGCAACCCCCCCCCCCCCCTTTTCTGGGTGGGGAGCACGATGTGGTTTGTTGTGCTTGCCTGCCTCTACTGTGCATTTTGCCCTAGTTTGGCGGTGTGGCTGCCACAGATAGAGCCTCATCAAAGACTTCACTCCATCCAGGGCTGTCACTACACCATAAACTGTCTGGCTGGTGGCCATTAACAACATTTGAGTTCTTTTCTATTTTCGTTCCGTCAAAATGAAACAGGTGGGGTTTTTTTGTTTGTTTTTTCAGATTTTATCAAAAGGCTTCAAGATCCGGATGGAAGACCCTTGCGGTCTGAATTTGGACCAAGGCGCACCTATCTTGGCATTTATGATCTCATGGAAAGCGTTACTCCTTGTAGGCAATTTTCCCAGTGTTCGGCAAACTCGTGCACAATGATTGTTAAGTGGGTCTGCACCTATGCTGTGGTCAAGGTCAATGGTCAGGAGATCCGAGCACTCTCAGGGTGGTTTCATCAGGCCAGAATAATCTATTCCATCATTGACAGTCTGGTTTTTATTAAGCTGCAAAATATTCCATCAGTTGATTGATTGTTTAAAATATTAGTAACGTGTTGCTTACATCTCAGAATATGAAGTACTTCATCTTGTGTTTCCACATCAAAGCCCAAGGGTAAAACACGTGTACATTAAAAGAGTGCATCTGTGTCATCGAGGTTTAAAGGAGCTGTTGTTGTTGTTCTACTGTAGAACATTCAGACATCACCTGTAATTATAATTATTGTTTAGAAACAACAGTTGTGACATTGGGCTAAAGATGCAAAAGTATTGTATTATATGATATATTTGTGTAGTTTAGACTGATTATGCCCTCTTGATTTTTGTATTCTGTGGTGCAGACGGCCCATTTAACATAACGTGGGAATTATTTATTTATTTATTCTATTAAGCATAGATGCATTCATATACAGTTGCTATTTGGTCTTTACAAATTTATTGTTGCATAGATGTTTTTGTGTTTTTTTTTATTCATTGAAAAAAAATAAATGTTTTGTAAAAAATTAATCAGGTGTTTATACAGCAAAAATTAAACTAGATTGACAGAAGGGCTTTTTCTGCCCTTTTCAAAGCAGAGAACTCCAAGTGTTGTGAAATGTAAACGGCTAAACAAGGTTTATTTTCCCAGATATGTAATATCTATAAATTAAGGATATTATATATTTTCAACACAGCCTTTACAATTTTCTGTTTTTTACCAAATTGGGAAATTGTCTGTCCTTCTGACTGTATAAAAAGCTATCATAACTTTGCATGTGCTTTAAAGGCTAATACTCCGTATATTTTCATTTGCATGCAAATGATGTGTGTGTCTGGCTGCTTGATTTTGACTTGACTGGGGCCTGGCAGCACATTTTACCTTTGGACTTGCTTGTATTTAATCAGATTTACTGTCACAATTATTAATAGCTGGAGAAGAAAGAGGGTAAAGGAGAGAATGAAGGAGAGCAGGAAAGGTGCTGACAGAGAACTGTATAATAAGCTTTTGTACATTGGACACACTTGCTCTCCTTCTCTCATTTTTTCTGTGCCTATCTGAAGACCATGTGCTTGGTCTATGATAATGTTTTGACATCCATATTTGGGTTCCATCCTGCATAAATGGATTATGTATAGACACCTGTTTTTTTTTGTTTTTTTTTTTGCACAACTTATCATATTTGTCTTCATTGTTTTTTGGTTTAGTGTGTAATAATGGGGTGTGTGCATAAACAGAAAATGGACTGCAGGTTTCCTCTGCCTTGTTGGTGGCACACCAACCTTGAAATTGCAATCCAAAGTAATATTAGGGCTTTAGAATGAAGACCACAGACGGCTCGAGCTGTGTAGGAGAAAGCCTGTGTCCACTCATTGATATTCAGAGGCTCTATGAGCGAGAGCTGTAAACAACCAGAAAGCCCTGGAATTGGCACTCGAGGCATGTTGTAGAAGACACACACATATGCGCACACACACACACACACACACACGGTTTCTGCTGTCAGAATAGCTGGATATTCACATGCATTCACTCTTTCAGAATCCACACACACCCAAGCCACAGCCTCTCTCGCTCTCTCTCTAGATCTCTTGCCTTCTCTCTTTGCCCTCTGCGAGTCTGCACCGCATCAGCAACAGCTGGAGAGTGCAGCATTTCATAGCGAGTCAAGGAGGGCAGGGCTGGCAGCGTGGCCCTGTGTGGGTCATCCAGTGGAGAGAGGGAATCTGGGCACTAATGTTAAGCATTTGTCTCTTTCTCTCCCTCTCCCCTCTAGATCTGCAAGCAGAGAAACAGCCAAGCTCCTCCTCCCCTGCCACTCAGGAACTGATGACAAGGCTGGGCTTCTTACTGGGAGAAGGGATCCCGGGTACGGCACGCATACCTATGGACGAAAAGAATGAAAAGAAGGTATTTCATTTTCTCCCTCCCTCCCCTCCAACTCCCTCCCTCCTCCAGCAGCAGCTGCTGCCATTGCTGCAGCACTCGGAGAGAGACAGAGAGGACTGAGAGACAGTATGAGGGGCGCTTGTAGAAGGTAGTTGTGACAGTATATCAGTGGAATGGATTTTTTTGTTGCAGCTTTTTTATCCTTTGTGCATCATGGACAGGGCTTTAAAAAGCCCCTCTGGAACTTATTTTTGGGGGAATGACAAGCACAGTGGTAACTGTCAGACTGGTTTACTTGAGCTGTTAGATACCTTCTGGAAAAAAAAGTGGATCTGTGTTTACAATTGACTGCATGAGGTTTTATTCCTGTGCATGCTCTCCAGTGTGGTGTTTTAGCCTCGCCGTAACTTGAGTGCTGTTCCAGGGACTTTTGAGTATGTAACAAGAGTGTCTGACTCCAGGTCCAGAAATAGAGTTATGTTAGGTCTTAGCCTCAGTTTGTTTGGCTTGACTAATTAAGCTCGGACTGTGTTAAGAGCAGAGCCCAAAACGTTACGCTTTCATCTTCCATCTTGCGCACATTTTGACACTTATCTAGCGATTCTAAGAATGTTAAAGAGTCTTGGAAAGTATTTTATGAATCATGTTCATTAGTTAAATGTCAGAAGAGGAGTGGGGTAGTAACTGGAGTGTGATGGTTTTGTTTGTGTAAAGTCTGTTGTCTGGACTCACAGTATTGTCATCTGCCTGCAATTTTCTTTACTCCATACTGCTGTTTTACAACATGTCTTTAAAGCTGTTTGTTTTTCATTTTGCCTCAAACTAAATGCCAGTCAGGTGTTTGGCTCTTGCTGTTTTAGTTGGGTGGCATCAGCTCCAAGAAAGGGTCTCAAGACTGGCAGTTTCCAAGCAAAACTGCTGTCGTTAAATATGGGTAGGCTAAATGTTGTTATCTCATGTTTTGCGGTGGTTGCCTTTCACTAGCCTTCTCATTCTGTCTAAAGTATGCCATTGTATAGTCAATTAACCTCAGTGTGAGAGGTTCATGGCACTGTTTTTAAATGACCGTGGATGAGTCATACTCTTTTCTGAAGTCATTCACATTTAACAGTATAGCTCCATTGCAGTTCCCTTTCCAAAATGTTATCTTGAGATGTCTCTGTAGTGTTTCAAATAATAAGACTATAGAAGATACCGTTACAAAAAAGACTGACTATGTTGGAGTTGATATGTATATGCTGTTAAATATTAAACTGTGTTGTTCCAGTAGTACAGCAACATGTAAAACAACTACCGCGCTTGGGAAAACCAGTGTGATTGGCTGCCCCGTCTTAAACACAAAATTTGATCAGCAGGTGGGTGGGGCTGCTTTGCTCAGAAACAGAGTAATGTGCCTAAGATGACTCCAGTATACTAAAAAAGATGGCTTTCTCACTGATTTAGCTGGAGCCAAGGGAAGAGGAAAAAAAACAGGGTTTGTGTCCTGAGCTTTTGGCTTTTTGGTATTTCTTGTTCAGTGCTCACACTTTGCTCATTATTTGACACTTTAGGAGTTTTTGATGTGAACAGCCAACACGCTCTCTGTTACAACAGAACATAAAGAAGAGCATCATTTAAAGTTAAATCTGATTCTCTCTCTCTCTCTCTAGTTATAGTAAAATGTGCTTTTATGCGGTATATTCTACAACAGTCAGGATGTGGAATTTGGATATCTTAACTATACATTAGGCTGCTGTTACTCCGACTCAACCAAATTCTCAAATGATGCATGATTTATGAAGAGTTAGGGTTATATTCGGGACATCCTTGTATTGGATTATGTTCTAGGTTAGATTAAATAAGCTTAACATAAAAAACAGGGAAAGAGTTGTTTCAAAAGCTGGTTCATACTAGACCCTTATTTTTTATAGTGGAGAAGTGTTTACCTTCTTAAGCTGCAGTGTATTGTGCTTGGAATTAAGGAAAGTTACAGTTAAGGGAAGATGGAGAAACAGGACAAACAGGCTTTAATTTGGATTTGTACGGTTGTCATTTATCCCAAACAAAGATTCAGCTGCTGTATGCTTGTCAGACAGGCTTGATGACACCAGAGAGGTGTCTATTGTGACTAAACAAAGTGGATACTTTTTTCTCTTGTGAAGTTCTCTTTGGGTCTATTTTGGGTTCTCGAGTCCTGTGTGTGTAATTTTGAAGCCTTGCCCCATTTATAGCACTTATGCCCTTCGGCTTGTGTGTCATGCTCTCGTATAAAGCACTTGTTTATTTGTAAAGGGATTTTTTGCATTGCTTTCACATGATCCAGATCAAATAGACAGCTAAGCTAGATCATTTTTAATAGTTTTCTCAATTCTAAATTAGGTTCACAAAATATTTTTGTTGCCAATGCTCATGCTACAAAAAAATGTGAACTTGTTGGCAGATGATGGTTTATACTAAGCTGGCTACATACCTCATTGACATTAAATTTGTTTAGTTGAGAGCATTCCTTGAGGCACCTTAACCCTTTCCCTCCCTTCTCCACAGTGCTCTCAAACTAACCAGGGTATCAGCCCCTGCTCCACACTGACCAGCAGCACGGCATCTCCCAGCACCGACAGCCCATGCTCCACCCTCAACAGCACCGCGAGCCGTCCCCCGCTCAGCCGCTCCAGCCCCTGTGGGACCATCACCAGCCCTAGTTCCACACTTGAGAGCAAGGACAGTGGCATCATAGGTGAGAAATGGATACTTCCTGACACCTAGCTCCTTCCCTAATGGCAGTTATCATTTATAAATGTTTAAATCCTTTGGCCCACTGTTAAATTTACCTATAACAAGCATCCTAAAGTGAGCTACACTGCATTATAAAATTTACACTTGAGACAATTGTCTTGAAGCCCTTCAGGCATGAACTGCCCCCCTAGCATTGGAAAGTATTCTCTCATGATGCCAGTTACACATTTAGAAGTTTGCTTCATTCGATTAGCATGGCTCTGTATGTGAATTGATCACCACCCCCTCCCTGAGCTGCTTAACTTACATCTGCAAACATCACTCACTCAAAGGTTATTTTGCAGGAAAACACAAACAGTCAGAAGATTCCTTCTCATTTATTTTAACAATATAAAGCCTTTCAAATAATGAATTTAAACTGAAATTGCTGTAGTTTTAAAGCAACACTGTGACATTTTCACCTTAAAATAGTGTTTCCGAAATTATTTTGATGGTACATCAAATTAGCCTACAACTGGCATGTTGTACAGCCAAGTCCCAATTGCCAATCAGAGGGCAGGGCTTTAGTTTAAGACTTTAGTTGCTGATTTAACACCGAACCGTATTGGTATTAATATAATTAACAGGAAAGTTGAATAGGGCTGTTGCTATGTGGGCCCACTCAGGCTATGGTAGTAGTGACCTTCACTCTGCAAAAATTGACGTACCGTCAAAATGATTTTGAGAAACATTATTTTGAGGTGAAAGTCATGTATAGTATTGCTTTAAAGCTGTCAAAGGCTTACCAGGGGCTATTGCACATCATAGTTTGGCTCTGTTGACCTTTTGAGCCGTATTGTTAAAGAGACAGAGTCTAACAATTATTGTTATTGTAGTTTTTCTTGAGAACTGTTAACTTGTGCATTTCGTAATTTAGACAGGATAAAGAACACCTGCATGCATGTCAAATATTTATCATTTTCTCATAGTGGCTGAATAGCATCTTTGTCACATTTTGTCGTCTTCTGTCAGTTTTTTTTATTATAGTTTGTATAAAGCTGTTTTAGTGTGACAGAACATTGAGGTGACAGTTTCACAGTTTGACGCTGTTCTATATCTTTAGTAATGGCCCTGCAAGACGTCTGGGGATTTACACAAGATGACAGGACAGTGGCGTAGCTTATTGATGCATTAATTCTTCTGCTGTTTCTACTCGCCAAGCCTTCTTTATCTATTTCAGTGATCTGAAATGCTGAATCTGAGGTGAGGCTAAATGGGATATTGCAATTGCACAAGTTTTTTTTTTTTTTTTTAAGTGATAGATTATAGGGGGGAGCCAGTTGCTGGGAGTACTAAGGTTTAAACATTTCTCTTTGTGTGAATTAACAAGGATATTACATTTTCTGCTTTTTTATGTGAGTGAGTGACTTGATAGTTCCGCAGTAGATTATAACGCTTCCCAAAACAAGATCTAACACAACAATTTGGATTCCTAATACTAGACAGTTGATATAACTGATTATCATGAGTATATATATATATATATACTATATATATATATATATATATATATAGTAATATGTACATATGTATATTAGCTGCTCTTGCTTTTTTTTCTTGCCTTCTGATTGTTGCTCTGAGTGTTGCTATCCCTGTGCTGTTGCAATCCTGGAATTTCCCCGTTGTGGGACTAATAAATATAGGCTTATCTTATCTTAAATTTATGCATTCGCCTTGGTGTTGAACTTTAGGTTAAAGTTTCCAAAGATGATTTATGAACAAGAATGACAGTAGATATTGATACCACACTTGGGGCAGAAATGTAACAGGCTGAGTTCTACACGTGCATTAATTTTGAGGTCAGTAGGTCCAAGGTCAGAGCCACATAATTGATGTGAATTCTGTACTTAATGTTTACTTTTATTCTTTACATAATTCTTGTTCATTTCCTTTAGTCTCTTGTTTATGTGTATTGTGTTTTTGGCATGTTGGTATCACATTTTGATCAGTTGATCTGATTTCTCATTTTGTTTGTCACACTTAAATGCTTCAGATCATCAAACAAATTTAAGTATTAGACAAAGATAACACAAGTAAACACAAAAGGTAGTTTTTAAATGAAGTTGTTTTATTATTAAGGAGAAAAAAATATCCAAACCTACATGGCCCTATGTGAAAAAGTGATTGCCCCCGAAACCTAATAACTGGTTGGGCCACCCTTAGCAGCAACAACTGCAGTCAACCATTTGTGCTAACTGGCAATGAGTCTTTTACAGCGCTATGGAGGAATTTTGGCCCACTCGTATTTGCAGAATTGTTGTAATTCAGCCACATTAGAGGGTTTTCAAGCATGAACTGCCTTTTTAAGATCATGCCACAGCATCTCAATCGGATTCAGGTGAGGACTTTGACTAGGCCACTCCAGAGTCTTCATTTTGTTTTTCTTAAACCATTCAGGGGTGGACTTGCTGGTGTATTTTGGATCATTGTCCTGCTGCAGAACCCAAGTGCGCTTCAGCTTGAGGCCACGAACAGCTATCCAGACATTCTCCTTCAGGATTTTTTGGGAGACAGCAGAATTCATGGTTCCATTTACCACAGCAAGTTTTCCAGGTCCTGAAGCAGCAAAACAGCCCCAGACCATCACACTGCCACCACCATATTTTACTGTTGATATGATGTTCCTTTTCTGAAATGCTGTGTTACTCTTATGCCTGATGTAATGGGACACACGCCTTCCAAAAAGTTGAACTTTTGTCTCGTCAGTCCACAGAGTATTTTCCCAATAGTCTTGGGAGTCATCAAGATGTTTTCTGGCAAAACTAAGATGAGCCTTTATGTTCTTTGTGCTCAGCAGTGGTTTTCGTCTTGGAACTCTGCCATGCATTCCATTTTTGTCCAGTCTCTTTCTTATGGTGGAGTCATGAACACTGACCTTAACTGAGGCAAGCGAGGCCTGCAGTTCTTTGGATGTTGTTGTGGGGTCTTTTGTGACCTCTTGGATGAGTCGTCGCTACGCTCTTGGGGTAATTTTGGTCGGCCGGCCACTCCTGGGAAGGTTCACCACTGTTACATGTTTTCGCCATTTGTGGATAATGGCTCTCACTGTGGGTAGCTGGAGTCGCAAAGCTTTAGAAATGGCTTGATAACCTTTTCCAGACTGATAGATCTCAATTACTTTGTTTCTTACTTGTTCCTGAATTTCTTTGGATCGCAGCATGATGTCTCGCTTTTGAGGATCTTTTGGTGTACTTCACTTCGTCAGGCAGGTCCTATTTAAGTGATTTCTTGATTGAGAACAGGTGTGGCAGTAATTAGGCCTGGGTGTGGCTAGAGAAATTGAACTCAGCTTTCCAAAAATATGATAAACTACAGTTAATTTATGTTTTAACAGGGGCAGGGGGCAGTCACTTTTTCACACAGGGCCATGCAGATTTGGATTTGTTTTTACCCTTAATAATAAACACCTTCATTTAAAAACTGCATTTTGTGTTTACTTGTTATCTTTGTCTAATATTTAAATTTGTTTGATGATCTGAAACATTTAAGTGTGACAAACATACCAAAAAAAAAGGGAAATCAGGAAGGGGGCAAACACATTTCACACTAGTGTAAGTAGTCTTGATATGTGTATCTGTACATAAATGTGCCTTGCACATTACTGTACAACCCTTAATTTGATTCCCGCTTATGGTTGAGGGCTGTCCCAGATGAGCCTTGTTATGCTTTACTAACATCCATGGTTTCTTTTGCTCCTAAAAAGTACAACACATCTATCAATAATGAAGACAGGAATTTTTTCAAAAGCATTCTTACACGTCCTTTTGTCCAAATAAAAACAAGCTGTTTTTAGTGGTTGAAGTTTCGCTATAGTAATTTTTATGCACTGTTTACTGTGAGTACGTCCTTTTTGCAGATGATATGATGATGATGATGAAATACTTTATTTCGACCGAAAAACAAATCCAAGACAAATGACAAGTGCAGTAAAAGTGACAGTGTACAGTGCTTGAAAAGGAGAAGGAAGAAGTTAGTACTTACTTACTCAAACTCCGATTTTTCCTAAATACAACCCATGTGAAATATATACATATTCCCTCTATTAAGAACTCCAAGTAGACATTAACTATATTTTTACCTCCGCCAAGGAGGTTATGTTTTCATCAGCGTTGGTTTGTCTGTCTGTCTGTTTGTTTGTCTGTCTGTTTGTTAGCAAGATAACTGAAAAAGTTATGGACGGATTTTCATGAAATTTTCACAGATTGTCAGAAATGGGGTATCCTACAGATGATTAGATTTTGGTGGTGATCCGGATCACCGTCCACAAGAATACCGCCATTATGCAAAATGCCATTTTCGTGAATAACTACTAAACCACTAATCCTATCATTGTCAATCCAATTGCTTGTCATATGTTTTCATGGTCAAGGAATCTGAAAACGTACACACAAACACTGTATGGGGGAACTGTGGCGCTAAACCGCTATTACGGAAAATGCCATTTTTGTCAATAACTACTGAACCACAATTCCTAGTCATATGTTTTCATGGTCAAGGAATCTGAAAACGTACACACAAACACTGTATGGGGGGAACTGTGGCGCTAAACCGCCATTACGGAAAATGCCATTTTCATCAATAACTACTGAACCACTAATCCTATCATTGTGAATCCAATTGCTAGTCATATGTTTTCATGGTCAGGGAATCTGAAAACGTACACACAAACACTGTATGGGGGGAACTGTGGCACTTGGCGGAGGTCTGCGCTCTCCAATTGCTTTTCTAGTTATACATGTCAACATTTACGCCCATCCATCCTTACATACAGTCCACACTACCGTTCAAAAGTTTGGGGTCACTTAGAAATTTCCTTATTTTTGAAAGAAAAGCACTTTTTTTTCAATGAAGATAACTTTAAACTAATCAGAAATACACTCTATACATTGCTAATGTGGTAAATGACTATTCTAGCTGCAAATGTCTGGTTTTTGGTGCAATATCTACATAGGTGTATAGAGGCCCATTTCCAGCAACTATCACGCCAGTGTTCTAATGGTACAATGTGTTTGCTCATTGCGTCAGAAGGCTAATGGATGATTAGAAAACTCTTGTGCAATCATGTTAGGTCTGCAATGCTGTAATTGCTGCAAATGGAGGATTCTTTGACGAAAGCAAAGTTTGAAGGAAAAAATGATTATTTCAAATACAAATCATTATTTCTAACCTTGTCAATGTCTTGACTATATTTTCTATTCATTTTACAACTCATGGTGGTAAATAAGTGTGACTTTTCATGGAAAACACAAAATAATTGTCTGGGTGACCCCAAACTTTTGAACGGTAGTGTACATACATATATTCCCAGCCCCAAACAACATACAGCCGGGGACAAAAATGTTAGTACCCCTCTGTTAATGAAAGAAAAACCCACAATGGTCACAGAAATAACTTGAATCTGACAAAAGTGGTAATAAATAAAAATTCTATGAAAATTAACCAGTGAAAATCAGACAATGCTTTTGAATTGTGGTTCAACAGAATTACTTTAAAAAACAAATTCATGAAACAGGCCTGGACAAAAATGATGGTACCCCTAGAAAAGATTGAAAATAATGTGACCATAGGGACATGTTCAACCAAGATGTGTCCTCTAATTAACATCACAGGTGTCTACAAACTTGTAATCAGTCAGTCGGCCTATTTAAAGGGTGACAAGTAGTCACTGTGCTGTTTGGTGACATGGTGTGTACCACACTAAACATGGACCAGAGGAAGCAAAGGAGCGAGTTGTCTCAGGAGATTAGAAAGAAAATTATAGACAAGCATGTTAAAGGTAAAGGCTATAAGACCATCTCCAAGCAGCTTGATGCTCCTGTGACTACAGTTGCACATATTATTCAGAAATTTAAGATCCACGGGACTGTAGCCAACCTCCCTGGACGTGGCCGCAGGAGGAAACTTGATGAAAATGGAAGAGACAGATAATATGAATGGCAACAAAAGAGCCCAGAACAACCTCTAAACATATTCATGGTGAACTCCAAGGTCAAGGTACATCAGTGTCAGATGGCACCATCCGTCGTTGTTTGAGCCAAAGTGGACTTCATGGGAGACGACCAAGGAGGACACCACTGTTGAAAACAAATGATAAAAAAGCCAGACTGGAATTTGCCAAACTGCATGTTGACAAGCCACAAAGCTTCTGGGAGAATGTCCTATGGACAGATGAGACAAAACTGGAGCTTTTTGGCAAGGCACTTCAGCTCTGTGTTCACAGACACAAAAATGAAGCATACCAAGAAAAGAACACTGTCCCTACTGTGAAAGATGGAGGAGGTTCTGTTATGTTCTGGGGCTGCTTTGCTGCATTTGGCACAGGATGTCTTGAATCTGTGCAGGGTACAATGAAATCTCAAGACTATCAAGGTATTCTAGAGAGAAATGTGCTGCCCAGTGTCAGACAGCTTGGTCTCAGTCGCAGGTCATGGGTCTTGCAACAGCATAATGACCCAAAACACACAGCTAAAAACACCCAAGAATGGCTGAGCGAAACATTGGGCTATTCTAAAATGGCCTTCCATGAGCCCTGATCTAAATCCTATTGAACATCTGTGGAAGGAGCTGAAACATGCCGTCTGGAGAAGACACCCTTCAAACCTGAGACAACTGGAGCAGTTTGCTCATGAGGAGTGGGCCAAAATACCTGCTGAGAGGTGCAGAAGTCTCATTGACAGTTACAGAAATCATTTGATTGCAGTGATTGCCTCAAAAGGTTGTGCAACAAAATGTTAAGTTAAGGGTACCATCATTTTTGTCTAAGCCTGTTTCATGAGTTTGTTTTTTAAAATAATTCTATCGAACCCCAATTCAAAAGCATTGTCTGATTTTCATTGGTTAATTTTCATAGAATTTTTATTTATTACCACTTTTGTCAGATTCAAGTTATTTCTATGACCATTGTGGGCTTTTCTTTCATTAACAGAGGGGTACCAACAATTTTGTCCACGTTTGTAGATTTACACAGTAAATGCAGGATTCTTTGTATGATACATTTTCTTAGTTGTTTACCTTTTTTTAGTGTCCAGCCAAGTGACAAATGGATTCCAAAATTCAGGCATATCGGCATCTACGTTTATCTGAAAGAAAATTGTTAAAAAAGACATTTTGTCACAGATGCAAACCATATACAGTGGGGCAAAAAAGTATTTAGTCAGCCACCAATTGTGCAAGTTCTCCCGCTTAAAAGATGAGAGAGGTCTCCAATTTTCATCATAGGTATACCTCAACTATGAGAGACAAAATGAGAAAAAAAAAATCCAGAAAATCACATTGAAGGATTTTTAATGAATTAATTGGTAAATTCCTCGTTAAAATAAGTATTTGGTCAATAACAAAAGTTCATCTCAATACTTTATGTACCCTTCGTTGGCAATGACAGAGGTCAAACGTTTTCCGTAAGTCTTCACAAGGTTTTCACACACTGTTGCTGGTATTTTGGCCCATTCCTCCATGCAGATCTCCTCAAGGGCCGTGATGTTTTGGAGCTGTCACTGGGGAACACGGACTTTCAACTCCCTCCAAAGATTTTCTATGGGGTTGAGATCTGGAGACTGGCTAGGCCACTCCAGGACCTTGAAATGCTTCTTACGAAGACACTCCTTCATTGCCCGGGCGGTGTGTTTGGGATCACTGTCATGCTGAAAGATCCAGCCACGTTTCATCTTCAATGCCCTTGCTGATGGAAGGAGGTTTTCACTCAAACTCTCACGATACATGGCCCCATTCATTCTTTCCTTTACACGGATCAGTCATCCTGGTCCCTTTGCAGAAAAACAGCCCCAAAGCATGATGTTTTCACCCCCATGCTTCACAGTAGGTATGGTGTTCTTTCTCCTCCAAACACGACAAGTTGAGTTTTTACCAAAAAGTTCTATTTTGGTTTCTTCTGACCATATGACATTCTCCCAATCCTCTTCGGGATCATCCAAATGCTCTCTAGCAAACTTCAGACGGGCCTGGACATGTACTGGCTTAAGCAGGGGGACACGTCTGGCACTGCAGGATTTGAGTCCCTGGAGGCGTAGTGTGTTACTGATGTAGCATTTGTTACTTTGGTCCCAGCTCTCTGCAGGTCATTCACTAGGTCCCCCCCGTGTGGTTCTGGGATTTTTGCTCACCGTTCTCGTGATCATTTTGACCCCATGAGGTGAGATCTTGCCTGGAGCCCCAGATGGAGGGAGATTATCAGTGGTCTTGTATGTCTTCCATTTTCTAATAATTGCTCCCACAGTTGATTTCTTCACACCAAGCTGCTTACCTATTGCAGATTCAGTCTTCCCAGCCTGGTGCAGGTCTACAATTTTGTTTCCGGTGTCCTTTGACAGCTCTTTGGTCTTGGCCATAGTGGAGTTTGGAGTCTGACTGTTTGAGGTTGTGGACAGGTGTCTTTTATACTGATAACGAGTTCAAACAGGTGCCATTAATACAGGTAACGAGTGGAGGACAGAGGAGCCTCTTGAAGAAGAAGTTACAGGTCTGTGAGAGCCAGAAATCTTGCTTGTTTGTAGGTGACCAAATACTTATTTTACCGAGGAATTTACCAATTAATTCATTAAAAATCCTTCAATGTGATTTTCTGGATTTTTTTTTCCCTCATTTTGTCTCTCATAGTTGAGGTATACCTATGATGAAAATTGGGAGACCTCTCTCATCTTTTAAGTGGGAGAACTTGCACAATTGGTGGCTGACTAAATACTTTTTTGCCCCACTGTATCTATCCTAATATGATTGATTGAGTCTAAGTCGCAACTGCCGGACTTTATTTTGAGAGACGTTCATGGACACAGCGGTGAAAAGAGAGACGGGAGAAGGAAGTGCGGAAAGCATGCCTGAGGTAACATTTCTCTTCCTTCTATGATTTTTGGGAACGTACGACTTCTGAGGAACAAAATGGATGAAATTCAAGGGAATGTACGCTACCAGAAGGACTTTAAGAACTGCTGTGTCATGGCTTATACGAGTCTTGGCTTACTGCGCATGACCGGGACGCGGACCTGTGGATTGATGGCTTTGGAGCCCCACTCCACTCTGATCGACAGGAAGAGGTAACGGGGAAGCGTCAGGGGGGCGGCGTATGTTTATATATTAATAAGCAGTACTGCACATCTGTCACGGTCAGAGAGCGCATCTGTACACCCGATGTGGAGCTTCTGTCTGTGTCACTACGCCCCTTGTATTTGCCTCGCGAGTTCCCCCAACTTTTTATCACGACTGTGTACATACACCCGAGGGCAGACGCTGACTCCGCCTCCAGCACCGTCTTTGATGTGGTGCAGCGGCTGCAGTCAATTTCTCCAGAGGCGCCAAACTTTATTCTTGGGGATTTTAACCATGTTTCTTTAAAGAAGACACTTAAAAAACTTTTTTATCAGTATGTCTCCTGTCCAACCAGGCGAAAAAAGACATTGGACATGTGCTATGGATCCATAGAGAGGGCCTATAAATCACTCCCCCTTCCTCCTTTAGGATCCTCAGATCACAACTGTGTACATTTGCTGCCCACGTATAAAACTGCTCTCAGAAGAGTCAAGGTGGAGACCAGAGACATAGACGTGTGGACAGAAGATTCAGTGCACAGCCTCCAGGAATGCTTTAACTGTACAGACTGGGAGATGTTCACACTGTCCTGCGGGGATGATTTGGACTCTTTGGTGGACGTCACATGCTCATACATGGCTTTCTGTAAAAATATGATCGTTCCACGTAAACGTGTCAAAATATATCAACAACAAGCCATGGGTTACAAAATCAGTTAAATCCTGCTTACAGAGCAAAGCACTTGCCTTTAAATAGGGGTCTGTTTCTGAGCTACAGGTTGCCACAAAAGAGCTGAAGTCCAAAATTTTAAGAGCAAAACAGAATTATAAATCAGAATTAGAAAGCAAGATGGCAACAAAGAAACTTGGTTCAGCCTGGGCCAGTATGAAAACTATTGCAGGCCTTCAGAGCACAGAACGCAGTAATCGTGTGTTTTTAGATGGTTTTAATTCAGACACAGAGCTGGCTAATGCTCTTAATTGTTTTTATGGTCGTTTTGACTCCTTTGATTTTAGCACTGAAACCCAAGATTTGAAACAGAAACTCAAAGACAATCAGCACTTTAATATTGAGGTGCAGGATATTAAAAGGGAGTTCTGCGCTGTATAAGTGAACAAAAGTCCGGGCCCTGATAATATATGTGGGCGCTTGGTAAAGTCCTGTGCACATGAACTGAGTCCTATATTTCATTACATTTTCAATATGTCCTTACAGACACAACATGTGCCTAAGATCTGGAAAGAAGCCGTGGTTGTTCCCGTTCCAAAATCCAGCTGTCCTAAAACGGTAAACGACTTTAGACCAGTTGCTTTGACTTCAATTTTAATGAAAATTTTTGAAAAACTGGTCAGATGTGAGGTCCTAAAGCAGACTGAGCATGCATTGGATCCTCTGCAGTTTGCCTATAGGCCTCACAGAGGAGTGGAGGACGCCACTGTCACTCTGTTTAACATGCTTTTTAAACATCTGGATTTTAATGGGACACACGCCAGGCTTTTATTTGTGGACTTTTCCTCTGCCTTTAATACAATCCAACCTCATATTTTAGTTGAAAGGCTCCTGCAACAATTTGATTTGAGCAATAATCTGGTGGGTTGGATTCTGGATTTCTTAACCAACCGGACGCAGAGAGTAAGGGTCAATGGTACGTTGTCTGACCAAAAGTGCTCTTCTACTGGCTCTCCTCAGGGGTGTGTGTTGTCACCACTACTCTTCATCCTGTACACAAACATGTGTCGGAGCAGACATGACAACAGACACATTATAAAGTATGCTGATGATTCAGTTATTGTCAGTCTCCTCCAGGATGGTGAGAGTGGCCACGGCCCAGTAGTTGATGATTTTGTTCACTGGTGTGAGGATTCCTACCTGCAGCTGAATACGACAAAAACTAAAGACATGATTATTGACTTTAGGAGGAAAACTCCCAGGCACAAAGTCACCGTACTAAAAGGCCAGACCACCGAATGTGTACAGTCCTACAAATATCTTGGGACGATTATTGATAGTAATTTAAACTTTGAAGAGAACTCTGAAAGGGTGTGCAAAAAGGGTCAGCAACATTTGCATTGCCTGAGAAAACTTGCATGCTTCCAAATTGACCGAACCATAATGACAATGTTTTATCAGGCTTTTATTGAATCTGTTTTATCCTTTTCTTTAGTGTCATGGTTTGGTCAGATAAAACTGGAACAGAGGAAATCCTTGGATCAGGTAGTTAGATGGTCCAGTTGTTTGCTTGGTGAGTCACAGCTGAGCCTGACATCCCTGTACACCAGACAAGTACAGAGGATGGCTACCTCCATTTTAAATGATGACTCCCACCCTTTGCACTGCAACTTTCAGCTTCTTCCCTCAAGACGGAGGTTTGCTGTCCCAAAAAGTAAAACCCAGCGCTACAAAAACAGCTTTGTTCCTGCTGCTGTCAAAGAGTTGAACAAGTTGTAATAATATATTGCACATAATTTAGGTACCTATTTATTAACTCCATTTTATATTTACTTATTTTTGTAGGATGTTATTTGGGTTCTAAATCTTTTATTGGGTTTTAGGCCTTTGAGTTTTTAACCTCTTGGACTAGTTTTTAACTTTTTAATATGACCCTTCTCTCTTACCTCTGGTTTTTCTCTCATCTCTTTGTCTTTATACCCTGATTGATGGAGCCTTGAGTATTTTTATCATGTTTATAGTCAGCTTCATGTGTGCCTGTGTTTGTGTCTATGTTGAATGTAATTGTGGCTTGTAAATATGGATGTCACCAGACTGCAAAACAAATCTACCTACGGGTACAAATAAAGTAGCCTGAACCTGAACCTGAACCTAATAGTGGAAACACCACATTGGAAGAAGAATCATTTGGAAAAGCCAGGTCAGTTCTGGAACAGCATTCTCTCATGGAGATAAATGGGGATGGATGGTGTCCAATGGTACTGGGTCACTGGTTTTAATGATGATGTGATGGAAGGAAGAAGAAGCTGGATGAACAGAGTAACAGTTTCTGCCCAGATTCTGGTAATTACATGAAAATGAGTTTATTTTATGGTTGAGTCAGTCTGTAGATCTCAATCTGTTCTAGGTACAACAATTAAAGGTAAAATTATTTTTTGTTATTTTGTTTTAACCCCTCTGAATTAAAGCCAAAGGTTTGCATTCCAATAGCCAATTTTCATTTTTCAAACATTCCCAGACCTAACTGTATGTCTGCAGCTGACGAAGGTATGCACACTTTAACGTCCAGCCTGAGTAACCACATTCAGCATTATGTTTGGCAACTTTTGTTGGTGGGAAACAGTGACCATGGTAGTGGGGGTGTTTAGACCAGCTGGCCTATGACATCCTGCTCACCCACCCACTTTGATAAAATTGTGCAGGAAGAAAAAGAACAAAGTTGTGGTGCGTCCACAAGCCAGATTCATGCCTATGATTAAGTTTCCCTGTTCTTTGAAGTTTCACTCTGACTCCCATTTCAAAAGAACATTAATTTGGCTTTGTATTGCTTTAAAAGCTCCTTGATGGAATTAGTGAGACTTTGCAATGTCTTAACATTTACAAAACAGCTCCCACAGAGGTTTCTGCATGAGGTACCTTGTAACAAGCTCAAAGTAACTACACACAGCTCTTTATATACAAAGTTTGAATATATAATAAAGTGTACTTTGTCATGGCCTTTGGTTCAACCAATTAAGCAGTCACTTGAATCTCTTTTAACCAATGATGACTTTAAATGCCATGCATAGAGCAGAGCTAGGCAGGACTGCTGTCACGAGGGAGTTCATATTTGCCCAGGGCAAGCCGCACAGGAGTCACAAGGTCCAGGATGTGTTTGCTGTATTAATATTAGTGGTGATGCAACGTGCTGCTGCATTATGAAATCCAGATTAGCAGTTTGTGATGCAAACACAGCCAGCTGGCTAGTCAGTTCTGGTCTTTTGACTGATGATTCTGCATCCAGCTGCATGTCATCATGCAGCTTTGGCCCTTCTCTCAGCTTTTACGGTGGTGGTATTGGCCTAAAGGAGGATTCAAGGATTTGTTGTCATACAAGCAAAGCACCTGTCTGAACATAAAAGTCAATGTTCATGTTTCTTTTATGTTTTACATGTGACAGTGGTAACTCTAGGATTTAATCAAGATTGTCACGATACTAGAATTTCAGACTCGATGCCAATACCCTGGAAATATTAGATATTTGATACCATTTCCAATACCATGGGAGGACAAAAATATAAAGTACAAAAACTAACAAGCATATTTTTTATATACATGCAAGCAATAACATCAATGACAACACTATTTTTAAGTTGACGAACAGTAGTGGTGTATATATGATAAAAAATACTTTAAGATTCTGTTGTTTAGTGCAAAAAGTATAAATGTTTGTGTTGGATTAGTGCAAAAATGGTAACCTTACTGTCAGGTGTAAAAACATACGAGCACAAGGTAATCTCCTTTGAGATTAAAATAGAAAAAATGTTCATAACCCATAGAAAACATTATCTCTGTTGTATGTGTGTCACTTACCTTCCTCACCTGCTTAATTTCAGCTTTTTTTTCTCCACCTCCCCTCAGCTACCATCACTAGTTCTTCAGAGAATGACGATCGCAGTGGCTCCAGTCTGGAGTGGAGTAAAGATGGCAGCCTAAGAGGCAGCGGTCGTCATGGCCTGGCACAGAGCGTGCGTGCTGACACCTGCTCTCCCGTGGCTGAAGAAGACTCGAGCAGTGCTGCGGCAGCACCAGCAGACACCCCGGCCAGGACAGACCAGCAGCAGCCCAGCACATCTGCGGGAACGCCAGGGTCCCCACAGCCTCCAAGTCACTCACCCGAGGGACCCGTTCCGTATACGCCACAGACATCATCGTCCCTCATGATGCCGAGGCCAAACTCTGTAGCCGGTAAGACCTGTTGGTGTTTGTCTATCAGCTTATGATTGTAGGTGACAGACACAGAGGAGTAAATGCATCTAAGAAGTCAGTAGATTAAGTGAACAGGTTGTGCTCCTTGGAGGGAGCAGAAGTTGGGGATTAAGCAGCTGCTGTGTGTTGTGGCTCAGTACCGCTTTGCCTTGTCAGACCTAAGCACAGGCCACTGACTTGCTGATCTGTTCTGCATTCCTGTCCTGGAACCTCCCTGTTGTGGTTCAGCTCACCATATCCACACAGCTGTCACAGTTGTTGATATTCCCCCCTGACCCCCTTTTTCGCTAATGCCCCGACCCCCACTTATTTATTCCATAAGTCTCCCTCATACTGATTCTTGCCTGTGCCGTTCTTGTTTTTGACCTTGATCCTTTTGATATTTGATGGTAATGGGCTTTTCATTTTCTTCACTGTAGTATATCATCACTTGATACGAGATAGCTTGAAGAGAATTTTGTTATCCATCCATCAGGATTCTTCTGATGTGATGTGTGGCTAAAGCTTCAGGACTATTTGAAAAACAAACACGTGATGAGTTTAATTCACACCCAGCAGAACTCTCATCAATATTGTTATTGCTGTCAGGGTTAAATAGACCAGGAGTGTTAAACAGAAGGCCAGAGGATATCCTACCAGAGCACTGTATATATTTTTCCATCCAAACCAGAGGTCTGAATTGTTCAGTCTTTTGTACTAATAACAGCATTACTCATGTCATGATGCACAGAGTAAGGTATTTATACCAAAAATCAGTGTAGGCTGTGTTCTTTGATTTAGTATTTACTTTTATTTGTGACATATTGTGGTATTAGGGAGAGATTCACCTGAAGTCCCATGATACAATATTGTCTTCATACATAGGCCATGATATTATTCCACCAGTGTTTCCACTAGGTTTACAGCCTTGGGGGGAGGGGGGACAGCGTGAAGGTCGACAACGACAAACTCTTAATGGAATCATGATGTTCACGTTTCTTTTATTAACAACCAGTTCTTTTAATAACAGCAGTCAGTACACAGTGGTGTGAAAAAGTGTTTGCCCCCTTCCTGATTTCTCATTTTTTTTGTATATTTGTCACACTTAAATGTTTCAGATCATCAAACAAATTTAAATATTAGACAAAGATAACACAAGTAAACACAAAAGGCAGTTTTTAAATGAAGGTGTTTATTAAGGGTAAAAACAAATCCAAATCCACATGGCCCTGTGTGAAAAAGGGATTGCCCCCCCCCCATTAAAACATAAATTAATTGTGGTTTATCATATCTTTGGAAAACTGAGTTTAATTTCTCTAGCCACATCCAGGCCTGATTACTGCCACACCTGTTCTCAATCAAGAAATCACTTAAATAGGACCTGCCTGACGAAGTGAAGTAGACCAAAAGATCCTCAAGAGCTAGACATCATGCTGCGATCCAAAGAAATTCAGGAACAAATGAGAAACAAAGTAATTGAGATCTGTCAGTCTAGACAAGGTTATCAAGCCATTTCTAAAGCTTTGGGACTCCAGCGAACCACAGTGAGAGTCATTATTCACAAATGGCGAAAACATGTAACAGTGGTGAACCTTCCCAGGAGTGGCCGGCCGACCAAAATTACCCCAAGAGTGCAGCGACGACTCATTCAAGAGGTCACAAAAGACCCCACAACAGCATCCAAAGAACTGCAGACATCACTTGCCTCAGTTAAGGTCAGTGTTCATGACTCCACCATAAGAACGAGACTGGGCAAAAATGTCTTGCATGGCAGAGTTCCAAGACAACAACCAATGCTGAGCAAAAAGAACATAAAGGCCCATCTCAGTTTTGCAAGAAAACATCTTGATGATCCCCAAGACTTTTGGGAAAATACTCTGTGGACTGATGATACAAAAGTTGAACTTTTTGGAAGGTGTGTGTCCTATTACATCCGGCGTAAAAGTAACACAGCATTTCAGAAAAGGAGCATCATACCAACAGTAAAATATGGTGGTGGTAGTGTGATGGTCTGGGGCTGTTTTGCTGCTTCAGGACCTGGACGACTTGCTGTAGTAAATGTAACCACGAATTCTGCTGTCTACCAAAAAATCCTGAAGAAGAATGTCCAGCCATCTGTTTGTGACGTCAGGCTGAAGCGCACTTGGGTTCTGCAGCAGGACAATGATCCAAAACACACCATCAAGTCCACCTCTGGATGGCTTAAGAAAAACAAAATGAAGACTTTGGAGTGGCCTAGTCAAAGTCCTGACCTGAATCTGATTGAGATGCTGTGGCATGATCTTAATAAGGTGGTTCATGCTCGAAAACCCTCCAGTGTGGCTGAAATACAACAATTCTGCAAAGATGAGTTGGCCAAAATTCCTCCATAGCAGTGTAAAAGACTCATTGCCAGTTATCGCAAATGGTTGATTGCAGTTGTTGCTGCAAAGGGTGGCCCAACCGGTTATTAGGTTTCGGGTGCAATCACTTTTTCACACAGGGCTATGTAGGTTT
Organism: Pholidichthys leucotaenia; assembly: GCA_020510985.1. Taxonomy (NCBI): domain Eukaryota; kingdom Metazoa; phylum Chordata; class Actinopteri; order Cichliformes; family Pholidichthyidae; genus Pholidichthys; species Pholidichthys leucotaenia. Next base: position 45,690,242 of record CM035843.1, read on the forward strand.
GGATTTTGTTTTCTCCTTAATAATAAACACCTTCATTTAAAAATTGCATTTTGTGCTTGCTTGTGTTATCTTTATTTAATGTTTAAATTTGTTTGATGCTCTAAAACATTTAAGTGTGACAAACATACAAAAAAATGAGAAATCAGGAAGGGGGCAAACACTTTTTCACACCACTGTAAATAAAAACTGTAAAAAACAGTTAGTGAACAAAACTTCAGAATATTTGAACAACATTGAACGAAATATTTGAACATTTGTTTATATGGCAATTATCCACAAAGTGTGCAGCTTTTGTCACAGCAGTGTATTTTTCTGGATTTCTGGAAGAACATTTCAAGACCCTCTGGATATGGGAAGTGTGACGCATCTGGCCCATTTATTAAGATTTGCATGCAAGGTGTTCTGGGTCAAAACCTGTCATCCAGTGATGAATGGACTTTTGCTGCTTGTCGGGGGCAGGGCGTGCAGCACGGGCTTTTTTCTACTAGCAGGAGAGCTAGTGTTGCAACCTTCTTCATCCTGGGTGCGTTTAAAAAAAATGCAGATTTTTTTTTTCTGCTTCTCAGTTGGCTGACGCAACATGTTTTAATATACGCTCTCTCTCCATTGGTGTGAGTGTGTTCACCTGTATGTGAACAGGTAGAGACACATGTGTGTGAGCACATGTGTCTCTACGTGCAGCGGAGTTCCACCCTGTTGCATGATACAGAGAGGAGAAGAGGCAGAAATGAGCTGCTGCCATGTAAATAAGATAAATAACTTAAGGATATTTTGTTTGTTTAATAGAAGGACAAGGTAAAGACTTGTTCTATAGTTCTATAGTGAATGCATCGTAAAATAACTTGTGATCTGGCAATATATATAGAAAAATAAAATTAAATAAAATTAACTTGACACTCCATTGCGCACCCCCCCCCCCCCAACATAATGGTAGGGGAAACACTGATTCCACCTTTATGATACATTGAGTATTGCAATATCATATATTGCGATTTCCCATCCCGATCTCTGTCTTGTTCAACTTCTGGCCGAATCTCATGAGTCACTCCTTTGCTGTGCTGACCAAACCAGACAGTGAGCATTTAGCACCATCTAATGGATTCAAAAGTCAGTTGTTGTCTTTCTCTGGTACCCAAAAAAGCCAGAGTGGTGGCCTAATGCTAGAGCATCCATCCCACAGCCGGGAGGTTGTGAGTTCATGGCTCAGTAGGTTCATACCAAATACCATAAAACTGGTACTTTCTGCCTTCTAGCTTGGTGTTTAGCATAATGGCATGGGGAAAGTAAAATTGGTTACCCAGCCATGGGGAAAGCACAAGCCAGTGTACTCCTGGTGCCGGTTCCAAGCCCGGGTAAATGGGGAGGGGTGCATTAGGAAGGGTATCTGGCATAAAAATCCTTGCCAAATCAAATATGCGGACCCATGATCCACTGTGGCAACCCCTAATATAGGAAGCAGCCGAAAGAACAACAACTCTGGTACCCAGAAAACTAAATTTGTATTTGCAACATTTATTAATACTTGTGTGTAAATATCATCATACTGGTTTCTCTGAATTGATACAGTATTGTGGATACAGAGTATTACAATACAACGCTGTATCTTTTTTTTGCCCACCCCCACCCCTGTATTCCATTTCTTTGCCTTATAAAAACTCCTGGATTGCTTTCACAGTATGTTTTGGGTCATTGTCTGTCTCTACTGTGAAACGTCATCTAATCAGCTTTGCTGCATTTGGCTGAATCTGAGCAGGCAGTATAGCCCTACACACTTCAGAATTCATCAGGGTGCTTCTGTCTTCTTCTGTCACATCATCAGTAAACACTAGTGACCCAGTGCCACTGGAAGATATGCATGCCCATGCCTCACACTGCCCTCACCATGTTTTACAGAAAATGGGGTGTGCTTTGGATCATGAGCCGTTCCAAGATTTCTTCATACTTTCTTCTTCCCATCATTCTTGTACAGGTGGATCTTGGTCCCAAGAATGCTGTTCCAGAACTGGGCTGACCTCTTTAGATGTTTTTTGGCAAAGTCTAGTCTGGCTTTTCTATTTTTGAGGCTAATTACTAGTTTGCACCTTGTGGTGACCCCTCTGTATTTGCTCTCATGAAGTCCTCTCTTTTTGGTAGACTTAGATACTGATACACCTACTTCTCAGAGAGTGTTCTTCACTTGAGTGGATGTTGTGAAGGGTTTTTTTCTTCACCATGAAAAGGATCCTGTGATTATCCACCACTGTTGTCTTCCGTGGCCATCCGGACCTTTTTGAGCTCCTGAGGTCACCAGTGCACTTATTTTTCCTCAGAATGTACCAAACTGTTGATTTTGCCCCTCCCAACATTTCCACTATCTTTCTGATGGATTTCTTCTTTTTTCAGCCCAAGGATGGTCTGTTTCACTTCCATTGAGAGCTCCTTTGACCACATGTTGTGGGTTCACACCAACAGCTTCCAAGTGCAAATGCCACACCTGGAATCAACTCCAGACCTTTTGTCTGCTTGATTGATGATGGATTAATGAGGGAACAGCACATGCAGCCCATGAAATAGTTTTTGAGTCAGTTGTCCAATTACTTTTGAGCTCCTGAAATGAGGAGATTTTGTATAAAAATGATTGCAATTCCTAAACTATAACTCCCAATTTGGATGTGAATACCCTCAAATTAAATCTGAATCTACTCTTTAACCCCTTGCACTCCGGTCAATTTTCCTAAAAACGCCAAAAAAAAATGTGCCCAAAGTAAATCGAAAGCTGTTCTTCAACCCTTTGCAGCATCTTCATGGGGTTGATCTCATTTAAAAGAAAACACTTTGAATTTTTTGGCAAAAAAAACATGATCTCTCTAAGTGCTCCAGCCACTGAGTTACAGTCATCTAAACATAGTGAACTTGAAGAAAATAAATTTGGCCCGGGTGTTTTTTTGGATACAAATGCTTGCAAATAACACACAGCTTCAGATCCGGGCTGGAAAATGCAACAGAAATGTAGAACCAAGTGTTATCCAGCTGAGGTCCAAATTTTGTAACAATACCACAAAAAATGAATATATTACACAGCTTTTTCCTCAGGTAGTTCCCAGGCGTTTTGGAACTGTGCCAAATTGTGCCAAATGGCACAGTTTGGAAAAACGTCTGTAACTTCTGAATGATTCAATATACAGTAGAAGCTTCATTTTAGGCTCTAATGAAAGTTCACACTCAGGGCTGTCTGTGTGGGGTGGGGGGGTTTGCCCCCCCCCCCGCTCGCTACAGAGGATGGACTTTGGCCATCGCTACACAACGGATTAGCCTCATGTGGTAATGTGGGACAGCAGCGCAATCACCCCCCCCCCCCCCGCTGCAGAAGAATAGCGGGGGGGGGGGCGTTCACAGCCTGTACGCGGCGAACAACCCCTTGTACCGCGGCGCACAAACTTCAGACTTCGTGCGCCACACAGTTGTAATTTACCGATCGGTCAAAAGTCATTTTGGATTACAATTTTCAGGGATAGAGAATAATTTAGCTTATAACACCTTACCTCTTCACAGCAGCAGTGTCCTGGCCAACTTCTCTTCCTCATTGTCAGACGAATGCGACGCTGGTCCGCTCTGGTTCTGGTCTCGCGACCCGATCAAAACATAATTCCATTATTGCGGTTTTGTGCTTCCATGATTGCGATTTTTGGCGAACGATTTCTCAAAACAAATAACAGTAGTAATTAAAAAAAGACTGGCGAAGGCGTGTGTGTCACTCAGCCTTTGTCGTCAGCCTCCGTCGGTCTATGACCATGGAAGAAATCATAACGTCTACTCTGCTGGAACCAATACAAAATAAGCACCGCCTGTGGCCGAACATGCCGATCCACGAATGGCACTCCCTGTCACACAGGTTGCATTTGTGGATGGTCTCCATGCTGCTGGGTCTGTGGGGCTCTTCCTGCGTCCTTTTTTGATCCGCTCCAGCAGCCAGTCTTCACCCAGCCTTAAAAAAAAACAGCTCGCGAACTTCTCTGCTTCAATTGGCTCACTGCATTCAAAGCGTTGGGAGGCGGGTCCTCCTTCCTAGGTTTTCATTCATTGGTTCTTCAAGGTTTCAGAAACCCAATTCAAGGCTCTTATTAGTCGAATGAGGGGTCAATCAGATGAACTAATCTGTTTGCGGCTGTGTCTGCAGCTTTTTTTTTTCAGTGGCGCTTGGACGCCAACACCACCTACATCACCACCATCAGGACCATGTGTCCGAGAGCGCACGAGGACGCACAAGTGCGCCCTCGTGCGCCCTAGGACGCAGAGACTTGCCTGCCTGCGGTACAACGGAGCGCAAGAGGTTAAGCCCATATTGATTATATAACCTATATTTTTATGACTGTTGCGGCCGAGAAAGCCTGAATTTTCTGTTTTTTTGCACTAAACAGTGTGAGAGGAAGTGCAAATTCCAAAACACATGCTTTTTTTCCACATAGGTGGTGGGCCAAGTGTGTTTTTTGTGTCATTGATCGATCCACATCGGCAGAGTACACCCCATTTTTTTTTTAATAAAGTCTTCTCTATTTTTGGTAAATCTGAGAAGATTTGTTGGTAGCCTCTGTTTGCCCCTATTTTTTTAATAAACTTACATTTTTATTGTCAATCCTCTCTGGCATCTCTCAGAACAGCTTTAGCTGATGAACCAATCGGTAGGTGACCGCATACACCAATCACGTTCAACTTAATCAGGACCCCCCCCCCCCCCCCATCCGCCTCCAGGGTAAAAAAAAAAAAAAAAAAATCAAAATGCAGCGGGTCTGACGTGAATATTCATTTTCAAGAATTTAAGTAGCTTACAAAAAAACATGTATTGATTGTTGAAAAACAACCAGACAAGTGCAAAATTATAGAGCATAATACATTTATAAGCCTTGATTCATTACCTCACAGATTATCACATACATCTTCAGGTTTATTCTGTGAACAAAATATATAATACCATGAAGAACAATGTATCACAACATCCTTAGGAAATTTGGTATTTATTCATAATATACTATTACACCAGCATCACTTGTTATATTTAGATCTGATCAGAATGTTAAAATAAACTAGTTTGTCCCACCCTTATGTCTGCTGCTCAATTTCTTGCTTTGGTATGAGCCTATCTTTATTTATAACATGTCAATTATGTCAAGTCAGACACGTGCTTTCATTAGCAAGCATGAATATCAGTGACAGGTGTGGAGCGCTGTATGCATGTTGCAAGCTCTTTAGAAAATATAATTCAATTTTCAGACAGGAGTTGGAAAAAAAATCTGTGCAGTTTTCAATAGAGTGGGTAAATCTTGATACAAAGGAAAGTAAAATAGCTGAAAAAGCAATAGAAAAATATAATTTGCATAATACCCACCCTTCAGATGTGTCAGTTAACAGAGGCTATCATAGACAATGCTACATGCAGTATGCTAATACAAGAAATATTGAAAGAGCCCAAGAAAGGACACAAAAATCAGTACACACAAGTGATGGTGAGTATTCATTTTTAATCTGATGAAATCCATCTGAACTGATCGTGTACATTAATGACTGTAAACATTAATGGTCAATTTGAAAGGTGACTTGCAAAAAAAAAAAATTGTTTAAAGGGAGGAGGAGTTTGCACGACACGTCAACCTCACTCTCTCATCCAAACTCCTCCTGGATCCAGCAGCAAGACATCGTCAAGACGGCTGGAGGAAGAGACAGATGCAGTGGATAACCCTGACTTCTTGTGCCTCATCACGCTCTTCGCAGACCACAGCACGTTGCAGCGATTGCCATCCAGCTTGCTGAAGCATCTGATGGTTCGAAGCTTTCCGCCAAAGGCTGACTTCACATGCTGGCTAGGCAAGCCCAGAGGTGGCACGCTCACAAAAAGGATTGCTGGGACTGATGCCGAGTTGACAAGCAGAACCGCCGAGTGTAGTGACCTAGGCCGTATCCCCGGCCAAGGGAGGCCGAGAGTATTCTAACACTTGCCCAAGGTGTACACCCAGGCTCGTGGAGAGAAGGAGGCCCCTTACTTCTCCATTCTAGACCAGCTCCAAGCAAGGGCTAGCCACTGCCCCAATAGTCAATTTAAGACAAGACAGAAAGATCCATACAGGTCCAGGAATGTATCAGAAATGTCTGAGCAGCTGGAGTTACCTGTAGAACAGAATAGACAATGTTGACACAATGTAGTTATCTTCAGAAAGAACACTTGCGCAGTAAATATATAGTTGTCCCAAAATAAGCATCCCACCCAATTTTGCCTCCTTTACAGTATTTTAGACGAAGAACCACATACTTCCGCTACAAATCCCCAATCAAACCGGGTTCTCCGGTCAACAAAAACAGAGGTTCCAGTCCACCTAAGAAGAGCACCACATCTGCTCCCAAGCCATTGCATCATATGCAGAAGGAAAAAGTATACAATTCAAAAATATAATCGAAAGAGGCTGAGAGAGAAACTTAAGCAATGAAACTACTACTGTCCAACAAAGAGCATTGCATGTCATTAAAGACACTGGGAAAAGCTTTTTAACTACTCCCAGAACAGTATAAGGCCATTGAAAAATTAACTTGTGTTCTGTATGACCTCAAAGGCTCCAAGGATGTGAATTACAGAAGATGCCAACTGTTTAAGAGTGGCAAGTGCACAGACAGAAGTCTTCCACCAAACAGAGACTCACTATGTAAACACATTCAGTGAACAAACTGCCAGGCAGCCATCTATAGAAGATGCCGGCAGAGTCAGCCAGACATGCCTCCACCAATGGCCCATGGTTGGAAGATTGAGGGAGACTTCTTTGAGATCAACTGGATGACTCTTCCCCCTGCATCTCTCAGCATTTTGGAGCTTGTATACTGCTCCTGTAAAAAAAACACAACACTGTGAAGGGGAGATGTACGTGCAGACAGAACAAGCTTCCATGCACAGATGTGTTATTGCTTGGACTGTGAGAGCATTTCTGACTAGGCCACATAGACACACACGCTGTGTGTTCTGTATATACTTTTGGGAGTGGTATGTTGCAATGAGTTTTCTTGTTGTGCTTCACTTGTTCTTTGTTTGTTGGTGATTTTGTGGTGATTATAACACCAATAAAGCTAATTTAGAAAAATGAGCTACTCCTGTTTGAAATGTTGAATATTTAATCTTTAACCTCTTAATATTCTGGTGTTCCATCCATGGAACATTTCACATTGGCTGGAAACTGGCTGGAATGCTTTAAAGCCTTTTTTTTTCCACAATATCTTTATTGAACCTTTTTTTTTTTTTAACAAACATGATACAAACAATCAAACACTAACACTAAAGTACTACAAAAAAAAAAAAATGCACTAAAAACACCAACAACCACCAACAAAATCAAGTCTTCAACAATGCTCCTCTGTTTAGTCTAGACAATCCAATACATAAGTATACATATTATGTTCACCAGTTTGGAATTTACAAGGTCCACACACATCATTCACCTTCTTCTTCAAGAGTTATGTTTAAATTTTTTACATAATCAATAAAAGGTCTCCATATATTCTCAAACACAATTTCCTTTGATTTTAGTATATATGTTATTCTTTCTAATGGAAGGTTTGTTAACATCTGTCTTAACCACTGAGTCACATCTGGTCTATGAGTCTTTTTCCATAATAGTGCAATACATTTTTTGGCATTAAGCAAACTGAGGTCTATGAATGTTCTTTCACTTTTATTAAAATTATGCTTTTCTGGGTACAGACCCAACAAAAACAGTTTAGGATTCAATATGATTTGTTTTGAGATTATTTTTTCAATTGTTACCCTCACCTCTTCCCAAAACATTCTTATTAATCTACATTCCCATAAACAATGAAATAGGGTTCCTTTACTTTCCATGCATTTTGTGCATGTATCTGGTATATTTTTGTTATATCTATTTAACTCCTCCGGTGTAACATACATCTGCATTAACCATTTGAAATGTATCAATTTAAGGCGTGCATTTATTGATTTGGTTTGAGCTTCTGTACAAGCCAATTCCCATTGTTCCTCTGAAATTTCAATTTGCAGATCTTCTTTCCAGTAGTTTAATCATTTCAGTGAATTTTCACTTGAAGATAGTGTCAATGAGTTATAAAACTCTGAAATAATACCCTTTCTTTTACTATCTTTCATCATCATTTTTTCCAAGGATGAATAAATAGGTCGAGTGAGAGCTTTATTTTGATTTGATCGAATAAAGTTTCTAAGTTGAAGATATTTAAAAAAATGTGTTCTATTGAGATTAAATTTGATCCTCAGCTCTTCAAAAGACATTATGTTATCTGCACATGGCAAATATAAATCCTGAATCTTTTGTATCCCTTTTAAATTCCATACTTTAAATACAGCGTCCGCTCTCCCTGGTTTAAAATATTGATTACCCCATATTGGACTAAATTGTGACAATAACTGTGGTTCTTTTAAATAGTTTTTAGCTTCACACCATATTTTGATCATATGCTTTACAAATGGATTTTTAACTTGTTTTTGTAATTTTTTTGCCGAATCTGAGTATATGAATATGGGAAGAGGTAAAGGTAAATTGTATGATTCCATTTCAGTCCAGTGAGGGAGATCATTTGATGAAAAATAATATGTCATAGACCTCAGTTGTGCCGACCAATAATACAACATAAAATTTGGACATTTCAGACCTCCACGATCAAATGGTAAATATAATAAAGACAAACGTAATCTAGCCCTCCTGTTGTTCCATATAAATTCCACTAACTTTTTTTTTATTCTTGAGAATAGATCTAAAGGTGGTGATAAGGGAATGTATTGAAATAAATAAAGTATTTTAGGTAAAATATTACTTTTAAGTATATTGATTCTCCCGATCATCGACATTGGTAGTGACATCCATCTCTGAGTTAACTCACTGATATCTGACATTAAGGCTTCATAGTTGACACTGGCAACTGATTCTAGCTTAGGCATAATTTGGATTCCTAAATATTTAAACTGATTTACAACATTGAATTGATTTACCTCAGGGGCTGGGTAATTTCTCTGGGTCTCATTTAGCATTAATATTGAAGATTTAGTTTTATTTATTTTATATCCTGATATTTCCCCAAAATTCTTTATTAAATTCAACAAGGTTGGAATTGATTTTTTTAGATTCGACATAAACAAAATTATATCATTGGCGTACAGGGAGATTTTATGTTCTGTTGGTCCAACTTTAATTCCATATATTTGTGAATGTAAACGTATCGCTATCGCTAAAGGTTCAATTGCCATAGTAAACAGTAAAGGTGAAAGTGGACAGCCTTGTCGACATCCTCTATTGATTTTTATTGGTTTTGAAATATTGTTATTTGTTAGGATTTCTGCTGTAGCATTATTGTATATTATTTGAACCCATTTTATGAAATTATTTCCAAGTCCAAACCTTTGTAGGACTTCAAAAAGAAAGGGCCATTCAACTCTATCAAAGGCCTTTTCGGCGTCCAATGATAGGAGAGCTGTATCCGGTGCTTCTTTATTAAAATAAATAATATTAAATAGTCTTCTTACATTATGGAAGCCTTGTCTACCCTTTATAAAGCCATTCTGATCTCGATTAATAATATTTGGTAAAATTTCTTGTATTCGTCTTGCTAAAATTTTACAGATTATCTTAAGGTCGGCGTTTAATAGGCTTATTGGTCTCATATTTTCACATTTATTAGAGGGCTTACCTGGTTTTGGCAGCAGTATAATTAAGGCATTATTTATGTATGATGGTAAATTATTATTTTGAAATGCTTCTAAAACCATTTCCAAAAAAGGTTTTATTAATTTATTCTTAAATTTTTTATAAAGGTCAACTGGAAGACCATCTGGTCCTGCACTTTTTCCTGATTTCATATTATCAATGGCTAGCCCAACTTCTTCTTGACTAATTTTAGACTCCAATATCTCCCTGTTTTCATTTGGAATACACGGTATAGATAGTTCGTTCAAAAACCCATTTAGTTTTGTTAAATCAGGTTCATTTTTGGTATCATATATAATTTTTCATAGTAATCTCTAAAGGCTCTATTAATTTCTAAAGAATCTATAACTACCTGTCCGTTACTTATAATACTGGTAATTGGTGTTTTAATTTCCAATTGTTTAATCTGCCATGCTAATAATTTTCCTGATTTTTCACCTTGTTCATAAAAAGATTGTTTCAATCTTAGAAGACTCGAGGCAGCTCTATTCGCTGATTTTTTGTCGTATTCAGCTCTCAAAATCAGTAATTCATTCTCCAACCTTGGGTCACTTCCTGCATACACTTTTTCCTGAAGATTTTTTATTTTATGTTCCAATTTGGCTCTCTCCTCTCGAGTCTTCTTAGATTTTGATCCTGTATAACTAATAATATGTCCCCTAATAAAAGCTTTGAAAGCCTCCCACTTTACACATGCTGATGTTTGTGTAGTATTGATGTCAAAGAACTCGTCTATCTGTTTTTCTATATACTTGACAAATTCCTCATCCTGAAGCCATTTATGCTGAAATTGCCATCTACCTGATTCCTTTGTCAATTTTTTATCTACATATATTAGACAACAGGGTGCATGATCAGAGATCACGATGTTATCATAAAAGCAGTTTTGAATCTTGGACCTTAATTCTGTGGAAATCAAAAAATAATCAATACGTGAGAATGTCTTGTAGGTACTGGAATAACAAGAATAGGCTTTAACTTGTGGTTTCATTTCTCTCCATATATCTAACAATCTCAATTCTTTCATAAAATGATTAATAGTCATCCTACATCCAATGTGCGTACAATCCAGTCCTGTTGATCTATCCACACCTGGATTCAATGTACAATTAAAATCCCCTGCTATTATATGTTGCCCTGTAAGTGATGATAAGATGAGAAATAAATTAGCAAAGAACTTCTGATCATCTATATTGGGACCATATAAGTTCACAAGATTTATATTTTCTAATAGCAAAGAACCTTGAATGATTACATATCTTCCAAATTTGTCTCCAATTACATTTTTCACTTGAAAAGGAACTGATTTATGTATGAGAGTCATAACTCCCCTGGCTCGGGATGAAAATGAAGAGGTGAATACACTTCCCTGCCATCTACTCCTAATTCTTTTAACATCCTCCTCTATCAGATGAGTTTCTTGTAAAAACACAATTCTTGAACCCATGGCCTTTATTTTATTCATAACTTGTTTAAGTTTTTTTTAAATTTTGTAGACCTCTGCAATTCCATGAAGTTAAATTAAGATTAACACTTTGGTCCATGATCAATAGAGAGTTTAGGATTACCTTGCAGTGTAAACATGCTCATACAGAGAAGCAAAAACATGAGTGGTTGAACATTCATCCTACAAACTACACACAAACAAATTTCCCCTTCCCACACTTGTGGCAAACCCCCCAAAATCAAAAGAAAAATTCTGTCTCCCGATATAGCCATCGACCGTTCCACACCCACGGGGAACAGCCTAAGCCACTCCTTCTTCATCCTCCCAATCACCCTAACTCTACTGCTTTTAATGACGTAACATTAACTCTCCTCTGTAGTTTTCCAACTTAACTCCAAAATTTTTAACAACTTTGTACATCATAGTTTTTTTTTTTTTGTTTGTTTTGTTTTTGTTTTGTTTTTTTAATATATAATACAATCTATATTTTGTAAACTTACTATTTACTTCAAGTCAGTCAGATGCCTGTGCAAATGCTTAATTATTCTACCTTATATTTTGTTCATGCTTAGCTCCCACCAGTCTCTTCTTCTTCTTTGATCTTCTTGATGAACTCCTGCGCCTCCTCTGGGGTCTTGAAGATGTGGGTTCTGCCCTCATACGTGGTCAGCAGTCTCGCAGGATAGATTACACCATGACGAATCCCAAGGTTGCGCAGCTCCTTACGTACGGGATCAAACTGCTTCCTCAATTGCTGGATTCCTGTGGCCAAATCTGGGTAGAACCGCACCTGCTGGTCCTGGTGTTTAATCTCTCCTTTAGCACGTGCAGCGTTGAAGATCTTCATCCTGTCTCTGTTGCTAAGAAACTTCATAATTAAGGTCCTCGGCGGTCCCTTATCTCTCCGTGGGCCAATACGATGTGCTTTTTCCAGAACCACTGCTGATTGCAACTCCTCGCTGCCCAGCACCTCCGGAATCCACTTTTCCAGAAAGGAACATACGTCCCGACCTTCTGATTCCTCTGGAAGACCCACCAGCCTCAAATTATTCTGTCTCGACCGAGATTCCAAATCCAAAATATTATCTTCCAGAGATTTATTTTTTTTTTCCAAAGTGCGCACCTTTAATTGAAGACGGGTGACGTCATCTTCAGCACTAGCGAGACGGAGCTCCATCTGCGCCGTTCGTTCTACACAGTCACCCAATTCCTTTCTTATTCCTTCCAACGCTGTCATAATCCCATCAAATCTAGAGGAAAAGTCCGCTCTCATTGAACTCATGGCAGCCATCAGCGCATCTGCGCCATTCCCCGCAGAAATCGCGCCGTTGCCAGCCTCCTCCGCCATATATGGAGTTTTGTTTGCTGCGTCACAGACCTGAAAGTCCGTTAATTTGGACTGTTTCGGCGGCTCGCTTTTTCCTTTTCCTGGTTTTCCAGCCTTAGGCTTCGCCGACATATCCTCGCTCAAATGCTGGGATACGTTCTGTCCCAAATGAGAGAGTTATTTGCCGATTTTTTTCTCCAGGAGCAGAGCAGAGCGAGACACGTCCGTCCTACGTGGCAGCCATAACCGGAAGTCACTTTAAAGCCTTTTAGTGCTATAATCATAATAGTTCACCTGGTGCTTTTTATCTTTTTTTTTTTTAATAAATATGTCATAAAATGTCCTTTGTGTAAAATATTTTTGCCCTGTTTTTCAGGAGAAGTGTACATTTCAAAATCTGGCAAGTATGTGTCAATATTATATGTTTCAAATGCTTAAAACAGTGTGCAATAACAAATAAAAAAAACAGATTTCACTGGATTTCTCTTTATAAATATTTCAAATGTACATGAACAAAAGTTTTGCAATAGCAAATATTTAACTGATCCCCTTATACATGTTCTCAAATATTTGTATTTGCCCAGAACTTACAGTGTCCAGTTTACAGGCTGTTTTATGTGTCCATGTCTAGACGTTTCCTTAGCTCTATGGTTGTCCAGGAATCAGTTCTCTCCAGCTGTTCCTGTTCCACTGGTGGTCCTGGTGGATGGCTGTTCATCTGAAGAATCTCTAAAAATATAAATATGTAGCGTAAGATTTATCCAAAAGAAACTTATGTTTCCAGAACAAATGTACAACATTATACAAATAAGTAATAAATATGGTAAATAGCGTTCACTTATGTAGCACTTTTTCTCATCTCTGGATGACCAAAGCACTTTACAGATCCTGCTATCCACCCATTCACACACACATTCACACACTGATGGCGGCAGAGGTGCCATGCAAGGCGCTGGCCTGACCCACCAGGAGCAACTGGGAGGGTTGCTCAAGGGCATTTCGACATGCAGACTGCAGAGAGAATAGGAACCAAACCACTGACCCGTCGATCGGTCGTCGGCCACACTACACCTGCGCCACAGCCGCCCGGTGACAAAGCAATTTGAAACAAAGCTAATAAGAAAAAAATACACTAGATATTGAAAAAAAAATTAGAAATAATATAAATAAACATATTGAAAAACATTATTGTAACAAAGCTGGGAATAAATATCCAGTGATACAAACTGTATCACTGACACTGTGGTTCAGATTGGGACACTTCTGACATTTCCTCCTCTTCCACGGGGCTTTCTTCTTTCTAGTTGATCTCTTCAACATTTTTTACTGAGGTATTTAGAAATTATTACTTTAAAAAATCTATAAAAACAAGAACTAAAGCGAAGAAAGACGAACAATATGACAAAAAGACGCTGCTCCGAAAACACGACAAAACACGTAACAAAAACAGTAAACACTCAAAAACTCTCCCAATACTAAAGCTCCTATTTACAATACTAAACTGTTATTTATTGGTGCTGGTCTGATGCTGTTATATGCCATTTTTTCAGCAGGGCTTCTTTAACATCAGTAGGACAGCGTGAAGGACGTGTAATTGCTTTACTTAGTGATATGCTACACAAGACGAGGGACAATGGGGAGTATGCACTTGGTTGTAATATTAACTATGGAGATCTGTAACACGAAAAGAAAATACAGGGACATAAATATAACGTAATTCTGTTTCCCTGGCTGATGAAATTCCAGCCTTGTCAGCCCGTCTTTCCTTTACGGTTACTTCCGACAGTGACGCAGCTCATTGGTCGAACTCAAGTCAAGTGATTATGGAGCGCTGTTTTGATTGGTTAAGCATGTAGATGTCCTTAGTGATCGCCTCAGAGCTGCCTTATCAGGTTTCGTAACTAAAGTTTAATTTTCATAAAAATATGCACATACTTAACCTGCCAACAAACAGATTGATGTTTTGAAAAATATGAGTTAGCCTATCTGTGAAACTCAGCTACTCTAGATGGGGATCGATCATCTCAAAAACTAAAGCAGATAGAGCCACTCAGCCCACTACCTAATAGTTTACTGCAGTGGTATTCTATATAACAACACAAGGAAAGCGCAGGATTGTCAAAATTTCCCGTTAGTGATTTATTTGTTAATTAAGTAGAAACTTTTGCTATACAGAAAAACTCTTTTATGCAACAGCAAATATAAAATTTACCACAATTAAGTGAGAATTAAGTACTCAGTAAATTTGTCATAAAAATGGCCAACACTAGCCATGGTTACATGGGCAAAATTTCTTCAGTCTGATTACAATTTAGATCAGAACTTTACTGTTTACATGGATCCTGAAAAAGCTGATCCGATTAGGACGTGCGTTTCCATGTGTCACACATTTGAACGGACTAAATCATTTTGACATGCACACGTTGACATTTCGACATTCCAAAAATAGTAGAAGAAGAAGCAACTTCCAGTATTAGCAAGCCCCGCTTTGTGTCTTTCTCTTTTTGAAATGGACCTGTATTGTGTTATTCAGACTGTACTTTTGGTTCTGCTGGTCTCCGTAATGAAGCTTCAAGTACATACTTCTGCATATGACGAACAGAGGGAGACAGCAGGACAATACAGACCAGTTTTGTTTTACTCCCGCTATGTCTTCTGCTAGCTGCTGTAAAGGCGGAAATACGTCACGTCGACGTGTGGCTGACGTACAGACATGCGCAGTAAACATATTTTCTGCCCAACATTCGGAATAAGTGTTTTCATGCGCACCATTTGGATTAACAATCGGCATAGCCCACTCATCTCAATCGGAAGGAAATTTGATCCAAATGCGTGTGATCGGGGCAGAATAATCAGATTGGCATGTTTACATGAAGCATTTTTATTCCGATCAGGTTTTTAATCCAGTTACTTGTGTCCATGTAAACATGGTCATTGTCGCTACTCTTGCTGAGAACTTGAATAAAAAGGATGAACAAAATTACAACAGGTAAACTGCACTGAATGCATGTCAATATTATTTAGCTCCATCAATAATAACTGTAGTTACTACACGGATGAACAATTTAACACAATGGTCATACAGTGGGGCAAAAAAGTATTTAGTCAGCCACCAATTGTGCAAGTTCTCCCACTTAAAAGATGAGAGAGGTCTCCAATTTTCATCATAGGTATACCTCAACTATGAGAGACAAAATGAGAAAAAAAAAATCCAGAAAATCACATTGAAGGATTTTTAATGAATTAATTGGTAAATTCCTCGGTAAAATAAGTATTTGGTCACCTACAAACAAGCAAGATTTCTGGCTCTCACAGACATGTAACTTCTTTAAGAGGCTCCTCTGTCCTCCACTCGTTACCTGTATTAATGGCACCTGTTTGAACTCATTATCAGTATAAAAGACACCTGTCCACAACCTCAAACAGTCAGACTCCAAACTCCACTATGGCCAAGACCAAAGAGCTGTCAAAGGACACCAGAAACAAAATTGTAGCGCTGCACCAGGCTGGGAAGACTGAATCTGCAATAGGTAAGCAGCTTGGTGTGAAGAAATCAACTGTGGGAGCAATTATTAGAAAATGGAAGACATACAAGAGCACTGATAATCTCCCTCAATCTGGGGCTCCACGCAAGATCTCACCCCGTGGGGTCAAAATGATCACGAGAACGGTGAGCAAAAATCCCAGAACCACACGGGGGGACCTAGTGAATGACCTGCAGAGAGCTGGGACCAAAGTAACAAAGGCTACCATCAGTAGCACACTATGCCGCCAGGGACTCAAATCCTGCAGTGCCAGACGTGTCCCCCTGCTTAAGCCAGTACACGTCTAGGCCCGTCTGAAGTTTGCTAGAGAGCAGTTGGATGATCCAGAAGAGGATTGGGAGAATGTCATATGGTCAGATGAAACCAAAAATAGAACTTTTTGGTAAAAACTCAACTTGTCGTGTTTGGAGGAGAAAGAACACCATACCTACTGTGAAGGATGGGGGTGGAAACATCATGCTTTGGGGCTGTTTTTGTGCAAAGGGACCAGGACGACTGATCCGTGTAAAGGAAAGAATGAATGGGGCCATGTATCGTGAGATTTTGAGTGAAAACCTCCTTCCATCAGCAAGGGCATTGAAGATGAAACGTGGCTGGGTCTTTCAGCATGACAATGATCCCAACCACACCACCAGGGCAATGAAGGAGTGGCTTCGTAAGAAGCATTTCAGGGTCCTGGAGTGGCCTAGCCAGTCTCCAGATCTCAACCCCATAGAAAATCTTTGGAGGGAGTTGAAGGTCCGTGTTGCCCAGCGATAGCCCCAAAATATCACTGCTGTAGAGGAGATCTGCATGAAGGAATGGGCCAAAATGCCAGCAACAGTGTGTGAAAACCTTGTGAAGACTTACAGAAAACGTTTGACCTCTGTCATTGCCAACAAAGGGTATATAACAAAAGTATTGAGATGAACTTTTGTTATTGACCAAATACTTATTTTACCAAGGAATTTACCAATTAATTCATTAAAAATCCTTCATTGTGATTTTCTGGATTTTTTTTTTCCTCATTTTGTCTCTCATAGTTGAGGTATACCTATGATGAAAATTGGAGACCTCTATCATCTTTTAAGTGGGAGAACTTGCACAATTGGTGGCTGACTAAATACTTTTTTACCCCACTGTATCTGATTTCAATATTTCTATGCTCCACTTCGACAGCAGAAGTCTCTATGCCAACTTTAATAACATTAAAGATTATTTACATCAGTTTAAAGAGCCATTCAATATTGTGACAATATCAGAGACGTGGCTCAGTGAAGAGAAAGGAGTGGACTTTACCATGGATGGCTATGAATTAAATTATATAAATAGAAAAGTGAAAAAAGGAGGAGGAGTTGCAATTTATGTTGACAAGAACTTGCAATACAAGGTTGTTGAAAATTTGTCAGTAACTGTGGATGATTTATTTGAATGTATTACAATAGAAATCTGTCTGGACAATGTGAAGAATATGGTCGTGAGCTGTGTATATAGAACACCTGGATCAAACATTGACTTATTTAAGGACTGGATGGAAAAAATGTACGCAAAACTAACTCATAAAGTTATGTTCATCTGTGGGGTTTTCAATATAGATCTTATGAATTCAAAACAACATAGTTTGACAGAAGAATTTATCAACACAGTGTACAGTATCGGCTTACATCCAACAATCACCAGACCTAGCAGAATCACGTCACACAGTGCCACATTAATAGATAACATATTCACAAACATTATGGAAAATAATATCATGAGTGGGGCTTTTATTGAATGATATCAGTGACCACCTGCCGATTTTTGTTGTCTATCAAAGTGATTATAGGAAGAAGAAGTATACCAAAACTATTAAATATAAAAGAATAAGAACTGAAGAATCTATATATTTACTGGCAAAGGAATTATTAATACAAGACTGGAAGATGGTTTGTGATGAAAATGATATAAATAAAGCATATGATAAATTTTTACAAATATTTCAATCATTGTACAATAAAAACTGTCCTGTAAAACAATACAGTGACAGACAACAAAACAAAAATATTCCTTGGGTCACCAAGGGGTTACTAAATGCATGTAAAAAGAAGAATACATTATATAAACAATTCATTAAGTGCAGAACAGTAGAGGCTGAGATCAAATATAAAAGTTATAAAAACAAGCTTACTAATATAATGAGGACTCCTAAGAAAGAATACTACAACAGAATATTAGAGGATAATAAAAATAACTTAAGAGGAATATGGCAAGTACTCAATGGGATTATTAGTAACCAATCTAAGAATGCTAATTATCCAGAATATTTTATTGAAAATGACAATTTGATAAATAATATGGAGGATGTGGTTAGTGGTTTCAATAAATTTTTTGTAAAGGTTGGTCCTGAATTAGCAAAGTCAATAGTGACACTAGAAACAAACAGTGGTTCTGTAAATGAAACAGAAGATAGAAATCCAAACACAATCTTTTTGGATGCAGTTACTGAAAAGGAAATTATCAAGAGTGAGTAAATTTAAGAACAAAAAATCAACTGACTGGAATGAAATTGACATGACAATAGTGAAATGAGTAATAGAAGGAATTGTTAAACCACTCACCCACATCTGTAATCTGTCATTTCACACTGGTACATTTCCAAACAAAATGAAAATAGCAAAAGTAATACCACTGTACAAAACAGGAGACAGTCATTATTTCACAAATTACAGGCCGGTCTCTTTACTTTCACAATTCTCCAAAGTACTTGAAAAAATCTTCACTAAGAGACTGGATGATTTCATTGAAAAACACAACTTCCTTACAGACAGCCAGTATGGTTTTAGAGCAGATAAATCTACATCTTTGGCACTGATCGAACTTATAGAAGAAATTACTAGTTGTATAGATAAAAAAAAAGTTTGCTGTAGGAGTATTTATAGATTTAAAGAAAGCTTTTGACACCGTTGGTCACAGAATTCTACTGAGGAAATTGGAAAGGTATGGGATAAGAGGGGTTGGACTGAGTTGGGTGGAAAGTTATTTAAGTAACAGACAACAATTTGTACAAATTGGTAAGCACAAATCACCCTTCATGGACATCTCTTGTGGTGTGCCTCAGGGGTCAGTTTTGGGACCCAAACTCTTTTATCTTGTATATACATATATGTAAATGACATATGCCAAGTAAAAAAAATTCTGAAATTTATTTTGTTTGCGGATGACACAAATATCCTTTGCACTGGTGAGAATTTGCAGCAGGTTTTAGAGGTGGTCACAACTGAAATGAAAATGTTAACGCAGTGGTTCAACAAAAATAAATTATCTCTAAAGCTGAAAAAAAAACCCCCAAAGATTATGTTGTTTGGAAATTATGGAATAAATCATGAAATAATGGTAGGGATAGATGATACTAGAATAGAAACAGTACAGGAAAAGAAGTTTCGGGGGGTGACGCTGGACAATAAAATCTGCTGGAAACCTCACATCAGTCACATCCGAGCCAAGTTGGCAAAATGTATAGGGATACTGGGGAAAACAAGACACATCTTGGACTATAAATCATTGTTCTTACTGTACAATTCACTGTTTCTACCTTATCTTAACTACTGTGTAGAGGTCTGGGGAAACACCTACAGGACCAACCTACAGCCAATTTGCACATTACAAACAAAAGCTATAAGGATAATAAATAATGTAGGATATAGAGACCATACCAATTCGTTGTTTTTAAAGTCACATGTCATAAAGTTCATGGATTTAGTTAAATTTAAGACAGCACAAGTAATGTACAGGGCAATTAATAATCAACTCCCAACTAATATACAAAAAATATTCAAAAAAAGAGACAATGATTATAATTTGAGAGGAGACTTAAATTTTACAAAACCTAAGGTACGAACAACTAAGAAAAGTATGTGCATATCTGTCTGTGGGGTGGATTTGTGTAACAGTCTGGAGCTGGAACTAAAACTATGTACAAACAGAAATCAATTCAAAAATTGGTATAAACATTATTTGCTGAAAGAATATGTGTTAGAGGGTAGTATTTATATGTACGATTCACTATGCTCACTCTTGAACACTATGATATGGTAGGTAGGACAGTACTGTGTATATCTGTTTGGGACTGTTTGGTGGGGGAAAAAAAAAATCTGTTTGGGACTGGGCTTTGATGTATGGACTGTATGTATGTTGGGATGGATGGGTGTTAATGTTGATATGTACAAAATATAGTTAATTGTCTACTTGGGGTCTTAAATGAGGTAATTTGTATATATTTCACATGGGTTGTATTTATGGAAAAGAGTAGTTGGAGTTAATAAGTGTTCACTTCTTCCTTCTCCCTTTCGAGCACTGTATACTGTCACTTTATCACACTTGCCATTTGTTTTGTTTTTTTACTTTTTTGTTCGAAATAAAGTATCTATCTATCTATGTAGATTTGGAAATAATGACAGTACCTTCATTTGAAATTTCCCTTACAACAGTGGTCCCCAACCACTTGGTACCGAGTGCAGAGAGGAAAAAAAAAATTCTGTTCCTCTGTATTGTCTGTTGAAGTCTGTGTTTTTCTGAAAAAATTATTGAATATTCTCTCTTCCCGTGCTTGACTCCTACCTGTGTGTCTGTGTCTGTCTGCACATCTTGACTTGCCTGTCTCATCAAATACTTTGCTTTCAGTATGAGTCGCACATTGCTCTGTGTCCAGACTGGAGATTCACAGCTTTAAAACTCGATCAACACAATGTAGTAGTGATTTTTACCTCTAAAAATGTATAAATGGTTACAACACTGGCTGTAGTATTTTATTTTCTCGTTTGTTTGTGGCTTTACGGCATCTCTCCTCACACGTGCACCCGTGATGGGGGTGCTTTTCAGGCTGGCGTGCTTTTCTCAACACAAACCTGGCATTTCATACACGTGGTCAACACAGAGACGTGGGGTGACATACACCGGCAGGCCAGGGGAGACGGAGGAAGGTATAGTGTGGGAAAGCTCATGGTTGAGTGTTTTTTTTTTAAATCACACACACTTCTTTTTTTTTTTTTTTTTTGCTGATGTATTCCATTCGTACTAAGCAACGCCTTTGATTGCTTAGACTGATGACGTACACGTTTGAGCACTACTCGGGGACAAATTTGATTGGCGAAATTCACGGAAATTGACAACAATTGGCCAAAATTGTGGGAAGTTAAGTTAATCCCTTCCACAGCATGTGGGACACCATGTGGTGTATGGAGCGGCGCCTATCTCCATTTCACTGACCCTAGGCCACGCAGCTACTGTGAGTAATGAAAGCTACAGTGGGGGGGGGGGGTGTCAGTCCTCTGGTAGCTCTGTGCATTAACTTTCCCCGTTCTATTATGCTGAGCACCAAGCTAGAAGGCAGAAAGTACCATTTTTATATGGTCTTTGGTATGACCCGGACTGGATTTGAACCCACAACAGGGGATGCTCTATCAACTAGACCACCACTCCGGATTGTGGGAAAGTTGCAGTGATTGGACAGAGTTGTAAGGCTGCACAAAATTCACAGGGATTGGTTGAATTTGCATGAATTGGTGTGACCACAACATCGCAAAATCCTGGAAGGACTGTATAACGGTATCTTGAATATGTTTTGTTAAACAGCTAAAATAACAAAACTTTTGTCAGTGTCCAAATATATACACTGCTCACAAAAAGTTAGGGATATTTGGCTTTCAGGTGAAATTTCAGGATGCACCTAAAATGCACTATAATCTTTACAGGTGAACTTAATTGGACCTTCTCTAACCTTTTGAATGCACCTGTCCAGCTGTTCTATATTTCAATACTTTTTGTGTAACTTACTGTTCTCTAACAAGGTGCTTAATGGCAAAATTCATAGCAGGTGTTTAATCCATGAATCGACCAATACATTTTCTGGTTCTATTAGAATTGGTATTCAAAAGATGCTGGGATAGGCTCCAGCCCCCCCGCGACCCGAAAAGGATTAAGCGGAAGAAGATGGATGGATGGATTTAAACAGTCCTCTTCATCATGCTGTTCATATTTTGACATCATGAGACCAAGACGACACCTAACAATTGATCAACAATACCTCACCATTGCGAGGCTTCAAACAGGATGTTCTCAGAGGGAAGTGGCCACTGAGCTTAGAGTGTCACAGAGTGTCATCAGCAGGTTGCAAGAGAGACTGGAAGAGTCACAGAAAGGCATAGAAGCAGATATCCTTTGGCCACATCCCACGCTGGTGACCGCTTCATTGTGAACAGTGCCCTGCAGAACTGGAGGATGAATGCCACTCAACACCAGGCACACTTAAGGGAGGTGAGAGGCACCCAAGTGTCACGTCATACCATTCGAAACCATTTACATCAGCGTGGTCTGCGTGCTAGACGACCTGCAAGGGTACCTGACCACACCACCAAGCACAAGTGTCATCGTCTTGCATGGGCCAGGGAGCATTTACGCTGGACAAGGGGCCAGCAGGCCCCACTGCTGTTCTCTGATGAAAGTTGATTCACGCTGGGCAGAAATGATGGCTGCCAACGATGTTGGAGAGCACTATGCATCAGTCACTGTTGTCACCAGATGAGCCTTTGGTGGTGGTGGTGTTACAGTCTGGGCAGGTGTGTCTGTCTATAGTCAGTTAAGAATGGGCGTCACCTGACGGAAAGACCTCAAGGAATTGTGGGAAAAGTGTTCTGCCTGTCTATGTTTAGTCATGAGCAACGAATGCGGTTAAGCTGAAATTTTTGAGAGGGTTGCTTCAGTCTGTTTATTTATTTTTTATTTATTCGGATAAAAATGACAGTGAATATGGTGTACAAACATAGGAAATGTAAATATACATATAAAACGTCATACAAAATCCAGGATGATATATGAAAGTGAAACACTGATTTCCAGTATGGTCCTTTCAATCACATTATTATTCATCCGAATACCACACAACGTTAGAATGGGGTTTTGCTGCATTATCAAATGCAACAGCTGCTCTCACGATTGGCATGGAAAAAGATTGATTATGGCGTATGCTTTTTTTAACTTCCCGACTTGGAAGAAAAGTGGAGAGAATCAGTTCTCTGAGCTAACAAAGAGGCATCTGATGGAATGGATTGCAGTGGTCAGAAGGAAAGGCATCAGCCTCGACAATATTCCTGCACATATTGTCGGGTGTTCATGGCATTTTCACGAAGGTAAGTTGTGATTTAAAAAATAATAAAGATGCACTTCACACAGTCCACCTGGTCAGGTGCTGGACCCCAAAACACATATCAGAAAAATCAAAGACAATCTGCACACCGAAAAACTCCCATTAGGTATTTATTATCAGTAACATTTCAGGCCACCTGCTTTTCCTCAGACCGGTTGGACTAAACAGCGACGGGACCAAATGGACTGAATGGGACCCCAATCCCCTAGAAGAGATCCAAATAAATCATATTTATGGGACACCAGAAGCCCACCAAACGTCCCAAAAATCAATTAAAACATTTTTGTTTTAATATTTAATGACAAGTGGCCATTCTTGTCATAACTAACGTTACACAAAATGCCCAAATAGTGCATTAAATTATGTCTAATGGGACCAAGTGACATCAAGTCAATGTAACGGGACACATTTACAAATATCTGAGACCTACTGTAATATATTCCTTGAAATTTAATAATTTTGGCGTTTTGTATCCCATTCGGACACGTTTGTTGTTTAATCCAAATACTAACTGGACATTTAAAAAGCCATTATTACATCTCGGTCATGGAGTAAAAAAAATGCACACTGAGCAGTCAGAGATGACTGAAGCTGAAGATGTCTGAGAGTGGAAAGAAGTATGTCGGATAAAACTACAAACAAAAAAAACCTGGACACAAATTGCTACATGCAGCGCTGGGGTTCCCCCTCTGTGCGCACTGGAAGGGAATTCCCAAAGCACACGTTGCCTTCATTACGCACGGATTTAATATCAGCTGGGGACTGGAATCCATAGAATGTTTGGTATTGTTAAATTAAGCAGATTTTCCACTTTCAGGTGACTCTAAAAACGTCACTGTCTGATTTAGTATGTTTTTATAGCGGCTAATCATACCAGTAATTTTTTTGGGTGTGGCAGCACAAACGTTGGGTTTATCACATTACTGGATTAGTATTTCCTGTCCTGTTGGTAATAATGTGTATATACTTATCAAGCATCATATGACAAATTTGAACATAAATCCAGCATTTCACTGCTGAGACTTAGAAATGCCTGTAGTTGCAGATTTAGACACATGCTGCAGAAAACTGTGTACAAATAATGACTGCTTACCTTTGGCCGAACAACGGTTTTCTGGTCGTTCACCCTGAAGATTTGAGGTGGCTGGACCCATCCATTGGTGAATTGAACATGCACCTCTAATGATTTAGAGTTTTTAAATTGCTCATGGGTTTATCCAGGGGTGCCTAACCTGGGGCTCCTGGAACATTCAGATTTATGTGGGAAATTTTCTCATTTCACTTCTTTGGTCCAAAGATTTGCAAATAATTTGCTGTTGTTGTGCATGGGTGCAAGGGTGCCTACAGAACACATGCACAACAATGACAAGTTATTTGCAACTCTTTGGACCAATTAAGAAATGAAATTAGAAAATTTCCCACAGAAACCTGAATGCTCCAGGAGCCCCAGGTTGGGCACCCCTGGTTTATACGCTCACCCCACAAACCAGGTAAGCAAACACATCTGACAGCGTGACTCAAAGCAGTTGATCAAGATCCGTGATCCATTTCTTGTGCTCATAGGGATCGATCCCATTTATTTCTTAAATTTTTTGGAGGTAGCGCTCCTTTGCTTCCTTATTCAGCTTCTCTGAATAAGGAATTTTAATTTTCTGTTTACTCCGGTCCATTGCATGTATGTCTGTTCCTGTTAGCAGTTGCCTAGACCGCAGGTAAAGAAGCCAGACCATAACAATGGTGACAACGGCCCAGAATGCAGCACGGCATGACATCAATGCCCATTCTCTATACAGAACTGCCCTACACCTTGTGAATGGTACAATGACAAGCTGATGCTACCTGAAGAAGCAGAAGCAGTCATCTTTATTGTCATTCAGTCCATACAGCCAATCATGTACAGTAGAATGAAATTATGTTTCTCCTATCTACAATGTTAATCACATTTAGAATCAGAGGGGTCGTTGCCATGCAAGGCGCTGCCACAAGCAACTTTTCCTTCCCCCATTCTGTTACGCTGAGCACCAAGCTAGAAGGTGGGAAGTACCATTTTTATATGGTCTTTGGTATGACTTGGCCGGGACTTGAACCCCCAACCTCCCGGTTGTGGGGCGGATGCTCTATCAACAACACAAGCCTAATTTCATCTTCACGGACGACAATGCTCCAGTTCATCGAGGTCGCATCATTAGGAAACAGCCACTGGAGGCTGGGATACCTAAATGGAGTGGCCTGCACTTTCTCCAGACCTGAATCCCATAGAAAACCTATGGGATCAGCTGAGTCACCATGTAGAGGCTCGTAACCCTGCACCCCACAACCTCAATGACCTGAGGGCTGCCCTTGAAGAAGAATGGAATGCCATGCCTCAGCAGACAATAAGTTGACTTGTGAACAGCATGAGACGTTGTTGTCAAACTGTGATTGATGCTCATGGGCAGATGACAAGTTATTGAGACACTGACATTTTTTGTTGTGGTATACCCACCACTGTTGGCTTTTGTTTCAATAAATTGTTTGAGATGAGGAAATCACCATTGCATGCTTCTACTTAAATGCCCTACTTTGAACATATGTCACTGTAGTTTGAACTTTTTACATTTTCCATAAATTTCACCTGAAAGCCAAATGTAAGCCAAATATCCCTAACTTTTTGTGAGTAGTGTATATGGACCTACTACAACTGGAATCCACTTTATTTTAGCCATCACATCTTGGCACAGTATTAGTTTCACTCATTTTTTAAATACATAGAGTTTTAGGAAATTTAAGTTGCCTAGGTAGTGTTGTAGTGCTGTATCTGGTGCACCTGTTTAAAGCTAATAGAAATATGTTCCATACTTTGAATTTCTTGTGAATATTACACCTGAAGAATACACTTGTGTGGGTATCTTCAACACAAATGTTCCATCAGCAATAAGCCTGTATCCATCTATATAAGAAAGCACAGGTTTGAGAGGTTGAAAATTACAGCTTTTTGTACATTGTTTAAGCAGACGGTTGCAGAGATGAGGTGAAATCCCAGCTGGGGCTCATTGGAAAGAACTATTCAAAGAAGCAATAAAGTTCAAGTCAGTAAAATGGCCAACACAAAACAAACTATGATTGAAGCAATAAAATTCAAAGAACAGTATATCCTTTGCCATTTGATTATGAATGTCTCTGCTTAGCAAGAACATGTACCGGCGATATTTTTGTGGGAATGCCTTGATCTTGTTTTACCTCTTTTGACCTCAGTTTTGCAGCTCCTATCTTGTTTTTTTTAATCAAAATTAAAGATGTGGTAAATTAGCAACAAGTACTGTAGCCTGTTTTTGTTATAAATACAGTACAAGTATATTCTTTTTTTTCCCTCAAACTTTTCCTTGTCTTGTTGGAACTACTGTCAGAGGGATAAGATAAAGTAGGCTGGAGCTATATTGTAGCAAGAGAACATATGATCCATCGTTGTTGCTTAGTCTTTCCTTAGTCGGCAAATAGATGTCGCAGCTTATATTACAGCAACTGGGCCCTGCTTTGAAAGTGTGCCTACATCCCGTTTTACATCTCATCGTGCTTTTTTCCCCCGTGTGTGTGTGTGAGAGAGAGAGAGAGAGAGAGAGAGAGAGAGAGAGAGAGAGAGAGAGAGAGAAACATAAAACTGAACGTTCCAGACATACAATGGCTCATAAAGCTAACAGACCTGGAAGTTATTTGCTGCTGGTTGTGTGTGTGAGTTGATTAGTGTGTGAACACCAGCGGGCTTGTTTCCGTGTGTGCTCCCAGAGTTTTATGGGCTGATGTCATAGTTATGCAGTGTTGCCCTCTGGGACCTGTGGAATTCACACCGTAGAGTTTATGCCGTGTGACAAGACCCTGAGAGAGGACATCAAGGACGTGGTGAGACAACTTCATTTATGGGCTAAACCAATGAGGTTGGAGTCATAAGATGGCAAGGACAACACCACTGCTTAGGTGACCCTCAAGAAAATGGTATTCTATAGAAAAAAAATGATTCTAAAGAAGTAATTACTTCATCAGGAAGAAAGTAAATGGATGCAATATTATGGTGAAACTCAAAGAATAAATGGATTCATCATTAGTACATTCACTCTCTGTGCTAAAACCTTGGTGTCTGTTTTTCATTGTCTGTGTTCCTTTTACTTCTTTGTTAGATATTAGATAACAGCATGATGAATGAATACAAAAAATACACCCATCAAAAGCAGATTAATAATTGTCTGTTTCCAAAAGAAACTTCAAAGTTGTGTTCGTTTGCTAGTATTATACTTTAATGGACTGTCATTTTGTCCAGCTTTACTGTATGATTAGTGCCGCATTTTAACATTATACATTTCTATCTAGTTATCTCTCAGCATAAACACTGATTCTATACCTTGCAGATTTTTGTTATAAATTTTTTAATTCCCATCTTGATTCTCCTTTAATTCTGAGTTTAAATGACCTTTTTCTTTGAGTTTTTCTTTAAAGATGCACTCCGGTGCCTATAAATCCCCTACAAAAGCAAATCTACATAGTCTAAAAGGGTATCTTATGCCCTTTTTTCTACAAACAGCACCTTTCATTGTCTTACAGATTCATGTCAAACCCATTCAGACTCTCCAGTCTCTTAAGTGGCACCCTGGTGATATAAGTGAAAAAAAATTGATGCCCTTTTTTAAATTATTTATATGAACTGTTAGCCAATTTAAAATAATGCACAGTATAAAATTTTCTATAGTCAGGGACTACAGATGGAAATTAGTGAGAATGCTATAATCTGGTACAGAGCATCTTTACCCTGTGTTTAATATTTTTTCTGTACGTGTTCCCTGCCAAATAAACCAATAAACTAATGTATATACACACACCAGGCCTGGGCATTGTATGTCCTATTGTTGAATAGACATCTGTCTCCACCTGGTTCACTAATCCAGTCAGTGATCTATCTTGAATCATTCTGGCTGATTTATTTATATTTTTGCTGTGATGCTACATCGAGCCGTTGGCATTAGCTTGGCTAGGCAGTCGCAATCAGTCAGTCTAACGACATTAAAGCTCACCTCAGCAGGGAGAGGCTGACAGACAGGTTGCCTGATTGCCATTTTCTATAAATTCTGTTCACCCCCACTGGAATCCTTCTTCATCTACCAACATTTGACCATATGTATCATTCTTAGATGTTATTTTAGTTTAAGTTACTGTAGTTTATTTTTTTCTGACTAATACCCAAGCTGACTAGCTCACACTAGCAGTTTAGCCATTCATTCATTTGCAGGTGTTTCTGTTCTTATTGCAGTCGAGGGACTGGTCATACCCTATCCACCACTGATGTCTTTTTCATTCATTATGACAAATTTAGGTTTATTGGCTCAGGCTTACTACTCAAGCTAGGAGCTAGCCAGCTAAGATTAGCAATAGTGGCAAAAAGACAATTTGGGAAAAGTATGTCACAACCATGTCATTAAGACCTTTGGGAACTGTCAATATATGTGCAGTAAATTGGACCTTGAACCACTGAGCACAAAGCTAGTGGAACATCCTAATGCAGAGAACAGTATGGTGTATTAACTTAACTGTTCATTCATAAAATTTTATTTGACCCAGGGTGCAATTTAGTTTGGCAGCTTTAGCAGTTTGCATCATACAAATCACATCAAACAGCACCAGCTTTCGAATGTCAACAACACCAGTAAAAACAAATTAATATTTCTCAGGACAAGCACAGCAAATGTTGTCTACTCTTCAACAGGTCACGACAAAATAGGGAGACACTCTCTCCACCTTTAAGAAAAAACAGAAAACTCCTATTTGACAAAGCTTTTGATTGGCCTTCCCACGTGTTGTAGTCACACTTCCTTTTAGTATCTACTATTCCTACTGTTATATTACTAGTCGTGTGTGTAGTGTGAAGGCACCGCCTGGCATGTGCTCAATTTTGTGTATAAGCTATGTGGCTAGCTAGAAGGTAATATGTTTTAATATATAATAAAATCATATTTATGGATTTTACTATTCGTAACTACTGTGTCCACTGCTACACTGCTAGTTCATGTGCATAGGGTTTGGGCAGTGCATCAACAGGCTCAGGTACGCATGCATCTGCTTGTAGCGCTACCTGTGAGACTTGCTAGCAGGTTTGAAAAAAGCCTATAAAAAATGCTGTAGACCAATCAAGCTTTGGATGCACCATAGCACACTTAGCTGTTTGAATGTTGTATCTCTGTGTTGTTGTTATCTGTATGAATAGTATGTCTCTTCTTTCTTTTCTTCTCTCTCCCCTCACCCCCAAGCCAGTCGTGGCAGATGACGGCCCCTCCCTATAAGGGAGTTTTTCCTTCCCACTGTTCCCTAGTGCTCGCTCATAGGGGATCACTCCATTGTTGGGGATTTCTCTGAATTACTTATGATTCGTGCCTTATGTATCTGGCTCTTGGGGATTACTTTTTGTTGTGATTAGGCACAAAACTAAGGTTAAATTGAAATGAAAAGAATTTTAAAAATAAATAGATCAAATAATATATAGTTATTATGAATAATTTATTTTTAAAAATCAGCAATTATATATGAACATTAAATTAATTACTACCCTTGGTATTTACTAGCCCAATTGCAGAAAGAACAAAATAATTTAAATCGGATTTGTTTTCCTCTGCAGTGCATAGCAGTACTGGCCTGAGGGCGTTAAAGCAAATTCTTTTGACAGAATATGGTCTGGCTATTAATGCCTTTCACTTTCTGTAGAACATATTCCTTTCAGATTCTGTCAAAATCATTGAACTGGACAGTTGGAGGATACTTTTAACAAAACCACTGAGGCTATACTTGTTCTTGAAAGACAACCCATTGAACCAAGATATACAAGAACACATTAAAGGACTCGAATTAAAAGACTGATAAAGTTACATAAGAAACTTCCAGGGACACTGAAGAATTTTTTCTGCATCAAGGGGGTTCTTTGCTGTCATTGCTTATCAGGCTGTGTTTGAATCAATCTTAAAGTGACAGTTGTAAATTGTTCCTCAATACTTATGTGTCCACAATTTGTGCTGTATGATGCCAGCTTTAGGTTTTACACTGCTGTTCATGATGTCATCTGTGTCATTGTTGTAGTAGCAGGAACTATTGGTGTGACATTGTGGGACATTTTAAGATGCAAATTATTTTAGACCCAGATGAGCCTTGGTATACTTTACAATCATGTCTTGTTGTTACATTAGGATCAAGGGAATATTTATATCACCTTTTGGCTAGGACAGGTAAGACACCACCATGATCAAATCGTGGGCCCTGGAGATTGCAAACAATGTAGTGTCATCTAAAGTCTGAAAAAAAGTCTACAAATAAGTCTCAAATTTTTTTTTTGAATGAATGAACGAATCTTTATTTCGGATAGATTAAAAGTAAAGATTAAAAAAGAAACAGAATAATATAACAAAGGGGGGAAAAAAAATCCAACAAGGTCAAATTAACAATAACTCCTCTGATTATACAGTTCAATGTAAGTTATCCGAAATGGGTGATGGCTGAAGCCGCAGCTTATATTGCCCACCCATATTCCATCCAAGAATTCAAAAGAAAAACAAAACAAGAGCAATTACATTTCGGAACAAAGCTAAGACAAAATGTGACAAAAAAAACCTAAACAACACAACACAGACTGGATATGACAATCCTTATGTGATTTTACATGTCATCTTGTATATATGTTTGGAGTATTTCTTCCTTTAGTTTTTGTTTAAATTGTCCAAGCGTTGTACATGATTTTAATTCAGGTCCAAAATCGTTCCATAATCTGACTCCTTGCACTGAAACACAATGTTGCTTGGTGGTAGTTCTCACTGAAGGTTTTTCAAATATACATATTCCTCTGAAATGATATTGTTTCTCCCTTATTTGGAACAACTTTTGGATATTTGCGGGCAGTGATAGATTCTTCACTTTAAACATTATTACTGCAGTTTTAAAGTCAACCAGATCTTTCAACTTGAGAGCTTTTAATTTAAGAAAAAGTGGGTTTGTTGGTTCCCTGTAAGCTGCTTTGTTTATTATTCTAATAGCTCTCTTCTGAAGCATAAAGACTGGATATATGTTTGTTTTATATGTATTTCCCCATACTTCAGTACAATATGTCATGTATGGGAGTATTAATGAATGATACAAGGTATATAATGTGGGTTGATTCAGCAAATATTTTGCTCTATGTAGTATTGCGATTGATTTAGATATTTTACCTTTAATATAATTAATATGTGACTTCTAACACAGTTTATTATCAATTATTACTCCAAGAAATTTAGTTTCAGATACCCTTTCAATCTCTACACCATTTACACTGAGTTTAGATACTAAGTTGTTGTGATGGTTGTTAAAAACTATAAATTTTGTCTTACTTAAATTGAGCGTTAATTTGTTTGAATCAAACCACAGTTTAAGCTTTCCCAATTCTTTTCCGAGTGTATCCAAAAGTTGTTCCAAATTGCTTCCACTGCATAATAGATTAGTGTCATCGGCAAACAATATTAAATCCATTTTTTCCAAGACTTTACATATATCATTTATACAGTGATCCCTCGCTACTTCGCGCTTCACCTTTCGCGCCCTCAGTGCATCGCGGATTTTTCAAAAATATTCATCAAAAATTCAAAATTGAGAAATAATGGGCGGGCGCTAGCAGAAGGCAGGGAGACTACATTAGAACATCAGGTATCAACACGGAGAGCCCGCACAACTCAAAAATCCACCTCTCTGTTCGCTGTTCTCGTGTTGGCTTGGCTCGGAAATCTCGCAAGCTGATTGGCCGAGACGTTTCACCCCGCAAGCTGATTGGCCGAGACGTTTCACCCACCTTCTCTCCCTGCCGAACGCCCATGCAGTGAAGGAAGACCGCATTCATTGCTTTTTATCGCTCGTGTTTCTTAGTCTCGCCGCGTGGAACTTTTTGCTGTTCTCTTGTGCCATTTTGTGCGAAATAGTCTTCCCATCGAGCCACTACGCCGCCTCCTGCAGCTTCTCCAGCTCTACCGGAAGCTGCCCTCGACGATCCTGCGCTTCTAGCACCTGACGATGAGGCGTCACCTGAGGAGCAGTAAAGCTCTCATTAACCTGTGCAGTAAATCATCTTCATCTTGAGTTACGTATCTCGTTATAAGAATAGAAGAGCTCTAAAAACATATTTATGTACACTTTATTTACATCTACGTATGTATGTACACTTACACACACACACACACACACACACGTATCACACGAGAGAGAGAGTGAGAGAATGAACGTACGTATTATTTATGGATGACGTCATTAGGGGTGACGCTACTTTGCGGTTTTTCACTTTTCGCGGTCGGTTCTGGAACCCATTAACCGCGATAAGTGAGGGATCACTGTATACATATTGAATAACAATGGCCCCAAAACTGAATCCTGTGGGACTCCACAAGTAACCTTCAGTAACTGTGAGTTTTTGTTACCAACACATACATACTGATATCTATTCTTTAAGTAACTACTTAACCAGGACAGTGCTACCCCCCTAATACCACAATTTTGTAGTTTCTCTAATCTCAAATTATGATCCACTGTATCAAATGCTTTTTTAAGATCCAGGTATACCCCAACTGAATTTTTATTTTCATCGGCAGTTGATATTTTTTCTATAAATTCCATTAGTGCAAATGCAGTTGTCCTCTTGTGTCTGAACCCATATTGCTGCTCACACAATAAATTATTCTTCATTATGAAGTTGTCAGTTCTCTCACAGAATATTTTTTCAAGTATCTTGGAAAATTGCGGCAATAGTGAAATTGGTCTATAATTTGAAAGTTCCCCTCTGTCACCCGTCTTGTATATCGGAATTACTTTAGCTATTTTCATTGCATTGGGAAATATACCTGTTTGGAGAGACAGGTTACAGATATACGTCAGTGGTTTCACTAAGCATTCAATAATAGTTTTGACTAAGAGCACGTCAATACCATCACAGTCTGTAGATGTTTTACTTTTAAACGATTTAACAACTTCAATGACCTCTCTCTCGTCTGTGTTCTTTATGAAAATGGAGTCTTTTATAGCAGTGTTTTTGCTTATTGTATCACCTGTAGGTGCCGTAATGGGTATTTCTCGAGCCAAATTAGGACCAGTGTTAACAAAAAAGTTATTAAATTCATCTGCAGGTGAAACTGCATTCACACTCTGAGTCGTTTTATTATTTTTTGAAAAATTGGTTGGGTAGCTTGTATTTCTGTTTTTATTTCCAAGAATATTGTTAAGTATTGTCCATGTATTTTTAATATTGTCTCTGTTTTTCTCCAGTTCTTTACTGTAATAGTCTCTTTTACTACATCTCATTATATATGTTAACTTATTTTTGTATGTTTTATACCGCTGCTCAGCTTCTTTTGTCCTTTTCTTTAGAAAAGCTTTTTATAATAAATTTTTCTTTTTACACGCCTTTTGTAATCCTTTGGTTAACCATGGCTTATCAACAAATTTATGTTTAAGCTTTTTCTTTACTAATGGACAATTTTTTTCATAAAGAGTGGTTACAATGTTCATAAATGTGTCATAGGCTTCATTTACATCTGATACATAGACTTTTGTCCAGTCCTGCTTCAGCAAGTCTTTTTTAAAAGAACTGATTGCATTTTGTGATTTGTATCTGAATGATTTTAAAACTTTTTCTGTATTGGCCTCCGTGTGGCCATGGATAAGTGCAAAGGTTGGCAAATGGTCACTTATATCATTTATCAATAATCCACTTTCTATTTTCTTATCAATAATATTAACAAACAGGTTGTCAATAAGTGTAGCAGTGTGAACTCTGATTCTACTGGGATGTGTTATTGTGGGATAGAGACTCATACTGTACATAGAATTCATGAACTCTGTAATTACATTTTGTTGATATGGATTTAGTAAATCAGTATTGAAATCTCCACAAATTACTACCATTTTCTTAATAGTAATATTATTGTACAGCTTGACTAATTTATCTCTGGATGTCTCAATGCAAGTTCCCGGCGTTCTATATATACAACTTATAATTAGATTTTTTGTTTTATCTTGGTCAATCTCAACAGTAACACATTCTAAAATCCCTGGTAGTGCAAAGGACATTCCATTTACAAGCTTACACCTATACAGGTCATCAATATACAGTGCAACACCACCACCCTTTCTTTGAGATCTGTTAATATGAAACATCTGATATCCCTCTATTGCCATCAGGGGAGCCTGCTCTTCATTAAGTCAAGTTTCAGAGACTGCGATAGCTGTAAATTTTCTGTCTAGCTGTTTTAAATAGTCCTGAATCTGTGGAAAGTTTTTGTTAGTTTACCATCTAGTTGCACTTGACTTTTGAATTGCTTTTCAGTGTAATATTCACAATGATTATGAATATTATTGAAAAATTTGGGTTACAATGTAGAGCATCTTGCATCTTTTACAGTTTGCCAGGCTAATTCACAAACGGCAACTTTCTTCTATCAAGAAAAGACACAAGTTCACCATTTCATTCCATTCATGATGTATGTGCGGTGTCATCAGCAGATTCCCTTTGCTGTACAATAGACATTCATTTTTAGCTCATTCCTGTGATGGTGAAATGAGAGTGTACCATGGCCCATCTTCTGTCTGTCTTCTATCCATCTGTCCACATTTCACAGGAATCACTACTCCCCCTAGGCAGTTGTCCAGAGGTCATAGTTCAGGAGAGCTACAGTGGTGTGAAAAAGTGTTTGCCTCCTTCCTGAGTTCTCATTTTTTTGTATGTTTGTCACACTTAAATGTTTCAGATCATCAAACAAATTTAAATATTAGACAAAGATAATACAAATAAACACAAAATGCAGTTTTTAAATTAAGGTGTTTATTATTAAGGGTAAAAAAAAATCCAAACTTACATGACCCTATGTGAAAAAGTGATTGCCCCCCCCCCCAATCCCATTACAACATAAATTAACTGTGGCTTATCGCATCTTTGGAAAGCTGAGTTCAATTTCTTTAGCCACACCCAGGCCTGATTACTGCCACAACTGTTCTCAATCAAAAAAACACGTAAATAGGACCTGCCTGACAAAGTGAAGTAGACCAAAAGATCCTGAAAAGCTAGATATCATGAAAAAATCCATGAAAAAATGAGAAACAACGTAATTGAGATCTATCAGTCTGGGAAAGGTTATAAAACCATTTCTAAAGCTTTGGGATTCCAGCGAACCACAGTGAGAGCCATTATCCACAAATGGTGAAAATGTGTAACAGTGGTGAACCTTCTTAGGAGTGGCCGGCCGACCAAAATTGCCCCAAGAGTGCAGCAACGACTCATCCAAGAGGTTACAAAGACCCCACAACAACATCCAAAGAACTGCAGGCCTCACTTGCCTCAGTTAAGGTCAGTGTTCATGACTCCACCATAAGAAAGAGACTGGGCAAAAATGGCATGAGTTCCAAGACGAAAACCACTGCCGAGCAAAAAGAACATAAAGGCTTGTCTCAGTTTTGCCAGAAAACAACTTGATGATCCCCAAGACTTTTGGAAAAATATTCTGTGGCCTGACGAGACAAAAGTTGAACTTTTTGAAAGGTGTGTGTCCCATTACATCCGGCGTAAAAGTAACACAGCATTTCAGAAAAGGAACATCATGCCAACAGTAAAATATGGTGGTGGTAGTGTGACGGTCTGGGGCTGTTTTGCTGCTTCAGGACCTGGAAGACTTGCTGTGGTAAGTGGAACCATGAATTCTGCTGTCTACCAAAAAATCCTGAAGGAGAATTTCCAGCCATCTGTTCGTGACCTCAAGCTGAAGCGCACTTGGGTTCTGCAGCAGGACAATAATCAAGAACACACCATCAGGTCCATCTCTGAATGGCTTAAGAAAAACAAAATGAAGACTTTGGAGTGGCTTAGTCAAAGTTCTGACCTGAATCCGACTGAGATGCTGTGGCATGACCTTAAAAAGGCGGTTCATGCTTAAAAACCCTCCATTGTGGCTGAATTACAACAATTCTACAAAAATGAGTGGACCAAAATTCCTCCATAGCGCTGTAAAAGACTCATTGCCAGTTATTGCGAATGCTTGATTGCAGTTGTTGCTGCTGAGGGTGGCTCAACCAGTTGTTAGGTTTAGGGGGCAATCACTTTTTCACACAAGACCATATAAGTTTCCCTCCGCTCAAACGAGAGCGGAGGGAAAAAAGCGGAGCGGTCCGCCATTTAGCTAGCTAAACAGCTGTTCATTAGCTGTTGAGTCAGCATAAATCGTCCGGGGTCATGGGTCCTAAGAAAGCTCAGCAGACTGAGGAGGTGGACGATATTAAATGATCGCTCGACTTCTTGGCTGAAGAGATTTCTGCTGTTAAGCTGCAGCAAAAAAACATCCTGGGCCTGGTTGAGGAGGTGAAAGCACTGCAGATCCAGATCGCCGAGGAGGACAAGAGGCTGGCGTATCTGGAAAGCAGAGTGTCGGACCTGGAGCAGTACACCCGGGTGAACGACGTGATCATCACAGGGCTCTACATTAAACCCCGATCATATGCTCGAGCGGTGGCCGCGGACAGTGGAGGGAGGCTCGATGCCCTGGAAGCCGAATCTACGGAACAACAAGTGCCGGCCTTCCTGCAGTCCAAAGGAATCCAGCTGGACTGGAACACCATCGAGGCCTGCCACCCTCTGCCCAGGAAAAACAGCGACAAACCAGCTGTCATCATGAGGTTTGTCAATAGAAAACACAAGACTGTGCTGCTAAAACAAGGGAGGAAACTGAAAGGAACGAACATTTACATGAACGAGCACCTCACAAAAGAAAACGCAGAAATAGCCAGAAAAGCAAGACACACAAGAAAGCAGAAAAAAATTCAAAACACCTGGACATCAAACTGTAAAATATACATCAAATTCAATGGATCACCTGAAGAAGCCAAGGTTATCAACATCCGAAATATTATGGAACTGGACAAATACCAGTGAACATTATGAACTGGAGTTGACAGCAACAAATGATAACTGTAAGACATTGAAGGATCACACTCATCTGCATCAGGACATTTAACAACATGAAACAAAAGATCAACAAACAGGAACAACAAGAACTGAAAGTTTTTGAATATACGGATCACAACCCACAGGACATAGAATATAACATAGACCCTGATAATAATTTATTTAGCTCCATCAATAATGACTGTAGTTACTACACGGATGAACAGTTTAATACAATGGTCACATCTGATTTCAGTATTTCTATGATCCACTTCAACAGCAGAAGTCTCTATGCCAACTTTAAAGATTATTTACATCAGTTTAAAGAGCCATTCAATATTGTGGCAATATCAGAGACGTGGCTCAGTGAAGAGAAAGGAGTGGACTTTACCATGGATGGCTATGGATTAAATTATATAAATAGAAAAGTGAAAAAAGGAGGAGGAGTTGCAATTTATGTTGACAAGAGCCTGCAATACAAAGTTGTTGAAAATTTGACAGTGACTGTGGAGGATTTATTTGAAAGTATTACAACAGAAATCTGTCTGGACAATGTGAAGAATATGGTAGTGAGCTGTGTATATAGAAGACCTGGATCAAACATTGATTTATTTAAGGACTGGATGGAAAAAAAATGTATGCAAAACTAACTCATAAAGTTATGTTAATCTGTGGGGATTTCAATATACTAGATCTTCTGAATTCAAAACAACATAGTTTGACAGAAGAATTTATCAACACAATGTACAGTATGGGCTTACATCCAACAATTACCAGACCTAGCAGAATCACTTCACACAGTGCCACACTAATAGATAACATATTCACAAACATTATGGAAAATAGTATCATGAGTGGGCTTTTATTGAATGATATCAGTGACCACCTGCCGATTCTTGTTGTCTATCAATGTGATTATAGGAAGAAAAAGCATACCAAAAATATTAAATATAAAAGAATAAGAACTGAAGAATCTATGTATTTACTGGCAAAGGAATTATTAATGCAAGACTGGAAGATAGTTTGTGATGAAAATGATATAAATAAAGCATATGATAATTTTTTACAAATATTTCAATCATTGTACAATAAAAACTGTCCTGTAAAACAATACAGTGACAGACAACAAAACAAAAATATTCCTTGGGTCACCAAGGGGTTACTAAATACATGTAAAAAGAAGAATGCATTATATAAACAGTTCATTAAGTGCAGAAAGGTAGAGGCTGAGATCAAATATAAAAGATATAAAAATAAGCTTACTAATATAATGAGGACTTGTAAGAAAAAATACTACAACAGAATATTAGAGAATAATAAAAATAACTTAAGAGGAATATGGCAAATACTCAATGGGATTATTAGTAACCGATCAAAGAATGCTAATTATCCAGAATATTTTATTGAAAATGACAATTAGATATATGGAGGATGTGGTTAGTGGTTTCAATAAATTTTTTGTAAACGTTGGTCCTGAATTAGCAAAATCAATAGTGACACCAGAAACAAATGATAGTCCATCCATCCATCTTCTACCGCTTTTCCGGAGGTCCGGGTCGCGGAGGCAGCAGTTCAAGCAGAGAAGCCCAGACTTCCCTCTCCCCAGCCACCTGCTCCAGCTCTTCAGAGGGGATACCAAGGCGTTCCCAGACTAGCTGGGAGACATAGTCTCTCCACCGAGTCCTGGGTCTGCCCCGGGGTCTCCTCCCAGTGGGACGTGCCTGAAACACCTCAAGTGGGAGACGTCCAGGAGGCATCCTAATCAGATGCCCATACCACCTCAACTGACTCCTTTCAATGTGGAGGAGCAGCGGTTCTACTCTGAGCCTCTCCCGGATGACTGAGCTCCTCACCCTATCTCTGAGGGTGAGTCCAGCAATCCTACGGAGAAAGCTCATTTCAGCCGCTTGTATCCGCGATCTCGTTCTTTCGGTCATTACCCAAAGCTCGTGACCATAGGTGAGAGTAGGAACGTAGATTGACTGGTAAATCGACAGCTTTGCCTTAGAACTAAGCTCCCTCTTCACCACAACAGACCGGTACAACGTCCGCATCACTGCAGATGCTGCTCCAATCCGTCTGTCGATCTCTCGCTCCATTTTCCCCTCACTCGTGAACAAGACCCCAAGATACTTAAACTCCTCCACTTGGGGCAGGAGCCTGTCCCCAACCCGGAGAGGACAATCCACCTTTTTCCGGCTGAGGACCATGGACTCGGACTTGGAGGTGCTGATTCTCATCCCAGCCGCTTCACACTCAGCGGCAAACCGTCCCAGCAAGAGCTGTAGGTCATTGCTGGATGAAGCCAACAGGACAACATCATCTGCAAACAACAGAGATGAGATCCTGTGGTCACCAAGCATGACACCCTCCATTCCCTGGCTGCGCCTAGAAATCCTGTCCATAAAAATTATGAACAGGACCGGTGACAAAGGGCAGCCCTGGCGGAGTCCAACTCTCACTGGGAATGACTCCGACCGAGTGTTGGCAATACGAACTAAACTCTCACAACGGTCGTACAGAGACCGAATAGCTCGTAACAACAAGCCCGATACCCCATACTCCCGAAGCACCCCCCACAAAAATCCACGAGGGACGCGGTCAAATGCCTTCTCCAAGTCCACAAAACACATGTGAACTGGTTGGGCAAACTCCCACGAACCCTCAAGAATTCTCGAGAGGGTAAAGAGCTGGTCCGATGTGCCACGGCCAGGACGAAAACCACATTGCTCCTCCTGAATCCGAGGTTCGACCAACGGCCAGACTCTCCTCTCCAGTACCTTGGCATAGACCTTCCCAGGGAGGCTGAGGAGTGTGATCCCTCTAAAGTTGGAGCACACCCTCCGGTCCCCTTTTTTGAAGAGAGGAACCACCACCCCGGTTTGCCATGCCAAAGGCACTGCCCCCGACCTCCACGCAATGGTGCAGAGGCGTGTCAACCATGACAACCCAACAACATCCAGGGCCTTGAGGTACTCGGGGCGAATCTCGTCCACCCCCGGGGCCCGGCCACCAAGGAGATTTTTAACCACCTTGGCGACCTCAGCCCCTGTGATAGGCGAGTCATCCCCCTTGTCCCCAAACCCTGCTTCCTCTGTGGAAGGCGTATCAGTGGGATTGAGGAGATCCTCAAAGTATTCCTTCCACCGCCCGACGATATCCCCAGTTGAAGTCAACAGTGTCCCATCCGCACCATACACAGTGTGGACGGGGAGCTGCTTTCCCCTCCTGAGCCGCCGAACAGTTTGCCAGAATCTCTTTGAAGCCGACCGAAAGTCTTGTTCCATGGCCTCACCGAACTCCTCCCATACCCGGGTTTTTGCTTCAGCAACCACCCGAGCTGCACTCCGCTTGGCCTGCCGGTACACCTCAGCTGCTTCGGGAGTCCCACAAGCCAACCAAGCTTGATAGGACTCCTTCTTCAGCTTAATGGCCCCCCTCACCACTGGTGTCCACCACTTGGTTCGGGGGTTGCCACCACGAGATGCACCGACCACCTTGCGGCCGCAGCTCTGGGCCGCTGCTTCAACAACAGAGGTGGAGAACATGGCCCATTCAGACTCCATGTCTCCAGACTCCCTCGGAATGTGGTTGAAGTTCTTCCGGAGGTGGGAGTTGAAGACCTCCCGGACAGGGGCCTCAGCCAGACGCTCCCAGCACACCCTCACTATACGTTTGGGTCTACCAGGTCTGAATGGCTTCCTCCCCTGCCATCGGATCCAACTCACCACCAGGTGGTGATCAGTTGACAGCTCTGCACCTCTCTTTACTCGGGTGTCCAAGACATACGGTCGCAGGTCTGATGATACGATAACAAAATCGATCATCGACCTGCGGCCTAGGGTGTCCTGGTGCAAATGATAGTGGTTCTGTAAATGAAATAGAAGATAGAAATCCAAACACAATCTTTTTGGATGCAGTTACTGAAAAGGAAATTATCGAGACTGTGAGTAAATTTAAGAACAAAAAAGCAGCTGACTGGAATGGAATTGAGATGACAATAGTGAAAAGAGTAATGGAAGGAATTGTTAAACCACTCACCCACATCTGTAATCTGTCATTTCAAACTGGTACATTTCCAAACAAAATGACAATAGCAAAAGTAATACCACTATACAAAACAGGAGACAGTCATCATTTCACAAATTACAGTCCGGTCTCTTTACTCTCACAATTCTCCAAAATACTTGAAAAAATCTTCACTAAGAGACTGGATGATTTCATTGAAAAAAAACAACCTCCTTACAGACAGCCAGTATGGTTTTAGAGCAAACAAATCTACATCTTTGGCACTGATCGAACTTATAGAAGAAATTACTAGTTGTATAGATAAAAAAAAGTTTGCTGTAGGAGTATTTATAGATTTAAAGAAAGCTTTTGACACCATCAACCACAGAATTTTACTGAGGAAATTGGAAAGGTATGGGATAAGAGGGGTCGGACTGAGTTGGGTGGAAAGTTATTTAAGTAACAGACAACAATTTGTACAAATTGGTGAGCACAAATCACCCTTCATGAACATCTCTTGTGGTGTGCCCCAGGGGTCAGTTTTGGGACCCAAACTCTTTATCTTGTATATAAATGACATATGCCAAGTATCAAAAATTCTGAAATTTGTGTTGTTTGCAGATGACACAAATATCCTTTGCACTGGTGAGAATTTGCAGCTGGTTTTAGAGGTGGTCACAACTGAAATGAAAAGGTTAACACAGTGGTTCAACAAAAATAAATTATCTCTAAATCTGAGGAAAAAAAACCAAAGATTATGTTGCTTGGAAATTATAAAATAAATCATGAAATAATGGTAAGGATAGATGATACCAGAATAGAAACAGTACAGGAAAAGAAGTTTCTGGGGGTGACGCTGGACAATAAAATCTGCTGGAAACCTCACATCAGTCACATCCGGGCCAAGTTGGCAAAATGTATAGGGATACTGGGGAAAACAAGACACATCTTGGACTATAAGTCATTGTTCTTACTGTACAATTCACTGTTTCTACCATATCTTAACGACACAGTAGTTAAGATATGGTAGAAACTGAGGTCTGGGGAAACACCTATGGTAGAAACTGAGGTCTGGGGAAACACCTACAGGACCAACCTACAGCCAATATGCACATTACAAAAAAGCTATAAGGATAATAAATAATGTTGGATATAGAGACCATACCAACTCATTGTTTTTAAAGCCACATGTCATAAAGTTCATGGATTTAGTTAAATTTAAGACAGCACAAGTAATGTACAGGGCAATTAATCATCAACTCCCAACTAATATACAAAAAATATTCAAAAAAAGAGACAATGATTATAATTTGAGAGGAGACTTAAACTTTACAAAACCTAAAGTACGAACATCTAAGAAAAGTATGTGCATATCTGTCTGTGGGGTGGATTTGTGTAACAGTCTGGAGCTGGAACTGAAACTATGTACAAACAGAAATCAATTAAAAAATAGGTATAAACATTATTTGCTGAAAGACTATATGTCAGAGGGGTAGTATTTATATGTACAATTCACTATGCTCACTCTGGGACACTATGGAATGGTAGGTGGGACAGTACTGTGTATATCTGTGTTGTTCGGGGCTGGGTTTTGATGTATGGACTGTGTGTACTGTATGTTGGGATGGATGGGCATCAATGTTAATATGTACAAAATATAGTTAATTGTCTACTTGGGGTCTTAAATGAGGTAATTTGTATATATTTCACATGGGTTGTATTTATGGAAAAGAGGAGTTGGAGTAAATAAGTGTTCACTTCTTCCTTCTCCCTTTCGAGCATTGTATACTGTCACTTTTATTGCTCTCGTCATTTGTTTTGTTTTTTTACTTTTTTGTTCGAAATAAAGTATGTATCTCTCTATCGAGCTAACACCTTTGTTTGAAAACTGCATTTTTGTGTTTACTTGTGTTATCTTTGTCTAATATTTAAATTTGTTTGATGATCTAAAACATTTACTGTAAGTGTGAAAAACATACAAAAAAATGAGAAATCAGGAAGGGGGCAAACACTTTTTCACACCACTGTACTCTTACTACTACTGCTATTAGACAACTACTACTGCTGTAATTTCCCAGTTTGGGATCAATAAAGTACATCTATCTATCTATTACTGCTACTTTCCTAGGGAATTGTCTGGATGCTCAACAAACTCACACCCTTGCAGCCCAGTGGCAAGATGGGCTTGCGTCCAGGCTGTGATCAAAGCCAAATGCCACATGCTTTGAATACATGTCAATTTATCTTTTAACATTTCTTGACTATATGTACATATATATATGATAAGGGAAGGAAACGCTCTTTGTGACTCCTAGGTGTATTAATCAGGCTAGAATGAGCTACTGCATCATTGATGTTGTCGTCCTTGGTTTTCAAATATGATCAAATATTTATTTTTTGTTTGTGCTTAAAGTAAGACTAAATTGAATTCTTTATTTTTATGCTGAAAAATAAAAATGAGATGAAATAATAGCTTTATGTAGCTTACAGTACATTTCCACATCAGCAGTAATAAGCAACTATATAGATAAATGGCTCTGACGTAATGATTGTTTCTTTCAGTTCACACTTGGATTATTAAACGTCTAATGTTGCTGTTTATAAAGTAAAAAACAATATGCATTGCAAATTACTTTATGTGCCTTCTACTAGGGTAAGAAGATTTCTCTGTGTGAATCATTGAAGTTAAGCTTTTTGTCCAGACTTATGGAGTCAAGTCAGCTGTGGAATTCCACAGTTTTGAAATCTTAGTCTGAGCTTCTTGTGATTGTGGTTCTTTCATGTGAAGATTGAATGGGGGTCCGAGGGGCTGAGGAATAGGGCTACATCTATGGGTTTATAACTATTCTGTTATTCTTTATGGTCAAAGGCAT
The DNA here is from genome assembly GCA_020510985.1 of Pholidichthys leucotaenia. Lineage (NCBI taxonomy): Eukaryota > Metazoa > Chordata > Actinopteri > Cichliformes > Pholidichthyidae > Pholidichthys > Pholidichthys leucotaenia. The sequence continues at coordinate 45,734,250 of CM035843.1, forward strand.
AGTCAGGTAATTTAACATTAAATGTTTCTTTGCCACCCAAAATTATGTTTTTTTCTGGTTAAACCCATGTACAGTGGGGTAAAAAAGTATTTAGTCAGCCACCAATTGTGCAAGTTCTCCCACTTAAAAGATGAGAGAGGTCTCCAATTTTCATCATAGGTATACCTCAACTATGAGAGACAAAATAAGAAAAAAAAATCCAGAAAATCGCATTGAAGGATTTTTAATGAATTAATTGGTAAATTCCTCGGTAAAATAAGTATTTGGTCAATAACAAAAGTTCATCTCAATACTTTGTTATATACCCCTTTGTTGGCAATGACAGAGGTCAAGCGTTTTCTGTAACGGGGATGGCAATTTTCCGCCGATCCGCGGATTTCCGCCGATTTATGATTTTAGCGAAAATCAACACGACTACATAAGCGCTCGGCGCTTCCCCGAGTGACAGTCTCCCGCGATAACCCGGATGTTATGTACTCATGCTACTGCTGTAAACGGCCCTGCGATTGGATAGTTGCAAATGATTGGACCAATCAAATGGCTCGTTGTTGCTTTGTCAAAAATTCATGGCAGTGTGTTCGTGTTGGAATTCCGCCAATTTATTTTCAAATTGATCATTCCTGTGAATTGTCTAAATCCGTTGAGAATTTTGGCAGGGGTAAGATACCTTATTGTAACCGATTTTAGCGAAAATCAGCACAATTACATCAGCGCTCGGCGCTTCCCCGGGTGAGTCTCCCGCGATAACCCGGATGTTATGTGTAAACGGCCCTGCGATTGGATAATTGCAAATTTGGACCAATCAAATGGCTCGTTGTATGCTTTTGTCAAAAATTCATGGTGGTGTGTTCGTGTTGGAATTCTGAGCTTTCGGTAATGTTTTCAGCGGAATTATGAGATTTTTATCGAAGGATCAGGAGTCATCAGTGGTAGAAATAGACAAAAGTATCAAAAATAAGTTCCGATGGAATTGGCTTGAGAGAAAAGTGACGGTAAAGGTGAAAATTGGCTTAAAGTTTGACGAGGTAACAGAAACACTCGGATAATTTCTGAAGAAACCAGACGTGGCAGGAAAAGCTTTTTGTGTGTATTGTAAAGAGTTGATTAACTATGGATCACGTGGATGTGTGGCGCTGTCAGACCACGCATCAAAAGTGAAGAAACATGCCCACTACCTTGCCACTCGGCGGAGCAACTATTCTTTGGGATCTGCGTTTTTGAAACCATCTTCGACAGTGGATAAAGCAGTCAAAGATGTTACACACTGGGAGACTTTGGCTGAACCAAACAACTAGTCTGCTCCATTAACACTTCTTGCCGATAAACAGGTACATTCGGAGGTATGTACTAATGAATGCTGAAATTATAAAAAGTAATGGTATGTTGGAATTTTATTTCTATTATGGAATAGATAAAATTAACTGATTTTGATTTGATCAAGTGTTAAAGCATGTGATGGATAATGCTTGTTGGAATATTTACCTCCGCCAAGGAGGTTATGTTTTCATCAGCGTTGGTTTGTCTGTTTGTCTGTCTGTTTGTTAGCAAGATAACTCAAAAAGTTATTGACGGATTTTGATGAAATTTTCAGGAAAGGTGTGTAATGTCACGGGGAACAGATGATTAGATTTTGGTGATGATCTGAGAGTGCATACCTCCACCAAGGTCTTTGTTTGTATTTGTGCAGCAGGATTACACAAAAACTACTGGATGGATTTGCATGAAATTTTCACCAGAGGTGGTTCTTGGGCTAGAGAGGAACTCATTATATTTTGGTGATGAGCTAAGAATGCATACCTCAGCCAAGGCTCTTATCTTCTCACAGTGTGTTAGTAGTAGTAGTAGTAGATTAGTTTATTTGACAGGGACAGTGCAATAAACATAGACAATTAGCAACAATACTCGAACACTGATGGACAGACTTTGATGCCATTTTCACCACAAGTGGCTATTGACCTACACACAAACCCATTACATTTTGGAGGTGATCCATGGCAAACGGAAGGAGCCTTGGCAGAGGTATGCACTCTATGAGTGCTTTTCTAGTTTAGGAATGCTATCTTCTTGGAACATAAGTCAATATTATACAGTAATAAGTGGCATTCAGCTGTTTGTATTATGTCATTTAAGCACAGTTCTGGTACTTAAAAATCATAAAAATCCAGGAGCTTCGGGGGGCTTTGCCCCCCCACTGGGGCTCTGCCCCAGACCCCAATGGGAGACTACGTCCCCCAGACCCCCTGCTAAATTTTCAGATAATTTCCCCAACCCCAAATCACATCCCTGGTTCATGTTGGAATCCTGAGCTTTCGGTATTGTTTTCAGCAGAATTATGAGATTTTTATCGAAGGATCAGGAGTCATCAGTGCTAGAAATAGACAAAAGTGTCAAAAATAAGTTCCAATGGAATTGGCTTGAGAGAAAAGTGACGGTAAAGGTGAAAATTGGCTCAAAGTTCGACGAGGTAACAGAAACACTCGGACAGTTTCTGAAGAAACCAGAAAAGGAGATGAAGTTCAAAGTTCAGAGACTGACACAGCTTGCTTCCAAAAGGAAGAAAGTTTCACATTAGAAGTGACTTGGTGACCAGTGTAAATAGTGTAATAAACTCTTATAGAACTGTTAAATATGTTGGACTAAAGACAGTGAGACAACATTGAAGAAAAAGTAAGTTAACTTTTCATTAAATTTAATGATTTATCTAAGTCTAGTATTTCATTTTTTTTTAATCATTTTTTTCAGTCTAAATTACTTCTGTTTTACTGAAAACCTCCCAGCTTCAGGGAGGCTGTGCCCCCCCAGCCCCCCCATAAGTCAATCGACCAAATTAGATTTCAGCTGAAATCAGAATTTCCTGTTGCCATCCTTGCTGTACGTTTTTACAAGGTTTTCCACACACTGTTGCTGGTATTTTGGCCCATTCCTCCATGCAGATCTCCTCTAGAGCAGTGATGTTTTGGGGCTGTCGCTGGGCAACACAGACTTTCAACTCCCTCCAAAGATTTTCTATGGGGTTGAGATCTGGAGACTGGCTAGGCCACTCCAGGACCTTGAAATGCTTCTTACGAAGCCACTCCTTTGTTGCCCAGGCGGTGTGTTTGGGATCATTGTCATGCGGAAAGACCCAGCCACGTTTCATCTTCAATGCCCTTGCTGGTGGAAGGAGGTTTTCACTCAAAATCTCACAATACATGGCCCCATTAATTCTTTCCTTTACACGGATCAGTCGTCCTGGTCCCTTTGCAGAAAAACAGCCCCAAAGCATGAGGTTTCCACCCCCATGCTTCACAGTAGGTATGGTGTTCTTTCTCCTCCAAACACGACAAGTTGAGTTTTTACCAAAAAGTTCTATTTTGGTTTCATCTGACCATATGACATTCTCCCAGTCCTCTTCTGGATCATCCAAAAGCTCTCTAGCAAACTTCAGACGGGCCTGGACATGTAGACCAGCCTGGTGCAGGTCTACAATTTTGTTTCTGGTGTCCTTTGACAGCCCTTTGGTCTTGGCCATAGTGGAGTTTGCAGTTTGACTGTTTGAGGTTGTGGACAGGTGTCTTTTATACTGATAACGAGTTCAAACAGGTGCCATTAATACAGGTAACGAGTGGAGGACAGAGGAGCCTCTTGAAGAAGTTGTTACAGGTCTGAGAGAGCCAGAAATCTTGCTTGTTTGTAGGTGACCAAATACTTATTTTACTGAGGAATTTACCAATTAATTCATTAAAAATCCTTCAATGTGATTTTCTGGATTTTTTTTTTCTCATTTTGTCTCTCATAGTTGAGGTATACCTATGATGAAAATTGGAGACCTCTCTCATCTTTTAAGTGGGAGAACTTGCACAATTGGTGGCTGACTAAATACTTTTTTGCCCCACTGTATTAGGCTGTCTTCACCGGAGGTAATGGATCCAAGGCTGTGGACCGCAATTTCTATGATACATTGTCATCTTAAACGGGAGAGACCAGTGACAAAGTAACATTTGAATGCATGTGTTTTATTAAAAAAGATTGAAGTCCTCGTAACCGTTTACATGTGAATGTAACCTCTGATTCAAAGATGTTTTCAAAGGTCAGACAGTAATTAGAAAGTTGTCTCTAAGTGGTGCTGTGCTGCATTATGAGGGCAAGCTTTTAAACTCTTGTTTTTAGTCGATTTTTTGAAATACTGACGCACCAAAGACAGTGTCGTCTGTTGTATTTTTTGTCACCTTGTTTAAAAACATACTTGCATATTATCAGTGTCTGATGTCTCCAGGTATTGGAATTCATTCCCGTCTTGGGCTTTTTGTATACATTGATCGGTTTGGTTTGGAGGCTGAAATGAAAACAAAGAAAATAGATAGGCCATTTATATCTTCCAGCACTCTCAAAAGGTCACAGAGATGTCTTCTAAAGTGTCCATTTTCGTGTAATTGTTTGGTGCCCCTTTGTGACAGCAAGAGAAAAATGAAAACTGTTACAGAGATCAATCCTTTTGAGTTTGAAGAGCACTTTAGAATTCTGCTCAGTGACTCTCCATTGTCAGAGGAAGACTTATTTAGTGCCAATTTGAAAATACCAGTGTATTATCTAACCACAGAAGCTATTGGTCAAAACATGATTGACAGCACTACCCCACTAAGAATTTTATATTGGCTGTTATGGGATTGTTATAGCAGCAATGACTTAATGGTAATTGATTTGTCCACCATGCTTAACACAGCTTACATAAATCCTGAAGGATGCGTAAAATGCAAGTGTTTTCAAATCAACTTCAGAAATTCAGAAATATAGTGATGAGACCTGACTGAAAACAGTTAAAAAAGATAAAGTATTAAAATAACCATGAGTTGTCACCAGACATAATTAACCTCTTGCACTCCGGGATACCGCGGGCGGTCACGTCTCTGCGTCCTAGTGCGCACTGTGCGTCTCAGTGCGCACTGAAAAAAAAAAAAAAAAAAAAAAGCTGCATTTCCGTTCTTCCAGTACAGACACAGCCACGAACAGAAAGCCAAAGGAGTGTTTTGATTGGTTTAGATTTGATTGACCTTTCATTCGACTAATAAGAGCCTTGAATTGGGTTTCTGAAACCTTGAAGAACCAATGACTGAAAACCTAGCAAGAAGGACCTGCCTACCAACGACAGCGAATACAGCGAGCCAATTGAAGCAGAGAAGTTCGACGATTGTAACGCGTGCGTCCCATGCGTACAATCTGTTTTGTGTAAGCCGCTGGGTAACACAACAGTGTGGAGGATACGAATAAGGGTCACCAGTGTGGAGGCAAAGATCAAATAAGTGCAGGCGGACGCGGCAAACTAAAGGTTAAAAGGGTGCATTATTCTTCCTCCATCACGAGGCTCACTCAGCGCTGTGGCAGCGTGCTGGTGTGAGCCCTTCGTCTCTAGAGTGTCAGAATGCGAGTGAGAGTGAGAGGTGTGTGTAACGGTAGCGTTCGCCAGTCTTTTTTTATGACTACTGTTCTTATTTGTTTTGAAAAATCGTTCGCAAAAACCGCCATCATGGAAGCTGAGATGGTTTGATCGGGTCGCGTGACCAGAACCACGAGTCATAACAAGCGGACCAGTGTCATGTTCGTCTGACAATGAGGAACAGATGTTCGCCAACGACACTGCTGTTGTGGACAGGTAAGTGTTATAAGCTAAATTATTCTTTATCACTGAAAATAGTAATAAAAATGACTTTTGACCGATCGGTAATTACAACGGTGCGTCATGGCCACTTGACGGACCGTTTTTTGTGCACCGAGCTCCTCTGTAGCGGGGGGGGGGGGGGGGGGGGGGTTGTTATCCTCTACATTACAGATATTTTAGTATAATTTTTAGTGCACTGTAGGTTATTTTTTCTTGTAAAAAAGGGCCACACATTTTTTACGTGGCATGCTTCTTTGTGTGTGGGGGGCTTGTTTGTTCATTCATTCATTCATGAATGAATAAACAACCCCCCCCCCCCCACACACACACACACAGCCCTGAGTGTCACCGAATTTCATTAGAGCCCAAGATCAAGCTTCTATGTTTCAGCATTCAAAAGTTACAGACGTTTTTCCAAACTGTGCCATTTGGCACAATTTGGCACAGTTCAAAAACGCCTGGGAACAACCTGAGAAAAAAAGCTGTGTAATATATTCATTTTTTGTGGTATTGTTACAAAATTTTGACCTCAGCTGGATAACACTTGGTTCTACATTTCTGTTGCATTTTCCAGCCAGTACCTGACAGCTGTGTGTTATTTGCAAGCATTTGTATCTAAAAACAACACCCAGGCGAACTTTATTTTCTTCAAGTTCAGTATGTTTAGATGACTGTTACTCAGTGGCAGGAGCACTTAGAGAGATTATGACTGTTTTGCCAAAAAATTCCAAGTGTTTTCTTTTACAGTGGGGCAAAAAAGTATTTAGTCAGCCACCAATTGTGCAAGTTCTCCCACTTGAAAGAGGAGAGAGGTCTCCAATTTTCATCATAGGTATACCTCAACTATGAGAGACAAAATGAGAAAAAAAAAAATCCAGAAAATCACATTGTCTGAAATTTAAAGAATTTATTTGCAAATTATGGTGGAAAATAAGTATTTGGTCAATAACAAAAGTTCATCTCAGTACTTTGTTATATACCCTTTGTTGGCAATGACAGAGGTCAAACGTTTTCTGTAAGTCTTCACAAGGTTTTCACACACTGTTGCTGGTATTTTGGCCCATTCCTCCATGCAGGTCTCCTCTAGAGCAGTGATGTTTTGGGGCTGTCGCTGGGGAACACGGACTTTCAACTCCCTCCAAAGATTTTCTATGGGGTTGAGATCTGGAGACTGGCTAGGCCACTCCAGGACCTTGAAATGCTTCTTTCGAAGCCACTCCTTCGTTGCCCGGGCGGTGTGTTTGGGATCATTGTCATGCGGAAAGACCCAGCCTCGTTTCATCTTCAATGCCCTTGCTGATGGAAGGAGGTTTTCACTCAAAATCTCACGATTCATGACCCCATTCATTCTTTCCTTTACACGGATCAGTCGTCCTGGTCCCTTTGCAGAAAAACAGCCCCAAAGCATGAGGTTTCCACCCCAATGCTTCACAGTAGGTATGGTGTTCTTTGGATGCAACTCAGCATTCTTTCTCCTCCAAACACAACAAGTTGAGTTTTTACCAAAAAGTTCTATTTTGGTTTCATCTGACAATATGACATTCTCCCATTCCTCTTCTGGATCATCCAAATGCTCTCTAGCAAACTTCAGACGGGCCTGGACATGTACTGGCTTAAGCAGGGGGACACGTCTGGCACTGCAGGATTTGAGTCCCTGGCGGCGTAGTGTGTAACTGATGGTAGCCTTTGTTACTTTGGTCCCAGCTCTCTGCAGGTCATTCACTAGGTCCCCCCGTGTGGTTCTGGGATTTTTGCTCACTGTTCTCGTGATCATTTTGACCCCACGAGGTGAGATCTTGCGTGGAGCCCCAGATGGAGGGAGATTATCAGTGGTCTTGTATGTCTTCCATTTTCTAATAATTGCTCCCACAGTTGATTTCTTCACACCAAGCTGCTTACCTATTGCAGATTCAGCCTTCCCAGCCTGGTGCAGGTCTACAATTTTGTTTCTGGTGTCCTTTGACAGCTCTTTGGTCTTGGCCATAGTGGAGTTTTGAGTCTGACTGTTTGAGGTTGTGGACAGGTGTCTTTTATACTGATAACGAGTTCAAACAGGTGCCACTGATACAGGTAACGAGTGGAGGACAGAGGAGCCTCTTAAAGAAGAAGTTACAGGTCTGTGAGAGCCAGAAATCTTGCTTGTTTGTAGGTGACCAAATACTTATTTTCCACCATAATTTGCAAATAAATTCTTTAAAAATCAGACAATGTGATTTTCTGGATTTTTTTTTTCTCATTTTGTCTCTCATAGTTGAGGTATACCTATGATGAAAATTGGAGACCTCTCTCATCTTTTAAGTGGGAGAACTTGCACAATTGGTGGCTGACTAAATACTTTTTTGCCCCACTGTAAATGAGACCAATCTCATGAAGATGCTGCAAAGGGTTGAAGAACAGCTTTTGATTTACAGCCGTAGGGGCTGCGCAAAAACCAGCTCTGCCGGGGAAGCTTCCAAATCCTCTTTTGGCGCGGAGCGCAACCCCAATAAAACCCACGGCAACCTGTCTACCCAATTTGCATCCGTCAGTGAAGCCCTGAGTGCTGCTTTCAGTGATCTATGAAAACGCTCGCATAACCCATTGGCCTGTGGATTGTACGCGGTTGTGCGATGAATTGTAACACCCAGGCTGTGGGCCATTGCGGACCAGAGGTCGGAAACAAATTGAGGGCCCCTGTCGGATGTAATGTCAGACGGGACTCCAAAACGCGCCACCCATGCTGTTAAAAAAGCACGTACTACATCCGCGGACGTGGTTGCCGCCAGCGGGACTGCTTCTGACCAGCGCGTGGTGCGGTCCCCCACTGTCAGGAGGTGCGTGCACCCCTGTGATGGCGGGAGGGGGCCCATGAGGTCCACGTGCACGTGGTTGAACCTTTTAGCCGGTACCGGAAACGGCTCCAAAGGAGCCTTCGTGTGTCTGTGTACCTTGGCTCGTTGGCACGCCACGCAGGCTGCAGCCCACTCTTTTACTTGTTTGCGTAGGCTCGGCCACACAAACTTCTCTCCCACCATTTTGACTGACGCGCGCACTCCTGGGTGCGCCAGAGTGTGAACCGACTCAAACACGCGGCAGCGCCACGTGACCGGGACCACCGGACGCGGGCGTCCCGTGGAGACATCGCAGATTGGGGGGCGCGGCACCATCTTGCAGCACCCTGCTCTCCAGCCTTAACCCTGGTGGTCCAGACTGGAGCGTGCACACGTCTGCATCGCTAATCTGCTCCGCGGCCATGGCTGCGTAATCTATCCCCACGTAGACTGGGGCCACCACGGCGCGCGAGAGGCAGTCCGCCACCACATTCAGTTTACCCGACACATGCTGAATATCGGTAGTAAACTCTGAGATCGCGGCCAGCTGTCTCTGCTGCCAGCCCGACCATGGTTCTGAAACCTTGGCTATCGCGAACGTTAGTGGCTTGTGGTCTACGAACGCGGTGAAGCTGCGCCCTTCCAGCCAGAACTGGAAGTGGCGTATGGCCAGGTGGAGAACCAGCAACTCTCTGTCGAACGCGCTGTATTTACGTTCGCTGTCGCGCAAAGTTCTGCTGAAAAAGGCGAGCGGCTGCCAAGCCCCAGCAACGCACTGCTCCACGACAGCCCCTATGGCCCCGTCTGAAGCGTCGGTGGTGAGCACTATCCGGGCCGTCGGGTCCAGATGCGCCAGCAGTGCGGCATTTGCCAGGGCTGCTTTAACCTCCGAGAACGCCTGCTCTCGCTCCGGGGTCCATTCGACTCCATCCACGGGTTTCTGTCTCTTGAGCGCGGCGTACAATGGTTGCATGAGCCGCACTGCGCGGGGAAGGAAACGGTTATCAAAGTTTACCATCCCCAAAAATTCCTGCAGCGCCCTGACCGTCTGAGGCCGGGGAAAATCTGCCACGGCGCGCACTTTGTCGGGCAACGGGATCGCTCCTTCCGGAGAGACGCGGTGCCCCAAAAAATCAATCTCTGTCACGCCTAACTGGCATTTCGCCGGGTTGATTATCAACCTGTGCTCCTCCAACCTCCAACCTCCTCCAACCAAGCACAGAATGGACTGGATTGTTACAGCAAGCTCTTCTCTCTATATCACAAGTCACACTTCACAAGTCTCATGGCACTTCACCTCACACAGCATAATATTTACACTACACTGCATTCAACCCCCTCTGTCCTTCCTGTGCATTGTTCTCCCATATTTATTCCCTGTCTCTGTCTGAGGTGCTAAATAACCTGACTTCCCCAAGGTCCCCAAACCTGAACCTAATTTGTCCTGGAAAGCTGTGGTTTTTGTTTTTGTTTTTTTTCTCTTGGTGTTGGCTAGACTACCCCCTAGAACCATTGCTAATCACGTTTCAACTCCCTGATAAGAGGCACGCAAACTGCGGGGAATTCATAGTGTGCTGCAGTCATGGAAACCAGCAAGAGAATGTGACCAAAATCATCTTGCACAGTCTTAAAAGAACAACTTTACTAACTAACTAACTAACTAACCTGCACTTATATAGCGCTTTACTGTGTAGGAGGCTTCGTTGCTTGCCACTGTGTGCTGTGTCTCCTGCTTGTCCTGTCCTCAACTTTGCAACCCCCATTAGTCCTCAGGAGAGGAAGAGGGACAATCTTTTCCACTGTTTTGAATTTGGACTGCAGTATAATTTTAAACTGGTAGTTGTCAGGAATGCATACTGTTCCTTTAAAGAAGTAATTTTGTGAAGACACCAAGTATTGTCTTTCCTTTTTTTGTGTCACACTGTCAAACTGTTTTTTTTAACTGCAGCACACTGTGGTCTCTGTTCATTGCCCAGTATTGAGATGTAGCTGATTATATTTTGTAGTTTTGTTTGAGTGGTTTTGTGTGGATATTTTATAGTCTTTATTTTGGTGCTTTGCTTCAGATGATTTGTAGTCTTTGTTTTGGTTGTTTAGTACTGATTCTTCCTCTGGTTTAGGTTTACCTGTCAGCAATGTGTCATTATTATTTAGACTTGCTGCATTCAGTGATTTGATGTAGCCAAATAACAGCCGTTAGTCGGTGGGGTTTACTTGGCCTTACACTGTGTTGAGACTCTTGGGCTGTGTGGTATTACTGACAACAAGCTTCACAATTTAAATGTTTTGCTCTGGTTTGGCAGCAGGGTGTGTCAAATGATAGATGTGTGAAGCTGTTTGTGTTACTATGGAGTACTTTTGACTGTATGCTTGAGTTGTATGTTTCTTTTTCACTGTGAAGAAAGGGAACTGTTCTAACTTGTCATATAGCTGTTAAATACTAACTATTTGATTGGAGATAATTTACTATAACAAAATTTTCATAGCTTGGATTTTAAAATTCACAATTCCTGTTGTAGTTATGGTTATTCAAAGATTTAAAGATTCAAAGATTTTATTTGTCAATACTACTATAGGTACAGGACATACAGGAGAATTGAAATGGCGTTTCTCTCTCTTCAGTGGTGTGCATAATATAAAAAGAAAAAGGAATAAGGCTGGAAAAAAGAAAACAGCAACAGCAGCAGTCTGTGTACATTAATGCAACCTGTAGTGCAAATGGCGACAAAATATAGACCCAGACCTCCCATAGCGCAAATAGAGATAAACGATTAACAATGACAAAAGCCAGCAATCCTAAATACGGACAACTAGAGATGTAGTACCCATAGTTGCAGTTCAGTGCGGTAGTGTAGGTGCAGTAGTAACAGGTAGGACTGCACATTATCAGTATTGCAATGACAGACAGACAGCAGCAGATATGGCATTTGTGCAAATGGTTGCGGTTAATGTGCAGAGACATACAGCAGCAAATGTATTACTGTTGGTGTGCCAGTCTTTCTGTGCCAACAGCTGAGGTAGTCATTGTGCCGGTGATTGCGTTACCATTTAGGGGGGAGGAAGCAGACAGAGTTCAGGGTCCCGATGGCCTGATGAATGAAGCTGTTAAACAGTCTTGTGGAGCAGGCCCGGAGGCTTCGGTACCTTTTCCCCGAGGACATGGGGCTGAAGAGGGAGTGTGAGGGGTGGGAGATGTTGCCTGCAATATTGATGGCTCTGCGGGTGAGGCAGGTGAGGTAAATGTCTGTCAAAATTTCATATCGCGATATAAGTAAAAAACTAAGTATCAGTAAGTTAAATACTTCCTGAGCCAGAGGAGAATAGCAAAAACAAAACAAAAAATGTCCCTGCATGGTGTACACTGGCCTGGAGCTCTCTGTCATGGTTCGTGCGCCGATCTCGTCCGCGCGCGAGCCATGCATCACCTTTACCAGGTTTGACAGCAGTGTTTACCCTCTGGCTCCCCGAGCCTTTATTGTGACAGCGCTCGGAGGGGCTTCCTACATTTTCGGCTCATCAGCAGCTCTGTATTTAAAGAGGGCTCTGGGAGCAGAATATTGCGGCAGTCTTGTCAAAGTCTTGTCAACAATTCCATGTCAATTTGTCAACGATTATTCCTTGCCAGACGTTGAGCGAGCGTTTTTCGGCTCAGACGTCAGTTATTCCTCCATGATCTGACGTGTCGACCATTCCTGGGTTTTGACCGTAAGTGTGCCTTGTTTGCCTCATGACCAAATATTTGTAGTGTAGTGTGTTTTAGCCCACCGTGGCTCATTGTTTTGTATTGCTTTTTGTTCATTAATAAACATCTATGCAAACTCCACCGGTGACTTGTGGCGTCTTATGGTGGCTCGCGAGGGCCACCGCATGACACTCTCTTTCTACAGCGGCGTGTACGGGATATGTGTTGGAGCCACGGCGCAGTTCGGAGAATCGGCCAAAGGCCTGATCGGGATCTCCGGATCGTGGTTGGAGTTGGAGAGATAGTAGGCAGGGGCTTGTTCGGTTTGCTGTGTCAGAACAGCTGCTTCAGACGGACCTCCGTGGTGTGCCTGGGAATGATCGTCCACTTTGTCGCTTTTTATTTGATTTGCCATTAATGCAAGTTGTTTAATGCAAGTTGGTTTTTTTTATTATTTTTCTCCTTAAAAAATTTCAGTTTGTTTTTCAGTTGGGTTGTACAGGTTATAGGTCACATTAATGGTGGAAAAAAGTTTTGAAATGATTTATCTTGGTCTCATTTTTTTACATCACAAAAATCTGGCATTTGAACAGGAGTGGTTAGACTTTTTATATCCTCTGTACGAGGGCAGAAATAAAAAGCTCAAAAACTAAAGTAGAGGTAGAATGTTCAGTGAATTGTGATGTTAATTTGAGGTCGCATCACCAAGCCCTCCTTGGTATTCATCCCACATGTATCAAGCTTACTCTACTTATCCAGGTAGTTTTTGTTTGATTCCGTATATATATCATTGTACCATACACAGACATATGGTTCAACACCTAATTTGATTCTGAAGTCTCACTCATGGTTGAGAGCTGTCTCAGACGAGTTTTCATATGCTTTTCTACCTTCTCTGGTTTAACTTTTCGCCTGTTTTCTTTTAAAAAAAAACTCTTGTCATCCCAGTCGACTCAGTAAGAGTAACACGGGAAAGCTTACTTTTCAAACTGCTCTTTACTCATATAATATCACAGAGATTACAATGTAACTTGCTTCTTTGAAAGGCAAGAAGGTATAGGATGTGAGGGTTGAGTTTGGGTCCTTTATTCCTACTTAATGGATCCACTGGTTAAAGGGAGGAGGGGGAGTCGAGAGGGAGGATGGTTAACGCAAAGGAGCTCAGTCCTTTCCTCTGTTCTGTCATGGGAAACATGGAACAGAAGGTTTCAAAGGGCAGACCTGCCTGAGGAGAAAAAAAGAAAAAGAATCCCATTTTCATCAGAATACAGTCTGACACATTTGTGCAGCTTCAAAGTCACTGCAAGTGCAGACTTCAAGGTATCATACGGATGTTTTATCAATGAGTAGAGATGTGCAAGAGGGAGGGATTCAGAGTGAGGGGGAGGAATGGGAATGGGGGGATTTGTGGGATAAGAGGCAATCTTGTGGGAATTCTTGGCCTTGAAAAAATTGTGGCTTACAGGGAATTTGACTTAACAAAAAATGACTATGGTTAATAGGAAAGATGCATTATCACAGATGGGAAGGAAAGGCTGTATTGAAGCCACTTAAGCAAGTCAAATAAGACAGTGTCAGATAATCTGGAAGGACTCTAAAGGGAAAAGGGAGACAGACCGCTTCATGTGTCAGTTTAATTTTTACTGCATAGAGTCGATTTTCTGTACATCTCTCTATATGCATCTCCCTTCCCTCAACCTTTCACAGTATCCATGTCCTGTTCTTGTACTCGTATATAATTCTGCTGCTTTTTCACATTCTAACCATTCCTCTCCCTTAACCCTGCTCTCTCTACAGACTGGCATGTTCATTCATACTGCAGTAGTTGTCATTCACATACGGTAATCAGCTTCTAGACTGAATTTTTATCTGCTTCTCTTTTAATTTTCATCCTCTGTCAGAAATGATGTGGAGTGTATGATAGAATTGTAGTGAGGCTCTTTTGGACAGCCTTGTACTGTGGCTGGCTGAACACTGGAGAGGGGCGTGATGCCAAGACCTTTGCTTAGCTGCCAGCGTGCCTGCATAAGAGCACCAGGTTAGAGGAATTGCTTTTTGTGCCTTCATCCAGTTGGAGCACTCTGGAGATTCAGCTGAAGCACACAGTGAAGCTGCTATCTTCACTATGTGCTTGCCAAATTATTTCTTCACTGCAGACAATTCCCATCATTCCTTCCGGCTGTGCTGTTGGGTGTGAGTAGTTGTAGTTTAAGATTTGCTCAAGTTTTTCTGCGGTTTGACTGTTTTTGGATTATCCTTTAGTTGCATTTTGTTTCCCAATAAATTCTGTTTGTTCTCTGCAGTAACATTGGGGATTTTTCTTCATTTCGAAGTTGTATTGATTGCAGCTTCCCCGTTAAAGTTGCCAACAGATGGGTTTTAATTAGTGGGACATTCCAGAGAGTAAGTTAATGACCAAGTGAGGGAGAGTAGGAGCGAAGCGAGTGGTTGAGTGTTTGTGACAGTCTCTCCCAGCTGAAACTGATAAAGAAGAAAACATAGGCTTTGGTGCTGCTCCAGTATGACCCAACACATGGAATCACAATGGTGTCGCCACTGCTTAAAAATGAGCCGCAATCAGGGGAGTAACATTGTTGCACTGGTGCACATCTTAATTATGTTAAAGGAACGCATCACATTATTAAAAGCAGAAAGTGGAATTGGTTTGTAATCACTGGCTTATTATGTAGTTTATCTGCAGAGTTTATTTTCCTTTTTTAGGGATGAAAATGTCTCCTGCAGGTTCAAAATAAAACCAGTTTTCTTAGTATGATTATATTGATTATATTTTTAAACATCTAGATCAGGAATTGTGATGAGATAGTCACCAACTCTCAGCTCAATGTGGTGGTGCTTTATTATCATGTACTATATTGACAGCAGTGAGCAATACAACACATATTCTGCACCAGGGGGGTAATCCAGAAAGCAGGGTTAACATAGCCTGAAATAAACCCTGAACTCAGGGTTAAGTGAACCTGTCAGAATTTACTCCCGAGTTTCTGGTTCCAGAACTCTGGTTATGACTCTGTTTGATCAACTCAGAGTTGATTGACCTCAAGACGTGCGCGTTCACAGCAAACTTACTAAGCAGCGGAGGAAAAGAGGCATAATCCTTCATTAGGCAAAAGGCCATAAGACTTGAAGAGGAGACTGCATCAGCTTTGATAGACGTGGACATAGAGGGTCCACAAAACTATATAGACAATATATGCCAAGCATCCAATATGTGACTGTGGTGTTTGAAGACGGAGGATCTGCAGCAGAACTTATTTCTGTTCCATAAGAGACTGAACGGGGCAGTGTAGTGGATCCTCCTCCAAAATCTATGCAGCAATTTGACAATGTAAGAAACTGTTTTTATTGATCTTAATGTGAGACAAATTACTGTTAAACAGAAATGAATATTTTACCTTTAAGATCACTAAATGTAAGAATTTCACTGCAGTCACCAGCAAAGGACAAAATCGATCTCAATAGAAAAAAAAAATCAGAAAATAGATTTGGACATTAAATATCTGCATGTAAAGATAGAGGGGAAATGATGTTTGTTCAGGAAATAAAGAAGGCATGTTAAAAACAAATTAGTGATGGTTTGTTTTGTTAAAGGTGATTTTGAGTGACAAGTTATCTCATTCTCTACATTCACACTTCTGTTTGTGGATGTGGTTCCTCTTAAGTTTAAATATTTTAAAGATACCCTGAACATAACCTGGTCAGGAGCAGGTTATGTTCACAACCTTTGTTACCATAGTTACAAAAATACTCTTGACTTTTTGGAACTGAAAACTCTAGAGTTACCACAAACTCTGAGTTAACTTACCCAGAAAAGCCAGAAAACCTGATTTCTGGAATACCCCCCAGATCAACTCTATAGCTTGTCATCACAATTGGCTCTATATTTTAAAGTAGAACTGAACTGAACGGCATTGAATGGCACTGGGTGATAGTACATACAATTATAAAGATAATTTATCATTGGCACCCCCTCCACAAATCCCGGAATCTTGAAGAAAATCGCAATTTTGAGTTTCCCGCCCTGAAAAATCAGACAAATCCGCCGAAGTGCAGCTGGAGTTCCGCGTGACGTCACGAGTGTGACACAGTCCTCCATGTTTACCATTGCGAGCACGTCGACACTGGTTGTTTTTGGTGCATTTTGTCGTGATAGTCGACTACAAAACACTTCCAACACCTGGGAAGATCTGTTCAGTGGCCAAGGAAAGCTGTCATGGCGACGAAAGAAAAGAAAGGGGGAGGAAAAGCGACCTGGAAGCGATGCGTTTCTAGATATTCAGTGATCCCTCACTTATCGCGTTTAATGGGGACCAGAACCGACAGCGAAAAGTGAAAAACCGCGAAGTAGCATCACCCCCCCCCCCCCCCAAGGGCATCACAAGCACTATTTTGCACAAAAAGGCACAAGAGAACAGCGAAAAGTGCCACTAAGCAACACGAGCGATAAAGAACAATGAATGCGGTCTCCCTTCGCTGGGTAAAATGTCTCGGCCAGTCAGCTTGCAAGGTAAAACGTCTCGGCCAATCAGCTTGCGAGATTCCCGAGCGGTGAAGAGGTGGGCGGAGAGGAGTGGAGTGGTGGTCAGAGAGGTAGATTTTCAGTTGTGCGGGCTCTCCGTGTTGATACCTGATGTTCTAATGTAGTCTCCCTGCCTTCTCCCTGCCTTCTACATTAGAACATCAGGTATCAACACGGAGAGCCCGCACAACTGAAAATCTACCTCTCTGACCACCGCTCCACTCCTCTCCGCCCACCTCTTCACCGCTCGGGAATCTCGCAAGCTGATTGGCCGAGACGTTTTACCTCGCAAGCTGATTGGCCGAAACGTTTTACCCAGCTTCGCTCCCTGCCGAGCGCCTATGGAGTTTTTGCATATGACGTCAGGGGGCGTGCCGCACTGGCCCGTTAGAGTGTGCCGCCATATTGGATGGCAAGAAACAGCAGCAGCAGGGTGAAATAAACCACATAGCTCACGTGTATCTACAAACTCCGCAAAATGGTGTACTCCTGTTGTTCCCCCTGATAAGGGGATAAGCGGGGAATTAAATGGCCGGTGTGAAATGCAAAAAAAAAAAAAAAGTTGGATTTTTGAATAATTACCTTCACTGACGTAATCTCTCGCTTTGTCATAACTGGCTGCAAGGTGGAGCAGTGGTTTAGCACTGTGGCAGCACAGTTTTACCCTCGGCCGGGGGATCGCGGGGATCATGAGACCGTGGGCTCGATCCCAGCCCCCGACCAACAGTGAGCTGTGTGGAGTTTGCATGTTCTCCCCGTGTTGCGTGGGTTTACTCCGGGATTTCTCCGGTTTCCTCCCGCATACCAAAAACATGTAGGTTTAGGGCGCTCGCGCACGCAGCGGCCGGTGGCTTGTCACCAGACTGCAAACCAAATCTACCTACGGGTACAAATAAGTAACAAAAAAAAAAAAAAACTTTGTGGTTTGGGGGCGCCTCTCTGCTTGCTACGATGCACACATGAA
This sequence comes from Pholidichthys leucotaenia, assembly GCA_020510985.1. Classification (NCBI taxonomy): domain Eukaryota; kingdom Metazoa; phylum Chordata; class Actinopteri; order Cichliformes; family Pholidichthyidae; genus Pholidichthys; species Pholidichthys leucotaenia. The sequence goes on from CM035843.1 coordinate 45,751,878, forward strand.
AGGGGAGAAAACTATTGTACATGTGCATAAAATCAGGTACGTTTTAACGCGGCGCGCCGTGGAGAGCCTTTAAAAAAAAAAAACACGCAGCGCGCTTCACTCACCTCTGAGTGAGGAGCTGCTGTTGTTTTCCGACTCGTTCACCAGCCAAGACTTCACATCATCCACATCCCTTTCTGCTGACACGTTTTCCGATATTTTTTCCTCCTGCTCCCCTTCGTCTTTGAAAGATATCATCTCATCGTTTGCCCCCAAATCATCCCCGCTGAGCAGATTACTGGCAGTCATTGTTCTGCTAATTGCTCCAGCTGTTACCCCACACCCGTCACCTCCGTTCAACTGAGGCATTTCAGCACACCAGAGGAGCGCACGGGAGCAAGATTAAAAATACTTGTCTGCTGTTATGACTGCTGACAATGACTCCACTGAATGTGACACAGACATCGCAGACACAGTTTCAGAGGCCATAGTGTCAGTTGTTGAAGAGGATGATAGGATGTTATTATGTCAGATTGTGACTGTGTGTTCTCCTCACTCATTCTGATCGCTAAACAGTACAAGTTACGCCTGGGTTGTCACAGTGCAACTGCTGCTCTTGCCATCCAAGATGGCGGCACCTACGGCGTGTTTATGTTTACCCCAGCGAGTCACGTGAATTTTACGAGCCTACACAAAAACTCCATACCCAGCGAAGGAAGACCGCATTCATTGTTCTTTATCGCTCGTGTTGCTTAGTGGCACTTTTCGCTGTTCTCTTGTGCCTTTTTGTGCAAAATAGTGCTTGTGACGCCCTTGGGGGGGGGGGGGGGTGACGCTACTTCGCGGTTTTTCACTTTTCGCGGTCGGTTCTGGTCCCCATTAAACGCGATAAGTGAGGGATCACTGTAATAAGTTGGAAAAATGCTGATGGTTTTTTTTCCTTTCTTTTTTATTGTTAATTGTCCTTATCCTGACACCCCAAACATGCCAAAGTAAAGACTCACCATTCTGTATTCAATAAGCGACTCTCCTCCCCATCACTGCTGCGGTCTGAGTCGGTGCTGGAATCCCCCGAAAATTCTGGCTCTAATCTGTACGGTTCGATGCCTCCCTCGCTCTCTTCCTGTTCACTTGACACTCCTGCATCCTCCTCTGTCTTGTCACCGATCCTGAATGCCTCTTCACTCTGAAAACTCTGGTGTTCTTGACTGCTGGAACTGCTATCATCTGCCATTGTTGTTTTGATAAGGGTCACACTCGTGACGTCACGCAGCGTCGTCTGCACTACTTCCGGTTTGTTTGGCGCTGCCAGCCAGAGGCAAAAGTTTATCGGCTTATAGCTTGGCCATCACACGGCCTAAAAATTTCTTTTATGTGTTGAAAAATACCATAGGTAATAAGGAATTAATCTGCTATTCTACTTTTTTGGCAAAAAGGTGAGTTCAGTTCTACTTTAAAGAAGCGAAAGGTGTTTTGCACTCTGTTTACAGCCCAGCAGGGGTTTTAGTGGCGATAGACCTCTCACTGTTATATTATGTATAGCTGTCATCCTCAGTCAAAGAAAAACTGAATTTGTGGCTTGACTTTTGGATTCTACTGGCCATTCTGCAACAATATGCTGGTAGTTGCAGTCTGAAAATGTCAAAGCATGCTGGTTTGTTTCTCCTTCACTCATCTTCTTTCAGATATGGCAGGGTGACTCAAATATTTTCTCTCATGCGTCTTTTCTGCTTTATTCCTAATAGCTGGTACAGCAAATACACTCCCAAGGTACCAAAGTGTCAGTTTCACTCTTTTTTTTCCCCCTTCTGTCTGTCTCTCTACAGCAACCAGTTCCACTAAACTGGAAGACCTAAGCTTTCTCGATGAACAACGCAATACTCCCCTACGGACATCCATTCGCCTACCCTGGCACAACACAGGAGGAAGACTTCCTCAGGACTCAAAAGGTGACTGTTCGAGCCAAAATTCACCACCGGAATGTTGCACATGTTGTGAACCAATTTGGAAGTTTATACATTTTTCATTAATTGTCATGCCTAATCCTACCATGCCAGTGTGTGTGTGTGTGTGTGTGTGTGTGTGTGTGTGTGTGTGTGTGAGACATTAATTAGCATAAATCAAGCAAAGATGTTCTTAGACTGATCAAAGTTTTAAAGTGAGACAACAGCAGGCTCAAAAGTGTGCTGTTGTATACAAATATTTTACCTCATTTTGCAGCTTTACAGCTAAATAAATGATTTATTTTCTTTATTTAGCCCAGTCATTTTATGCTCATCTGTTTTGAATCCTCTGCGTCACAGAGAGAAATCCCACAGTAAATATTTGATAAGTGTGTGAATAACTGATTATGTCATCACTGGATAAGATTGCACTGTTTACTCCCCTTTTTAGAAATGCCGTTTTCAATTTTCACTTCTCACAAAACAGTCTTTATTTTAAAGCTGCAACCAGACTAAAGACAGGTTGTGCACCAATTATTATGGCAAGTTAAAATCATTTTAAATATTTTCTAGCAATATACACATAATTGGTTTCAGATTAACGCAGTACAGTTTTATATATAGTTGGTGCTTAATGAATATCAGCGTAAGGCACTTTTGCTTGAAGATAAAGTTAAAAGAATCACAGCCTTATACAGAGAAACTGGACAATACCCCCTGAATAAGTATATGGTGACAGCGTAAAAACAAAACTCCTTTACAATGGGAAGAGGCTTCTGACAGATCCAGACATGGTGTAAGCAGGTTAGATTGTGAGAGAGAAAAGGAGCTGAAAAGACTGGTGAAAGGTACAAGAATAGAGACGAGTACAAGGAGGCAAATATACAAACTACAACTGAGAGAAGACATTTATTGAGAGAAAGAGAGGAGAGCTTGTCACTGCATCATAGGTCTCCCAGCAGCGCAATTAAGGGTCCAGAGATGATCTAAACCTGCTCTTGCTATACAATTTATTAAAAAGTATTTGTATAGAAAGTGAGCTATGAACCGTATAGAAAGTTTTTGGCTACTCTTAAGAAAGTGTCTTCGAGGCGGGGCCTGTCTCCTGATCCAGAGCAGGAAGGTTGACGCAACAGGAGAAGAGCTGTTTATGTTAAAGTAACAACATCAATAAGGTGACAATAAATTTGTCCCTCCTATTCCACTTTTAGGGTCTTTTCACACTTAAGAGTTTTGCTTTGGTCTGACTCAGTTGATGAGTTTGTTGATTTGTAGAATTTTCCACATGGTTCTTTTCCTTTTCACATAAAGAAAAATCCAAGTGCACCTGTGATCCATCAGAATCTGTGACTGCATAAGGCAATGTTGTACTTTGTCTGCAGGGGTGGAGATCATTGAGAGATCTGGCCAATTTTTGATTTATCAATGATCTTCAATGATCTCAGCAGTCGCCACGGTCTCCTTAAAGTTTTGAATTAGTCCTAAACACACAAGGATCTCCCGAACAATCCCAAAGATCAAAAATTAGCCCAATCTCTCAACGATCTCCAAGCTGTGTAAAGCCCTGATCAGAGTCCCTCCAAGGGAAAACCGTTTGCATTCTGTAGACTGTCTGTGTACACAACAGCAGCCGCATTTCATGCATGCACAGTGACAATAATCTGCAGTTCACATGTCTGTACTGTCGGTGGTAGCCAAGAGCCACCAAACTGATTTGAACAGCTGCAAACCAAGCACAAAACAAGAGCATGGTGGCAGACGTTTTAAATGGCAGAAACGATGGAGATACAGGAATATAGTGACAATCAAGATGAACAGGAGCTTTTGTGGTTTAAGATAAGATAAGATAAGCCTTTATTAGTCCCACAATGGGGAAATTCCAGGATTGCAACAGCACAGGGATAGCAACACTCAGAGCAACAATCAGAAGGCAAGAAAAAAACAAGAACAGCTAGTATACATATGAACATATTACCATAAATATATATATATATATATATATATAGACACACAGTGCGGAGCACTGTGGTTGGTGAATGTGCAGCAGAAAGTCTAAGCTCTCTCTCCCTCCATGGGTGCAGCGGGCCAGCTGGATGTCTTTGGGCATGATGGTGGTGACCCTCTTGGCGTGGATGGTGCACAGATTGGTGTCCACGAAGAGACCCACCAGGTAGGCCTCGCTGGCCTCCTGCAGAGCCATGACGGCAGAGCTCTGGAAGCGCAGTTCGGTCTTGAAGTCCTGAGCAATCTCCCTCACCAGGCGCTGGAAGGGCAGCCTACGGATGAGCAGCTCCGTGGATTTCTGGTAGCGACGGATCTCTCTCAGAGCCACGGCACCGGGCCTGCAACGGTGAGGCCTCCCCACTCCGCCGGTGGCCAGAGCGCTTTTTCGAGCAGCCTTGGTGGGTAGCTGCTTCCTGGGGGGCTTTTTCCTCCAGTAGATTTACGGGCGGTCTGCTTGGTTCTTGCCATCGCTCTTTATTATTCTGTCTTATATTTCTTGCACGCCGCCTAAACTCCAGCCCGGCACCCGCGTCGCTTTCGCCACAGTTCCTCAGCATGTCGAGCTTCTCCGTTAGCACCGGGTGGCGGTTGGAGCTAGCTAGCAAGCTAGCGCCGTCCCCCGCTGCAAACAGCGGCTCCGTCCGCCGACTCGGGAGACCCTTGGGCCGATCTGTGTGTCCGTGATATATATATAGAGTGAAAGGTGTAGAAAGAAGAAGGAAGATAAGAGAAAGGCAGTTGCAAATGGCAGCCAACTCGTGTGGCACCGCCGGTCCGGTTTAGTGGCAGAGGAAGAAAACAGACGGGCAAAAAGATGGACATTTGTTCAACTAATATTGGCACACTGCTCAGTACTTCCCTGTGGCGGGAGTTTCCGGGTGCGTGCGCAGTTTACTGCAACCATTTGCGTACTTCTACGTGCGTTCACTTTTTGATGGCTGCATGCACTTGCTCACCCTCTGCATGAATTGGGCTTTAAGGGGCCCTTAGGTAAAAGGTAAATGGCATTCACTTATATAGCGCTTTTTCTCATCTCTGGATGAGCAACGCGTTTTACAGATCCTGCTATCTACACATTCACACACTGATGGCGGCAGAGCTGCCATACACACACAGGCGCTAGCCTGGCCACCAGGAGCAACTGGGGGTTCAGTGTCTTGCTCAAGGACACTTCGACATGCAGACAGAGCGGGAATCGAACCCATGACCCTCCGATCAGTAGTTGGTCACACTACACCTGCACCACAGCCGCCCCCATAATAGGTGACAGATTCTGATCGGTCACAGATTTTGGTGTAACACCAGAGCAGGATTGATGTGGCACTGTGCAGCAGACCTCTGAATCCCCTTGCCCCTGAGCCATTTTTTGAAAGAGTGCATTTTTTGGGCGGTGCGGTGGCGTAGTGGTTAGCACTGTGGCAGCACAGCAACTCACCCTTGGCCATGGGATCCCTGGTTCGATCCCAGCCCCTGACCAACAGTGATCTTTGTGGAGTTTGCATGTTCTCCCCGTGTCTGCGTGAGTTTACTCTGGGATTTCTCCGGTTTCCTCCCACAGGCCAAAAACATGCAGGTTAGGTTAATTGGAGACTCTAAAGTGGCCCTAGGTGTGAATGTGTGTGTGAATGGTAACGGGATAGCGCCGTACCGTGGCTGCTTCATCCATCCAGGTGGATGCCCTCAATTTCCCCTCTGGGGATCAATAAAGTATACAAAATCCAAAAAAAAAATAAAAATGTATTTTTATATATTTTTTGCTTTGTTGAGTATATACAGTTGAATCCAGAAGTTTATGTATACTGTATAAAAAGATACATAATCTTTTTTTTCCTCAGTGGCATTAGATCAGACAAAATAATTTGTAATTTCCCAGTTTGGGATCAATAAAGTACATCTATCTATCTAAACTTTTCCTGTTTTAGATCAGTTAGGATTACCAAGATTATTTCTATTTGCTGAATAATTTTTCTATTTGCTAAATTATTTTTTTGAGAATTTATTACTTTCGTCAAAGTCAGAAGTTTAAATACACTAAGATTACTATGCCTTTAAACAATTTGGGAAAGCTCAGATGAAGATGTCATGGCTTTGGAGGCTTCTGGTAGCTTAATTGACAACATTTGAGTTAATTGGAGGCACACCTGTGGATGTACTTTAAGGCACACCTCAAACACACTGCACAGAAATGAACATGTTTTGGTGTGAAATTTGTGTATCAACCCCAGAACAAAAGCAAAAAGACATTGTGAAAATGCTGGCAGAAGGCTGGTAAAAGAGTGTCATTATCCACAGTGAAATGAGTCCTGTACCAACATGGTCTGAAAGGCCACTCGGCAAAGAAGCCATTATTCCCAAAGCAACATTAAAATGCGAGATTACAGTTTGCAAATGCACACAGGCATAAAGACCTTAATTTTTGGAGACTTGTCCTGTGGGCCAATGAAACTAAAATTAAACTTTTTGGCCATAATTGACACGTTTACACGAAAACCCAGAAGCAGACACAGACTCGATATAACTCACAATGATCTTTTATTAAAGTAGTGAATGTGTGTATGAGTGAGTGGGTGTGAATGCAGAGCGGGAGAGAACTGGCAACCCTGTGGGAGGAGAAGAGAAGAGGAATTAATAACAGTTCAATCCCAGAGCCTCGAATGAGCTGAATAATAGATAATCTTACTGGGCACAGGAGTCGTTGAAGTGCCGAAGAATCGAACAGTCCTCTCCAGATTGCTGGAGCCCCGCTCCAGAGGTGTAGTGTGTGAGGTGAGGGAGAAGGAACAGGTGCAGCCCCAGCTGAGGGAAGAGGGAGTGAGTGCGTATGGTGCACTGGTCTGGTCCGCCGCCTGGAGGAAGGGTAAGTCCGCCTCCGGGAGGGAGTCCACCTGTGCACAGGGAGAGAGGAGGAGAGAAGCTGGGGATGAAGGTGAGGATTCCCGAGGGAACAGTTTTATTGGTAGTTGGGGAGCTGAGGCTACCAGATGACGGGTGTCGAGATGATGCGAAGAAGGGAGGCGTGACTCCCAGTAGATGCAGCTGGTGAGTTGAGGCGAGAAGAACTTCACCCAAGGAGCGTAGACGTCTCCGTGCCGGAGAGCAGGAATCCGCTCCTGATAAAGGGTGCCTAATTGGGGAGAGCAGGTGTGAAAGCAAGTGCAGCTGGGAATGGTAATTAGTGAACAGAGGCACCCAGTGTGGATCACTACAGTAATGACCATCATTACATTTGGAGGAAAAAAGGGGAAGCTTGCAAGCCTGAAAACACATCCCATCTGTGAAGTACAGGGGTGGCAGCATCATGCTGTGCAGGTGTTTTGATACAGGAGGGACTGTATCAAAAGCGAGGAAAGAGGGCCGGGATCCATGCTAGGCTAAAGGCTAACCCCTCCAGACCAGCGGTACCGTCGCTTCTTCTATCAAACGTCCGCGCCCTCGAAAACAAGGTAGACGAGCTGCGTTTGCTGAAAGAAACCCGGAGAGAATGGAGGGACTGCTGTGTGTTTGTTTTCACCGAGACATGGCTCCACGACAACATTCCTGACGAGGCCATTCAGCTGGAAGATATGGCGATGTTCCGGGCCGACAGGGAAACGGCGAGCTCCGGTAAGAGCCGGGGGGGTGGGCTATGCATCTATGTTAACAAGAACTGGTGCGTTAATGCCACGTTAGTGTCTAAACACTGCTCTCCGTTGGCGGAGTTCCTTATTGTTAATTGTCGGCCTTTTTATCTGCCGAGGGAATTCAGCAACGTGTTTGTAGTTGGTGTTTACATAGCGCCGAGCGCTAACGCTAAAGCTAATGCTAAGAAGGCACTCGGGGAACTGCACAATGCAATCAGTAAAATCCAAACGTCACACCCGGACAGTTTTGTGGTGGTTGCGGGGGATTTTAACCACACCAGCTTAAAGACTGTGCTCCCCAAGTTTAAACAATGTGTAGACTTTAAGACCAGAGGAGAGAATATGTTGGACTTAGTGTACACAAACACAGATGCATATAAGGCGATACCCCGCCCCCATCTCGGCCGTTCTGATCACATGTCCGTGATGCTGGTTCCTGCCTACAAACCTTTATTGAAGCGCAGCAGGCCAGCAGTGAAACAAATCAGGATTTTGCCAGAGAGTGCAACCTCTGCACTGCAAGACTGTTTTCATCACACAGACTGGAGGATCTTCAAAATAGCAGCCTCCCAGGAAGACAGGACAGATGTGGAGGAGTATGCTGATTCGGTCACCAGCTACATCGCGAAGTGCACAGAGGATGTCACTACAGTGAAGACCATCACTGTGCGGGGTAATCATAAGCCCTGGATGACTGCAGAGGTGCGCTCGCTGCTTAAAGCCAGAGATGCAGCGTTCAGAGCGAAGGACAGGATTGCCCTCCGCTCAGCCAGGTCTGCGCTTTCAAAGGGAATTAAGGTGGCAAAGCGCGCCTATGCGGAGAAAATCCAGGGACACCTCTGTGACACTAGGAACACCAAGCAGATGTGGCAGGGAGTTCGGACACTGACGAGCTTTAAGTCTAGGCAGGGGGTCGATGATGACGACGCTTCGCTTCCAGGCAGGCTTAACGACTTCTTTGCACGTTTTGAAGCATCAAACTCGACAATCAGAGGGAGGGCCGGCCCACTCCCACCATCGGTCGGACCAGCTTTTACCATTAACACAGCGGACACACGGAGGACCCTATCCAGAATCAACCCACGCAAAGCTGCAGGTCCAGACAACATTCCAGGACGTGTGCTCCGAGACTGCGCGAGCGAGTTGGCGGATGTCCTGACTGACATTTATAATATCTCCCTGAGTCAGGCCATCGTTCCCAGATGCTTCAAGACCTCTATCATTGTACCGGTGGCAAAGAAACCAGTGGTGTCATGTTTGAATGACTATCGTCCTGTTGCACTTACACCAATTGTGATGAAGTGTTTTGAACAGCTTGTCAAACCACACATCACAGCCTGCCTCCCTGCATCACACGACCCGCTCCAGTTTGCATATCGTTCAAACCGCTCCACGGAGGATGCTATAGTCACCACCCTACACTCTGTCATCACCCACCTGGACCAGAAAGACACCTACGCCAGACTCCTGTACATTGATTTCAGTTCAGCATTCAACACCATTATTCCCCAGAGACTGATAGAGAAATTACTCCTTCTCGGTCTGAACACCGCCACATGTCTCTGGATCCTGGATTTCCTGACTGAGAGACCTCAGTCTGTCCGGGTTGGAAACAACATCTCCAACTCTGTCACGCTGAGTACCGGAACCCCTCAAGGCTGTGTACTCAGTCCACTGTTGTTTACACTTCTAACACATGACTGTATATCCAAACACGAGGGGAACCAGATTATTAAGTTTGCAGATGACACCACGGTGGTGGGACTTATTCAGAGGGATGAGGAATCAATGTACAGGGAAGAAGTGAGAGACCTGGAGGGCTGGTGCAGGGAGAACAATCTGGTGTTCATCGTGGACAAAACAAAGGAGATGATTATCGACTTCCGGCGGTCACAGCCTGAGCACGTCCCCCTCAGCATCGGCGGCCGTTTAGTGGCGAGAGTAGAGAACATCAAGTTCCTCGGAGTGCAGATCTCGCAGGACCTGACCTGGAGCAAGAATTCCTTGGAGATCAGGAAGCGAGCTCAGCAGAGACTACACTTCTTGAGGAAACTCAAACAGGTCTCTCTCCCCATCTGCATCCTCAGGACCTTCTACAGAGGTGTGGTGGAGAGTGTTCTGACGTACTGCATTGCTACATGGTACTCCAGCTGCAGTATGTCAGACAAAAAAGCCCTGCAGAGGATAGTCAAGGGGGCGGAGAGGGTAATTGGAGTCTCCCTCCCCTCTGTCCAAGAACTTTTCCAGAACCGTTGTAGGAGCAGGGCACTGAACATTGTCAAGGACCGTTCTCACCCTCTGCATAAACACTTTGAACTTCTTCCATCTGGTAAACGATTCCAGAGCATCAGAGGCAGAACCACCAGACTGATCAACAGCTTCCTCCCACAAGCTGTCAGGATGCTGAACAGCTGACCCGGAATCTCACATACACACTACTGCACCTATGGACATTTTGTATATTATAGTTAGTTATTCTTTTTCCCCAAGTATGTCTCAGGGATGTGTGAATGGATGGGGGGGTGGGAGCTATGTGGGAGTGTGTCTTAATCATGCTGCTTCTTATATGGATGCTGAGAGAAACGCAATTTCATCTTGCCTGCACTACAGTTGTATGTACAGCAATATGACAATAAAGTTTGATTTGATTTGATTTGATTTGACTGGTGCACTTCACAAAATAGATGGCATCATGAGGAAAAACATTATGTGGAAATATTGAAGCAACATCTCAAGACATCAGCCAGGAAGTTAAAGCTTAGGGACAAATGGGTCTTCCAAATGGACAATGACCCTAAGCATACTGCCTTATTAATTACAAAGTGGCTTAAGGACAACAAAGTCAATATTTTGGAATAGCCATCACAAAGCACTGATCTCAATCCCATAGAAAATGTGGGAGCAGACCTGAAAAAACATGTGCAAGCAAGGCGGCCTACAAACCTGGCTCAGTTGCATCAGTTCTGTCAGGAGGAATGGGCCAAAATTCCAGCAGACTATTGTGAGAAGCTTGTGGAAGGATACCCAAAACGTTTGACCCAAGTGACAAAAAAAGGTTATGTGTCTTTTTATACAGTGTATGTAAACTTCTGGTTTCAACTGGCATGTAATCATCAGACCAATCTGCACTTACGACTCCACATTTGTCTGTCATTCATCCTGCAGCATGTTTTGGGTGCACAAATAAAAGCAATTAAAATCTATTCATAAGCTAGTGCCATTGTTATCATGCGATTCATAACTTTTGGTCCTCTATTGTTTTGATCCTCTATTGTTTTGGTGTGCTTTCTCATCAGAAGGACTGCATCAGAATTCACCAGGTGATTCTAGGCCACCTGTTTTTGGGGTCATCTAGTTGTCTTGTTTTTGTGTGCTCCTGAGAGCAACTGCTGTGTTCACATAAAAAAAAACCAAAGCACACTAACAGAGAAAAGAACAAGAAGTTGATTGAAAGGATTGAAGCCTGCATGTGTGAAAGCACCCTCATTGGTCAGTAAACGTTATTCATGTAAGACAAAAGGGTTTAAAATTCTGTCCTCTTGAAGGAATCAATGAAAACAAATAACTCAGATATCTAGTACATGGATCTTCAACAGTGCACATAGTTTTACTATTCTGGTTTTATCAGCTCAGTCCATAAATACTATTTGGCTCAGAATAATTTAAAATAATGTACTGCAGTCACTTTTGAATGGTTGTAACAGGGGTTTTCGTTGAATTCTCAGTATGACTATCCACGAGCTGCCTTACTTTTTTAGTCTCAGGAGTAGAACTATAATAAATGCACTTTGAGTAATTTGTGATGGTGTTAGTGGGTGTTCACTATTTCTTTCTGACAGTTTGTTTGTAAGGCATTCAGATTGTAGTCAGGCTCTAAATGTGTGTGGACTGACTTGTGAACAGATAATAAGGCACCTGCCGTATTGAAATTATAATCAGACAGACCTCCAAAAACCTGCCAGAAATACTTAAAACCTCCTTTCTTTACAGTAGGATTCTGTCAACATTAATAGTAGAAATAATCCTAAAGGTGATATCAGCAGGTGCAGTAATAGTCAGTAGTGAAGTGGTTATATGGATTTAAGTGCTGAAGTTGATCATGTTTCCTCTTCAATTCTGTTTAAATTAAAAATGCACGTAAATTGACTCTACAGTGTCTGTTACAGTGTTCTGGACTTTTGAGGTTTGGAGGGCTCTGAAAGACAATTGAACTGCTCAAACAGTTCCTTTATTGTAGAGGCTTATGCAGTGTTAACAGATCTGACTGTAAGGAATGAACACTTAATGAAAGTGGCAGTAATAATTAAAGTTCAGCTGCAATATGGCGTCAGGAGTGATATTACCAGGGATAATAAATTGTTTTGTAAATGACAGAAGAAAAACACTAACAGAAGATGACTAATTAACAGCAAACTGAAAAAGCGCAATCTGTCTATTTTCTATGTCTTATCTTATTCCTTTTTTTTTCAGGGCGTTTTGCTCCCTACAAACCCGTGGACATCATGCTCAAGCCCTTGTTGTTTGAGGTTCCCAGCATCACTACAGACTCTGTGTTCGTGGGCCGAGATTGGCTCTTTCAGCAGCTGGAAGATGTCCTGAAGGCCAGTGAGTCCACCGAGAACCACGGCGCTGTAGTGGTGGGCAACGTGGGATATGGAAAGACCGCCATTATCTCACGACTAGTGGCGCTAAGCTGCCATGGAGGACGCATGCGGCAAATCGCCTCCAACAGTCCCAGTGCCTCCCCCAAAAGTAATCAGTTTCAATATTTGTCTTTGATTGTGATTACCACTAAGGGTTGATCAAGGTTATTATATTTTCATTTCAACTTTATCTTTCAGTGTGTGGAGAGATAGTTGAGATATATTCACTGTCAATCAATAATTATAGCAACATATAATGTAAACATACTGATTTATAATCGATTACATATCAGTTTTTGTAGTGTGAATAGATTGTTGTCTTCCAGATGGTGCAGGACCAAGTACAGAACTTCCTCTCAGCCAGCCCCCTCAGCCCACTCCACCAACCAGTGCCACCAATACACTAAGGACCAACAGTTGCCCAGGAACCCCCGAGATGCAGCGGCGAAAGGAGGAGGCTGTTAAACGACTTGCTGCTAAGGTATAAATTACTGTACATGCTTTTAAATAAAATAAGAGTAAAGTAAACTGGAATACATCCAAATTAAGATTGCACAGATTTATCGGCTTAACATCGATATTGGTTGATATTCACAGTGTTGACTGATACCAGTCTATTAGGAAACAAGACAAGATTCCCCACTTTCAGTGACTGATATTTACCTCCGCCAGGCCGAAAAGGCCAGGAGGAGGTTATGTTTTTGCCGGGGTTTGTTTGTCTGTCTGTTTGTCTGTTGATTAGCAAGATAACTCAAAAACTTTTGGACGGATTTCCATGAAACTTTCAGGCGTTGTTGGAAATGGTACAAGGAAGAACTGATTCCATGTGTCAACACAACGGAAATAAGCTATAGACAGCTTGCTCCTTCTGTAATTGATAACATGGTGGATAGTGTTTCAGCTTCTCTGCATCAGGCTCTAGACTTGGTGGCCCCCTTAAAAAAGAAAAAGTCTAATCAGAGATTTTTAACTCCTTGGTTCAACACAGAAACTCGTAGCTTAAAACAGAAGACTCATCCATTAGAAAGAAAATGGCACTCTACTAATTTAGATGAAATCTATTTAGCTTGGAGAAATCATCTTTTTTTTTTTTCCACAATATCTTTATTGAACCTTTTTTTTTTTTTTAACAAACATGATACAAACAATCAAACACTAACACTAAAGTACTACAAAAAAAAACACAATCCAATACATAAGTATACATATTATGTTCACCAGTTTGGAATTTACAAGGTCCACACACATCATTCACCTTCTTCTTCAAGAGTTATGTTTAAATTTTTTACATAATCAATAAAAGGTCTCCATATATTCTCAAACACAATTTCCTTTGATTTTAGTATATATGTTATTCTTTCTAATGGAAGGTTTGTTAACATCTGTCTTAACCACTGAGTCACATCTGGTCTATGAGTCTTTTTCCATAATAGTGCAATACATTTTTTGGCATTAAGCAAACTGAGGTCTATGAATGTTCTTTCACTTTTATTAAAATTATGCTTTTCTGGGTACAGACCCAACAAAAACAGTTTAGGATTCAATATGATTTGTTTTGAGATTATTTTTTCAATTGTTACCCTCACCTCTTCCCAAAACATTCTTATTAATCTACATTCCCATAAACAATGAAATAGGGTTCCTTTACTTTCCATGCATTTTGTGCATGTATCTGGTATATTTTTGTTATATCTATTTAACTCCTCCGGTGTAACATACATCCGCATTAACCATTTGAAATGTATCAATTTAAGGCGTGCATTTATTGATTTGGTTTGAGCTTCTGTACAAGCCAATTCCCATTGTTCCTCTGAAATTTCAATTTGCAGATCTTCTTTCCAGTAGTTTAATCTTTTCAGTGAATTTTCACTTGAAGATAGTGTCAATGAGTTATAAAACTCTGAAATAATACCCTTTCTTTTACTATCTTTCATCATCATTTTTTCCAAGGATGAATAAATAGGTCGAGTGAGAGCTTTATTTTGATTTGATCGAATAAAGTTTCTAAGTTGAAGATATTTAAAAAAATGTGTTCTTTTGAGATTAAATTTGATCCTCAGCTCTTCAAAAGACATTATGTTGTCTGCACCTGGCAAATATAAATCCTGAATCTTTTGTATCCCTTTTAAATTCCATACTTTAAATACAGCGTCCGCTCTCCCTGGTTTAAAATATTGATTACCCCATATTGGACTAAATTGTGACAATAACTGTGGTTCTTTTAAATAGTTTTTAACTTCACACCATATTTTGATCATATGCTTTACAAATGGATTTTTAACTTGTTTTTGTAATTTTTTTGCCGAATCTGAGTATATGAATATGGGAAGAGGTAAAGGTAAATTGTATGATTCCATTTCAGTCCAGTGAGGGAGATCATTTGATGAAAAATAATATGTCATAGACCTCAGTTGTGCCGACCAATAATACAACATAAAATTTGGACATTTCAGACCTCCACGATCAAATGGTAAATATAATGAAGACAAACGTAATCTAGCCCTCCTGTTGTTCCATATAAATTCCACTAACTTTCTTTTTATTCTTGAGAATAGATCTAAAGGTGGTGATAAGGGAATGTATTGAAATAAATAAATTATTTTAGGTAAAATATTACTTTTAAGTATATTGATTCTCCGGATCATCGACATTGGTAGTGACATCCATCTCTGAGTTAACTCACTGATATCTGACATTAAGGCTTCATAGTTGACACTGGCGACTGATTCTAGCTTAGGCATAATTTGGATTCCTAAATATTTAAACTGATTTACAACATTGAATTGATTTACCTCAGGGGCTGGGTAATTTCTCTGGGTCTCATTTAGCATTAATATTGAAGATTTAGTTTTATTTATTTTATATCCTGATATTTCCCCAAAATTCTTTATTAAATTCAACAAGGTTGGAATTGATTTTTTTAGATTCGACATAAACAAAATTATATCATCGGCGTACAGGGAGATTTTATGTTCTGTTGGTCCAACTTTAATTCCATATATTTGTGAATGTAAACGTATCGCTATCGCTAAAGGTTCAATTGCCATAGTAAACAGTAAAGGTGAAAGTGGACAGCCTTGTCGACATCCTCTATTGATTTTTATTGGTTTTGAAATATTGTTATTTGTTAGGATTTCTGCTGTAGCATTATTGTATATTATTTGAACCCATTTTATGAAATTATTTCCAAGTCCAAACCTTTGTAGGACTTCAAAAAGAAAGGGCCATTCAACTCTATCAAAGGCCTTTTCGGCGTCCAATGATAGGAGAGCTGTATCCGGTGCTTCTTTATTAAAATAAATAATATTAAATAGTCTTCTTACATTATGGAAGCCTTGTCTACCCTTTATAAAGCCATTCTGATCTCGATTAATAATATTTGGTAAAATTTCTTGTATTCGTCTTGCTAAAATTTTACAGATTATCTTAAGGTCGGCGTTTAATAGGCTTATTGGTCTCATATTTTCACATTTATTAGAGGGCTTACCTGGTTTTGGCAGCAGTATAATTAAGGCATTATTTATGTATGATGGTAAATTATTATTTTGAAATGCTTCTAAAACCATTTCCAAAAAATGTTTTATTAATTTATTCTTAAATTTTTTATAAAGGTCAACTGGAAGACCATCTGGTCCTGCACTTTTTCCTGATTTCATATTATCAATGGCTAGCCCAACTTCTTCTTGACTAATTTTAGACTCCAATATCTCCCTGTTTTCATTTGGAATACACGGTATAGATAGTTCGTTCAAAAACCCATTTAGTTTTGTTAAATCAGGTTCATTTTTGGTATCATATAATTTTTCATAGTAATCTCTAAAGGCTCTATTAATTTCTAAAGGATCTATAACTACCTGTCCATTACTTATAATACTGGTAATTGGTGTTTTAATTTCCAATTGTTTAATCTGCCATGCTAATAATTTTCCTGATTTTTCACCTTGTTCATAAAAAGATTGTTTCAATCTTAGAAGACTCGAGGCAGCTCTATTCGCTGATTTTTTGTCGTATTCAGCTCTCAAAATCAGTAATTCATTCTCCAACCTTGGGTCACTTCCTGCATACACTTTTTCCTGAAGATTTTTTATTTTATGTTCCAATTTAGCTCTCTCCTCTCGAGTCTTCTTAGATTTTGATCCTGTATAACTAATAATATGTCCCCTAATAAAAGCTTTGAAAGCCTCCCACTTTACACATGCTGATGTTTGTGTAGTATTGATGTCAAAGAACTCGTCTATCTGTTTTTCTATATACTTGACAAATTCCTCATCCTGAAGCCATTTATGCTGAAATTGCCATCTACCTGATTCCTTTGTCAATTTTTTATCTACATATATTAGACAACAGGGTGCATGATCAGAGATCACGATGTTATCATAAAAGCAGTTTTGAATCTTGGACCTTAATTCTGTGGAAATCAAAAAATAATCAATACGTGAGAATGTCTTGTAGGTACTGGAATAACAAGAATAGGCTTTAACTTGTGGTTTCATTTCTCTCCATATATCTAACAATCTCAATTCTTTCATAAAATGATTAATAGTCATCCTACATCCAATGTGTGTACAATCCAGTCCTGTTGATCTATCCACACCTGGATTCAATGTACAATTAAAATCCCCTGCTATTATATGTTGCCCTGTAAGTGATGATAAGATGAGAAATAAATTAGCAAAGAACTTCTGATCATCTATATTGGGACCATATAAGTTCACAAGATTTATATTTTCTAATAGCAAAGAACCTTGAATGATTACATATCTTCCAAATTTGTCTCCAATTACATTTTTCACTTGAAAAGGAACTGATTTATGTATGAGAGTCATAACTCCCCTGGCTCGGGATGAAAATGAAGAGGTGAATACACTTCCCTGCCATCTACTCCTAATTCTTTTAACATCCTCCTCTATCAGATGCGTTTCTTGTAAAAACACAATTCTTGAACCCATGTCCTTTATTTTATTCATAACTTGTTTAAGTTTTTTTAAATTTTGTAGACCTCTGCAATTCCATGAAGTTAAATTAAGATTAACACTTTGGTCCATGATCAATAGAGAGTTTAGGATTACCTTGCAGTGTAAACATGCTCATACAGAGAAGCAAAAACATGAGTGGTTGAACATTCATCCTACAAACTACACACAAACAAATTTCCCCTTCCCACACTTGTGGCAAACCCCCCAAAATCAAAAGAAAAATTCTGTCTCCCGATATAGCCATCGACCGTTCCACACCCACGGGGAACAGCCTAAGCCACTCCTTCTTCATCCTCCCAATCACCCTAACTCTACTACTTTTAATGACGTAACATTAACTCTCCTCTGTAGTTTTCCAACTTAACTCCAAGATTTTTAACAACTTTGTACATCATAGTTTTTTTTTTGTTTGTTTTTTTTTTTTTTTTTTTAATATATAATACAATCTATATTTTGTAAACTTACTATTTACTTCAAGTCAGTCAGATGCCTGTGCAAATGCTTAATTATTCTACCTTATATTTTGTTCATGCTTAGCTCCCACCAGTCTCTTCTTCTTCTTTGATCTTCTTGATGAACTCCTGCGCCTCCTCTGGGGTCTTGAAGATGTGGGTTCTGCCCTCATACGTGGTCAGCAGTCTCGCAGGATAGATTACACCATGACGAATCCCAAGGTTGCGCAGCTCCTTACGTGCGGGATCAAACTGCTTCCTCAATTGTTGGATTCCTGTGGCCAAATCTGGGTAGAACCGCACCTGCTGGTCCTGGTGTTTAATCTCTCCTTTAGCACGTGCAGCGTTGAAGATCTTCATCCTGTCTCTGTTGCTAAGAAACTTCATAATTAAGGTCCTCGGCGGTCCCTTATCTCTCCGTGGGCCAATACGATGTGCTTTTTCCAGAACCACTGCTGATTGCAACTCCTCGCTGCCCAGCACCTCCGGAATCCACTTTTCCAGAAAGGAACATACGTCCCGACCTTCTGATTCCTCTGGAAGACCCACCAGCCTCAAATTATTCTGTCTCGACCGAGATTCCAAATCCAAAATATTATCTTCCAGAGATTTATTTTTTTTTTCCAAAGTGCGCACCTTTAATTGAAGACGGGTGACGTCATCTTCAGCACTAGCGAGACGGAGCTCCATCTGCGCCGTTCGTTCTACACAGTCACCCAATTCCTTTCTTATTCCTTCCAACGCTGTCATAATCCCATCAAATCTAGAGGAAAAGTCCGCTCTCATTGAACTCATGGCAGCCATCAGCGCATCTGCGCCATTCCCCGCAGAAATCGCACCGCCGCCAGCCTCCTCCGCCATATATGGAGCCTTGTTTGCTGCGTCACAGACCTGAAAGTCCGTTAATTTGGACTGTTTCGGCGGCTCGCTTTTTCCTTTTCCTGGTTTTCCAGCCTTAGGCTTCGCCGACATATCCTCGCTCAAATGCTGGGATACGTTCTGTCCCAAATGAGAGAGTTATTTGCCGATTTTTTTCTCCAGGAGCAGAGCAGAGCGAGACACGTCCGTCCTACGTGGCAGCCATAACCGGAAGCCGAGAAATCATCTTTTAATTTATAAAAAATCTCTTAGAAAAGCTAGAACGAGTTATTACTCTGCATTAATAGAAGAGAACAAGAATAATCCCAGGTTTCTTTTCAGTACTGTAGCCAGGTTGACAAAGAGTCAGGACTCTGTCAATCCTAGCATCCCCTTAGAGCTTACTAGTCAGGACTTTATGAACTTCTTCAATAATAAAATTTCATCCATCAGAGATAAAATCAATCAGATTCTTCCCACAGTTAACTTAAATACTGTAACTACTACAACTCCTTCTATTGATGTCTGTCTTGATGAGTTTACTCCAATCGACCTTTGTGAGTTAGACAAAATAGTTTCCTCATCCAAACCTTCAACTTGTCTTTTAGACCCTATTCCTACCAGGTTATTTAAAGAAGTCTTCCCACTTATTGGTAGCTTTATTCTTCATATAATCAATTCTTCATTAACTTTAGGCCATGTACCGCAGGCTTTTAAAACAGCTGTAATTAAACCCTTACTCAAAAAGCCAACGCTAGATCCAGGAGCTTTAGCTAGCTATAGACCAATCTCTAATCTCCCTTTCATTTCAAAAATCTTAGAAAGAGTTGTTGCTACGCAATTATTTGACCACCTGCAGGGAAATGGTTTACTTGAAGAGTTTCAATCTGGGTTTAGAATCCATCATAGTACTGAAACAGCCTTAGCGAAGGTCACTAACGACCTCCTCATTGCATCTGATAATGGACTAGTTTCTGTACTTATCCTTTTAGATCTTAGTGCAGCTTTTGATACTATTGATCATAATATTTTACTTGATAGATTAGAACACTATGTTGGACTTAATGGAACTTCGTTGCAGTGTTTTAGATCTTATTTATCTGATAGGTTCCAGTTTGTTCATGTAAATGATGAGTTTTCTTTCAGCTCAAAGCTTAGTCATGGAGTTCCACAGGGATCTGTGCTAGGCCCTACTCTTTTTAGTTTATATATGCTTCCGTTAGGCAACATTATTAGAAAGCACTGTATACATTTTCATTGTTATGCAGATGACACACAATTATACCTGTCAATGAAGCCAGATGATAGTAATCAATTAGCCAAGTTAGAAGCCTGTCTTAAGGAAATCAAAGCTTGGATGACTTGTAATTTCCTGCTATTAAATTCAGATAAGACTGAAGTCATTCTTGTTGGTCCAAAAACCTTAGAAATTCCTTTCCAAATCAAACTTTCAGTTTGGATGCAGTTACTCTTTCTCTTAATAGCTCTGTGAGGAACCTTGGAGTTATTTTTGATCAGGATTTGTCCTTCAATTCACATATTAAATTTGTTTCTAAGACTGCCTTCTATCATTTGCGTAATATTGCCAAGATTAGGAGCATCTTGTCTCAGAGTGATGCTGAGAAGCTGATCCACGCTTTTGTTAGCTCGAGATTAGATTATTGTAATTCTTTATTATCAGGCTGTCCTAAAACATCTTTAAAAAGTCTTCAGCTGATCCAAAATGCTGCAGCAAGAGTTTTAACAGGTACTAGAAAGAGAGATCATATCTCTCCGGTTCTGGCCTCCCTTCATTGGCTTCCCATAGAGTTTAGAATTAAGTTTAAAATCCTTCTTCTTACTTACAAAGCTCTAAACAATCAGGCTCCTTTTTATTTAAAAGATCTGATACTACCGTATCATCCTAACAGAGCACTACGCTCCCAAAATGCAGGATTACTTGTAATACCTAGAATCTCCAAAAGTACAATGGGAGGCAGAGCCTTTAGTTATCAAGCTCCTCTCCTGTGGAATCAGCTGCCAATCTGGATTCGGGAGTCAGACTCGATCTCTGTTTTTAAGAATAGGGCTAAAACCTACCTTTTTGATATAGCCTACAATTAGGGAGGGATCATGTGTTTCTGAACCCTCCCTTAGTTATGCTGCTAATAGGTTTAGTCAGCCGGGGGACCTCCAGTAATGCACTGGGCCTCACTCCTTTCCTCACTCTCTATGAAATATTTTTTTTTTGCTGGTCATTAACATTTATTTGTTCTCTCCCATAGATTGAGTCCCCATCGTGCTGTTTGCTCTCTACATGTCTGTTCTTTTCTTCTTCTCTATCCCCTCACCCCCCAGCCAGTCGCAGCAGATGACTGCCCCTCCCTGAGCCTGGTTCTGCTGGAGGTTTCTTCCTGTTAAAAAGGAGTTTTTCCTCTCCACCGTCGCCAAGTGCTTGCTCACAGGGGATCGCCTGATTGCTGGGGTTTTTCTGCAACTGTGGGGGTCCTCCCTACAGTTGATAGTGCTATGAGATGACTGTTGTTGTGAAATGGCGCTATATAAATAAAGTTGAATTGAATTGATTAAATTTTCGGGATGATCCGCATCACCGTCTGGATACAGGAATTTTTTAAAGCATTTTTTGAACACTGTGACATACGTCCATTTTCAACATGTGCAGGCGCAATGGAGGGCACTGGTCGTCGTGTCTGACCAACACAAACTCCGCGTTCTTCAACGTTTTAGGCACAAAAGCACGCGGAAAACACTGGTGGCCTGGGCCCGCCAGCGTGCCTGTGTTTGCGCGACGCTGCAAAACCTGACACGGGCAGCTGTCCGCCGCCGGATTATTTGCCAGAAATTCCCCGCCCAGCCATAGGCGCTGCGCATTTGGCAGAAATTCACCGGCCAGCCATACGCGCTGCGCAAAAACGAGCTCTCTGCCGGGGAAGCTTCTAAATTCTGTTTGGCCACGGAGCGCAACCCCAATATAATATAAAACCTACGGCAACCTGTCTACCCAATCAGCATCCGTCAGTGGAGGAGATGGACACAACAGGAACACTTCAGTTTATTACCTCCGCCAAGGAGGCAATGCTTTTACTACTGAACCACTAATCCTATCACTATCAGATTGATCGTCATTCATTAATTATCTATGTTTATTGCACTGTCCCTGTCAAAGAAACAAATAATCATTGTGAATCCAATTGCTAGTCATATGTTTTCATGGTCAAGGAATCTGAAAACGTACACACAAACACTGTATGGGGGGAACTGTGGCACTTGGCGGAGGTCTGCGCTCTCTGAGTGCTTTTCTAGTTTTTCATTGTGTCCCAGATGGGTGGCATTTATTTTGTGCCAAAACATAACCTACAGCTGCAAATTGAGAAAACGTGCAGAACTATTATTTTCAGCTCATTCCAGCGAAGCTGAAAGGAGCTAATGTGTTGACACAGTGTCCGTCATCTGTCCCTCTGTCAGTCAGTCTGTCCATCTCTCTGTTCGTCCATCCACATTTCACTGGAATCACTACTCCTAGGAACTTGCTCACCAAAGCCACTCACAAGGATTCAAAGGTCAGGAGAGCTGGGCATTTATGATTTCACAAAAAAAGTTACCACCCCAGGGCATTGCCCATGACCTTAAGCACATCCTAGATGGGTCTGCATCTAGTCTGCATCTAGATTGTGCTTAGATGCAGACCCATCTTAGGATCATCTGCTGATCATTTCATTCTGTTTTTATTTAGATTTTACATAACAGCACAACCTGTTTGGAACTGCAGTTACACTTTTAACAAGCATATTTAGAAGAGAATACCTTATTTTATCATCTTTACATTTTGCATGATAATAAATTAGGCCTAGATGCCTAGATGAAGGCCTGATTTTGACCTGTCAGAATCAGGGTGATTTTGAGCAACTCCGTCATTGACAGTCTGGGAATACTTCTTTGTTTCCCGAGCATTAAAGGGAGAAGAGATGACAAACACTAAATAAACAGTCAGTTTTGCTTGTGACCATTGTTTAAATTATTATTTTAAACATTTATATCAGATCACATCACAGAATGGCTGTCTGATGTGACTTGGCTGGCTCAATGGAATTTGAACACTGGGTCCCAAAAGCCATCACACTAATTTATTTATAAATGTTATATATTCTAAAAATCTGAGGAACGACACATTAATCCAGAAGAAAGTGCAGCACATGGTCACAGTAAGCAGGCTCAGGAGGTAGAGCAGGTCATCTAATAACCGGAAGGTTGGCGGTTCAAATCCCATTCCCCCATCCTGCAGTTTACCCACCTTGCCTCCAGTGTCTGTGACACTGGTGTGTGAATGTGAATAAATGTTTGTTGGCCTTCGGAGAGGCCTTTGGCGCGGATTGGCAGCCATGTTTCCGTCAGTCTGCCCCAGGGCAACTATGGCTACAGAAGTGGCTTACCACTACCATTGTCTGCGGAGTAAATGAATAATGGTGTCATTGTAAAGCATCTTTGGGTGTCAAAAAAGTGCAATATAAATGCAATCCATTATTATTATTATTATTATTAGCACATGGTCGGAGTTGACGTACAGTTATTATCTCCGCTAAGGGAGAACGGCGGTAATGTTTTTAGTGTTGTTGGTTTGCCTGTTAACAACATAATTCAAAAAGTTATGAATGGATTTTGATGAAATTTTCAGGAAAGGTATGGAATGGAACAGGGAACAGATGATTAGATTTTGGTGGTGATTCAGATCACAATGTGGATGCAGAAATTTTTTGAATATTATTCTATATGTTAATCTGGCACTTTTCATGTACTGCCCCTTTAAGACGTGTCCACTCAGTTATGTGCATGGCAACGCCATAGGGCCACGTGCCTCGGCAACCTGGAAGCCAAACATTGCAGAAAAAGTATTAGGGGTGTGTCCACCAAACTCATCTTTTTCTGCTGTGGGCGACTATTTTCTATTCATTCCCTATGCAGTCCAGCGTTTACACCGCTGAGCTCCCTCGGGACTGAAGTGCTTTGAGCGGTGGCTGCTTTTTGTCACGGTGCTCAGCGCTGAAATAAAGTTCAACTTGTCAGATGGCCGACTGCAGGAAGTGCTGAGCAGAGTTGAGCTGACCTCTTCACCAAAATCTCTCAAATTATGTCATAAAACTTAGTCGGACAAGTGACCGACTGACTCATAACAAACTGGATTCACCTGTGGATGAGCCGATAGAGGATTTACAATCCTATGGTGACACACAGTATTACAACAACGTCATGTCTGGCAGCAAACTGGCGTCCAAATCCACCTGGACTAAACCAAGCTCGAGCAAAATGGACGATACTCCACCCTGTGACATTAGTGAGTCCCTAATATCTATTAAACGCCAACTTGGAAAGCTCAACTTACTCGATCAGCTGACAACTGATATTAATGAACTAAAGCAAGCCGTGGAATTCAACAACTCACTGATCGAGGTGCTAAAGGCTGATAATGCGTCACTCAGGCTTGAAGTAAAAACAGAAATACAAGCTACCCAACCAATTTTTCAAAAAATAATAAAACGACTCAGAGTGTGAATACAGCTTCACCTGCAGATGAATTTAATGACTTTTTTGTTAACATTGGTCCTACTTTGGCTCGAGAAATACCCATTACGGCTCCCACAGGTGATACAATAAGCAAAAACACTGCTATAAAAGACTCCATTTTCATAAAGAACACAAACGCGAGAGAGGTCATTGAAATTGTTAAATCGTTTAAAAGTAAAACATCTACGGACTGTGATGGTATTGACATGCTCTTAGTCAAAACTATTATTGAATGCTTAGTGAAACCACTGACGTATATCTATAACCTGTCTCTCCAAACAGGTATATTTCCCAATGCAATGAAAATAGCTAAAGTAATTCCGATATACAAGACAGGTGACAGAGGGGAATTCTCAAACTATAGACCAATTTCACTATTGCCGCAATTTTCCAAGATACTTGAAAAAATATTCTATGAGAGAATTGACAACTTCATACTGAAGAATAATTTATTGTGTGAGCAGCAATATGGGTTCAGACACAAGAGGACAACTGCATTTGCTCTAATGGAATTTATAGAAAAAATATCAACTGCCGTTGAAAATAAAGAGTATTCAGTTGGGGTATACCTGGATCTTAAAAAAGCATTTGATACAGTGGATCATAATTTATTATTAAAGAAACTACAAAATTGTGGTATTAGGGGGGTAGCACTGTCCCGGTTATGTAGTTACTTAAAGAATAGATATCAGTATGTATGTGTTGGTAACAAAAACTCACAGTTACTGAAGGTTACTTGTGGAGTCCCACAGGGTTCAGTTTTGGGGCCATTGTTATTCAATATGTATATAAATGATATATGTAAAGTTTCGGAAAAAATGGATTTAATATTGTTTGCCGATGACACTAATTTATTATGGAGTGGAAGCAATTTGGAACAACTTTTGGATACACTCAGAAAAGAATTAGGAAAGCTTAAACTGTGGTTTGATTCAAACAAATTAACGCTCAGTTTAAGTAAGACAAAATTTATAGTTTTTAACAACCATCACAACAACTTAGTATCTAAACTCAGTGTAAATGGTGTAGAGATTGAAATGGTATCCGAAACTAAATTTCTTGGAGCAATAATTGATAATAAACTGTGTTGGAAGTCACATATTAATTATATTAAAGGTAAAATATCCAAATCAATTGCAATACTACACAGAGTGAAATATTTGCTCAATCATCCCACACTATATACCTTGTATCATTCATTAATACTCCCATACATGACATATTGTACTGAAGTATGGGGAAATACATATAAAACAAACATATATCCAGTCTTTATGCTTCAGAAGAGAGCTATTAGAATAATAAACAAAGCTGCTTACAGGGAACCAACAAACCCACTTTTTCTTAAATTAAAAGCTCTCAAGCTGAAAGATCTGGTTGACTTTAAAACTGCAGTAATAAAGTTTAAAGTGAAGAATCTATCCCTGCCCGCAAATATCCAAAAGTTGTTCCAAATAAGGGAGAAACAATATCATTTCAGAGGAACATGTATATTTGAAAAACCTTAAGTGAGAACTACCACCAAGCAACACTGTATTTCAGTGCAAGGAGTCAGATTATGGAACAATTTTGGACCTGAATTAAAATCATGTACAATACTTGGACAATTTAAACAAAACTAAAGGAAGAAATACTCCAAACATATATACAAGATGACATGTAAAATCACATAAGGATTGTCATATCCAGTCTGTGTTGTGTTGTTGCTTAGTTTTTTTGTCACATTTTGTCTTAGCTATGTTCTGAATTGTAATCGCTCTTGTTTTGTTTTTCTTTTGAATTCTTGGATGGAATATGGGTGGGCAATATAAGCTGCAGCTTCAGCCATCACCCATTTCGGATAACTTATGTTGAACTGTATAATCAGAGGAGTTATTGTCTAATTTGACCTTGTTGGATTTTCTTTCCCCCGTTGTTATATTATTCTGTTTCTTTTTTAATCTTTACTTTTAATCTATCCGAAATAAACATTCATTCATTCATTCATTCATTCAAGTAAACAACCTCAAAACGCCTGACAGGCAAACTCCAAAAAGATAAACTTCTCATGACAAAAAATGTACTTGACCTGCAGTATCGGAGCGTGAGGGATAAAATCATTATACATGGACTTCCAGAAGTAAAAAATGAAACTCACCAAAAATCAAAAGAACTTCTAGTCATTCCTAGTCAACAAGTTGAAAATGAAGCCGGTGGAGGCCGTGGCTATTTGCTTCTCCAGAGTGCATCGCTTCGGAAGGACCAAAGCCAACCAACAGAGGAGGCCCCGTCCTATTATGGCCAAAACCACCGACTCCAAGATGAAAGCTGCCATCATGTCCAAGGGTAAAGAGCTAAAAGGAACCAACTATTCCATCAATGATCAGTTTCCACCTGAGATCATGAACAGACGGAGGCTGCTTTACCCAATCATGATGGAGGCAAGAAACAGTAAAAGGAACGCTCATCTGTTCATTGATGAACTTTACATCGATGGAAAACTGTATAGGAATCCTCAAATCACATATTGGCTAACTGGAGGCGACCAAAACATCACTGCTGAACCTCAAGAGGAACCATCGGAACTTTTGCACGCTGCCTCCCTAGCAGTGTAAACACAGACGCGTGAGGATGATGTCATCAACGCGTCCCCACTGCCATGACAACTGATGAACCTGAAAGACGGTGAATGATTTACTTTCTTTTTTACTCACTTTCCCTCTTCCTTCTATCTCTCCCACTTATCCGTATATTCGTTTTGGTTTGGGAATTGGCCTAAATTCTGCTCATTTGACTGGGGAGACCTGCTGCCTGGTGCGACGAGGCCAGTATCTCTGTGCTCTCGGACTAATGGACTGTTGTGTTGACAATGTGTGTTTGTGTATTTGAGTGTGTGTGTGTAATTGTGTGTGTGTTTGTCCGACTGTCTTTCGTGTGGATGAGGGTTTGTCTATGTCTATGTCGCTAAGTGTGTATTGTTGCTGTGTGATCCCAGTAAATTTTATCAGCTATCGTGCATAATGATCTTTAATGAATCTAATGAAGAAGGAGTGGATGCGACACAATTTATGGACTATAATAGGAATATAATCTGTGATCATTATATTCCTGAGCAATTAACATCCTTTAAAAACCAATACAATTATTCTTTCATGCATTTAAACATCAGGAGCTTGAATAAACATCATCATGATCTAGTTACTTTACTTACCAGTACAGGCTGCAGCTTTGATGTAATTGGTTGTAGTGAAACTTTCCTGAATGATAAGTCATACATAGACATCTTAAACCTTGATGGTTATAAACTGTTCACGAAGAGATGTGGCATATCTGGTGGTGGTGTCTGTCTGTATATCTCTTGTAGACATGATGTCGATGTTTATAATGATATTGTCATGGAAGACTGTCATATTGACTCTGTTTTTGTTGAGATATATGGCAAAAATGGGAAAAATTTAATTGTAGGTGGGATTTATCACCCCCCCCCCCCCCCCCCCGGACACCAATCTTAATATTTTCACAACCAAACTGGAAGAAATTTTATTCTCAATCAACAACAAAAATACAAAATTGTATTCTCCTTGGAGACCTCAACATTGACCTCTCCAGGAATGATGCAGTTAAAAAGGACTTTATGAATACACTACACTCCTCTTCCTTCTTCCCTACCATTAATACCTACGTATACTAGAATCACTCACTCCACCAAGTCCATTATTGATAATATCATTACCAACATTCGCAATTCCACATTGGTATCTGGAGTCATGCTCTCTGAGATTTCTGATCACTTCCCCATTGTTCTGTTTCTTGACCTTGCCGTTAGGCCCTTAATCTCAATCAATTGATCAATCAACCTTTATTGTCATGATGCTATGCATACAACTATAGTGCAAGCAAGATGAAATTGCGTTTCTCTAGGCATCCGTATTGTGAAAAGAACATAATTTAAAAACACACTCACACACCCCCTCACCCCCCACCCCAACAGCCATTCACATATCCCTGAGACATATTTGGATATTACAGTAATGTTAACTTATTACAGTTTCAGTTAAAATGATAATAACTGTCTATGTATATATAAAACAATTAAAATGGCTAAGTGAATCTAAGTAGCTAAGAGAAATAAATACTTAAAACTGACTAAAACTATAATATACATATAATATACATAATGTCCATAAAGTTCAGTGATATGTGGAAAGGATTCCGGATCAACTGTTCAGCATCCTAACAGCTTGTGGAAGGAAGCTGTTGATCAGTCTGGTGGTTCTGCCTCTGATGCTCCGGAATCATTTGCCAGATGGCAGCAGTGTTTGTGCAGGGGGTGAGAGTGGTCCTTAACAATGTTCAGTGCCCTGCTCCTACAATGGCTCTGAAAAAGTTCTTGAACAGAGGGGAGGGAAACTCCAATTACCTTCTTAACTCCCTTAACTATCCTCTGCAGAGCTTTTTTGTCTGACATACTGCAGCTGAAGTACCATGTTGCAATGCAGTACGTCAGAACACTCTCCACCACACCTCTGTAGAAGGTCCTGAGGATGCAGATGGAGAGAGAGGCCTGTTTGAGTTTCCTCAAGAAGTGCAGTCTCTGCTGGGCCCATTTCCTGATCCCCAAGGAATTCTTGCTCCAGGTCAGGTCCTGCGAGATCTGCACTCCAAGGAACTTGATGTTCTCCACTCTCTCCACCGAACAGCCGCTGATGCAGAGAGGGACATGTTCAGGCTATGACCACCGGAAGTCGATAATCATCTCCTTCGTTTTGTCTACGTTGAGCACCAGATTGTTCTCCCTGCACCAGCCCTCCAGGTCTCTAACTTCTTCCCTGTACATTGATTCTTCATCCCTCTGAATAAGTCCCACCACTGTGGTGTCATCCGCAAACTTAATAATCTGGTTCCCCTTGTGTCTGGACACACAGTCATGTGTTAAAAGTGTAAACAACAGTGGACTGAGTACACAGCCTTGAGGGGATCCAGTGCTCAGTGTGATGGAGTTGGAGATGTTGTTTCCAACCCAGACAGACTGAGGTCTCGGTCAGGAAATCCAGGATCCAGAGACATGTGGCGGTGTTCAGACCGAGAAGGAGTAATTTCTCCATCAGTCTCTGGGGAATAAAGGTGTTAAATGCTGAACTGAAATCAATGTACAGGAGTCTGGCATAGGTGTCTTTCTGATCCAGGTGGGTAATGACAGAGTGCAGGGTGGTGACTATAGCGTCCTCTGTGGAGCGATTTGAACGATACGCGAACTGGAGCGGGTCATGTGATGCAGGGAGGCAAGGCTGTGATGTGTGGTTTAACAAGCCGTTCAAAACACTTCATCACAATTGGTGTCAGTGCGACAGGACGATAGTCATTCAGTCAAGACACAACCGCTTTCTTTGCCACCGGCACTATAATAGAGGTCTTAAAGCATCTAGGGACGATGGCCTGACTCAGGGAAATGTTATATATGTCAGTCAGGACATCCGCCAACTCACTCGCGCAGAGTAGGAGTACATGTCCTGGGATGTTGTCCAGACCTGCAGCTTTACGTGGGTTGACCCTGATTAGGGTCCTCCGTGTGTCCGCTGCGTTGATGGTGATAGCTGGCCCCACAGATGGTGAAGATGGGCCAGCCCTCCCTCTGATTGTCGGGTTTGATGCTTCAAAACGTGCAAAGAAGTTATTGAGCTTGTCTGGAAGCAAAGTGTCATCATCATCGACCCCTTGCCTAGACTTAAAATCCGTCAACGCCCATACTCCCTGCCACATCCGTTTGGTGTTCCCTGTGTCACAGACATGTCCCTGGATTTTCTCCCTGTAGGCACGTTTCGCCGTCTTAATTCCCTTTGCGAGTGCAGACCTGGCTGAGCGGAGGGCAATCCTGTCCTTCGCTCTAAAGGCTGCATCTCTGGCTGTGAGCAGTGAGCGCACCTCTGCAGTCATCCAGGGTTTATAGTTGCGACATAAACTAAAAATAAAAATACTTAATGAAGAAACCTTACAACGACTGAGTGAGGACTTGCATGTCAAGGCATGGGATAGAATCTACAGTTGTAGTGATGCCGATGCTGCGTTTGATGCCTTGACTAAGGAAATACTAAGGAAATAAGAAAATTATATAAGGAAACAGAATCCATCCAGAGGACAATTCCTGTCAGGACTGTCACATGTAGGGGTACTATGTAGGGGTACTATTCAACATCCATGGCTTTCTAAGGCCATACTAAAATCTATTAAGTACAAAAATAAATGTCATAAACACTACATAACAAATCCAAATATTAACAATAAAAATGAATATACTAATTGTAGAAATAAACTAACACATATTAGAAAGAGTAAGCGTAATTACTATGCAGAACTTACAAATGCATCACAGGGTGATTCCAAGAAATCCTGGAGAATACTAAATAAGGTTCTAGTAAATAGGAACCAAAAAGCCCCCACACTTCCGAACAATAACGCGGTCAGTAATCTCACCAGTAATGACACTCTCGCTGACAAATTTAATAATTATTTTGTTTCCATTGCAGAAAATTTATCTAATAAAATTAACCAACCTGCCTCTTTCAAACACTATCTATCAGGAAACTACCCAAAATCTTTCTTCCTGAAGCCAACTGATTGTGAGGAAGTCTGGAAAATCATCAAGGACATGAAGAACTCAAACTCTGCTGGAGCTGATGAAATTTCCAGCAAAATTTTGAAAAGTATCATTAATTTAATACTGGAACCTCTTACCTACTGCATTAATCTGTCTCTAATCTCCAGAATAGTACCACAAATAGCAAAAATTGCACAAATTACACCAATTTATAAATCAGGTGATAAGAATGATTTGACTATAACAGACTTACCAGTTACCTTGATAAGCTCAACATTATTATCCCATCTCAGTATGGCTTCAGAAAGAAACACACTACCTATATGGCAATACTTGAATTAACTGAAAAAATCAGTGATGCAATTGAAAGCGGCAGCTATGGTATCAGCATTTTTTTACACCTGTCTAAAGCATTTGATACCATTAACAATGACATCCTAATTAATAAATTACAACATTACGGTATCAGAGGCCTTGCATTAGATTGGTTTATTAATTATCTGTCTGGAAGACTTCAGTATGTTTATATAAATAACCACAAATCATCATATAAATCCATCAATCATGGGGCTCCCCAGGGTTCCATTTGAGGACCAGTTCTATTCATTCTGTATATAAATGACATTGCTAACTCCTCGTCTCTACTACATAAAGTACTGTTTGCTGATGGCACTAATTTATTTTTTGCTCACCAGAATCCAAATGAACTTGAACAGATAATAAATAGTGAACTTACAAAAATAGACACCTGGCTTCAGTGTAACAAACTTTCAGTTGATATCAGTAAAACTAATTGTATTGTATTTCGTTCCAATAAAAAGCCAGACACCAAAGAACTTTGCCCCAAATTAAGATAAGATAAGATAAGCCTTTATTAGTCCCACAATGGGGAAATTCCAGGATTGCAACAGCACAGGGATAGCAACACTCAGAGCAACAATCAGAAGGCAAGAAAAAACAACATCTAGTAAACATATGTCCATATTACTATAAATGTAATAATTAATGGATAATTAATTAATGTAATTAATGGACAGAATATTACAAGAGTTAGCTCTATAAAATTCTTAGGGGTCCTCACTGACAAATTTGTCAATTTCAAATGTCATATTGACGATCTAACCAAGAAACTGGCCAAATATGCTGCTCTGTTCTTTAAAGTGAGACATTTTCTACCACTTTCAGCACTTCTCACTCAATATAAAACTTTGAGCCTCACTTACTGCAATATCATATGGGGTAACACATTTCCATCTCACCTAAAAAAAAACTAGAAATTCTCCAAAAGAAAGTCATTCGTGCCTTATCATGGTCTGAATATAATTTTCCTACTAATCATCTTTTCCATCGTTATAATCTTCTAAGACTTGCTGAGCATAATTACTTCCAGAATGCCTATATAATGTATCAGGTTGTCCACAAACTCAACTATAAATTATGTGAACTCACTCCAACCTTCCTTCCCATACACACCTATACCACTAGAAATAAAAACCAAATTACTGGGAAAAAAACAACTAAAATCCACCAGGTTTAGTATTGTGTGCAGAGGACCACAGATTTAGAATGAGCTTGATGAGAATCTAAAAATGTCACCTTCCATCTCCATCTTCAAGAAAAAACTAAAAATGCAACTCCTATCATTATATAATCTGCTATTTGTTACACAAAACTTGCTTACTGATGAGTTGTTTCTCCATTGTAATTTTGTTTTATATGTTGATTCACTCCAATAGTATTTAATAACTTGACTATGTATCTTGAACTCACCTACTAATTCAGTGTAAACAAAGGCTGGGATTATGTGCTATTTGTCTGTCATCATTCTATTGTAGAAATGGGCTCCCTACTAAAAGCTTTAAATAGCTTATTTGGGATGACCTGTTCACACTCCAAAACAATGTAAAAAAAAAAAAAAGCCTATTGTATACTGCTACTCATGCTGTTGATAATTCATATTGTAATTCATTCATGCTGTTGATAATGTGTGATGTGTGTGTGAATAAACTATGGTTATGGTCAGACTACTGTACAGCTGCATTCGTCAATGTCAGACCTTTCTAAGCAGCCAATCAGAATTAAGGAAGGGCGGGGCATAGGACACCGGTGCAGGAAGACGAGAGCAGGAGGTGACGGACGGTGGAGAGGCTGAACTTTACTGCATCAAACAACCCAGTACTCTTTGATCTGACACTTAAAGGATATCATGATCAAAATTTGAAAGCAAACGCTTGGAGAAACATGTCCACATCTGTCGGCGTGCCAGGTGACCGTTTGTGCCTTTGTCATGGTCATATTTCGTACAAGTTTGTTGCGGTAGATAATATAAATATTATGTGAATTTGTAGCTGATAACTGCAAAAAAAAAATGGTATGATACCACACTGTTGTGTAATATTGCTTAATAATTATGAACCTTGTCAGTAAACTGTAATGGAGAAGAGAGGAGGGAAAAAAACAACTGACCTGAAAGATTCAATAAACCGTGATGCTGATTTAAGATGGAATTACCCAGCCCCAGTGTATGGTCAATACAGTTATGACAGTCTTGTTGTTATTATTATTATGTAGTCATATAATGTAGTCATATTGTTTTTGCTGTTGTTTTTCTGTCTGTTAATAATAATAATAGATTGATTTATATAGCACCTTTCATTCAAATTTTCTGGAAAGGTGTGTAATGGCACACTGAACACACGATTAGATTTTGGTGATGCTCTCAAAATGCATACCTCTGCCAAGGCTTTTATCTTCTCATAGAGTGTTGGCAACAATACTCCAAAACTACTGGATGGATTTGGATGAAATTTTCACCAGAGGTGGCCCTTGGGCCAAAGATGAACTCATTAGATGTTGGAGGTGATCCGTGAGTGCATACCTCTGCCAAGGCCCTATCTCACAATGTACAGATGGATGGTGATATGGACAGACAAAGGATGGAGAGGAGGACAAAGGGAGGGAGGGAGGGAGCCTTGGTGGAGGTGTTGTAGCTTAGTTTTTTTTTTTTTTTTTCTCTCTGTGACATTCTGTCTTAGATTTGTCTTGAATAGTAACTGCTTAACTTAGCTTAGCTTAGTTTTCTTTCTTTTTTTTTTTTTTTTTCTCTCAGTCACACTTTGTCTTAGCTTTGTTCTAAATTGTAATCACTCTTGTCTTGTTTACTCTTTTTTTCTTTGAATTCTTGGATGGAATATGGGTGGGCAATATAAGCTGCGGCTTCAGCCATCACCCATTTCGGATAACTCACGTGGAATTGTTTAGTAGAAGGAGTCTTTGTCTAATTTGACCTTGTTGTTATATTATACAGTTTCTTTAACCTGTACTGTATTGTCCGAAATAAATAAATTCATTCATTCAAATTGTTTATCCTCAATTGCAACTATTATTTTCAATTAATAGTTCAGGTGAACTATTTAAATATTTCTTGTTTGATTTGTTTTTTGCAAACAGCTGAAAGTTTAGACATTTTGAAAATAAACATAATTTACAAAATCATAAAACTATACAAAAACAAGCTAGTAACATTCATTGTACAACTCATTTTTCCTGTCATATTTTAATTTCTGGACAACAGCCTAACAGTAACTGGCACCCTCTGCTGGTGGAAACCAAAACACCGGCCAAGACACTGCACCCCCCCCCCCCCAAACATTGCTGAAGGAACGTGGTGATTCCAAAAGACTCCTAAAAATTTGCCACAAATAGACTGTTGCTTGTGTATATAAGTGAACACCATTTACCATTTACACCCCACCCCTCCAAAAAATGTCAGTATAATCTGTTTAGTCACTAGAAACGAGCAAACAAAGCAAATTTGAATTAAGCAAAAATCTTGAATGAAGTGAGAAATTCTAGCTGTTCAGTAAGTCAATATACATACCATCTTTGTGAACTTCACATCAGGTTATATATCTGTTTAGTCACAAAATTCTTCTGTTAGCTGCATTGTAGACCGCTGTTATGTAATCAAACGGGCAATAAAATCAAAAACGTGCATACAAGACAAATGGCTATCTTTCTACACATTTATGGAAAGTTCTCCTTACTGTACCAGTTTGAAAATCTCTCTCTTTAACGTACTTTTGTTTTCTCCTGTCGCTCTAATTCAGTATTTGGTGTCACTTCTGGAACATTCATAGAATACACCTGTTCCTGAGTTCTCGAGCATTTCATTACAGCATGTTTTGAAAATATTTAAAGCTTGACTGCAGCTCTTTGTCATCATATCGTTATAGCCAGGAGCTCTAACAAGTAATTGTGGTACATTGTGTTTCAAAGATTTTTTTAATTCACAGCTGCATTAATTTGAATTGAACAGCTTTGTTAAGGCAAGTTGGGAGCTGTTTTGGATGGTGACGATGGCTTTGTTTAAGACCGGATTAGTTTATTTTAATGTTACTTATTACAATGCGGTGTCTGTGCATCACTTTGAGGATGTAACATGCCTTCATTGTGTTGGTGTATTGTGTGATCCACCATAACTTCTGTATAGTTTGTCCCTCGCCAGTGGGACAAACACCAGACGGCTTTATGTGATGAAAAAGTGTCTGTGTCTGTAACCTCAGGAATGTAACTTTAGTCACTTACTGTGGGGAGCATTTCCAGTCGACACCTTCACAGCAGCTCGGTGCCTGTGATGTGTGATGCAACACTGTGAAGCTTCTGTCAGATCCCGCCAGCTCTTTTTAATCATTCATTTAATATAGCATCTCATAAAGAGGGTATTGAGGCCATTACCATGTCTTTTGCTTTTCATTTTCTGATTTATAGCTTACTCCTATCACAGACGCACCTTTGGGCGTTGTTTTTTCAAAAGTAAAAATGTTACAGCAGTAGTTTAACTACTCCAGGCTTGTTCACTGCAGACTGTTGCATCATGGTGTGTTCAGATTCATATTTCCCATTGATGAGGCTGTAGTCTGCGTGGCTTGTATACTGAACTATATCACCGCAGTGAGATGCCCAGCAAGAGTTATTGTGTTAGTACAAACAGTAGATTAATTTAATTCACTATGAAGTCTCTTTCCTCTGATTGATTGATTGATTTTTTTTAAATCCAAAATTAATGTGAAATATAAAATTATTCAGGAAAGAGTTCGACAGTGTTTGTCATCTTCCAGGTGTTTGATTAATTAACGGTTGTGACCAACACATCCACAACCTGTTCCTTTTACAATGCATCATTTGTCAGCTGCATAAAATTTAAGTTTTTAGAGAGAATATGTGCATCAGCTGTTGGATTAAATTAGTACCTCTACTTTCTATTATATACAAATTTCTGCATCTCTGGTGTTCCTGATAGTAAAACAAGAAATTAATTTGTGCCACCAGTTAATGTGGTTGAGTTGTACTTGTTAAAATCATTTCTTACTACCCACTTTGGACAAAGCCTTACAATCATAGATGACAATTTGCAATTGAGATGTAGCTACAGAGTTTAATCCAACACATTTTGTATTCACCACACTCAAATTTGTTCTTGAGAATTTCAGAGAGTTTGGGGCTTTTTTGAAGCTGGTTAGGCACCAGGATTAAGCGGTAGAACCAACAGAAGAACACCTGCTCCTCCTCCTGCTGCCCCTGGAAGTGTGTCAGCTCCTCCAGGTTGGACTGTAGTTAGTACATCGTCAAACATCCCAGGAGGTTTCTCTCTCCTCTTCCTCCCCTCCCCTTGTCCTTCCTCTTTCCTATTAAGTCAGAGCTTCTGTGAATACTGCACCAACCTGCTCACACAGAAAATTCTGCTTTTAGATCTCCACCCGGGATCTCCTGGCTTCTTTTTATAGTGTTTCTGAGCTGGTCAGCCATTGTGCAGTTCCTTCTTCATTCTTTTTGTGTGGTTGCATAGAGGCTATGAATGTAGAGGAAGCTCATTATATTAGGTTTTTTAGTCATCAGAAGTGGTGCTTTGTATTGAAGTTGCATGTTACTGTTAATGCTACAAATTAAAATTTACACCCCTCAGTTATTACTTTTAGCTCTTAATCTTTACCCTTCTGCTTTATTCCTTTCCCCTTTGTGTTCCAGGTGGTGGCATATCATTATTGCCAGGCAGATAACACGTACACATGCTTGGTGCCAGAGTTTGTACATAGTATTTCAGCCCTGCTGTGCAGGGCTCATCAGCTCAGTGCATATCGAGAGCTGCTGCTGAAAGAGCCCCACCTCCAGAGCATGCTTAGTCTACGCTCCTGCGTCCAAGACCCCATGGCTGCTTTCCGGAGAGGAGTCCTGGAACCGTTAGCCAGCCTTCGCAAAGGTAAAGTATTGTACAATCCAGTAATTGACATTAGCACAGACCCACCAGCCAAATGACAATGGAATTCAGCAGTGGTCTGTTACTTTGTGACTCTTACAAGCCACTTTAGCAGGTGAAAGATTCTTTTGTATAGTCTCCACAAAGTCAATCAGTTCTTTCATTTACAAGTAAAAAATAATAAATGATAAAGTCACCAATTTAAAGCCAGCCGCTTTAATTGGTACAACTTGCTATAACTTTGATGGAGCCCATTGCCTTCAGGACTGTCTTAATTTTTTATGGTCCAGATTTAACAAGGTGCTGGAAACATTCCTCATAGATATGAGTGCATACTGATATGCTAACATCACAGAGTTGCTGCAGATTTGTTGGCTGCAGGTCCATGATGCTCCATGCGTGCATCCATGTTGGCTGCACCAAATTCTGACCCTACCATCCAAATGTTGCAGCAAAAAAATGAGGCTCAGATAAGGCAATGTTTTTTCTAATCTTCTATTGTCCAATTTTGTTGAAGCTGTGTGAATTTTAGTTTTTGTTTTTTCTTATTTCAGACAAGGACGAAAAGTAGGTAATTCACACTTTACCTTGTGTGAATTTTAGCCTCAGTTTCCTACTCTTATCTGACAGTAATGACACCAGTTGAGGTCTTCTGCTGATATTTTTACCTTAAAAAAAAAATCACACGTTATGTGGAAATACTTCACAAGGGAAAAAAGCACTTACAAATTTATGGGAAATATAGCAACTGTATGAATTTTAGACAAGAACATTTATGATAAAAAATAGTAATTTGCAAGAAAAAAGTAACACATTTACAAGAGTTAAGTCACATTTATGGGCGGCACGGTGGCAGAGTGGTTAGCACTGCGGCAGCACA
This sequence comes from Pholidichthys leucotaenia, assembly GCA_020510985.1. NCBI lineage: Eukaryota > Metazoa > Chordata > Actinopteri > Cichliformes > Pholidichthyidae > Pholidichthys > Pholidichthys leucotaenia. The sequence goes on from CM035843.1 coordinate 45,789,622, forward strand.
GTAACTCACCCTTGGCCGGGGGATCCTGGGTTCGATCCCAGCCCCCGACCAACAGTGATCTGTGCGGAGTTTGCATGTTCTCCCCGTGTCTGCGTGGGTTTACTCCGGGATTTCTCCGGTTTCCTCCCACATGCCAAAAACATGCAAGTTAGGTTAATTGGCATCAAACTGGGGATTCTAAATTGTCCTTAGGTATGACTGTGAGAGTGAATGGTTTTCTGTCTCTCTGTGTTGGCCCTGCGATGGACTGGCGATCTGTCCAGGGTGTACCCTGCCTCTCGCCCAAAAGATGCTGGGATAGGCTCCAGCTCCCCCGCGACCTGAAAAGGATTAAGCGGAAGAAGATGAGTGAATGAATGAAAAGTCACATTTACATAAATCAGTTGCAAATTTATGAGAAAAAAGTTTATAAGTTTAAAAAAAACCTGCCAAGTAATTAAAAAAGATGCAAAACTGAGTGGAAATAACATGTTTATTACTAATACAGTACAGTTGTCATAATATGGATGCATTTCATGCCTTTGTACATAATCCATAGAACTTAAGAACTGTTTTATAATAATTTGTAGTATTTATATATTTATTCTTCCCTCATCAAGGGAAATGGCGCTTTTCACAGTAGATGTTAATACCTTGTCTAGTGAAAATATTGAATGGCTACTAACTCTGGGAAACTATTGGCCATTGTCGCTGGTAAGAGCAAAGATTAATGTCATGCCCTCAATGTCATATTCCAAATAATCATTTTAGTAATCTTTTTGGTTGTTTCCAAATTTGCCCTTCACTTCAGGCACAGTTGTATATTACTCTGGACAAATTCTCTGTGCTTATTTGAAGTTGTAATATCAGTAGTTTGCAGCCCATTTGAGACCACTGTATGTGTGTTACTTGGATAACCTTGAACAGGATGGAGTACTTTGAAGGACCCAAGTTTAGTATCAAGAGTGAAGTAAAGCTCTTCACTGCACTCACACAGCAGGGTATTTTAACTGAGCTAATACTACTATGAACTTTACTGCAGTGCATGTTTCCTTACCATTGTTAACTTCTCTGTATGATTGCTTGCAGAGCGAAGGGTTCCAGAGGAGGACCTCATAATCTTAGTAGATGGGCTGAATGAAGCTGAATTTCATAAACCTGACTACGGAGACACCATTGCATCCTTCATCACAAAAATCATTGCCAAGTTCCCCTTCTGGCTTAAGCTGGTGGTTACTGTCCGGGTGAACTTACTGGTAAGGATGAACCTCAAATTGAACCTTTTAACTTCCTTCCTGTGATTTTTAGTGGAAAATGTACTGAAGCTGGAATAATAATTTCATTGCTCACTGACATCTAAAGGCCCTGACTGTTTTTCATCAGGATGCACTGCAGTGTAGATCGTGTTCAGCCCACCTATTTAGAATTCAGTTCATACCAATGTGGTAAATCAGTATATTGTAACATGCATATTTTATATTCACCTCTTATACACTCATCATAAACACCAGTACTGGTTTATGACCAGACACAGAATGTTTTTTAAAAGCATGGAATCAATTTGGGTGTGCTTTAAAGGATGTGAAAGTTTTTCTTAATTTTAAAAGAAAAAATAAGTCATCTTTGAATAGTTCATTCTTAGATGCCATCTGCAGTGGTGTGAAAAAGTGTTTGCCCCCTTCCTGATTTCTCTCTCTTTTTTTTTTTTTTTACATGTTTTTCACACTTAAATGTTTCAGATCATCAAACAAATTTAAATATTAGACAAAGATAACACAAGTAAACACAAAATGCAATTTTTAAATGAAGGTGTTTATTATTAAGGGGAAAAAAATCCAATCCTCCATGGCCCTGTGTGAAAAAGTGATTGCCCTCGAAACCTAATACAGTGATCCCTCACTTATCGCGGTTAATGGGTTCCAGAACCGACCGCGAAAAGTGAAAAACCGCGAAGTAGCGTCACCCCCCTTTGTGGAATTCCAGGCTGATCTCGTTAGTTTTTTGATACATAAAATAATGTATAAATAATATAAATAATACGTACGTTCATTCTCTCACTCTCTCTCTCTCGGGAGAGAGAAAGAGCGAGAGAATGAAAAGAATCACTCTCGCGAGATTCCCGAGCCGAGTCAACACGAGAACAAAATCTAGAGTCGGGAGCGATCTCTTAGGGGGGAGATGCTGGCCAGCGAATCAGAGAGGTGAATTTTGAGTTGTGCGGGCTCTCCGTGTTGATACGTGATGTTCTAATGTATTTTTTCTCAATTTTGAATTTTTGATGAATATTTTTGAAAAATCCGCGATGCACTGAGGGTGCGAAAGGTGAAGCGCGAAGTAGCGAGGGATCACTGTAACTGGTTGGGCCACCCTTTGCAGCAACAACTGCAATCAAGCGTTTGCGATAACAAAGTCTTTATTTTGTTTTTCTTAAGCCATTCAGGGGTAGACTTGCTGGTGTGTTTTGGATCATTGTCCTGCTGCAGAACCTAAGTGCGCTTCAGCTTGACATCACTAACAGATGGCCAGACATTTTCCTTCAGGATTTTTTGGTAGACAGCAGAATTCATGGTTCCATTTACTACAGCAAGTCTTCAGGTCCTGAAGCAGCAAAACACCCCCATATTTTGGTATGATGTTCCTTTTCTGAAATGCTGTGTTACTTTTACGCCAGATGTAATGGGACGAACACCTTCCAAGAAGTTGAACTTTTGTCTCGTCAGTCCACAGAGTATTTTCCTTAAAGTCTTATGTTTTCTGGCAAAACTGAGTCGAGCCTGTATGTTCGTTTTGCTCGGCAGTGGTTTTCATCTTGGGACTGTGCCATCCAGGCCATTTTTGCCCAGTCTCTTTTCTTATGGTGGAGTCATGAACACTGACCTTAACTGAGGCAAGCGAGGCCTACAGTTCTTTGAATGTTGTTGTGGGGTCTTTTGTGACCTCATGGATGAGTCATTGCTGTGCTCTTGGGGTAATTTTGATTGGCCGGCCACTCCTGGGAAGGTTCACCACTGTTCCATATTTTCGCCATTTGTGGATAATGGCTCTCACTGTGGTTTGCTGGAGTCCCAAAACTTCAGAAATGGCTTTATAACCTTTTCCAGACTGATAGATCTCAATTACTTTGTTTCTCATTTGTTGCTGAATTTCTTTGGATCGCAGCATGATGTATAGCTTTTGAGGATCTTTTGGTCTACTTCACTTCGTCAGGCAGGTCCTATTTAAGTGATTTCTTGATTGAGAACAGGTGTGGCAGTAATCAGGCCTGGGTGTGGCTAGAGAAATTGAACTCAGTTTTCCAAAGATGTGATAAACCACAGTTAATTTATGTTTTAACAGGGGGACAATCACTTTTTTACACAGGGCCATGTAGGTTTGTTTTTTTTTTTAACCCTTAATAATAAACACCTTCATTTAAAAACTGCATTTTTTGTTTATTTGTGTTATATATGTGTTGTGAGACTGAACAAACTGATCAAGAAAGCTAGATCTGTCCTGGGGCAACGCCTCGACCCAGTGGAGGAGATAGGAGAGAGAAGGATAGTGGCTAAACTGTCATCTCTGCTGGAGTCCGAGTCCCACCCTATGCAGGACATATTGAACGCACTGAGGAGCTCATTTAGCAGTAGACTACATCATCCTAGATGCGCAACCGAGAGGTTTTGCAGGTCCTTCCTACCTACAGCTGTCAGACTGTATAACCTAAGCAGGGCTGCTCACAGAGATAGCAAAAAAACGTGACGACCTAGTAGTATTGAATGCAAAAGACGCAACAGACTTACACAAATGGTCCCCTCCAGTATACAACTAGGGCAATATCAGTCGCTACGGAGGGTGACAATATGTATGGGTACATATTCATACTATGTAGGATAACTAAGTAGACGGTTATGCTGTTTATTCCATCTTGCTATAGTGCTCCACACTTTGTATATATATTTATATATTTATGTGTACGTATGTATATCCACTGCTCTTATTTATATTTTTCGTATCTTCTTAATTATTGCTCTGAGTGTTGCTGTCCCTGTGCTGTTGCAATCCTAGAATTTCCCCATTGTGGGACTAATAAAGGCTTATCTTATCTTTGTCTAATATTTAAATTTGTTTGATGATCTGAAACATTTAAGTGTGACAAACATACAAAAAAAATAGAAATCCGAAAGGGTGCAAACACTTTTTCACACCACTGTACACTACAAAGGTTCCAGCCCAAACTAGTAAACTTCTGTTGCAGTTAGGCCAATTGTCTACACAACACCAGACTTTCAGGAGCATAAAACTGAAAACATTTGAGTCCCAGCTATAGTGTGAAATCTTCTTTGCTGGACCACCTGTGCTGCCACTGTGTAGATGGGCAAAACACATTTGCTGTGAAAATGATAACTTCACAGCTCCATTTTATGCATTCATGCATAGATTTCAGCCAGTCCACATGCAGCTCTGACCCACATCTTTGTTTAGAGTTTTAAGCTTAATTTGTCCGACTCTCTCAACCAGTATCTATAAAACCTGCTTTTTTTTAAGACGGATCCAACCTAACCGATAAAATAATCATCAGATATGACAAAACATGACAAGCTGTTTACCTTAGATGCCTGACCAAAAACACTCTAAGAAGGCAGCCATTCAGAAAAACATTTAAACCCAGCTGTAAGTGCTGTTGTTTTGTTGTCATCTTTTTGCCTGGCTTGTTTCACCACATACAGTGGGGCAAAAAAGTATTTAGTCAGCCACCAATTGTGCAAGTTCTCCCACTTAAAAGATGAGAGAGGTCTCCAATTTTCATCATAGATATACCTCAACTATGAGAGACAAAATGAGAAAAAAAAAATCCACAAAATCACATTGAAGGATTTTTAATGAATTAATTGGTAAATTCCTCGATAAAATAAGTATTTGGTCAATAACAAAAGTTCATCTCAATACTTTGTTATATACCCTTTGTTGGCAATGACAGAGGTCAAACGTTTTCTGTAAGTCTTCACAAGGTTTTCACACACAGTTGTTGGTATTTTGGCCCATTCCTCCATGCAGATCTCCTCTAGAGCAGTGATTTTTTGGGGCTGTCACTGGGCAACACGGACTTTCAACTCCCTCCAAAGATTTTCTATGGGGTTGAGATCTGGAGACTGGCTAGGCCACTCCAGGACCTTGAAATGCTTTTTACGAAGCCACTCCTTCGTTGCCCGGGCGGTGTGTTTGGGATCATTGTCATGCTGAAAGACCCAGCCATGTTTCATCTTCAATGCCATTGCTGATGGAAGGAGGTTTTCATTCAAAATCTCACGATACATGGCCCCATTCATTCTTTCCTTTACACGGACCAGTCGTCCTGGTCCCTTTGCAGAAAAACAGCCCCAAAGCATGATGTTTCCACCCCCATGCTTCACAGTAGGTATGGTGTTCTTTCTCCTCCAAACACGACAAGTTGAGTTTTTACCAAAAAGTTCTATTTTTGTTTCATCTGACCATATGACATTCTCCCAATCCTCTTCTGGATCATCCAAAAGCTCTCTAGCAAACTTCAGACGGGCCTGGACATGTACTGGCTTAAGCAGGGGGACACGTCTGGCACTGCAGGATTTGAGTCCCTGGCGGCGTAGTGTGTTACTGATGGTAGCCTTTGTTACTTTGGTCCCAGCTCTCTGCAGGTCATTCACTAGGTCCCCCCATGTGGTTCTGGGATTTTTGCTCACCGTTCTCGTGATCATTTTGACCCCACGGGGTGAGATCTTGCGTGGAGCCCCAGATGGAGGGAGATTATCAGTGGTCTTGTATGTCTTCCATTTTCTAATAATTGCTCCCACAGTTGATTTCTTCACACCAAGCTGCTTACCTATTGCAGATTCAGTCTTCCCAGCCTGGTGCAGGTCTACAATTTTGTTTCCGGTGTCCTTTGACAGCTCTTTGGTCTTGGCCATAGTGGAGTTTGGAGTCTGACTGTTTGAGGTTGTGGAAAGGTGTCTTTTATACTGATAACGAGTTTAAACAGGTGCCATTAATACAGGTAACAAGTGGAGGACAGAGGAGCCTCTTAAAGAAGAAGTTGCAGGTCTGTGAGAGCCAGAAATCTTGCTTGTTTGTAGGTGACCAAACACTTATTTTACCAAGGAATTTACCAATTAATTCATTAAAAATCCTTCAATGTGATTTTCTGGATTTTTTTTCTCATTTTGTCTCTCATAGTTGAGGTATACCTATGATGAAAATTGGAGACCTCTCTCATCTTTTAAGTGGGAGAACTTGCACAATTGCTGGCTGACTAAATACTTTTTGCCCCACTGTATGAAGGCTTCATTGGTCTTCTCTTATAAATGTTGTAAGATTGTTCAGGACTCATTTAACTTACCAAACATCCACTAGCAGACAGATATTTTTGATTTTTGCCATCCCCCAGCCAAGTTGCACACATTAGCTCTTTTTAAAAAGAGCTATGACAGCATTGCTGTTCCAGATGTTGCCATTATGAGCTAGTGTGTGGATTCATACAGGTAAGCCAGAATGTTGTACACAAAGGGCAATGCTGTCATCAAAATATAGTCCTCGTCTAGGCCATTCCACATTGTTGGATTACCCCTTATAGAGAGTTCATCTTGTCTTGGTTCCACCTTTGTTGGTACCTCTTAAGGTGGAATAAAGGTGCAGTGAATACGCCATTCAGGAGTGGTGCCATCCAGATAAACAAACAGGCAGAATAAATCCATAACAATTACAGAATGAAAATGCTGTCTGAAGAGGCCTGTTGACACTGTTCCTTCAGTTAAATTATTTGTCCCAGAAGGGGAATTCACACAGGTGTGTTATGTTGCTGTATAAAAGAAAACACACTGCCACCTACTGCCCTGGCATATTCAATTCAATTCAACTTTATTTACAGTATATAGTGCCATTTCACAACAACAGTCATCTCATAGCACTTTCAAATTTAGGGGAAAACCCCTCAATTGCAGCATATTACAGCAGTTTCTACAGCTTTTGTTGATCCATGTGGACATTTTTCCCCCGTGACATCTATTTGTGGATGCCTATTCTCTTCTTCTGTTCCATTTAAACTGTTGTCATGTGGATGGTCCTTTCCACACAAACATACATTTTTCTTTTGGCATCAGCTTGTCCACTTTAACAGCAATGGCTAATTTGATTAACCATTGATTTCCGTTTTCATTTTGGGGGCACTGTTTGCAAGTGCAGATAATTCAGAACAAACTAATAGAAGCTTAGAAAATGCATATACAACTTCTTCCTCACTTTGCAATGATTGGATCATTCTGGCAAAGATTAGATAAGCTCATACCATTTTTTTTAAACTTATTTTGTACCCGTAGGTAGATTTGTTTTGCAGTCTGGTGACAAACCACCAGCTGCCGGTCGCTGCGTGCGCAAGCGCCCCTTAACTCCCTAACCTGCATGTTTTTGGTATGTGGGAGGAAACCGGAGAAATCCTGGAGTAAACCCACGCAAACACGGGGAGAACATGCAAACTCCACACAGATCACTGTTGGCCGGGGGCAGGGATCGAACCCACGATCTCACGGTCCCCGCGATCCCCCGGCCGAGAGTAAAACTGTGCTGTCACAGTGCTAACCACTGCGCACCGTGCAGCCCAGCACCATGGCACTGTCTCCATCTGTATGTCTCCACAATTCAGTACTCCTCCTAGGCAATTGCCCCGATGCACACCAGAGTCACACACAGTGATCCTCAGGTGGGTCTTCAACCAGGTTGTGCTCAAGGTCATGACTTACTTACTTACTTACTTAATCCTCTTCGCCCCAGCTGGGGCATAAGGCGCCAACGAGTCTCCTCCAGCCATCTCGGTCCTGGGCGAGCCAGCTGACTTCGTTCCAGGTCTTGCCCTCCGCTTTCATTTCCTCTTCCACTGTCCTCCTCCAGGTGCCCTGGGGTCTGCCTCTCCTCCTCTTCCCCGGCGGTGCCCATCTGAGTGCTGCGTGTGGATGCCTGGCTTTGTTCATGCGCAGAACGTGGCCCAGCCACCTCCAGCGTCTCTGCTTCACCTCGTCCACGATGTTGTTGATGCCTGTGCGTCTGCTGACTTCCTTGTTGGTGACGCGCTGCTCCCAATGGATTCTGAGGATTCGACGTAGACACCGTCCTTCGAAACCTCTGAGGCGGCTTTCAATTTTCTTGTTTGTTCTCCAAGTCTCTGAGGCATATAGGAGGACTGAACGAACGTTTGATTTGTAGATCTTCAGTTTGGTACTGTTCTGCAGGACTGACGATTTCCATACATTTCGCAGTCTGTTGAAAGCCTGTGCAGCAAGACCGATTCTTGTGGAGATCTCTCTCTCGATGTTGCTGTCAGCTGAGATATAGCTTCCCAGGTATTTGAAGTCCTGTACTTCCTCAAGATCTTCGCCCTGTACCTTTGTTTTCTGTGTGCTCTTGTTTTTCAGTTTCATCACTTTCGTCTTGTTGGGGTGAATCTTGAGCCCAATCGTTCTTGCTGTCTGGTCAACTCTGTCTGTCTTTTCCTGGATGTCTCTCTGTGTATGTGATAGCAAAGCAATGTCGTCTGCAAAGTCGCAGTCTTCCAGTCTGGCCGTTAGTCCCCAGACAAGTCCCCTAGGTCGGTCTCCTGTGGCTCTCCTCATCACCCAGTCAGTGACGACCAGGAAGAGGATCGGTGAGATCACGCAGCCTTGTCTGACCCCAGTCTTCACATGGAACCACTCGCTCTCCTGGCCATTGTGGCGTACGCAGCACTGATTGTCAGCATACATGTCCTTCAGGATGTTGACTACTTTTGTTGGAAATCCATAAGCTGTCAGAATCTTCCAGAGGGATGGGTGGTGGATACTGTCAAAGGCCTTTTCAAAGTCAATGTAGTTTATGTACAGTGAGGAGTTCCATTCCAGTGATTGTTCGACTATGGTACGCAGGACAAAGATTTGGTCTATGCAGCCCCTACCGCTTCTGAATCCTGCCTGTTCCTCCCTCAGGACCTTCTCTATGGCTTACCTCACCCGCATCAACAGAACTCTGCAGAAGATTTTCCCAGGCACAGACAGAAGGTTGATGCCTCTCCAGTTCCCGCATGCTGACAGGTCGCCTTTCTTTGGCAGCTTGACTATGATGCCTTTCTTCCAAGTAACAGGGACTTTTTCTTCTTCCCACACTTTGTTGAAAAGTTCTGTCAGAGCTTTTGCACTTGCCTTTGGATCTGCTTTTAGCATGTCTGCAGTAATCCTGTCTTTGCCAGGTGCCCTGTTTCCTTTTGTCTGCTTAATGGCCTCTTCTATCTCCTGTTGGGTGATGCACCCCCGTTTCATTTCTATGTGAAAGCCTGTGTCTTCTATCACTGCTTCTTCCTCAGGGTCTGGTCTATTCAGAGTCTCTCTGAAGTGCTCCGCCCATCTACTGAGTTGGTCCTCTTCCTTCATGAGAACTTTCCCGTCTTTGTCCTTAACCACCGTTGACTTGCTGGTGAAACCTCCCGTGAGGGTTTTGGTGATTTTGTAGACCGTTCTTGTGTCTCCCCTTTCTGCTGCTGACTGTGCCTCCTGAGTTAGGCTGTCCGCATACTCTCTCTTGTCTTTGCAGACACTCTTCTTGACATCGTTGTTCTTCTGTCTGTATGCTTCAGAAGCTGCTTCCCTCTCTTCCATGTTTCCCCCTAGCATGCGCTGTTTGGTTGCCCTTCTCTCCTCGATGAGTTGCAAGGTGTTTTCAGAGATCCATTCTTTCCTCTCTTTTCCTGTGGCCCAGCACCTCTTTGCTTGTGTCGAGGAACAACTTCTGGACAGTGTTGCTCAAGGTGTTGATGTCGTCTGCTGGTGTGTCTTCCAGGACCTGGAATCTGTTGGACAGCTCGAGTACAAACTGAGTCTTCACTATAGGATCCTTCAGTCTGCTTGAGTCAAAGAGCTGTTCACTAGTCTTCTTGTTGGTCCTCTTCAGCTTCAGCTGTAGCTTGCACAGAACAAGGTGGTGGTCACTGCCGGTGTCGGCCCCTCTTAGTGCTCTGACATCAGTCGCAGACCCTCTCCACTTCTGGTTGATGGCTATGTGGTCTATTTGGTTCCTGGTTCTCCCATCCGGTGACACCCACGTCAGTTTGTGAATTGTCTTGTGTGAGAATATGGTGCCTCCTATCACTAGCCCATTCTCCAGGCACATGTCCACAAATCTCTGACCATTGTCGTTTCTCACACCTGTTCCTTGGGTTCCCATGCATGATTCGTATCCCACATTTCCTGCACCAACCTGGGCATTAAAGTCCCCCATCACAATAAGGATGTCATGCCGTGGTGTCTTGTCTATTTGCTCTTGGAGGTTTGTATAGAAAAGGTCCTTCTCTTCATCTGATGATGGTTCTGTTGGTGCATAGCACTGGATGATGGTGGTCTTCACGTACTTTGAGAAAAACCTCGCTCTAATGATCCGAGTATTGACCGGCTCCCAGCCCAGGAAGCACTTCTTGGCATTCTTGTCTAAAATGATGCCCACTCCTTCCTGGTGTTGGCCGTCTGTTCTTCCCGAGTAGTACACTGTCTCTCCTGTGTTCAGGGTCATGGTTCCCGAGTCTGTCCATCTCATTTCACTGATTCCAAGAATGTTGATGTTGTATCTCTTCATCTCTTTCACAACCTGTGCTGTTTTTCCAGTTTCGTACATCGTTCGAACATTCCATGCTCCCACTCTCACTCGTTGTTTGGGTTTCGCCAAGGACTCCATCGGAACAGAAACTTCCTTTTGGCTTTCATCCCTGCTCTTCATATAAGACATTGCTGCCTCAGTCCTCAGCTCGTCGCCCAAGGTTTGATGACTTTTTGTTGATCTTGTTGGCGTTTCTGTAGCAAGCGTTTTTTACGAGGTGGGCTGCTAACCCAACGCACAACCCTCCTCCTTTCGCATCCTAGGCTTGGGACCAGGCAATGGCGGAGTTTCAAGGTCATGAAGCAATGCCAAAAGATATGAGTAGGTGACATTTCAACACTGAGTACACCTTGGCTATACATGTGTGTGTGTGTGCGTGTGCGTGTGTGTGTGCGCGTGTGTGAAGAGAAAAGCAAAGGCTCTTGGTCACCTTGGGGTGGGTTCATCAGGTCAGAATGAGCTACTCATTCTGACATTAGAAAGCACTATACATTTTCATTGTTATGCAGATGACACAATTATACCTGTCAATGAAGTCAGATGATAGTAATCAATTAGCCAAGTTAGAAGCCTGTCTTAAGGAAATCAAAGCTTGTATGACTTGTAATTTCCTGCTATTAAATTCAGATAAGACTGAAGTCATCCACTGAAGCCTGTGGTCATCCACAACCACACTATAACACAGGTTAGTTCCTATAAATATTTGGGAGTATTTATTGACAATTCATTAACCTGGAGCACACATATTGATTACCTCTGTAGTAGACTACAACAGCGGCTGCATTTCTTGCGTAGATTAAGAATACATGGCGTTGATAAAAGGATTATGTTAATATTTTACAACCAGGCTGTGTTGGAGAGCTGTATTAGATACAGCATTACAGCTTGGTTTGGCAACCTCTTTGTGAAACTAAAGAACAGAGTGTTGCGTTTAATTCATACAGCATGGAAAATTATTGGAGTTAAAGAGTATTTACCCATGCAGATCTTACACGAACAGGCAGCCTGTAGACAAGCTCAAAAAATAATCAGTGGCATGAGCCATGTACTAAACAATGAATATGTGCGGCTGCCCTCAGGTAGGAGATGCAGAGTCCCCAAGTGCAGGTTCAATAGATATAAGAACTCATTTATCCCGACGTCAGTAAAACTTTTAAACTCAGATAAATAGGTCAGGGACACCTATAACTCCTGTTCTTAATGACTGCTGTTATATATTTTATATATTTATTTATGTATGTACTTATTTATTGGGTTTTATTTCATTTATTATGTACTACATCCATTGTGTATGTGTGGATTGTGTGGTTGCAGCACGGGTGACAAGCCCAAGACAAATTTACTCTTGAGGGACAATGAAGTTTATCTTATCTTATCATTCAAGCTGGTCCAAAAAACCTTAGAAATACCTTTCCAAATCGAACTTTTAGTTTGGATGCGATTACTCTTTCTCTCAATAGCTCTGTGAGGAACCTTGGAGTTATTTTTGATCCAGATCTGTTTTTCAATTCACATATTAAATTTGCTTCTAAGACTGCCTTCTATCATTTGCGTAATATTGCCAAGATTTGGAGCATCTTGTCTCAGAGTGATGCTGACAAACTGATCCATGCTTTTGTTAGCTCTAGATTAGATTATTGTAATTCTTTATTATCAGGTTGTCCTAAAACATCTTTAAAAAGTCTTCAGTTGATCCAAAATGCTGCAGTAAGAGTTTTAACAGGTACTAGAAAGAGAGATCACATCTCTCCGGTTCTGGCCTCCCTTCATTGGCTTCTCATAGAGTTTAGAATTAAGTTTAAAATCCTTCTTCTCACTTTCAAAGCTCTAAACAATCAGTCCCCTTTTTATTTAAAAGATCTGATACTACCCTATTATCCTAACAGAGCACTACACTCCCAAAATGCTGGATTACTTGTAATACCTAGAATCTCCAAAAAGTACAATGAGAGGCAGAGCCTTCAGTTATCAAGCTTCTCGCCTGTGGAACCAGCTGCCAATCTGGATTCGGGAGTCAGACTCGATTTCTGTTTTTAAGAATAGTGTTAAAACCTTCCTTTTTGATGTAGCCTACAAGGGAGGGATCATGTATCTCTGAACCCTCCCTTAGTTATGCTGCTATTAGGTTTAGACAGCCGGGGGACCTCCAATAATGCACTGGGCTTCACTCCTTTCTTCACTCTCAATGAAATATTTTTTTTTTTTTTTTTTTTGCTGGTCATTAACATCTGTTTGTTCTGTCCCATAGATTAAGTCCCTGCCGTGCTGTTTGCTCTTTACATGTCTGTTCTTTTCTTCTTCTCTATCCCCTCACCCCCCAGCCAGTCGCAGCAGATGACTGACCCTCCCTGAGCCTGGTTCTGCTGGAGGTTTCTTCCTGTTAAAAAGGAGTTTTTCCTCTCCACCGTCGCCAAGTGCTTGCTCACAGGGGCTCGCCTGATTGCTGGGGTCTTTCTGCAATTGTGGGTGTTTCCCCTACAGTTGAAAGTGCTATGAGATGACTGTTGTTGTGAAATGGCTATATAAATAAATTTGAATTGAATTGAATTACTCTGTCATTGACAGTCTTGGCTTCTTAGCTGATGACTTTTTACTGTTGGGACCAAATCTGCAGTTATAAGTAGCAGACAGAGAAAAAAGAGCTAGCCTGTACTTCCTTTAGGAGTCTGCACGTAGCATTTCAAAACATGCAGACATTACCCAGAAGGTCTGGGCAATGTCTGCATGTAGGTAGGGTCATGAAGCTGCTTTGTGATGTGTCGGCTGTGGACTGAGCTAGAATTTTCCAAAGAAGACAAGTGGGTTGTTTGACCGCAAAGCTGAGTTGCAGCAGGGTTGTCTAATCTCATAAGTTTCACTGTGCAGCAATCGGTCACACATTTCTTCTTTAGAGCATCTATCAGCCACTCTAACCCTCCTGCTGTCGACACAAAATGACTGCTGCTTCCACTGTTTGATTCTTGATTTTGATCTGATTTGATTTGATTCTTTGGTTTATTCTTTGTCTCAATGTAAACACGCCAACAGACATATGAATAGTGAGATGCAGACAGGCGAAGTTGTCTTTAAAACTTCTGCAGTGGTGTTCAACCTGTGGTGGTTGAACACCACTTTCTCAAGTGGTTTCTCTCCAGATCTTCTCCAAACCTTCTCAAGTAGGTAATGCAAAGAATTACTCAGGAAGAGCACTATTGTAAGTAGATAGATTATTATGTTCCTACTGGAAAACACATGCTTTAATCATTAATTTAAGGACTTGTTATCTACACTTTCTGAGTTAACACTGGAGTGACTGGTTTCCAGAATTGTTAAGATAGTACCTTTTTGGCTTTATTGGCTCATTTTTGTAACGATTGGGATTTTATTTTATTTTTCCTCTCTCTCTCTCTCTCTCTCTCTCTCTCTCTCTCTCTCTCTCTCTCTCTCGCTCTCGATGAGTTGTGTTTGCACTTTTGAAATGTGAGACACTTGGTGGAATGATATTGGTAATCGACTCATTATCGACTGCACATCATCTGCTACTTGCTAATTTATTTAAAACTGCTGTGACTAGTATTACTCATTATTATTATTATTATTATTATTTATTATTATTATTCTACACTTACTGCATGGTTTTAGTCTAAGTTTTTTTTTTTTTTTTTTAGTTTATCTCTTTATCTTATCATGTTTTAATGTTGCAGCATTGCACCGAGACAAATTCCTAGTTTGTGTACTACATGAACAATGGCAATAAATCTGATTCTGATTCTGGTAATCTTACATTTTTGAATTGTGCAATAAAGGGATTTTTTAAAACACTCTCTCTCTCTCTCTCTCTCTCATGGCGACTTTGGAAATGCCACCTCCATCTATCCGCCAGGGGGTGCGGATCGTTCCCCCGGATGGCACTGTTACTGTGAAGGGGGTCCTTATGGCTGTGGGTGACCAGGTGGGCCATGATGCGATCTGCTATGCGTCCAGGATGAATAGAGCTGTAGTTGTGTTTCTGGCTGCTGAGGAGAATGTCCACGCTCTGGTTGCGAGCGGTATTGTAATCGGGGACATGTCTGTACAGGTGTCCCCCTTATCAGTTCCATCAACGCTTATCACCGTCTCTGGTGTTCCACCTTTCATCACTGACGAGCAGTTGGCAACGGAGCTCCGCAGATTCGGGAAGTTTGCGGGCCCGTTTAGACGCGTGACTTTGGGATTCAGGGAAGCCCAGTTAAAACATGTGAAATCACTCAGGCGACAGGTGTTCATGTTTCTAGACTCGCCCACACAAACTCTGGAAGTGTCCTTCCGGTTCAAACACGGGGACGGCTACTATATGGTGTATGCGAGCTCGGGACAGATGAAGTGTTTTGAATGTGGGGACGTGGGCCATAAACGTTTCGCCTGCCCGCACAGGCAGCCGGCGGGGGGCTCTGGTGGAGCCGCGGCTGAAGCCGGCGGTGCGCCTTCCGCTCGCGACGCTGCTGTGGACGCCGTTGCGGGGGCGCAGAGCCTGGCAGCGGGGCCTCCGCACCCGCCGCTGCTGCGGGCGACGTTGCGGGGCCTTCCGCCGCTCCTGCTCCAGAGCCTGCCGCTGTGTCTGTGGACAGCCTGCCTGTGGCACCTGCAGCGCGGCCTGCAGCTGGGGGCGTCGCTGGTGATGGCGCCCAAACAGTCAATGATGTTGAGTCAGAATTGCGCTGTGTGACATCAGCGGCTGTGCTTCCGCAGCCTGCTGCCACTTCAGAGCAGCAGGCGGAACAACACCGGTCGGCTGATGTAGGCGCCACCCCGGAAAACGTGGCTGATGATGGATCAGCTGCGCCAGCTGACGTGCCAGCTGAATCCAACAGTCAGCAGAGTTGTGCTGACGAGGAAATGGAGTGTGTTTCTGACGCTGTGTCTGCTAAAAATGAGTCTATTGGGGCAACTTGCAGTACAAACGCGGGTTTGTATTCACTGGAAGAAATAAATGCTTTCCTGGATGAAACCTATAATAACAGGGCCGTTAACGTCGATGATTACTTCAGTGACACTGACAAATTCATTCGGTCTGTTAATGTACTGAAGAGGCAGGTTGGTGTTGACCTCCTGGATGAAAGAAAACGCTTCCGCCTGAAGAAGCACCTCACAGCCCTGCGTAAATCAGCAGGGGGACAAAAGGCCAAGCGCACGAAGATGGAATGATTTCCATGGCAACAGCACGGTGTTCCTCACATCTATCGCCTAATGCAGAAAATAAAATTAGGGTCTTTAAACATCAATGGTGGGAGGGGCAGTCATAAGAGGGGATTCATTAGTGATCTGTTACGACGAAAAAGTCTCAACATTTTGTTTTTGCAGGAAACTCATACCACTTCGGCAGATGAAGTGGACTGGGGCTTGTGGTGGAAAGGCCCTTTTTCACTCAGTCACGGTACCAATCTTAGTGCAGGAGTGGCCATTTTGTTTGGGGAATCAGCAAATGCACAAGTTTTATCGGTGGTGGAGATAGTGAGGGGCAGGCTGCTTCTTGTTAGGGCCGAAATAGGGGATTCCGTGTTTTGCCTGGTAAACATTTACGCGCCAATCCACGGTGCTGAAAGGGTTGCCTTTTTCAATATACTGACTACTGAATTGCAGCACTATCACCAAGAACAACTTCTTGTTGCTGGTGATTTCAACTGTACCTTGGACTTCACTGTAGATCGCACTAATGCAGAACCCCATCTGCAGTCTTCTCAAATCTTGGAAAATTTCACTGTGCAGTTCGACTTAGTGGACACGTGGAGGTCTAAAAATGCAAACACGAGACAGTATACCTGGGTCAGGGTCACTGACGGTGTTGTCAGTGCTGCTAGATTAGACAGGATATATGTTTCGAGAACCTTTAGCCCCGGACTCCTTCACAGTAACATAAGTCCCGTCGGTTTCACGGATCATCACCTGGCTACTGCGGTGTTACTGAACTCACCAGGGAAACGGGCAAAATCTTATTGGCACTTCAATAACAAGCTCCTTCAGGACAACACCTTTTGTCAGTATTTTGTGTGCTTCTGGGAACACTGGAGGACCACAAAGGCTTGTTTTAGTTCCCTGGAACAGTGGTGGGACGTTGGCAAAGTTCAAATTCGCCTTTTTTGTCAACGGTACGCTGCAAACTCAACTGCCATCATCAAGGCCAAGGTCAGTGAACTTGAGGACGCTGTCAAGAGGCTGGAGGCCAGCTTGGTTACGGGTCAGGATTCTACCGCTGGTCCTTTGCTGCAGGAGAAGAGATCGGCCCTGCGCACATTCATGCAGGGAAGAGTGGAGGGGGCGCTAGTGAGGTCACGCTTCACTCGCCTGCAGGACATGGATGCACCAACGTCCTTCTTCTTCAATTTGGAGAAGTCTACTGCGAAAAAGAAGTTGATGGCTTGCTTGACACTCCCAGATGGTCGGCTGACTACGAACCCATCCGAGATGCGGCGCCATGCAGTGGATTACTACGGGGCCCTGTTTGCTGCGGGAACGTATTGCAAAGAATCTCAAAATCAGCTCTTCGAAGCCCTTCCGGTGCTCGGCCCGGAGGACAGGGCCACTCTGGACTGTGCCCTGACTTTGGATGAGTTAACTGTGGCTATTAATCAGATGGCTCTGGGACGCGCACCTGGACTTGATGGCCTTTCTTCAGAATTTTTTAAGCATTTTTGGAATATTATTGGATCAGACTTCTGTGACGTTCTGACTGCCTGTTACAGAAAGGGAACATTACCTGTCTCCTGCCGCCGTGCAGTGCTGTCTCTGTTGCTTAAGCAGGGGGACTTGGCCCTGCTGAAAACTGGAGGCCCGTGGCTCTTCTTTGCACGGACTACAAGGTGCTTTCTAAAGTCCTGGCAAACAGACTGAACACTGTCTTGGGTTTGATCGTAGATCAGGATCAAACATATTGTATTCCTGACCGAAACATTATGGACAGTGTTTTCGTCATACGTGACGTTCTCCAGCTCAGTAAATGTCATGACTTACAGTTCGGGATTGTGTCTTTGGACCAAGAAAAGGCTTTTGATAGGGTTGACCGTTCCTATTTGTTTTCCACCCTGAGGGGGTTTGGTTTTGGCAATATGTTTTTGAGGTGGGTCAATCTGCTATATACTGGAGCTGAGTGTTTGGTAAAGATGGGGGCAGGCCTGACTCGGCCAATCCCTGTACACCGGGGAATACGCCAGGGGTGTCCACTCTCGGGTCAGCTGTACAGCTTGGCTATTGAGCCTTTGCTGTGCAGGTTGCGCACTCGGCTGGGTGGTCTGGTTCTGCCGGGGCCATCAAGCTGTTGCCGCCCGATCGTCTTGTCTGCTTATGCAGATGACGTCAATGTTTTCATCACGTCCCACGGGGATGTGCAGCGTCTGGTGGACACTTTGTCAGTTTATG
Source organism: Pholidichthys leucotaenia (assembly GCA_020510985.1). Lineage (NCBI taxonomy): Eukaryota > Metazoa > Chordata > Actinopteri > Cichliformes > Pholidichthyidae > Pholidichthys > Pholidichthys leucotaenia. The sequence continues at coordinate 45,807,589 of CM035843.1, forward strand.
AAAGGGCATCTTCTGCACGGGTGAATTGGGCCAAGAGTGAGGGTCTATTGGTGGGCCAGTGATCGCGTGAAGACGTCCCTCGCCTACCCGGCGGTCTTCAGTGGGGGACGGCCGGTCTCAAAGTGTTGGGGGGTTTTCTGGGTTCGGAGGCTTTTGAACGAAAGAACTGGGAGGGTGTTAAGGACAAGGTGTGTGCTCGCTTTTCAAAATGGAAATAGTTGCTACCACAGCTGTCATATAGGGGCAGGGTTCTGGTCGCCAATAATCTGGTCGCCTCGGCTCTTTGGCATAGGTTTGTGGCTTTGACACCGCCCAGGAGCCTCGTGGAGGAGGTTCAGAAGATCATTGTGGACTTCTTTTGGTCTGGTCGGCACTGGGTCCGTGCGCCTGTTCTCTACCTGCCTGTGGCCGAGGGGGGACAGGGCCTGGTGGACATACACTCCAAGATCGCATGCTTCAGGCTTCGAACTGCACAACGCCTCCTTTACGGATGCGGACCCTGCTGGATGGACACTGCTAAACTGCTCCTGAGGAGAGTTGGTCGCTTGGGCTATGATAAGCAGCTCTTCCTCGTGACATCTGGGGAGGTGGACCTTACTGGACTATCTGCTTTTTACACGTCCGTCTTGCATGCATGGCGAGTCTTCACCGTAGCCCGCTTCCATGACGAGACACCGGGCATGTGGCTGTTCGAGGAACCACAGTTTTTCAATCGATTCATCGACGCTGAGGTGCTGCAGTCGGTCAGTCTGCGGACTTGTTTGCAGGAGGCACGCTGTACCGAGCTTGGTCATCTTATGAAGATGTCGACCACATTGATGGAAACGCTGAGGCGGAGTGCCAACATTACGTCTGTCAGACTGCTGCAAAGGGTGGTGGGGGACGTGTGCGCTGCCCTGCCACAACCGCTTTGAGCGTTTGCGACGACACTGTGTCCACCTTTCCTGCCATTTCCATAACTCCAGCTGTGGGGGAGTGGCAGGGAGGAGAGGATCACCTGCTGACCTTCAGAAATCCTCGCCTGGGCAAGTTCCAGTTTGTCGGGACAAGGACGGTGTATCACATCTGTGTGAAGGTTCTGAATCTGCGCTCTCTGATGGACGCGACAGAGTCGAGGTGGGTGGGTTTTTTGGGGCCAGAGGTCTCCCCGAAAGGCAGCTGGCGGTGCATGTACAAGCTACCTATTGAGAAACGGACAGCAGATCTCCAGTGGAGGATTGTGCATGGGGCAATAGCTACGAATAAATACAGAGCACGCCTCGATCCGACTGTGGGGGGGGAATGTTTGTTTTGTTCCCAAGTTGAGACCCTGGAGCATTTGTTTGTTCAATGTTTTCGTTTATCTGGACTTTTTGATATTTTGCGCGAGTGGTTTCAGGCTTTGGGTGAACGTTTCTCTTTTGGTCTGTTCATTTACGGTCCAAAGTATAAAGTGGCAAGGAAGGCTGCCCACACTTTGCTGAACTTCCTATCTGGTACTGCTAAACTTGCCATCTGGCTGACGAGGAAAAATCGGGCTAGCAACGCTGGCAATGTGGATCCTGTGTCTGCTTTCAAGGTCTTGTTGAAAGTCAGACTCCAGGTGGAGTTCTCTTACTATCAAATGGTGGACAATTTGGAGGCATTCATCAATAGATGGACTGTAGGGAATGTTTTGTGTTCTGTGGGTCAGGGGGAGGAGTTATGTTTGCACTTTTGAGATGTGACACACTTGGGGCCGTGATATTGGTGTTTTTGCATTTTTGAATTGTACAATAAAGCCTTTTTTTAAGTCAAAGTCTCTCTCTCTCTCTCTCTCTCTCTCTCTCTCTCTCTCTCTCTCTCTCTCTCTCTCTCTCTCTCTCTCTCTCTCTCTCTCTCTCTCTGTGTGTGTGTGATGTTTAGAGTAAAATGCTGCCATTGTTGTACTCTTCTGTACCAGTAATTTGTTCTCAGGTATAAGATGCAAGGGAGAATTTAAACTCGATCTGTAAATAAAGCTTATCTATCACAATGCATGACTTACAGCACAGATTAAAAACGGACTGATCCAAATAGCTTTGCTGAAACTAGACATTACTGTCTTTTGAAAAGAGAGGAAGACAGAAATGGTCTTTATTTGTAGCCCCAGAACCACAGTTGGCAGGAAACTTTCATCGTGTTATTTTCTGTTTTGAAGAGATATACAGGATCTCACCTTTCAGAAAGTGTTCCATATATTGGCCCATGCTTGCTAGACCGATATCTAGCATATCTGTAAGGTGTTGTTTGTGCTTCCCCATCATGTGGATTACAATCAAAATGTTTCATCGAGTTGGTGCATGCGTAGATACCTGCCTTTGTGTGTTTGTTTACTGCATCTTCCCGTGATGAGGAAGAGAGGTATCTTGCTGAGGCGATGTGTTACTCTGGCCTCAGACAGGGAGAGGATTTGAGGATTAAGGTGCATTGATTTTTCCAACCCCCGGGACATAGATTGAAATGTGAGCTCTGGTTCAGACCTCTCCTTGCCTGCTAGCCACCATCCCACCCATCCCCTGCGTCTTAATAGTCCACTTTCTCCCCATTTTTCAAAGCTGCATTTTGAACAGTTACAAGTGTCTGCCGCCTCATTGCTCAGCATGTCCGTAGGTGCTCAAAGATAATAAACATACAGATATGTGTTAAGCGACAACTTAGGATGAGGTGATTATTTTTGGCCATGAGTATTGTGTCTGCTTTGGTTGGCGGTAATACAATTTACGGTATAAAGAAGAGGCAAAGTGGAGAATTTTTTTTTTTTCATAGATAATTAGATTTTTTAGGTTCATTTTGGTGTTACTTCGGGACACTTTGCACTAAGAATTAAGCAGCAGAGTTTCTCAAACGGACATTCTTGTTGACAGACTGTCTAACATTGTCTTCTACAGGAGATCACCAGCCTTCTGCCCTTTACCAAGATCTCCCTGGATGACTTTTCTGACAACAAGGAGATAAGCAGCGACCTCAATGCATATATCCAGTATCGCATCAATGGTAGCAAGGACATCATGAACAATATTAGCTTAAATGGCAAGGCTGATCCTGTCACAGTTGCCAAGCTCAGTAGCCACCTAATCTCCCGCAGCCAAGGCTCCTACCTGTATCTCAAGCTCACCCTGGATCTGTTTGAGAGGGGCCACCTTGTGATCAAGAGTGCCAGTTACAAAGTGGTGCCTGTTTCACTGGCAGAACTGTATCAGTTACAGTGCAATATGAAATTCATGACAAATTCGGCCTTTGAGCGTTCAGTGCCCATCCTCAACGTGGCGCTCGCATCACTGCACCCTCTGACGGACGAGCAGCTCTTTCAGGCCATCAATGCTGGCTTTGTCCAGGGGGAGCTGCAATGGGAGGACTTTCAACAGCGCATGGACTTGCTCTCCTGCTTCCTCATCAAGAGGCGGGACAAGACACGCATGTTCTGCCACCTATCCTTCAGAGAGTGGCTGGTGTGGAGAGCTGATGGAGAGAGTACAGACTTCCTCTGTGACCCCAGGTCAGTGCTCTGAATTGTAAGTTAATGCAATAATCCATCCATGCTCCTTTAGGAATGTTAGCGGCAGTACTCCTCTCATGCATTACAGTGATGCTTTTCAGAATGCCATTGAAAAGCATCCCAATTGCACTTCAACCTTGCTGTATGAGAATATAAATTTAAAAATTATTATAAGGTGGCAGTTGTCAGTAAAGTAAAAATCAGTAATCATTACTTGAATGCAGTCATTTAAGCAAAAACATACAGTACTGTATAGATTGTACTCAAGGTTCTTAGAAAGTCTTGATTTTTATCTTAAATCAATCTTTTAAATGATTGTTTATTTTTTGTGACATTATGTTTTTAAGTTTTACATTATAATGCTCAGAACAGATACACTAGCCATCAACGCTTAGGACTGCATCAGTGTTAATTTCATTGATTAAAACTGTGTGTGTGTGTGTGTGTGTGTGTGTGTGTGTGTGTGTGTGTGTGTGTGTGTGTGTGTGTGTGTGACCCGTGCTGGTAAAATGAGTTGAAATGCGCACCACGTTATCACAAGCTACAGGCACAAGTAGTCATAAATCATGACTCTTTCTTTGTTTGCTAGCAGCAAGTCCCAGGAAAGCCCCCGTGAGTGCCTGGTATTATTGTAAAGCTTAGAAATTGTACTTTCTAAAAATACCTATGTTTTGGCGGAAGACGTAACTCCCGACCGATCGATCGAACGCGAGTTTTAAACCTAGCCAAAATATAAACAAATCGGCTTTTTCTGGGTCCGTTTTTGCACACGTCCTACATATTAAATATCATTTTGAAGGTCTTTCAATACAGAATATGGAAAAAATGTTACCTCGGTTTTGATAATTTCCTCAAAGTGACTTATTATTCCAGCATGGGTCACACACCCACACATGCATACATACATACATATATATATATATATATACTGTATATATATATATATATATATATATATATATACATACAGTATATATATCAACTAAAGCTAGAAATTAAACTATAATTACAGTTTAAAAGAAGAGGCCATATCTGTTTTAATATGTATAAATGCTTATTTTAATGGTACAAATAAGCAAAACTGAAGCTGTAACCACTGGCACTGTTTTAGCTTTAAGCACAAATTGTCAGTATTGTTAATATCTCAAAAACTAAGACAGCGCAAATGACTTTTTCTTTTTTAGCACAGATCAGCACAAATGTAACATTATCACCAGCTGCACTTTTCTCACACCATTTCAAGAAAGTGGCTGAATCAGCTTTATTCAGGTTGGCCACTGCCATGCTAGGTGCCACTGTGAAGGCACGTCTTTCAGTTGTAGCAGGAAGCCCACTTTGCCCAGAGATTTAAGGCTCAGCAGCACCTTAAATCTCCTACAGGGCTTTAAGACAGAAGACTCTGTCCTTCATTATGTTCTGGCTCTTACCTCAGCTCTGGAATCTTGAAACTCTGGGGAACCACAGCGTTTTCAAACCAGTTCAAGTAGAACCTATGTTTTGCCACTCTTGTTCAGTGCACAAAGCAGAATTTGACTGATTGTGAGGGGAAAAAGGGGAAAAATAATTTAGGTAATGGAAAGCTCTCCTAGCCTGTCTACAGCACTAATGCAAATGCAGAGCTGCTCTGGATTGGACAGCATCTGTAACCGGGGGTATGCTCTTCCTGGATTTCAAAAACCAAAAACATGGTGACTTGGCAGTAAATTTTCTCTGCTATCTTGGGGGGACCTGAGAAAAGTGTTTCTTAAAAATTTGAAGAAGAAATCTCGATTGTCATTCAGTCCATACAGCCAATCATGTACAGTAGAACGAAATTACATTTCTCCTGTCTACAGTGTTATTCACATGTAGAATCAGAGGGGTCGCTGCCATGCAAGACACCGCCACAAATGACAACTTCTCCTTCCCCCATTCTATTACGCTGAGCACCATACTAGAAGGTGGGAAGTACTATTTTTATATGGTCTTTGGTATGACCTGGCTGGGACTTGAACCCCCAACCTCCTTGTTGTGGGGCGGATGCTCTATCAACTAGGCCACTACTCCGACGACTCATACACCTCCACCAATCATACATGTTACTTATGACACCTTAATTCAGTCCAGATTTAGTCTTGTGATGATTTAATTTTTTGTTGTAGTTTTATTTTGGTCTGTTCATTATTAATAGTTTTTGTCTACTTTTAGTCAACAAAAAGATAATAGTTTTAGCAGATGAAATTAACACTGGGCTGCATAACAATTGACTCTTTAACCAATGTATAGTGCAGTCAAGGGAGGCAGGTGAGGCTGAAAATCAGTCGAAGGCTGTGTAGTACCATTGCCCCAACGAGAGGGGTCGTGCTTGAGCATCATAAGCACAGTTTGTTTGTTTTTTTAAATAAAAGAAGATAAGGGCTGCTTTCCAATCACTCAATAGTGTACTCCAAAGTGGACTGCACAGGGTATCCGTCATATTAACTGAGATTCCAAATCAAAAGGAGTGAATGGTCTTCAGTTCAAGGGGAACTGAGAACTGTGCAGGGAAGAAGTGAACAACCCTACATCACTTCACCAGAAGTTGATAAGAAGATTACCCGTAAGCCATTGTGCCTCAAATATGAGTAAAACAAACTATTGTTGCAACGTTATTAACAAGGTAAACTGATGTTGGTTATTGTTTATATCAACTGATAGTAATAAAAATATTTTTGTATTCATATTTTATTTAAGAAATATAAATTATCCACCCTAGTATGAGTACATGTCCATGGTTACCGTGGTAACTCACGGAGGAGGGAGCCAACGGTTACAGGGTGTTTCAGATGGAGAAATTTTGTGAAGGGCAGTTAACTGATATTCCGTGAGAACGGAGCAGGGAGTAGGGAATGCAGTTGAAGTACACTGTGGATTGGAACATAGCTAAGGACATTTTTGAACAAAGTCACAGCGATTTTTGTCCAGAAGGACAAGCAAATTTACTTCATTTAAAAGTAAAGGTAAGACTATGCATGCATAGTAGTTGTAAATACTAACAATTTGTAATAATGAGTGTAAATTGTGGAGCTACAACACAGAGAGAGATGCAGCTCTCTGAACCACTGTAATTTAATTATTCCTTGGCAAAAACAAAGTATAATGAATTTTGTGGCCAAAAATGTTGTTTGTAAATAACTTAATACGTTGTACTTGTTGTAACCAAGATTCATTGCATGTTGTCTGTACTCAGGAGAGTTCTAAAATGAAAGCATGGACTTTTATTACTGCCTTTTCTGTGTATTTCATTAAGAGGTAATTCAAGAAAATACCTTACACTTGTTTTGTTAAAATTATTTATAAAATCCGATTTGTAAATCTGACCCTGAGAGCATCACAGCCTCAGCGGAAATGAAACTCACTGCACGTCAATGGTATGGGGACACCTTTGATTTTTACCTACGCCAAGGAGGTAATGTGATTGGGGTGGTTTGTTTGTTTGTTTTCCTGACCCAGATCACATCCAAAATCTAGTGGGTTCACCCATAGCCCCAATGGGTTCACCTCTGGTGAACATTTCATCAAAATTTGTCTGGTTGTTTTGCGTAATCCTGTTAACAGACAGACAGACCTTGGCGGAGGTATGCTCTCTCTGAGTACCCTCTAGTTGTACGTGAAACAATTGATGTTCGGTGTTTCTCCTAGGTTTACAGCCTTGGGGGCGGGGGGTGCAGTGTGAAGGTCGACACCGACAAATTCTAAAAGGGATCATGGTGTTCTGGCGCTATATAGAAAAATACTGTAAATATAGAAACATTACAGAATGCCTAATTATTGAAAACGAATGGGACATCCAATATTAGCAACTGTTTTGGGACCCTTGTTTATTTGTTTGTCAGATCACTTATTTGTGTGGTGTTTTATGACTTGCACTACTCACAAAAACTTAGGGATATTTGGCTTTGTGTAATGTAAAAAGTTCACGCTACAGTGATATAATATCATGAAAGTAGGACATTTAAGTAGAAGCATGCAATGGTGATTTCCTCATCTTAAATAATTTATTGAAACAACAGTGGTGGGCATACCACAACAAAAAATGTCAATGTCTCAATAACTTGTCACATGCCCTTGAGCATCAAGTACAGCTTGACAACGACATCTCATGCTGTTCACAAGTCAACTAATCGTGTGCTGAGGCATGGCATTCCACTTTCCTTGAAGAGCAGCCCTCAGCTCATTGAGGTTGTGGGGTGCAGGGTTACGAGCCTCTACACAGCGACTCAGCTGATCCCATAGGTTTTCTATGGGATTCAAGTATGGAGAAAGTGCAGGCCACTCCATTTGAGGTACCCCAGCCTCTTCAAGTATGGAGAAAGTGCAGGCCACTCCATTTGAGGTACCCCAGCCTCTAGCAGCCATTCTCTAATTATGTGACCTCGATGAGCTGGAGCATTGTCGTAAATGAAGATGAAATTAGGCCTGTGTTGTTCACGCAGGGGTACAATGACTATCGGCTATTGGTATCGGCTTGTCACTGTACCATTCACAAGGTGTAGAACAGTTCTGTATAGACTAGACACATCTGACCAGACTGTAACACCACCACCACCAGAGGCTCATCTGGTGACAACAGCGGCTGATGCGTAGCGCTGTCCTTGACGTCTCCAACATCGTTGGCGGCCATCATTTCTACTCGTGAATCAACTTTTATCAGAGAACAGCACTGATGCCCTCTGGTCCCTTGTCCAGCGTAAATGCTCCCTGGCCCATGCAAAACGATGATGCCTGCACCAGGTGGTGTGGTCAGATACCCTTGCAGGTCGTCTAGCACAGACCACGCTGATGTAAATGGTTTTGAATGGTCTGACGTGACACTTGGATGCCTCTCACCTCCCTTAAATGTGCCTGGAGTTGAGTAGCATCCAGTTCCGCAGGGCACTGTTCACAATGAAGCGGTCATCAGCATGGGATGTGGCCAAAGGACGTCCAGTTCTATGCCCTTCTATGACTCTTCCAGTCTCTCTGTATCTCTGTTGCAGCCTGCTGATGACACTCTGTGACTCTTAAGCTCAGTGGCCACTTCCCTCTGAGAACATCCTGTTTGAAGCCTCGCATTGGCGAGGTACTGTTGATCAATTGTTAGGCGTCGTCTTGGTCTCATGATGTCAAAATGTGAACAGCATGATGAAGAGGATTGTTTAAATACCAATTCTAGTTGAGCCAGAAAATGTATTGGTCAATTCACGGATCAAACACCTGTTGTGAATTTTGCCGTTAAGCACCTTGTTAGAGAACAGCAAGTTATGCAAAAAGTACTGATACATTGAACAGAGATGTGGAGGCGAACCCAGGCCTACAGGCTTTGGGCAATGGAAACCCGGTTGAGTCAGCATGGCTAGCACAACAACCGCTGCTAAACTGGTCAGCCCGGCCACCACAGCTAGCCAAACAACCACAACTAAACTGGAAAACCTGGATACCGCAGCCAGAACAACAATTTCAACTAATTTGGCCAAGCTGGCCCCTCCAGCCAGCACAGCAGCTAAAGAAAGTGGATAACTCAGCAGCCACAGCTAAACTATTTACAATGGAATCCACAGCGCATGGCCCCTTCAAACACAAGTACAGCAACAGCGACTGTTTTGGCAGACCCACGGCGATCGGAGGTCGGCACTGGCCTGGACTCCCAGGATGTTGGTGCTCCAGCAGCTTACCTGGCGGGGTGGGCCTGCCAGGCGTAATCGGTACAACGAATCATGGCCCAACGGCCAGGTGATGGTGCCAGCCCGGTCCCCCTGGGCCCTGGTACAGCGGCGACTCTTCTAGTGGGGGATGTCCCATCAAATGGAGCTGCGTCAACAGCTTGGAGCCCAATGGCTGGATGTTGGTTTTAGCCCTTTTTCCCCAGACGCTGATGCAGCGGTGGCTCTTTCGGCAAGGGATGTTTGCCAGGCTGAGCTGTGTCGACGATTCATGGACCAGTGGCTGGCTGTTGACATCGTCCTAGTCTCTCTGGACACCTATGCAGCAGCAGCCCATCCAGAAGAGGCTGACATCGGTCAGCTGATGGTCGGTCAGCTGATGGTCGGTCAGCTGATTCGGTCAGCTGATTCAAGCTGTCAGCTTGAATCCTACCAACGCCCATCGCTGGAAGGTAGAACACAGAACTAATAAATCAATCAATACATGAAAATATCTTTCTCGATGCATTGAAATCCGCCATTGTAACCCCCATACACAAAGCCGGAGACAAACAGGAAATTAGTAATTATAGGCCGATAAATATACTTGCTGTTTTGTCAACAGCCATTGAAAAGGTGGTAGTAGACCAACTGGTAGAACATCTTGACTCTGCCCAGCTGCTGCATCCCATGCAGTTTGGTTTCAGGCTGAACCACTCAACGGAAGCTGCATGTTGTTACTTTATTGAAACAATTATTAACCGGGGGGAGAGAGGGTAGGAGCCATCTTTTTAGATTTGCGTAATGCCTTTGATACGGTCAATCACTCAGTCCTTTCTAAACTATCAGGATATAAACTGTCCATGAATACCTTTAGCTGGTTAAAATTACATCTAGCTGGTCACTCCCAGTGTGTGTGCATAAACAATACTGTATCCCAATCAAAGGCATGCACCATGGGAGTACCACAAGGTTCAGATTTAGACCCACTTCTTTTTACTTTGTATATTAATGATTTGCCATCAGTATGTGAAGACGACATAAAAATTCAGATGCATGCAGATGACACAGTCATCTACATACATGGGAAGGATGCTAAACAAGTGGCTGACAAGTTAATGATGGCAATGGAGAAAGTGTCAAAATGGCTTAATCAATCATACCTCACTCTGATTGTAGGGAAAACAGCTACCATGTATTTTACCAACAAACAAAATAAGATAAGATAAGATAAGCCTTTATTAGTCCCACAACGGGGAAATTCCAGGATTGCAACAGCACAGGGATAGCAACACTCAGAGCAACAATCAGAAGGCAAGAAAAAAAAACAAGCAAGCAAGAGCAGCTAATATACATATGTACATATTACTATAAAATATATACACACACACACACAGACACACAGTGCAGACCATTGTAGCTGGATGGAATAAATATATGAATATATAAACACACAGTGCGGAGCATTGTAGCTAGATGGAATAAATATGTAAATATATAAACACCCACAGTACGGAGCATTGCAGCTAGGTGGAATAAATATGTAAATATATAAACACACACAGTGCGGCGCAATGTAGCTAGATGGAATAATATGTAGATGTATAAACACACAGTGTGGAGCATTGTAGCTAGATGGAATAAATATATAGATATATAAATATAAACACACCCAGTGCGGAGCATTGTAGCTAGATGGAATAAATATGTAAATATATAAACACACACAGTGCAGAGCATTGTTGCTAGATGGGATGAAACAGCACAACCGTCTACTTAGTTATCCTACATGGTATGATTATGTGCCCATACATATTCTCACTCTCCATAGCGACTGGTATTTTCCTAGTTGTATGCCGGAGGGGACCACTGTGTAAGTCTATTGCATCTTTTGCATTCAAAAAACTATTAGTTTGTTACGTCTTTTTGCTATCTCTGCGAGCAGCCCTGCTTAGGTTGTACAGTCTGGCAGCCGTTGGTAGGAAGGACCTGCGAAACCTCTCGGTTGTGCACCTGGGATGATGTAGTCTGCTGCTAAATGAGCTCCTCAGTGCATTCAGTATGTCCTGCATAGGGTGGAACTCGGACTCCAGCAGAGATGACAGTTTAGCCACCGTCCTTCTCTCTCCTATCTCCTCCACCGGATCAAGGCGCTGCCCCAGGACAGAGCTAGCTTTCTTGATCAGTTTGTTCAGTCTCTTCCTGTCGGCTGCAGTAATGCCACTGCCCCAGCAGACCACTCCAAAAGTGATGGCTGATGCCACCACCGTGTCATAGAATGTCTTCAGCAGCGCCCCTTGTACACCAAAAGACCTGAGTCTCCTCAGCAGGAACAGCCTGCGCTGTCCCTTCTTGTAGAGTGCGTCAGTATTGTGTGACCAGTCTAGTTTATTGTTCAGATGAACACCCAGGTACTTATAGGATGTCACCATCTCGATGTCTGTTCCCTGTATATTTACTGGTGCTGTGAGGGGTTGTCCTTGCCTGCGGCAGTCCACCACCAGCTCCTTAGTTTTCCTCGCGTTGATCTGGAGGCAGTTCCGATGGCACCAGTCCACGAAGTCCTGGATAAGCCCTCTGTACTCAGCTTCATCTCCATTGGAGATGAGGCCAACGATCGCAGAGTCATCAGAGAACTTCTGTAGATGGCAGTGTGTTGTGTTGTGTGAGAAGTCCGCAGTATAAAGAGTGAACAGGAAGGGAGCCAGCACCGTTCCCTGGGGGGCCCCCGTGCTACTGATGATCGTGTCGGACACACAGTCCCGGGTTCTCACAAACTGAGGCCGGTTCGTGAGGTAGTCCAGGATCCATGATGACAGGTGCTGGTCCACCCCTACGCGCAGCAGCTTGTCCTTCAGGATCATCGGTTGGATGGTGTTGAAAGCACTGGAGAAGTCAAAGAACATGATCCTCACCATATTCCCGGGCTTCTCCAGGTGGGACAGAGAACAGTGAAGGAGGAAGATCACCGCATCCTCACCCCAATGCCATGCTGGTAGGCGAACTGGAGTGGATCCATCGCTGGTTCCACCAGGGGGCGGAGGTGAGCAAGGAGCAGTCTCTCCAGGGTCTTCATCAAGTGGGACGTCAAGGCCACCGGTCTGTAGCTGTTCAGGTCTTTGGGGTGGGAAGTTTTTGGTACAGGTACCACACAAGATGTTTTCCACAGCTGTGGTACCCTCCCCAGTTTCAGGCTCAGGTTGAAGATATACGTCACAATCCCACACAGCTGGTCTGCACAGGACTTGAGGAGGTTTGCGCTGATGCCGTCCGGTCCCGACGCCTTCCTCGCCTTGATCTTCCTCAGCTCCGTCCTCACCTGGGTCCTGGTCAGGGTCAGGATGGGGGGCTGTGTGTTGGGAGTGGGGGGGGGGGTGTTGGTGGAGTGGGGAGTGGGCAGCAGGACTTGATTTCTTTAGAGGCAGCAGTGGTTGTTGTGCAGTCAGGGGGGAGGGCGGTTGGTCAAACCTATTGAAAAACAGATTCAGGTTGTTCGCCCACTCCCTGCCCCCCGTGGCCTGGGGGGAGGTATTCTGGAGCCCAGAGATGGTTTTGAGGTTTCTCCAGACCCTGCTGATGTCGCTCTGTTGCAGCTTGTCCTCCATCTTCTTCCTGAAGCTGTCCTTGCCTTCGCCGATCTTTCTCCTCAGCTCCCTCTGTACGGACTTCAGCATCTCCCTATTCCCCGACCTGAAGATCCTCATATAAAAATAGATCCTCATATAAAAATCATATGCATTATCCGAGTATAACTGTACAGTGGGGCAAAAAAGTATTTAGTCAGCCACCAATTGTGCAAGTTCTCCCACTTAAAAGATGAGAGAGGTCTCCAATCTTCATCATAGGTATACCTCAACTATGAGAGACAAAATGAGAAAAAAAAATCCAGAAAATCACATTGAAGGATTTTTAATGAATTAATTGGTAAATTCCTCAGTAAAATAAGTATTTGGTCACCTACAAACAAGCAAGATTTCTGGCTCTCACAAACCTGTAACTTCTTCTTTAAGAGGCTCCTCTGTCCTCCACTCGTTACAATGGCACCTGTTTGAACTCGTTATCAGTATAAAATACACCTGTCCACAACCTCAAACAGTCAGACTCCACAAACTCCACTATGGCCAAGACCAAAGAGCTGTCAAAGGACACCAGAAACAAAGTTGAAGACCTGCACCAGGCTGGGAAGACTGAAATCTGCAATAGGTAAGCAGCTTGGTGTGAAGAAATCAACTGTGGGAGCAATTATTTGAAAATGGAAGACATACAAGACCACTGATAATCTCCCTCGATCTGGGGCTCCACGCAAGATCTCACCCCGTGGGGTCAAAATGATCACGAGAACGCTGAGCAAAAATCCCAGAACCACACGGGGGGACCTAGTGAATGACCTGCAGAGAGCTGGGACCAAAGCAACAAAGGCTACCATCAGTAACACACTACGCCGCCAGGGACTCAAATCCTGCAGTGCCAGACGTGTCCCCCTGCTTAAGCCAGTACATGTCCAGGCCCGTCTGAAGTTTGCTAGAGAGCATTTGGATGATCCAGAAGAGGATTGGGAGAATGTCATATGGTTAGATGAAACCAAAATAGAACTTTTTGGTAAAAACTCAACTTGTCGTGTTTGGAGGAGAAAGAATGCTGAGTTGCATCCAAAGAACACCATACCTACTGTGAAGCATGGGAGTGGAAACCTCATGCTTTGGGACTGTTTTTCTGCAAAGGGACCAGGACGACTGATCCGTGTAAAGGAAAGAATGAATGGGGCCATGTATCGTGAGATTTTGAGTGAAAACCTCCTTCCATCAGCAAGGGCATTGAAGATGAAACGTGGCTGGGTCTTTCCACATGACAATGATCCGAAACACACCGCCCGGGCAACGAAGGAGTGGCTTCGTATGAAGCATTTCAAGATCCTGGAGTGGCCTAGCCAGTCTCCAGATCTCAACTCCATAGAAAATCTTTGGAGGGAGTTGAAAGTCTGTGTTGCCCAGCGACAGCCCCAAAACATCACTGCTCTGGAGGAGATCTGCGTGGAGGAATGGGCCAAAATACCAGCAACAGTGTGTGAAAACCTTGTGAAGACTTACAGAAAACGTTTGACTTCTGTCACTGCCAACAAAGGGTATATAACAAAGTATTGAGATGAACTTTTGTTATTGACCAAATACTTATTTTCCACCATAATTTGCAAATAAATTCTTTAAAAATCAGACAATGTGATTTTCTGGATTTTTTTTCTTATTTTGTCTCTCATAGTTGAGGTATACCTATGATGAAAATTGGAGACCTCTCTCATCTTTTAAGTGGGAGAACTTGCACAATTGGTGGCTGACTGAATACTTTTTTACCCCACTGTAAATGGAGCAAATATGTGACCCGTGCTGGCAAAATGAGTCTGAATGTGCAATGGGTAATTATGAGCTACAGCCACGTGAAGTCATAAATCATGATTTTTTTTCTTTGTTTGCTGGCGGGAAGTTCCAGGAAAACCCCCCTGAGTGCCTGGTATCATTGTAAAGCTTGTAACTCCTACTTTCTAAAAATACATGTTTTTGCAGAAGACGTAACTCAGGACCGATTAAAGGCGAGTTTTCAATCCAGCCAAAATATAAACAAAATTGGTTTATGCTGGTCCGTTTTTGCGCAATTCCTACAAATTAAATATCATTTTGAAGGTCTTTCAATACAGAATATGAAAATAACGTTACCTCAGTTTTGAAAATTTCCTCATTGCGACTCATTTTGCCAGCACAGGTCACATATAGAAAATGTAACAGAGTTTAAGTATTTGGGTGTCACATTAGATCCCACGCTCAGCTTTAAAAGGCACATAAAATGGATGAGCCACACTCTGAAATATAACCTTGCAAACTTTCGATTCATCAGAAAGTCACTTACTCTAAAATAATAACTTTATTTGTATAGAACTTTTCACAGACAAAAGTCACAAAGTGCTTTATATGAAATAAAACACAGAAAATTTGCAGTGATAAAATAAAACACAAGTTAAGAATAGATTACAACAAATGAAATAAAACAAATAAAACCAATAAACAGTCCCCCTTTCTCCTACCTAAAGGGCTGTCTAAACAACAGTGTTTTGATGTGCTTCCTAAAAATAACCTCACAATCAGTCTAACAGACTGAAGGGGGTAGAGAGTTCCTCAACTTTGGTGCTACAGCTTGGAAAGCTCGATCACCACGTGTTTTAAAATAAGTCCGAGGTACCTCTAATAAAAGCTGACCAGAGGATCTGAGGAGTCAAGAAGAGGAGTATGGCTGAATGAGGTCTGCAATGTAGGGAGGTGTGAGACCATGCAAGGCTCTAAAAATTAAAACCAGAATTTTAAACTGAACTCTAAAATTAACAGGGAGCCAATTAAGATTGGATAAAATGGGGGTGATGTGAGATCTCTTGATCAAAAAGGATCAAAAACCTTTCTGAATGCCATGATTTTGACAAATTTTCCTATTGCATCTCATGCTGGTCACAAGCCAATAGTATGACTCTGAAACCCTTGGAAGCCCTGCATAAACACTCCATCAAAATTCCCGGATAAGAAGACACAACAGTTTCACCAATTTTGGTATACTTGCCAAACACAAGATGGTAAGCTTTGAAAATATGATTATGTATGCAAATATACAGTTGTTCTTTAAAATTATCCATGGTTCTGCACCCCCACCTCTTAAGACTTTTGTGTACCTAACTTCCGAACAAAATACCAGAATAACAAGGACTTCCTCTAGGTGGCATTGTTGCATTCCCCTACGTAAAACTGCTTTTGGACAATCATCCTTCTCATACAAAGCTATAACGGAATGGAACAAGCTCCCCATTGCATTAAAGACCAGAACAAATTACAGAGACTTTTCCACAGAGATTAAAAATGGATTTTAAGCAATCAAGCCTGCCAGCATTGACTCTCCCTTAAATGGGATTTGAAATTGTACTTTTAAATTCCTTTTATGTGTGCTGTTTCTCTGATCTTTTTACCTTTTAAACTTACTCCCTGCTTGTTTCAGGGACAGCAGATTCTGAAATCTGACCTGAATCACTTTCTATATGTGCTGTTTTTCTTTTAATATCTTCCTACCTGCCTCCGGGTCTACAGATGGAAATTGGTGAGAATGCTATGTAACCCAGTGTTAAAAACGCAAATAAAAATATGAATATTGATACCGCTTTTAAAAAGAAAAACACCCATTTCACAATGGGAGTAAATAATTTAAAGATAAATATTTAAATAAATATATATTCATGAAACAGTAGGGAACATTTTCTGGGGAGTTTTGATAAAGTTCCAAATGTTTTTATTTGGTATTTTGAGCAACCAATGGCTGCGTCGTTGTTTGGCAGCGCCAGCCAATGGGTTAAGCGCTCTCTCTCTCCGGGTCTGGGTATGACTTGCATTTTTTGGCTCAGTCACACCAGATGCCGGAAGACACCGACCAAGAGAGAGAGACGGTCCTTGATGATATGGCGACGCTAACGTGCTAATAGCAGTCTTTGTCTCGGATAAAACTTGAGATTGATTTGGATCCAAAGGCTGTAAACGCACGTTGAGCGCAGGAACCCCATGACGCACGTGTCACTTAGCTTGGTCAGGTTTTTTTTTTGGTTTCCTGATTCCTGGACCAAGAAACCGTGAACTCCAGACCTGGATGGCAAGCCTTGCCCGAACCTAACTGACTGGTAAAAGTGACCCAACTGGTCTGGAGCTGATACCAAAGAACTGTACATATTGTGAATATATTTTGGATGGATTGTACTTTCTTTTATTATTGAATTATTATTGTGATCGGCGCTCTACCTGTGTTTTTGTGTACATAAATTGTTGCAAGTTCCATACACCGTGTGTGTGAGTTTTCTATTGTTGTGTCCTCCGGGCTCCTACGAACCTGGGGTCTGTCTGATCTGGCCCAATTGTCCCTTCCACCCAGGTAGTAGAGTTAAAGGTAACTACACTGCCATAACCCAGCACTACCACAAGGGTACAAGATTGTACACCTAAAGTAGTATTACACACCTAAAGTGCTACAAAGAGGTGTTACACACAAGTGGGTGTTACAGCTATAATCTGGTACAGAGCATCTTTATCCTGTGTTTGTTTTTTTTCTGTACATGGTCCCTGACAAATAAACCAATAAACTAAACAGTTGGAACTGTGCATTCAAAAGGTTAAAGAAGGTCAAATTAAGTTCACCTGTAAAGGTTATAATGTGGGGGCTTTCTCCACTCAGAGAAGGCAAGGGGAAGAGAGAACAATGGACTGAAGGAGGAGGTGTCACCGGGGGGTATCAGACGGGACAGTTAGGTCTATGCATCCCCCGGGGAGAGTAAGAATTACCAGAGCCACAGAGAGAAGAATGGTGTGAAAGCGGCGCTGGTGTATGTTATGTTAATGTGCCACACATCCCTTTGTTAAACAACAATGTATGATGGTCGGAAGCTCCGGGTCTCGATGCATGGGATTAAAGATATAAAAGGGGAATGCACAGAGACCCAGGAGTGCTGTTGCGCTGTCTTGCTGTTATGTTGTTGGAGAAAGAATAAAGTCTTGTGTCGTTCAGCTCGTTGCCTCGCCTGTTCCTTTCTCCACACTGGTGACCCTGGCGTACCATGGAGAGCGAGACGAGCACTGCTCCAGAGACTACCTGGAGGGAGAGCACCAGCGCCGCGTGCACTGTTTCAGTCAAGTTCCCGGACTTCTGACTTCACGACCCGGCAGCATGGTCTTGGCACATGGAAGCCCAGTTCGCACTCTGCGGGATAACTATGGATGACACAAAATAACTACGTGGTCGCGGCGCCGGACGCACGCGCCACGCAACAGGCAACAAGCCTGCTCAAGGAACCGCCAGCATCCAGGAGGGATTCCAGTGAGGTCAAGGAGCCGTTGGTGGTAGCCGGAGGAGACGCGGGAATGGGGCAATCTGCTTCTATCGTCACCATTTCGGCTCAGACACCCAGCGATGCATACCGCCATGCCTATGCAAGAAGTCAGGAAACGGCACGGCCAGCAGTCAGTAGCAGCTGCGACTGCTGGAGACAAAAACAAGCTGCTGTATGTCACAGACACATGTTTGGGGAGACGGTCTCTGGTGGACTCCGGCTCCCAGAAGACCCTCATCCTGCTGGTCAACGCAGACACGGGGGCAGGGAGCAGCGGTCCTGAGCTTACGGCCGCCAATGGATCTACCATCAGGACATTTGGTGAGTGGACATGGACAGGACGCTCACGGACGCAAATTGGGTTGACCGCTGGCCCTGGGTTCTTTTAGGGCTGTGTTCTGCACCTAAGGAGGATTTGGCAGCCTCCCCAACAAAACTTGTTTTTTTCTCAGCCGTTGCTGATCCCCGGAGAGTTTGTACCGAAAAACCCTGCACCAAGGCCAATCTGCCCATGCAATTTTTACGCAGACGGAGGCTGGGAGTGACCCGGCCCGGCCCACCATTGTTTTCCCCTCACATTCGTCCCAAGAAGCTTGCAGAAGGCCGGTTTTGTTTTCGGCAGGCACGATGCACACCGAACCGAGGCGTGGACGCCCACTGTTGTTGGCTCCACAAGTTGGCGATCCCTTGGCAGGGACCTGCGCTCGCAAAGCTGATGTGTTTCTCCCCCTCCCCCTGTCCCTCCACAGACTGACGTGCCGGTACACCTCACCAGCAGGATGGTTCTATTGGATCGGCAACCCCCCAGTACAGCCGCTATGGGTGCCGGCTTGAGCCCAAAGGACGGGTGGGGTGGGGGGGGGGTAGTGCCTCTTCTGGGTGTTGGGGGGGCTGTGTGGGGGCATACAACAATGTATGATGGTCGGAAGCTCGGGGTCTGGATGCATGAAATTAAAGATATAAAAGTGGAATGAACAGAGACCCAGGAGCACTGTTGTGCTGTTTTGCCGTTATGTTGTTGGAGAAAGAATAAAGTCTTGTGTCGCTCAGCTCATTGCCTCGCCTATTCCTTTCTCCACAATAGTGCATTTTATGTGCATCCTGAAATTTCACCCAAAAGCCAAATATCCCAACTTTTTGTGCGTAGTGTATATTCATAATAGTGTATCTTGCACTTTGGGGAATGGATCCTAGCATTTCTCCTTATGCGGACAAGGCCAAATTTCCTCACAAGGAAAAATGTCCTCAAAAAAACATGGTTTGTCAAGGGGTGGTGCACACGAGAATAGAAAGACAGGAGGGGACACACACACACACACACAGGTTTTCATGTTTGATGGGGACCAATCACTTGTGGGGACTACCCTTTCTACACAGAGATTCCTTGCATTTACAGTGCATCTGGAAAGTATTCACAGCGCTTCACTTTTTCCACATTTTGGTATGTTACAGCCTTATTCCAAAATGGATTCAGTTCATTTTTTTCCTCAAAATTCTACACTCAATACCACATAATGACATGAAAAAACTTACTAAAAATAAAAAAACTAAGAAATCACATGCGCATAAGTATTCACAGCCTTTGCCATGAAGCTCGAAATTGAGCTCAGGTGCATCCTGTTTCCACTGATCATCCTTGAGATGTTTCTACAGCTTAATTGGAGTCCACCTGTGGTAAATTCAGTTGATTGGACCAGAATTGGAAAGGCATACACCTGTCTATATACAATCCTGCAGTTGACAGTGCATGGCAGGGCACAAACCAAGCATGAAGTCAAAGGAATTGTCTGTAGACCTCCCAGACAGGATTGTCTCAAGGCACAAATCTAGGAAAGAGTACAGAAAAAATTCTGCTGCTTTGAAGGTCCCAATGAACACAGTGGCCTCCATCATCCGTAAATGGAAGAAGTTTGGAACTACCAGGACTCTTCCTAGAGCTGGCCGTCTAAACTGAGCCATCTGGGGAGAAGGGCCTTAGTCAGGGAGGTCACCAAGAACACGCTGATCACTCTGTCAGAGCTCCAGCATTCCTCTGTGGAGAGAGGAGAACCTTCCGGAAGGACAACCATCTCTGCAGCAATCCACCAATCAGGCCTGTGTGGTAGTGACCAGATGGAAGCCACTTCTTAGTAAAAGGCACTTGAAGGACTCTCAGACCATGAGGAACAAAATTCTCTGGTCTAATGAGACAAAGATTGAACTCTTTGACGTGAATGCCAGGCGTCATGTTTGGAGGAAACCAGGCACCGCTCATCTCCAGGCCAATACCATCCCTACAGTGAAGCATGGTGGTGGCAGCATCATGCTGTGGGGATGTTTTTCAGCGGCAGGAACTGGAATGCTAGTCAGGATAGAGGGAAAGATGAATGCAGCAGTGTACAGAGACATCCTGGATGAAAACCTGCTCCAGAGCGCTCTTGACCTCAGACTGGGGTGACGGTTGAGCATTCAGCAGGACAATGACTCTAAACACACAGCCAAGATATCAAAGGAGTGGCTTTAGGACAGCTCTGTGAATGTTATTGAGTAGCCCAGCCAGAGCCCAGATTTGAATCCAAGTGAACATCTCTGGAAAGATTTGAAAATGGCTGTGCACCGGTGCTTCTTATCCAACCTGAAGGAGCTTGAGAGGTGCTGCAAAGAGGAATGGGAAAAACTGCCCACAGGTAGGTGTGCCAAGCTTGTGGCATCATATTAAAAAAGACTTGAGGCTGTAATTGCTGCCAAAAGTGCATCAACAAAGTATTGAGCAAAGGTTGTGAATACTTATGTACATGTGATTTCTTAGTTTTTTGTTTTTAATAAATTTGCAAAAAAAAAAAAAAAAAAAAACAACTTTCACATTGTCTTTATGGGGTAGGTATTGTGTGCAGAATTTTGGTGGAAAAAATTAATCCATATTGGAATAAGGCTGTAACATAACAAAATGTAGAAAAAGTGAAGCGCTGTGAATACTTTCTGGATGCACTGTAGATAGCTAGATTAACTTGACACTCTAAGGGAGACGGGGGGTATGTTGGGGGGGTGCCCCCCAATATAATGGTAGAGGAAACACTGTCATTTGTTCAGACCAAATGCACTTTTAGAAGCTAGCCCATATCACAGGGCTACATACAGTATATTTACTTGTTACAGATGCTGAAAGGGGCATCTTTGATTAAGGTTCAGCTAGTGTTGGATCTGATCTGCAAAAACCAAGAACTGTTGGTATCCCTAATCTTCACCAGTGAATAACATTGCAACTTTAAAGCAAATGTTTTTAATGACACCACTGACCAATTCTGTAAATTTTCCTTCTCTAGTCATAATCTGATACTTAGCAGGGTGGTGAGTGTACATACAGTAAGACCTCAACAAATTGTAATGAAAACTTATCAAATTATAAATACTGTCATGTCATTCAATTTTTCTTTTTTGCTTTTTTTGTTCAACATGCCACCTTGTTATCCAGTGACTCGGGCTTGTGGCTCAGTAGTCATTCAACTGGGATTCTGCACTTGTATCAGAAATTTCAGTCATTTACACTCCATCAGATTATTGGTTAGTTTGACTTCCTTTTTGCTCACTTGTGGTCACAGCAATGTCTCTGAATAGACCAGAGCCAAGCTTCGTGTTCACAGCTTTTCAGCCTCATTAAAAAAAAAGGAGCATGTAGTCTGGCAAAGGAGATGTACATTGAGACAAAAGATTGCTGCACTGCTTTCCAGCCAGATTAGAGTGATCTCCAGTCATGCATGATCTTTTAATGAAGCTCTGAATTAATTTGTGCCTGTATGAAGGAAAGAATCAGTCAAGGTTTTTACACTCACTCCAAAGTATTTTTGCTTTTTCACCGAATACAGTACTCCATGACAGTGCCAAACTGTTCTTCGTTACCAGAATGAATAAGTACTTTGGAGTCACATGTGGCCTATGAATAGTTATTCCTTATCTTGATATTCTATCTGTTGTTTTCTTAAACAGGACTGGCCACGCTCTAATGGCTTTCATGTTATCCCGCCAAGAGGGGAAACTGAACCGGCAGCAGACAATGGAGCTGGGACACCACATCCTCAAAGCGCACATCTTCAAGGTACAGCTATTGAACCCACATGCTCCATGCATCCATCTTCATTTGAAATCCATTCCTTGCAAGAATTTCCGGGTTTGCACGCTCTCTTCATTTGTGATTTGTGGCAGTGGCTCACCAGAGACTTCAGGATGGGATGTGTATAGAAACATGGGGAGCCTGTGTAGCCCAGGTCTACTGATGTTACATGTATGTCTTTGCTCATTCATATACTCGCTCTGTGTGTGTGTGTGTGTGTGTGTGTGTGTGTGTGTGTGTGTGTGTGTGTGTGTGTGTGTGTGTGTGTGTGTGTGTGTGTGTGTGTGTGTGTGTGTGTGTGTGTGTGCGTGTGCAGGGCCTGAGTAAGAAAACAGGTGTGTCATCCAGTGTGCTTCAGGCTCTGTGGATCAGCTGCAGTGCCGACGGCCTTTCTGCTGCCTTGGCCTCCCTGAGGAACCTCTACACACCTAATGTCAAGGTAAGAATTTTCTTCAGGTTTTCTCACACCAATTTGCTAATTGATGAAAAAACAATGACTTTAAAATCCCACATACTCTATATCGCATATATATCCTCTTCTACCCTCTCAAATGAGAGGGAGTGCACCATCATTAATATAGCACTGCAGTGACTCAGTCATAGGCCCTATGTGAAGCAGAGAGTCGAAGATATCACCACAGTCAGTGATATATTAATGATACTGCTTGACCTTGAGTGTAATATTGCTTTTATACAACAGTTCCACAAGCACAGCTTATTAACTGACAGCAATATAGGACAAGATATTATGATTTTTGTTTGTTTAACCAGTTATTTTGCTCTGCCGAAAAAATAGTCCCTTCCAACTGTTTCAGTTAACTGTTGCTAAGCACTTCAGTGAGCATAATATAGAAAAGAATTGCCCAATTGTCATTTCACATACATGTAACCAAATTAACCATTATCCAGTGTAGAAGTCAGTGTTTATATACAGTACATACATACATACATACATACATACATACCTCCACCTGTGGAGTAGGTTCTCTTTTCCACGTGACTTGCACCGGCAAGCTAATTAGCTTGTTAGCTACTTTGTGGGTGTCCTTTATACAGCCACAATTATGTTTTCACTAGGGCTGCAGCTAACGACTATTTTATAGGTCGGGTAATCACCCACTCTAATCGAAGATTACTCACGTAATCGGATACTTTTTTTAAAAAAAGAAACTTGCATCGACTACCATGTGTGGAATTTTCTTTCCTAAAGAGCAGTAGTAATTGTACCAAACACTCAATAACACAGGTACACATAATTAGTGTAACTGACTACATTCTATTCATCTTAATTTAAAATCTCAATCATGTACCTTGTCTCGGGTGCACTGGCTGTGCATGATGTGGGATGCTTTCTGCTGAGACACTGTAACAGTGACATTGTAGGATGCTAGCTCGCGTTCGGCTTTACCATGTACACACTGCACAATGTTTTCCTTCAATTCGAGCTTGAAATGATCCCAGACTTGAGATACTTTTGTTGTTTTTTCTAACTTTCTTCCTCTTTCCTGGCCCGTCACTATGTCCCTCTGATATGGCGCCATTAAACAAAGTTGCGTCTTGTTTACATAGCGTGACCGGAAGAAGGTCATATAGACCGGAAGTGCTCCATTAAACGACACATCGAAGCATAGATTTTGAATCGAGGAATTTTTTTTATCGCATTATTTGAGTAATCGTTGCATTCCTAGTTATCACCATATAGAAATTACAAGTGTCTGATTGGGATGGTTAATACAGTCTCAGCTTTTGATAGGTTAATTGACAACAGTTGAGTTAATTGGAGGCACACCTCAAACACACTGCTTCCTTGTATGACATCATGGGAAAATCAAAATAAATCAGCCAAGATATCAGAAAGAGAATTGTAGACCTCCACAAGTCTGGTTCATCCTTGGATACAATTTCCAGATGCCTGAGGGTGCCACGTTCATCTGTTCACCTCTTTTTTAAACTGGGCTTCAACAACTCTTTCCCATATCTTCATAGTGTGGCTGATCAACTTTATGCCTCTGTTTATGTTCAGCTCTGACCATCACCCTTGTTCTTGAAGGGGCTCAGTAGTCTGTTTAAACAATTATAATGTCCAGCCATCATACCAGTCAGGAAGGAGACAGGTTCTGTGTCCCAGAGATGAACGTGTTTTGGTGCAAAATGTGCGTATCAACCCCAGAACAAAAACAAAAGACCTTGTGAAGATGCTGGCTGAAGCTGGTAAAAGAGTGTCATTATCCACAATGAAACGAGTCCTGTACCAACATGGTCTGAAAGGCCACTCAGTGAGGAAGAAGCCATTATTCCAAAAGCAACATAAAAAAAGCCAGATTATAATTTGCAAATGCACACAGGGACAAAGACCTTAAGTTTTGGAGGCGTGTCCTGTGCTCTGATGGAACTAAAATTGAACTGTTTGGCCATAGTGACCATCGTTATATTTGGAGGAAAAAGGGGGAAGCTTGTAAACCTCTGAACACCATCCTAACTGTGAGGTATGGGGGTGGCAGCATCATGTTTTGCTGCAGTAGGGACTCTTGCACTTCGCAAAACAGATGGAATCATGAGGAAAGAACATTATGTGGAAATATTGAAGCAACATCTAAAGATATCAGCCAGGAAGTTTAAGCTTGGGTGCAGATACGTCTTCCAAATGGACAATGACCCTAAGCCTACTGCCAAATTAGTTACAAAGTAGCTTAAGGACAACAAAGTCGATGTTCTGGAGTGGCCATCACAAAGCCCTGTTCTCAATCTCATTGAAAATTTGTGGGCAGAGCTGAAATGACGTGTGTGAGCAAGGCGGCCTACAAACCTGACTCAGTTACACCAGTTCTATCAGGAGGAATGGGCCAAAATTCCAGAAAACTATTGTGAGAACCTTGTGGAAGGATACCCAAAATCTTTGACCCAAGTCATACAGTCTAAAGAGAATGCTACCAAATACTAAGGAAATGTATGTAATAAACTTCTGACTTTGAAGAAAGTAATAAAAAAAATTCTCTAAAAAATATTTAGCAAATAGAACTGAAACAGTCATTGTCACCCACGACAGACTGCTATGATGGATGGATGGAGAAATAATTTTGGTAATCCTAACTGACCTAAAACAGGAAAAGTTTAGTCTGATTTAATATCAGTAAGGGGACAAAAAGGGTTGTGTGTTTTTATACAGTGTATGTCAACTATAAATGACAGGCACTGAATAAAGGATCATACAAATATCTGCTTTTTCACTCTAAAACAGTGAATAGATTAAAAAAGTTAAATTGAAGAGGAACAGGACAAATATTTTGAGAGGAATTCTCACTGCATTTGGCATTAGTAGAAAAACATCATCAGCCTTAAAACTTCCTCATTGAAAAGGACATTACGCGTGTGTTCCACACCAGTGTAAGTTGGTTAAATATAGTCTCCTCGTAATGAAAATATACTGATTGAAGGTGGAATACCAAAGACATAGTGTTGACTCTTGTAAAAAAAAAATTCAAGCTGTTCAAGTTTGTAGATTAGTGTTTTTTTGTGTTTTTTTTTTTTTTAAATTTATTTTAGTTTGACCAATTCAGAGAATTCAGAATTCAAAGCATTGTTGTGAAGTAGTTTCACCTGGGATGGTCCACAAATCTAGCTGGATTGCTTTTGGGTCAGAAACTAAAATACACTACTCACAAAAAGTTAGGGCTATTTGGCTTTCGGGTGAAATTTATGGAAAATGTAAAAAGTTCACGCTATAGTGATATAATATCATGAAAGTAGGGCATTTAAGTAGAAGCATGAAATGGTGATTTCCTCATCTCAAACAGTTTATTGAAACAAAAGCCAACAACAGTGGTGGGTATACCACAACAAAAAAATGTCATTGTCTCAATAACTTGTCATGTGCCCTTGAGCATCAGTTACAGCTTGACAACAACATCTCATGCTGTTCACAAGTTGACTTATTGTCTGCTGAGGCATGGCATTCCACTTTTCTTGAAGGATGGCCTTCAGGTCACTGAGGTTGTGGGGTGCAGAGTTACGAGCCTCTACATGGTGACTCAGCTGATCCCATAGGTTTTCTATGGGATTCAGGTCTGGAGAAAGTGCAGGCCACTCCGTTTGAGGTACCCCAGCCTCCAGCTGCCATTCCCTAATGATACAACATCGATGAGCTGGAGCATTGTCGTCCATGAAGATGAAATTAGGCCTGTGTTGTTCATGCAGGGGCACAATGACTGAATTAATGATGTTATTCAGGTAATATTGGCTTGTCACTGTACCATTCACAAGGTGTAGGGCAGTTCTGTATTGACTAGACACATCTGCCCAGACTGTAACATGTTGACAACAGTGACTGATGCATAGCGCTCTCCTTGACATCTCCAGCATCGTTGGCAGCCATCATTTCTGCTCAACATGAATCGACGTTCATCAGAGAACAGCACTGAATCCCACTGGTCCCTTGTCCAGTGTAAATGCTCCCTGGCCCATGCAAACGATGACACCTGGGCCTGATGGTGTGGTCAGGTGCCCTTGCAGGTCATCTAGCATATAGACCGTGCTGATGTAAACGGTTTTGAATGGTCTGACTTGACATTTGGGTGCCTCTCACCTCCCTTAAATGTGCCTGGAGTTGAGTGACGTTCATCATCTGGTTCCGCAGGCTGCTGTTCACAATGAAGTAGTCATCAGTGTGGAATGTGGCCAAACGACATCCACTTCTATGCCCTTCTATGACTCTTTCAGTCTCTCTGTATCTCTGTTGCAACCTGCTGATGACACTCTGTGACACTCTAAGCTCAGTGGCCACTTTCCTCGGAGAACATCCTGTTTGTAGCCTCACAGTGGTGAGGTACTGTTGATCAATTGTTAGGTGTCATCTTGGTCTCATGATGTCAAAATGTGAACAGCATGATGAAGAGGACTGTTTAAATACCAAGTCTAATTGAACCAGAAAATTTATTGGTCGATTCATGGACCAAACACCTGCTGTGAATTTTGCCGTTAAGCACCTTGTTAGAGAACAGCAAGTTACACAGCAAGTACTGAAACATTGAATAGTTGGACATGTGCATTCAAAAGGTCAGAGAAGGTCAAATTAAGTTCACCTGTAAAGGTTATAGTGCATTTTAGGTGCATCCTGAAATTTCACCTGGAAGCCGTATATCCCTAACTTTTTGTGAGTAGTATATGTCTGAAACCCTCACTCATACTACAGTTTCCTTTAGGGATGTCCCAGTCAAGATTTTTTTTTGTTTCCAGTCCATCATTTAAGATTGAGGAATGGCCAATACTGAGTCACAGTCCAATATTTACATTTTCCTGCAACACATTCTTCCAAACTACACACCATTAAGTACGTAAAAGCTATTTAAAAAAATCAATGCCATGTATTCGCTTCACACCTCAATACTCAAGAGTATTCCACATAACAGGCACGTTGGCAACAACTTCCCTGCTGCAACTCTGTACAGCTGCCGTGTTAGGGCAAGGCTGACATAAATCAACAGGGACTGAACAGAGGTGAACCCACTGACCCCCGATACCGATCGAGTCACAAAAGCCTTTTCTCGGAACATCCCTAATTTCCTTACTTGCTATGTGATTTTTAAGATTGACCGTTTCATGCCTAAGGAGCGTCATGCAGGAAAAGCTCAGTAATTACCAACTGTAATTTTATCTTAGTAAATTGGCTAAATGTTGATTTTTGTAGCAGTGCTCATTAAACATTAGGCATAAGACACTGGCCTTTCTGCCTCCCTGTTGGGCTTTGAAGGAAGATAATCATTTGGCCTTTTCTGGAAGGACTATTATGTCAAAAAGATATATTCTGGCTTGAAGAAAAATTATCCTTCGTTTTTCTTTTCCATTAGTGTTATTATTTCAGGGAAGAGAGTTCCATCACTTAGTGTCTATTTGTGAGTTATTGTGTATATGTGTAAAATCAGTCAGAGAGACATTTACAAAGTGACCTTGGTCTGTCCTTTGATGGAAAAATGGAGAGTGGCAGGTTAATTTATTCTACAGAGATCCAACAAATAGCGCTCAATTTCATCTCCTGTTGTCAAATACTCATTTCACCCCATGGTTCTGTCTGACTGAGCATTTATTATTGATTTTCTCATCACGAAAGAGAATAACACACTTGATAATTGCATTCAGTAGCATGTGACCATTTCATCTGGTGGCTGACCTTTGGTTGGAGAAAAATCTGAAGATGAGGCTGCAGCAGCACAGACTGTAGTATGAGAGATAAAACAGTCTCTTACCTGGTCAGAGACAAGACAAAAGTAAGAATACAAGAGAGGGGGAAGTCATGAAAACTGCATGCTCATATGCTAGCAACTTACCAATCACATGGTGGGGGATAGTTCTAAATAATATTGCAGTGTAATATAACAATATGTCAAAAATAATAACATAGTAACATCTGTCTGTCTGTCGGGAGCAGCAATTAAAGATGATTACATGGAGAGATTACAGCTGGCATGACATGCTGAAATCATTAACAGACACCAGACATCTGTTATCTTTCAGCATTGCTGAAAAGTCAAATGTTTTCCGGAGCTATTTCATGTAGGCTCAACTTTACAAGATCGGTGCAAGACACACCCATGCAACAATTTTATTAGTCAACATCTTGATATAGAGTATCATATTTTTGGCAAAGGAAAAGTGCTCTTTCACCATGACTGACACGTCAAACATTTTCTGTTTTGGGATGTCTTGTACTCATCTGTTATACTCCACATGCTTAAAACACCATCCGAGATCCCATGGAACCCCACAGGTGTCTACTAGTTAGAATTACTCTGCTTCACCATAGTAAAAATATCATCTGCTTCATTATGTATCTTTGAAAATGAGTAATGAAGACAATAAACCCATTTCAGAGTTGAAGGGGCTCAGAGCCCCAATATAATCCAACTGACAGCACACCTCACCACCGTTTCATTGTCCTTGCACTACCCTCACATACTTTTTTTTTTAGTTTAGTTTATTTGAAAAGGGACAATGCAATTTCATAAAACACATGATTACACATGGTTAAAAAAGCCAGAATTAGCCAAAAGGCTAGTTTTCATCTGTAGTCCCCTGGCCAAGATGTAAAAAGCAATAAAATGCATTTACAAGAAAAAAAACATAGTTAAACATTTAAAAAGGCACTAATGTAACAAATAACATACACATAACAAACCGTACATTTAATCACAACATCAAACATCACAACAGACTTATCTTTTAGTGTTGGCAGCTGTAGGTGTTTATAAGCCACATTTTCAATTTTTTTGTGAAGGCCTTGTATGTTGTAAGCAGTTTAACCTCCTCAGGTACTGAGTTCCACTCAATAGCGCCCCTCACTGACCAGGCTGACTTACTGAAAGTGCTCCTGCACAGAGGGATGAAACAGTCACCTCTGACAGAGCCTCGAGTGACACGCTCAGAGCTGTTTCTTTGGCTGATGAACTCTGCCAGAGGATCTGGAGCCAAATCATGCAGTACTTTATAAATCAAATTTAAATCTGCAAATGTACGAAGACTGTCCCAGTTTAAAAGACTGTATTTTTTTTAAAATTGCACAATGATGATAATACCTAGGTTTTTTATCCATAACTGCTTGTTTGTACAAAACTTCCAATGGTTTTTTTGCACTCAAACCCGCCTGGGACCAGCTAGTTAGGCAATAATTGAAGTGACTGAGAATCATTGAATGCAAGTATATTTTTGCGGCTTCAGTTGACATTTCATTTCGAATTGCATGAAAATTTGCAAGATTTAACTTGATTTTTTTTACTCAATTTAGCAATATGGGCTTTAAAGGAAAACTGTGAATCTATTATTAACCCAAGATATTTATATTGGCTAACAATTTGTATTTTTCCTCCATTAACATATATGTCAGGATCAGGTGACACTCTATTTATTTTAGTGAAATACATGCCTACAGTTTTAGAAACATTTAACTGTAGATAGCACTCCTGCAACCAAGTTGTGACACAGGACATTGTTTAGTTATTGTTTAGTTTAGCAGCAACAGTGTCTTTGGAGCGACCATGAACAAAGAAAACCGTGTCATCTGCATACATTAAGCATTCAGCTTCAGGACAAACAGTGGGCAAATCATTAATATAAAGACTAAATAAAAGGGGGCCTAATATTGATCCCTGAGGGACTCCAGAAGTTGGCCTAAGAGAATCAGATCTGCAGTTGTTAACTAATACAGACTGTGTTCGATCATGCAGATATGATTCAATCCAGCTCACAGCGTTGTGAGAAAAGTTAAATTTAAAGAGCTTGGTAAGAAGAACAGAGTGATTTACTGTATCGAATGCTTTCCTTAAGTCCAAAAACACCGCCCCTACAACTCCACCCTTATCAAGGAAAGATTTTATTTTCTCAATGAAGAGGCATGTAGCCATTTCAGTGGAATGCTTGGATCTGAAACCAAACTGCATGATGTGGAGAGAGGGGGAACTACTGTTTAAATAATGGACAATCTAAAAATAATGGACCGTGGGCTGCACGGTGGCGCAGTGGTTTAGCACTGTGGCAGCACAGTTTACCCTCGACCAGGGGATCGCGGGGATCATGAGATCATGGGTTCGATCCCAGCCCCCGACCAACAGTGAGCTGTGTGGAGTTTGCATGTTCTCCCCGTGTTGCGTGGGTTTACTCCGGGATTTCTCCGGTTTCCTCCCGCATACCAAAAAAAAAAAAAAAAACATGTAGGTTTAGGGCGCTTGCGCACGCAGCGACCAGCAGCCGGTGGCTTGTCACCAGACTGCAAACTAAATCTACCTACGGGTACAAATAAGTAACCAAAAAAAAAAAAAAAATCTGCTCTGCCACCCATTTTTCTGCAATTTTGGAAATGGCCGGAAGAATACTTATTGGTCGGTAGTTATGCAGAAAAGTTGGGTCACCAGATTTAAAGACAGGGGTAACAATAGCAGATTTCCAGGCCTTTGGAAAATGGCCAGAAGAAATTGAAAAATTAATGATTGAAGCAATAGGAGTGGCAAGAACTGAACCTAAATCTTTGAGCATGTTCGTGTCCATTCCAAAAATATCCTTTGCTTTAGATGGTTTAAGTGATTGAATTAAATTGATAACTTTGGTCTCAGTAATATTTGTAACAGTAAAGCACTGCGTTGCAGACAATACAGAATATTCCTTCCTTTGTTTTACTATAAACTTATCAGAAATTTCTGACACAGATTCAATGAAGTAGTTGTTAAAAGCATCAGCCATCACTTGAGGTTCCGTCAGAATGTTTCCATCCCATCCATCCATCCATCCATCTTCTACCGCTTTTCTGGCGGTCCGGGTCGCAGAAGCAGCAGTTCAAGCAGAGAAGCCCAGACTTCCCTCTCCCCAGCCACCTGCTCCAGCTCTTCAGAGAGGATATCAAGGCGTTCCCAGACCAGCTGGGAGACATAGTCTCTCCACCAAGTCCTGGGTCTGCCCCAGGGTCTCCTCCCAGTGGGACGTGCCTGAAACACCTCAAGTGGGAGGCGTCCAGGAGGCATCCTAATCAGATGCCCATACCATCTCAACTGACTCCTTTCAATATGGACGAACAGCGGTTCTACTCTGAGCCTCTCCTGGATGACTGAGCTCCTCACCCTAATGTTTCCATTTAATTGAATTTGCATTAGTTTTGTTTTTTTGGGAGTCACCCAATAATTTTTTTTTTTCCACAATATCTTTATTGAACCTTTTTTTTTTTTTAACAAACATGATACAAACAATCAAACACTAACACTAAAGTACTACAAAAAAAAAAAAAAAATGCACTAAAAACACCAACAACCACCAACAAAATCAAGTCTTCAACAATGCTCCTCTGTTTAGTCTAGACAATCCAATACATAAGTATACATATTATGTTCACCAGTTTGGAATTTACAAGGTCCACACACATCATTCACCTTCTTCTTCAAGAGTTATGTTTAAATTTTTTACATAATCAATAAAAGGTCTCCATATATTCTCAAACACAATTTCCTTTGATTTCAGTATATATGTTATTCTTTCTAATGGAAGGTTTGTTAACATCTGTCTTAACCACTGAGTCACATCTGGTCTATGAGTCTTTTTCCATAATAGTGCAATACATTTTTTGGCATTAAGCAAACTGAGGTCTATGAATGTTCTTTCACTTTTATTGAAATTATGCTTTTCTGGGTACAGACCCAACAAAACCAGTTTAGGATTCAATATGATTTGTTTTGAGATTATTTTTTCAATTGTTACCCTCACCTCTTCCCAAAACATTCTTATTAATCTACATTCCCATAAACAATGAAATAGGGTTCCTTTACTTTCCATGCATTTTGTGCATGTATCTGGTATATTTTTGTTATATCTATTTAACTCCTCCGGTGTAACATACATCCGCATTAACCATTTGAAATGTATCAATTTAAGGCGTGCATTTATTGATTTGGTTTGAGCTTCTGTACAAGCCAATTCCCATTGTTCCTCTGAAATTTCAATTTGCAGATCTTCTTTCCAGTAGTTTAATCTTTTCAGTGAATTTTCACTTGAAGATAGTGTCAATGAGTTATAAAACTCTGAAATAATACCCTTTCTTTTACTATCTTTCATCATCATTTTTTCCAAGGATGAATAAATAGGTCGAGTGAGAGCTTTATTTTGATTTGATCGAATAAAGTTTCTAAGTTGAAGATATTTAAAAAAATGTGTTCTATTGAGATTAAATTTGATCCTCAGCTCTTCAAAAGACATTATGTTGTCTGCACATGGCAAATATAAATCCTGAATCTTTTGTATCCCTTTTAAATTCCATACTTTAAATACAGCGTCCGCTCTCCCTGGTTTAAAATATTGATTACCCCATATTGGACTAAATTGTGACAATAACTGTGGTTCTTTTAAATAGTTTTTAGCTTCACACCATATTTTGATCATATGCTTTACAAATGGATTTTTAACTTGTTTTTGTAATTTTTTTGCCGAATCTGAGTATATGAATATGGGAAGAGGTAAAGGTAAATTGTATGATTCCATTTCAGTCCAGTGAGGGAGATCATTTGATGAAAAATAATATGTCATAGACCTCAGTTGTGCCGACCAATAATACAACATAAAATTTGGACATTTCAGACCTCCACGATCAAATGGTAAATATAATAAAGACAGACGTAATCTAGCCCTCCTGTTGTTCCATATAAATTCCACTAACTTTTTTTTTATTCTTGAGAATAGATCTAAAGGTGGTGATAAGGGAATGTATTGAAATAAATAAAGTATTTTAGGTAAAATATTACTTTTAAGTATATTGATTCTCCCGATCATCGACATTGGTAGTGACATCCATCTCTGAGTTAACTCACTGATATCTGACATTAAGGCTTCATAGTTGACACTGGCGACTGATTCTAGCTTAGGCATAATTTGGATTCCTAAATATTTAAACTGATTTACAACATTGAATTGATTTACCTCAGGGGCTGGGTAATTTCTCTGGGTCTCATTTAGCATTAATATTGAAGATTTAGTTGTATTTATTTTATATCCTGATATTTCCCCAAAATTCTTTATTAAATTCAACAAGGTTGGAATTGATTTTTTTAGATTCGACATAAACAAAATTATATCATCGGCGTACAGGGAGATTTTATGTTCTGTTGGTCCAACTTTAATTCCATATATTTGTGAATGTAAACGTATCGCTATCGCTAAAGGTTCAATTGCCATAGTAAACAGTAAAGGTGAGAGTGGACAGCCTTGTCGACATCCTCTATTGATTTTTATTGGTTTTGAAATATTGTTATTTGTTAGGATTTCTGCTGTAGCATTATTGTATATTATTTGAACCCATTTTATGAAATTATTTCCAAGTCCAAACCTTTGTAGGACTTCAAAAAGAAAGGGCCATTCAACTCTATCAAAGGCCTTTTCGGCGTCCAATGATAGGAGAGCTGTATCCGGTGCTTCTTTATTAAAATAGATAATATTAAATAGTCTTCTTACATTATGGAAGCCTTGTCTACCCTTTATAAAGCCATTCTGATCTCGATTAATAATATTTGGTAAAATTTCTTGTATTCGTCTTGCTAAAATTTTACAGATTATCTTAAGGTCGGCGTTTAATAGGCTTATTGGTCTCATATTTTCACATTTATTAGAGGGCTTACCTGGTTTTGGCAGCAGTATAATTAAGGCATTATTTATGTATGATGGTAAATTATTATTTTGAAATGCTTCTAAAACCATTTCCAAAAAAGGTTTTATTAATTTATTCTTAAATTTTTTATAAAGGTCAACTGGAAGACCATCTGGTCCTGCACTTTTTCCTGATTTCATATTATCAATGGCTAGCCCAACTTCTTCTTGACTAATTTTAGACTCCAATATCTCCCTGTTTTCATTTGGAATACACGGTATAGATAGTTCGTTCAAAAACCCATTTAGTTTTGTTAAATCAGGTTCATTTTTGGTATCATATAATTTTTCATAGTAATCTCTAAAGGCTCTATTAATTTCTAAAGGATCTATAACTACCTGTCCATTACTTATAATACTGGTAATTGGTGTTTTAATTTCCAATTGTTTAATCTGCCATGCTAATAATTTTCCTGATTTTTCACCTTGTTCATAAAAAGATTGTTTCAATCTTAGAAGACTCGAGGCAGCTCTATTCGCTGATTTTTTGTCGTATTCAGCTCTCAAAATCAGTAATTCATTCTCCAACCTTGGGTCACTTCCTGCATACACTTTTTCCTGAAGATTTTTTATTTTATGTTCCAATTTAGCTCTCTCCTCTCGAGTCTTCTTAGATTTTGATCCTGTATAACTAATAATATGCCCCCTAATAAAAGCTTTGAAAGCCTCCCACTTTACACATGCTGATGTTTGTGTAGTATTGATGTCAAAGAACTCGTCTATCTGTTTTTCTATATACTTGACAAATTCCTCATCCTGAAGCCATTTATGCTGAAATTGCCATCTACCTGATTCCTTTGTCAATTTTTTATCTACATATATTAGACAACAGGGTGCATGATCAGAGATCACGATGTTATCATAAAAGCAGTTTTGAATCTTGGACCTTAATTCTGTGGAAATCAAAAAATAATCAATACGTGAGAATGTCTTGTAGGTACTGGAATAACAAGAATAGGCTTTAACTTGTGGTTTCATTTCTCTCCATATATCTAACAATCTCAATTCTTTCATAAAATGATTAATAGTCATCCTACATCCAATGTGCGTACAATCCAGTCCTGTTGATCTATCCACACCTGGATTCAATGTACAATTAAAATCCCCTGCTATTATATGTTGCCCTGTAAGTGATGATAAGATGAGAAATAAATTAGCAAAGAACTTCTGATCATCTATATTGGGACCATATAAGTTCACAAGATTTATATTTTCTAATAGCAAAGAACCTTGAATGATTACATATCTTCCAAATTTGTCTCCAATTACATTTTTCACTTGAAAAGGAACTGATTTATGTATGAGAGTCATAACTCCCCTGGCTCGGGATGAAAATGAAGAGGTGAATACACTTCCCTGCCATCTACTCCTAATTCTTTTAACATCCTCCTCTATCAGATGAGTTTCTTGTAAAAACACAATTCTTGAACCCATGTCCTTTATTTTATTCATAACTTGTTTAAGTTTTTTTAAATTTTGTAGACCTCTGCAATTCCATGAAGTTAAATTAAGATTAACACTTTGGTCCATGATCAATAGAGAGTTTGGGATTACCTTGCAGTGTAAACATGCTCATACAGAGAAGCAAAAACATGAGTGGTTGAACATTCATCCTACAAACTACACACAAACAAATTTCCCCTTCCCACACTTGTGGCAAACCCCCCAAAATCAAAAGAAAAATTCTGTCTCCCGATATAGCCATCGACCGTTCCACACCCACGGGGAACAGCCTAAGCCACTCCTTCTTCATCCTCCCAATCACCCTAACTCTACTGCTTTTAATGACGTAACATTAACTCTCCTCTGTAGTTTTCCAACTTAACTCCAAAATTTTTAACAACTTTGTACATCATAGTTTTTTTTTTGGTTTGTTTTGTTTTTGTTTTGTTTTTTTTTTAAATATATAATACAATCTATATTTTGTAAACTTACTATTTACTTCAAGTCAGTCAGATGCCTGTGCAAATGCTTAATTATTCTACCTTATATTTTGTTCATGCTTAGCTCCCACCAGTCTCTTCTTCTTCTTTGATCTTCTTGATGAACTCCTGCGCCTCCTCTGGGGTCTTGAAGATGTGGGTTCTGCCCTCATACGTGGTCAGCAGTCTCGCAGGATAGATTACACCATGACGAATCCCAAGGTTGCGCAGCTCCTTACGTACGGGATCAAACTGCTTCCTCAATTGCTGGATTCCTGTGGCCAAATCTGGGTAGAACCGCACCTGCTGGTCCTGGTGTTTAATCTCTCCTTTTTTAGCTCGTGCAGCGTTGAAGATCTTCATCCTGTCTCTGTTGTTAAGAAACTTCATAATTAAGGTCCTCGGCGGTCCCTTATCTCTCCGTGGGCCAATACGATGTGCTTTTTCCAGAACCACTGCTGATTGCAACTCCTCGCTGCCCAGCACCTCCGGAATCCACTTTTCCAGAAAGGAACATACGTCCCGACCTTCTGATTCCTCTGGAAGACCCACCAGCCTCAAATTATTCTGTCTCGACCGAGATTCCAAATCCAAAATATTATCTTCCAGAGATTTATTTTTTTTTTCCAAAGTGCGCACCTTTAATTGAAGACGGGTGACGTCATCTTCAGCACTAGCGAGACGGAGCTCCATCTGCGCCGTTCGTTCTACACAGTCACCCAATTCCTTTCTTATTCCTTCCAACGCTGTCATAATCCCATCAAATCTAGAGGAAAAGTCCGCTCTCATTGAACTCATGGCAGCCATCAGCGCATCTGCGCCATTCCCCGCAGAAATCGCAGCGTTGCCAGCCTCCTCCGCCATATATGGAGCCCTGTTTGCTGCGTCACAGACCTGAAAGTCCGTTAATTTGGACTGTTTCGGCGGCTCGCTTTTTCCTTTTCCTGGTTTTCCAGCCTTAGGCTTCGCCGACATATCCTCGCCCAAACGCTGGGATACGTTCTGTCCCAAATGAGAGAGTTATTTGCCGATTTTTTTTCTCCAGGAGCAGAGCAGAGCGAGACACGTCCGTCCTACGTGGCAGCCATAACCGGAAGTCACCCAATAATTTTTTAATATAATTCCAGGTTATTTTAGAATTTCCCCTCACACTATTCAAAACGGTAATGAAAAAGTCAGCTTTAGATTTTCTTATTTCTTTCACTACCCTATTTCTCAATTAAATAAATTGGTGCCTATTGTGTCCTGATTTAACTGACAACTTCAAAAAATGATCTCGTTCTTTCATCAATTTCAGAATAAATTTGTTTAACCAAGGAAGGCTATTCTTTCTAGCTTTTAATTTAATTATCCGTGTAAATTGTATAATAATTTGTTGTATTTTGTTGGCAAATTTAGAGCAATCCTCATCTAAATTTTTGCCAACGAGTAATTCATCCCAATTTACTTCTTGAATTGAATCTTGAAAATTTTGTTGTTCCGGTTTTGGTATTCTATAGAATTCAGTGGCGGCCAAGGATTTGAAGCGCTTCTTCTCTGCCACTCATGACTTTCTCATACAATACCACAGATCCTCTCCCGGCACCCTATCATATGTTTTCTCCAGAGCCACAAAAACAGTGCAACTCCTTCTGACCTTCTATACTTCTCCATCAACACTGTAAGGCAAAATGTCTCTTTCTTGGCATGAAACTGTACTGCTGCTCACTAATCGTCACCTGTTTTTTGTTTTGTTTTTTAAACTGGCTTCAACAACTCTTTCCCACATCTTCATAGTGTGGCTGATCAACTTCGTGCTACTGTCGTTACCACAGCTCTTGAGCATCACCTTTGTTCTTGAAAATCATTACCAGTACAATTCTTCTCCATTCATGAAACGTCCTCTCACTCTCCAAGACTGTGCTAAACAATCTGGTTAAAAAAAATCCACTGCCATCTCTCCTAAACACCTCCATACATCCGCAGGTATGTCATTGGGACCAATTGCCTTTCCACTTCTCCATCCTCTTCATAGCTTCCCTCACTTCCACCTTGCTAAGCCTCTGAACTTAATTTGCCATCGTTCCACCACCTGTACTCCTCTCACTCTCTTATTTTCTTCATTCATCAGGTCCTCAGAGTATTGAGTATTCCTTCCATCTTCTCAATACAAACTGTTCCTTTGTTAGTACATTACCATCTCTGTCCTTAATCAACGTAACCCGCTGCACATCCTTTCCAGCTCAATCTCTCTGTCTAGCCAATCAATACGAGTCCTTTTCTTCTTCCTTCGTGTCCAGCCTCTCATACAACTCACTACGTTCACAGAACTAAAACAGCTTATTTGAGATGGAGGATGATCTGAGAAGATTCATCAATGCCCATTATATTAAAAATAGTGACAGTTTGTAATTATTAGCCCTTCAAATCTTGTGCGGTACAGTACATGAATGTAAATATGGACCTGATCAAAATAATTAACATTTTTGTTTTTCTTTACATACTGTAAAAGATTCTTTATACAGTACCATATACAGACGTGGACAAAATTGTTGGTACCCCTCTGTTAATGAAAGAAAAATCCACAATGGTCACAGAAATGACTTGAATCTGACAAAAGTGATAATAAATAAAAATTCTATGAAAATTAACCAATGAAAATCAGACAGTGCTTTTGAATTGTGGTTCAACAGAATTATTTTAAAAAACAAACTCATGAAACAGGCCTGGACAAAAATGATGGTACCCTTAACTTAATATCTTGTTGCACAACCTTTTGAGGCAATCACTGCAATCAAACGATTTCTTTAACTGTCAATGAGACTTCTGCACCTCTCAGCAGGTATTTTGGCCCACTCCTCATGAGCAAACTGCTCCAGTTGTCTCAGGTTTGAAGGGTGCCTTCTCCAGACGGCATGTTTCAGCTCCTTCCACAGTTGTTCAATAGGATTTAGATCAGGGCTCATAGAAGGCCACTTTAGAATAGTCCAATGTTTCGCTCTTAGCCATTCTTGGGTGTTTTTAGCTGTGTATTTTGGGTCATTATCCTGTTGCAAGACCCATGACCTGCGACTGAGACCAAGCTGTCTGACACTGGGCAGCACATTTCTCTCTAGAATACCTCGATAGTCTTGAGATTTCATTGTACCCTGCACAGATTCAAGACACCCTGTGCCAGATGCAGCAAAGCAGCCCCAGAACATAACACAACCTCCCCCATGTTTCACAGTAGGGACAGTGTTCTTTTCTTGGTATGCTTCATTTTTGTGTCTGTGAACATAGAGTTGATGTGCCTTGCCAAAATGTTGCAGTTTTGTCTCGTCTGTCCATAGGACATTCTCCCAGAAGCTTTGTGGCTTGTCAACATGCAGTTTGGCAAATTGCAGTCTGGCTTTTTTATCATTTGTTTTCAACAGTAGTGTCCTCCTTGGTCGTCTCCCATGAAGTCCACTTTGGCTCAAACGACGACGGATGGTGCGATCTGACACTGATGTACCTTGACCTTGGAGTTCACCATGAATGTGTTTAGAGGTTGTTCTGGGCTCTTTTGTTACCATTCGTATTATCCAGCTCCTCCTGCGGCCACATCCAGGGAGGTTGGCTACAGTCCCGTGGATCTTAAATTTCTGAATAATATGTGCAACTGTAGTCACAGGAACATCAAGCTGCTTGGAGATGGTCTTATAGCCTTTACCTTTAACATGCTTGTCTATAATTTTCTTTCTAATCTCCTGAGACATCTCTCTCCTTTGCTTCCTCTGGTCCATGTTTAGTGTGGAACACACCATGTCAACAAACAGCACAGTGACTACTTGTCACCCTTTAAATAGGCCGAATGACTGATTACTAGTTTGTAGACACCTGTGATGTTAATTAGAGGACACATCTTGGTTGAACATGTCCCTATGGTCACATTATTTTCAATCTTTTTCTAGGGGTACCATCATTTTTGTCCAGGCCTGTTTCATGAGTTTGTTTTTTAAAATAATTCTGTTGAACCACAATTCAAAAGCATTGTCTGATTTTCACTGGTTAATTTTCATAGAATTTTTATTTATTACCACTTTTGTCAGATTCAAGTTATTTCTGTGACCATTGTGGGTTTTTCTTTCATTAACAGAGGGGTACCAACAATTTTGTCCACGTCTGTATTTTTTTACAATAAAGGAAGTGCACACAGGGCAATACTCTCATTCCATTCAAAACAAATCACTTACAGTCTGCACATCATTTCATTTTTAACTATATACCAGGTGAGCCGTCTGCTGATGCTTGGTGGGGCAAACGTGAACTACCGCACTGAGGTCCTGAACAATGCACCAGTCCTGTGTGTCCAGTGCCATCTTGGTCACCAGGAAATTGTCTCACTGCTTCTTGAGTTTGGCGCCAGCGTGGCGGTCGTGTCTGAGAATGGTATGAGTCCACTCTGCTTCTCAGCTGCGGCGGGCCACCTGGGACTAGTCATGCTGCTGTGTAAGAAAGGGGCCAAGGTAAGGACTCGCTATAACAGATCTGCTCCTGTCATCGCAAACTTGTATGGCATTGGCTACCTTCCAACATTCAACATTATAAATACTGCACATTTACCTCAGCTCTTGAGTATTTTTTTCCATTTATTGTCATTAAATGCAAGAATCTTGTGTTTCTGTCAGATTGATCATGTAGATAAGAGTGGCCAGTGTGCGCTAGTTCATGCCGCTTTACGAGGACACACTGAGATCATTCAATACCTGCTGGAGCTGGAGTGGAGTGCTGGGGGACAGCAGCAAGATGTCTCTCTGAAGAGCAAAGCTTTACAGCAGGCTTTGATTGCAGCCTCAAGCATGGGACACACACAG
The DNA here is from genome assembly GCA_020510985.1 of Pholidichthys leucotaenia. Taxonomy (NCBI): domain Eukaryota; kingdom Metazoa; phylum Chordata; class Actinopteri; order Cichliformes; family Pholidichthyidae; genus Pholidichthys; species Pholidichthys leucotaenia. The sequence goes on from CM035843.1 coordinate 45,848,608, forward strand.
GTAAGACTGAAGCTTAAATACAAAGTCTTACATGCATAGAAACTTGGATTATTTTCTGTTTATCTACTCTTACCTCACTGCATAATAGGTGTATTGAACAGAAAACGTCTAATGACTTTGACATAAAAACAAAAATTACATTCCCCCCTCATTTTAAGCAGCTGAATGTATTTTTTGTCTTTTTTTTTCTTTTCTAAAGAGTAGGGTGAAGTATAGATAAAATCTGAGCACAGCATGTTCCCAGTGATTATGACTTGAAGTCTGAGGGGTTTTTCAGCCTTGAATGAATGTAAGCAGGATTCTGTAATCGATAGCAGTGCAGTGCCTTCAGCTACACAGGTGCAATGACGACAAGGGGTTTATTTTGGTTTGCTCATTAGCAAGAAAGGGTTCCCAAAGCTTGGCTTAGAATAATATAACTAAGCTGAGCTAAGCTGTCAGCCTGCATGTAGAACAAGACCATATTGGAGTTCAGCTATTAATCAGATTGGACTTGAGCCACGTACATCATATTCTAGTCCAGGGACCCAAAGTTCTTTGTTCTGCTGTGAATAATTTGCCATCATTTCCTTGGATCCCCATATTTATGTTACTCGGCTGCTTTCAGTTGTCTTTTTAATATACTGTAACATCACAAAGTTTTGGATATCTTCTATAGAAGCAGCATGCCATTAATCTAAGTTTCTTTTCTGGCAGGTTGTGAAGGGCTTGCTGGAGTTGAATAATGAGCATGCTGTGCAAATTGATAGTCATGACACTCTGTGGGGAGAGACAGGTATGTTCTCATCAATCTTTTTGCATTACATGGCTTTTTTTGTTGTGTCACCTGCTGTTTTAGCATTCTGGCCCACACTGCTGTAATTGAATGCTGCAGTGGAAAGTCCGTATCTCTACTCTACACAGTAATGGTTCACAGTTCTTCACAGTAATGCTATTTGTTTAATGCAGAGGTCACTCCACCCAAGCACGTGCTTTTTAGGGCTTTATAAATTCCCCTATGCCAGGGGTCGGCAACCCGCGGCTCTCCAGCCCACAAGCCGTGGCTGCCTGTAATTACATCTCAAAACACATGGAAATTAAGGTCATTTTAATTATTTCATTTTTCAAATTATTGTATGTTGGATACATTTTATACACACTTTATTATACACTTTTATGAACATTGTATATATACACTACCGTTCAAAAGTTTGGGGTCACCCAGACAATTATTTTGTGTTTTCCATGAAAAGTCACACTTATTTACCACCATGAGTTGTAAAATGAATAGAAAATATAGTCAAGACATTGACAAGGTTAGAAATAATGATTTGTATTTGAAATAATAATTTTTTCCTTCAAACTTTGCTTTTGTCAAAGAATCCTCCATTTGCAGCAATTACAGCATTGCAGACTTAACATGATTGCACAAGGGTTTTCTAATCATCTATTAGCCTTCTGACGCAATGAGCAAACACATTGTACCATTAGAACACTGGAGTGATAGTTGCTGGAAATGGGCCTCTATACACCTATGTAGATATTGCACCAAAAACCAGACATTTGCAGCTAGAATAGTCATTTACCACATTAGCAATGTATAGAATGTATTTCTGATTAGTTTAAAGTTATCTTCATTGAAAAAAAGTGCTTTTCTTTCAAAAATAAGGAAATTTCTAAGTGACCCCAAACTTTTGAACGGTAGTGTATATACATATATGCCAGTCCCTCCAGGATTTCGTGATGTTGCGATCACATCAGGTCACGCGAAATCAGCCAATCAGCGCAAATATTGCGGGACCTTGCAACTTTATCCAATCGCCGCAACTTTCCGGTAATTTTGGCCAATCCTCGTCAACTTCCGCCAATTTCACCAATCAAATTTCAGCTGAGTGGCGCTGAAACGCTTAGTCTAACCAATCAAATGCATCACTACATCGCGTTCACTTCCGTGTTTACAGTAAGTATTAACGGAATGCTTCAGCATAAAACAGTGTGTGTTAAAAAAAAACCCACTCACCCGCGAGGTTTCCAACACCGTCCCTTCCTCCGTGTCCCCCAGCCTGCCGGTGGACGTCTCCATCCTGACCGCGTGTACAAAATGCTGGGTTTGTGTTGAAAAACGTCCGCCTGCCCAAAAAGCACCACGTTGCAGGAGCGCACGTGACAAGAGACTCCATAAAATCACAAACAAACGAGCAAGTCTAACACTACAGCCAGTGTTTGATCATTTCATACATCTTTAGAGGTAAAATCATTACTACATCTTGTCAGTGAGCTTTAAAGCTGTGAATCTCTGGTCTGAACACAGACAAATGTCCCCCGCTCCCCCTGTAAATGAAAGATGTGTGTCTGATGAGACGTTTGTGTGTCAAGATGCGCAGCAGATAGACAGACAGGTAGGAGTTAGGCAATACTGTCTGCATTTTTTTTCCCAGAAAAACACAGACTCCAATAGACAATACAGACTAACAGAATAAATTATTTATTTTTTCCTTTCCGCTTGGTACCGAGTGGTTGGGGACTGTAGGGAGTTTTCAAATGAAGACACTATAAATAATTTCCACAGCTCTACTCTTTAACATGCATTCAATGCAATTTAGCTGTTGTAATGGATATTGTGTTAAAGTCTGTATTGGTTGTTGTACAGAAGAGTTTTTCTGTATAGCGGAAGTTTCTGCTTAATTTACAAATCACTGTAATAGGAAATGTTTGACAATCTTGTGCTTTTCTTGTATTGTTATAGAGAATATGACTGTAGTAAGAAGGAAAAACCATCTGCTTTAAAATTTGTAATTCTTCCCACAACATTTAGTGCAAAAAAACCTCTCCAAACATAACTTTTATCGCAATTTTTAAAAAAAGCTCCTGCGAATTCAGGCTTTTTGGGCCGCAGCAATCATAAAAACATCCCATGAAATCCTGGAGGGACTGATATGCAGTGGTATGAAAAAGTGTGTGCCCCCTTCCTGATTTCTCTTTTTTTTTTTTGTATGTTTGTTACACTTAAATGTTTCAGATCATCAAACAAATTTAAATATTAGACAAAGATAACACAAGTTTGCAGTGCAGTTTTTAATGAAGGTGTTTATTATTAAGAGTAAAAAAAAATAAATCCAAACCTACATGGCCCTGTGTGAAAAAGTGATTGCCCCCCCATTAAAACATAAATTAAGTGTGCTTTATCACATCTTTGGAAAGCTGAGTTCAATTTCTCCAGCCACACTCAGGCCTGATTACTGCCACACCTGTTCTCAATCAAGAAATCACTTAAATAGGACCTGCTGACAAAGTGAAGTAGACCAAAAGATCCTCAAAAGCTAGACATCATGCTGCAATCCAAAGAAATTCAGGAACAAATGAGAAACAAAATTACGGAGATCTATCAGTCTGGAAAAGGTTATAAAGCCATTTCTAAAGCTTTGGGACAAATGACAGTGAGAGCCATTATCCACAAATGGCGAAAACATGGAACAGTGGTGAACCTTCCCAGGAGTGGCCGGCCAACCAAATTTACCCCCAGAGCGCAGTGATGACTCATCCAAGAGGTCACAAAAGACCCCACAACAACATCCAAAGAACTGCAGGCCTCACTTGCCTCAGTTAAGGTCAGTGTTCATGACTCCACCATAAGAAAGAGACTGGGCAAAAATGGCCTGCATGGCAGAGTTCCAAGATGAAAACCACTGCTGAGCAAAAAGAACATAAAGGCTCATCTCAGTTTTGCCAGAAAACATCTTGATGATCCCCAAGACTTTTGGGAAAATACTCTGTGGACTGATAAGACAAAAGTTCAACTTTTTGGAAGGTGTGTGTCCCATTACATCCGGCGTAAAAGTAACACAGCATTTCAGAAAAGGAACATCATACCAACAGTAAAATATGGTGGTGGTAGTGTGATGGTCTGGGGCTGTTTTGCTGCTTCAGGACCTGGAAGACTTGCTGTGGTAAATGGAACCATGAATTCTGCTGTCTACCAAAAAATCCTGAAGGAGAATGTCTGGCCATCTGTTCGTGACCTCAAGCTGAAGCGCACTTGAGTTCTGCAGCAGGACAATGATCCAAGCAAGTCCACCTCTGAATGCCTTAAGAAAAACAAAATGAAGACTTCGGAGTGGCCTAGTCAAAGTCCTGACCTGAATCTGATTAAGATGCTGTGGCATGACCTTAAAAAGGTGGTTCATGCTCAAAAACCCTCCAGTGTGACTGAATTACAACAATTCTGCAAAGATGAGTGGACCAAAATTCCTCCACACCGTTGCTTTTGCAGTCTTTTGCTGCAGGCTTTTGCAAGCAGTCTTGCAAAAGCCAGTTATCACAAATGGGTGATTGCAGTTGTTGCTGCTAAGGGTGGCCCAACCAGTTATTAGGTTTAGGGGGCAATCATTTTTTCATACAGGGCCATGTAGGTTTGGATTTTTTTTTCCCTTAAAATAAACACCTTCATTTAAAAACTGCATTTTGTGTTTACTTGTGTTATCTTTGTCTAATATTTAAATTTGTTTGATGATCTGAAACATTTAAGTGTGACAAACGTACAAAAAAAATGAGAAATCAGGAAGGGAGCAAAAACTTGTTCACACCTCTGTAGGCACTGAGCCCAGCAGCTTCCTATTTATCCTCCCCCCATCCTCGGTAAGATATGAACAAATTAAAAAAAAAACACACACAAAGGAAAGTAAAGAGTTTAATTTTGTGTGGACAGATTCATTTGTGTTCATACTGTATATGCTTGTTAAGTGGTGAGAAAATGGCAAATAAAAAATATCCAGCATTGAAAAACATTTCTAGAAAAAGCACAGAACCTTTGCCAAAAAGTACACTACCCTTTAACAGATAATTTTGAAAAAAGGAGAGGGAACCTTTGCTGATTTAGTTCTGGAGGGTAGAAAGAATAAATTATGTTTCTTCACAAACACACAATCAACAAGAAAAACAGCCGCCTCATTAGTGTCTGCAGGTCCATAAAAAAGTCTTAAATGTAATTATCTTAAATGCCTTAATTATCCTTAAAAATGAGAAACCCTTGAATTCCTGCTCAATAACCTTAAAATTAGTGCACCATAAATACTGGATTCACTAGACCTAACCAAAATCTAAATTAGTGTAAATTTTTTTATCACCATCACAACTCAATACTTCCTGAATTATTTAAAAATAAAAGTCCATCCATCCATCCATCCATCTTCTACCGCTTTTCCGGAGGTCCTGGTCGCGGAGGCAGCAGTTCAAGCAGAGAAGCCCAGACTTCCCTCTCCCCAGCCACCTGCTCCAGCTCTTCAGAGGGGATACCAAGGCGTTCCCAGACCAGCTGGGAGACATAGTCTCTCCACCGAGTCCTGGGTCTGCCCCGGGGTCTCCTCCCAGTGGGACGTGCCTGAAACACCTCAAGTGGGAGGCGTCCAGGAGGCATCCTAATCAGATGCCCATACCACCTCAGCTGACTCCTTTCAATGTGGAGAAGCAGCGGTTCTACTCTGAGCCTCTCCCGGATGACTGAGTCCCTCACCTTATCTCTGAGGGTGAGTCCAGCAATCCTACGGAGAAAGCTCATTTCAGCCGCTTGTATCCGCGATCTCGTTCTTTCGGTCATTACCCAAAGCTCGTGACCATAGGTGAGAGTAGGAACGTAGATTGACTGGTAAATCGACAGCTTTGCCTTAGAACTAAGCTCCCTCTTCACCACAACAGACCGGTACAACGTCTGCATCACTGCAGATGCTGCTCCAATCCGTCTGTCGATCTCTCGCTCCATTTTCCCCTCACTCGTGAACAAGACCCCAAGATACTTAAACTCCTCCACTTGGGGCAGGAGCCTGTCCCCAACCCGGAGAGGACAATCCACCTTTTTCCGGCTGAGGACCATGGACTCGGACTTGGAGGTGCTGATTCTCATCCCAGCCGCTTCACACTCAGCGGCAAACCGTCCCAGCAAGAGCTGTAGGTCATTGCTGGATGAAGCCAACAGGACAACATCATCTGCAAACAACAGAGATGAGATCCTGTGGTCACCAAGCATGACACCCTCCATTCCCTGGCTGCGCCTAGAATTCCTGTCCATAAAAATTATGAACAGGATTGGTGACAAAGGGCAGCCCTGGCGGAGTCCAACTCTCACTGGGAATGACTCCGACCGAGTGTTGGCAATACGAACCAAACTCTCACAACGGTCGTACAGAGACCGAATAGCTCGTAACAACAAGCCCGATACCCCATACTCCCGAAGCACCCCCCACAAAAATCCACGAGGGATGCGGTCAAATGCCTTCTCCAAGTCCACAAAACACATGTAAACTGGTTGGGCAAACTCCCACGAACCCTCAAGAATTCTCGAGAGGGTAAAGAGCTGGTCCGATGTGCCACGGCCAGGACGAAAACCACATTGCTCCTCCTGAATCCGAGGTTCGACCAATGGCCGGACTCTCCTCTCCAGTACCTTGGCATAGACCTTCCCAGGGAGGCTGAGGAGTGTGATCCCTCTAAAGTTGGAGCACACCCTCCGGTCCCCTTTTTTGAAGAGAGGAACCACCACCCCGGTTTGCCATGCCAAAGGCACTGCCCCCGACCTCCACGCAATGTTGCAGAGGCGTGTCAACCATGACAACCCAACAACATCCAGGGCCTTGAGGTACTCGGCGAATCTCGTCCACCCCCGGGGCCCGGCCACCAAGGAGATTTTTAACCACCTTGGCGACCTCAGCCCCTGTGATAGGCGAGTCATCCCCCTCGTCCCCAAACCCTGCTTCCTCTGTGGAAGGCGTATCAGTGGGATTGAGGAGATCCTCGAAGTATTCCTTCCACCGCTCGACGATATCCCCAGTTGAAGTCAACAGTGTCCCATCCGCACCATACACAGTGTGGACGGAGAGCTGCTTTCCCCTCCTGAGCCGCCGAACAGTTTGCCAGAATCTCTTTGAAGCCGACCGAAAGTCTTGTTCCATGGCCTCACCAAAATAAAAGTCTTCTTTAGTAATTCAGTTTTCACAATGGTTGATTCTGTTATGTTCTTTTTTTTTTTATTTTTTTTTTTTATGAAACACCATCAACCAGATATACTTGTCTGAAATCTGACAACCAACAGGCTTTCCTCGATTTTAAATAAAAAAGAATAATATAATACTAAAAAGAGTTCACTGTCTGACAGTGATGTAGAGGTGAGCCTTATTTTAAGGATGCCTTCAACAGAATAACTGCTAGCTCGTTACCTGATGTTGTTAATGGTGTATTGGGCAAACAGTGAATTATATGTGCAGACTGTGTATAAATGCCACATATTTTTTCTTGAATTTAGCTTACTGGTAGAGGCATAACATTCAGCTCAGTGGAAGAAGTGTTTTATTTTTTTTTAATTCACTCAGCTGTAATTATTTCTAATTAGTTTCATTTGCACCAAATGATCGTTTCAAGTTATATTAATCAGAAACTTGTTTAGTATTCTTTTTGTCTTATTCCAAAATAAATAAAAAAGAATGTGTACACGTTATCAGACAACCAATCCACTAGTTATCAAATTGAGAGCCCATAGAACAGATGAAGGATACAGATTAATATTATATTAATAGATCTGAATAAGGTGCATTTTGAAGAAACACATGGGATGAAAAGTAGCTTCTTCTAAAACTAGTCTTTAATTTATTAAAATATCAGGAACTAAAACCTGTGATTACTGTTGAAAGTAAGAGATTGATGCTACTTTTCAGATTTAAACAATATATGAATGTGCTTATAATTGAAAACTATCATATTACAAATTGTCTGAATATCTGACTATAAGTTTTTTTAATTGAAAGTTATTTTTTTAAAAACCTTATAGTCAAATATTCAGATATAGCCTTTATTTTTCAGCACAAAAATAGTTTGTAATGTGATCTTGAGTGAAAGGTGCATGCATGTGTGCACTTTTTTGTCACTGCTCACTATTTTTAAAAAATGCAGATTTTGTTGAAAAAAAAATCTCACAGATTTACAGGAAAAAGAGAGAACCTGGATGAGCTGCAAAGTTACCAATACATTCACAAAATTATGTGAATAAATCTGGAAATGTATAAGAAAAATAGTTTTTTTTTTAAAATCTTTTTTTAATTGATTTTCTTCATCAGTTGGGTCCGTTTGTATATGGATGCATGTATCAATCTTGAAATTTTAAACTTAAAAGTACATGACAAAAAGACAGTAGCAACAACAATATTAAACCACAACTAAAGTCAAATAAAATGTGTGGCAGTACCTAACTGAGTTAAAAATTAATTAATTTAACTCACACTACAATCCACATACTGTATCTCAGTTCAGTGTGTATTCAGGGCACAGTCATATTTCCAAAGCCTCTTCTATATCTCAAATTTTTTATGAATTCCAAAAGGTTCTCGATATTGTAGAATTTAAAGGACTTTTTTTTTTTTTTTTTTATTACATATGCAAGTCTCTCAAGTACCACACGTGATGTCAAATTCTTTAACCACAGTCCGATAGTGGGGGCTTTGACATTCTTCCAACAAAGAGCAATTGAACGTCTGGCTTGAAGCAGACAAAGGTCAATGATTTTCTTTTCCTTCTTTGACACTGCACACTTCTCCGGATAAATGCTAAGTAGGCACAGCTTAGGACAGAGGGGTACAGGTGATGATGTCATTTGAGATATGAAATGCATTACAGAGATCCAGAATACAGTACTTGTATTTCTTTACAATCCCTTGAACAGTGGTGCAAGGTCCTCTTATCGGTCTTACATTTATAACACAGATCTATGATGTTTGGGTTATATCTTATTTTATTTTTCTGGATTTATGTAGATTCTCATTATCCAATTCAATTTTATTTGTTTATGTTTTATTTTATAATCATTAGTCCCACAATGGGGAAATTACAGGGCATCCACCTGGATGGATGAGGCAGCCACGGTGCAGCACCAGTCCCTTCACCATTCACACCTAGGGCCACTTTAGTCTCCAGTTAACATAACCTGCATGTTTTTGGTCTGTGGGGGGAAACCGGAGTAAGCCCACACAGACACAGGGAGAACATGCAAACTCCACACAGAAGGGTCACCGATGGTCAGGAAGTGGGATCAATCCTGTGACCTTCATACTGTGCTGCCACAGTGCTAGCCACTGTGCCACCGAGCTGCCCTTTATGTGAGAAAAATGAAAAAAAAAAAAAAAAAAGAGCTGCAAAATTACTGAAAAAATTTTCAAAACTCTCACACAGAGATTCTCAGGCTGTGGTCAAGGTCAGAGGTCACAAGAACATGTGATTTCAACTTTGATTAGGTCTAGGCTCTGTACTGTACATGTTGGTATAAAGAGAGAAGTGGAGGCTTGTGTTCACCTCACAATATGTATCAGGCAGGAATGAGCTACTTTATCATTGATGGGCATCAAAATTTCTAAAAACACCTATAGACATCAGACCCATGAGTCAAATATTTGCTGTTTACCTAGATTCTAAAACTATTAATTAGATAAATATCTAGAGTTAGTGATAAACTGTTATACCCTTACGCCAGGGGTGTCCAGTCCTGTGCCATGGAGGCCCAAGACCCTGCAGGTTCTCTCTTCTACCCAGTCTCTTCAGCAGGTGTTTTCACTCATCACCAATCAGTGGGAAGAAATTCAGTGAAAGCTGAAAGAGACTGTTACTTACACTCTGTTGAAGACAATGGTTGGAGGTAAAGCCTGCAGGGTCATGGCCCTCCATGGCACATGAGTGGACACCCCTGCTTTATGCTTACAGTTTTTTTCCCCCTTTGAAAAATGGTTATAGTGAAACATCGCAGCACCCACTAGAGTGGTGGGTCTCCAAAGAGCTGAACATTCACAACCGAGGTTTTGTTTATGATCTTGGCTCTCACTGACGATGAGAATGTGCTTATAATTTACAGCAGATATTTGGAGCTCAAAAACTAATCATGGTTGCAACCCCAGTATAAGATAATATCCCCTTAATCATACATTTTATTTCTTAAAGGATGTTGCTGGCTGCTAGTGGGACTTTTTTCCTCTCAATATTTTTTATTCTGTTTAAAATTTGATCTGCTTGATCAAAGTAAAATGTTGACAGAAAGCGAAAGGCAGTTTGCTGTCATTTCAAAGTGTTTGAGCTAATGGTGCAAAAAGCCATGTGGCAACAACATAAAAATCAAAGAAGCATGCAGTGTCTTCCTGGTGGTGACTTGAAAGCTGAAGAAAATAATTTTAGAAAATAACACAGGAGAGTGCAAAATCACTTTAACTTGGACGTTTTGTTTGTTTCTCATGTGATGCAGATGATTATTTATTTATTTAATGCATTATTAGTGTATGTGGAGTGTTAATTTATTCTGTTTGGAATGCAGTAATGTGTCAATTCCACTAATTTTCTCTCTGATTTGTTTTTGCCATTTTTGCCATAATGTCTCATAGATTTTTCCTTTAACGACTGCCACTCTCTCCAAAAGTGCCATCATCATCACTGTACCATTCTTTGTCAGTGAAACCAATGTACAGTGCTGCTGTGATCCTGCTGCACAAGGATCAGTCAACAGTAGAGTTTTGCTTTGTTTTTCCCTGCTTCTGTCCTAAAATACTTTAAGATACATTTTCAGTGTTGGGGCGTTTTCACACCTGAAATCCGCACCGAGGTCTGGGCCAAAGTTCATGTTTTTATTAAAATGTATACATTTGGTCTGGTTAGGTTTGGTTTCACTCTGCTCCTTTTCCAAGTGAACCAAACAGCTTTATGTGATGCGCGTAGGTCTTGTTGCCATGGTGATGTTTGTGTTGTTAGCACAGAGTGGTAGTTGGTAAACATCCTACTCACCCTCCGTGGTGTTTTTTGTAGCACTGGACACGTCAGTAACCACACTTTAAGTTGAAACGGGGAAGACTCGATTATATTAGTCAGTGAACTAGTTTTCTGAGGCTAGAATATCATCCAGGTCTTCATTTAAAAGGTTGGTTGTCCTTCTCATCAGCCGTGATGATTTTCAGGTGGCATTGTGCGTCCATTTTTTTTTATTTCATAAACTCTGTTGCATCCTCACTGAAAATATCTGGTTCTGGCATTTTTCCATAATTTATTGATTTTCTCCAGTGACTGTGCCACTAATAGTCATATTTCCTCTTTCCGAGTGCTACTACAGCTCATTTTCCCTCTTATCGGCTGCCTTAACTTCCTGTGTTTGGTCTGAAAGTCTAAAACTTTCTGAAAATTGCTTTCACACTCTTAACAAATGGGATGAAGGTTCACTTTGATCCGGACTGAGACCAACCTGTTTTTGCTGGACCAAATTTCATTTCTTTGGTCCGGACCGTGGTTCGGGGGAGGTTTCACACCTAAAATTTTGGTCCAAATCAATTTGAAAACTCCCAAAAGTCTGGACCAAATGATTTAGGTGTGAAACCCTCGCAGATCAGCTTTTTTCCTTTTTGCTCCTGTGGTGCTGAAACTGATTTCTTTGCTCAAGAGATGTAAAAGCTCAAAAAAAAAAAAAAAAACACCCTCGCTTATGTGACAGCATAGTTTGATGTTTCTTATTTCTCACTTTTTAAACATTTTACTAACAGCCTCTCTGTGTCTTCCTAAGTTCCAAGCCTGCAGAATTTAGCACCTTAAGTTTGGTGCTTCAGGAATGTAGGTCAGCCTATTAGAGAAGAGGGTGTCCAAAATGTGGTCAACTTGTGCTTGTTCCCCTCTAAATGACTGCAGGGTTTTCAGGCATCTTTACTGTCATGCTCTAGGACACAAGAGCTGTCCCTTTGGAATATTTTGAGATATAAATTAGGATTGCTTGGAGGAAAGTGAAATATATACAGTGGTGTATTTTATCATTGTCTGTCCAGTACTGCAAGTTGCCTTCCAGAAAGTAAGCAAAAGTGTATTTATGTAGCACTTTCTAGGAGTAGAAATCCCAGAGTGCTTTCCAAAACAAGCCATAAAAACATCAATGCAGGAGATATGAAAAAGTAAATCAAATCTTTCACAAACACTCACAGTTTGATGAGAAAGTCAACAAAACCCACCACCACAACAACAAAAAAAATAAAGGTTCATAAGAGCAAGTCTGGAGAAATGGGTCCTGAGCTTCGTTTTATGAGTATCTGCACTGTCTGCTGTTGTCAGATTTATAGGGGAAGAGTTTTACAGTTTAAGAGAGAGAGCACTTCAAAACCTACAGTGTCCTTTAGTTGTGAGTGGACAGCGAGGAATGCTCAGCAGCCCCTGATCAGAGAAGAGAACGGCTCACGATATTCAGCCACAGCAGCGCAACAGACTGAGCAGACCATGATGCGTCCTGAAAGGACCTTAAAATGAATTCTAGATTTAATCAAGATACAGGGAAATTAAAGCAGGCGTGGCATGCAACCTTTTTTTTGTGAGGCAGCTAGGGAGTAAACAGTGAAGTATAGTATTTCATTTGGGAAGAAACACCTGCATTAATTAGCATGCATTTGTTTACATGAAGTACTGGCCACAAGCATGAATCCACCTGTGCAGTCAATCTGGAGCCAAAATACTGGAACCTACAGGCTGCTGTTCAGTGTTTTTGCTCCCTGCTGTGTTTACGGAGTGGATCACAGCCATCACGGTGGCCTTGAGGTCACTGAAACCAAGTGACTGCTGAACCTTTGACACAGCCTCGCGTTAAAATGTTTTTGGACCTAGCTAGCAGTTATTTTTAAAGAGCGAGATCCTGGCTCATGTTAATTCATAGAAAATAAATGAGTAAACAGAGTTATATCCAGAATGTAGATTTGTGGGCACTGGGTCATGCTTGGGTGAAAAAAAGATGAATTTTAATGCAATATAATAGTGTGATGCAGGTGGAGATGGAGTACTGTAGAGGACTTTAAGACAATAAAAGTGAAGAAGACTCTGCTTATGATAATTAGACACAAACACCAGACACGATCAGCACTGCGCAAAACTAAATTAGGTTTTCACCTCAAATCCCTTTTCTGCTATTTAGCTGCGTAGGCTAGAAATGGGGTCCCTGTGCTTTCATGCAGAGAATCCCAAAACCCGAAATATCCCCCTGAAAACTGGCCGTCCATTGTTGTTTCTGAAACAGTTCTCCGATAACTGGCAAAACTTTCAAACATGTTTAAAATTCAGCAGAGCATTGAATCTCAATGCAAATAGGCCAGCTGTCTCCTGTGTTTAAATAGAGGAAGATTGGATTGTACATCTGTGCAAACTCCATCTTTTAAAATCCCCTCTTAGGATGCAAAACACCTCCCTGTTATGCAAAGAAAGGTAATTTACCTGTACAGAGTCAGAAGCACAGGCTCAAGGCAAAGACCAACAAATTCATTTGTTGTTTTTGTACCATTTATTCTGTTGAAATTTTTTATTTTGTGTTCTCTTTCAGCATCTCTTGTCATGCCCTTCAGCCTATTATGGTGTAGTCTTTGAAAGCCAGACAGTGATTTATTTATTTTAGTTTTGAATAATTCTTTCCACTCCTTCCATATGATGAAAATTCTCTTTAATTTTGTGATATGGGAGATGTTTATCTTCAGTGCTTTCTGTTAGACAGAGACACCTAATCTGTATTCAGCATAAATAGAAATTTAACATTTCCGGCAAAGCTGAAAGGAGTTAATGCATTGACACAGCATCCGTCTGTCCACAACATTTCACGGGAAGCGCTACTCCTCATGGGCATTTGCCTTGATGTTCAGGGTCAAGGTTAGGAGATCTGGGTACTTACATGATTATAGAAAAAAACACTCCATCTCCTAGGCCATTGACCTGGACCTTAAGCACATCCTAGATAGGTTTGCATCTAGGATGCAAAAAGGTCCACGATCAGGAGATCTGAGCACTTTTGGGATGAGTTTGTCAGGTCGGAATGAGCTACATCTTTTACTTCAGCTAAATAGTTGTGGACTGACACTCAACTTTGATTTTAAAAAAATCCTTAGGAAGCTTGGTAATGTTTCTTTAGAGTCTTAGAACTTGTGTAAAATATGGGGTCACAACTTCTCGGTTATTGTATCATGGGCTTTATTGGTCAAGCAGTGAAGTGGGGCTACAGGGGTTTTTAATTACACATTAACAGACAGTGATTTAAAGCCTCGTCCTCGGCACACGGTTATGTTCGCTTGTAGGTGGAGGACAGCAGAGACTAGGCTGATCACAAAACGTCAGAGTTGTGAAGAAGCAGCAGCTCTCGGTTAAAACATAAAAAGAACAAAGAAAGAAAGGCAACTTTATCCTTTATTCTGTGCACAGCAAGGCATGCCCGGTAGAATGAAATGATGCTTTTCCACGCTGCAGTATTAATAATATCTAAGTTTGGCACAGCCACCTTCTTGAAATAGTGGGGAAAAAACAGTCCCAATGTTTAGTGCTACATTTGTGCTGATTTGTACCATTAAAATACAATTTTTTGCTATCTCCATTTTTGAGATGCTATCTGTTTTAACAAAGGTTATCTGAGGTCACAGCCCAGCTGCTTGAGAACCAAAACAGCATTATCAACACCGTTATTTTTGTGGTGGTCAGAAGGATGTTTTAAATGCTTATTTTAATGGTACAAATAAGCAAAACTGAAGTTCAGAATCAGAATCAGAATCAGGTTTATTGCCATTGTTCATGTAGTACACAAACTAGGAATTTGTCTCGGTACAATGCTGCAACATTAAACATGATAAGATAAGAGAAATAAACTATACATGTAATAAAGTGTAGGATAAGATTAAGTGATACTGGTCAACAGTTAAAATATATATTAGCCAGCAGCAGATACTGTGGAGAACTATATAGTGCAGTCGGTAATGCAGGAAGAAAACAGTGATGATTGACATGAGGAGTTCTAACCACTGGGACTGTTTTAGCTTTAAGCACAAATTGTTAATATTGTTAATATCTCAAAAACTAAGATTTTTTTTTTCTTTTCAGCACAGATCAGCACAAATATAGCACTATAACCAGCTGCACTTTTCATACGTCATTTCAAGAAAGTTGCTGAATCAGCTTTACTCAGGTTGGCCACTGCCATGCTAGGTGCCACTGTGAAGGCACGTCTTTCAGTTGTAGCAGGAAACCCACTTTGCCCAGAGATTTAAGGCTCAGCAGCACCTTAAATCTCCTACAGGGCTTTAAGACAGAAGACTCCATCCTTCATTATGTTCTGGCTCTTACCTCAGCTCTGGAATCTTGAAACTCTGGGGAACCACAGCGTTTTCAAACCAGTTCAAGTAGAACCTATGTTTTGCCACTCTTGTTCAGTGCACAAAGCAGAATTTGACTGATTGTGAGGGGAAAAAGGGAAAAATAATGATAGATAATGGAAAGCTCTCCTAGCCTGTCTACAGCACTAATGCAAACGCAGAGCTGCTCTGGATTGGACAGCATCTGTAACCGGGGGTGAGCTCTTCCTGGATTTCAAAAACCAAAAACATGGTGACTTGGCAGTAAATTTTCTCTGTTATCTTGGGGGGTGGGGGTGTGTGAAAAGTGTTTCTTAAAAATCTGAAGAAGCAGCCACCACCTCTGTTGTCATTCAGTCCATACAGCCAATCATGTACAGTAGAACGAACTTACGTTTCTCCTGTCTACAATGTTAATCACATGTAGAATCAGAGGGGTCGCTGCTGCCATGCAAGGCGCCGCCACAGACAACTTCTCCTTCCCCCATTCGATTACGCTGAGAACCAAGCTAGAAGGCAGGAAGCACCATTTTTATATGGTCTTTGGTCTGGCCCAGCCGGAACTTGAACCCCCAACCTCCTTGTTGTGGGGCAGATGCTCTGTCAACTAGGCCACCACTCCAGTTTGTGGCATGAAATTTGTGGCAAGAAATGCAGGGTTTAGTATCTAAATGTGACTGCAGAGGGCTCTTATAACAGTCTATGCTACTCTGATGTTAATCTCTCAGAACCAGAAACACATAGACCACCATATCAGGCAGCTGGCATTCATCAGAATATCTTGGAGTATTTGCATAATAATTAAATTAATCATCACTGCCCACCACCCGCTGCAGTCACAGATTCTGATGTTACAAATTTTGGTGTAACACCGGACTTCCCAACACTGCAGTAAATGTTCTCCGATTTCTTGAAAACAACCCCGATAAAGTCTTTCTGAAATCATTTGAGGTGACAAATATTCTACTGAACAGTAGAATCTCTTTTTATTTCACACCAGCAGCTGCTGGTTTAAATGTTTAGCATGAGTTTCATGTATTGCACTGGACAGAGCTCAGCTCATCTGGATGTTATGTTAGTGTTGACATTGTGGCTTGTGAGGAAAAAATAATTTTGGAGGGCCAATTGTGAACAGACTTTTCAGACTCTCTGCTGACTTGTCTGTCTGAAAGCAAAAGCTGGCTTAAAATTAGACACCGTGACAGAATCTAACATGAACCCTGCTCGGCCTGAAAGCACAAAGAGGAGCTTGGGTTCAGTGCCACACTCTCCTCCTGTGAGGCAGCAGTGTTAACCACTGAACTTCTGCACTACCCAAGTTTCTTCCCTGAAGCAGTGAAATGATTTCATGTTCCTATAAAGCGAAAAATGTTGGTGAAGTTATGCTTGATGTGTACAAACCTATCAATATGATGATATTATGAGGTAAGAGTCCCGTCCAGTAAAAACTTTCAGGAATAAACAGACATTGCTCAGCTCTACAACGGTTGATGTTGTGCTCTTTGTAACCTGGGAGCTTTCCAAATCCCCAATGGCATAACGAGTCTAAGTGTAGCAGCTCAGTCATTGTTCTGTGGCGTGTGTGGAGGATATCCATATTCGGAGCAGATGGAGGGCGGGGTTGGTTGGCTCTGACTGTTCATCCAGATGGATGATGTCAGACAGATACGAAGGCGCAGCGGCACCTTAAATCTCTGAGGTGACTGTGAGAGCAGTGCTGGGTTGGCTCTTTGTTTGGATAACCATAGTTCATTTAAGGCCGGTCCATCTGCTGTTAACTGTGAGCATCCAGCATTTCAACAGTCTCTCTTCTTCACAAGCACCATCACAGTATTTGCATTTTTTTTCTTTAGAATTAATGCATTAATTCCAGTTAATCCTGGTTTGAAAAAGATACAAATTATAAACAGGAGTGGGTGTTAACCAGAATTGTTTGACTTTGCTTTCTAATGTTTGCCTGCTGTTGCGTGAAATGACTCTGTACAAGGCCTGGGGAACTTGAGGCAGTAATTTAATGAGTTTAATAAGCATAAACATAATTATCTGATTTAACTTCTCAATTAGTGACTTTCATTAGCTTGCATTTCTCTGGTCCTCTTCCCTCTGCAAAGAAGTCATTATTTGTATCAAAGGCTTTTGTTTGCTGCAAACATTAAATGGGAGGCTGCTCCTTAACATAATATGTATGAGACATAATGTTGTACATTATTGCCTTTTTTTAATTCCCAACAGCTGTACTGTATCCTGACTGGTCCCCTTTTACAAATTTAAGTAAAGACATCATGCCAACATCTGTCCTAATAAATCTGTGTATTTATGTGCATGCATTGCCATATTTTCTTTTTAGCACTGACGGCTGCAGCTGGTCGGGGGAAGATGGAGGTATGCAGCTTCCTGTTGGAGCAGGGGGCGGTGGTACATCAGGTCAACCGACGGGGTGTGTCTCCTCTGTTCTGCGCCGTCAGACAGGGACACTGGCAGGTGAGTTTCTGAGTGGCTTCTGTTTTTGTTTTGTGACTCATTCTACTGCAGCCTCACTGCTGCATCACTAGACCCAATGAAATGGTCACGATAATCCGATAACTGGGAATAATCAGATAATGGTAATAATCAGATTTCATATGTTTAGATGCACTGAATAAACTGATTGTTGGGAATAAGCTACATGTGTTAATGACCCTGTTTACATGGTCACGAGTAAACCGATTATAATCAGCTTTCTGGAGTTACCTGATTATTCTAACTGTCATGTAAACAGAGTAATCTGATTACCTTTATCAGTTAAAGGCCATTATCAGTTTGAGAAAATGGATTAACACACCTAGTTTATTTGTCCAATAAACCGTTTACTCGGTGCATGTAAACACCATACGCCGTTTATTTCCTTTATTGGTTTACTCCAGTAATCAATTTACTTGTAACCGTGTAAATAGGGTCATTGTGATTTCTCATAACCCGATAATAGCCTTTACCTGATTATTCTGTTTACATGACCACTTGAATAATCAGATAACTCTACAAATCCAATAATAATTGGTTTATTTGTGTGTGCGCACGCACACACATGCATAAACATGACCATTGATGTAATGATTTCATTTTAAATCTTCTATTTCCTTTGCTTAGAGCCAAGTGTGGCCTGTGTGTCTTTGGTCTTTAATGCTTACTTCTGCACAAGAGAGTTGAAGAAGAGAGTGCGGCATGGTGGAGTGGGTGGAGATGAGTGTCATGGGTGATTTGTGACAGAAGGATAGCAGCTAGAGTGAAAGAAAAGATTTACAAGACTGTAGTGAGACCTGCTATGGTATATAGTTTGGAAACAGTGACGCTGACAAAAAGACAGGAGGTACAGCTGGACGTACTGGAGTGGTGGCCTAGTTGGTAAAGCATCCGCCCCACAACCGGGAGGTCATGGGTTCAAATCCTGGCCGGGTCATACCAAAGACCATATAAAAATAAAATAGTACTTTCCGCCTTCTAGCTTGGTGCTCAGCATAATAGAATGGGGAAAGGAAAATTAACACACAGAGCTACCAGTGGACTGACCCCCCACTGTAGCTTTTATTATTTAACTGTAATCACAGAAAAATAACAGCTGAGTGTGCATTTTTTATTACCCCAGGCAGGACAAGAATGGACAAAAGATCGATCGAAGGAGATGACTAAGGGGACACAGACATTACAGATTATCTGTGAACAGCATAGTACTTTGTCACCCTCTCTGTGTTCTGTATGGAGGAGAGAGGATAAACATCAACTGGTGTGGGCACTGAACCACGGGTCTGTCCAAACCTGATCAAGGCCACACCAGCTGAGGCAGATGCAGACATACCTCCTGTCTCTCCTGGAAGTTACAGTGAAAAGTAAAGCACACACTCCCTGTTCATTCGTTCGTTCGTTCATTCATTCGCCTAAAAACAAAAACATAATCCCTAGTAAGTCCGTGATCAAAATGAAAACGTGGATGAAATTAAACAAAGTGTATCATCATATTATAATTTAAAAATCCCAGCGCATGCCGTTTCTCCTCCTGAGCTCCTGTCAGTAGGAGCTGCACAATTTCAAGACACGCCTCTCAAATAGCATTAAACAATGTGCTTATGACAGACCTCCTTTTTCCTGATTAAAAGCACATTGTCAGAAAATGCACCATAAT
This sequence comes from Pholidichthys leucotaenia, assembly GCA_020510985.1. Classification (NCBI taxonomy): domain Eukaryota; kingdom Metazoa; phylum Chordata; class Actinopteri; order Cichliformes; family Pholidichthyidae; genus Pholidichthys; species Pholidichthys leucotaenia. The sequence continues at coordinate 45,867,877 of CM035843.1, forward strand.
ACCGATGTGCATGAGACTGTGTGCTACCACACCTGTTTGAAATGAGCCTCCTCCTTCCAGCCCAAAGCTGGCACACTGGTGTCTAGTTATAATTAGATAACAGTGTGCTGACAGAAACTAACAAAAGCACTGGCACAAAAGTCCGCTGTTGACTGTCAAAATACTGAGATGTCAGTTTTAAACAAATGTACAGTCGTGAAAAAATTTGGACACCCCTTTAAATATTCAGTTCTTTATTAAGAAATGTTGACGTATCTATGTCTAACCTTGTTTTTTTATTTGCATTTTTTAACATTTATTTTAGCCATTTTAAGTGGGAATGAATGTGGGGGTGTCCTAAAAAAGATGGGGGGGGGGTGTCCTAATTTATTCTTCACTATTTGTTTAGAATTACATTTCACAGAAAATTTGATTATTTTTAACATTGATATTAAATATCCATCCATCTTCTACCGCTTTTCCGGAGGTCTGGGTCGCGGAGGCAGCAGTTCAAGCAGAGAAGTCCAGACTTCCCTCTCCCCAGCCACCTGCTCCAGCTCTTCAGAGAGGATACCAAGGTGTTCCCAGACCAGCTGGGAGAACACAGTCTCTCCACCGAGTCCTGGGTCTGCCCCGGGGTCTCCTCCCAGTGGGACGTGCCCGAAACACCTCAAGTGGGAGGCATCCAGGAGGCATCCTGATAAGATGCCCAAACCAACTCAACTGGCTCCTTTCAGTGTGGAGGAGCAGCGGTTCTACTCCGAGCCTCTCCCGGATGACTGAGCTCCTCACCCTATCTCTGAGGGTGAGTCCAGCAATCCTATGGAGAAAGCTCATTTCAGCCGCTTGTATCCGCGATCTCGTTCTTTCTGTCATTACCCAAAGCTCATGACCATAGGTGAGAGTAGGAACGTAGATTGACCGGTAAATCGACAGCTTTGCCTTAGAACTCAGCTCCCTCTTCACCACAACAGACCGGTACAACGTCCGCATCACTGCAGATGCTGCTCCAATCCGTCTGTCAATCTCTCGCTCCATTCTCCCCTCACTCGTGAATAAGACCCCAAGATACTTAAACTCCTCCACTTGGGGCAGGAGCTTGTCCCCAACCCGGAGAGGACAATCCACCTTTTTCCATCGGACTTGGAGGTGCTGATTCTCATCCCAGCCGCTTCACACTCAGCGGCAAACCGTCCCAGCAAGAGCTGAAGGTCATTGCTGGATGAAGCCAACAGGACAACATCATCTGCAAACAACAGCGATGAGATCCTGTGCTCACCAAGCATGATGCCCTCCGTTCCCTGGCTGTGCCTAGAAATCCTGTCCATAAAAATTATGAACAGGATTGGTGACAAAGGGCAGCCCTGGCAAAGTCCAACTCTCACTGGGAATGAGTCCGATCGAATGTTGGCAATACGAACCAAACTCTCACAACGGTCATACAGAGACCGAATAGCTCTTAACAACAAGCCCAATACCCCATACTTCTGAAGTACTCCCCACAAAAAACCACGAGGGACGCGGTCGAATGCTTTCTCCAAGTCTACAAAACACATGTAAACTGGTTGGGCAAACTCCCACGAACCCTCGAGAATTCTTGAGAGGGTAAAGAGCTGGTCCGATGTGCCACGGCCAGGATGAAAACCACATTGCTCCTCCTGAATCCGAGGTTCGAGGACGACCTTCATGGATCGTCACCTTATCGTGGTGGGGGGTTTGCGTGCCCCAGTGATCCCAGGAGCTATGTTGTCCGGGGCAATTTGCCTCTGATAGGGTCACCCAAGACAAACTGGTCCTGGGTGAAGGACCAGACTAAGAATGATCCAACAGACTCTCATGATGAATACTAGAACAAGGATTCAGAGTACCCCGTCCGGTATGGGGTTACCGGAGCCCCACCCTGGAGCCAGGCCTGGGGGAGGGGCTCGATGGCTAGCGTCTGGTGGCCGGGTTTCCACCCATGGGGCCCAGCCGGGCTCAGCCCGAAGGAGTTACATGGGTCCACCCTCCAGTGGGCTCACCACCTGCAGGAGGGATCATGGGGGTCCGGTGCTACTGTATGTGGATCAGGTGGTGGTTAAAGGTGGAGACCTTGGCGGGCTGATCCCAAGCTTTCTAAATTGGCTTTTGGTATTAAATATCCATATGTTCAAATATGTTAAAAAGTACACACGCTTATACAGGGTGTCCTAATTTTTTTCACGACTGTTCCTGCTAATGTTACTGTTTCCTGGTGCAGCTGACTTCCACTGGCCTCTTTTTGAAATTGTCATTTTGGCATAGTCACAAGAAAATGTCGATATTACACCATCCCATTACATTGGACCAAAATAGAACAGAGAAAAAGCTTTCACTATTATCTTTGGTTTTCTACTATTTTCTGTTTAAATGGCTGGTGCAGCGTAACTCTGGCCATGTATCCTCCTACTGGCTGAAAATTATTTGATTACTGTCAAGGTGGCAGCTTTCTTCTTCTTGTTATTCTCTTGGAGAGGGGTCAGCAACTCAAGCCTTTGTCCTCCACTTTTTTCTGTTCTGTGCGTCTGCTTCACACAATCCCTTCTCTTGTGTCCCTTCTCCCACAATCCCTCCACCTTTTCTTTTGTCTCCGCTGCTCCTCCTCCAAACAACCGGCTTCATAGATCATCTTGATAAAGCCTCCACTTCTCACCACGTGTCCAAGCCATCACAGTCCTTTCTTTACTTTCTAGATGGCACCTGCTGAGGTTTAAATAATGCGCAGTGTTACACAATTACTCTCCAGTCATTGGTACACATGTAGAAATACTTGTTCTAATAACAAAACTGCTGTGCTCAAAGAAAATCTGTGGCTATCCTCACCTGTTCCTAAACTCTGTGTGAGCTCACTGCAGTTGAATTTTTTTGTTTGTTTTTCTGCTTTGTAGATTGCAGAGCTGCTCTTGCAGCATGGTGCCGACATCAACATCAGCGACAAGCAGGGCAGGACCCTCCTCATGGTGGCAGCCTGTGAGGGTCACCTGAGCACTGTTGAGTTTCTACTTTCTAAAGGTGAGTTACTAGACATCATCTGCTGCACCAATTAAAGAAATCACATGATAATCTGACCGATTCTTCCCTTCTGACAGTTGTTGGAAAAGTACTGATCGTCCTAGTGGTCCTAGTAGCCATGTTTACATGGACACAAGTAACCGGATTAAAAGCCTGATCGGAATAAAAATGCTTCACGTAAACACGCCAATCTGAATATTCTGACCCGATCACACTCATTCGGATCAAAATTTCCTTCCGATTGAGATGGGTGGGTTATGCCAATTGTTAATCCAATTGGTGTGCACATGAACACTTATTCCGAAGTTTGGATAGAAAATAGGTTTATTGCACATGTCTATACGTCAGCCACACGTCGACGTGACATGTTTCTGCCTTTACAGCAGCTAGCAGAAGACATAGCGGGAGTAAAACAAAACTGGTCTGGATCATCCTGCTGTCTCCCTCTGTTGGTCATATGCAGAAGTATGTACTGCTGGGCTTGTAGCTTCATTACGGAGACCAGCAGAAGCAAAAGTACAGTCTGAATAACACACAGGTGTCAAACTCATTCCATGGAGGGCCAAGACCCTGCAGGTTTTATCTCCAGCCAGTGTCCTCAACAGGTGATTTCACTGAATTTCTTCACACTGATTGCTGATCAGTGAAAACACCTGCTGAAGACACTGGGTAGAAGCAAAATATGCAGGGTCTTGGCCCTCCATGGAATGAGTTTGACACCCCTGGAATAACACAATACAGGTCCATTTCAAAAAGAGAAAGACACGAAGCAGGGTTTGTTTACATCGTAAGTTGTTTCTTTTTCTACTATTTCCTGAATGTCAGACATGTTGTGCACATGTCAGAATGATTTAGTCCATTCAAACGTGTGACACATGGAAACGCACGTCCTAATCGGATCAGCTTTTTCAGGATCCATGTACACAGTAAAGTTCTGATCTCAATTGTAATCAGATTGAAGAAATTTTGCACATGTAACCGTGGCTACTGATTATCTTGTCAGATTTTCCTGTGGTATGAGGGATGTTATGAGTGAGCTGAGCTGCTTGGAAAAACCTGACGGCTGCGCCGATCTCAAATTGTCAAAAATATCCAATATGTTGAACATTTGTTGTCCAATATCTATAAACGGAGTCAACAGTGAAGCTTGTCATCTCTGTGGATAGCTTAACAATAATTAATCAGAGATGATGGAAGAAGATATAGTTATTTACCTGAAAGTCATGTTTGACTGTGAGAAATTTTATTAATTTCCCAGACCAGAGTTCCCAGTTCCACTCATTTCTGCCATGACACTGGCCTTATTTTTTCTTTTTCTTCAGAAAGTCACTTGTCAACATGAACAGTCACAGTTTTACCTTTTTTAATAACATGAGGCGCCAATATGGACAAAAGCTGACACATGAGAGAGACTGAAAGTGTGCACGTGTCATAGCATGTGGGCTTGCTTTTAAGGATATAGTTGCTTGTCTGTTGTGTCCTGGCCCCAAAATAGTTACCCCTGTCCACACGTGGGAGGATTTTCAGATCGTAGTGATTTTAATAATGTATTAGACCACAGACATAACTGTGTGAACTGATTTTCAACATTACAGTACTCCAAATGCACACACTAGATGACTCAAAGATGTCGAGATCACATTCCGCCCTTTGAGTGACACAAGGTCTCACAGAATTGTTTTTGTTTGTTGTTTTTATCTATGTAAAGCAGTTTGTGCAGCATCCAATGTTTGAAAAGTGCTATACAAATAAAGTTTGTTTGACTGAGGATCTCACATGATCCGGTGTAATCATGGAAGATTCAAATGTGACTTTGGAATATAAACAAATATGCAGGACTGTCAGCGTTGGCGACTGGCTGCTGTTTTGTGGTGCAGTGAAAAACCAAATACTGTATATGTTAAACCCTGGTTGGGAAGACCGTGTAAGTGCAGTTTTTGCAGTGCGAGCTGGAGGTGAGTAGGTAGCATTTGGTTGGTGAAGCTTCTGTGTGAGCTCGCTCATTAGCTGTGTGGGTATTCCATCAGAGGTAGGCCTGATTTGCCCCCTGATTTGGGGGCACATCAGACCAAAATCCTGACATAAATTCGCCCCGTGTGTGGTGACCCTTAATCTCATTAACTAATGCCTGGTGTACTGAATTATGTATTTGTTAGCATCAAGTACTAATGACTGGTTTTCTTCAAAGGTGCATCTTTATCTTCGATGGACAAGGAGGGACTGATGCCCCTGAGCTGGGCATGTTTAAAAGGACATAAGAATGTGGTGCAGTTTTTGGTGGAGAAAGGTGCGGTCATTGACCACACCGACAAAAACGGACGAACTCCGCTGGACCTCGCCGCCTTCTACGGAGACGCAGAGATTGTAAGTAAAACGGTTGTTGTCATAAAACACGAAAACCGCACACTCCCAGCTCGTTTAGCTTTAGTTGATGTTTCTCTGATGCTGTTCAACACACAGAGCTGTGTTTTAACTACGGGGATGCAGTGGTCACTCCTTTTTTTTTTAATGGTCTCCTGTAGGTCCAGTATTTGGTGGAGAGAGGAGCGGTGATCGAGCATGTGGACCATAGTGGGATGAGGCCTTTGGATCGGGCCATAGGCTGTAGGAACACGTCGGTAGTGGTGACTCTGCTGAAGAAAGGGGCCAAGCTGGGTAAGAAAGTCTTTTTTCTAAAAACCCAGTAATGCTCGGTGTAAAGCGTTATCATGCATATTTATAAACTTGCAAACAAATGGCTTTATGTGCAGAATCTGTGGTCTGCTGAGGTCTTCATTCCTGCTTTCCACTGACTGCATGTGCATGTGTGTGTGGCCTCACTTTGAGGTATTCCAGCTCTCTCCTGCACCGCTTTGCTATTTTAAAAACGTGACTTATCACCCATATGACATTCATAAAGCTATCTGTGTCTGCAGCTTATCTTCACTGCACTGTTTGAAAAAAAAAAAATCAGTAATGGGCTGAACTTTAAATTTCCTCTGCATGCATTTACAGCCAAAAATATGAGACCATTTCAAGTTGAGCGAGACATAATTGCATATTGTCATGCCGCACGTTGCAACACATTTTCCTCTCTCCGCAAATGACGACTCTTTGCTCTTGCATGACCACTTTTCTCTCCACTTTCTCCCCCTCTCTGACTTTTCTTAACTGCCCTCACTAAACTAAGGCTGCAGAATGTCTCCTTATGATCGATCAGGTACAATCTTTAGGTAACTTTAACTTGTACCAATTTCACAAATACGGTGCCCGTGCGTTCACGCTCACAAACATCAACGTGACCCGACTGCTGCGTCCACAGGGAACGCTGCCTGGGCCATGGCTACTTCAAAGCCGGACATCCTCATCATTCTTCTTCAGAAGCTAATGGAGGAGGGAAACCTGCTTTATAAGGTAGAAATGACATGTCTGATATTTGTGCGTGAAAGTACACAAACATGGCTGCTAAATGAAAAGCAGAAACACCCAGTGAAAATGCTGTTGAACAGTTTAATTTAGTTCTGCATGATGAAGCAGCAATCATCTTTTTCTAAGCTAAATGAATAGCAGTGCAGGTCCCACATCACTTACTAGAAGTTCCAGTGATTGATGCCTGACATCTAACAGATTGAGTCTGTGGCAGAAAGGACAAACCTGTCAGGTGTAACTTGTTAGTTTTTGTGTGTGTGTGTGTTCTTTGAGCTTGTCAGTGTGATTTATGAGGAGGGAGGGAAGGTTTGAGCTAGAGAACAGATACGGTGGGAGTATCTGGCGGACATCTTGCCCCGTTTCTCTCTCCCACATTTTCTACGTTTCCTCCTGCCTCTGCCCTCTGCCTCACTGCATGCTTGCCCTCCGTGTGTCCTCCAGAAAGGGAAGATGAAAGAGGCGGCCCAGAGGTACCAGTACGCCCTGAGGAAGTTTCCCAGAGAAGGTTTTGGAGACGACCTGAAGGCATTTAAAGACCTGAGAGTCTCTCTGTACCTCAATCTCTCCCGCTGTCGCAGAAAAACCAATGTAAGTCTCTCAGAAGGCCCCTTTGGTTTGTTTTTCTGTGCTGCTCAGCCAGTGCTGTTTGGCAAGGATCATTCTTTATGTGCTAGCAAAACTGGTAATTAAAAAGACATTTCAAAAGTAGATGTTTCTCTTTTAAGTGTCCCTAATAGGTTTTAAAATTATATGGGAAAAAATGGTGGATTTCATCATTAAAGCAAATAACACCTAAAATCTGACTTTCCTTGAATACTTTAGTCGTTTAGGGTTTTTTTATTTGATTGTATCTGCAGGAAACTTTACATAAGTTAGCAACCTCTACTTTTGAAAAAGTAATTTTGAAGAATTTCTAGCCAATATAATTCACATAGAACTGCAAAACATGTTTATAAATTTCCAGCTATTGTGTTCATACATTTTTCTCATAATTGTCATAAATTTACCATATTTTATTAGTTTGTTTTTTTTAGCCTTTTCTCACGGATCACCCGTACGGCCTGTGACCAAGGCTACTGGCCAGTGTTATGCCAAGAACTCCCCCAGATGTTGCGGGGAAGGTCTCGGCATAACACCAGTACAGGCAATCCGCCGCGGAATCACAACAAAACTACTCTGAGATGAGCTGGAGTGAACCAGGTGGTAACAGGGATGGCTATTAGGGTGACTAAGATCTGAAGAAAATATACAGACGTGGACAAAATTGCTGGTACCCCTCTGTTAATGAAAGAAAAACCCACAGTGGTCACAGAAATAACTTGAATCTGACAGAAGTGGTAATAAATAAAAATTCTATGAAAATTAACCAATGAAAATCAGACAATGCTTTTGAATTGTGGTTCAACAGAATTATTTTAAAAAACAAACTCATGAAACAGGCCTGGACAAAAATGATGGTACCCTTAACTTAATATTTTGTTGCACAACCTTTTGAGGCAATCACTGCAATCAAACGATTTCTGTAACTGTCAATGAAACTTCTGCACCTCTCAGCAGGTATTGTGGCCCACTCCTCATGAGCAAACTGCTCCAGTTGTCTCAGGTTTGAAGGGTGCCTTCTCCAGATGGCATGTTTCATCTCCTTCCACAGATGTTCAATAGGATTTAGATCAGAGCTCATAGAAGGCCACTTTAGAATAGTCCAATGTTTCGCTCTTAGCCATTCTTGGGTGTTTTTAGCTGTGTGTTTTGGGTCAATATCCTGTTGCAAGACCCATGACCTGCGACTGAGACCAAGCTGTCTGACACTGGGCAGCACATTTCTCTCTAGAATACCTTGATAGTCTTGAGATTTCATTGTACCCTGTACAGATTCAAGACACCCTGTGCCAGATGCAGCAAAGCAGCCCCAGAACATAACAGAACCTCCTCCATGTTTCACAGTAGGGACAGTGTTCTTTTCTTGGTATGCTTCATTTTTGCGTCTGTGAACATAGAGCTGATGTGCCTTGCCAAAAAGTTGCAGTTTTGTCTCGTCTGTCCATAGGACATTCTCCCAGAAGCTTTGTGGCTTGTCAACATGCAGTTTGGCAAATTCCAGTCTGGCTTTTTTATGATTTGTTTTCAACAGTGGTGTCCTCCTTGGTCGTCTCCCATGAAGTCCACTTTGGCTCAAACAACGACGGATGGTGCGATCTGACACTGATGTACCTTGACCTTGGCAAGGTTCACCATGAATGTGTTTAGAGGTTGTTCTGGGCTCTTTTGTTACCATTTGTATTATCTGTCTCTTCCATTTTTCATCAAGTTTCCTCCTGCGGCCACGTTCAGGGAGGCTGGCTACAGTCCCGTGGATCTTAAATTCCTGAATAATATGTGCAACTGTAGTCACAGGAACATCAAGCTGCTTGGAGATGGTCTTATAGCCTTTACATTTAACATTCATGTCTATAATTTTCTTTCTAATCTTCTGAGACAACTCTCTCCTTTGCTTCCTCTGGTCCATGTTTAGTGTGGTACACACCATGTCAACAAACAGCACAGTGACAATAGTGTCCCTATGGTCACATTATTTTCAATCTTTTCTAGGGGTACCATCATTTTTGTCCAGGCCTGTTTCATGAGTTTGTTTTTTAAAATAATTCTATTGAACCACAATTCAAAAGCATTGTCTGATTTTCATTGGTTAATTTTCATAGAATTTTTATTTATTACCACTTTTGTCAGATTCAAGTTATTTCTGTGACCTTTGTGGGTTTTTCTTTCATTAACAGAGGGGTATCAACAGTTTTGTCCATGTCTGTAAGCCACCCTTACAGTGAGTGTCCTGGTAACAATGTTAGCTCGTGGGCTAATAGCTCAGGGGCTAATAGGCTACCTGTAGTCTTTAGCTGGCTATGTGAGCCACATGCTGGTACAGGTGATCGGTTGTGGAATCACGACAAAGCCTCTGCCTTGCTGCAATCAAAATGTCCTGGGACCAGATGCTGCTGGCTGTCACGCCCAGCAACCCCACCGTACTCCATGGATCCGCGCTGCTCTCACAGGCAGCACAGTTACTCCAGCTTTCAGCTGGCTGTGAGAACAGAGTGGAGTCCCACAGAGTGACACTGCCCTTTGAGATCCCTTGGCTCGGTAGCTCGTCTCGGGTCACGAGCCAGGTCTTGGTTGCGAAAATCGGCAGAGCCGTCCAGTGCTAGTGATTTGTTGTGGAATCATGGCAAAATTATTGGGAGATAGACCATCAACTGTGGATCAGTTTTCCAGAGTGCTGCTCTGACGTAAGAGGGAGGGCTGAGTTGAAAAGGTGAAGGATGGTTCTTAAAGTGACAGGCTTTAAATTAGGGCATTTCAAGAAAGCCATGAAAAATAAAACAAATTTGCTTCAGTAATTTAAAAAGTTAAAGAAAAATGTCACAAACACTTCATTAAGACGCGTGAGCTATTAAAGTGTGGGAAAAGTGCAATGACCCCTTTAAGCTCCGCCTCTTGGAAAAAGGCAAGTTTAGATGGAGCATTTTTGTGATGTCACTATAAGAGGTAAACCAATCAGGACCTAAGCATTGGCTGTTCAAATTTTCCAGCTTGCAGACTTCTGTGTCCTGATAGACTTGATGTGTGTGGGCCTAATCAGAACCTGGCATTTGAAGGAGAAAAAGGAAAAAGACTTTTATAAGCAACTGTGATACAATGAAAGGTGTTTTTGTGTGTGTGTGTGGGGGGGGCATGAGATGCCATTTTAGGCAATGTACATTTGTTTTTAATGGGATTAATATCCACGTCAGTGTATCTTTAAAAAAATTATTTTGGCCACAACAGCTCAGAAATCTTACGGATCGCTAGCCTAGCTTAGCTAATACGCAAGACTCCTCTTTAGTTAGCTGGGCCAACAGTTCAGGCATTTATGGCCGTGTCTGTGCTTATTGTACCCCACTAACCACTCCTGTCATGTCGACCTTTAAAACCACACTCCTGTCCCAAGTAATACTTTATTTGGACTTTTACGTTCTCACATTTAGCCAGTTGTATTTTGGTGAGCTCAGACTGGCTCTGATAGCAACAGCTAACATTAGCATAGCATCAACCATGCATCTCAGCCTCGATGGACAAGGGAAGGTGGGGTGAACTGGGGCTCATTAGCATTTAAAGAAGCATGTAGTGAAATGGGTCGTTCTGAAGAAAGGCACTTAATCTGGGTGGAAGACACTGCTGCTACATTTAATCTCTTAACACCTCTGGGAACGTCTACGTTTGGAAAACGTGTATAATATAGTCCCTTTAACACTTTTCTTGATTGTTTTATGTTCTCATTTTCAAGTTACAAACGTTATTGATTCTAGTGTGTTAATTCAGTAAATGATGACTCCAGATGGGGTCACCTGGAATAATAAAGGTATGAATTAGAGCGTGACAGCAGCATTTCTGCTAGACTGTGCAGTGCTCATTAGTTTCTCAGTCACAAACTGCTGAAATCAAACAAATATTTCAGCTCCTAAGATGTGTGCACTCGTACACCTCAGCTCCAGCACGATGAGAATGTAAACTGGTTTGAGTGTAATTTATTGATTCGACTCTTCTCGTAGGATTTTGGGATGGCTGAGGAGTTTGCCACAAAAGCACTGGAGCTGAAACCCAAATCCTATGAGGCGTACTACGCCAGAGCGAGAGCTAAAAGAAGCAGCAGGTAAGATATTCAGCAGTTCCTCACCAGGTTTGTGTTGCTTTTTTTTGTGCTTCACATCTGGTAACAATGCCTCCCTCCGCCCACAGACAGTTTACAGCAGCCCTGGCTGACCTCCACGAGGCAGCCAAGCTGTGCCCAAACAATCGGGAGATCCGTCGTCTGCTGGCTCGTGTCGAAGAGGAGTGTAAACAGATGCAGCGAACTCAGACCAAAGGAGGCCTTGCTGGGGCTGCAGCTGCATCCGGCCAGGCATCGGGAGGTCATGAATCTGACCAGGATGAAGGACAGGAAGAACCCTCAGAGCACAGCCTGCGGAGTGTGGCGGGCCAAAGAGACATTCTAGAAGAGGAAGAGGAGGATGACGATGAAGCCTTGCAGCATGACGGGACAGGTGGAGCGTGCTGGTCCCAAAACAGTTACCCCTTCAGCAGAGTCCTACCCTCTGAGTCAGCACCGGGTAGCAACAACATGGGACATCAGAATCAGAATCTGCCACCCACCTCACCCCCAGGCCCCAGCAGGCTTCCTCCCCACCGGTACCCCAGAGAGCACCGGGAGGCACTGACTCAGCAGGGCCTGGTCCTGCAGCCCACCAAGCAGGCCCAGATTGTCAAGACTAATCAGCACATGAGTTCCATGCAGGCTGCAGGCGGTGCTGTGGGGGGTCGCCCAGCAGGGGGCAGATCTCAGTACGCACCATCCAGTCCGTTACCGAGCCGACACATGTCTAGTATGCTGAAGCCAGGCCCGGGGATCGATATCAGCCCTCTACCTACCCCAAATGACGAACCCATGTACGGGAATCGCGTGTTACTGGCAGCTGCCTCCAACTCCATGGGTCACAGCTGTGAGGGCGAGAGCCTCCATTCACCACAAGCCTCTTCATCCTCCTGCAGCAGCTCCAAAGGTGTTGGACAAGAGAGGCTGACTGCCCATTCTGCATCATCTCTGGATGCCTTGGCCTGCTCTGGTCCTGGACTCCAGGGGAACCACGGTGACCTGGGAAAGGAGGGCATGTGCGCTGCGGCCGGACCTCAGACTGGGAGCAGCAGCAGCATGCGTGTGTCCAGTTCCACCAGCAGTCTGGCATCCAGCGGCAGCCTGTCAGACAGCGGCAAGCTCGGACCTGATGTCCGCGCCAAGATCTCTGACAAATCAAAGCAAAGCCAACAGATGAGCTCGACAGCTGAGTATAAACCGAGACCCTTCATGGGCATCACCGACAAGACAGCCCGCTTTCAGCAGCAGCAGATTCAACAGCAGCAGCAGCAGCACGGCCTACAGAGTCACCCGAGCTTGCAGTCTGTCAGTCGTAGCTGGATGAATCATTCCTCTGACGGCCTGATGGGCATGCAGCCGGTTGACTGTGAGCTGCCTTACAGCAAACCGGTGAGCACTTACCAGGAGCAGCACAAACCTCCACCGCCTCAGGGTGGGATGCCAATGGGTAGCTTACAGAATGGCATACATGCCAAGGATTTTGCAGAGAAATTCTGCCAAGCCGCCAACTGTTACAAAGAGTCGAAGCCAGCGCTGGCGATGCAGCATGCTTTCATGGACAGTAAGCCCAAGCAGCCTGGCCTGGCCCGAGATAATCCTGCCATTCACGTAGCTTCAATGAAACCAAAGCGATCATTTATAGAGTCGAATGTGTAGACATTTCCATTGTCCCCCCTTGTGATCCATAATGTGCACACATCAATATGAAAATTGTGATTTATTTTTTTTTTTTTTAAAGTAGCCCCAGACAAAGTGCAGTTTCACATTTCAGCCTGTTTGTTTTCCTGTGAACACACACTAAAATCAGTTCACAGAAGCTCCAGATTTCACTGTTCCCGGCTGTCAGCTTCTGTTACACGACAACATGTCTGCCGTCACTCAGCCAAGGTGGAGATGTTGCACTGAAGGCAGTTATCGAACATGCGCTTAACAATCCTGATCAATAAAACAATGAGCGTTACACAGTCATGCCGTACAAGTGCTTAAACAATAACACCACACAGTATAAGTTAGAACACAGCGGTCTGAATGGAGCTGGGGTCCGGTCTGTCATTATTACATCCATGGTGCTCAGTGAGGAGGTTAAATTCGCTATAGAATGTGTTCAGAGCCCTTTGTCTTTTGCACTTTTCCAATTTAATTTTAAATGAGTAAAACTGCATTTCTTTTTCATCTGTAGAGACAGTGATATTTCTCTCAGACATAAAAAGTTTTGGGGAAAAGGTCTCATGTATTTATTTAAAATTAAATTTGAAACACTAAAGTGAGCACAAAAAGGAAAAGGGTGTGACTAAAGAGTTTGTAGTGAAAGTCTAAGGGACGGGCATTCCTGTGTTTTACGAAGGATGTTGTAAATCCTCTTGTATATAATATAAATACTGTATGTACTTTTTCTTCTTTTCAGTGAAGGTCTATGTTAAGTGTATTGACACGTTCAAACTTGTGTATTTTACGTTTTAGGCACAATGTTGTTCAGATGGTGTTAAAGGTTTAAAAACATTTGTTAAATATGTTTGTACATTATATAAATCCCCATTAACATTGGATTTTTTTTCCCGTATCTGCTTGTTGTTGCCATCTAGTTTAATTTATTTACAGCGCCAATGGCTTAATTGTAAAAGCAATATATTTTATATAGTTATTTTTGCACAGCTACTAAGACATTTTATGATTCTTAATGTGGAGATTTAAGTGCATGCTACAATTGCAGTTTATATTAAGGAAGAAAATCTATAAATGCAGCAATGGTTGGGGGGGGGGGCTCGGTGCCATCAGCTCTGTTTTATTGTGTACATAAAATGCAATTGTTGCCATGTTTTCAGTATTGTGAGCTTTATTAGCGGTGATCACATACTGTAATTGAACATCTTTGCCATAGCCACCACAGGAGAGGAAATAAAGAGTCACTGAGGAAACACAAACTGGTCTGCTGAGTTTATTTTAAAACACACGGCCTGACTAAGTTAAGAAGCTCAACGGTGTAAAAGTATGGTCTCTGCCAAAAGTGATGCCATAAGTTACACAATTTATCCCTTAACAAATGCAACTGTGATATGCTGCATATTGTATATTTTTATTCATTCAAGGTACACCATTGTCTGCAAGGCTTTTCTTTGTGAAACTGAAGCTTCTTAAAAATCCTGAATTTCTGTGTAATTTCTTCTTTTGAGTCTGACTCACAATTACCTTGAGATGATAACCAGGGTTATTGGGCTATTAATGGAGAAATTGGAAATCAAAAAATAGGTAAGGAGGCCTGGCCAAAGAGAGGAACAGCTATGGTAGGGAGGGGCTGTACTTGTACGGCACCTTTTCTAGTCAAAGACCACGCAAAGTGCTTAACTAGTAACTATGCAAACCCTCTATTCTAAGGGCCAACAGATATCTAGGGGCAATTTAAGATGAGATAAGCCTTTATTAGTCCCACAATGGGGAAATTCCAGGATTGCAACAGCACAGGGACAGCAATGCTCAGAGCAATAATTTAGAAGATAAGAAAATAAGAGCAGTGAATATACATATGTACACATACAGTATATATATATATACACAGTGCGGAGCATTGTAGCTAGATGGACTAAACTGCATAACCGTCTATTTAGTTACGTACATGGTATGAATATGTACCCATACATATTGTCACCTGCCATAGTGACTGATATTGTCCTAGTTGTATACTGGAGGGGACCATTGTGTAAGTCTGTTGCATCTATTGCATTCAATACTATTAGGTCGTCACGTTTTTTGCCATCTCTGCGAGCAGCCCTGCTTAGGTTATACAGTCTTGACAGCCGTAGGTAGGAAGGACCTGCAAAACCTCTCAGTCACGCATCTAGGATGATGTAGTCTGCTGCTAAATGAGCTCCTCAGTGCGTTCAGTATGTCCTGCATAGGGTGGGACTCAGACTCCAGCAGAGATGACAGTTTAGCCACCATCCTCTCTCCTATCTCCTCCACTGGGTCAAGGCGTTGCCTCAGGACAGATCTAGCTTTCTTGATCAGTTTGTTCAGTCTCTTCCTATCGGCTGCTGTAATGCCGTTGCCCCAGCAGACCACTCCAAAAATGATGGCTGATGCCACCACCGTGTCATAGAATGTCTTCAAGAGCACCCCTTGTACACCAAAAGACCTGAGCCTCAGTAGGAACAGCCTGCGCTGTCCCTTCTTGTAGAGTGCGTCGGTATTGTGTGACCAGTCTAGTTTATTGTTCAGATGAACACCCAGGTACTTGTAGGATGTCACCATCTCAATATCTGTTCCCTGGATGTTTACTGGTGCTGTGAGGGGTTGTCCTTGCCTGCGGCAGTCCACCACCAGCTCCTTAGTTTTCCTCGCGTTGATCTGGAGGCAGTTCCGATGGCACCAGTCCATGAAGTCCTGGATAAGTCCTCTGCGATCATCGGCCTCATCTCCAGCGGAGATGAAGCTGAGTACAGAGTCGTCAGAGAACTTCTGTAGATGGCAGTGTGTTGTGTGAGAAGTCCGCAGTATAAAGGGTGAACAGGAAGGGAGCCAAAACCGTTCCCTGGGGGGCCTCCGTGCTGCCGATGATCGTGTCGGACACACAATCCCGGGTTCTCACAAACTGTGGCCAGTTAGTGAGGTAGTCCAGGATCCATGATGACAGGTGCTGGTCCACCCCTGCGCACAGCAGCTTGACCTTCAGGATCATCGGTTGGATGGTGTTGAAAGCACTGGAGAAGTCAAAGAACATGATCCTCACCGCGTTCCCGGGCTTCTCCAGGTGGGACAGGGAACGGTGAAGGAGGAAGATCACTGCATCCTCTACCCCAATGCCATGCTGGTAGGCGAACTGGAGTGGATCCATCGCTGGCCCCACCAGGGGACGGAGGTAAGCAAGGAGCAGTCTCTCCAGGGTCTTCATCATGTGAGACGTCAGGGCCACTGGTCTGTAGCTGTTCAGGTCTTTGGTACAGGTACCACACAAGATGTTTTCCACAACTGTGGTACCCTCCCCAGCTTCAGGCTGAGGTTGAAGATGTGCTCCACAATCCCACACAGCTGGTCTGCGCAGGACTTGAGGAGCTTCACGCTGATGCCGTCCGGTCCCGAGGCCTTCCTTGCCTTGATCTTCCTCAGCTCCGTCCTTACCTGGGTCATAGTGAAGGTCAGGTTGGGGGGCTGTGTGCTGGGAGTGGGGGGGGGGGGAGTGTTGGTGGAGTGGGGTGTGGACAGCAGGTCTCGATGACTTTAAAGGCAGCAGTGGTTGTTGTGCAGTCAGGGGGGGGAGGGCGGTTGGTCAAACCTATTAAAAAACAGGTTCAGATTGTTTGCCCACTCCCTGCCCCTCGTGGCCTGGGAGGAGGTATTCTGGAGCCCCGAGATGGTTTTAAGGTTTCTCCAGACCCCGCCGATGTCGCTCTGTTGCAGCTTGTCCTCCATCTTCTTCCTGAAGTTGTCCTTGCCTTCTCTGATCTTCCTCCTCAGCTCCCTCTGTACGGACTTCAGCATCTCCCTGTTCCCCGACCTGAAGATCCTCTTCTTCTCTCTCAGAAGTGTTTTTATCTCAGGGTTGATCCAGGGTTTGTTGTTCGAGCAACACCGTATGGTCTTGGTGGGTACGGTGTTGTCCACACAGAAGCCGATTTAGTCCGTGATGGTGTGAGTGAGGCCATCGATGTCCTCACCATGTGGATCGCAGAGCTGCTCCCAGGCAGTGGTTTCAAAACAGTCCTTTAGAGCGTCCATTGCCTCCTCAGACCATATCGTCACCGAGCGCATGACCGGAGGTTGTCTGTGTACTAGGGGTTTGTACACTGGCAGGAGATGAACCAAGTTGTGATCCGATCTCCCGAGTGGGGGGAGTGGTGATGAGGTGTACGCCTCCTTAGTGTTAGCATAGAATAAGTCCAGTGTTTTATTGTCTCTAGTGTGGCATGTGACATACGGTACTGGGTGAACGTGGGCAGAATGGGGGACAGTGAAATATGGTTGAAATCACCTGAGATGAGGAGAAGAGCATCTGGGTATTCTGTCAGCAGCCTGCCAGTTACTGAGTGAATGGCGTCATGCGCTGTCCCTGCGTTCGCCGTCGGATTTGCGTAAATAACAATGCAGATCACGTGTGGGTATTCCCTCGGGAGACAGGTAGGCCGCATGCTCACAGCTAGCAACTCAATGTCTTTGCTGCAGTGATGTTCCTTAACCGTGATATGTCCCGGTCTGCACCAGCTGTTATTGACATACATTATCACTCCTCCGCCCCTTGCCTTCGCACTGTCTGGTGTCCGGTCTGCCCGTATTGCATGGAAACCCTCCAGTTCGATGTTAGCATCTGTTGCCAGTTCTGTTAGCCATGTCTCAGTGTTGTGTGGATTTACTCCGGCGGCTGTGGTTTCCTCCCACAATCCAAAGACATGCATATTAGGTTATTTGGTGATTCTAAATTGTCTTCTACTTCCGGCGCCACACGAGTAGGCTGCCTTTTTGCAACAGCGGATCAATTTCTTCCTATTTCTATTTACTATCTGGCTTCTCTTGCTAATCTTTCTGATCCGGCGACACCTTATACATCGGACGGACACACGGATCGCCCAAATGTCTCCTGAGCCAGCAGATGGAGCCACTGTTTTTAGCAGGATACGTTACAGCAGAGACCAGCTGTTAGCACTTAACCGGACCAAGATGCTAGCGCAAGACTTCGACATACCGGATGAAATAAGACAGAAATGACGTGGATGCCGTGCTGGAGCAAGACGGCAGGCGAGAAATATAAGGTACAGACCCGTCCTTCCATCCGTTATTATGGGGAATGTACGATCGCTACTCAATAAGACAGATGAGCTAGCAGCTATGGCTTGTTACCAGAGCGTCTTCAGAGAGATCTGCATGATGTTGTTTACACAGGAAGGTTCCCACCCCTGTCAGCCTGGGAATTTGAACCTGGAACCTTGTAGCTGTGTGGCACCAGTGTTAACCACTGTAGCACCGTGTTACTCATCATAATGGGAAGCACCCAGACTACAGAGGAGACCACAGAAAACCTGTGGCTGCAGACCTGAAGGTCCTAGATCTCGACCCAAGGGACACTGCTGACAGAAGTGGAGACCTGTCCTACCTGGACAGACCTAGAACAAGGATGTACAGCGCGGAAAGTAAGTATTGAACATGTCAACATTTTTCTCAGACACATTTCTGATGGAGCCACTGACCTGAAATTTTCACCAGATGTCAGTAACAATCCAAGTATTCAATACATACAAAGAAATCAAGGCAACGGTGTTCACAAAACAAGTTATATTTAAAAAGTGGAATGACATGGGGGCAGCATGGTGAAACAGTGGTTAGCACTATCAGCACAGCAAGAAGGTCACGGGATCTAATCCACCCCTGACCATTGTGGGTTCGATCCCACCCCCTGACCATCGGTGACTTCTGTGTGGAGTTTGCATGTTCTCCCTGTGACTCCGTGGGTTTTCTCCGGGTAGCCCGGTTTCTTCCCACAGACCGAAGACATGCAGGTTAGGTTAACTGGTATCAACTGGGGATTCTAAATTGTCCTTAGGTATGAATGTGAGTGAATGGTTGTCCGTCTCTCTGTGTTGGCCCTGCGATGGACTGGCGATCTATCCAGGGTGTATCCTGCCTCTCGCCTAAAGATGCTGGGATAGGCTCCAGCCCCTCGTGACCCAAAAAGAATTAAGTGGTAGAAGATGGATGGAATGACACGGGGAATAAGTATTGGACACAAAGAAAATAGGTGCAAAAAAGGCATAGAAAGCCAAGAAACCAGCTGAAATCCATCAGAATTTAGGAAGCCATCCCATCCCCCATCAGTGCAAATTAATTTCAGCTGGTTAAGTCCTGACTGATAGCCTTTAAAAAGGTCTGTGAATATCAGATTGTCACACCACAAAGAACACATGATGGGTAGAAGCAAAGAGCTTTTTCTAGACCTTCGCAACCTTATTGTTGCAAAACATTGATGGCATTGGTTACAGGCGCATTTCTAAACTGCTGAATGTTCCAGTAAGCATTGTTGGAGCCATCATTCGGAAGTGGAAAGAATATCATTTTACCATAAATCAGCCACCACCAGGAGCTCTTCGCAAGATTTCTGACAGAGAAGTCAAAAGAATTATCAGAAGAGTTATCCAAGACCCAAAGACCTCTCCTGGAGAGCTCCAGAAAGGTTCAGGTTCAGGTTCAGGTTACTTTATTTGTACCCGTAGGTAGATTTGTTTTGCAGTTGGTGACATCCATATTTACAAGCCACAATTACATTCAACATAGACACAAACACAGGCACACATCTTACAAAATAGGTAAATATAAAATATGTACAATATAATTTTTATAGCTTGTTCAACTCTTTGACAGCAGCAGGGACAAAGCTGTTTTTGTAGCGCTGGGTTCTACTTTTTGGGACAGCAAACCTCCGTCTGGAGGGAAGAAGCTGAAAGTTGCAGTGCAAAGGGTGGGAGTCATCATTTAAAATCGAGTCGGCCATCCTCTGTACTTGTCTGGTGTACAGGGATGTCAGGCTCAGCTGTGACTCACCAAGCAAACGACTGGACCATCTGACTACCTGATCCAAGGATTTCCTCTGTTTCAGTTTTATCTGACCAAACCATGACATTAAAGAAAAGGATAAAACAGATTCAATAAAAGCCCGATAGAACATAGTCATTATGGTTCGGTCAATTTGGAAGCGTGCAAGTTTCCTCAAACAATGCAAATTTTGCTGACCCTTTTTGCACACCCTTTCACAGTTCACCTCAAAGTTCAATCCACTATCAATAATCGTCCCAAGATATTTGTACGATTGTACACATTCGGTGGTCTGGCCTTTTAGTATGGTGACTTTGTGCCTGGGAGTTTTCCTCCTAAAGTCAATAATCATATCTTTCGTTTTTGTTGTATTCAGCTGCAGGTAGGAATCCTCACACCAGTGAACAAAGTCATCAACTACTGGGCCATGGCCACTCTCACCATCCTGGAGGAGACTGACAATGACTGAGTCATCAGCATACTTTATAATGTGTCTGTTGTCATGTCTGCTCCGACACATGTTTGTGTACAGGATGAAGAGTAGTGGTGACAACACACACCCCTGAGGAGAGCCAGTAGAAGAGCACTTTAGGTCAGACAATGTACCATTGACCCTTACTCTCTGCGTCCTGTTGGTTAAGAAATCCAGAATCCAACCCACCAGATTATTGCTTAAATCAAATTGTTGCAGGAGCCTTTCAACTAAAATATGAGGTTGGATTGTATTAAAGGCAGAAGAAAAGTCCACAAATAAAAGCCTGGCGTGTGTCCCATTAAAATCCAGATGTTTAAAAAGCATGTTAAACAGAGTGACAGTGGCATCCTCCACTCCTCTGTGAGGCCTATAGGCAAACTGCAGAGGATCCAATGCATGTTCAGTCTGCTTTAGGACCTCACATCTGACCAGTTTTTCAAAAATTTTCATTAAAATTGAAGTCAAAGCAACTGGTCTAAAGTCATTTACCGTTTTAGGACAGCTGGATTTTGGAACGGGAACAACCACGGCATCTTTCCAGATCTTAGGCACATGTTGTGTCTGTAAGGACTTATTGAAAATGTAGTGAAATATAGGACTCAGTTCATGTGCACAGGACTTTACCAGGCGTCCACATATATTATCAGGGCCCTGACTTTTGTTCACTTTTACAGCGCGGAACTCCCTTTCAACATCCTGCATCTCAATATTAAAGTGCTGATTGTCTTTGAGTTTCTGTTTCAAATCTTGGATTTCTGTGCTAAAATCAAAGGAGTCAAAACGACCATAAAAACAATTAAGAGCATTAGCCAGCTCTGTGTCTGAACTAAAACCATCTAAAAACACACGATTACTGCGCTCTGTGCTCTGAAGGCCTGCAATTTTTTTCATACTGGCCCAGGCCGAACCAAGTTTATTTGCTGCCATCTTGCTTTCCAACTCTGATTTATAATTCTGTTTTGCTCTTAAAATTTCGGCCTTTAGCTCCTTAGTGGCAACCTGTAGCGCAGAAACAGACCCCTGTTTAAAGGCAAGTGCTTTCCTCTGTAAGCAGGATTTAACTGATTTAGTAACCCATGGTTTGTTGTTGGGATATATTTTGACACGTTTACGTGGAACAAACTTATTTTGACAGTGAGCCATGTATGAGCATGTGAGCTCAGCCAGAGAGTCCAAATCATCCCCGCAGGCCATTATGAACATCTTCCAGTCTGTACAGTCAAAGCATTCCTGGAGGCTGTGCTCTGAATCTTCTGTCCACACATCAATGTCTCTCATCTCCACCTTGCCTCTTCTGAGAGCAGTTTTATATGTGGGCAGCAAATGAACACAGTTGTGATCTGAGGATCCTAAAGGAGGAAGGGGGAGTGATTTATAGGCCCTCTCTATGGATCCATAGCACAGGTCCAATGTCTTTTTTCGCCTGGTTGGGCAGGAGACATACTGATGAAAGTTTTTAAGTGTCTTCTTTAAAGAAACATGGTTAAAATCCCCAAGAATGAAGTTTGGCGCCTCTGGAGAAATTGACTGCAGCCGCTGCACCACATCAGAGATGGTGCTGGAGGCGGAGTCAGCGTCTGCCCTCGGATGAATGTACACAACTGTGATGAAAAGTTGGGGAAACTCTCGAGGCAAATAAAAGGGGCGAAGCGACACAGACAGCAGCTCCACATGGGGTGTACAGATGCGCTCTCTGACCGTGACAGATGTGCAGTACTGCTTATTAATGTATAAACATACTCCGCCCCCCTGACGTTTCCCAGTTACCTCTTCCTGCCGATCCGAGCGCAGCGGAGCTCCAAAGCCGTCAATCCACAGGTCTGCGTCTCGATCATGCGCAGTAAGCCAAGATTCAGTGAAAGCCATGACGCAGCAGTTCTTAAAATCCTTCTGGTAACGTACGTTGCCTTGAATTTCCTCCACCTTGTTTCTCACAGACTGTGCATTCCCAAAAATGATCGAAGGAAGAGGAATGTTACCAAACTGACGTCTCCTAAGGCGCAATTTCACACCTCCACGTCTTCCACGCTTCCTCCTGCCGCTTCTCTTTTCACCGCTGTGTCCGTCTCTCAAAATAAAGTCCGGCAGCTGAAATCTGGGCGCAATCAGAGACTCTGCACCAGCTGTGTTAAAGCGCAGCAACATGTCCCTGGAATATTGTATTCTGCCCGCTATTCTGCTCGCCATGGAGCCGTACGCGTTTACCTCAGAGACAAAGAGCCACAGCACAGAAAGCAGTAGTGCGAGATATGACAGGAAATCCATGTTGCAGATACCAGGGAGCTGTTCGCCATATATTCCACCAACGCTCCAGGGCAGAAACGACACAGAGGATTTTCTAAAAACGTAAAAAAGTACAAAAAACACACACACGCACACACGCACTATATCACCAAGCTGCTGGTCGCTGCGTGCGCATGCTCCAGAAAGACCTGGAGTTGGCAGGTACTGCTGTTTCAAAGAAAAAAATCAGTCATGCACTCAACCAACATGGGCTCACACCTCACAAGACTCCATTGCTGAAGAAAAAGCATGTTGAAGCTCGTTTAAAGTTTGCTGCACAACATTTGGGTAAGCCAGTAAAATACTGTGAGAATATAGTCTGGTCAGATGAGACCAAAATTGAACTTTTTGGATGCCACAACACACAGCATATTTGGAGAAGAAATGGCACTGCACATCCCATCATGGTGTGGGGGTGTTTTTCAGCACATGGTACAGGCAGACTTCATATAATTGAAGGAAAGATGAATGGACAAATGTACAGAGACATCCTTGATAAGAACTTATTGCCATCTGCCAAGATGCTGAAGATGAAATGAGGGTGGACATTTCAGCAAGACAATGATCCCAAACACACAGCCAACGAAACTCTCAACTGGTTCTAGAGAAGGAAAATAAGGGCCCGTTCAGACGGCCACTGTTTGGTCTGGACCAAAGGACCAAACAGTGGATTCCGCGTATAGTTCGGTTCATTTGGTGCCATCTGAACGCATGCTGGAACTCTGATGCATACCAAACAAGTGAAGTCTGGACTTCCTGAAAACGGGGGTCTCGGTTCTCTTGCAAACGAAGTCTGGTGCGCTCTGCTTGCAGTGTGAATCCAAATGGAGTGTCAAGTGGACCAAAGGGCGGAAGTGCCCCTTGGCATTTGTATAACCATAGCAACACGTAGTCTGAGAAGAGGAAGTGACATTTACTGTAGTACATTTTGGGTAGGAAATAACAATTAAACAACCGCGCGAATCCAAGAAATCCTTTTACCAGTGAAAGCCAAGGAGAAAAGTTAAAAAATGTCTTGTTTGTGGCAGACAAACAACCCAGCTGAAGGGAACAGATTTCCGTTTTTGGTCCTGGCCAATCAATGAGCCTGATTTTTCTTCACCGAGATTTTTTCTTCCTGGTCAGTGGTGGTTTCAGCTACAGTGCCCCAAAGGAGCAGTTGTAACTGCATGATGTTGTCCAGGCAGTTTGGTCCGCTGCAGTGTGAATGCAAACCAAACCAAATGAAGGTGTGAAAATTCTTGGCATTCCTCGCCCAGTCTAACCGAGACCCCCGGACTATCCTGGTCTGAATGCAGCCTAAGGCTTCTAGAATGACCCAGTCAGTCATGTGACCTGAATCCAATTGAAAATCTATGGAACGAACTGAAGATCAGAGTTCATATAAGACACCCACGGAACCTTCAAGATTTGAAAACCGTTTATGTGGAAGAATGGGCTAAAATCACTGCTGAGCAAGTGCCTGCGCCTAGTTTCTCATACAGGAGGCGTCTGGAAGCTGTTATTACCAACAAGGCTTTTCTACTAAATATTAAATGATACCAAGCATGTTCAATACCTATTCCCTGTTATTGCACTTTATTAAATATAACTTGTTTTTTGAACACAGTTGCCTTGATTTCTTTGTATGTGTGAATTACTTTGGTTGTTACTGATATCTGGTGAAAATCTCAGGTCAGTGGCTCCATCAGAAATGTGTTTTATAAAAATGTTGATGTGTTCAATACTTATTTTCTCCGCTTGTATATCCAGAGATGATGATGGAGAAGGTAATGTCCCCACCCCAGCAAAGAAAAAAGACTTGCACAATTAGGGTGTTTTCACACCTGAAAGTTCGCAATAAGGGTTGGACTAAATGGATTTGGTGTGAAAGCACAGGTAAGAAAAGAAAAGTCAAATGCACTTGCAATTTATTAAATAAATGCATAGAAATGATTAATGTAAACTTAAATAGGAAAAAATATTAAAAGTACTATAATGACATAACTTGCCAAATTAGCCTGCATTATTGTGAGTAAACATTTCAAAATCAAATATAGGTAGTGCATCCACCCCAACAAACTGGGAGGTCATGGGTTCAAGCCCTGGCTAGGTCACACAAAGACCATATATTTAAAAAAAAAAAAAAAAAAAAAAAGGTACTTCCTGCCTTGTAGCTTGGTGCTCAGTATAACAGAATGGGGGAAGGAAAGCTAGTGTACTCTAGGTGCTAGTTCCAAGCCCAGATAAATGGGGAGGGTTGCATCAAGAATGGCATCTGATGTAAAAAAAAAAAAATCCTTGCTAGACCTACTTGCACATCATCACAATCTCAGGTGAAAGGCAGCAGTTGAAAGAAAAAAAATTCTCAAATGGCCGTTCAATGACCATTTTTTTTTAATTAGATTATTATTTTTTTTTTTCCACAATATCTTTATTGAACCTTTTTTTTTTTTTTTTAACAAACACGATACAAACAATCAAACACTAACACTAAAGTACTACAAAAAAAAAAAAATGCACTAAAAACACCAACAACCACCAACAAAATCAAGTCTTCAACAATGCTCCTCTGTTTAGTCTAGACAATCCAATACATAAGTATACATATTATGTTCACCAGTTTGGAATTTACAAGGTCCACACACATCATTCACCTTCTTCTTCAAGAGTTATGTTTAAATTTTTTACATAATCAATAAAAGGTCTCCATATATTCTCAAACACAATTTCCTTTGATTTCAGTATATATGTTATTCTTTCTAATGGAAGGTTTGTTAACATCTGTCTTAACCACTGAGTCACATCTGGTCTATGAGTCTTTTTCCATAATAGTGCAATACATTTTTTGGCATTAAGCAAACTGAGGTCTATGAATGTTCTTTCACTTTTATTGAAATTATGCTTTTCTGGGTACAGACCCAACAAAACCAGTTTAGGATTCAATATGATTTGTTTTGAGATTATTTTTTCAATTGTTACCCTCACCTCTTCCCAAAACATTCTTATTAATCTACATTCCCATAAACAATGAAATAGGGTTCCTTTACTTTCCATGCATTTTGTGCATGTATCTGGTATATTTTTGTTATATCTATTTAACTCCTCCGGTGTAACATACATCCGCATTAACCATTTGAAATGTATCAATTTAAGGCGTGCATTTATTGATTTGGTTTGAGCTTCTGTACAAGCCAATTCCCATTGTTCCTCTGAAATTTCAATTTGCAGATCTTCTTTCCAGTAGTTTAATCTTTTCAGTGAATTTTCACTTGAAGATAGTGTCAATGAGTTATAAAACTCTGAAATAATACCCTTTCTTTTACTATCTTTCATCATCATTTTTTCCAAGGATGAATAAATAGGTCGAGTGAGAGCTTTATTTTGATTTGATCGAATAAAGTTTCTAAGTTGAAGATATTTAAAAAAATGTGTTCTATTGAGATTAAATTTGATCCTCAGCTCTTCAAAAGACATTATGTTGTCTGCACATGGCAAATATAAATCCTGAATCTTTTGTATCCCTTTTAAATTCCATACTTTAAATACAGCGTCCGCTCTCCCTGGTTTAAAATATTGATTACCCCATATTGGACTAAATTGTGACAATAACTGTGGTTCTTTTAAATAGTTTTTAGCTTCACACCATATTTTGATCATATGCTTTACAAATGGATTTTTAACTTGTTTTTGTAATTTTTTTGCCGAATCTGAGTATATGAATATGGGAAGAGGTAAAGGTAAATTGTATGATTCCATTTCAGTCCAGTGAGGGAGATCATTTGATGAAAAATAATATGTCATAGACCTCAGTTGTGCCGACCAATAATACAACATAAAATTTGGACATTTCAGACCTCCACGATCAAATGGTAAATATAATAAAGACAGACGTAATCTAGCCCTCCTGTTGTTCCATATAAATTCCACTAACTTTTTTTTTATTCTTGAGAATAGATCTAAAGGTGGTGATAAGGGAATGTATTGAAATAAATAAAGTATTTTAGGTAAAATATTACTTTTAAGTATATTGATTCTCCCGATCATCGACATTGGTAGTGACATCCATCTCTGAGTTAACTCACTGATATCTGACATTAAGGCTTCATAGTTGACACTGGCGACTGATTCTAGCTTAGGCATAATTTGGATTCCTAAATATTTAAACTGATTTACAACATTGAATTGATTTACCTCAGGGGCTGGGTAATTTCTCTGGGTCTCATTTAGCATTAATATTGAAGATTTAGTTTTATTTATTTTATATCCTGATATTTCCCCAAAATTCTTTATTAAATTCAACAAGGTTGGAATTGATTTTTTTAGATTCGACATAAACAAAATTATATCATCGGCGTACAGGGAGATTTTATGTTCTGTTGGTCCAACTTTAATTCCATATATTTGTGAATGTAAACGTATCGCTATCGCTAAAGGTTCAATTGCCATAGTAAACAGTAAAGGTGAGAGTGGACAGCCTTGTCGACATCCTCTATTGATTTTTATTGGTTTTGAAATATTGTTATTTGTTAGGATTTCTGCTGTAGCATTATTGTATATTATTTGAACCCATTTTATGAAATTATTTCCAAGTCCAAACCTTTGTAGGACTTCAAAAAGAAAGGGCCATTCAACTCTATCAAAGGCCTTTTCGGCGTCCAATGATAGGAGAGCTGTATCCGGTGCTTCTTTATTAAAATAGATAATATTAAATAGTCTTCTTACATTATGGAAGCCTTGTCTACCCTTTATAAAGCCATTCTGATCTCGATTAATAATATTTGGTAAAATTTCTTGTATTCGTCTTGCTAAAATTTTACAGATTATCTTAAGGTCGGCGTTTAATAGGCTTATTGGTCTCATATTTTCACATTTATTAGAGGGCTTACCTGGTTTTGGCAGCAGTATAATTAAGGCATTATTTATGTATGATGGTAAATTATTATTTTGAAATGCTTCTAAAACCATTTCCAAAAAAGGTTTTATTAATTTATTCTTAAATTTTTTATAAAGGTCAACTGGAAGACCATCTGGTCCTGCACTTTTTCCTGATTTCATATTATCAATGGCTAGCCCAACTTCTTCTTGACTAATTTTAGACTCCAATATCTCCCTGTTTTCATTTGGAATACACGGTATAGATAGTTCGTTCAAAAACCCATTTAGTTTTGTTAAATCAGGTTCATTTTTGGTATCATATAATTTTTCATAGTCATCTCTAAAGGCTCTATTAATTTCTAAAGGATCTATAACTACCTGTCCGTTACTTATAATACTGGTAATTGGTGTTTTAATTTCCAATTGTTTAATCTGCCATGCTAATAATTTTCCTGATTTTTCACCTTGTTCATAAAAAGATTGTTTCAATCTTAGAAGACTCGAGGCAGCTCTATTCGCTGATTTTTTGTCGTATTCAGCTCTCAAAATCAGTAATTCATTCTCCAACCTTGGGTCACTTCCTGCATACACTTTTTCCTGAAGATTTTTTATTTTATGTTCCAATTTAGCTCTCTCCTCTCGAGTCTTCTTAGATTTTGATCCTGTATAACTAATAATATGCCCCCTAATAAAAGCTTTGAAAGCCTCCCACTTTACACATGCTGATGTTTGTGTAGTATTGATGTCAAAGAACTCGTCTGTTTTTCTATATACTTGACAAATTCCTCATCCTGAAGCCATTTATGCTGAAATTGCCATCTACCTGATTCCTTTGTCAATTTTTTATCTACATATATTAGACAACAGGGTGCATGATCAGAGATCACGATGTTATCATAAAAGCAGTTTTGAATCTTGGACCTTAATTCTGTGGAAATCAAAAAATAATCAATACGTGAGAATGTCTTGTAGGTACTGGAATAACAAGAATAGGCTTTAACTTGTGGTTTCATTTCTCTCCATATATCTAACAATCTCAATTCTTTCATAAAATGATTAATAGTCATCCTACATCCAATGTGCGTACAATCCAGTCCTGTTGATCTATCCACACCTGGATTCAATGTACAATTAAAATCCCCTGCTATTATATGTTGCCCTGTAAGTGATGATAAGATGAGAAATAAATTAGCAAAGAACTTCTGATCATCTATATTGGGACCATATAAGTTCACAAGATTTATATTTTCTAATAGCAAAGAACCTTGAATGATTACATATCTTCCAAATTTGTCTCCAATTACATTTTTCACTTGAAAAGGAACTGATTTATGTATGAGAGTCATAACTCCCCTGGCTCGGGATGAAAATGAAGAGGTGAATACACTTCCCTGCCATCTACTCCTAATTCTTTTAACATCCTCCTCTATCAGATGAGTTTCTTGTAAAAACACAATTCTTGAACCCATGTCCTTTATTTTATTCATAACTTGTTTAAGTTTTTTTAAATTTTGTAGACCTCTGCAATTCCATGAAGTTAAATTAAGATTAACACTTTGGTCCATGATCAATAGAGAGTTTAGGATTACCTTGCAGTGTAAACATGCTCATACAGAGAAGCAAAAACATGAGTGGTTGAACATTCATCCTACAAACTACACACAAACAAATTTCCCCTTCCCACACTTGTGGCAAACCCCCCAAAATCAAAAGAAAAATTCTGTCTCCCGATATAGCCATCGACCGTTCCACACCCACGGGGAACAGCCTAAGCCACTCCTTCTTCATCCTCCCAATCACCCTAACTCTACTGCTTTTAATGACGTAACATTAACTCTCCTCTGTAGTTTTCCAACTTAACTCCAAAATTTTTAACAACTTTGTACATCATAGTTTTTGTTTTTTTTTTTGTTTTTGTTTTGTTTTTTTTTTTTAATATATAATACAATCTATATTTTGTAAACTTACTATTTACTTCAAGTCAGTCAGATGCCTGTGCAAATGCTTAATTATTCTACCTTATATTTTGTTCATGCTTAGCTCCCACCAGTCTCTTCTTCTTCTTTGATCTTCTTGATGAACTCCTGCGCCTCCTCTGGGGTCTTGAAGATGTGGGTTCTGCCCTCATACGTGGTCAACAGTCTCGCAGGATAGATTACACCATGACGAATCCCAAGGTTGCGCAGCTCCTTACGTACGGGATCAAACTGCTTCCTCAGTTGCTGGATTCCTGTGGCCAAATCTGGGTAGAACCGCACCTGCTGGTCCTGGTGTTTAATCTCTCCTTTTTTAGCTCGTGCAGCGTTGAAGATCTTCATCCTGTCTCTGTTGTTAAGAAACTTCATAATTAAGGTCCTCGGCGGTCCCTTATCTCTCCGTGGGCCAATGCGATGTGCTTTTTCCAGAACCACTGCTGATTGCAACTCCTCGCTGCCCAGCACCTCCGGAATCCACTTTTCCAGAAAGGAACATACGTCCCGACCTTCTGATTCCTCTGGAAGACCCACCAGCCTCAAATTATTCTGTCTCGACCGAGATTCCAAATCCAAAATATTATCTTCCAGAGATTTATTTTTTTTTTCCAAAGTGCGCACCTTTAATTGAAGACGGGTGACGTCATCTTCAGCACTAGCGAGACGGAGCTCCATCTGCGCCGTTCGTTCTACACAGTCACCCAATTCCTTTCTTATTCCTTCCAACGCTGTCATAATCCCATCAAATCTAGAGGAAAAGTCCGCTCTCATTGAACTCATGGCAGCCATCAGCGCATCTGCGCCATTCCCCGCAGAAATCGCAGCGTTGCCAGCCTCCTCCGCCATATATGGAGCCCTGTTTGCTGCGTCACAGACCTGAAAGTCCGTTAATTTGGACTGTTTCGGTGGCTCGCTTTTTCCTTTTCCTGGTTTTCCAGCCTTAGGCTTCGCCGACATATCCTCGCCCAAACGCTGGGATACGTTCTGTCCCAAATGAGAGAGTTATTTGCCGATTTTTTTTCTCCAGGAGCAGAGCAGAGCGAGACACGTCCGTCCTACGTGGCAGCCATAACCGGAAGTCCAGATTATTATTTTAATCATAAATTTGCAAATTTATTCTAGGTTTAGGGGTCTAATCTTGTATATTTGTGACTTTTTCTTGAGTCCATAGCAGTTTCCATAGAAGTATGCAAATGCTATGGGCCCCCAGGTGCTGAGCCCCAACCCCGCCCCCCACAAACATTAGGGTGAAACTCTGTATCAGCATCAGAGAATCCAATACACTGACTAAATACATTTTCTACATTAAGACTGCATACTATGATCCACCAGGGGCAGTGTGCCTCTCATACTGTGCAACAACGAAGGGTGGTCTGTCCCTGCTATACCATACACTTGGTGGTCATAAAGATAAGTTACAAATATCCCAACAGAAATGGCTTTGGCATATGCACAGCGCTAGGAGAACATGCTTATTTTCTAACATTTACTACTTCCCATCAGCCCTTGCAGCTGCATTCACCCAGAAGTCTACAATATTTTTGAGAAAATTAAAAGTAGCTGTCTTCATTTGCACCAGGTAAGCCCCTCATATGTTTAATGAAGCACTTAAAAACTAAATGTAAAATATAAGTAATACTAAACTGCAGTGACAACAAAACTTTATCAAGGTAATCAATTTGATATACACTACTCAAAAAACGTTAGGGATATTTGGCTATTGGGTGAAATTTCATGATTCACCTAAAATGCACTGTAACCTTTACAGGTGAACTTAATTTGACCTTCTCTAAACTTTTGAATGTACATGTCCAACTGTTCAATGTTTCAGTACTTTTTGCATAACTTGCTCTTCTCTAACAAGGTGCTTAACAGCAAAACTCACATGTTTGATCCATGAATTAACCAATAAATGTTCTGGTTTAATTAGAATTGGTATTTAAACAGTCCTCTTCATCATGCTGTTCACATTTTGACATCATGAGTACCTCGCCAGTGTGCGGCTTCAAACAGGATGTTCTTAGAGGAAAGTGGCCACTGAGCTTAGAATGTCACAGAGTGTCATCAGCAGGTTGCAACAGAGAGACTGGAAGAGTCACAGAAGGGCACAGAAGTAGACGTCCTTTGGCCACATCCCACACTGATGACCGCTTCACTATAAACGGTGCACTGCGGAATCAGATAATAAACGCCACTTAATTCCAGGCACATTTAAGGGAGGTGAGAGGCACCCAAGTGTCACGTCAGACCATTCGAAACCATTTACATCAGCATGGTCTTGTGTGCTAGATGACCTGCAAGGGTATCTGATTACACCACCAGGCACAGGCGTCATCATGCTGCATGGGCCAGGGAGCATTTACGATGAGGGACCAGTGGGCCTCAGTGCTGTTCTCTGATGAAAGTCGATTCACACAGAGCAGAAATGATGGCTGCCAACGATACTGGAGACATCGAGAGTGTTATGTATCAGCCACTGTTGAGCCTTTAGTGGTGGCGGTGTTACAGTTTGGGCAGGTGTGTCTCGTCAATACAGAACTGCCCTACACCTTGTAAATGGTACAGTGACAAGCCGATGCTATCTGAATAACATTATTAATCCAATCATTGTGCCTCTGCATGAACAACACAGGCCTAATTTCATCTTCATGGACGACAATG
The DNA here is from genome assembly GCA_020510985.1 of Pholidichthys leucotaenia. Lineage (NCBI taxonomy): Eukaryota > Metazoa > Chordata > Actinopteri > Cichliformes > Pholidichthyidae > Pholidichthys > Pholidichthys leucotaenia. Next base: position 45,899,738 of record CM035843.1, read on the forward strand.
CTCCAGCTCATAGAGATCACATCATTAGAGAATGGCTGCTGGAGGCTGGGGTACCTCAAATGGAGTGGCCTGCATGTTCTCCAGACCTGAATCCCATAGAAAACCTATGGGATCAGCTGAGTCACTGTGTAGAGGCTCATAACCCTGCACCCCAGAACCTGAATGTCCTGAGGGCCACTCTTCAAGAAAAGTGGAATGCCATGCCTCAGCAGACAATAAGTCGACTTGTGAACAGCACGAGACGTCGTTGTCAAGCTGTAATTGATGCTCAAGGGCACATGACAAGTTATTGAGACACTGACATTTTTGTTGTGGTATACCCACCACTGTTGTTGGCTTTTGTTTCAATAAATTGTTTGAGATGAGGAAATCACCATTGCATGCTTCTACTTAAATGCCCTACTTTCATGATATTATATCACTGTAGCGTGAACTTTTTACATTTTCCATAAATTTCACCTGAAAGCCAAATATCCCTAACTTTTTGTGAGTAGTGTATGTGCAGAGCTTTATGTACTTCCAGTATAACACGGTCACTTCCCCTGACGTCTTTTGCTGTTACTTTTCTAAGTGGTCAACGTGTCAGAAAAAGAGGTTCACATTTCAAAAAAAATTGAGAGCAAAAACAGAAAAACAAAGAGGAGAAATTAAAGTTGAGAGCTCTGTGGGTAATTTATGGGCTGATACATGGATAAAAAAAGTATGAAGATAAGGAAATTTTACTGTTTTTATCGAAGACCCCTTCGATCAGATTATGTTATGGAGTGGTCTGTCCGTTCGTCAGTCTGTCTGTCCCACTTTTGTAAAATCAGCTCCTACAGTTTTGCTCCAAAACTTGGTGCCACGGTTTGATGTACACTGATCATGTGCATATTGAAATTTGGCTCCAATTGGATGATGTGGGAGTTTGGGGGCAAAAGGTGACATGTCAAGTTTGGGATTCCCTATTACTGTAGACACAGTAAAGCTAGGGTCACCAAACTTGGTGCATATGTTCACTCTGAGACCCTGACCTCTGACTATGGGTTTGGGATCAAAAAGGTCAAGGTTAACAATCTATTTGCACTATTACTATAGAACGAGTACAACTAGGGTCATCAAATTTACAAAAGTTCACCCTGAGATGCTGACCCATTTATGGGTTTGGGAGTCAAGGTCAAAATGCCATATAAACGATATCTCAACAACAGCCAAAAAAGCTACGGTCACCAAACTTAAACAGGTTCAACTTGGGATCGGGACCTACAACCAATGGTTGTATACAGCTGCTTTTGTTGTATATTCATGGATGATAGGCCTATCATAGTTTGGTTCTTCCTCAATAATTATATGGAAAACCTGAAAACTGCTCTTCAGTGACATATTGTGATCTTCCAAGAAAATGGAGGCGGGGGATACTGTACTCACCCCAGAGTTCTCTTGTTACTATAAATATTCTGGTTCTTAAAACGGTGGGTTTTTTAAATGAATATTTTAACAGGCAGTAGATCACACATAATATCAAATTTAAAAATACAAACATACAAAACTCACTGTCTTGTGATGTCTAACATAAAAGTATCAAAACCAAACAAAAAAACCCCACTGTTTAGGTTTATTAAGGAGATTATGACTTTAAAACTCTTTAAAAGCTCCTTGGGTTTATTTACATGGAAAATTTAGCACTCACGCTGCCCAATTTATTTTTTCTTTTAAGCATGTTTTTCATAATGTGTTCAGTCTTTTTATATCTGGTATTCTGTTTATTTTGTATAGTGCAAAACATACAAGTTGTGGTGTATGCTGTCTGCAAATCTATATTTGCAAACAAACGTGTGTGTGTGTGTTACCGGGTAGTACCGGGAGAGGTTTCTTTGGGTGGGGGTGGGGGGGTGCAAACAAGATCTTGAATAGGGCCCCCAACAACCAAGAAACAACCTTGCTTGAGTCCCAGAGAGTCACTGGTTATGGACAAAAGAGAGCCATGTGACCTCCAGTCTGCGGGTTGCTCAAGAAATGAGAAAATTGCCCCGTATTAAAATACCCACTTCAGAGGTTAAATTAGCATAATTACAGCCTGGTACTGAGTGGTTTTAAAGCTTATGTTCCTCAGAATTAGCTGATAACTCGACAATACACCTTTTCCTGTAGATGAGGCCATTTTGGCACTTAAACCGAAGACCGCAACAAGACTGATGTGGAAGCTTTAAACCGGGACTTTACAACATACTATGTTCATACCAGCAAAAAAGGACATGTTCACAAGAAATGAAATTATGTAGGAAAAAAAATGAGCGGATTGAAAAGATCTACTTATGAACTACCTCTTACATCTGTAAAAAAAAAATAAAATCTTTTTTTTTGCTCTTTAACATGCTGGACAGTTGCAATTTAATCCAGTTATTAAAGTGAACATTTATAACTGTTCCTCAATAACAAATGAGGGGAGTATTTGTGTGGCTATACAACATTTGGTTCTTTTGCCCACAACTAATGGCTCCCCGTTGCTTTGCCGACAAAGCTTTGGTTTAAAAAAAACAAAAAAAAACACACACACAAATTGAAAAGAAAAGTTGTAAAATTAAGGAAAAAAAATCAATCAAAAAATTACAGAATGAAAATAACTTGATACAAAAAAAGGCAATTTTTGAAGGATAAATTTGCAAATTTGTAGCCACAAATTTGAGAAAAAACTGCAAATTCATAAGTAAAAAATGCACCAAATTTAACAGACAAAACTGCAAAAAGGAAGGTGGAAATTTGAGGGGTAAAAGTACATTTGCAAAAACAAGTAAATTCATGTCAATTAACAGGCCAAAAATGACTCTTTCCATGGTAAACGTTGCTGTCCTCTGCCGAGTCAATCCTTGCTTTATGCGAGAGCATTTAAAATAAATAGGTGCCTAACAAGATGGTGCCTTCAAATAGGAAGAAAAATCCTACAATTGTCAGAAGCCAACAGCTCAAAAGTCATTTACTGGTTAACGACTTATATGACATCTCAATTTCTGAGTCAGATTCTCAGATTAGAGACACCCGGAACAAAATGAGAATTACTTTAATCATCACTTTTTATCAGATGACAGGCTGGAATGAGCTGCCGTCTACTGGCTCGACTTCCACCGCGTTATTGCCATTCTCAGAGATCTGTTGGGGGTGAGCAGTGTCGTCTGCAGGGGCAGATTCGTCATGGGGCTGGTTTTATTTTTGCCTCGGATCCAGCTCTCCATTGATTCCCGCTCGTAGGAATAACCATCTGTGGAGGAAACACACAGCAACACCTCATATATGGGGAGATGATGCATGTTGGGGTGAAGCTGGAACAAAGAAGTCACTGTGTTTTAATTCCGTTTGAGAGAGTGGAGATGAGCATTTGTCAACTAACCTGCAGCAATGACCGGATCTTTCATCAACTCTCTGGTGATTGGACACAGAAATTCATCAGGGGCGTCTGAACTGCTCTGTTCTGCCTTCAAAGCCTCGATTTTCCTCAGGAGACGACCACGGAGACCCACAGACTCTGAGAAACAACAACAATGTTCACTTTCTGTTCAGTCTTACCAATGAACAGAGCTCTTTGACTGTTGGTTTTCAATAATATCACATTGTAACTCCACCAGGTTATGCCCATCTCCGCACTGCAATGCAATCCCAATGTGGTGCCTTTTGACAAAAAAAAAAAAAAATGGACCAGTGGACATGTAGCATAATGAGCATGAAGCAGATGTACGTTTCCTCTCTGACCAAAGAAGACAGAAGAGTAAAGACCTGCTGTTGTGAAGGTTACTGCTGTATTCTCTGTGTGATCAGCTGCAGGACCCCTCCAAGAGCAAAGCCTGCTATCAGCTAACAAGCCAGGCTAAAATACAGACATATTAGCTTTATGTCACAGGGGTTTCGACCTACGGTTAGGAACTGTGAAGCTGTGGTGAAAAAGGTAATGCACACTCCCTGTACTTTTGATTAACTAAGACAGAACGACTACTGGATTGTAATTTCAGAAGAGTCTGGTGCTGCAATCCAAAAAGCCCTACCTTCAGTTTCCCTCCCATCACAGTCCCACTGGCTCTCCACACCAGCAATATCACTGACTCAGGTCCGCCGGAGTGATAGCAGCCTGCAGACAGTGCACTCACAAGCTGAGAACCTAATTGGCCTGTTAGCATCAGAGCTAATGTGACTACCAGCCCCCCAGCTGCACCCAGGTGAATGTTTGAAATAAGTCAGAAATAAGGACTGCTCTGTTTACAAGCGGTGGACTGCTACGTCATATAAGTGGCCATGTACTCGTCATCATAGTTACCATCTTCTGGCAAAGCTGAAAGGAACCAATGCGATGACGTGGCATTCATCCAGCCATATTTCACTTGAACAGCTACTCCTCCTAGGCCTTGATGATTGCCAAATGCAGTGACAACGATCCTCAGGTGGGTCTGCATCCAAGTTGTTCTCAAGATCAAAAGTCAGGAGACCTGGATACTTGGGTGGTTTCATGAAAACTGCAACTTCCTCTTGGCAATTACCTTGATGACACTCAGGCAGGTGTGCATCCAGGTTAAGGTCACGGTCAAAGGTCAGGAGATCTGGGCATTTAAGTTTTTACAAAAAAAATTACTCCTCCTAGGCCACTGACCTTGACTGACCTTGGGCAGCTGTGGCGCAGGTGTAGTGTGGCCGACTACTGATCAGAAGGTGAGGAGTTCAATTCCCGCTTTGTCTGCAGTCTGCATGTCGAAGTGTCCTTGAGCAAGACACTGAACCCCCAGTTGCTCCTGGTGGGTCAGGCCAGCACCTGTGCATGGCAGCTCCGCCGCCATCAGTGTGTGAATGTGTGGATTGCAGGATCTGTAAAGCGCTTTGGTCACCCAGAGATGAGTAAAATGTGCTATACAGGTGAAAGCCATTTACCATGACCATTTAAGCACATCCTAGATGAAGCACTCCCAGGGTGCTTTTGTCAGGCCAGAATGAGCTACTCCGTCATTGAGGGTCTGGTTGGCTTTACTGTGCTTCACTCAGTAAACCTTTACCCAGTCAGATCAGGGGCTTAATGAGCAGATCGAAAACTGACCGTTTCAGATAGAGCTTCAAAGACAGACTTATTCTGAATGAATGAATGAATTTATTTGTTTCGGATAGTACAGTACAGATTAAAAGAAACTGTATAATATAACAACAAGGTCAAATTAGACAAAGACTCCTTCTACTATACAATTCCACGTGAGTTATCCGAAATGGGTGATGGCTGAAGCCGCAGCTTATATTGCCCACCCATATTCCATCCAAGAATTCAGAAGAGAAAAAGAGAAAACAAGACAAGAGCGATTACAATTTAAAACGAAGCTAAGACAAAATATGACAGAGAAAAAAGAAAACTAAGCTAGGCTAAGTTAAGCGGTTACTATTCAAAAACAAATTTAAGACAAGATGTCACAGAGAAAAAAAAAAAAAAAACTAAGCTACAACACAACACAGGCTGGAAATGTCAATCCTTATGTGAGTTTACATGTCGTTTTGTAAATATGTTTGGAGTATTTCTTCCTTTAGTTTTTGTTTAAATTGTCCAAGCGTTGTACATTATTTTAATTCAGGTCCAAAATCGTTCCATAATCTGACTCCTTGCACTGAAATACAGTGTTGCTTGGTGGTTGTTCTCACTGTAGGCTTTTGAAATATACATGTTCCTCTGAAGTGATATCGTTTCTCCCTTGTTTGGAACAACTTTTGGATATTTGCAGGCAGTGATAAATTCTTCACTTTGAACATTATTATTGCGGTTTTAAAGTCAACCAGATCTTTCAACTTGAGAGTTTTTTGTTTAAGAAAAAGTGGGTTTGTTGATTCTCTGTAAGCTGCTTTGTTTATTATTCTAATAGCTCTCTTTTGAAGTATAAAGACTGGATATATGTTTGTTTTATATGCATTTCCCCATACTTCATTACAATATGTCATGTATGGGAGTATTAATGAATGATACAAGGTGTATAGTGTGGGTTGATTCAGCAAATATTTCACTCTGTGTAATATTGCAATTGATTTGGATACTTTACCTTTAATATAATTAATATGTGACTTCCAACACAGTTTGTTATCAATTATTACTCCAAGGAATTTAGTTTCAGATACCCTTTCAATCTCTACACCATTTACACTGAGTTTGGGTACTGGGTTGTTGTGATGGTTGTTGAAGACTATGAATTTTGTCTTACTTAAATTGAGCGTTAATTTGTTTGAATCAAACCACAGTTTAAACTTTCCTAATTCCTTTCCGAGTGTATCCAGAAGTTGTTCCAAATTGTTTCCACTGCATAGCAGATTAGTGTCATCGGCAAACAATATTAAGTCCATTTTTTCTGAAACTTTACATATATCGTTTATATACATATTGAATAATAATGGTCCCAAAACTGAACCCTGTGGGACTCCACAGGTGACCTTCAGTAACTCTGAGTTTTTGTTGCTAACACATACATACTGATATCTATTCTTTAAGTAACTACTTAACCAGGACAGTGCTACCCCTCTAATACCACAATTTTGTAGTTTCTTTAATAATAAATTATGATCTACTGTATCAAATGCTTTTTTAAGATCTAGGAATACTCCAACTGAAGACCCTTTATTTTCAATGGCTGTTGATATTTTTTCTGTAAATTCCATTAGGGCATGTGCAGTTGTCCTCTTGTGTCTGAACCTATATTGCTGCTCACACAATAAATCATTCTTCAGTATGAAGTTGTCAATTCTCTCATAGAATATTTTTTCAAGTATCTTGGAAAATTGCGGTAATAGTGAAATTGGTCTATAGTTTGAGAGTTCCCCTCTGTCGCCCGTCTTGTATATCAGAATTACTTTAGCTATTTTCATTGCATTGGGAAATATACCTGATTGGAGAGACAGGTTACAGATATACGTCAGTGGTTTTACTATGCATTCGGTAACAGTTTTGACTAGTAGCATGTCAATATCATCACAGTCAGTAGATGTTTTACTTTTGAACGATTTAACAATTTCAATGACCTCTCTTTCGTCTGTGTTCTTTATGAAGATGGAGTCTTTTACAGCAGTGTTATTGCATATTGTATCACCTGTAGGCACCGTAGTGGGTATTTCTCGGGCCAGTTTAGGTCCAATGTTAACAAAAAAATTATTAAATTCATTCTGCAGGTGAAGCTATATTCACATTCGGAGTCGATTTATTATTTTTTGGAATATTAGTTGGGTAGCTTGTATTTCTGCTTTTATTTCCAAGGATACTGTTGAGTATTGTCCATGTATTTTTAATATTGTCTTTGTTTTTCACCAGTTCTTTACTGTAATAGTCTCTTTTACTACATCTTATTATATATATTAACTTGTTTTTGTATGTTTTATAACGCTGCTCTGCTTCTTTTGTCCTTTTCTTTAGGAAAGCTTTATATAATAAATTTTTCTTTTTACCCGCCTTTTGTAGTCCTTTGGTTAACCATGGCTCATCAGCAAATTTGTGTTTGAGCTTTTTTTTTTACTAATGGGCAGTTTTTTTCATAAAGAGTGGTTACAATGTTTATAAATGTGTCATAGGCTTCATTTACATCTGATACATAGACTTCTGTCCAGTCTTGCTTCAGCAAGTCCTCTTTAAGAGAACTGATTGCATTTGGTGATTTGTGTCTGAACGATTTTGAAATTTTTTCTGCGTTGGGCCCCGTGTGGCCATGGATAAGTGCAAAGGTTGGCAAGTGGGCACTTATATCATTTATCAATAATCCACTTTCTATTTTCTTATCGAAAACATTGACAAACAGGTTATCAATAAGTGTAGCAGTGTGAACTGTGATTCTACTGGGATGTGTTATTGTGGGATATAGACTCATGCTGTTCATAGAGTTCATGAACTCTAACTACATTTTGTTGATGTGGATTCAGTAAATCAATATTGAAATCTCCACAAATTGCTACCATTTTCTTACTAGTAATATTATTGTACAGCTCGACTAGTTTATCTCTGAATGTCTCAATGCAAGTTCCCGGCGTTCTATATATGCAGCTTATGATTAGATTTTTTGTTTTGTCTAGGTCAATCTCAACAGTAACACATTCCAGAATCCCTGGTAGTGCTGAGGACATTTCATTTACAAGCTTACACCTATACAGGTCATCAATATACAGTGCAACACCACCACCCTTTTTTTGAGTTCTGTTTAGATAAAACGTCTGATATCCCTCTATTGCCATCAGGGGAGCCTGTACTTCATTAAGCCAGGTTTCAGAGACTGCAATAGCTGTGAATTTTCTGTCTAGCTGTTTTAAATAGTCCTGAATCTGTGGAAAGTTTTTGTTAAGACTTCTGCTATTGAAGTGTATTATTGACAGTTTACCATCTAATTGCACTTGACTTTTGAATTGCTTTTCAGTGTAATATTCACAGTGGTTATGAATATTATTGAAAAAGTGGTTATCAGGATCAATATCATTCTCCATCTCTTGTGGTTTATGTTCAGCATAATGGCATATTTTCAGAGTTTGAGTTTCCTCACTCTGTGTCAAATGACTTCTTCCAGCTGGGGATAATTGATGTCTACTCAAGTCGATCATAAGTTTTTGTTTATTTTGCTTATTTTTTTTTTTAAAGTACTTGGCATGGTGTATCAAAAGAACTATTCTTATCGTGTGTATGAATATGGATTATCATTGACTCATAATTTTCTTAATCAGTGTTCATCTGTATTTATCTAAGTCAGTAGCATCTCTGATCATTATACTCCTTGCTTGCTCAGGTGATCCATTTAGTTTAATCCAAATTCTACAATTTCTTGTCCAGGTTGCCTGTATCTTATTTTGTTTTTTTAGCATCCGTGCCTGTCGTGCTAATTCAGCGTTTTTTTTTGTCAGGTGTTCATTTAGGTAAACTTGAGTTTCCTTTAGCTTTTTGGCCTGCCTCAGTATGTCATTCTTTATTCTGAGACGCTATTAACACAAAAATATAGTTGTTTTTTTTTTGTCTTCAAAGCTAAATGTCCTTAAATTAAAATCCCTGGAAAGTGCACAATTTGTGACCTTTATAAATGGAGACAATGGCTTGACATTAATTGTGATGCTGTAGAGGGAATAAACAGGCGAGGCAACGAGCTGGATCAACACAGACGTTTTTCTCCCTCTAACAGATCAGGATCACAAAAAGAACTCCCAGGCCACTGTGCATCTCACTTTTATACCCTTAATTACATGCATAGTGGCCCGGGGCTCCAACCTCATATTCATTTCATAACAAAGCCTGTGCAGCGCATTAACATGATATTACATACAGTAGGTGCCGCACTTCACTCCTCTCCTGGCAGCCCAGCATCTGCTCCTCTCCCCGGGGGTGCCTTTGCTGTTCCGTCTGGACCCCCCGGCAACCTCTCCTCTCTAGGTCCATTGATCTCTGGGTGGAGAAGTCTAACACCTTGCCCCCCACGAACACCCAGAATGGGCCTTAAACCCCCCCCCCCCCCCGTTGCTTGGGCTTGAGCCGGCGTCCATAGCGGCTGTAGCAGGGGTTCGCCAATCCAGTCAAACTGCCTTGCTGGCGGGGCACACCAGGGGGGCACACCAGTCTGTGGGGGGAAAAGGGGAGGGGGAGAAAACATCCTCTTCGCGAGTGCCGGTCCCTGCCGAGGAATCACCATCCTGCAGAGCCCCCAACGGGGGACATCCACGCCGGGGAGCCTGGGCCAACATCACCTGCTCGTCTGCCAACACAAAAGTGGGCTTTAGCCTGTCAGTGCAGATGGTTTCTCTACATCCCCCCAAGTCTAACACGAAATGTTTCGCCCCGGGTTCCAACACTCTGAACAGTCTGTTGTATGGTGGGCGCAGCGGGGTCCGGTGCGCATCGTGCCTGATGAACACAAAACTGGCATTCTGCAAACTTTTTGGGACAAATATGCGGGGAAAACAATGGTGGGCCGGGCCCGGTACACTCCCCACCTCTGTGTTGCGTAGAGAATGCGTGGGCGGCTCGGCCTCGGGGTTTTCCGGTAAAAATTCTCCAGGGATCCACAGCAGTTGGGAAAAAATAAGTTCTGCTAGGGAGGCTGCCAAATCCTCCTTCGGTGCAGAACACAACCCTAAAAGAACCCAAGGCAGGCGGTCTACCCAATTTGTGTCCGTGAGCGAAGCTTTGACCGCTGCTTTAAGTGACCTATGGAAACGCTCGCATAACCCGTTAGCCTGGGGGTTGTACGCGGTAGTGCGGTGAATTTTGACCCCCAGACTCTGGGCCATCGTGGACCAGAGTTCCGAAAGAAACTGTGGGCCTCTGTCAGACGTGATGTCCGATGGAGATCCGAAACGTGCCACCCAAGCTGACAAAAAAGCGCACGCTACTTCCGCGGACGTCGCAGAAGCCAGCGACACCACTTTGGGCCAGCGCGTGGTGCGGTCCACGATAGTCAAAAGGTGCGTGGAACCTTGCGACGGCGGAAGGGGTCCCACCAGATCCACGTGGACGTGGTCGAACCTCTTAGCTGGGATTTGGAATGGCTCGAGGGGAGCTCTGGTGTGCTTGTGCACCTTTGCCCGCTGGCACGCAACGCATGCTGCTGCCCACTCTTTCACCTCTTTACGCAAACGCGGCCAGACGAATTTTGCCCCCACTAGTTTCACTGAAGTGCGCACTCCCAGGTGTGAAAGGGAGTGGGCCGACTTAAAAACGCAATGGCGCCAAGAGCGCGGAACCACCAGGTGCGGGCGGCCTGTGGAGACGTCACAGAGTAGGGGAGGGCACCCTTCTTGCAGCACCCTGCTCTCCAGTCTTAGCCCTGTAGGCGTAGACTGGAGCGCACAAATGTCCGCATCCCTGGCTTGCTCCGTGGCCATGGTGGGGAAATCTATTCCCCCGTAGACCGGGGCGACCAATGCGCGCGAGAGGCAATCGGCCACCACGTTGAGTTTACTGGCAACGTGCCGAATGTCGATAGTAAACTCTGAGATTGCGGCCAGCTGCCGTTGCTGCTGGGCCAACCACGGTTCCGAGACCTTGGCCATGGCGTACATCAGCGGCTTGTGGTCTACAAACGCGGTGAACTCGCGCCCCTCCATCCAGAACTGGAAATGATGTGTCGCCAGGTGGAGAGCCAGCAACTCTCTGTCGAATGTGCTGTATTTGCGCTCGTTGTCGCACAAAGTTCTGCTGAAAAATGAGAGCGGCTGCCACGAACCTGTGACGCACTGCTCCACCACTGCCCCATGGCCACATCAGACGCATCTGTAGTGAGTGCTATCCGTGTAGACAGATCTGGGTGAGCCAGCAACGCGGCCTTTGCCAGCGCTGTTTTGGCGTTTGAAAAAGCCTGTCCCCACTCAGGAGTCCAGTCGATGCTGTCAGCAGGCTTTTTTTTTTTTTTTTTTTTTTTTTTTTTTTTTTTTTAAATGCGGCATACAACGGCTGCATCAGCTGGGCTGCCCTGGGGAGGAAACTGTTGTAAAAATTAACCATTCCCAAAAACTCCTGTAGTGCCCTCACGGTTTGCAAACGCAGAAAGTCCAACATCGCACGCACCTTGTCCGGTAATGGGATTGCGCCCTCCGGCGAAATGCAGTGGCCCAAAAAAAAAAATCAATCACTGGTGCACCGAACTGGCACTTCGCCGAGTTGATTATCAAACTGTGTGCTTCCAACCTCTGAAAAACCATCTTGAGATGGGCGACGTGCTCGTCCTCGGACGCGCTGGCTACCAGAATGTCATCTAGGTAGACAAAAACGAAGGACAAATTGCGCAGCACTGCGTCCATCATCCTTTGGAAGGTCTGCACCGCGCCTTTTAATCCAAACAGCATGCACAAAAATTCAAAAAGGCCGAACGGAATTATTACCATTGTCTTTGGAATGTCTTCTGTTCGCACCGGGAGCTGGTGGTAACTGCGGACCAGATCCACTTTGGAAAAAATGCACACCCCGGCCAGATGCACGGAAAAATCCTGGATATGAGGAATAGGGTAGCGATCGTGTGCCATAGCATTGTTCAATCGCCGGAAATCACCGCATGGTCACCACGACCTGTCGGCTTTAGGCACCATGTGAAGTGGGGATGCCCACAGGCTGTTTGAACGCTTGACGATGCCCAACCTCTCCAAGTTGGCGAACTCCTCGCGCACGCTGGCCAGTTTAGCTGCGTCCAGATGCCGAGGTTGTGTGAATGCGGGCAGTCCTTCAGTACTGATGAAATGCTCGACCCCGTGTTTAGTTACTGCCGCTGAAAACGTTGGAACCATGAGTGCTGGGAACTGGGCGAGTAACTGTTGGAACTTACCCCCTGGAGCTGTAACGTTGGCCAGTGTTGTCGACCCGGCTCCCCAAGCTGTACAGGGCAGAGAATCAAAAGAGACAGCATCCACTAGTCGTCTATTAGCAACATCAACTAATAAACCATGAGCACATAGGAAATCTGCACCCAAAATGGGGAAGGCACATGTGGCTATAACGAAATTCCACTGAAAGTTGTGCCCATGCAAACATATTGTCAGTGTCCATTCACCAAATGTCCTGATGTCTGATCCATTGGCGGCCGCCAGCTTGGGACCGCAACATCCTGCCACCCTGTCTGTGTTGAACGGCAGGATGAGGCTCTTCTGGGAGCCGGAGTCCACCAGAAACCGTCTCCCCGAACGTGTGTCTGATATATAGCAGCTTGTCTCTGTCGCCAGCGGTTGCAGCTACTACTGACTGCTGGCTTTGGAGTTTCCCGACCGCTTGAATTGGCACAGTGCCACGCATCGCCGTGCGTCCGATCCAAAATGGTGGTGATAGTGGCAGATCACCTGCTTCTTGCGTCTCCTGGCATCTGCTCCAGCCACCACCAACGGCTCCTCGATCTCGCTGGCAACCCTCCTGGGCTCCGGTGCTGCTGCGTTCACGACGAAGGTTCTGGTTGCTAAGATGATGCGATCCGCTTCCTGCGCTAGTGCACGGTAGTTCCTCGTCGCCAGCAGTGGCAAATTTGCCAGGATTGCCCTCGCTGCAGCCGGGAGGTTCCTGAGAAACAGGTGGGTGAACAGGAAGGACTTGTTATCTCTGCCCATCAACGCCAACATGCTCTCCATCAACTCCACGGCCGATCTGTCTCCTAACTCTGAACGTGTTAGGAGCCTCTCCACTCTTTCACTGTCCGAAAGGGTGTAGCACTGGATAAGCATCCTTTTGAGCGCCTCGTAGTTTCCCTGGACCGGCGGCTCTTGGAGCAGGCTTGCCACCTGTTGTGTGGTGTGCACGTCCAGCGCAGCGACCACATAGTAGTACTTCGTGTCGTCCGCTGTTACCCCGCAGAGAGCGAACTGGGCCTCGATGTGTAGAAACCACGCTGTTGGGTCGTGCAGCCCGAAATCCGGGAGCTCGACTGAAACAGCGCACACAGCGCTGGTGCTTTCCCTCCAGGATGTCTCCGGGGTGCTCGCTTCGCCTTCCATGGTACGTCGGGGTCACCAGTGTAGAGGGAATAAACAGGCGAGGCAACGAGCTGGATCAACACAGACTTTATTCTCCCTCTAACAGATCAGGATCACAAAAAGAACTCCCAGGCCACTGTGCATCTCACTTTTATACCCTTAATTACATGCGTAGTGGCCCGGGGCTCCAACCTCATTCATTTCATAACAAAGCCTGTGCGGCGCATTAACATGATATTACATAGGCGCCGCACTTCACTCCTCTCCTGGCGGCCCAGCATCTGCTCCTCTCCCCGGGGGTGCCTAGCCTTTGCTGTTCCGTCTGGACCCCCCGGCGACCTCTCCTCTCTTGGTCCATTGATCTCTGGGTGAAGACATCTAACACCTTGCCCCTCACAATGCATAGTTTTCCAAAGTTAAGCCACTTAGCATTCTCACTAACGATACATTTCCAGGTGGGAAGTTGCATTTTATTCCTTTAAAGTTGATCATGAGGTTGCGTAGTCTGAGTTTGAATTATTACTGAATTAACATTTCAGTCACTGCTTACTTCCAGTCTGAGCTGAAAAACACAGAAACCCCGCTGTGCTGGTTGCTTCTTCACCAACATCTCTCTTTAGCCTACTCAGTAATAAAACTCCAACCGGTTCAAAAGATAGAAGTCACTCTGCTCACTGTGAACTAATCATCAGTTCCTAAATTCACCACCACCAGTGAAATGGATGAGTGGCTTATTGACCCTCACATAGTTCATGTGTGTGGTGCCTGTACCAGCAGTTCAGTGCTCATTAAACAAGGAGAGCAGCTACATAAACATAACTTTATGTCTACACAAACAGAGCAACTTTTAATTTGGAATAAGCCAGTCATTCATTCATTTTCTACCACTTAATCCTTTTCGGGTCACAGGGGGCTGGAGCCTATTCCAGCATCTTTTGACGAGAGGCAGGGTACAACCCTGGACAGATCGCCAGTCCATCGCAGGGCCAACACACAGACAGACAACCCTTCACCCTCACACATTCATACCTAAGGACAATTTAGAATCCCCAGTTGATGCCAATGAACCTAATGTGCATGTCTTTGGTCTGTGGGAGGAAACCAGGGTACCTGGAGAAAAACCCACACAGACACGGGGAGAACATGCAAACCGATGGTCAGGGGTGGGATCGAACCCATGACCTTCTTGCTGTGCTGTCACAGTGCTAACCACCGTCACCGAGCTGCCCTGGAATAAGCCATTCTAAGAAAATTTGCCTGGCCTGTGAGAACTGGTTATAAGTTACATTATGCAACTTTTCAAATTTTTTTTTTGTTACTTTTTTCTGTAAATAGATATTTTTTCCGTATGCATTTACACATATTTTCCTTGCAAAAGCTTTTTATAATCTAGTGTGATTTTCTTCATGGTTTTACAATTTTTTTCTTCAGCATTTTCCCCCCATAGATTTATGTTTGTGCGTATGTTGTCCTTGTCCCTGCATTTTTGTAAGATGCGGCTAAAACAAACTATTGTAAATACATCAACACAAACGTAAAAATCAAACATCGGCAGTCACCAGTGCCGATTTGTTCTCAAAGAAAGTCCCTAAAATGTGACTTTTTGGCCATCAAATGGAGCTACAGCCATGAATTATGGAATAAGACCATGTTTCTGAGCTGTAGTCAGGTTATAACCGATTCATTCACTGGCCACTTTGGCAAAAACGATGAATCTCAATCACACAAAAACTCTTGCTTAAACTTGTTTTTGATTAAACTTATTAACTTTGATTAAACACTTAGTTTTACATGTGTATTGATTTAATTGTTAGAGTCCCTTCTTCCTATGTGTCGTAATGTATTGGATCCATGTTCTGTGCAGTCAGAGATCTTCACAAACAACTTTTATCTCCAGTGAACCCGATCCTTCAATAACAGTGGCAAATTAAAAACTCTTAATTTTCTTTTCCCATTTCTTCACCAATTCATCCAGCAGAAAGTAGAGATGAAGGGAGGAAACACTGTGGAGCCTGTTCTAAAATGAAAATCTACTGTTCTGTTTGGATGCAGCTGGAAAAATGACGGGCTCTAACTGGGATACCCTGAAACCCACCAAAACCCATCAAGTTGTCCGATTTTTCCAATGAATGACTCGTGGAGGGAAAAGCCATGCTTAACAGGGCAGTGCTTCAAGTAGGATTTCCACAAGTTCCCACATCTTTTTCATGGAGACGCAAGCTATTAGCGCTATAGTGTCCACTTTACATTTAGATTGATAATTTGATGCTGTGCTACAATGAAAGTGCAGAATGAGGCTGTCTCCACGGAGATACACCAAATTATATATTGGAGGGATTTTTTTCCCCCTTCCCTCCCCTTATTCAAAGACTCATGAATATTTCATCAAGTAAAGAGCGCTGGAATCCAATTTGCTCTGTGTGTGTCCTCAGTATGTGTAACTGTGTGAATGTCTATGCACGTGCACATATTTAGACGCATGCATGGAAAAATTATAGTTGTTGGTTGTGCAGCAAAAAAGGACAGGAAATGTGGCAATGTGCGGTTTCCTCCGTCCTCATTTGGTGGTAATGACTGGAGCTGTCCTCCATACTAAAGGCATGGCAACGACATTGGACATGCTTTGCATTACTGAGCAGTGTGTGTGTGTATGGGGGGGGGGGGGGGGGGTTGGCTTTATAGTGTCTGCTGCTGTCTAATTAAAGCAAACGACAACAGGCAAAAGGGTGTTTTTGCCGTGATTAGGTGTAGGATTGTCATGCAGCTCATTATGTGATTACAGTTAGCCCAGTACCGTCATTAGGCTGGATGGAGACTGCTTCTCTGGGCATTATGGCACCCAAGCAGTGTGAGCTGCATTCTAAAGTTTCTTCAAGACTGTGTTTAAATGAGAATTCAAGATGCCACTGTGCTGAGCTGACAGGGAAGCAAGAAAACTTTAAATGATAAAAAGTGTTATGAAAAAGTATTTGACCCCTTCCTGATTTCTAAGATTTTTGCATTTTTGTCACACTTAAATAAATTTATGTAGACAAAGATAACCCGAGAAAATACAAAATTAAGTTTTTAAATGATGATTTCATCTTTTAAGAGGAAAAAAAGCTATCCAAACCTACCTGGTCCGATGTGAGAAAGTAATTGCCCCCTAAATTTAATAACTGTTGTGCCACCCTTGGCAGAAACAACAGTCAAGCATTTGCGATAACTGACAGTGAGTCTTTTACATTGCTGATGAGGAATTTTGGCCCACTCCTCTTTGTAGAATAATTTTAATTGTCTCATTGGAGGATTTGAGGTCAGGAACTGATGGCCAGACATTCTCCTTCAGGATTTTCTGGTAGAGAGCAGGACCAACTATCAGTTACAGCAATTCATCTGGGTCCTGAAGCAGCAAAGCAGCCCCCGACCATCACACTACCACCACCATGTTTGACTGTTGGTATGATGTTCTTTTTATGAAATGCTGTTAATTTTACACCAGATGTAATGGGACACGCCTTCCAAAAAGTTCAACTTTTGTCTCATCAATTTAAGTTAATCCCTTCCACAGCATGTGCAACACCATGTGGTGTATGGGGCGGCACCTATCTCCGTTTCACTGACCCTAGGCCACACAGCTACTGTGAGCAGTGAAAGCTACAGTAGGGGGTCAGTCCTCTGGTAGCTCTGTGCGTAAACGTTCCTTTCCCTATTCTATTATGCCGAGCACCAAGCTAGAAGGCGGAAAGTACCATTTTTATATGATCTTTGGTATGACCCAGCCAGGATCTGAACCCACGACCTCCCGGTTGTGGGGTGGATGCTCTACCAACTAGGCCACCACTCCAGTGGTGTCTCATCAGTCCACAGAATATTTTCCTAAATATCTAGGAGATCATCAAGATGTTTTTTATTTGTTGTTGGTTTTTTTGGCAAATGTGAGACGAGCCTTTGCGTTCTTTTTGGTCAGCAGTGGTTTTTGCCTCGGAACTCTCCCATGGATGTCATTTTTGCCCAGGAACTCTCCCATGGATGTCATTTTTGCCCATTCTCTTTCTTATTGTTGAATCATGGACCAGTGTCCAAACTAAGACAAGTGAGGCTTGCAGTTCTTTAGATGTTGTTCTGGGTTTTTGTTTCTCATCTGTTCTTGAATGTCTTTAGATCACAGCATAATGTGTTACTTTTTTTTTTTTAGATCTTTTCTCCTACTTCACTTTGTCAGACAGATTCTATTTAAATGATTTCCTGATTCACCAAGTCTGGCAGTGAATAATGTTGTATATTATTAAATATTCCTGTTACTTATTCAGTGGTGACTTTGGCTTTCTGGCTTCATTTTGTACAAACCTTTTCCACACTGTGACCTTGTACAACCCTGAATATGCTAATCTTATTGTCAAAGGGATTATGATTGTTTGTGGTAAAGGTCATCCTGCGGGGAACTGCCATCACAGTGTGATTTGTGGTTGTATAAGCGGACAGACACACTGCAGCTTTACGCCCCTAAATCAGATCACTATTTGGGAGGAGCTGTGGAGGGGAAAACATAAATCACAGCATAGATAAAAGCCTCTTATATCATGCTTTCCAATTCAATCTTGTCATGTTTTTGGATCACAGAGTAAATCCCGACAAAAACACTGAATCCGTGTGTGCACTGATGTACGTGACAGTCTTATACGGAATCCTCACCGATTCCCAGCTCAGCCACTGTTTCCTTGTTCAGTTGGCTAAGCTCCGGTCCGTCAATGTTGTGCGCCTTAAAGACGCCAACAAGCTCATCCAGTCCTTCCTCACACAGCCAAGTCTGCACATCACACTCTGACCAGTCGGCGAGCAGCAGCCTGGAGTGACCTGGCAACTTCTTTCCTGTAAAAACAACCCAACGGGAAGTGAGAAAGCGCTCTGCAAGTATGCACCCATCTCCTGCAAGAGAACAGTTTCCTTCACACTCCACAGAAAAGGGCACATTCCTTCTGCAGTGATAATTACTTTCATGTGCACCCCAACACCCTGTTGTGTTTCCATCACTTTAGAGGACAGCTGCATTCATCTTGCACTGACTGCAAACTGAGTCTTCATACTATGATTTGATAGAAGTTGCTTTTTTCGGTCCCCAAAATTGAAGCTGGTCCCACAATGTGACTGAAGATTTATGCCCCCCACCAGCGTGAGAGTGCGAGGGTTGTGTTATTTCTGACTATGCCAGCATGTAGCTTATCACCTCCACTGCACCATGTGAGTAAGTGGCCATCATTTATTATTCACGGCAGAGACAAACTGGCCTGTTCTACGTCACCATGCTAATGATACCTCAAAGCAGCCCCATCGCCGATCATTAGTCCCGTGAAGGATAACCCTGAAGACTGGGACGTAGAAGTCATTACCGCGATAACCAGATGTTGGGTTCTCACCTCTGTTATCCTAAGGGAAAGTACATATACTACTGGGTCAAATTTTCTGAGATGAATTTTGAATGATCTGGCCTCTGTTTAACAAAAGAAGTGGTGTATTTGAAGACTTAAGGAGCTCATTTTACAGCTTAGTGTGGACTTTTTTTTAAATTAAAACCTAAACTAGAAGCAAAAATATTGAAATATGTATTCACGTTGACATCTACTGTATATCGAGATTAGATTGGGATAAATTCTTGTGTTTAATGATGACATGTCTGGCAAAAGCAAAGTATCTTTCCAACAATTCCTTGAGCCACACACGGTTAGATGCCAAACTGGGATACACCTCCTTGGCAGAGGAATCAAACTAATACAAGTGCAGATCATTGAAGATTTCCTCTGACCCACTTCTGGTTATTGTAGGAGGCCGAAATGTCACATGTATAATAACATTCATCTCAATAATTCATGTGGATATTTACAGCTCTGAACTCCTAAGAGTTTCTCTTTTACAGGTGCTAAAGTAGAGTAATTTGTGATAATGGAGCCAGCTGAATGCAGAGCGATCATCAGGTTCCTGTACCTGAGAGGCTGCACACCACGGGAGATGTTTGATGGGATTAAAGAGACCTATGGGTAGGGTGCCCCATCGTATGACATAGTCAAGCACTGGCTTTGACAGTTCAAGTGTGGTCGGACATCTATAGAAACTGCACCCATTTTTGGGTGACCACAGTGCGCCACTGACGAAGACGCCATCCACCATTTTGGAGGATCAACACAAACTTTCACCCAAGATGTTAAGCTCATTATGGGATCTGTTGGGGGGGAGGGGATCACTCATGACCATTTACACATGCAGAAGTTGTCTGCATGATGGATTTCCTGATTACTCACACCTTTCCAGAAGCAGGAATGAGTCACGTGTTCACACACTCTTTTGGTCACGCGCCAAGAAAACCAGGAGGACTTCTTCAGACTAATCACACAGGACGAAACATGGGTCCATCACTATGATCCAGAGACTAAAGCCCAGTTGAAGCAATGGAAGCATTACGACTCACCACCTCTGAAGAAGGCACATGTCCAACCCTTGACAGCAGGGTTACTTTTGCCAACTAAAATTGACTAAGATTATTTTATCAACTAAAGCTAGAAATTAAACTAAAATTACCATTTTTACCGTTTCTATTGACACCTAATTTTAGTTGATGAACAGTCATAGTTTCCTTTTAGTCTGTTCATTGTAAATGGTTTTGGTGCAGTTTTAGTCGACAAAAATGTAATCGACTAAATAGTTTTAGTCGACAAAATTAACACTGATCAGCGGGCAAGGTCATGGTCATGGTCTTTTGGAACCAGAATTGCATACTGATGATGGATTTTCTGGCAAACAACTACAAGGACTTACAATGCTTCAGTGCTGCAGAAATTGTGGAAGGCCATCAAAACAAAGAGGCGTGGCATGCTGACCAAAGGGGTGCAAAACAATGCCCCGGTTCATAACTCGCATGTTGCCCAGACGGAAACATGGTCAGCCCTGCGACTATGAAATCCTTCCTCAGCCCCGCACCATCTGACTTCCACCACTTTCCAACCATGAAGTCATTTTTGAAGAGCAAGTGCAGACTTCTACAGGCGAAGTCTCCACAGCTGCATAAAGCAATGGGAGAAGTGTATGATCCTTTATGGTCCCTACAGTTAGGTCCATATACTGTACATATTTGGACACAGACACAAGCTTGGTTATTTTAGCCGTTTACCACAACATATTCAAAATACAGTTATATAATCAATATGGGCTTAAAGTGCAGACTCTAATCTATAATTTGAGAGTATTCACATCCAAATTGGGAATTACAGTTTAGGAATTGCAGCCATTTTTATACAAAATCTCCCCTTTTCAAGGGATCAAAAGTAAAGTGGACAGTTGACTCAAAAGCTATTTCATGGGCTGTTCCCTCATGAATCCATAATCACTCAAGCAGACAAAAGGTCTAGAGCTGATTCCAGGCGTGGCATTTGGATTTGGAAGCTGTTGCTGTGAACCCACAACATGCAGTCAAAGGAGCTCTCAATGGAAGTGAAACAAACCATGCTTAGGCTGAAAAAAAAAAAAAAAAAAAAAGAAATCCATCAGAAAGATAGTGGAAATGTTAGGAGGGGCCAACTCAACAGTCTGATACATTCTGAGAAAAAAAAAAGAGCACACTAGTGTGCTTGGGAACTCAAAGCCTGGACATCCACAGGAAACTACAGTGGTGGATGATCACAGGATCCTTTCCATGGTGAAGAAAATATCCTTCAAAACATTTATTGAAGCGAAGAACGCTCTCCAGGAAGTTAAGTGTATCAGTATCTAAGTCTACCATAAAAAGAAAAATTCATGACAGCAAATACAGATAATTCACCAGCAGAACCATTGATCAGCCTCAAAAATAGAAAGCCAAGATTAGACTTTGCCAAAAAATATCTAAAGAAGCCAGCCCAGCTCTGGAGCAGCATTCTTTGGGCAGATGAAACCAAGATCAACCTGTACCAGAATGATGGGAAGAAAGTATGGAGAAGGCTTGGAATGGCTCATGATCCAAAGTACACCACACCTTCTGTAAAACATGGTGGAGGCAATGTGATGCATGGGCATGCATATCTTCCAGTGGCACTGGATCACCACTGTTTATTGATGTGATAGAAGCAGCCAGATGAATTCTGAAGTCTGTAGGGATATACTGTCTGCTCAGGTTCAGCCAAATGCAGCAAAGTTGATTAGACAGCGCTTCACAGTACGGAAGGACAATGACCCAAAACATACAGTGAAAGCAACCCAGGACTTTTTTAAGGCAAGGAAGTGGAATACTGTATCCTGCAATGGCTGAGTCAATCACCAGATCTCAACCCGATCAAGCAACATTTCACTTGCTTAAGACAAAACTTAAGGCAGAAAGACCCACAAACAAGCAACAACTGAATACAGCTGCAGTAAAGGCCTGGCAAAGCATCACAAAGGAGGAAACCCAGCATTTGGTGATGTCAATGGGTTTCGGACTTCAGTCACTGCCTGCAAAGGATTCTCAAAGTATTAAAAATGAACATTTTATTTATGGTAATGTTAACTTGTCCAATTACTTTTGAACCCCTTAAATGGGGATTTTTTTTTTATGGTTGCAATTGCTAAACCGTTCCTCCAGTTTGGATGTGAATACCCTCAAATTAAAGCTGAGAGTCTGAACTTTAAGCCCATATTATCTATATAATTTGCATCTTGAATATGTTTTGGTAAACAACTAAAATAACACCTGTGTCAGTGTCCAAATATATACGGACCTAACTGTATGTGAGAAAGTTTCACTGTGCCAAGTTTGGTTCCTCTCAGTCTATGAGAAATGAGTCAGGTGAACTCTTTAATGAACAGCCCTCATACATGCCTAAATATGTTCAGGTGCTGCAATGAATAGATATTTGTATTACAAGCAGTTTAACAAGTTTACCTACTAAAGTAGCTGCTGAGTGAATGTATTTCATTACTTCATGTTTCCTTATATAATTTGGATTATTGTACAAGAAAAAAAGTTGCAAATTTACAAAAAGAATTATGAGAAAAATTTGCAAATTTTTGTAAAAAAAAAAAAAAAAAAATCTGCAAAGTTGCAGCAAATGTTTTCAAATTTAAAAAATAAATTTACTAGTAGAGTAACAATTCAGAGAAAAAAATTCAAACTGGCAAGAATAAAGTCATTACTCACTACTCAAGTAACATTTTTAACGACTACTCATTCTTACAGAGTAATTATCAAAGTAAAACTCCTTTTTAAAAAAAAAAAAAACAAAAAAAAAAAAACCTTTTCGTCCACGACAGATGATGTCTGAAGCCTGCAAAAGGTTTACAGGAGGTCTCTGGGGTGGCTGAACTCTCGGAAGGGTTCCTGGTACAATTAACAGCATTAGATGTCTAGAAAAATCCTTCATATTCAAGGCAAATATTATAATGGTAATATCGCTGACTGAATCAATATTGGATCAAGTCCATACCTTGTGAATCAGAACTGACTCAATCTGAAATCAATGACGATACCCAGCCCTAACTAAATAAGATCATTTGTGCAGAACTCAAATGTCACAACTCTCTGGGGGTGGGGGGACTCTTGCGCCTGGAACCCCTTTCTCAGTTGACATTTTAACTTGCCACAGTAGTGAAGGTACAGTTAGAATTAATGATAGCTCAGTTCCATTAAATTCCTAGTAAGCCATAACGGTCAACCAGGATTCACATAAGCAGGAGGCTCCTCTCTCTGCAGAAGCCCGCTGAGTCATGGAAACCGTCCAAAATGCATGAAAACCTCAGCGCTTCACTACAGTCCGGAACAGCTCAGACCGCAATGTTTAATTACTTGAGCAGAGACACATATGAAGATGCTCTCATCATCTCCATGGTGTACAGCTTGAAGGATAGAGCTGGACAAAGTTTAGTTTGTCCACAAATCTTCCAAAGCAAAAATAAACTGAATCTACTCATTTGTGTCTCCAATTCAAATCCTGATGGTTTGTTTCAGTGCAGCACTGAGCCTCAAAGAAAAATGTTTAAAAACTTTATCGACAGGGTGAAAAAAAGACTACTTATAAAACGTATCTAAAATTATCTGGACACATCTTGGATGTTTCCTGCAAAATGTTTAAGAGGTGGTGTATAAACACATTTTGAATTCACTGATCCCAGCAGTTACAGAATATACACTACTCACAAAAAGTTAGGAATATTTGGCTTTCGGGTGAAATTTATGGTAAATGTAAAAAGTTGACACTACACAGTGATATTGTATCATGAAAGTAGGGCATTTAAGTAGAAGCATGCAATGGTGATTTCCTCATCTCACACAATTTATTGAAACAAAAGCCAACAACAGTGGTGGGTATACCACAACAAAAAATGCCAGCGTCTCAATAACTTGTCATGTGCCCTTGAGCATCAATTACAGCTTGACAACGACGTCTCATGCTGTTCACAAGACGACTTATTGTCTGCTGAGGCATGGCATTCCACTCTTCTTGAAGGGTGGTCCCTCAGGTCATTGAGGTTGTGGGCTGCAGGGTTACGAGCCTCTAGACAGCGACTCTGCTGATCCCATAGGTTTTCTATGGGATTCAGGTCTGGAGAAATTGCAGGCCACTCCATTTGAGGTACCAGAGCCTCCAGGAGCCATTCTCTAATGATGTGATCTCTATGAGCTGAAGCATTGTCATCCATGAAGATGAAATTAGGCCTGTGTTGTCCATGCAGGGGTACAATGACTGGATTAATGATGTTATTCAGGTAGTATCAGCTTGTCACTGTACCATTCACAAGGTGTAGGGCAGTTCTGTGTGGACTAGACACACCTGCCCAGACTGTAACACCACCACCAAAGGCTCGTCTGGTGACAACAGTGGCTGATGCATAGCGCTCTCCTTAACATCTCCAACATCATTGGCGGCCATCATTTCTGCTCAGTGTGACTTGACTTTCATCAAAGAACAGTACTGAAACCCACCGGTCCAGTGTAAATGCTCCCTGGCCCATGCAAACGATGACGCCTCTGTCTGGTGGTGTGGTCAGGTACCCTTGCAGATTGTTTAGCACGCAGACCACGCTGATGTAAATGGTTTTGAATGGTCTAACGTGACACTTGGGTGCCTCTCACCTCCCTTAAATGTGCCTGGAGTCGAGTGACTTCATCATCCAGTTCCACAGGGCACTGTTCACAATGAAGCGGCCATTAGCGTGGGGTGTGGCCAATGGACATCCACTTCTATGCCTTTCTGTGACTCTTCCAGTCTCTGCATCTCTGTTGCAACCTGTTGATGACACTGTGACACTCTAAGCTCAGTGGCCACTTCCCTCCAAGAACATCCTGTTTGAAGCCTCGCAGTGGTGAGGTACTGTTGATCAATTGTTAGGCGTTGTAGCTCAAGTAGGTTCATTTTTAGTCTTCTTTTAATTATTTAGCTTTTGTTCTTATTAAAGACAGAAATATAAAGGAGATGTTTTTTCCTTCTTTACATGCTTTGACTGTTCACTGCAGCCTTCGTCAGAAGTATCAGCTGATTGCTGCGAGGTGTCATTTTATCAGCTGACTTTTGTAGGCGGGGCCAGCCCAGCAGAACTGTCAGATCCACCGAGCCAGCCCCGCTTTCCGCCGTCCGATGGTCTCTGGAGAATGTGAAACTCACAGAAAGGAAGAACGGACGAAGACAAACACACAGAGAAATGAACGCTAAGTGGGTCAAAAACTTATCAAAACGCACACTCACGGACACGGAGAAAAAAAGTGCTGAGCAGAGGACTGAATTTCGCCATCACACCAACCAAAATACCCCATGAAGAATACATCCTTGCAACAGAACTTGCATGTGAAAAAATCCAGGACCAAGGGGAAAAAGAAACACTATGAAACACAGTCACAGGAATCCTCAAAATGGCCATATTACCACAAAGCAACGTTACAAAAGAAGAAGAAAAAGCGTTAAACTCACTCAAGAAAGATAAAACAATCACAATCCTCCCATCAGATAAAGGCAGAACAACAGTAGTAATGGACAAAGAAACATATGAAAAACAGATGGAAACCATGTTGACAGACAGCAGCACATATGAAATCATAAAAACAAACCCCACCGAAGAAAAGACAAAAAATGCTAAAAGTCCTTCTTAAACTCCTATTAGAAAGCAAAAAAAAATAAATAAATAAATAAATCACAAAGGACTCATACGATCACCTGATACCCACAGCCAGCATCACCCCCCGGATCTATGGAACCCCAAAAATACATTAGAAGGATATCCCACTGCGACCAATAATAGACAATATCAGATCAGTTACATACAACTTATCAAAAGCCCTGGTTGAAATCATCAAACCCCTCCTTGGACTATCAGAATACCACTGCAAAAACTCAAAAGAGCTGGCACAAGAACTCAAAAATATGAAAATAGAACCAGATGAGATCCTCATTTCACATGAAGTCATGTCATTATTCACAAAGACGCCTGTTGATGTCGAACTACACATAGTGCAAGAATGCCTCAGAAATGACAGAACCCTAAAAAGACGCACCAATCTGACACTTGACGACATATCTGAACTATTACAATTTGTTGCAAAATCCACCTATTTTCAACACAGAGAAAAAATTTACAGACAAAAAGAAGGATTTGCAATGGGAGACCCACTATCAGCCATCATGAGCACCTTTTTCATGGAGGATCTGGAAAACAAAGCCATCAACACAGCACCCACACAATGTAAACCCACCCTCTGGAAGAGATACGTGGATGATATTTTGGAGAAAATAAGGAAAGGACACACACAAGAACTCACTGACCATCTGAACAGCACGGACAGCACTGGGAATATAAAATTCACACACGAAGAGGAACAAAATGGCACTATAGCCTTTCTGGACATGAAAATCCACCACAACGATGACAGCAGCATAAAAATCACAGTCTACAGGAAACCAACCAGCACAGCTCAATACCGACTATGGACATCAGAACACCCCACAGCATACAAACTATCAGTTGTCAGGACATTGTATGAACGGGCCACCATCATCACAGACCAAGAAGACAGACAGGAGGAGGAAAACCACATAAAACATGCACTCACATGCTGCCAATATCCAGTATGGGCCATAAACAAAGGGAAACAGCAAGTCATAAACAAAGAAAAACAGGAAACAAGACACAACAAAAGCAGAAATCAAAAACAAGGACACCATAACTATACCATACATCCAAGGGATAACAGAACCAATTCAAAGGATCATGAAAAAATACAAAATAAACACAGCAGTAAAACCACACAAAAAATTAAGACAGTTATTAGTACACCCCAAGGACAAAATAGAACAAGACAAAAAATGCAATGTAATATATGAAATAGCATGTAGATCATGCAACAAAACCTACATTGGAGAAACCGGAAGATCGTTCACCACAAGGAAAAAAAAAACACCAGAAGGAATGTGAGAAGGAAACACAAGGATGGCTCACAAGATCACAAAAATTAAAGGCAGAACAAGAAACATTAAAATCAGCTATATCAGATCACTGCAAAGAAATAATCACATCATGGACTGGGACAACACAAAAATTATTGGATCGGAGAGCAACAGACAAATGCTGGATCAAGGAGGCCACAGGAATCAGGATGCGGGGAAAAGATAGCATGAACCGGGATGAGGAGGCCTTTATGCTTTCCCACACCTGGGACCACATTCTCCAGAGACCACTGGACGGCGGAAAGCGAGGCCAGCTCAGTAGATCTGACAGGTCTGCTGGGCTGGCCCCGCCTACAAAAGTCAGCTGATAAAATGACACCTGGCAGCAATCAGCTGACACTTCTGACGAAGGCTGCAGTGAACAGTCGAAACATGTCCATTCTATTTTTGTCTTTAATAAGAACAAAAGGTAAATAATGTTAGGCGTTGTCTTGGTCTCATGATGTCAAAATGTGAACAGCATGATGAAGAGGAAATACCAATTCTAATTGAGGTTATCAGTGTGATTAAACTGTCTACATGTGCCATTTCTCTATGCTGTTCTTCTTGGGACACTGCAATAGATAACCTGCTTTTGTTGCACCAGTGGATGCAGGATACCTCAGCTTTTTACTGTTTTTATTAGCTTACAGGGTTTGTTTCCATCACACAATTCCCTTTATTACTTTTCCCTGCTTTAACATAAGGATTTTAGTTGACTGAATCCATGCAATGTTGCAAATATATTTACTATATATTGCAATATATCCTGTATTTAAAGCAGTTTAAAATACACTATTCACAAAAAGTTAGGAAAATTTCACTTTCTTGTGAAATTTCAGAATGCACCGAAAATGCACTATAACCTTTACAGGTGAACTTAATTTGACTTTCTCTAACCGTTTGAATGCACATGTCCAACTGTTCAATGTTTCAGGACATTTTGCATAACTTGCTGTTGTCTAACAATGTGCTTAACGGCAAAGTTCACAATAGGTGTTTGATCCATGAATCGACCAATAAATTTTCTGGTTCATTTAGAATTGGTATTTAACCTGTTGAACTCTGTTCAACTTCCCGAAAAACGCCTAAAAATAACATGCCCAAAGTAAATCAAAAGCTGTTCTTCAACCCTTTGCAGCATCTTCATGGGGTTAGTCTCATTTAAAAGAAAACACTGAATTTTTTGGCAAAACAGTCATAATCTCTCTAAGTGCTCCTGCCACTGAGTAACAAGAAAGTTCGCCTGGGTGTTTGGGTTTTTTTTAGATACAAATGCTTGCAAATAACATACAGCTGTCAGATACTGGCTGGAAAACACAACAGAAATGTAGAACCAAGTGTTTTCAAGCTCAGGTCAAAATCTTGTGAAAATACCACAAAAAATAAATATATTACACAGCTTTTTGTCTCAGGTTGTAACAAGGCTGTGTCTGTACTGGAAGACCAGAAATACAGCTTTTTTTTTTTTCAGTGCGCACTGAGATGCACTAAGATGCAGAGATGTGACCACCCGCGGAATTCACAGAGTTCAAGGGGTTAAACAGTCCTCTTCATCATGCTGGTCACATTTTGACATCATGAGACCAAGACGACACCTACCAACTGATCAACAGTACCTCGCCACTGTGAGGCTTCAAACAGGATTTTCTCAGAGGGAAGGGGCCACTGAGTTTAGAGTGTCACAGAAACCTCAGTGCCTGCTGCCACCAAGTCTTGCTGCAGGTCTTTTGCTGTCAGTGGAGGGTTTTTGACCACCTGCCTCCTCAGAATTCTGGTGGCAGCTGTTGATAGCTTCCTCTTCCTGCCACGTCCAGGTAGTGTATACACTGTTCCTTTAACTTTAAACTTGTGAACTGTGCTACCAACTGTATCTCTAGGAACATTCAGTGCCTTTGCTATCCTTTTGTATCCTTTTCCTCGTTTGTGCAAGGAAATGATCTCTTCTCTGACTTTTCTGGACAATTCTCTTGACTTAGCTATATTTCTAACATGCAATCAAACGTCACCGTCACCAGTCCGGGTATTTGAGGTGTTCTGTCTCAGGCACACTTGATGCAACTAATGAAGGCCTCAATTGGTTGCATCAGGTGTGCTTGAGATCAAACCTGATTTGCAAATGTATGCCATTATGAGGAATTCTATTTAGGGGGTCGAATAATTTTTGAGAATGCAGTAGTTATTGAAAGTAGGATTTAGTATTGAATTTGGATAAAATCCTTGTAATTAGTTTTGCTTAACTATTTAAATTGTTCCAAATAAGGGAGAAACAATATCATTTCAGAGGAACATGTATATTTCAAAAACCTTCAGTGAGAACTACCACCAAGCAACACTGTGTCTCAGTGCAAGGAGTCAGATTGTGGAATGCTTTTGGACCTGAATTAAAATCATGTACAACGCTTGGACAATTTAAACAACAACTAAAGGAAGAAATACTCCAAACATATATACAAGATGACATGTAAAATCACATAAGGATTGTCATATCCAGTCTGTGTTGTGTTGTTGCTTAGTTTTTTGTCACGTTTTGTCTTAGCTTTGTTCTGAATTGTAATTGCTCTTGTTTTCTTTTTCTTTTGAATTCTTGGATGGAACATGGGTGGGCAATGTAAGCTGCGGCTTCAGCCATCACCCATTTCGGATAACTTATGTTGAACTGTATAATCAGAGGAGTTATTGTTTGATTTGACCTTGTAAGATTTTTTCCCCCTTTGTTATATTATTCTTTTTCTTTTTTCTTTTTTAAATCTTTACTTTTAATCTATCCGAAATAAAGATTCATTCATTCAAGAAATAGTTCTTGCATGATTTGTTTATTGCAAACACCTGAATTTTTTTTAAATTTGCCAGCAAACCTAAAATGGAATGGGGGGTTGAAAGATTCTTACTTATTCTTACTCATACTTCCAATGTCTATTCAACAGAGACCAGGATGCTGCTAAAATTTTACTTGAACAATTTCTTGCTTTAATTGAAATGCAAATGCTGTTACTGAAATTGTTAGCATAGGGGGCAATCACTTTTTCACACAGGGCCATGTAGGTTTGGATTTTTTTTTCCTTAATAAACACCTTCATTTAAAAACTGCATTTTGTGTTTACTGTGTTATCCCTGTCTAATATTTAAATTTGTTTGATGATCTGAAACATTTAAGTGTGACAAACATACAAAAAAAAATGAGAAATCGACTTCCGGTTATGGCGGCCACGTAGGAAGACGTTTTTCACACTGCTCTGCTCCTAAAAATAAAAAGTTTACTAAAACTCTCTTAACTGGAACAAAAACCCATCCCAGCGTTTTGGCGCGGATATGGTAAAGACAGACCTGGGGCAGACCCAGGACTCGGTGGAGAGACTATGTCTCCCAGCTAGTCTGGGAACGCCTTGGTATCCCCTCTGAAGAGCTGGAGCAGGTGGCTGGGGAGAGGGAAGTCTGGGCTTCTCTGCTTGAACTGCTGCCTCCGCGACCCGGACCTCCGGAAAAGCGGTAGAAGATGGATGGATGGATGGATGGATGGTAAAGACCAAGGTTGGGAAATTAGGTGGAGGAAAAGGTAACTCGACAAAACAACCCAAGCTAACAGACTTCCACGCTCGAGGCAAAACAGAAAAAACTCCAGAGACAATGGCGGAGGAGGGAGCCAGCGGCGGAGCGGGAACTGCTGAAGAGGGGACAAACGCAGTGCTTACTGCCATCAACTCCATGAGAACAGAGTTTTCGTCTAAATTTGATGGGATTATAGCAGCGATAGAAGGAATGAGGAAGGAAAGAAACGACTGCATGGAGCGAGAATCGCAGGCGGAGCTCCGAATTTCAAGCGCTGAAGATTACGTCACCAGCCTACAATCTAAGTTGCAAACACTGGAATTAAAATGTAAACGTCTGGAAGATAACATCCTAGACTTGGAATCCCACTTGCGACGGAATAATTTGAGGCTGGTGGGCCTCCCGGAGGGAGCGGAGGGACGGGACCCATGTTCCTTTTTGGAAAAGTGGATTCCAGAAGCACTGAACAACGCGGATCTGCAGTCATCGGTTGTTTTAGAGAGAGCTCACCAAATCGGCCCACTGAGAGATAATAAGACACCACCGAGGACGCTGATTATGAAGTTCCTCAACTACAGAGACAAGATGACGGTCACCAATGTGGCGCAAGCTAAAGGGGAAATTAAATACCAGGATCAACAGGTGCGGTTCTACCCAGATTTGGCCACAGGAATTCAACAATTAAGGAGGCAGTTCGACCCCGCCCGCAAAGAGCTGCACAACCTAGGGATTCGTCACGGAGTAATTCATCCGGCAAGACTGCTGGTCACATAAGGGGAGAACCCACACCTTCAAGACCCCTCAAGAGGCGCAGGAGCTCATCAAGCAGATCCAAAAGGAGACTGGCGGGAGCTAAGCATGAACATGACAAAGGTAGAACATTTAAGCATATGTACAGGCATGTGATTGATCTGAAACATGTAACATGTCTACAAAATACAGACTGTATTAAAAAAAAAATAAAAGGCTGTGATGTACAAAGTTGCTATAAAACTTTGAAGTTATGTTGAAAAAAACTACAGAAGAGAGTTAATGTCATAAGAATAGTAGTAGAGTCAGGGTGATTGAGAGGAGAAAGAGAGAGTGGTTTGACTGATCCTCGCAGGTGTGGAACAGTCACTAGCTATAACGGGAGATGGAATTTTTTGATTTTGGGGGGGGATTACCACGAATGTGGGGAAAGGGAATTTGTTTTGTTTAGTTTGTAGGATGAATGTTCTATCATCCATGGTTTTGCTTCTCTGTATGAGCATGTTCATATTGCAAGGTAATCTCAAACTCCTTATTGATCATAGATCAAAGCGTTAATCTTAATTTAACTTCATGGAATTGCAGAGGTCTACAAAATCTTAAAAAACTTAAACAAGTTATGAATAAAATAAAAGACAGATTCAAAAATTGTATTTTTACAAGAAACTCATCTATTAGAGGAGGATGTAAAAAGAATTAGGAGAAGATGGCAAGGTAACGTGTTCACCTCATCATTTTCATCCCGAACTAGGGGAGTTATGATTCTCATACATAAAACAGTCCCATTTCAAATGAAAAATGTAATTAGAGACAAATTTGGAAGATGTATAATCATCCAAGGATCTTGGTTATTAGAAAATATAAATCTGGTGAACTTATACGGCCCCAATATTGATGATCAAAACTTCTTTGTTAATTTATTCCTCACTTTATCATCACTTACAGGGCAACATATAATAGCAGGGGATTTTAATTGTACATTGAATCCCAGTATAGATAGATCAACAGGACTGGACTGTACGCACAATGGAAGTAGGATGACCATTAATCATTTTATGAAAGAATTGAGATTGCTAGATATATGGAGAGAAATGAAACCACAAATCAAAGCCTATTCTTGTTATTCTAATACCTATAAGACATTCTCACGAATTGACTATTTTTTGATCTCTACAGAATTAAGGTCCAAGATTCAAAACTGTTTCTATGATAATATTGTGATCTCTGATCATGCACCCTGCTGTCTAGTATATGTAGATAAGAAATTGACAAAGGACCCAGTTAGGTGGCATTTTCAACATAAATGGCTTCAGGATGAGGAATTTGTTAAGTACATAGAAAAACAGATAGATGAGTTCTTTGATATCAATACTACACAAACAACGGCATGTATAAAGTGGGAGGCTTTCAAAGCTTTTATTAGGGGGCGTATTATTAGTTATACAGGTTCAAAATCTAAGAAGACCCGAGAGGAGAGAGTCCAATTGGAACATAAAATAAAAATCCTTCAAGAAAAGGTGTATGCAGGAAGTAACCCACAGCTAGAGAACGAATTACTGATTCTGAGAGCTGAATATGACAAAAAAATCAGCGAATAGAGCTGCCTCGAGTCTTCTAAGATTGAAGCAAACTTTTTATGAACAAGGTGAAAAATCAGGAAAATTATTGGCATGGCAGATTAAACTAGAAAAGCACTCTGAGAGCGCAGACCTCCGCCAAGCGCCACAGTTCCCCCCATACAGTGTTTGTGTGTACGTTTTCCAATTCCTTGACCAAGAAAACATATGACTAGCAATTGGATTCATAATGATAGGATTAGTGGTTCAGTAGTTATTGACGAAAATGGCATTTTCCGTAATGGCGGTTTAGCGCCACAGTTCCCCCCCATACAGTGTTTGTGTGTATGTTTTCAGATGCCTTGACCATGAAAACATATGACAAGCAATTGGATTGACAATGATAAGATTAGTGATTTAGTAGTTATTCACGAAAATGGCATTTTGCGCAATGGCGGTTTTCCTGTGGACGGTGATCCGGATCACCACCAAAATCTAATCATCTGTAGGATACCCCATTTCTGACAATCTGTGAAAATTTCATGAAAATCTGTCCACAACTTTTTGAGTTATCTTGCTAACAAACAAACAGACAAACAAACAGACAGACAGACAGACCAACGCTGATGATCACATAACCTCCCCCTTTGGCAGAGGTAACAATTAGAATCTAAAACACCAATTACCAGTATTATAAGTAATGGACAGGTAGTTATAGATCCTTTAGAAATTAATAGTGCCTTTAGAGATTATTATGGAAAACTATATGATACAAAAAATGAAACTGACTTAACAAAACTAAATGGGTTTTTTGGGTGGATTATCTATACCATGTATTCTAAATGAAAACAGGGAGATACTGGAGTCTAAAATTAGTCAAGAAGAAGTTGGGCTAGCCATTGATAATATGAAATCAGGGAAAAGAGCAGGACCAGATGGTCTTCCAGTTGACCTCTATAAAAAAATTTAAGACTAAATTAATAAAACCACTGTTGGAAATGGTTTTAGAAGCATTTCAAAATGGTAATTTACCACCATACATGAATAATGCCTTAATTATACTGTTGCCAAAACCAGGTAAACCCCCTAATAAATGTGAAAACATGAGACCAATAAGCCTATTAAATGCTGATCTTAAAATAATTTGTAAAATTTTAGCAAAACGACTACAAGAAATATTACCAAATATTATTAACCGAGATCAGAATGGCTTTATAATGGGAAGACAAGGCTTCCATAATGTAAGAAGACTATTTAATATTATTTATTCCAATAAAGAAGCACCGGATACAGCTCTCCTATCATTGGACGCCAAAAAGGCCTTTGATAGGGTCGAATGGCCCTTTTTTGAAGTCCTACAAAGGTTTGGACTTGGAAATAATTTCATAAAATGGGTCCAGATAATATACAATAATGCTACAGTAGAAATCCTAACAAACAGCAATATCTCAAAATCAATAAAGGATGTCAACAAGGCTGTCCACTTTCACCCTTACTGTTTACTATGGCAATTGAACCTTTAGCGATGGCAGTACGTTTACATCCACAAATATATGGAATTAAAGTAGGACCAACAGAACATAAAATCTCCCTGTATGCCGATGACATAATTTTGTTTATGTCGAATTCTAAAAAAATCAATTCCGACCTTGTTAAATTTAATAAAGAACTTTGGGGATATATCAGGATATAAAAATAAACAAAACAAAATCTTCAATATTAATGGTAAATGAGACCCAGAGAAATCACCCAGCTCCTGAGGTAAATCAATTCAATGTTGTAAATCAGTTTAAATATTTAGGAATTCAAATTTTGCCTAAGCTAGAATCAGTCGTCAATGCCAACTATGAAGCCTTAATGACAGATATTAATGAGTTGCTTCAGAGATGGATGCCACTACCAATGTCGATGTTCGGGAGAATCAATATACTTAAAAGTAATATCTTACCAAAAATACTTTATTTATTTCAAAACATTCCTTTACCACCACCTTCAGATCTATTCTCAAGAATTAAAAAAAAGTTAGTGGAATTTATATGGAACAATAGGAAGGCTAGATTACGTTTGTCCTTACTATATTTACCATTTGATCGTGGAGGTCTGAAATGTCCAAACTTTATGTTGTATTACTGGTCAGCACAACTGAGGTCTATGACATTTTTCATCAAATGATCCTCCTCACTGGACTGAAATGGAATCATACAATTTACCTTTACCTCTTCCCTTATTCCTATACTCAGACTTGGCTAAAAAACTACAGAAACAAGTTAAAAATCCAATTGTAAAGCACATGATCAAAATATGGTGTGAAACTAAAAAATATTTAAAAGAACCACACTCACTGTCACAATTTAGCCCAATATGGGGTAATCAATATTTTACACCAGGGAGAGCAGATACTATATTTAAAGTATGGAATTTAAAAGGGATTCAAAAGATTCAAGACTTATATTTATCACGCTCAGATAACATAGTCTTTTGAAGAACTGAGGATTAAATTCAATCTTAATAGAACACACTTTTTTAAATATCTTCAGCTTAGAAATTTTATTCGATCAAATCAAAATAATGCTCTCACCTGACCTACTTATTCATTTTTGGAAAAAATTTTGATCAAAGATAGTAAGAGAAAGGGTATTATTTCAGAATTTTACAACTCATTGACACTATTCTTAAGTGAAAACTCACAGAAAAGACTGAATTACTGGAAAGAGGACCTGCAAATTGAAATTTCAGAGGAACAATGGGAAATGGCTTGTGCAGGAGCTCAAACCAAATCAATAAATGTACGTCTTAAACTGATACATTTTAAATTGTTAATGTGGATGTATGTTACACCAGTGGAATTAAATAGATATAACAAAAACATACCAGATACATGCACAAAATGTATGGAAAGTAAAGGAACCCTATTTCACTGTTTATGGGAATGTAGAAAAATCAGAATGTTTTGGGAAGAGGTGAGGGTAACAATTGAAAAAATAATTTCAAAACAAATCACATTGAACCCTAAACTGTTTTTGTTGGGTCTGTATCCAGAAAAACATAACTTTAATAAGAGTGAAAGAGCATTCATAGACCTCAGTTTGCTTAATGCCAAAAAATGTATTGCACTACTGTGGAAAAAGACTCATAGACCAGATGTGACTCAGTGGTTAAGACAGATGTTAACAAACCTTCCACTAGAAAGAATAACATATATACTGAAATCAAAGGAAAATGTGTTTGAGAATATATGGAGACCTTTCATTGATTATGTAAAGAATTTAAACATAATGTCTGAAGAGAAGGTGAATGATATGTGTGGACCTTGCAAATTCCAAGCTGTTGAATGTATATTATGTATTCTTATGTAATTGATTACCTAGACTAAACAGAGGAGCATTGTTGT
The DNA here is from genome assembly GCA_020510985.1 of Pholidichthys leucotaenia. Lineage (NCBI taxonomy): Eukaryota > Metazoa > Chordata > Actinopteri > Cichliformes > Pholidichthyidae > Pholidichthys > Pholidichthys leucotaenia. The sequence continues at coordinate 45,935,764 of CM035843.1, forward strand.
TGATTTGCTTTTGTTAATGGTTGTTGTTGTTGTTTTTATTACACAATTTTTTTATTGTTTTTTTTTGTTATTGTTCTTTTTAATTTTTAAATTACTTTTGTGTTAGTGTCTGATTGTTTGGGCCATGTTTGTAAAAAAAAAATAGGTTCAATAAAAAATATTGTGGAAAAAAAAGAGAAATCAGGAAGGGGGCAAACACTTTCACGCCACTGTATATATCCCATTGTGGGACTAATAATAAAGGCTTTTCTTATCTTAAATAAATGTGCTAAAGATTTGAGATGGGTGGACACATTGTTGGTTTGGGTCTTTTCATGGGATTTGCAGATGTTAAGAGAAATACTGAATAGCACATCAACCTTACCCTTTTAAACCAGGCAGACGGTTTTTTTCCATTGTTCTAGAGTCCCATTTTCTGCACTGCATTTGAGTCACACAACACATGAAGCACAACAATCTTGATCCCCAAAAAAAGTCATCCATCACAAGCAAAAAAAATAAATAAATAAAAATTGCGTAGCAGAATAATAGAAAGGATCCAGAAATCAAGATACGTACATAACTAGATGCTTAACTTGCTAAACACAACACATTAAATATTGAAAATAAGCGGCATTGGTTTAAGCTCAAAGAATAGCTGGATACTGGAGGGTTTATGAAGAGGGGGGAGTGATGTGTTTACCTTGGCACAGTGTCTCCTTTGATTCGGGTGCTGCAGAAAAAACAAAGAGAGACAGTGAAGCAAGATTAAAGGGCAGATCAGGACAGACAGAGGTAAAGGCTTCATGGCGATGGAAATTCCTTTGTCAACATCAGCCTGACTAATGGCAGGTAGAGATGAGGCTTCAAGGCCTCCAGATATCTGACAATCGCACCTTTTTCATTTACCATTACAAATCTTTTCTTTCATGTTGGGACGTTGGCATGTTTTAAAGAGCACTCACTTCCATAAAAACAGCTTTTCTTGGCTCAGAGGTAGTTTGTGCTGCTGCACTAATAAACATCAATCACAATTTGTCTTCTAGCCAGACAGCAGCACACACATAATGGGAGATTCTCTGGCTGGACATTGCCCAAAATGCTCTTTTGGGACGCTTTGGTGCTGCAAATGGCTTCTGGGCTTTTTTTGCTGCCTGCTGCTAACCTAAAGGATTCTCTGTTCAGTATTTACCAGTGGTGTCTCCGCCATCTCCTATTCTCCACACGTTTACTGTTCTGTCCATAGAGCCGGTAGCAATCCAGGGAGAGGTGGGGGACACTGCAACAGCTGTCACATACCTGGGAAAGGAGAAGGAAGAGCACAGGGGTGTGAAGGGTGCACGTTTGACTGATTGAAACTGGCACAGGAAGAGATCGTCCTTAAAAGTCTGGCTCTTTCGACACTTAAAAAGAAAACAGCCTTAGAGTCAGCAGCACCTTAAACCCTTCCAAGGACTTCAAAGCTGTCTGCTGCTGCTTCATAACTGGTGCCACATCAATGATTGTGCAAAAAGCCATGCTGGAGAATGTACTCCTGCACCAACACATGGGGTGCTTCTGGGGAAAAACTAATCAAGCAAACATTGCAGGTTTTGATCAGAGGCACCGGGACTCCTGTTCCGCTGTTTGTCGAAAAGCTGCAGAGGGAGGTCAGGTCGGGGCATTTTACCTGTCGTGTTGCTTCAAAGTGTGGAGCAGGGTTCCCAGGTTCTGTAAACAAAGTGCAAACAAACATTGACAAAACACTGGGACTGTTTGGCATCTGTGTTTGCAAAGGCTGTGAGGTACTGCTTAGAAACCCTCGGCAACAGTAAACAGAAGTAGCAAACAAAAAACGGAATTTTATATGGAGTGTTTGCACTTCATCATCATCATCATAGCAGTCTGTCGGGGGTGACAATAGCCACGGTTACATGTGCAAAATTTCTTCAATCTGATTATAATTCAGATCAGAACTTTACTGTTTACATGGATCCTGAAAAAGTTGATCCGATTAGGATGTGCGTTTCCATGTGTCACACGTTTGAACAGACTAAATCATTTTGACATGCGCACAATTATGTGACATTCCAGAAATAGTAGAAGAAGAAGCAACTTCTGATGTAAACAAACCCCGCTTTGTGTCTCTTTTTGAAAGGGACCTGTATTGTGTTATTCAGACTGTACTTCTGTTTCTGCTGGTCTCCGTAATGAGGCTACAAGCCCAGCAGTACATACTTCTGCATATGACGAACAGAGGGAGACAGCAGGTTGATACAGACCGGTTTTGTTTTACCCCTGCCATGTCTTCCGCTAGCTGCTGTAAGGGCGGAAATACGTCATGTCGACATGTGGCTGATGTACAGACATGCGCAGTAAACACATTTTCTACCCAAACTTCGGAAGTAGTGTTTATATGCGCACCAATCAGATTAACAATCGGCATGGCATAACCTACCCGTCTCAATCAGAAGGAAATTTTGATCTAAATGAGTGTGATCGGGTCAGAATATTCAGATTGGTGTGTTTACGTGAAGCATTTTTATTCTGATCAGGCTTTTAATCCGGTTACTTGTGTCCATGTAAACATGGCTAGAGACGGTTTCATTTAGGTCTGATCAGATTCCTCCACGCAGCTCTGTCCTTCACCTTCCACTGCCATGAACTCCTGACTTTGTTAACCCGGGGGACGTCTGAGCCAGTATGAGTTGCTTTCTGACTGACCATTTCATGAAATTGCTTGTTTGTACTTACCACGTTATATACTGCAACACTTTTATCCACTGAGCTGCGGAAAAATTAGAAAAAATTAAGGTAAATTTAATTGCAGAATACATACATGCTTTTCATTTTACAATAATAAAAAACAACATGAATTCTTGATTAAAAAAATATTGTCAGCTGCCAGTGGAACCCCTCGGCCTCTGTTTAGTTTGTTGTTGAGATGTATGGCATTTTGACCTCGCAATCCCAAACCCACAGTCAGAGGTCAAGGTCACAGGGTGGATATGTATACAAAGTTTGGTCATCCTTGGTCAGGGATGGGCAACTATGTGCCATGGAAGGCCAGCCATTCCATTGCAGGTTTTCTGTTCCACACAGTCTCTTCAGCAGTTGCTTTCTCTAATTAGCATCCTTGCAACTCATCGGTGCAAACACCTGCTGAAGAGACTGGGTGGAACAGCCCTCACTGCCCATCCCTGCCCTACGTGTTATTGTTGTTGAGATGTACTTTATAGGGCACTTTGACCTTAACATTTGACCTTTTGACCCCAAACCCATAGTTGTGGGTCGGGGGCCCAAGGTGAACCTATGTAGCAAATTTGGCGATCCTAGCTTTCCTTGTTGTTAAGATATAGTTTCAATAGCAATTTGACCTTGACCTTTGACCTTTTGACCCCAAACCAGAGGTCAGGTTCAAAGGCATCCAAGACTTGACTTAGACATGATATTGATTTGAAAGGACTACATTATTCCTTTCTGTAACCATCATGTTACAAGATTTAGGGAAAATTGACCTCTGACCTTGACTTAAAAGTCAGAGGTCACCCAAATTCAAACTCATCCAAGATTTTTTATAGATACAACCATGGTGTCAATTTGAAAAGCCCATGTCATTTCTTCCTCTAGTTATCGCATTCACAAGGCAGGTGTTGATGACGATGACGCCACCGCCGCCTGTCTGCCTGAGAGGTTAAAAAAAAGAACAAACTACAACAAGTAGCACAGATTAACCTTCAGCATGACTGACCCAGCAGAAGCTACAGTTCATAAGAACAAACAGAACTCCTCCTGCAGCTGACTGAAGGAACGACAGCATCAAAGTTCTTTGTCCAAAATAGAAACTATGCTTCAAGCATGCAGGAAATAACCTCGCGACAAGTATCAAAACAAATTAAAAACAGGATGCGACGGGAACATCTGTGACTATTGAGTTTCAGATAAGGAGATTTGTGTGTGCGCCTAGGTGCGTGTGTAACTACCATCTTACCCAGAGACAACCAACTCTCCATCAGAGGAGAAGGCACAAGATAGGACCGGAGCGGACTGAGCGGTGAGAGTGTGAAGCAGCTTCATGTCATAGGCTGAGGGGAAAAACACACACACTAAGATTATCGCAACATGATGCTCCTACACGTGATCCCTAAAGTTGAACCAAAAAAGTTATGTCAGAAAGTCTTTTCGGTATGTTTGCTTTATTGTTTTTGTTTTTATACACAGCACAATGCTTAGCGTTATTGCCTCAAAGCTAGATGGTTTGATTCCCTGGATGTGCAGATTTTCTCTGTGGACTTTACATGTTTCAGTTTGGGTTTACACTGGTTTTCTCCACCAGTCTAAAGACATGTAAGATAGGCAAGAGAAACACCTAGTCAACGATCAGCCATCTGGTAAGTTCGATTCATCAGGGAGCCTTGTTTGCTTAGTGTCCCCCACACCGTCGGCACAAAACAAACCTCATCTGCATTGTTTTGGCCAATTCAACATGTTGAATCAGTGTCGGACTTGCCAGTGAGCACTCCGATTAGCTGTTGAGCATCGTGAATGAGTGACACAGGCACACACCGCTGGCTGTAGTCTTGTTGGTGTGTGCAGGTGGAACTTTTTTTTTTAATGTCAACAAACAAAAAAGGGGTGCAGCAGGATGTGGTTCAATGGGTTTTATCAGAGTTGTCGGCTTAGTGCGTCTCTAGCCTGAGGTTAATTGGTAATTCTAAGTTGGGCCTAGTTATCTTCTTCTTCTTTTAGATTTGATTGGCGGTTGGCAACCAGCTTACAGGTGCATTACCGCCACTGACTTGATTATCATCACTCTATATCTTTGAATAAGGAGTTCTGAACAACTCCTTATGTGTGAAAAAATTATCCGTCCTTGGACTGTGTCCTGGACTGGTCTGCTGTGGAGTGGAGTACTCTGGGCCTAGGTATCCGTCTCTGTTAAAGCTGCAGTAGGCAGAAATCTGAGAAACCAGTTTTGTTTAAAAAAAAAAAACCTGCCTGCTTCCTTCAACTTCTCCTCCTTCTCTGTCTGCAGCTACTTCCCATCTGAAGTACACATCTTTGAGGTGCATTGGCTCTTGTAGAACAGCCAACAACAAAGCCTCTGGCTGATAAGACCTGTGATTGGGCAAAGAAACCGTCACGTGTGAAACTTTCTGCAGACTCAATAAAGTCCATAGGAGATGATGCTGTGGTGCAGTTGTCCTGTCAGACCACTAGCATTAAAAATTGCTCTAAGATGATAACTGATTTATTTTCAAATTTAGACAAAACTATTCACCTTTGACCTTGCAGAATAGAGGGTTATGTCATATAGTGGAGTTCTTTGCCATGTTTGTCAAATAATCACTGTTAACAAAAAGGAAATATTTGGCCCAAACTTCTGCATGGAGCTGTGAAACATACTTGAGTCTTATACAAAGATATAGAGTGATGATAGTTAAGTCAGTGGCGGTAATGCACCTGTAAGCTGGTTGCCAACTGCCAATCAAATCTAAAAGAAGAAGAAAATTAAGATAAAACATTCAAGTCATAGGAATAAACTGGCCCATCATTAATGATTAGCAATTTTTCCCAAATAAAACAAAATGTATATATTTAAGACTTTTCTTGTAAGTTTGCAACCATTTTCCAATAAATTAGTGTTTTTAAACTAAAATTCCTATCCTTTTCTTATACATTTGCATTTTTTTCCATAATTTTATTCTTCTTCTTTTAGATTTGATCGGCAGCTGGCAACCAGATCCCAGATGCACTACCACCACTGACTTGATTATCATTACTCTACATCTCCGTACAAGGAGTTCCCAGAAGGAGTTCTGAACAACTCCCCATGCTCGGAAAAAAAACACGTGCATACCCGTGCATGCCCATAGAAACCAAGTACAAGCATGTATTTCTGCATGCCCGTCGAAAGCAGGTGTAAGCAAGCACGTCAGCACTCATTCAGTGATGCCTGCCTTTGATCTTTGATGATGTCATAACGAGTCCTATGATCGTGAGTGATGCCTGCCTTTGATCTTTGATGATGTCATAGCGAGTCCTATGATCTTTTTGCGAGTCCTATGATCTTGACAGCGTGACAGAGATTTCTTGAACTAGTACATACCTGTGCCTACCCGTCCATGCCTGTAGAAACCAAGTATAAGCAAGTATTTCTGCATGCCCATTGCTGAAGGGTCTCCTCCTGTCTGTGTTGTTCACAGTCATGCCGCAGGCATCACTGACAGAGATTTCTTGAATTTATAGAGTGCCTTCTGCCTTACTGAGTGAGATTTCCCCAATTTCCTACTTCAAATGGGTGTGGTTTAAAGTAGTGTGTCCTATTCGGTCTCAACTTCTCTGTGCCTTGCCTGGCATGCAGCATTGGTGGCCAGCTGACTATTCCGCATCTCCTGGGTCTCAGCTTGTCTGTGCCTTGCCTGGCGTGCAGCATTGCTTGCTTTGCAGGCATTTCGGGCTTCAAGTGACTCAGCACGTGCATGGCACACTGCCACACGTTTTCTGTCTGTCTGTGCATGCCTTGTCTGTTGTACCCTGTGCTGGTGAAGGGTGTCCTCCTTGTAGCAAGCATCATAGGACACTACATCATAGGTAGCCAGTCCTATTGTCTATATGACGGCATCGCAAGTCCTATGTAGCCTGAGATCATAGGATCATCACAGGACATCAGGCAGACATCATAGGCTGTCCTATGATGTCCTGTGATCGTGACAGACACACACAGATTTCTTAAATTTATAGTGATTCAAGAAATCTTTGTGTGTCTGTCACGACCATAGGACTCGCTAAAAGATCATAGGATCGCCTATGATGTCTACATGATGTCTATATGATATATACTGTAGACACCATAGTATAGAGTGATTCAAGAAAATCTGTGTATGTCTGTGTGTGATCAAAGGGAGACATCGCCCACAATCATAGGACTTGCTATGACATCAAAGATCAAAGGCAGGCATCACGCGTGCTCACTCGTGATCATAGGATGTCAAAGATCAAAGGCAGACATCACTCACGATCATAGGACTCGCTATGACATCAAAGATCAAATGCAGGCATCATAGGACTCGCTATGCCATCATCAAAGATCAGTACTCACTATGACATCAAAGATCAAAGGCAGTCATCACTCACGATCATGGGACTTGCTATGACACCATCAAAGATCAAAGGCAGGCATCACTGAATGAGTGCTGACGTGCTTGCTTACACCTGTAGAAATACAGGCATGCAGAAATACAGTCGTGGACAAAATTGTTGGTACCCCTCTGTTAATGAAAGAAAAACCCACAATGGTCACAGAAATAACTTGAATCTGACAAAAGTGGTAATACATGAAAATTCTATGAAAATTAACCAAAATTAAAATTTTGAAATTTGAAAAATCAGACAATGCTTTTGAATTGTGGTTCAACAGAATTATTTTAAAAAACAAACTCATGAAACAGGCCTGGACAAAAATAAGATAAGATAAGATAAGATAAGCCTTTATTAGTCCCACAACGGGGAAATTCCAGGATTGCAACAGCACAGGGATAGCAACACTCAGAGCATGAGTGTTGCATGAGCAAAATGATGCGATCCTTAACTTAATATTTTGTTGCACAAACTTTTGAGGCAATCACTGCAATCAAATGATTTCTGTAACTGTCAATGAAACTTCTGCACCTCTCAGCAGGTATTTTGGACCACTCCTCATGAGCAAACCGCTCCAGTTGTCTCAGGTTTGAAGGGTGCCTTCTCCAGACGGCATGTTTCAGCTCCTTCCACAGATGTTCAATAGGATTTAGATCAGGGCTCATAGAAGGCCACTTTAGAATAGTCCAATGTTTCGCTCTTAGCCATTCTTGGGTGTTTTTAGCTGTGTGTTTTGGGTCATTATCCTGTTGCAAGACCCATAACCTGCAACTGAGACGAAGCTGTCTGACACTGGGCAGCACATTTCTCTCTAGAATACCTTGATAGTCTTGAGATTTCATTGTACCCTGCACAGATTCAAGACACCCTGTGCCAGAAGCAGCAAAGCAGCACCAGAACATAACAGAACCTCCTCCATGTTTCACAGTAGGGACAGTGTTCTTTTCTTGGTATGCTTCATTTTTGAGTCTGTACATAGTGCTGATGTGACTTGCCAAAAAGTTCCAGTTTTGTCTCGTCTGTCCATAGGACATTCTCCCAGAAGCTTTGTGGCTTGTCAACATGCAGTTTGGCAAATTCCAGTCTGGCTTTTTTTATGATTTGTTTTCAACAAAACAGTCCACTTTGGCTCAAACAACGACGGATGGTGCCATCTGACACTGATGTACCTTGACCTTGGAGTTCACCATGAATGTGTTTAGAGGTTGTTCTGGGCTCTTTTGTTACCATTCGTATTATCCGTCTCTTCCATTTTTCCTCCTGCGGCCACGTCCAGGGAGGTTGGCTACAGTCCCGTGGATCTTAAATTTCTGAATAATATGTGCAACTGTAGTCACAGGAACATCAAGCTGCTTGGAGATGGTCTTCTAGCCTTTACCTTGAACATGCTTGTCTATAATTTTCTTTCTAATCTCCTGAGACAACTCTCTCCTTTGCTTCTTCTGGTCCATATTTAGTGTGGTACATACCATGTCAACAAACAGCACAGTGACTACTTGTCACCCTTTAAATAGGCCGACTGATTACAAGTTTGTAGACGCCTGTGATGTTAATTAGAGGACACATCTTGGTTGAACATGTCCCTATGGTCACATTATTTTCAATCTTTTCTAGGGGTACCATCATTTTTGTCCAGGCCTGTTTCATGAGTTTGTTTTTTAAAATAATTCTGTTGAATCACAATTCAAAAGCATTGTCTGATTTTCATTGCTTAATTTTCATAGAATTTTTATTTATTACTACTTTTGTCAGATTCAAGTTATCTGTGTGACCATTGTGGGTTTTTCTTTCATTAACAGAGGGGTACCAACAATTTTGTCCACGTGTGTACTTGCTTATACTTGGTTTCTACAGGTATGCACTAGTTCTTGTAAATTTGCAACTTTTTTCTTAATTTGGCTTTTTTTCCTCTTGCAAACTTGGCTCAGGTCTTCAGTAGTCTCACTTGGTTGCGGTGCAACACTGTTTTTAAGACTCAACCAATCAAAATAAATTTGGCTTAAAGAAATGGTGGCCTTTAAGTGTGAGGAGTTTAAAATGCTTTAAACGGATGGGCTGCACCCTGGTCAATATATGATAAATAATTATTTTTAAACAGTAAACAGATGAAAAGTTGCACCAGTAGAGTGCAAACATAATGTATCCTATCGTATGTATCATATGAATAGAAGATGGAGGTTTTGTAAGACTGGTTAAAAACTTTGTATCCGCTTGTATCCGCAGATACAAGTGGCTGAAGTGAGTTTTCTTTGTAGGATTGCTGGACTCACCCTCAGAGATAGGGTGAGGAGCTCAGTCATCCGGGAGAGGCTCGGAGTAGAACCACTGCTCCTCCACATTGAAAGGAGTCAGCTGAGGTGGTATGGGCATCTGATCAGGATGCCTCCTGGATGCCTCCCACTTGAGGTGTTTCGGGCACGTCCCACTGAGAGGAGACCCCGGGGCAGACCCAGGACTCGGTGGAGAGACTATGTCTCCCAGCTGGTCTGGGAACGCCTTGGTATCCTCTCTGAAGAGCTGGAGCAGGTGGCTGGGGAGAGGGAAGTCTGGGTTTCTCTTCTTGAACTGCTGCCTCCGCGACCTGGACCTCCGGAAAAGCGGTAGAAGATGGATGGATGGATGGTTAAAAACTGAGTGAAAATGAAAATGCATCCTTTTCTGCACATGAAAGAAAACAAAAATGTGATGTGTGGATTGAAAGTATCAGCAAGGTTTGATTATTCCTCTTGGATGTGGAGTCTTGAAAACAAAGGTCCTGCTCATTAAGCAGGCAGAGACTGCAAAAATGTTGCATATTGAAGGCCGTTTGAGCTTTGAAATTAGGTCCTTTGCTTTCCTGAATCACCTATACTTGAGTCTCTATTATATAAAATAGTGAAGGAGGGGGTTCAAGCATGCAATCCTCTTGCCAAGGCTAGATAAGAGCAGACTGGACAAAAGGCAAGCTCATCTGAAGCTCCTTCACATCTGAAAAAGCTCCACGAGCATAAAGTGGAAAAAACCTAGAGGAGAGACATTTCCCGGCGTCCCTCAGAGATAAAGAATCTCCACAGACTCGGGTCACCATGTGGGATGCATCTAACGCTCCCCTGAAAATTGTGGTTACTATGGCAACACATCTGAGGGACGAGCAACATGCAGCATTCAAAAACTAAAGCAAACCCATTGAACAATCACAAAATGTTCTTGTTCTGCTGTCGATTGAACAAGATATAAATGTCATGGCTGATGTATGCACCAATTTCCTCCATACACGCAGGCAGGCTTCAGCTGTATTTTAGCAGAATGTCTTAAAGTGATCTATTATTAATCAGTCTGCAGCTGAAGTACCTCACACACTAATAAAATTCTGTTTCCAGAGAGAGTTTTCAAGGTTGAGGCAGTCAACAGTCTCTCTCACTTTCTCTCTCCGTCTCTCTCCCCATCACGCTGCCTATGGTGAAGGTTTGGGGATGCAGTCGGTTTCAGATGCAAGTAAAAGGGTCAGCCTACCTGCTCCTTCACGCTGAGAAACAATCCATATTTTCAGCAGGCTGTCCTGCCCACAGGAGGCCAGTCGAAACTCCACACAGCTGCCGTCTGCAGAACAAAAGAAGCCACATCCCGACTTGCTCAGTGCTCATGCTTAACTGAGTCCATCAGAAAAAGAAGATGAATATCAAGAGACATCCTGTTTGTAAAAGTGCAACTCGGAGAAAATGCATTTGATACTGGCATGATGAGCCATAACACTGATTTTATGATTAAATGTAGGTATAATGTCTAGCATACATGTAAATGTAACAATCTAATTATGAAAACGGTGTAGAATTTGATATACTAACAAGGACAAATTTCTTGGCAACTTTCCATTTAAAAAAGAAAATCCTATAATGGTCACTGAAATAACTTGAAACTGACAAAAGTAATAATAAAAAAAAAAAAAATTCTGAAAATTAACTAATGAAAATCAGACATTGCTTTTGAATTTTGGTTCAAAAGAATCATTTTTAAAAACTAATAAAACTGATCTGGACAAAAATGATACCCTTAACTTAATATTTTGTTGCACAACCTTTTGGTGTCATCACTGCAATCAATTTGAAGGGTTCCTTCTCCAGACGGCATGTTTCAGCTCCTTCCACAGATGTTCAATAGGACTTTGATCAGGGCTCATAGAAGGCCACTTCAGAATAGTCCAATGTTTTGTTCTTATCCATTCTTGTGTGTTTTCAGCTGTGTGTTTTGGGTTATCATCCTGTCGGAGGACCCTTGACCTGTGACTGAGACCAAGCTTTCTGACACTGTGCAGCACATTTCACTCCAGAATGCCTTGATAGGCTTGAGATTTCATTGTACCCTGCTGTCAGAAGCAGCAAAGCAATCGAGCCTCTTCCATGTTTCACAGTAGGTACAGTGTTCTGTTCTTTGTATGCTTCATTTTTCCTTCTGAGCGGCAGTGGCTCAGGAGGTACAGCAGGTCGTCCAATAACCAGATAGTTGGCGGTTCGAATCCTGCTCTCCCCAGATATCCTGCCATTGTGTCCCTGGGCAAGACACTTTACCCCCAATTGCTCCTGGAGGGGCTGGACAGTGCCATATTGGGCAGCTATGCCGCCATCAGTGTGTGAATGGGTGGACAGCAGGATCTGTAAAGTGCTTTGGTCATCTAGAGATGAGAATAAAAGCGCTATACAAGTTAATGTCATTTACCATTTTTCTGTAAACATAGAGGTGACATGATTGGCCAAAAAGTTCCAGTTTTGTCTCATCAGTCCAAAGGACAACTCCCAGAAGCTTTGGTGTTTGTCAGCATGCATGGCAGCATGCTTGGCTGGCTTTTTAATGTTTTCGGTCAATAGTGGATCATTCCTGGTCTTCTTCCACGGAATCCGTTATTGTTCAAAATATGACCCATGGTGTGATTAGAAAGCGACACACCTTGGATATTTCCTAGGCTCTTTTTCTACACTATGCACTATTTTACCTCATCAACCTGGGGTTGCATTTTCTCTTGCGTCCATGTCCTGGAAGGTTGGCTACAGTCCCATGAACCTTTTTAATAATGAGGCAGTGGCTATGGAACCGTACCTATAGAATTCTTATTACAGATACGGCTCGAATCTGATTGGCCAGTATGTTCTATTAATGCGCATCTTAAAAGCAGCAGGCTACAGGTACGGAAATCTGAGGCATTTATTTGTTTCAAAATTTTGATTAATATCTATTCACTACCTTTTAACCTTACCCACTCCCAAATCCTAGGGCTAACCTCTTAATTTTAAGTGTAAATTTCATCTCAAGTAAAATGGTTTGGTCAAGGTGCAGATAGCAACAACCTTCTAATCACAGGCCCAACGTACTATCTACCTAAGCCACAGCAGCAGTTCGCTTGGAGTTGATCTGAAAAGGTTTTATCGGATTGTCAACTCTTCCACACCAATAGACATTTCGTATAGGGATACAGTTTCCGTATCCATAATCACTGTCTTAATAATATTAGCAACTGTGGTCACAGGGACATCAAGCTGCTTGGAGAGGTCCTATATAGTGATGGGAAGGCAGACTCCGGAGCTCTGAGGGGTACTCCGAGCTTATACAGGAACTATTTGGCGAGGCACGTTTCAAAGTGTGCATCGTGACATACTGTATGTGTTGACGTCGGACCACGTGACTGGGTCAGGGAGCCATTCATGATTTTGCACGCAACATGAAATAAAGTGAGCAGCGATACCCAATGGAAATCCCCATCCCTCACGTTCTGTGTTGTCATGTTTGACTGTGTAAGGGATTTGTCACAGCCAATTTTCACAAGGAGGCAGCAGCAAAAAGACGAACTTCTCCTGTTTGGGAACACTGAGCACATTTCTCCCATTAATGTATTTTCCACAAATAGTGGACATTTTAATGCAGCTGAGGTTGACGGCTTAGCGGTAAAGCATTTGCACTACAAGCAGGAGGCCTGGGTTCGAATCCCAGCTGTGTCATTCTTGTCATTTTATTTTTAATTTGCAAGGTGAAGTTTCTGTTGTGTTTCAAAGAGCTTGGATCATTATTACGCATGATTATGCTGAGGCACCATTGCTATTGTGCCCTGCATGAGAATAAGGCCAGAGTTGAATATACTGGAACAGTATAAGACTGTTGAAAATTTATTATTTCTTTTTTTTTCCACAATATCTTTATTGAACCTTTTTTTTTTTTTAACAAACAATCAAACACTAACACTAAAGTACTACAAAAAAAAAAAAAAATGCACTAAAAACACCAACAACCACCAACAAAATCAAGTCTTCAACAATGCTCCTCTGTTTAGTCTAGACAATCCAATACATAAGTATACATATTATGTTCACCAGTTTGGAATTTACAAGGTCCACACACATCATTCACCTTCTTCAAGAGTTATGTTTAAATTTTTTACATAATCAATAAAAGGTCTCCATATATTCTCAAACACAATTTCCTTTGATTTCAGTATATATGTTATTCTTTCTAATGGAAGGTTTGTTAACATCTGTCTTAACCACTGAGTCACATCTGGTCTATGAGTCTTTTTCCATAATAGTGCAATACATTTTTTGGCATTAAGCAAACTGAGGTCTATGAATGTTCTTTCACTTTTACTAAAATTATGCTTTTCTGGGTACAGACCCAACAAAAACAGTTTAGGATTAAGTATGATTTGTTTTGAGATTATTTTTTCAATTGTTACCCTCACCTCTTCCCAAAACATTCTTATTAATCTACATTCCCATAAACAATGAAATAGGGTTCCTTTACTTTCCATGCATTTTGTGCATGTATCTGGTATATTTTTGTTATATCTATTTAACTCCTCCGGTGTAACATACATCCGCATTAACCATTTGAAATGTATCAATTTAAGGCGTGCATTTATTGATTTGGTTTGAGCTTCTGTACAAGCCAATTCCCATTGTTCCTCTGAAATTTCAATTTACAGATCTTCTTTCCAGTAGTTTAATCTTTTCAGTGAATTTTCACTTGAAGATAGTGTCAATGAGTTATAAAACTCTGAAATAATACCCTTTCTTTTACTATCTTTCATCATCATTTTTTCCAAGGATGAATAAATAGGTCGAGTGAGAGCTTTATTTTGATTTGATCGAATAAAGTTTCTAAGTTGAAGATATTTAAAAAAATGTGTTCTATTGAGATTAAATTTGATCCTCAGCTCTTCAAAAGACATTATGTTGTCTGCACCTGGCAAATATAAATCCTGAATCTTTTGTATCCCTTTTAAATTCCATACTTTAAATACAGCGTCCGCTCTCCCTGGTTTAAAATATTGATTACCCCATATTGGACTAAATTGTGACAATAACTGTGGTTCTTTTAAATAGTTTTTAGCTTCACACCATATTTTGATCATATGCTTTACAAATGGATTTTTAACTTGTTTTTGTAATTTTTTTGCCGAATCTGAGTATATGAATATGGGAAGAGGTAAAGGTAAATTGTATGATTCCATTTCAGTCCAGTGAGGGAGATCATTTGATGAAAAATAATATGTCATAGACCTCAGTTGTGCCGACCAATAATACAACATAAAATTTGGACATTTCAGACCTCCACGATCAAATGGTAAATATAATAAAGACAAACGTAATCTAGCCCTCCTGTTGTTCCATATAAATTCCACTAACTTTTTTTTTATTCTTGAGAATAGATCTAAAGGTGGTGATAAGGGAATGTATTGAAATAAATAAAGTATTTTAGGTAAAATATTACTTTTAAGTATATTGATTCTCCCGATCATCGACATTGGTAGTGACATCCATCTCTGAGTTAACTCACTGATATCTGACATTAAGGCTTCATAGTTGACACTGGCGACTGATTCTAGCTTAGGCATAATTTGGATTCCTAAATATTTAAACTGATTTACAACATTGAATTGATTTACCTCAGGGGCTGGGTAATTTCTCTGGGTCTCATTTAGCATTAATATTGAAGATTTAGTTTTATTTATTTTATATCCTGATATTTCCCCAAAATTCTTTATTAAATTCAACAAGGTTGGAATTGATTTTTTTAGATTCGACATAAACAAAATTATATCATCGGCGTACAGGGAGATTTTATGTTCTGTTGGTCCAACTTTAATTCCATATATTTGTGAATGTAAACGTATCGCTATCGCTAAAGGTTCAATTGCCATAGTAAACAGTAAAGGTGAAAGTGGACAGCCTTGTCGACATCCTCTATTGATTTTTATTGGTTTTGAAATATTGTTATTTGTTAGGATTTCTGCTGTAGCATTATTGTATATTATTTGAACCCATTTTATGAAATTATTTCCAAGTCCAAACCTTTGTAGGACTTCAAAAAGAAAGGGCCATTCAACTCTATCAAAGGCCTTTTCGGCGTCCAATGATAGGAGAGCTGTATCCGGTGCTTCTTTATTAAAATAAATAATATTAAATAGTCTTCTTACATTATGGAAGCCTTGTCTACCCTTTATAAAGCCATTCTGATCTCGATTAATAATATTTGGTAAAATTTCTTGTATTCGTCTTGCTAAAATTTTACAGATTATCTTAAGGTCGGCGTTTAATAGGCTTATTGGTCTCATATTTTCACATTTATTAGAGGGCTTACCTGGTTTTGGCAGCAGTATAATTAAGGCATTATTTATGTATGATGGTAAATTATTATTTTGAAATGCTTCTAAAACCATTTCCAAAAAAGGTTTTATTAATTTATTCTTAAATTTTTTATAAAGGTCAACTGGAAGACCATCTGGTCCTGCACTTTTTCCTGATTTCATATTATCAATGGCTAGCCCAACTTCTTCTTGACTAATTTTAGACTCCAATATCTCCCTGTTTTCATTTGGAATACACGGTATAGATAGTTCGTTCAAAAACCCATTTAGTTTTGTTAAATCAGGTTCATTTTTGGTATCATATAATTTTTCATAGTAATCTCTAAAGGCTCTATTAATTTCTAAAGGATCTATAACTACCTGTCCATTACTTATAATACTGGTAATTGGTGTTTTAATTTCCAATTGTTTAATCTGCCATGCTAATAATTTTCCTGATTTTTCACCTTGTTCATAAAAAGATTGTTTCAATCTTAGAAGACTCGAGGCAGCTCTATTCGCTGATTTTTTGTCGTATTCAGCTCTCAAAATCAGTAATTCATTCTCCAACCTTGGGTCACTTCCTGCATACACTTTTTCCTGAAGATTTTTTATTTTATGTTCCAATTTAGCTCTCTCCTCTCGAGTCTTCTTAGATTTTGATCCTGTATAACTAATAATATGTCCCCTAATAAAAGCTTTGAAAGCCTCCCACTTTACACATGCTGATGTTTGTGTAGTATTGATGTCAAAGAACTCGTCTATCTGTTTTTCTATATACTTGACAAATTCCTCATCCTGAAGCCATTTATGCTGAAATTGCCATCTACCTGATTCCTTTGTCAATTTTTTATCTACATATATTAGACAACAGGGTGCATGATCAGAGATCACGATGTTATCATAAAAGCAGTTTTGAATCTTGGACCTTAATTCTGTGGAAATCAAAAAATAATCAATACGTGAGAATGTCTTGTAGGTACTGGAATAACAAGAATAGGCTTTAACTTGTGGTTTCATTTCTCTCCATATATCTAACAATCTCAATTCTTTCATAAAATGATTAATAGTCATCCTACATCCAATGTGCGTACAATCCAGTCCTGTTGATCTATCCACACCTGGATTCAATGTACAATTAAAATCCCCTGCTATTATATGTTGCCCTGTAAGTGATGATAAGATGAGAAATAAATTAGCAAAGAACTTCTGATCATCTATATTGGGACCATATAAGTTCACAAGATTTATATTTTCTAATAGCAAAGAACCTTGAATGATTACATATCTTCCAAATTTGTCTCCAATTACATTTTTCACTTGAAAAGGAACTGATTTATGTATGAGAGTCATAACTCCCCTGGCTCGGGATGAAAATGAAGAGGTGAATACACTTCCCTGCCATCTACTCCTAATTCTTTTAACATCCTCCTCTATCAGATGAGTTTCTTGTAAAAACACAATTCTTGAACCCATGTCCTTTATTTTATTCATAACTTGTTTAAGTTTTTTTAAATTTTGTAGACCTCTGCAATTCCATGAAGTTAAATTAAGATTAACACTTTGGTCCATGATCAATAGAGAGTTTGGGATTACCTTGCAGTGTAAACATGCTCATACAGAGAAGCAAAAACATGAGTGGTTGAACATTCATCCTACAAACTACACACAAACAAATTTCCCCTTCCCACACTTGTGGCAAACCCCCCAAAATCAAAAGAAAAATTCTGTCTCCCGATATAGCCATCGACCGTTCCACACCCACGGGGAACAGCCTAAGCCACTCCTTCTTCATCCTCCCAATCACCCTAACTCTACTGCTTTTAATGACGTAACATTAACTCTCCTCTGTAGTTTTCCAACTTAACTCCAAAATTTTTAACAACTTTGTACATCATAGTTTTTTTTTTTGTTTGTTTTGTTTTTGTTTTGTTTTTTTAATATATAATACAATCTATATTTTGTAAACTTACTATTTACTTCAAGTCAGTCAGATGCCTGTGCAAATGCTTAATTATTCTACCTTATATTTTGTTCATGCTTAGCTCCCACCAGTCTCTTCTTCTTCTTTGATCTTCTTGATGAACTCCTGCGCCTCCTCTGGGGTCTTGAAGATGTGGGTTCTGCCCTCATACGTGGTCAGCAGTCTCGCAGGATAGATTACACCATGACGAATCCCAAGGTTGCGCAGCTCCTTACGTACGGGATCAAACTGCTTCCTCAATTGCTGGATTCCTGTGGCCAAATCTGGGTAGAACCGCACCTGCTGGTCCTGGTGTTTAATCTCTCCTTTTTTAGCTCGTGCAGCGTTGAAGATCTTCATCCTGTCTCTGTTGCTAAGAAACTTCATAATTAAGGTCCTCGGCGGTCCCTTATCTCTCCGTGGGCCAATACGATGTGCTTTTTCCAGAATCACTGCTGATTGCAACTCCTCGCTGCCCAGCACCTCCGGAATCCACTTTTCCAGAAAGGAACATACGTCCCGACCTTCTGATTCCTCTGGAAGACCCACCAGCCTCAAATTATTCTGTCTCGACCGAGATTCCAAATCCAAAATATTATCTTCCAGAGATTTATTTTTTTTTTTCCAAAGTGCGCACCTTTAATTGAAGACGGGTGACGTCATCTTCAGCACTAGCGAGACGGAGCTCCATCTGCGCCGTTCGTTCTACACAGTCACCCAATTCCTTTCTTATTCCTTCCAACGCTGTCATAATCCCATCAAATCTAGAGGAAAAGTCCGCTCTCATTGAACTCATGGCAGCCATCAGCGCATCTGCGCCATTCCCCGCAAATATCGCACCGTTGCCAGCCTCCTCCGCCATATATGGAGTTTTGTTTGCTGCGTCACAGACCTGAAAGTCCGTTAATTTGGACTGTTTCGGCGGCTCGCTTTTTCCTTTTCCTGGTTTTCCAGCCTTAGGCTTCGCCGACATATCCTCGCCCAAATGCTGGGATACGTTCTGTCCCAAATGAGAGAGTTATTTGCCGATTTTTTTTTTTTCCAGGAGCAGAGCAGAGCGAGACACGTCCGTCCTACGTGGCAGCCATAACCGGAAGTCCAATTTATTATTTCTTAATAAAAATGGATAAGCTGACTTCATTTTCCAGCAGGACTTGGCACCTGGCCACACTGCCAAAAGTATCAAAACCTGGTTTAGTGACCATGGCATCACCGTTTGATTGGCCAGCAAATTCTCCTGATCTAAACCCCATACAGAATCTATGGAGTATTGTCAAGAGGAAGATGAGGCACCAGACCCAACAATGAAGACGAGCTGAAGATCACTATCAAAGCAACCTGGACCTTCATAACACCTCAGCAGTGCCACAGGCTGATCACCTCCATGCCACGCTACATTGATACAGTAATTAATCCAAAAGGAGCCCCGACCAAGTATTGCGTGTGTACACGGACATACTTTTCATTTGGCCAACTTTTCTATTTAAAAACTATTTTTTAAAATTAATTTTACATAATATTCTAATTTTTTGAGAAACTGAATTTGGGGTTTTCATGGGCTGTAAGCCATAATCATCAACATTAAAATAAACACTTGAAAAACTGCTGAAAAACACCGGAGTGTAGAGCATCCACCCCACACCCGGAAGGCAGGGGTTCAAATCCCGGCCGGGTCATGCCGAAGACCATATAAAAGCGGAACTTCCTGCCGTCCAGCTTGGTGCTCAGCAATAATGGAATTGAGGAGGAAAATCTGTGGCGGCGCCTTGCATGGCAGCGGCCCTTCTGATTCTACACATGGGGTGTGTGTGATTGACACTGTAGATAGGATAAAGCACAATTTCGTTCTACTGTACATGTATGGTTGAATGACAATAATGGGTGATTTAAAATATATCACTCTCTGTGTAATGAATCTATATAATATATGGGTTTCACTTTCTGAAATGAGCGACAAAAAATATTGAACTTTTTCACGATATTCTAATTTTTTGAGATGAACCTGTATATGAACCATTTTGAAGAAAGGCTCAAGTGTTCAAGAAAGCCTCAACAACCCATGACTAAGTAGTAGCTTAGAGGTAAAATATCTGTCCTGCGATTGGGAAGCTGGGGTTCAAGTCCCAGCTGGTGTCATGGCGCCCTCAGGGCCATCATCAACCTCAGCTGCTCGCACACCTGCTGCCAATCATCAGCGGGCTTTAAAAGCCAGACCTGCCTGTGACTCAGCACGAAGCCGTCTGTCTAACTCCCTACGACACGCCTCTCGTCAGCAGCCACGTCCTGGCTCTTCGTCTGATCCCAGACCAACGCTTCGCCACACGTAAGCTAAACATTGACTTACCTTGTCAAGTTCATCTTCCCCTGTACACAGGTGGATCTCCCTGGCGGTGGATCCTTCTCTCCCCGGCGGCGGTTCAGCTCCACTCCTGCCACAGGGTAACAGGCACTCTCCCCTGCACAACAGCCTGATGCTGTCTCCCTGGCTGTCGCCCTCAAGGCCAACCTGAGCTCACCATCACCATCTGCAAAGGTTGCCAGGCTGAACGGCGTCCTGCTCTTTCCCCAGCACGAGTCCTACACTGCACACACAACACATTGTACATACACGCACGCACTCACAAGCACAATTGGCAATAAAAGGATAATTGTACTTCACTCAAGTCTGTCTTGAGTGAAGTACAATTACAAAAACTACAAACAGTTTATTAAATGCCCCACCAGAGGATTAAACACACTGGATCACTGTTACACCACAGTGAAAGACGCATATCGCGCTGTCCCTCGAGCTGCGCTGGGATTATCTGATCACGTGATGGTTCACCTCATTCCCACATACAGACAGAGATTGAAGCTCACTAAACTTGTTGTGAGCACTACGAAGATACGGACCAGTGATGCTGAGGAGAAGCTGGAAACGTGCATGGAAATATCTGACTGGGGCATGCTTAAAGGAGCCACGCATGATCTGGATGAGTACACGGACACTGTGAACGCATATATCCACTTTTGTGAAGAGAACATTCTTCCATCACGCACCAGGGTGAGTTACTCTAATGACAAACCCTGGTTCACAGCTAAGCTCAGACAGATCAGGAAGGAGAAGGAAGCAGCGCTGAAAAGTGGAGACAGGGACTGCTACAGGGAGGTTAAATACCGGTTTAACAGAGAGCTGAAGAGGGCTAAATCTCTATACTCAGAGAGACTCCAGCAGCAGTTCACTGCTAATGATTCGGCTTCCGTGTGGAGAGGACTGAGGCAAATCACCAACTATCGACCTAAGGCTCCTAAAGGTCAGGATGACAAAGCCCTTTGTCAAAGACTGTCCCAACACTATGCCCGTTTTGACACCTCGTCATCTGTGTCCAACTCCCCCCCTCCCTCCAGCTCCACAGCCTCCACATTCGCTACTTCATTTAAGGCACCCCCCCCCCTCCTCCCCCCCTCCCCTTATCATCAGTGAGCAGGATGTGCTCAAACAGTTCTCCAGACTGAACCCGCGCAAGGCCCCCGGCCCAGACGGCGTGTCTCCCTCCACCCTGAGACTCTGTGCGAAACAGCTGGCTCCTGTATTCACAGACATTTTTAACACCTCCCTTAAGTTATGCCACGTGCCGTCCTGCCTCAAATCCTCCACCATCATCCCTGTCCCCAAGAAGCCACGGATCACTGGACTTAATGACTACAGACCTGTAGCGCTCACCTCTGTAGTCATGAAGTCCTTTGAGCGCCTGGTCCTGTCCCACCTCAAGTCCATCACCACCCCTCTCCTGGACCCGCTGCAGTTTGCCTACCGAGCCAACAGGTCTGTAGACGATGCAGTCAACCTGGCCCTCCACTCCATCCTGCAGCACCTGGACTCCCCGGGAACCTACGCCAGGATCCTGTTTGTGGACTTCAGCTCCGCATTCAACACCATTCGCCCCGCTCTGCTCCGGGACAAGCTGTCCCTGCTCAACGTGCCTGACTCCCTCTGCAGGTGGATCATCGACTTCCTGACGGACCGGAGGCAGCATGTGCGGCTGGGAAAGACTGTCTCAGACTATACTAGCATCAGCACCGGATCACCCCAGGGCTGTGTACTTTCCCCCCTACTCTTCTCCCTTTACACCAACTCCTGCACCTCCAGCCACCAGTCTGTCAAGTTGATCAAGTTTGCGGACGACACCACCCTCATCGGGCTCATCTCCAACGGCGACGAGTCCGCCTACAGGAGAGAGGTGGCCCAGCTGGCGTCCTGGTGCAGCAATAACAACCTGCAGCTGAATGCTCTGAAGACAGTGGAGATGATTGTAGACTTCAGGAAAGTCACTACTCCTCTGCCCCCCCTCACCCTCTCAGGCTCTCCCATCACCACTGCTGATTCCTTCCGCTTCCTAGGCACTACCATCACCAGGGACCTCAAATGGGAGCTGACCATCAGCTCACTCATCAAAAAAGCCCAGCAGAGGATGTTCTTCCTGCGGCAGCTGAGGAAGCTCAAGCTACCCACCAAGATGTTAGTGCAGTTCTACACAGCCATCATCGAGTCCATCCTCACCACCTCCATAACCGTGTGGTACGCAGGAGCCACTGCCAGGGACAGACTAAGGCTGCAGCGCGTCGTGCGCACTGCTGAGAAGGTGATCGGCTGCAAGCTCCCATCTCTCCAGGATCTGTACATCTCCAGGACCCGGAGGCGTGCTGGCCGGATCATAGCCGATCCCTCACACCCTGGTCACGTACTGTTTGCCCCCCTCCCCTCTGGTAGAAGACTTCGGTCCATCCAGACTAAAACCTCCCGTCACATGAACAGCTTCTTCCCCTCTGCCATTAGACTGCTGAACACTAAGTGACTTATTGACTCTCGTGCACCATGTACAGCAGCTCAACCAGACTCATGTCAATCATCACTGTTTTCTTCCTGCATTACCGACTGCACTATATAGTTCTCCACAGTATCTGCTGCTGGCTAATATATATTTTAACTGTTGACCAGTATCACTTAATCTTATCCTACACTTTATTACATGTATAGTTTATTTCTCTTATCTTATCATGTTTAATGTTGCAGCATTGTACCGAGACAAATTCCTAGTTTGTGTACTACATGAACAATGGCAATAAACCTGATTCTGATTCTGATTCTTATCCCCTGGGTCCAGAATTATGTCAGTACAGCTCTGTCAGAGTGACCCAGCGGACAGCGTGCTAGCACGCCGATTTAACACCTTAGAAGCTCGAGTGGAGCAGTTAGCGTACCAACAGAATGTTATCCTTAGTCAGCTAACTCAAATTAACAGCCAGTTGGATCGTCTGGATGGACAGTGGACGTTCCCTCCGGCCTCCTGTCGGCGCCCGTTAGCTCCCCTCCTAGCCAGGCTAGTCAGGTTCCATCGGCCCGTCTCACACCGGTCCCCACGCTCGCTCACTTTGGCGGCAAGCTCGGGGAGGCCCGTGGGTTCATCCTACAGTGTGAGATAGTTTTCGAGCGGGTGCCAGGGGATTTTCCCACCAATCACAGCAGGATACGCTATGTGGCTAACTTGCTAGAGGGTAGAGCGCTAGCTCGGGCCTACGCCATTATGGCCAAACCCAGTTATGCAAATCTCACATACCAACAGTTCATTGCCTATTTTCACGAGGTGTTTGACCACTCCGATCGGGATAGCTTGCTCACCACCCGGTTGTTAAACCTCTGACAGGGCGGTAGGTCCGTGGCGGACTATGCTGTCGATTTCTGGGTGGTGGCCGCTGAGGTCGTGTGGGAGGATGCCTCGTTGTGCAGCATTTTTATCCGGAGCCTAAGCCCTAGTCTCAGAGATGAGCTAGCTAGGTTGGATAAGCCAGAGAAACTCACGGAGTTGATTTCTCTTACCATTAATTTGGATAACAGGCTGAGAGAGCGAGCAGCCAAGCGGAGAGCTTCCAGCTGCTCGGGCGCACAGTTTTTCCGCTCCTCCCAGTTGTGTCAGTTGGCCCTGCCCTCGCCGGAAGCACTAGACGGGCAGGAGGATATTGTAGTCGGGCGCTCCAAAATTCCGCTAACTGAGAAACAGCGCTGCAGGGAGTTAGGGCTGTGCATGTACTGTGGGAGTAGTGAGCACGAGGTAGAGAGTTGCACCATTCGGCCAAAAGAGGGGGTCCGTGCGTCGCAGTAGGGGGACTCACGGACGCGTCTCAGTTAAAACCCCTCACCAGTTGCCTCGTGGCCATCAGGTTCATCTACAAGCACACAGAACATGCCACACATGCACTGATTGACTCGGGGGCTGAGCAGAGTTTTATATCAGGGGACCTGGCAACCCGGTTAGGACTTCCCTGTCATACTCTCCAGCCACCACTTAAACTAATAGCCCTATCTAAAACCCCCTTAGCGACTGTCTCTCAGCAAACCGCCCCAGTGTCGGTGATTGTTTCTGGGAACCATCGGGAGGACCTACGCCTGCTGGTGCTGCCCTCCTCCACGTCCCCGGTCATCCTGGGTTACCCTTGGCTGCGGCTCCACAACCCATCATTTGATTGGCGGACAGGGAACATCACGTCTTGGAGCTCGTTCTGCCTCAGCGCATGTCTGCAGTCCGCAGCATGCGCCCCGTCGGTGTCTTTGGCCCCCCATGCCCCCCCTCCTCCAGATGTGTCCAAGGTGCCACCTGAATATCATGATCTGGGGGCGGTGTTCAGTAAGTCGCAGGCGCCGTCACTCCCCCCCCCCCCACCCTTACGACTGCGCTATTAATCTCCGGGCTGGTGCCCCGCTGCCGTCGAGCCGCCTATACAGCCCGTCAGCTCCGGAGCGGGAGGTGATGGATACATACTGTATATTAAGGAGTCGCTCAGCTCGGGCATTATTCGCCCCGTCCTCCTCGGCAGTGGGGGCAGGGTTCTTCTTCGTCGGCAAGAAGGATGGCTCCCTGCAGCCATGTGTCGACTTCAGGGGGCTCAACGACATCACGGTAAAGGATAAGTACACCCTGCCCCTCATGGACACGGCTTTCGACTCCCTCCAGGAGGCCTCTTGGTTCACCAAGCTCAACCTCCGCAACGCGTACCATCTCGTGCAGATTAAGGAGGGAGATGAATGGAAGACGGGATTCCAGACCCCAAGCAGCCACTTCGGATATCTCGTGATGCCGTTTGGGCTGACCAATGCACCGGCCGTCTTCCAACGCCTGATAAACGACATTCTCCGGGACTTTCTGGGTGCCTTCGTCTTCGTTTACTTGGATGACATCCTCATTTTCTCTCGATCATTGGAGGAGCATTGGGTGCACGTGAGACAGGTCTTCCAACGACTCCTTGAGAACAAGCTGTTCGTGAAGGCCGAGAAATGTGAGTTCCACACCAACAAGACTTCATTTCTCGGCTTCGTTATCTCCCATAACCAGGTTCTCCCCGACCCGGTGAAGGTCAAGGCGGTGGTGGATTGCCCTCTCTCCTCATCGAGGAAGCAAATCCAGCAGTTCCTGGGGTTTGCCAACTTTTATCGCCGCTTTGTGCCCAGGTACTGCATGGTTGCCCGGCCCCTGACCTGTCTCACGTCCCCAAAGGTACCCTTCCGTTGGACAGAGGAGGCTGCAGTGGCGTTCGGCACCCTCAAGAAGGCGTTCTCGTCGTCCCGTGTCCTCACGCAGGTGGACCTGTCCCTCCAGTGCTTGGTCGAGGTGGATGCATCAGATTCGGGGGTGGGGGCAGTACTCTCCCAGCGCTCTCCAGTTGACGGGGTGGTCCGCCCCTGCGCTTTCTCGCACCGCCTGTCTCCAGCGGAGAGGAACTACAACATCGGTGACAGGGAGCTCCTGGCGGTGAAGCTCGCGCTGGAGGAGTGGCGCCACTGGTTGGAGGGGGCTGCCCAGCCTTTCGTGGTTTGGACCGACCATAAGAACTTGGGAGTACCTGAGGACTGCCAAGCGGCTGAACTCCCGGCAGGTCCGTTGGTCCCTGTTTTTCAGACGGTTCGATTTCACATATCACCTACCGCCCCGGGGCCAAGAACACCAAGCTGGACGCCCTCTCTAGGCAGTTCTCGGCGGAGGTATCTGAGGACCGTGAGCAGGCCATCCTTCCACCATCCTGTGTCGTTGGCGCCCTCTCGTGGGACATCAGGGAGAAGGTCGTGAAGGCACAGGAGGCTGAGCCTGATCCTGAAGGTGGTCCCGCGGAGCGGTTGTTCGTCCCCACATCTGTCCGGGGTGAGGTAATTCAGTGGGCCCATGCCTTGAAGTTTGCATGCCATCCAGGGGTGTCCCGCACAGTGGAGCTTCTCCAGAGGTCGTTTTGGTGGCCGGGGCTGTGAAAGGACGTCACTGCCTACATCCGGGCCTGCGCTCAGTGCGCCACCGGGAAGTCGTCCTCTTCTCCACCAGCCAGGCTTCTTCACCCCTTTCCGGTCCCCAGCCACCCCTGGTCCCACATCGCCCTGGACTTTGTGACTGGCCTCCCACCATCCAACCACTTCACCACGGTCCTCACCATCGTCGACCGGTTCTCTAAGACTGCCCACTTCGTTCCTCTCCGGGGGCTGCCTACGGCACGAGAGACCGCGGACCTACTGGTGCAGCATGTCATACGCCTCCACGGGATCCCCACGGACGTCATCTCTGATCGTGGGCCCCAGTTCATGTCCCAGGTCTGGAGGGCATTCTATAACGCACTGGGGTCAACCGTGAGCCTGTCGTCCGGGTACCACCCGCAGAGCAAAGGGCAGTGCGAACGGGCTAATCAAGAGCTGGAGGCCGCCCTGCACTGCGTCATCGCCTCCAGTCCATCTTTGTGGAGCAGCCACCTGCCTTGGATCGAGTACGCCCACAATTCTACGGTTTCCTCAGCGATCGGCATGTCCCCCTTTAGGGCCTCCTTAGGGTACAACCCCCAATTGTTCCCAGAGGAGGAGAAGGAAGTGGCGGTGCCTTCTGTCCATGCCCACGTGAGGCGCTGCCGCCGGCTCTGGACCACCACCCGCAGAGCCCTCCTTTGGACCACCAAATGTAACACCAGGACGGCTAACCGCCGCAGGAGACCGGCTCCCCAATATAAGGTGGGTCAGCAGGTATGGCTGTCAACACAAAATATTAACCTGAAAGCTGAGAGACGGAAGTTGGCCCAGCGCTTTATCGGGCCCTTCCCCATTATTCGTGTAGTTAACCCTGTGGCTGTACGCCTAGCTCTCCCCCCCTCCCTCCGCGTCTGTCCGACTTTCCATATCTCGCAGGTGAAACGCGTCTGCTCCAGCCCTCTCTGCCCTCCTCCCAAGGCTCCACCTCCACCAGTG
Source organism: Pholidichthys leucotaenia (assembly GCA_020510985.1). Classification (NCBI taxonomy): domain Eukaryota; kingdom Metazoa; phylum Chordata; class Actinopteri; order Cichliformes; family Pholidichthyidae; genus Pholidichthys; species Pholidichthys leucotaenia. The sequence continues at coordinate 45,962,662 of CM035843.1, forward strand.
GTGACAGATGGCAACCCGGCGTGGAGAGTCAATTCCATCCTGGACGTTCGCTGCCGGGGTCGCGGCCTGCAGTACTTGGTGGACTGGGAGGGGAATGGCCCCAAGTGGAGGTCCTGGGTACGTCGGTCATTCATACTCGACAAACAACTCATCAGGGACTTTCACCGGATGTCATGGCGCCTTCAGGGCCATCATCAACCTCAGCTGCTCGCACACCTGCTGCCAATCATCAGCGGGCTTTAAAAGCCAGACCTGCCTGTGACTCAGCACGGAGCCGTCTATCAAACTCCCTACAACACGCCTCTCGTCAGCAGCCACATCCTGGCTCTTCGTCTGATCCCAGACCAACGCTTCGCCACACGTAAGCTAAACATTGACTTACCTTGTCAAGTTCATCTTCCCCTGTGCACAGGTGGATCTCCCTGGCGGCGGATCCTTCTCTCCCCGGCGGCAGTTCAGCTCCACTCCTGCCACAGGGTAACAGGCACTCTCCCCTGCACAAGAGCCCGATGCTGTCTCCCTGGCTGTCGCCCTCAAGGCCAACCTGAGCTCACCATCACCATCTGCAAAGGTTGCCAGGCTGAACGGCGTCCTGCTCTTTCCCCAGCACGAGTCCTACACTGCACACACAACACATTGTACATACACGCACACACTCACGAGCACAGTTGGCAATAAAAGGATAATTGTACTTCACTTGAGTGTCTTTTGTCCCCTGGGTCCAGAATTATGTCAGCTGGGTCATTCTAATAATTTATTTTTATTTGCACAGTGAAGTGTCTGTTGTGTTTCAAAGAGCTTGGATACAACAATAGCACATCATTATGCTGAGGCACTATTGTGCCCTGCATGACAATAACGACAGAGATGAATGTACTGAGAAAGACAGTATAAGACTGTTGAAAAGTTATTTCTTTTAAAAAATGTAGCACAAACACATTCACTGTAGTCACCTCAGTTTTATTATTTTTCTGCCTTATGATCATTGATATTTCTTAAAAGACAACATTTATTGAAATTGAAAAAAATACACATTAAACCAATAATATCCTTGTAAAAAAATCAGCATGTTTTATACATCTTGTCCACTAGATGGGCTGGTAGAGAAAATGAAGTCCCATATGAGGCCTTGCCTATGTGAACCATTTTGATGAAAGGCCTCAAGTCCTCCAGAAAGCCTCATTAGGCCATCACTACCTTTAACATGCTTGACTACAATTTTCTTTCTAATCTCCTGAAACAACTTTCTCCTTACCTTCTGTGGTCCATATTCACACCATAACACCAAACAGCACAGTGACTACTTTGCACCCTTTAAAAAGGCAAACTGACTGATTACAAGTTTGAAGACATCTGTGATGCTAATTACAGGACACTCCTTCATTTAACAAGCCCTTATGGTCAAATTATTTTCAATCTTTTCAAGAGGTATCATCATTTTTGTCCAAGCCAGTTTCATTAGTTTTTTTTAATGACTCTGTTGAACCAAATTTCAAAAGCAATGTCTGAATTTCATTAGTTAATTTTCATAAATTTTTATTTATTAGTTTTGTCCGTTTCAAGTTATTTCAGAGACCACTGCAAGATTTTCTTTCTTTAACGGAAAGTAACAAACAAATTTGTCCATGCCTGTATACCGTTAGAGACGCATCAGTAGTTCATTACTGTTATTGTTGTTCTGTATGTTTGTGTTTGCAGGATGTGGGGGTGTGGCTGCTCCATCATGCCTATGGTGCTGGGAGCACCAGGGTGCAACGCTGGTGGGTCCTGGGCTGCTCGACCTAATGGCCCTCACCCTGGGTTGGGATGTGGGGGCAGTGGGTGGCCTCCTGAACCAGTCTGTGAGCTGGCTTCTGCAGGGGGGGGAGGGCTCCCTTTTGGACCGCCTCCCTCCCAGTCTTACCCCCCCACCTGATTCTCAGTTGAAAATGCATCTTACTGGATACACTTAGTGTTTTGGGGTGGGGGTGTGCCGTACTGTGTCAGTGAAAGGGATCCCTCTGCTGCGCAGTGGGGCCTCCCTCACCTCAATTTTAATTGCACTATAGACAGTGAGGGCTTGGGGGGATGAGATCCCCGCTGCCCACAGCAGTGGTTAGTGGTGCTCCAACCACCATCCCCCCCAGTTTTAACTGCACTCTGGTAGCTCACACACACCTGAACATAATCACGTCACACAACTAACACACACTCATCATGATCCACACATGGGGGAGGGGGGGCGGGGGTCTTCCCCCACCCTGTTGCCCTCCTTCTGCCGGGGGCTTGGGACTCGGCAGAAGGCCTGGGGCCCATCATGTTGTCAAAATAACTGTGTGCTGCTGAATGAATAGGTGTAAGCAAGGGAGTGACAGAGTGACTGAACAAGAGAGTAAGCGAGAGTGAGGGAGTGATGAGTGGAGATGGGGAGACGGTTTTGTGTGGTGCTTTGCATGTCAGGTGGCATCTCAGAGCACTTGCGATGGGCCGCTGATCGGTTGCTCAGGTGGGCGTTGGGGGTGATGGTCTTCTGTGACCACAGCCGCCCTGGGGTGGGTCGGCGGGGGTGTGGCTGCTGGCCTGCGCCGGCGGTCTCCCTGGCCGCTGCCGGGCACTGGTGCGCAGAAATGGGTGTGTGTGCTGGTCAGGAGGTGCTGGATTGAGAGGGTAGCGCCCCTTGGCTGTGTGGGCTCCCCTGAGCGGGGGGGGGGGGGCTGTGGGGCCCTTGTGCCTTGCTGCTGCCTTCCTTGAGCATGGGGGTCCCCGAGATGTGTGGTGGTGGCGCTGGGGTGGGGCTCACGCTGGGGGCGCGGGCCAGTCTCCAGCCTGGAGGATGGGAACGCTGGCCTCCCAGTGTTGGTCCCGCTGGGGGGGGGGGGTCCTGGAGCATGGACCTACCGTGCCGGGCACTTGGCGGTCCGGCCCCCCTCGGCTATCCCTCCTGGGGCAGATGCCTGGCAGTCGTGGGGCTTGCATACACTTATTTTGCACGTGCTCTCATACACACGCACACGTATGCACACACACATATGTCTCTCCTTTAACAGGTGCAAATACCAGACTCGTGTTGAGACCTCTTCAGTGGAAGAAGAAGCCTGTCTTCTGTTTGTTTCAGTTGTTAATTTGTCTTCTTTGTTTGTTCCTCTCCCCTTTCTTTCCCTCTCCCCACCACCCCTTTCCCCCTGTTGGGACCTTCATGGGTAAAACAATTTAAATAAAGTATCAGAAGTTATTACAAGACGTTTATAAACAATATACAATATATACTAACTACTAACTAACTAACCTGCACTTATATAGCGCTTTTCTAGTCACAAAGACCACTCAAAGCGCTTTCATTAATACTAACCCTCTATTCTAAGGGCCTATAGGAAACAGATATCTAGGGACAATTTAGAACAGCCAATTAACCTAACATGCATGTTTTTGGCATGTGGGAGGAAACCGGCGAAATCCCGGAGTAAACCCACGCAACACGGGGAGAACATGCAAACTCCACACAGATCACTGTTGGTCGGGGGCTGGGATCGAACCCACGATCCCACGATCCCCACAATCCCCCGGCCAAGGGTAAACTGTGCTGCCACAGTGCTAACCACTGCGCCACCGTGCAGCCCATACATACGTACTATATAAAGCTCCTTTTGGCAAAGTAAATCTGTTTGGCACAATAAGGGAAGCGGATTTCTGTTCTGCTCACCTAGCTGCCTGACAGGACAAGGGGGGAGGGGAAAGAGACATATCACTATGCAAATACCACAGGGCCCTCAGACCGTTACCCTTCCCCCAAGTTACAAGTTCACCCTCAATATTTTTGGGGGAGGAGAATTAAAATTACCCTCAACTTTTTCCTCTTAAACTTGACTTTTTCCCTAAAAAAAATGTGACTTTTTTTCCTTGTAATGCCACACTTTTTTCTTGTAAATTTGTGACTTTTTTCATAAATTTGAAACATTTTGTGTAAATTTGCAACTTTCATGTTGTAAATTTGTGTCTTTGTTCTTGTAAATATTCATTGTTAGGAAAATTTTATACTTTTTTCCTTGTAAATTTTTCTCAAAACTTCTCATTAATATAAAACTTGTTTCACATAAATTTACAACTTTTTTCTCGTAAATTTCTGACTTTTTCCTCATAAAATTTCAGCTTTTTTCCCCCCCCTCATAAAGTTGCACATTTTTTTTCTTGTAATATGCAATCGTCATATGGATACTGGTTACATTTTTCATTCTTTGTAATGTTTATTTTTCCAGTTTATCTAGACCAGGGGTCACCAACCTTTTTGAAACCAAGAGCTACTTCATGGGTATCGAGTCATGTGAAGGGCACCAGCTTGACACACTCCTCTAAAATAACAAATTGTGTGTGTGTGTGTGTGTGTACACATAAATAAATAATTATCAATAACAGAGTGGGTAACAGACAAGATCAATATTCAACACTTTATTTTTATTAATCTCAGCAATTGTTCAGATGATCCCTTCTACATTTCATAAAAAAATGTCCAGTTTTCACCAGTCCCTTTTAACCATAAAAAACTAAACCCTTTTAATTCATGAACTATGTTGAACCATGTTTGAAAAAGTTATGCAACATTTAAGAAAAATCAACTTTCATATTAAATAAATCTTCTCACATTTTTAACTGAACAAATCTGCTGCAATTCTGCTCAAAATCTGTTACATTTAATAAACACACTTTTGTGTGTTCTTCTTCACTGGAATTATATCCATAAAGTTCTTGCCAAGAATCATGCTTGAGCAACCAGCACTGTCCTTTCATGAGAAGAAACTAAACAAGCACTGAGAGTGCTTATATGCACGGTGGCGCAGTGGTTAGCACCGCGGCAGCAGTTTACCCTCGGCCGGGGGATCGCGGGTTCGATCCCTGCCCCCGGCCAACAGTGATCTGTGTGGAGTTTGCATGTTCTGGTGGTGCATGTTCTCGTTTTTCATGCAAAAACATGCAGATTAGGGAGTTAAGGGGCGCTTGCGCACGCAGCGGCTGGTGGCTTGTTACCGGACTGCAGAACAAATCTACCTACGGGTACAAGATAAGTCAAAAAAAAAAAAAAGAGTGGGTAGTGAAGTGGCGCTTCGCCATCGCCCCACAAATGAAATGCACGCAGCTTCCTTTCACGGTAGTAAAAAAGAACTCTTCCTCCCGCTCACTTTGAAAATGATAAATTTTCTGTCTTTTTTTTGCGATGTTTTTGGGCTTGGAAACCGCACTGCGCTCACCATCTTAACTGCCCGCTAGCTAAGCTTACGCTCCACAAGCGCGAAGGTTTTGTCATGCGCACAATACTGACCTTTGAACTAGGTCAGAGTTCACCTTAACTTTACGTATAATAAACATATTTTCATTTTTTTTATTTTTAAGACATTGTCATTTTAAAATCTATATAAATGCAAGTGTGATTTTAAAAAATATAAAATAAAAAATAGCGGCAGAAAAAATTACATCTGCAGCTCACTTGCGAGTTGTGCTATTTTTAGAACAGGCCTGCGGGCGACATGTGGTCCCTGCGGGCGACATGGTGCCAGCGGGCACCGGGTTGGTGACCCCTGATCTAGACAATGATCCAAAATATTTTTTCATATTTTCATAGGAAGGGGATAAATTATTTATGTATTTTTAAGGGTTTGAACTCTTCCCCATTACAAAAATAGTCCCCCCCCCCCCCAACACAATCTTACATAGGGTCCCCAAAAAGCTAGAAATCTCGTTCCATACAGTTATAGTTTGGAGTCACATCAATGGTCTATTTTTGTTAAAAGCTGCCTGTTCCCTTTGCTCTCCTCCAGATCGGCAGCACCCAGCTTCTCTCCCAATAAGCAACAGAGTTTGAGCTGCTCAGAATTTGTAGGTATATTAATGTTACAACTGCATGTTCACAATTGTTAGTAGTTTACTAAAATTGAAACAAAAAAAAAATAGCTGCTTGTTTCAAAGCCTCCAGACTCCTTAAAATAACAATTTTAACATCACACTGCCTAGAGCAGGGGTGTCCAATCATGTGCCATGGAGGGCCAAGACCCTGCAGGCTTTACTTCCAACCAGTGTCTTCAACAGCAGATTTCACTGAATTTCTTCCCACTGATTGCTGATCAGTGAACACACCTGCTGAAGAAATGGTAGAAGAGAAAATCTGCAGGGTCCTGGCCCTCCATGGCACATGATTGGACACCCCTGGTCTAGAGTCAGGAGAGCAATTTGTGACATTTACCATTTGATGTCCAGTGCTGTCCAACAGCTGTCAGTTTTCTATCAGCAGGTAAAGTGATTAAAATATTCTAAATACAGCATACAATTAAACCAAAATAGTTTTTATATGGAAGGAAGCTAAAACCTACACTCTAATGCATTCACAGCCATAGCACCAAATGCCAGAGCCCAGGGACAGCAATGACTTTGGTCCTTCCAAATAACAAAGAAAGTTGATTTTACAATTAACAGAGCCACCCTCTTCATTAAGGACTCTACTAAACCAGATCATCAATGATGGAGTAGCTCATTCCGGCCTGACAAAATCACCCCGAGAGTGCTCAGATCTCCTGACTGCTGATCTTAAGCACAGCCTAGATGCAGACCAATCTAATATGTGCATAATGCATGCATCTCATGGAGTGGTGACTGCTGACAAACGCTGCGATTGTTGGTGTTTTGTCAGGGTTTGTTAAAGGTTGCACAACAGTTCAACAGTTTTAGAAAAATTACTTATGACTGTAAAAACTGTTGAACTGTTGTGCAACCTTTTATGAAATGCCAACAACTGCAATGTTCATCGGCAGCGACCACTCCGTGAGATACATGCATTAGCTCAGTCTAAGCTCAGTCATGGAGTTCCACAGGGATCTGTGTTAGGCCCTACTCTTTTTAGTTTATATATGCTTCTGTTAGGTAACATCATTAGAAAGCACTGTATACATTTTCATTGTTACGCAGATGACACACAATTATACCTGTCAATGAAGCCCGATGACTGTAATCAATTAGCCAAATTAGATGCCTTGTCTTAAGGAAATCGAAGCTTGGATGACTTGTAATTTCCTGCTATTAAACCCAGATAAGACTGAAGTCATTCTTGTTGGAGGAAAGGAGTCAGTTGAGGTGGTATGGGCATCAGATTAGGATGCCTCCTGGACGCCTCCCACTTGAGTTGTTTCGGGCACGTCCCACTGGGAGGAGACCCCAGGGCAGACCCAGGACTCGGTGGAGAGACTATGTCTCCCAGCTGGTCTGGGAATGCCTTGGTATCCTCTCTGAAGAGCTAGAGCAGGTGGCTGGGGAGAGGGAAGTCTGGGCTTCTCTGCTTGAACTGCTGCCTCCGCGACCCGGACCTCCGGAAAAGCGGTAGAAGATGGATGGATGGAAGGCATTCTTGTTGGTCCAAAAAACCTTAGAAATACCTTTCCAAATCAAACTCTTAATTTCAATGCGACTACTCTTACTTTGAATAGCTCTGTGAGGAACCTTGGAGTTATTTTTGATCAAGATCTGTTTTTTTAATTCACATACTGTATTAAATTTGTTTCTAAGACTGCCTTCTATCATTCGTGTAATATTGCCAAGATTAGAAGCATCTTGTCTCTGAGTGATGCCAAGAAATTGATCCGCGCTTTTGTTAGCTCTAGATTAGATTATTGTAACTCGTTATTATCAGGTTGTCCTAAAATATCTTTAAAAATTCTTCAATTGATCCAAAAGGCCGCAGCAAAAGTTTTAACAGGTACTAGAAAGAGAGATCTTATCGGTCCGGTTCTGGCCTCCCTTCATTGGCTTCCCATAGAGTTTAGAATTAAGTTTAAAATCCTTCTTCTCACTTACAAAGCTCTCAATAATCAGGCCCCCTCTTATATAAAAGATCTGATATTACCCTACCATCCTAACAGAGCACTATGCTCCCAAAATGCTGGATTACTTGTAATACCTAGAATCTCCAAAAGTACAATGGGAGGCAGAGCCTTCTGCTATCATTCCTGTGGAACCAGTTACCAATTTGGGTTTGGGAGTCAGGCTCGATCTCTGTTTTTAAGAATAGGGTAAAAACCTTCCTCGTCAATATAGCCTACGATTAGGGAATGATCTTGTGTCTCTTAACCCTCCCTTTGCTTTGCTGTTATTAGATTTAGACTGCCGGGTGACCTCCAATAATGTACTTGGCTTCTCTCTGTTAATGTTTGCTCTCTTATGTCTGTTCTTTTCATCCTCTCTATCCCCTCACCCCCCAGCCAGTCGCAGCAGATGACTGCCCCTCCCTGAGCCTGGTTCTGCTAGAGGTTTCTTCCTGTTAAAAGGGAGTTTTTCCTCTCCACCGCTGCCTAGTGCTTGCTCACAGGGGATCACCTGATTGCTGGGGTCTTTTTGCAATTGTGGGGTTTCCCCTACATTTGAAAGTGCTATGAGATGACTTTTGTTGTGATATGGCGCTATATAAATAAAATTGAATTAGGTCTAGGTCAGTTGCCAAGGAGGAGTAATGTTTTTCGTGAAATCATAAATGCCCAGATCTCTTGACCTTTGACCTTGAGCACAACATAGATGCAGACCCACCTGAGGATCATTGTGAGTGAGTTTGGAGAGCACCCTGGCAAATGTCTAGGAGCAGTAGCGATTCCCTTGAAATGTGGACAGACGGACAAAAAGACAGAATGCGTCATCACATTAGCTTCGTTAGGCTTTGACGGAATGAGCTACAAAAAAAAAATCAGCGATATACAAATTAGGAATTCTTTAAAGTTATCTGCCACTTTGTATTGAAGTAATATAAATTTCAAGAGGAAAACCCCTCCTAGAGTGAAACTAAACTATGAGAATGACATTAATGATCAGTGAATGTGGGAGAAAGTATGCTTAACTGTAAAGATACGATGTGGAAGTTTTTGAAACTAGTAGTGACACCTTGTGGCCGTTTAAGTGAAATGGAGGGAATGGGGCTACAGTTAACTTATCAAGCACAGAACCAAAAGTTCCCTCTAAACTCTGAACCTACCAACTATGAACTGAGGTGCAAAGGTGCAGCAGGTAACTCCCAGGTCATGGGCGTCCTTCTGGGAACACAGAAAGCCGATGTCCACGTCCCAGATTTTGAGGTCTCCTTGGGTGCAGCCGGTCACAAAAATCTGGCCACATGGAGAGAAGCAGCACGCTACAACGCTGGCCTCACTCACAGTACTGCATCTGTGGGAGAAGGTGTGCATATGACTGATGTTAGATCGTGTGTTTACAGGTGCATCTTAATAAATTAGAATGTCATTGAAAGTTGATTTCAGTAATTCATTTCAAAAAATGAAACTCTGTGGTGGACACACATATGTGACCTGCTTTGTGACTCACATTTTAGATCAGAACAAAGGCAGAGCTTCCTTGGGAATTACAGAAAGCTGCAAGGCTTGAGACTGTGGGGGAGTAATTAAAGGATTAAAGAGGAGATGCATTGTTACTGTGAATTCTAATGCAACGTGGTCTGTGAGACATGTGACTTGTGAACTGTAAGAGTCCTGGGATTTAAGGACGAGAGTTTCCTGTGTTGGGTGCTTTCTTCTTTGAGATGTTCCCACATTCCCACACTGGTGACCCAAGATGTATCATGCAAGAGGAGAATTCCCCCGGGCCAGCCTCGTCAGGAGCCCCCAGCCAAGCGAATGCCGCTACAGTCCAGCTACCGGACTTCTGGCAGAACAATCCGCACTCCTGGTTCAACGCGATTGAGGCGCAGTTCAACCTCCGGGGGATATCGGTAGACGCCACAAAATTCTACCACGTAGTCGCAAAGCTGGACAACAACACGGCCCAGCATGTGGAGAGCCTGATCGACCAGCCGCCGGACAGCAACAAATACGGCACGTTGAAGGCTGCACTCATCCAGCAATTCCCCCCCTCGGCGGAGGAGCAAGCAGAGAGGCTCCTGGCGCTGACAGAGTTGGAAAATGACATGCCCGCGAACCTGATGGAGAAGTTGAGGTTGAAAGACTGACGATGATCACTTCATTTTCACCCACCTCTTCCTCTGGACTCTACCGTCAGCAGCGAGAGTGACCCTGGCCAGTTCGCCACTGTTGGCCCAACGGGACTACCGCGCGCTGGGCCGAGAGGCGCAGCGGATTGTCAACGCCACCAAGCGGTGCGCGGCCACGGCCGCTGCAGCGGAACTCGGCACGACGACCGGAGATGACAGGGGGCCAGAGGCAGCGGTACCAGACTCACCGACGACGACGGCGGTGGCAGGGGTCAGGGAACGCAGATCAGACGTCCTTTGTTTCTACCATCGCCGCTTCGCAGAGAGGGCACGCAAATATGTACCACCGTGCCAGTTCAGGCGTTCGGGAAACGCCAAGACTGGGGGTCGGTAGCAGCCGCGGCCCTCGGGGAGGAGAACAAGCTGCTCTACTTGTTGGACGCACGCTCGGGGAGGCAGTTCCTCGTGGACACAGGCTCTCAGTTGAGTTTCATCACACCTTCCTACGCAGACAGACTAGCAGGTTCCAGTGGTCCCGGGGTGACAGCAGCGAACGGCTCGGAGATTAAGACCTTTGGTGAGAAGACTCTGCTTCTGTCTCTACGCAGCCGTACATTTGAGTGGACTTTTGTTGTAGCAGCAGTGAATTTCAATATGTTGGGGGCTGATTTTTTGTGCTCACATGGTTTGTTGGTTGATCTCGCTAACAGGCGCCTGGTTAATGCACTTTTTGATTCTATTCCCTGTACAGCACGAGTGGCCCCGCCAACAGCACAAGCCAACGTCACAGCTGCAAGCGGTAAGTTCCACACACTGCTCACTCAGTTCCCAGCACTCAAGGTCCCCACATTTTCGGCAACAGTCGCTAAACACGGGGTTGAGCATTTTATTACCACTACCGGACCGCCCGGTTTTGCAAAAGCTCGGCACTTGGACGCAGTTAAACTGGCCATAGCGCACGAGGAGTTCGCCAACCTGGAGAGGTTGGGCATTGTCAGGCGTTCAAACAGTCCGTGGGCTTCCCCGCTACACATGGTCCCGAAAGCTGATGGATCATGGCGACCTTGCGGGGATTTCCGCAGGTTAAACAACGCTACAGCGCACGACCGCTACCCAATCCCGCATATCCAAGATTTTTCCGTTCATTTGGCGGGGGCGCGCGTTTTTTCTAAAATAGACTTGGTCCGCGGTTACCACCAAGTCCCAGTGCGCGCTAAGGACATACCCAAAACAGCATTAATAACTCCGTTTGGCCTATTCGAGTTTTTACGCATGCCATTCGGACTTAAAGGGGCTGCTCAGACGTTCCAATGCATGATGGACGCGGTGCTTCGCGATCTCCCTTTCGTGTTCGTCTACTTGAGACGATATTTTAGTAGCCAGCGCGTCCGAAGACGAACACGAAAAACACCTGGCCACAGTTTTCCGAAGGTTGGGAGATCACGGGTTAATAATCAACCCAGCGAAGTGTCAGTTCGGGGTGGCGCAGATCGATTTTTTAGGACACCGCGTCTCCCCCGAAGGAGCAGTTCCACTTCCTGACAAAGTGCGCGCAGTGGCAGATTTTCCCCGGCCACGGACGGTCAGGGCGTTGCAGGAGTTTTTGGGAATGGTGAATTTTTATAACCGTTTTCTCCCCCGCGCGGCGCAACTCATGCAGTCGCTGTATGCCGCGCTCACAAAAAAAAAACCCCGCGGATAAGGTCGAGTGGTCCCTGGAGCAGGACCAAGCATTCTCGGAGGTGAAAGCAGCCTTGGCAAAGGCTGCGTTGTTGGCACACCCAGACCCAACGGCCTGCATAGCGCTCACCATTGACGCATCAGATGTGGCCATAGGGGCGGTCGTGGAGCAACATGTAGCCGGGGTTTGGCAGCCCCTTGCCTTTTTCAGCAGGACCTTGCGCGATAGCGAACGTAAATACAGCGCGTTCGACAGGGAGCTGCTGGCTCTCCATTTGGCCATCCGCCACTTTCAGTTCTGGCTAGAAGGACGCTCTTGCACCGCGTTCGTTGACCACAAACCGCTAACGTTCGCAATGGCCAAGGTTTCCGAACCGTGGTCAGGCCGGCAGCAGAGACAGCTGGCCGCAATATCAGAGTTTACCACTGATATTCAGCATGTGGCGGGCAAACTCAATGTAGTGGCAGATTGCCTCTCGCGCGCCGTGGCGGCCCCAGTCAGAGTAGGGGTAGATTACGCAGCCATGGCCGTGGAGCAGGTTAGTGACGTGGATGTGCGCGCGCTTCAGTCTGGACCAACAGGGTTAAGGCTGGAGAGCAGGGTGCTGCAAGACGGTATGCCCCCCCTAATCTGTGATGTCTCCACTGGACGGCCGCGTCCAGTAGTACCAGCCGCGTGGCGCTGCCGCGTTTTTGACTCGATTCAGTCTTTGGCGCACCCCGGGTGCGCGCGTCGGTCAAAATGGTAGGAGAGAAATTCGTGTGGCCGAGCCTTCGCAAACAAGTTAAAGAGTGGGCAGCAGCCTGCACGGCGTGTCAAAGAGCCAAAGTACACAGGCACACGAAGGCTCCTTTGGAACAGTTTCACATTCCGGCCAAGAGGTTCGATCGCGTTCATGTGGACCTCGTGGGCCCCCTCCCGCTGTCACAAGGGAACACACACCTTCTGACAATGGTGGACCGCACCATGTGCTGGCCTGAAGTTGTCCCGCTGGCATCAACCACAGCCGAGGAGGTGGTGCGTGCGTTTTTAACAGCTTGGGTGGCGCACTTCGGCGTCCCGTCGGACATTACGTCCGACAGAGGCCCTCAATTTGTGTCTGAGCTTTGGTCGACAATGGCCCGCAGCCTGGGTGTCACAATTCACCGCACAACCGCATACAATCCGCAGGCTAACGGGTTATGCGAACGTTTTCATAGGTCATTGAAAGCAGCTCTCAGAGAGTCACTGATGGATGCAAATTGGGTAGACAAGTTACCGTGGGTGTTATTGGGGTTGTGTTCTGCGCCTGAAGAGGACTTAGAAGCCTCCCCAGCGGAGCTCGTGTTTGCACAGCCACTCCGGCTGCCCGGGGAGTTTCTCCCAGATAACCCTGCGCCAGACGCCTCCCCGTCTCAGCTGTTGCAGAGTAACAGACTCAAGCACGCTGCCCGGCCCCGCGCACCACAGTTTTCCGCACATTTTTGTGCCTAAAACTTTGAAAAATGCAGAGTTTGTTTTTGTCAGACACGATGCGCATCAAACCCCGCTGCGACCGCCTTATGACGGACCGTTCAGAGTGCTAGAAACTGGGGACAAGCAGTTTTTGCTAGATTTGGGGGGTAGAAAAGAGAAAGTTGGCATAAACAGACTCAAACCCGCTTTTGTGGTGGCAGATGAGCAAGTGCTGTTGGCAAGGACCCCGTGGCGAGGTAGACCCCCGCGGGGGGGCTTCACAGAGTAATGTTTCCCCAGAACACCCGCAGGGACTGATAAAAGGTTTCCACCCCCAGACGGCAAACCCCCAGCGTGACGGCGCTGCAGAGACGTTGAATCCCAGCTACAGCAGATATGGCAGGAGACTGAAGCCTAGACAGCATGTGGACTGATGTGTATTGATACTATCACGGCATGCATGTTGTTATTCTCTTGTTTGTTCTAAAATGTGGGGGGGGGGGGCTTGTGTGGTGGACACACATATGTGGACCTGCTTTGTGACTCACATTTTAGATCAGAACAAAGGCAGAGCTTCCTTGGGAATTACAGGAAGCTGCAAGGCTTGAGACTGAGGGGGAGTAATTAAAGGATTAAAGAGGAGATGCATTGTTACTGTGAATTCTAATGCAATGTGGTCTGTGAGACATGTGACTTGTGAACTGTAAGAGTCCTGGGATTTAAGGACGAGAGTTTCCTGTGTTGGCTGCTTTCTTCTTTGAGATGTTGATGTGAATAAAGCTGACTTGCGAGAGAACTCTGTCTTGTCATTCCCACAACTCGTATATAGATTTATTACATATAGAGTGATATAAAGTACATTTACAGTGGATATAAAAAGTCTACACACCCCTGTTCAAATGCCAGATTTTTGTGATGTAAAAAAAATGAGACCAAGATAAATAATTTCAAAACTTTTTCCACCATTAATGTGACCTATAACCTGTACAACCCAATTGAAAAACAAACTGAAATCTTTTACAATAACCTGGTTGCATAAACATACACACCCTGAAACTAATACTTTGTTGCAGCACCTTTGGATTTTATTACAGCACTCACTCTTTTTGGGTAGGAGTCTATCAGCGTGGCTCATCTTGATGTGGCAATATTTGTCCACTCTTCTTTGAAAAAAATGCTCCAAATCTGTCAGACTGTGAGGGCATCTCCTGTGCACAGCCCTCTTCAGATCACCTCTCAGATGTTCGATCAGATTCAGGTCTGGACTCTGGCTGGGCCATTCCAAACCCTTAATCTTCTACTGATGAAGCCACTCTTGTTGATTTGGAAATGTACTTTGGGTCATTGTTGTGCTGAAAGATGAAGTTCCTCTTCATCTTCAGCTTTCTAGCAGAAGCCTGAAGATTTTGTGCAAACACTGACTGGTATTTGGAACTGTTCATAATTCCCTCCACCTTGACTAAGGCCCCAGTTCCAGCAGAAGAAAAACAGCCCCAAAGCATGATGCTGCCACCACCATGCTTCACTGTAGGTATGGTGTTCTTTTGGTGATGAGCAGTGTTGTGTTTGTACCAAATATACCTTTTGGAATTATGGCCGAAAAGTTAAACCTTGGTTTCATCGGGCTATAACACATTTTCCCACATGCATTTGGGAGATTTCAAATGTGTTTTTGCAAAATGTAGCCGGGCTTGGATGTTTTTATTTGTAAGATAAGGCGTCTTGCCACGCTAGATGGGAGATTGTTGTCATATGTACTAAACAGCCAGTACTTGCCAGAACTTCCTGCAGCTCCTTCAATGTTGCCGTCAGCCTCTTGGCAGCCTCCCTGACCAGTTTTCTTCTCGTCTTTTCATCAATTTTGGAGGGACGTCCAGTTCTTGGTAATGTCACTGTTATGCCATATTTTCTCCACTTGCTGATGACCATCTTCATTGTGTTCCATGGTATATTTAATGCATTGGAAATTCTTTTTACCTTTCTCCTGATTGATACCTTTGAACAATGAGATCTCTGATGCTTCTGAAGCTCTCTGCGGACAATGGCTTGTGCTGTAAGATGTGACTACAAAAATGTCAGGAAAAGCCTACTAGAACATCTGAACTTTATTTGGGGTTAATCCGAGCCACTTTAAATGGTGGCAAGTGTGTGCTGACTCCCATTTACCATGAGTTTGGTTTTTTTTCCCCCCCTTGTCCTGTCAAGCAGCTCGGTGAGCAGAACATAAATCTGCTGCCTTTATTGTGCCAAACAGATTTACTTTGCCAAAAGGAGCTTTATACAGTACATATACTGTATGTACTGTATATTGTTGTAAACTCCTCTTGTAATAACTTTTAATACTTTATTTAAATTATTTTACCCATGAAGGATCTGACAGGAGGGGAATGGGGAAAGAAAAGGGAGAGGAACAGACAAAGAAGACAACCAAACCAACAACCCCTAAAACAAACAGAAGACAGACTGCTTCTTCGACTGAAGAGGTCTGAACATGAGTCTGGTATCCACACCTGTTAAAGTAGAGACATATGTGTGTGTGCGCGTGTGTATGAGAGCGCGCACTAAATAAGTGTGTGCACATGAGTGGTTTGTCAGGAAACATACAAAGAGGGTGGCCGGTCACAGCAACTCCCCCCGCTGGAAACCCCAAGCAAGCAGGACAACGCCACCAACCCCCACAGAGCACAAATGTCCGAGGCCAACAAGTCCCAGGAGAGCCAGGCATTTGCCCCAGGAGGGATGGCTTTGAGAGGCGGGACCACCAGGCGGCCGGCGCGGCGGGCCCACACCCCCAAACCAGCTAATCCACCCCCTCCCCAGTGGGGGGGTTGGGGTGGGCCCACACCCCAGTGATCCCCACGCCCAAAGAAGGCACCCCCCCCATCCAGGGGAGCCCATGCAGCCAAAAGGCACTACCCCCTCAATCCAGCACCTCTCGACCAGCACACACACCCATTCTCACTCATTCACACCCTCATGCTCTCATACGCACCCACACACACTCATTCACTCTCGCATGCCCTCTCACCCACACAATCCCACATTCGCACTCCCAGACCCACCCACTCTCTCCCACTCATGTACCTGCTCATTCTCGCTCCCACTAGAGTCACCTGCACTCACTTACTCATGTTCACCCATACACACGCTCTCACTCGTGCTTTGACCTACTCACATCTATTCGTGCTCTCCCCCACACACTCATTCACTCTTATTACTTAGGGCAACTGCGATGCAGAAAGCATGAATGCCCACCAGCACCCGGGAAGACCGCTGGTGCAGGCCAGCAACCACGCCCTCGCCAACCCACACCAGGGCAGCTGCAGCCACAGAAGCAGACCACCACCCCAACACCCACCTGCGCAACTGATCAGCAGACTGCTGCAGGTGCTCCGAGATGCCACCCGACATGCAAAGCACCACACAAAACCGCCCCACCATCACCATCTCCACTCATCACTCTCTCACTCTCACTTACACTCTTGTTCAATCACTCGCTCACTCCCTTGCTCACATCTATTCACTCAGCAGCACCCAGGGATTTTGACAACATGACGGGCCCCAGCCCCCCCACCAGATCCCCAGGCAGAAGGAGGGCAACAGGTGTGGGGGAACACCCCCACCCCTCCTCCCCCATGCACAAATCATGATGGGTGTGTGTCAGTTGTGTGATGTGATTGTGTGCACTACCAGAGTACAGTTAAAATTGGGGGGGATGGTGGTTGGAGCACTACTAGCCACTGCAATAGGCAGCGGGGCTCCCATCCCCCACCCCAAGTCCTGAGTGTCTAAAATGTAATTAAAATTGAGGTGAGGGTGTGAACCCACTACACAGCAGACAGAGGTATCCCCTTCAACGACACAGTGCAGCACACACCCACTCCCACACACGAACATGTGTGTGGGAGTGGGTGACACCACCCACATCCACCGACACCCCCCCCCACTCCCAACACACAGCCCCCCATCCTGACCCTGACCAAGACCCAGGTGAGGACGGAGCTGAGGAAGATCAAGGCGAGGAAGGCGTCGGGACCGGACGGCATCAGCGCAAAGCTCCTCAAGTCCTGTGCAGACCAGCTGTGTGGGATTGTGACGTATATCTTCAACATGAGCCTGAAACTGGGGAGGGTACCACAGCTGTGGAAAACATCTTGTGTGGTACCTGTACCAAAAACTTCCCACCCCAAAGACCTGAACAGCTTCAGACCGGTGGCCTTGACGTCCCACTTGATGAAGACCCTGGAGAGACTGCTCCTTGCTCATCTCCGCCCCCTGGTGGAACCAGCGATGGATCCACTCCAGTTCGCCTACCAGCATGGCATTGGGGTGGAGGATGCGGTGATCTTCCTCCTTCACCGTTCTCTGTCCCACCTGGAGAAGCCCGGGAATATGGTGAGGATCATGTTCTTTGACTTCTCCAGTGCTTTCAACACCATCCAACCGATGATCCTGAAGGACAAGCTGCTGCGCGCAGGGGTGGACCAGCACCTGTCATCATGGATCCTGGACTACCTCACGAACCGGCCTCAGTTTGTGAGAACCCGGGACTGTGTTTCCGACACGATCATCAGTAGCACGGGGGCCCCCCAGGGAACGGTGCTGGCTCCCTTCCTGTTCACTCTTTATACTGCGGACTTCTCACACAACACAACACATTGCCATCTACAGAAGTTCTCTGATGACTCTGCGATCGTTGGTCTCATCTCCAGCGGAGATGAAGCTGAGTACAGAGGGCTTATCCAGGACTTTGTGGACTGGTGCCATCGGAACTGCCTCCAGATCAACGCAAGGAAAACTAAGGAGCTGGTGGTGGACTGCCGCAGGCATGGGCAGCCCCTCACAGCACCAGTAAATATACAGGGAACAGACATCGAGATGGTGACATCCTACAAGTACCTGGGTATTCATCTGAACAATAAACTAGACTGGTCACACAATACTGACGCACTCTACAAGAAGGGACAGCGCAGGCTGTTCCTGCTGAGGAGACTCAGGTCTTTTGGTGTACAAGGGGCGCTGCTGAAGTCATTCTATGACACGGTGGTGGCATCAGCCATCACTTTTGGAGTGGTCTGCTGGGGCAGTGGCATTACTGCAGCCGATAGGAAGAGACTGAACAAACTGATTAAGAAAGCTAGCTCTGTCCTGGGGCAACGCCTTGATCCGATGGAGGAGATAGGAGAGAGAAGGACGGTGGCTAAACTGTCATCTCTGCTGGAGTCCGAGTTCCACCCTATGCAGGACATACTGGATGCACTGAGGAGCTCATTTAGCAGCAGACTACATCATCCCAGGTGCACAACCGAGAGGTTTCGTAGGTCCTTCCTACCAACGGCTGTCAGACTGTACAACCTAAGCAGGGCTGCTCGCAGAGATAGCAAAAAAGACGTAACAAACTAATAGTTTTTTTTGAATGCAAAAGATGCAATAGACTTACACAATGGTCCTCTCCGGCATACAACTAGGAACATACCGGTCGCTATGGAGGGTGAGAATATGTATGGGCACATAATCATACCATGTAGGATAACTAAATAGACGGTTATGCTGTTTCATCCCACCTAGCAACAATGCTCTGCACTGTGTGTGTTTATATATTTACATATTTATTCCATCTAGCTACAATGCTCTGCACTGGGTGTGTTTATATTTATATATCTATATATTTATTCCATCTAGCTACAATGCTCAGCACTGGGTGTGTTTATATTTATATATCTATATATTTATTCCATCTAGCTACAATGCTCCGCACTGTGTTTTTATATATCTACATATTATTCCATCTAGCTACATTGCTCCGCACTGTGTGTGTTTATATACTTGCATATTTATTCCACCTAGCTGCAATGCTCCGTACTGTGGGTGTTTATATATTTACATATTTATTCCATCTAGCTACAATGCTCTGCACTGTGTGTTCATATATTCATATATTTATTCCATCCAGCTACAATGCTCTGCACTGTGTGTCTGTGTGTGTGTGTGTGTGTGTGTGTGTGTGTGTATATATATTTTATAGTAATATGTACATATGTATATTAGCTGCTCTTGCTTGCTTGTTTTTTTCTTGCCTTCTGATTGTTGCTCTGAGTGTTGCTATCCCTGTGCTGTTGCAATCCTGGAATTTCCCCGTTGTGGGACTAATAAAGGCTTATCTTATCTTACATACACTACCGTTCAAAAGTTTGGGGTCACTTAGAAATTTCCTTATTTTTGAAAGAAAAGCACTTTTTTTCAATGAAGATAACTTTAAACTAATCAGAAATACACTCTATACATTGCTAATGTGGTAAATGACTATTCTAACTGCAAATGTCTGGTTTTTGGTGCAATATCTACATAGGTGTATAGAGGCCCATTTCCAGCAACTATCACTCCAGTGTTCTAATGGTACAATGTGTTTGCTCATTGCGTCAGAAGGCTAATAGATGATTAGAAAACCCTTGTGCAATCATGTTAGGTCTGCAATGCTGTAATTGCTGCAAATGGAGGATTCTTTGACGAAAGCAAAGTTTGAAGGAAAAAATTATTATTTCAAATACAAATCATTATTTCTAACCTTGTCAATGTCTTGACTATATTTTCTATTCATTTTACAACTCATGGTGGTAAATAAAAGTGTGACTTTTCATGGAAAACACAAAAATTGTCTGGGTGACCCCAAACTTTTGAACGGTAGTGTACATAACATAATCACAATTATGAACAATGGGCTGGACCCATACGGCACCCCACATGTCAAGCAACACCCCAGAGAGCCCACCGCAAGCCTACCAACCACCCACCCCAGACACACACCGACAGCAGCAGGCCACCCCGCAGCCGCAGCCACAGCCACCCCAGAGTAAACTGACGGCAACACGGCTGCCAACCCGTGCCAATGGCGCCCCCCAACACACCCGGTGTGAAGGACACCAGAGGTAATGCTACAAAGCGCTGGGAAAAGCAGGCCCTGAACCGCCAACCCCCAGGCCATCAGATGGCCCGCCCCACCCCACCACCCAATGAGGTCCCCCCACCCACCCACCCCCATACGTTCACCCACATACACACACCCACCCACCCACCCTCATGTGCACACACACACACCCACACACACTCACCATCACACCCCCACACAACACACACACACACCCACATCTCCTCCCCCCCCGGGACACAGGCACCAGTCCCCAGAGCGCCACCTGGGCCCAAGGAGGGCACGACCCTGCTGTGCAAGGATGCACCAGGGCCAGCCTGCACCACCGGCCCACACCCGACTCCGACCCAGAGGGGGAATGTCCCCCCCAAGCACCAGAGGCCCAGGGCCAGACCCAGACCCACCCGGGGGGCAAGGTCAGCCGGCATGGGGCCACGGCCCACCCCCTCGGGGTCCCAATCAAGGACAGTAATACCATGGTCATTAAGCCAGATTTTGGCACTTTTGGTAGTGTGGGCAGGTGCCAAGTCCTGCTGGAAAATGAAATCAGCATCCCCATAAAGCTTGTCAGCAGAGGGAAGCATAAAGTGCTCTAAAATTTCTAGGTAGATGACTGCACTGACTTTGGACTTGATAACATACAGGTGACCAACACCAGCAGATGCCCTCCTTTCAGATGAAAGTAAATTTTACGTTTCATTTGGAAACTAGAAAAGCACTCGGAGAGCACAGACCTCCGCCAAGCACCACAGTTCCCCCCCATACAGTGTTTGTGTGTACGTTTTCAGATTGCTTGACCATGAAAACATATGACTAGCAATTGGATTCACAATGATAGGATTAGTGGTTCAGTAGTAAAAGCATTACCTCCTTGGCAGAGGTAATAAACTGAAGTGTTGGTGTTGTGTCCATGTCCTCCATCTGCAAAGTCCCAGGCTGCGAGCGTTTTCATAGATCACTGAAAGCAGCACTGAGGGCTTCACTGACGGATGCAAATTGGGTAGACAGGTTGCCATGGGTTTTATATTGGGGTTGCGCTCCACGGCAAAAGAGGATTTGGAAGCTTCCCCGGCAGAGAGCTTGTTTTTGCGCAGCCCCTATGGCTGGCCGGGGAATTTCTGCCAAATAATGCCGCGCCAGACAGCTGCCCGTCTCAGCTTTTGCAGCGTAGCGCAAACACAGACACGCTGCCGGGCCTTGCCCATCACTGTTTTCCGCGTGCTTTTGTGCCTAAAACTTTGAAGAACGCGGAGTTTGTGTTTGTCAGACATGACAACCAGCGCCCTCCATTGTGTGCAGGGCCACACATGTTGAAAATGGCCATATCTCACAATGTTAAAGAATCGTTTAAAAAAATTTCTGTATCCAGACGGTGATCCGGATCATGCCCAAAATTTAATCAGTTCTTCCTTGTACCATTTCCAACAACGCCTGAAAGTTTCATCAAAATCCGTCCACAACTTTTTGAGTTATCTTGCTAACCAACAGACAGACAAACAGACAGACGCTGGCAAAAACATAACCTCCTGGCCTGCGGCCTGGCGGAGGTAATCAAGGTCCCAGAGTCTGGAGGAAGAGTGAAGAGGCACAGAATCCAAGTTGTCAGTGATGATTTGAGGAGCCATGTCATCTGCTGGTGTTGGTCCACTGTGTTATATCAATTCCAAAGTCAGCACAGTCATCTACCAGGAAATTTTAGTGCATTTCTTGCTTCCCTCGCTTTATTGAGATGCTGGTTTCATTTTTCAACAGGACTTGGCACCTGCCCACACTGCCAAAAGTACCAAAATTTGGCTTAATAATCATGGTATCACTGTGCTTGATTGGCCAGCAAACTCTCCTGACCTAAACCCCATACAGAATCTATGGGGTATTGTCAAGAGGAAGATGAGCGATACCAGACCCAACAATGCAGATTAGCTAAAAGCCACTATCAAAGCAACCTGTGCCTTCATAACACCTCAGCAGTGCCACAGTATAATAGCCTCCATGCTATGCCACACTGACACATTAATTCAAGTAAAAGGAGCCCTGACCAAGTATTGAGTGTGTACATGGACATACTTTTCAGTTGGCCAACATTTCCTATTAAAAATCAATTTTTTTAAATTAATTTTACTAGTACATACCCGTAGAAACCAAGTATAAGCAAGTATTTCTGCATGCCTGTTGCTGAAGGGTCTCCTCCTGTCTCAGACGGCTGTGATGTTCACAGTCATGCCTGCAATGTACTGCTTAAACCTGAGGCGTTTCATCTTCACGGCATCTTTTCTGACGTGCAGCAGTTCTCCTCACTCTATTGCTCTCCATCTGGTGGGTCTTCTTTCAGACCACTGGTTGAGGGATAGGTGCATCGTAATTTCAGTTCATGGACAGGATCATGAAAATAGATCTGAGCAAAAAGTGGCTTTCGACCCTGTTCAGGAAGACCCATGCATGCCCATAGAAACCAAGAAACCGGAGCACCTGGAGAAAATCAGCGCTTTGCTTGGCATTTTACACATTTGTAGTGTAGACTGCCATTCTTCAAGGTTACACATTTTTACTGTGTCAGCACCGCTTTAAAAACAACGTTGCTCAGAAAGCAACCCTTTTTCTTAGTTTCTTCATCTTGAGCAAGAATACGAAGACTGCTTGATCTGCCAACTCTGCTCGCAGCAATGTAGAATTGGCCATGGCTGAAGAAATCTCTTGTGCAGAAAACACCAATGTGCTGTAAAGACTGGCCCTGTGACTTATTCACAGTCATGGCAAAGCAGGGTGTTACTGGAAACTACGTCACAAGGTGAATGGAAACATATTGTCCAGATGGTGTGAGTGTGATTCATGGAATCAGGAGAGTGTGTCCAGCACTGACACCAATCACAGATGCTGCAACCAACAGGTGAGGCTGTATTTGTTCAATGATGTATCTTGAGCCATTGCAATGTCCGTTTGTTGGTCAAATGTACTGCTTCGAATGGGTGTGGTTTAAAGTAGTGTGTCCTATTGTTAATCGGGTGATTGTAAGTGATGGTCTATATGACATCATAAAGCCATCAAGGCAGACATCACAGAACATCATAGGTAGCCAGTCCTATTGTCTATATGATGGCATCGCGAGTCCTATGTTGCCTGATATCATAGGACATCATGCAGACATCATAGGCCGTCCTATGATTGTGACACACAGACACACACAAACTGACAGATTTCTTGAATTTATAGAGTTATTATGCAATATTCAAATTTTTTTGAGAAACTGAATTTGGGGTTTTCATGAGCTATAAGCCATAATCATCAAAATTAAAAGAAACTATTGAAATATATCACTGTGTGTAAAGAATCTCAGTTTAATTTTTTGAATTGAATTACTGAAATAAATCAACTTTTCGTTGACATTCTAATTTATTGAGGTGCACCTGTACATCGAGGCTTATCAGGGATAAAGAATATGAACAAGGATGCTTTGAAAAATAATATTCAAACCCGATCTGACTCTATGAAATCAAATTAATTTAGGCTGTGGACTCCTGGACTGAGGGAAATGAGATTAATTTAAACCCACTGTGAGAAGGGTCTTAATCAGTGAGACACAGCGGGCCCCAGGGTGCTTAAAATGCTCTCACTGAGCAGAACAGTGCAAAATCAGAGGGCAAAAAATAATCTATTTTTTCTCTTATTATCCTGTTTAATCAAAATTATTAGTTTGGCTTTTCTTGCTGCTTGTGTTCTTTGATTTATTTCTAGTTATCACCGCTGACAACATGTTAAAGTCCTGTGAAAAAATACCCCAAAAATAATAGTAAATTCATGACTAAAAACCGTAACTTCTAATATAAGCATGGTGCAGTTATTCACAGATCCTGAAAATAAAACAGACTGCTGTATAAACAGTGTGGTTTTTGTATGTGCAACGTTCTTACTAGTTTGAAGCATGATTCTAATTGGAAAAGCTGTGATTTAAAACACTGAAATAAGATAGATACTTTATTTCGAACAAAAAAAGTATAACAAAAACAAAACAAATGACAAATGCAATAAAGTAACAGTATAGAGTGTTCGAAAGGGAGAAGGAAGAAGTGAACACTTATTAATTCCATCTCCTCTTTTCCATAAATACACCCATGTGAATTATATACAAATTACCACATTTAAGACCCCAAGTAAACAATTAACTGTATTTTGTACATATCAACATTAACACCCATCCATCCTAGCATACATTGATGTCCATACATCAAAACCAGCCTCAAACAACACAGATATACACAGTGCTGTCCCACCCACCATTCCATAGTGTCCCAGAGTGAGCATAGTGAAACGTACATATAAATACTACCCTTCTAACATATATCCTTTCAGCAAATAATGTTTGTACCTCTTTTTGAATTGATTTCTGTTTGTACATAGTTTCAGTTCCGGCTCCAGACTGTTCCACAAATCCACCCCACAGACAGATATGCACACACTTTTCTTGGTTGTTCATATCTTGGGTTTTGTAAAGTTTAAGTCTCCTCTCAAATTATGATCATTGTCTCTTTTTTTAAATATTTTTTGTATATTAGTTGGGAGTTGATTATTAATTGCCCTGTACATGACTTGTGCTGTCTTAAATTTAACTAAATCGATGAACTTTATGACATGTGACTTCAAAAACAACGAATTGGTATGGTCTCTATATCCTACATTATTTATTATCCTTATAGCTCTTTTTTGTAATGTGCATATTGACTGTAGGTTGGTCTTGTAGGTGTTTCCCCAGACTTCTACACAGTAGTTAAGATAAGGTAGAAACAGTGAATTGTACAGCAAGACCAATGATTTATAGTCCAAGATGTGTCTTGTCTTCCCCAGTATGCCTATACATTTTGCCAACTTGGCCCGGATGTGACTGATGTGAGGTTTCCAGCAGATTTTATTGTCTAGCATCACCCCCAGAAACTTATTTTCCTGTACTGTTTCTATTCTGGTATCATCTATCGTTACCATTATTTATAATTTCCAAACAACATAATCTTTGTTTTTTTTTAGATTTAGAGATAATTTATTTTTGTTGAACCACTGCGTTAACTTTTTCATTTCAGTTGTGACCACCTCTAAAACCTGCTGCAAATTCTCGCCAGTGCAAAGGATATTTGTGTCATCCGCAAACAAAATAAATTTCAGAATTTTTGATACTTAGCATATGTCATTTATGTGGGGAGACTTGAATAACAAAACCGAATTGTCTTTCATTCCAGTTTATTCAAGAAATCATTCCACTGTCTGCTCTCATTCTTGAGCAGCGAACAAAGAGAGTGAACACACCAAAGTTCTCTCATTTAAACATTCTGACATCAAACCATTTCCCTCGCGGGGGAAATCACACATCTCTCTCAAAATCTCTTTATTCACATTCATTAGCCTTTTATTTACATAACTCCCCCTTCTCTCTTCCCGAGCCTCAGTGGTCAGGAAGTCTTCTGTCCCCTGTCCTCCGCAGGGGGTCCAGGCTCTGTGGCTCCGCACCGCAGGGGGCTGGCTCTCCTTCATCGTGTTTAAATCACATATGCAGTGTCCAACATATACATGTCTCACAACACAGCCATAATTTATATACAAAATAAAGAGTTTGGGTCCCAAAACTGACCCCTGGGGCACACCACAAGTGATGTCCATGAAGGGTGATTTGTGCTCACCAATTTGTACAAATTGTTGTCTGTTACTTAAATAACTTTCCACCCAACTCAGTCCTACCCCTCTTATCCCATACCTTTCCAGTTTCCTTAGTAGTATTCTGTGGTCAATGGTGTCAAAAGCTTTCTTTAAATCTATAAATACTCCTACAGCAAACTTTTTTTTTTTTAATCTATACAACAAGTAATTTCTTCTATAAGTTCAATCGGTGCCAAAGATGTAGATTTATCTGCTCTAAAACCATACTGGCTGTCTGTAAGGAGGTTGTGTTTTTCAATTAAATCAGCCAGTCTCTTAGTTAAGATTTTTTCAAGTATTTTGGAGAATTGTGAGAGTAAAGAGACTGGCCTGTAATTTGTGAAACAATGACTGTCTCCTGTTTTGTATAGAGGTATTACTTTTGCTATTTTCATTTTGTTTGGAAATTTACCAGTTTGAAATGACAGGTTACAGATGTGGGTGAGTGGCTTAACAATTCCCTCAATTACTTTTTTCACTATTGTCATGTCAATTTCATTCCAGTCCGTTGATTGTGAGTAAATTTACTCACAGTCTCGATAATTTCCTTTTCAGTAACTGCACCCAAAAAGATTGTTTGGATTTCTATCTTCTATTTCATTTACAGAACCACTGTTGTTTATTTCTGTTGCCACTATTGATTTTGCTAATTCAGTTACAAAAAAATTTATTGAAACCACTGACCACATCCTCCATATTATTTATCAAATTGCCATTTTCAATAAAATATTCTGGATAATTAGCATTCTTAGGTCGATTACTAATAATCCCATTGAGTACTTGCCATATTCTTCTTAAGTTATTTTTATTATCCTCCAATATTCTGTTGTAATATTCTTTCTTACAGGTCCTCATTATATTAGTAAGCTTATTTTTATATCTTTTATATTTGATCTCAGCATCCACCATTCTGCACTTAATGAATTGTTTATATAATGTATTCTTCTTTTTACATGCATTTATTAACCCCTTGGTGACCCAAGGAATATTTTTCTTTTGTGGTCTGTCACTGTATTGTTTTATAGGACAGTTTTTATTGTACAATGATTGAAATATCTGTAAAAATTTATCATATGCTTTATTTATATCATTTTCATCATAAACTATCTTCCAATCTTGTATTAATAATTCCTTTGTTAGTAAATACATAGATTCTTCGGTTCTTATTCTTTTATATTTAATATTTTTGGTATACTTTTTCTTCCTATAATCACATTGATAGACAACAAAAATCGGCAGGTGGTCACTGATATCATTCAATAAAAGCCCACTCCTGATATTATTTTCCATAATGTTTGTGAATAGGTTATCTATTAGTGTGGCACTGTGTGACGTGATTCTGCTAGGTCCGGTAATTGTTGGATGTAAGCCCATACTGTACATTGTGTTGATAAATTCGTCTGTCAAACTATGTTGTTTTGAATTCATCAGATCTATATTGAAATCCCCACAGATGAACATAACTTTATGAGTTAGTTTTGCTTACATTTTTTCCATCCAGTCCTTAAATAAGTCAATGTTTGATCCAGGTGTTCTATATACACAGCTCACTACTACATTCTTCACATTGTCCAGACAGGTTGCTATTATAATACATTCAAATAAATCATCCACAGTTACTGACAGATTTTCAACAACCTTGTATTTCAAGCTCTTGTCAACATAAATTGCAACTCCTCCTCCTTTTTTCACTTTTCTATTTATATAATTTAATTCATAGCCGTCCATGGTAAAATCCACTCCTTTCTCTTCACTGAGCCACGTCTCTGATATTGCCACAATATTGAATGGCTCTTTAAACTGATGTAAATAATCTTTAATGTTACTAAAGTTGGCATAGAGACTTCTGCTGTTGATGTGGATCATAGAAATATTGAAATCAGATGTGACCATTGTGTTAAACTGTTCATCCGTGTAGTAACTACAGTTATTATTGATGGAGCTAAATAAATTATTATCAGGGTCTATGTTATATTCTACGTCCTGTGGGTTGTGATCTGTATATTCAAAAACTTTCAGTTCCTGTTTGTTGATCTTTTGTTTCATGTTGTTCAATGTCTTGTAGCAGATGAGACAAAAAGGTTAATACAGATGTGTCAATCTGCTGTTGAACACTGCCAAATGTTGCTAAGAGCATTGTGATCCCTGCTGGAAAAACCAGTATGGACAGCATGCTGGTCACCAGCATGATTTATTGTGTTTTGAAGCTGGTCATATCAGCATAGGCCAGCATAAACCAGCATAGACCAGCATGAAAATCATGCTGGTCTATGCTGGTTTTTCCAGCAGGGATGTCATTGACTTGTGATGTCACTGCCTTTGTGATTAAGATTTTCCATCAAACTGCAGTTTCCACAGTTAATAATTAACCATAAGTGTCAACATATCAAGATGTTTGTTCATCATGTGAAGCAACCATACATCACCGTAACCTGCTACTCTATTTTTAAAAGAAATTTTCTCTAATCTGCTGTTTGACATCAGCCGTGATGCACAAGTGTGTCAGTAACAATACAAGGCCACTCTAAAACTGCGCTTTGTCGCACAACACAATTGTCGCTGTACCCCTAGTCATGTCAAGTACACAGTTCAACACCCGATAAATGACATTTATAAAGATCAAACTGCACAGTTTAAAATGGACTTTTATTCTGAAAGTATGGTTTTATTCTGAAATTGAAAAATGATTGAAAGATACTGCTTTTACTTTTACTGGGAGAAGAAAAGACAGTTTGGAAAATTAACCCGCTTCATCTATAACCATGGACTCACTTTGACAGACACCAACAGTTAACAGAAAATAAAATAAGGCTGTGTGTCCACAGATGGCATTTTTTTTTTCCATTGCAAGCACTCTGGAGCTTTTTTCCTGACTACTTGAGCACTCTGGGAAAAAATGAAAAAAGGTTTGCACCCTGTATTACAGCAACAGCTCAGACCTTTGGCATTTTAGTATGGAGACTCTACTGACTACATTATACAGCAAGAAAATAGGGTGCCTCTTGAAACATGCTACAGAAGGGTTCCCGGTACAGAACATGTACTGAACAAAATATGTACAAAACTTGTACTGAACCTGTTCTGTGTACTGTACGGAACATGTCCCACACATGTTCTGTCCTGCTACCAGTACTGCCTGCTGTCAATCCTATGTGCCTTCTTTTATGTCTGAAAATGAGGGACAGTGGAGGCGGTGGCTGTGCTGAATGGTGGTTTCATTAAAAGACAGCTGGTAGCACGTGTTACAGTACAACAAGCTAGTAAGCTAACTATAACAGGGTACAGGCTGACGTGTTACTAGAGGTGGAGCGCCAAAGAAGCCAGGCTGCTGCCAACAGTTCCTTATTATAGGCACGGCGTGATGATGTCACCCGTGCCTGCTAGGGATGTAACAATAGTGGCGATATCGCGGTAGTAAAAGTGTCTCGATACCGTTGTGGTCGTGTTACGATATTAAGAGGGCGGGTATCTGTCAAAAAAAACCAAACAAACAAAAAATAAGCAGGCTCCCACGCAACAAAGCATTGTAAACTACACAGACCATGATCCTTTGCGCTGCGTCGTCACAAGAACTGTTGTTGAGCCAATAGGAGTGCATGCTGCACGCTGTCCACACAACAAACATATGGCGGTGGACAGCGGCGGACAAAGTTCGGCTCACGTAAATACTGAAGAAAGCACCCCCGAAGTTGAGATTGTGCAAGCCCCAACAACTTTTAAATCAGATGTGTGGAGGCATTTTGGTTTTTCCGTGTCTAAAAACACTAAAGGAGAGAGGGTGGCGGACAGATAATGGCCTCATTAGCAAAGATAATGTCCTCATTAGCAAAGACCTACCTATGTATACCCGCTACCTCAGTGCCCAGTGAGAGAGTATTTTCTACACCAGGGGATATTGTAAATGCCCAGAGGTCTCTTCTCCCTTGCAATGTAGATCTTTTGATCTTTCTGAAGAAAAACTTGAACATAAGCTAAAGGATAGGTCAGCGTTTTCCAGTAGGCTTTTTGCCTGACTTAATTGTTTCAACAGGCTGTTTTTATTTGCCTAGCACATTTATGATTAATTTTACTTTACACATTGAACCTGGCTTAACTTGATCTTCGTTTGCTCTTAAAGGGAATTCCCTATTGTTGTTTACAGTTGTTCTAGTTGCTGCTGAGTATGATCCTTGCACATAAGAAGAATCAGTTATGTGACCAAATATTATCAAATGGTATATTGATGTTCCTGACTTGAACTTGCACTTTAAAAGCACTAAGTGATCAGCATTTTATGTTGTCATGATCCATAAATATAAAAATAAATGTCCTGGTGACTGGCAAAAACAGATTTAATGGCAGATTTTGGTTATTATCATCACAAACACAATATTATGAGCTATTTTACAATACCGTGAGCCTCTCCACAATATCGCAACAAATATTGTACCGTGAGATCAATATCGAAATCGTATCGTACCGTGAGATTTTGATATCGTTACATCCCTAGTGCCTGCGCCATCACGTCTGTGCTATGTGTTGTTATTATGGGCATACATAACATTCGCCTCCCTCCTGGGAAAACCCAAAATCATTATGAACGTTATGGCAGACATAAGACAAAGTTGAACCTGGGTAACCGGGTGGACTACCAGTAGACCCTGCACGGTTGAGTGGGTTATTCTGCCACTGTAGACAACTGTGCCCTGCCTAAACATTTTAAAACAAAGTCAGTAGTTACAGTTGGACTTCAGGGGCCCTCTGGCGAGCCCACGGTGGGCACACCCCTGGAGGCGCTGGTTGCAGCAGACCTGGGTGCTCTCTTGCAAAGTCCCAGTCCAGGTCCCACACTGGCTGGGTCGGTTCCTGTGTCGCGTCTTCATCTGGGGCAGCTGCTCTTACCTTTCACAGATGGCTGTGTGCCATCTCAAACCATTAGCCGTCTGGAAGGTGTCTGGCCCCAACTGCGCAATGATCATCATCAGCAGTGACTGGAGCGTTTGTGGGTCCAGGCATTCAGATCGGCGAACCAAAACCTAATCAAGCACTGCAAGCGGCAATCTGTTCAGCTGCACTCAGTGCTGCTTCTCTCTCGTTCCGGATGCTGGTTGCTGTTGTGGCGGCGTGCCACTGACGCTGGCGGCAGGACACACTTTGGATTGCTGTTGCTCTGCTGGGTCCTGCTAGGCTACGAACTCTCTCTCCTGCAGCAGCTCCCTGAGGTTTATGCCGGGCGAGGATCCGAGACGAGCCCAATTTACGCCCTCTCTTTCCTGGTGCTGGTTGTGGTCGCGGCGGTGTGTTGCTTTCGCCAGCGACAGGATGCAGTCGGGTTGTCATTCACCGGGATCCCTCCTGGTCACGAACTCCCTGAGGCTTATGCCGGGCAAGGATCGGAGGCGAGTCCGGTTTATGCCCTCTCTCCATGTGCTGGCATCGCTGCCCCCTGGCCGGGCAGGAGCGTGCCCTTGCTCGGTGCATCGGGGAACCACAGTTACCGCATGTTTGGTGTCCCATCATGTTTCATTGTCCCTTAACATTCACCTCGGCATCCTCCAAGAAGGTCGTGGTGTAGTGGGGTTCTTCTGCCAGGGTAACTGCTTGTGCTAGCGGGGTCTGTTGTTGTTGGTCACCTAGCTGTGATGTTCGCTCGTTGGTGGCCTCCAGCTGGAATGCCAACTCCGCCTTCGCAAGTGGCAGGTCGTTCGGCGCCATCAGCAGCTTCGCCCGCAGCCGTGGGTTGTTGGTGTGCTCCGCTAGTTGGTCCCGCACCATTCCGTCCTCTTGTTTCCCAAACCTGCAAGTGCTCGCCAGACAGTGACGGTCCGCAACGTACTCTTGAGTCATCTCTCCCAGTCCCTGTCGGCGTTGGCGGAGCTTGATTCATCTAGCCACCTCACTCTCTGGCCGGGGTACCAGACACGCTTCCATTTTCAGGAAAAACTTAATTTTTCCCTCCAGAAGACCAATTTTTCCTCCTTGTCACTATTGTTATATCTGAGAATGAGGGACAGTGCAGGCGGTGGCTGTGCTGGATGGCGGTTTTATTAAAAGACAGCTGGTAGCATGTGTTACAGTACAACAAGCTAGTAAGCTAACTATAACAGGGTAAAGGCTGGTGTGTTACTAGAGGCGGAGCGCCAAAGAGGCCGGGCTGCCACCACCAGTCCCTTATTATAGGCACGGTGTGATGACGTCACCCATGCCTGCTCCATCACGTCCGGGCTGCATGTTGTTATTATGGGCATACAAAACACCTTCGTCAACAGCTGCAGTCAAGAATAAATGCAGGCTGGAGTAGTACCTCAATCACAAACAGTGATTGTGTGGTACATGTACCGTACATATACTGCATGTGCTGTGAATACTGGATACTGATAAAGTGAACACTGGATAATGTTTTCAACTATGTCACGTGTACCTGGCACAGTCCAGGTTTGTGACACTTCTGGCAGTAGTCATCTACCATCTGATGTCAAAAAATCAATAACTTAATTTGTCAGTCCTAAAATGAAGTCACTTTATATCCAATTTGTACACTGCAATAAACAAAGTAATGGAAATGATTGACCTACATGCACTTGCTAATATCTTAAAGTGTTCAGGTGTATGTCCTTCAGATGTTGCATTTGAAAAGACTGCTATGCGAATTAACTGTTTTGACAACACCACAATACGAAATTCCCCATTTACATATAAAATACCCTCCGTGGATCGCCACCTTATTGTGATGAAGGGGTTTGAGCGCCCAAATGATCCCAGGAGCTATGTTGTCAGGGGCAACTTTCCCCTGGTAAGGTGTCCCAAGACAAATTGATCCCGAGTGAAGGGCCAGACTAAGAGCGGTCCATTGGATCACCATGAAAAACGTAACATCAAGGACCCAGTGTACCCAAAGCAGGGACATGGGTTCACTCTCCAGTGGGCTCACCACCTGCAGGAGGGATCATGGTGCTATGTAAACTGGGTGGAAGTCTGAGCGACTCTGCCTGGACTGATGCCTCTGCTACCCAGGTTCCTGGATAAGTGGTAGAAGATGGATGGATGGATGGATGGATGAATATTATACACTCAGTGCAACCCAAAAGGTATGCGGACTACATGTGGAGCAACTTGATTGTTCGTGTAAACTGCCTGACGATTCAAATCTACTTCGAATGTTATAAATGTAGGGAGTGGTTTCATCCCCCATGTCAAGGACAAGGACTATCTGAGGAAGAAATCAAAAAAACTGAAATGTGTAAAATGCCAAGCAAAGTGTGAAAGATAAAACACAAACCACATAATATTGGGTTTTCTCTGGATGCTCCAGTTTCCTTCCCTTTAATAAAAAAAAAAAAAAAATACTTTATCACTATGACCCTTACTATTCCTTTGATGTCAATGGAAATTTCCTTTACTCAATGTTCAATAAAGTTTGTGTAAAAAAAAAAATCTTAAAACAATGCATGCGTGGTATTAAATCAATCCCACCACAAGAGGGAGGCATTGTACCGTTTATGATTGAGGCACTCTTCCAGAGTCAATCAGCATGTATTGCTGACTGCAGCTCTTACCGAAGGCACAGGGCCGACAGCTGACAATGTTCAGGCATGTACCGTACAATCACCATTTGTGCTTGAGGTACTAGTCCAGCCTGCATTTATTGCTGACTGCGGCTATTGACGAAGGCAAATAGGACTGATAGCAGGCAGGACCAGTAGCAGGATGTACCTTACATGTACAGAACATATTCCATACCATGTTTTAGTAATCTCTACAAAATGGTAAGACAACATGCATCCCTCCAAGTTTTTGCTTTCAAATCCTGATCATGGTATCCTTTCAGTATAATTATGACTGGCTGGTTCGACAGGTGTGCTGTTGACGAACAGAGCGGGTTTCTTAATTACAGCAACAAAAACTGCTGACCTCCCAAAGCATTTTTGCACTGAGGGCACTGAGCACTTTAAACACTCAACCAGTCCAGAGGTTAGCAGTGACTTTAATTTACTTAGTTGCATGTACTAAAATAACCTTTACTCAACTAACTCAATTAACTTAAATGCAAAAATGTACTTTACCGAGTAGATGACTTGCAAGGCACTATTTTAAATAAGAGCAATATGTATGGGTATATGATATTATTGCTTATTCGGGGGGGGGGGGGTTCGGCTGCTCCCTTTCAGGGTCGCCACTAGGGGTGTGTCATATTGTATCGTCCACAATAATACCGATATAAATTTTGATACCGGTGTAAAAACGAATATCGCAATATTTGGGATCTGCTGCATGACGACGTCACAACGCTGCCAACGGAAGTACACCTGACGGCAAAACAAACATAGCGCGGGAAGGTGCTGCTCCGTTTGCATCCAGTTGAGTGGACATATTTAAGTTTCACTTTCTCTTTTAGACTGCTGCCATGTTTTAAAAAAAAAAAAAACAACAAAAAAAAACAAAAAACGGTGAAGCAATGTGGATAATCCGCCTGCATTTTTTCCATACATCAACAACACTGCTAGAATGATGTTAACATCAGACAATGTTACGCTCGAAGTCTGTATTTTCATTCCGTTTTGGCAGCTTCATCTTTATTTTATTCAACTACCCGAAGAGGGGAAAAAACATCCATTCAGTGCAACGAGAGCCAAAAAGCCCCAGCAGAGGTCCATGCAACAGGAGTAATACAAGTAAAGTGATTCAGCATAAAACCCAACATCTGTGTGCACTTAAGCTGCAACAGTTTATATAATTTTCTTGTAATATTTTAAATAGAACAAAAAAATATTTTAAACTAAATCTGAGCTGTTTATAAATGGGAGAAACAAGAGTTTTTGTTTTTTCTGAATATGTTGAAGGTAAATAATGCTGGCCTGTGAAACTGTCCTTTTTGCATGAATTTAAAAAAAAAAAATCTGTATTCTGCAATATTGCGGAAAATATCGTTATCGTAAAAATTCACAGAAATATTGTGATATCATTTTTAGGCAATATTGCCCATCCCTAGTCGCCACAGCATATCACCTTATATTGTGATGATCCGCATATTGATTTGGCAAGGATTTTTATGCTGGATGCCCTTCCTGACACAACCCTGCCCATTTTATCCAGGCTTGAGACCAGCACAGGGAGTAGTACACTGGCTTGTGCACCCCCTGTGGCTGGGTAACCAACATTTCCCTCCTCCATTCCATTATTGCTGAGCACCAAGCTGGACGACAGTCAGTTCCATTTTTATATGGTCTTTGGCATGGCCCGGCCGGGACTTGAACCCCGACCTCCCGGTTGTGGGGCGGATGCTCTACCACTAGGCCACCACTCCGGTTCTTATTCGGGTTATTTGTGATATGATAAAATCATTAGTGTATAAACATGGATGGGAACACAATACACAATATTTTATTTATACAATCCCATATCAGAAAGAGTCAGTATGATATGGAAAATGCAGTGCTGTCTGAGGGATCGGAGATCAGTATCATTCAATTTAAGATTGACCCTTGCCCTTTAGGCACAAAAATTCCTCCACATTCCTTAAATCCTCAATGACATTATGTGCTGAAGTGGGAGAAATATGCACATCCCTTCCAATTTTTCTTTCAGGAATGTTGTTTTTAAACATTTCCAAAATTTTCTCACACCTGTTGACAAATCTATTGTGATGGGTGACCAGATGGCGAAGAAATATAGACCCTTATGCAGGCATTGGGAGATGGAGATAAAGTCTTTAATTCCACCTCCAAGAGCACAGGACGAAGCATAAGGCCAGAAAAATACCAAGAAACAAAATACTTATCAGATCTGAATCAGTAATCATGTTCTGGCTCACTTTTCCCCCCTCTGAGTGTCCTCTAGTTTTGCAATGTATTGGAGGCCTGACATGCAAGAGTGGATGTATAACTAGAAAAGCACTCAGAGTGCATACCTTTGCCAAGGCTCCTTCTGTCCCCCATGGATCACCTCCAAAATGTAATGGGTTTGTGTGTAGGCCCAGAGTTACTTCTGGTGAAAATTGCCTCAAAGTCTGTCCACTAGTTTTGGAGTATTGTTGCCAACACACTGTGAGAAGATAAGAGCCTTGGCTGAGGTATGCATTCTCAGATCATCACCAAAATGTAACGCGTTCCTCTCTAGCCCAAGAACCGCCATGAAAATTTTATGCTAATCCATCCAGTAATTTTTGAGTATTGCTACTAACACTCTGTGACAAGATAAGATAACCTTAGCAGAGGTATGCTTTCTTGGATCATCACCAGAAGGTAATGGGTTCCTCTCTAGCCCAAGAACCACCTCTGGGGAAAATTTCATCCAAATCTATCCAGTAGTTTTTGTGTAATCCTGCTACACAAATACAAAAAAAGCCCTTGGTGGAGGTACGTATGCACTCTCAGATCATCACCAAAATCTAATCATCTGTTCCATGCCATTACACACCTTTCCTGAAAATTTCATCAAAATCCATTCATAACTGTTACTAACAGACAGACAGACAAACCAACCAGTGCCAGCGAAAACATTACCTCCTCCCTTGGCGGAGGTAATAATAAAAGCACCAAATTGACCAAAACATGAAATACCTTTGTTTCATACTGTCCACAATAAAAGTTAGACTCACATCGCTACACTATCCATCCATCTTCTACTAATTATCTGGGGGTCTAGGTTCCAGAGTTGGCAGTCCAAGCAGAGAAGCCCAGCCTGCTCCCTGCTCCACATAGCACCCGTAATCCCAAGGATCCCTCCTGCAGGTGGGATCATTGGGACCTGGCCAGGTCCCTTTGGCCCAAACTGATTACCAGGCACTTGCCGTCGGGACCCCAGTAATCCCATACTGGGCAGGAAACACTGGATCCAACTTTTCCAAGCTGATCTGTTGGATCGCACTTTAATCAGGACCAATTGCCCTGAGAGACCCTACCAGGAGCAAGTTGCCCACAATATAGTTTCTGGGATCGTCCAGGGTTTCCTCTGGAAACATTTCTGTGTGGCGGGCCGCCACCCTTGGATATATTAATGTAAGAAAAAAAAATATGAAAGAATGATGCTCCCCCAAGCGCGCACACGAACAATGCGTGTGACAGTTATCTGTGTGGAAGCGCCCCGCCCGCCCGCCTGCCTGACACACGCATGACCGTTTCAGTCTGTAGGCAGTGTCTCTCTCGCGTTGCTGTCTGAGAGAAGCATGAGCTTATTAAAGGACTTTAAATGCAGAAAAAAAGCAGAAGCGGTATGTAAGCTGTGGGAGCATTTATGGTGGTTTTAACACGCTGGTAATGGGAACAATAATGAAGAGTTGCTTAGCTAACAGGTGTGGTTAGGATTCACTGTAGGGAAAGGCTAAGAGTGACTGATAAATGGCTGAGGATTTACTTCACTTAACTAATATATGTTCATTATTATGTACCTGGTAAGTTAAGATGACCAAAATTCACGAAGTCAATGACTTTAATCTGTCAGTAGCCTTCAGACAAACTAAACATGCCAACAATTGGATTTCAAAATAAGGGAGGTTTTTCCTGCTGTCTGGGTGGTGAGGAGAGTTCTAAAAAACTATAAATATATAGAAATACTATGACAGAAATAACTGCATATTTGGTCATTTAAGTTACTTTATTTCTTTAAATATAATTTTAATAATTATATTTCTTTGAATTCAGAGTTAAAATTATTGTTCTGATCTGGCTCTGCAAAATTATGGTCAAAAGTTTAAATTGTATGAGGAAAAAAAAAAAAAACTAAAAATTTGGCCACATTCTGTGTCAAATTTATTTTTAAAAAAAAGTAATTGACAATGTTTTATCGGGCTTTTATCGAATCTGTTTTATCCTTTTCTTTAGTGTCATGGTTTGGTCAGATAAAACTGAAACAGAGGAAATCCTTGGATCAGGTAGTTAGATGGTCCAGTCGTTTGCTTGGTGAGTCACAGCTGAGCCTGACATCCCTGTACACCAGACAAGTACAGAGGATGGCTACCTCCATTTTAAATGATGACTCCCACCCTTTGCACTGCAACTTTCAGCTTCTTCCCTCAAGATGGAGGTTTGTTGTCCCAAAAAGTAGAACCCAGCGCTACAAAAACAGCTTTGTTCCTGCTGCTGTCAAAGAGTTGAACAAGATGTAACAACATATTGCACATAATTTAGGTACCTATTTATTGTCATTGACTCTGTTGTCATTGAATCCTTATTTAAATCCTCCACCTGAACAATGAGAGCAAGTTTTTAGCCAAAGTCAAATTCCTTGTATGTGTTGTGCATACTTGGCCAATAAAGCTGATTCTGATTCTGATTAACTCCATTTTATAATTACTTATTTTTGTAGGATGTCACTTGGGTTCTAAATATTTTATTGGGTTTTAGACCTTTGAGTTTTTAACCTCTTTGACTAGTTTTTAACTTTTAATATGACCCTTCTCTCTTACCTCTGGTTTTTCTCCCATCTCTTTGCCTTTTTATACCCTGATTGATGGAGCCTTGAGTATTTTTATCATGTTTATAGTCAGCTTCATGCGTGCCTGTGTTTGTGTCTATGTTGAATGTAATTGGTGGCTTGTAAATATGGATGTCACCAGACTGCAAAACAAATCTACCTATGGGTACAAATAAAGTAACCTGAACCTAATTTATAATAATCTGCCTTTGTCCATTAGACAGGCCTCTTCACTGTCCAGTTTTAAAACTCCTCTTACAACCCATTTTTATTCTCTGGCTTTTGACCCAGTTTGAGACACTGATTTTATTTGTTCTTATTGTCTTCATTGTATAACTACTGTTTTGTTTGTGCTGTTATGTACTTTTTGTAGTTGTATTTTATTGCTTTTATGTTTTTAGATTTTATTTATCATTGAGATACAGCACTTTGTGTCAGCTGTCATTGTTTTTACAGTGCTTTATAAATAAAGTTGGATTGGATTAAAAAAGATAAAAATTAGCCATAAAATAATCCACAAATTTATAACAGTCTCAAATGTACAGGAAAAGTCATAATTTTACAAGAGGAATTTACAAATTTGAGGAAAATTGTTTCAAATTTAGATAAATTTACAGAGAAAAGTAGAAAACTAAGAAAACTGTTACAAATTTTGGAGAAAAACCTCAAACCTTCAAGTCTGAAGTCATAACTCGAGTTTTTAAGTGGGTGCTCTTTATACCCTTAACTTAACTAGACATTTTTGGTTGTCTACTTTTAATTATTAATTTCAAAGCAATGCCTTTACATAAGTAAAATTTCTGGCTACTATACCCACCTCTGATCATATAATTTGAGTATGCATGAGAAAATTACTACTGTGAATGTTTTTTCCCTTCCCTACTAAAACACTAGAATAAAAATACAAAAAAAATACACATTTTTGTTATTTATGTAAACCATGAAGAAAAATCCTGCAGGATAAAACATGACACTTGGTATTTTCGAACCTGTTTGTACACCACCATAGACAGAGAGAGAACCTGAATTAGACAGGACTCAGAGAGGGAAAGACGAGACAGACAAGATGAGCCAAGGAGAGGAAAGTGTTCAAGCAGAGGGTCCAGGAGAGGTGAGAGCAGAGGAAGGAGAGAAGGATGACACCAGTAAAAAGTCCAAACACGGGACATCTGGGTGGGACTCCAACTGGCCCAATATTCCAACAGTCAAGCTTTGATTGTACAATACTTCAAATGGTAAGTTCCATTATGCAATGTTACTGTGCAAAATTAAAAAAAAAAATAAAATTGTGTAAAATTAACATATTCCGGTTACAACAGTGTCATGCGTTTTCTGCCCCCCATCGCTTCTTGGCACAGATTCAACAAGGTGCTGGAGACATTCCTCAGAGATACTGGTCCATGTTGACATGCCAACACCACACAGTTGCTCCACATACTGTACATGATGGTTCTTGCATGAATCTATTCTTTCATGTTTATGCCAAATTCTGATCTTATCAAATGAATATCAATGCCAAAATTGAGACAGACCAGGCAACATTTTTCCAATACTCTTGCCTACTGAGCCTGTATGAACTGCAGCCTTAGTCAACAGAAATGACACAATTTCAAGTCTTCTGCTGCCCATCTGCTTCAAGGATCAATGTGCTGAGCCTTCAGAGATGCTCTTCTGCAGTGGTTATTTGAATCACCATTGGCTTACGGCCTCTGGCATCAACAAAGCATTTGGGCCCAGACACCTGCTGCTCACGGAATATTTTCTCTTTTTCTGAATGACATCCTCTGTAAACCAACCCATCTGGCATCAGCAACCACGCCACATTCAAAACCACCTTTCGATGCTTGGTTTAACTTCAGAAGTTGATCTGGACCATACCTAAATGTAGAGTTGCTGCCACGTGATTAGCTGATTAGATATTCACATGAACAAGCAGTTGAGCAGGTGTACCCATTAAATCGGCCGTCGTTAAGTGCATATACACCAAACTTCATACCAATTCTCAGTATGTATTTTCACGATTTGGTGATTACTCTCAAGTTATTGATGTCACAAGGTGAAATAATTGTACTTGTGTACGTTTTACTCTGGTTAAGACTGGAGAGTAAACAGCACAGTCCCTTTTATTGCCCCACATTTTCATATCTACTATACCTGCGTAGCGTTCTGGAGGGGAAGTCCCAGAGGGCCACGGTGCCGTCGGTGGCCCCTGCCAGCAGGAGACTGGAGTCCGGGGCCAGGGCGCAGACTCGGAGCGGACTGCGGCCCGGGTGCTGCAGGGCCGCGGTCACCCCCCCGGTGTCGGCGCGCCACACGATGCAGGAACCGTCCGTGGAGCAGCTGAGCAGGAAGAGGCCGCAGGCGCTGAACCGGCAGCAGTGGACCCCGTAGCCGTGACCCGACAGGGGGGAGTAGGGGAGCTCCGAGAAGTCGGCCGTGCCGTAGACACGGATGGTTTTGTCACCGGAGCCGGTGGCCAGCAGGGACGGAGAGAAGGCGCAGCAGGTGACCTCGTCCGAGTGATGTCGGAGGGAACAAACCAGAGACACCATGTTTGGCACAGGGGCGGTTCACTCACAAGGGGGCGCAAAACACCCAAATACTGGAGACCAGAGTGGACGGCTGTTTTCCCCGCGTCTCTACGTAAGCTGTTGCTCCTTGTGCAGGTTTTTATCTACATTCCCTACAGCTGTAAGATCTAACTGGAATCCCTAACAGCCGTTATCAGTCATGTGATGTGCAGTTACACAATGCTATAGTCAGCCGCGCTCATTCACGGTCTGAAGTTCTCCTGTCGGGGGAAACAAGGAAATAAACAGCTGGGTAGAGCAGAAAAAAAATTAAACCATTATAGAGAATTAAAATTTAACCAGGATCCATATGAACTTTGCAAAAAAAAAAATCACAAATTTATAAGAACATTTACATGGAAAAGTGAAATTGAGGAAAAATGTTGCAAATTTTTGATGATAGCAGTAACTTTACTAGAAAAAGGTTGCAAATTTGAGGGGAAAAATGCAAATTTAGAGAAAAAAGCTGAATTTTTACAAGGAAAAAAGTAGCAAATTTATGATTTAAGTAGTTAAGTTACGAGAAAAAAGTGGTAAATGGCATTCACTTATATAGTGCTTTTATTCTCAACTCTTGATGGCCAAAGTGCTTTATCCTGCTATCCACCCATTCACCCACTGATGGCGGCATGCTGCCTAACATGGCGCTTCCAGACCCACCAGGAGCAATTGGGGGTGAAGTGTCTTGCCCAGGGACACAATGGCAGGATATCTGGGGAGAGTGGGATTTGAACCGCCAACCATGTGGTTTATTGGACGACCTGCTCTACTTCCTGAGCCACTGCCATCCCCAAGGTAAGTTAAAGAAATAGCTTCATACTTACAGAAAAAAGGAAACTACATTTAGTGACACACCAATGAAAATGAAGCTTTTTTTCTTCTTTTAGATTTGATTGGCAACCAGCTTACAGGTGCATTACCGCCACGTACTTCACTCTAACTCATCACTCTATACATCTTAAAAGTTCCCCTTGAACCATATCACTATATACAATTCAAGAAATCTCTGTCCGCCCGTCTGTGTTGTCCAACATGTCTGCAACATGTTTTTTTGACTTACAAGACGTATCAAAAGCAAAATCACTCTTACGTGACATGTGTCTTTCTGCTGTGAAAGTTCAGTTAAGCTCCTCCCCTTG
Source organism: Pholidichthys leucotaenia (assembly GCA_020510985.1). NCBI lineage: Eukaryota > Metazoa > Chordata > Actinopteri > Cichliformes > Pholidichthyidae > Pholidichthys > Pholidichthys leucotaenia. The sequence goes on from CM035843.1 coordinate 46,004,417, forward strand.
GAAAATGGCAAGTTCATTTTTGTCATGCCATTAGAACAGGTTAACCAATCAGGAATAAGCACTGACTGTTCAAATTTGCCAGATTGCAGGCTTCTATGTGTTGTGGTCTTAGAGGAGAGGTGGCACATCAGCATCGTCATGGGTGGGCCTAAATAGATCCTGGTGTTTGAGGGAGGAGGAAATGGGCAAAAAAAAAAATCACAAGCAAGTAAAGGTGCGTTCAGACTAAACATGAACGGGCAAATTTTTCATGCAGCACGATTCCATATTAACTCAATGTACACGTATGAATAGACATGAATTCACTGTTTGAGCTGCAGACGGGTGGAGTTGCCTTTATAACTTCTGCAGCTGTGTTCTACCTACTGTGGAAATTCCCAAAACATTGTCATGCTTATGTTTATGTTATCCAACTGGGGTCTCACCTGAAAAAAACTGTCCCTGCCTCCAAAACTTTACATTGCTGTAAAGATTGTTTACATTGCTAGCCTGCTAGCATGTCAGTGGCAGGAGACTGTGGTAGATAACCGACACTCCGATTCAGCTGCAGAGCCCCCGGTTCCTCTGCATGCAGGTGAGTGGCAGTCTTTCATTTTCAAACTAGTTTACTCTCCAGTGTTGATACTTTTACTCCAGTGATGGCAGAATCTCAAGTCCATTACTAGCTAGCACTATTCCTAGGGAGGGGGGATACTATAAGTGTTACTTATTTCAGGGCCATTTCAATTTTGGGGGAGCCCTATGCAAGATCTTGTTTGAAGGTCAATGATTCTGGAATGGGAAGAGTTCAAACCAGATTTTTTTTTGGGGGGGGGGGCACAGACGACTACCAACAAATATGAAAAAATAAACTTGGGTCATTGTCTAGTTGAACAGAAAAAAATAAACATTACAGAGAATAAAAATTTAATCAGCATCCATATGAAAGTTGCAAATTTACCACAAAAAAGTTTAAACTTTACCTAAAAACAGTAAAAATGTTGCATCTTTACAAGAAAGTCAAATTTTCAAGAAAAAGTAGCAGATCTATGAGAAAACTGCTCGCTTATGAGGAGAAAACTTATTTAGCAGAAAAAAGTTGCAATTTTACAAGATAAAGGTTGCAAATTTATAAGAAAAAAATACAGAATTTTCTGTGGGGGGGAAAAAAAAGGGTGAAAATTTACAAGAAAAAAATTGTTCCAAATGTAATGTTTGCAGGAATAACAACTTTAAACAATAGCAGGATGCTAGACTGGGGATCTCAGAAGACAAAGGCGGAAGAGAACTAGTGGGCTTGGGGGTCTGACCACCCTTTGGAGGAATGGACTTGCACCTAGGCTCAACTTAAGGGTGGTCTAGCTACAAAAAGGAAGTTGTAATGAGCCAAATTTGGACTTATTTTTACCGTGTGCCGTCTGTGGAGCCTTAAAAACAAACATGAAACACTGCTGTTGTGTTTTCTTACACCGTGGGGTGAAATCCCACACTGTATTTTTCATTTTAGTTTAAATTAAAATGAGTGGAACAAATGGCTATTTTTTTCCTTTTATTAAATTTGGAATTTTCTCTTTTTTCCTCATAAGTTTTGCACTTTTGTTTTATATTTTTTTCCTCATAAAACAATTTTTTTTCTCATATTTGTGAGTTTTTCTTTTAAATTTCTGACATTTCCCCCCTGTTTAGTTATGACTTTTGGATGTGGAGGTAGCTTCTAGTTGTAGGAGTTCTTTTTCCCCATAAATTTAATTAGGTAGTTCCAATATGGACCTTGGGGATGTGCAAACTTGATCTGAGATGGACTAATGACAAAATTTGCAGTAATTTCAGTGTGGCTAAATAACTGAGGTCTTAATTTGATCCAGCAGCCTCAGAAGGGTCTTAAAAGTCATAAATTCAACACTCTTACGGTGCCAGATGCCATGCTGTGCCCTTTTAACTCTATAAGATCATAACCACAAATACTACCTTTAAAGCTCTTTTTTGATAAACAGATTTATTCAACCCATCCACACAGTCAAAAAATAATATTCCCTAAAACAGTTTCTACTCATTTCACAATATTCTTAATGACAAGTCTGACTTCAGCTTTTGTGTGGCGCCTCCAGTGGACCGTGACTGTCTTCACTCTCCACTGGATCAGAGCCCGGTCCAGGTTTCACGTCAGCCCACAGGATGTCTGGCAAGGCTGCTGGTTGAGAGAAATGCTTAGAAATCAAACACTAGGCACCACATCAGGTCAGAGGAAAATGCTTTTTTTTTTTTGTAAAGCCTGAGTAAATATTTCCAAATACAGTACACACACACCGATTACAGAAAACACATCCTTCTCAGAGGTCAAGCACCACAATACTGAGGAGTTATTACACAGGATATGCTGCAGCCATTATTATGTAATGCCACATTGTTAATGCAGACAATACTCCAAATGCACGGGGCGGGGGGGGGGGCACTGCCTTTTATTTGACACAATTATTGCAGTGTCATTTTGTAGACTGTATAACACGTGTTGTTTTGGTAATCACGTTCATGATCAGCAGCTGTAAAAGCAGCAAAAAACTTTGATGGACATGGTTTAAATTAACAAGCTGAAAGAAGACCCTGAAACTCTTTGAATTATTAGCAGGATCAGCAGTCTGGTGGCATCTTATCACAGCGCTGTAAACTATTCTTTTCTGTCACTCTTTTTAAAGCCGTCTGCACTTTCTTGGAAAACACTGAAACAGAAAACACTTTAGATAAATACACACACAGTATAAATAAATAGTACTAATAACTTTAAATAAAAAAAGTAAATGATGTATCTACAGTAGAAATCTTCTGATCCCCAAACAGTACTGAGCTGAAGATTCAGCATGTTTTCTTAAATAAAACATAATTGCTCTCAAAAGTAAAAATGTGACATAATTTTAACTCCATCACCATAAAGACTACAATCATGTCCTTTCACATGTAAAACCCTTGTTCTTATAACTTATTTATTTAGTGTCAAAGATGGTCTTTAGCACCAAAGAGGAGCACGTACGGGAAGTAACAGCCACACTGGTTCGTGTTACTGCAGCAGTTCGGGCCACCTTTTGTCAAAAAATCTCCTCATTCTGTGGCCAGCTTGTCCGATTTCTGAGTCGTCTTCATTAAATTTTTTGCAGTTATCAAAAACTAGGTTGACGTCTATGAAGAAAGTCTCCAAATTTAAGTACCTGCAATCATTAGAAAATCACAATCTTAACTGATGAGCAGCATTCAAGTAAAAACAGGAATTACACAGATGATACACGCGAAGACCGTGTTCATAAATACCGGTTGCTGGTGAGCTTTTCCTTGATGGTGGAGAAGTCCATGGGCTTCTTGATGATTTTTTTGTATCCAGGGGTGGCTCTGTGGTTGACCGGGGAGAGAAAGGGCCACGCATCCCGATGGGCCTCCAGCTCAGCCAGCAGCACACTAAAGAAAACAGAAATCTACACATCATTTTCAGATTTGCTACACTTGGGTGTCCATGCATATTCAAAAAGTCTTGAATTTGCTGATCAAAAATGCATTTTTAATTATCCTTACAATGGCAATCCATCATTAAATCTGCCTTTCAAACACAGATATGATAGAACACTACACTTTTCTTAAACTGTGGGGTAAAATTCTTGCATTCAGTGTAGTTTTTTTTTTTTTTTTTTTACTTTGGCATAACTGAAAATAAAATGAGCAAAAAACAGCAATAATTTCTTGCAATTTTTCCCCTCAAATGTTATTTTTTGTTGTAAATTTTCACTTTTTTTTCTTGTAAATTTGCAGCTTTTTCTCCCCAAATTTCCAACTTTTTTCCCCATTAGATTACAAGTTTTGGTTGTGAAGGTACAGTAGGTTCTAGTCTGAGGTGTGTGGGGGGGGTTTTTAGATAAAGAACTAGTGCTAATGTCGATCCTACAGGCAAATGTAATTTCAATGTGAGCTGAATGACGACCCAAAATCTGCAATAATTTCAGTTTGGTCAAATTATCAGATGAGGCCAACTGCAATGTGGTCATGGTCTTTGTGCAAATGTGAAGTCTTAAATTTGATCAAGTGGCCTTAAACGGGTTTCAAAAAGCCATAAATCTAACTTCCTTAAAGCTGCACCTGGTAAACTGACTGTGAAAGCAACATGATAAAACAAGGGGGGAAAAATCCTTAGATCCTATGCAAGCAATGAATTTGTTCTTACCGACACAGTGCCAGCCCATTCATGTCGTCTTTGAATGTTTTGACTTTTTTCACACAGGACACTGAGCTGTCATACGTGGTCTGTGTGCCATCATCTCCGCTCCTCTTTCTGACCTCCTTGGTACCTTGCTTTGGCACACTGCTGGCATCCTCCTCACCAGCGAACCCTCCCACCACAGATGGTTTAATATTTTGTTTTATATACGTCCTTTTCTTTCCTCCTCCAGCTGTTCGGCTCTGTTGCTTCCTGTTCTGAAGGGATTGTCCACCTTCCTAAATGGCAGAGCATGGAGAAGACTTTTCAGACACACAATATCTATACAGTTTCTTGTTTAGCTAGCGTGATGAGCAAGGACTGCAAGAATAAAATCCGTCAGGGCATGATTATGTACCTTTGATTCACAAGTAGGACAAAACCATTCTCCATCGGGCAACATGGTGATCTCGGGTGTATGGCAGTAAGTGTGGTAACCTCTATCGCATTTATCACAAAGTAAGAGGAGCTGTTCATTATCTCCCTTTTCACACAGCTGGCAGTACTGCAAACAGAGAAACAAAAACCTAAAGTAGTCATTTATATTATACCATTATCAGTGCCGACACTGTTAACACATCTTATGGTTCTTACTCTGTCTGCAAAACCAAATTCTAGCTTAAAAGGTGCTACATGGAACTTTTGGGAACTCCAGCTGCATTTGTTGAATATTTAATAGTTCAGAATGGTTCATACACATAAGTTGATAGTTATTACATATTGAAATACATATAGGACAAATAGATATTATAAACACTTTATAGTTAATCAGAAAAGCTATTTATAATAGTAATTTAATTAGAATCCCAAAGGTGTTTTCCTTCAATGCAGTCGTTAGACATTGTCCACTAGACGGCGCTGGTACTGTACCTTTGGCCATGAAATGTTATTGTTCAAGCTGCAGACCGAAGAAGAAGAAGTCAGTGCTAAGCAATGCAGTGCTATCAGAGGGACGGACGCATGTTAGCCAGCGGGAACGACAGATGTGTTGTAAACTGAGATGCAGCATTCTCCAGTAAAGCCAAATGAAGGTAAAGTTGGGTGTTTGGACATTCTTTCCTTATAACAACTGATGTTACAGCTAAATCCACAACATATTTTTTGGTGCCGAAACCCGGGAACCGGAAGCTGGAAGCGGGAAAAGTGAAGAGAGAACGTTGTTGGGATTAAGCCGATAGCTGTAACAACACGGAGACGAAAGGAAAAAATGGCGGAGCGACTTCAAAGGCTAAAACAGAAACGGACCGTGCTGCGGACGTCCGTTACAAAGCTGTTGCAAATTATACAAGATGAAACAAGTAAGACTGATATAAACAGTGACCGTTTGCGGGAGCTGTTAGCCATGTTGTCACAGAAAGAGAAAGGCCTGCAAGACATTGAACCAGATATAGAGCAGGAGATCCCTTTGGACGAGTTAGATGCGGACATGGTGCGGACACTTGAGTATCAGGACAACACAAATTTATGGAGGACGCGGGCAGAGAGAGCAATTGAACGGGCTGCCTTACAGCAACAAGAACAGGCAAGAGACGCCACCGTATCAGCGAATCCACATCGGCTGAGTGACGTGAGTACACGGTCAAATACAAGCAGACCCTCGGTAAAGCTACCCAAGCTCTCAATAAACAAATACAGCGGAGAAGTGTGCATGTGGCAGGAGTTTTGGGACCAATTCGAAAATGCAATTCACCAAAACCCAGATTTGAGCAAAACTGAAAAGTTCACTTACTTGAAGTCATATCTCATCGGGCCAGCTGCACGCGCCGTCGCAGGGCTGAAGGTAACTGACATGAACTATGATGCTGCAGTAGACATGCTTAAGCAAAGATTTGGAAGGAAAGAGCTCATTGTAAGTGCACACATGTCTAAGTTACTAAATCTAAGTCCAGTTAAAAGGTCCTCAGACATTGTTGCCTTGAGACAACTTTTTGATGATGTTGAAGTACAAATCAGAAGCTTAGAAGCTTTAGGAGTCATGTCAGACAGTTATGGAGGTTTACTGTGCCCCATACTGTTCAAAATGATTCCTGCTGATCTTGCCCTTGAGTACACCCGCAAGACAGATGTAGGGCAAAAGTGGGATGTTGATGGCCTTGTAAAGTTTTTGCAACAAGAAGTTGAAAGCAGGGAGCGTGCTGCACATTTGACACAAATGAGAGAGAATCATAAAGATACACATGCAAATCAGAATCAGCACTACAGACCAGATTCAAGCAGAGAAAGGTGGAAAGGACCTAATGTGCCCTCAGCTGCAGCCCTCCACACAGGCAGTTCGAATACACCATTTGTGCACAGTTGCATATTCTGTAACAGTACCAGCCACAAGTCAGAACAGTGCACTGAAGACACAGTCACAAGCAGGAAAGAAAAACTAAAGAAAACGGGAAGGTGCTTCATATGCCTAAAACCCAGACATCTTGCTCGAGACTGTAGATCCAAAAATGTGACATGCACTGATTGTGGAAGAAGACATCATGCTGTTGTGTGTGACAGAAGTGAGCAACCAATAGAAAGGACAGATGCCGCTGAAAACACGAGTGATGCAGTGGTCTCCTCAGTATTTCCATATGCAGCCAAACCAACCCCAGAAAAATGTGAAACAGTACTATTGCAAACTGTGAGAGCAAGGATTGAAGGACCTGGAGGAAAGAAGATTGTGCGTTGCTTAATTGATGGAGGAAGCCAACGGAGTTTTGTCCATGAGAAACAAGTGAAAGATTTAAAACTGCCAATACTAAAACAAGAGACATTAAACCTTCACACGTTTGGCTCAAAAAACCCAGTGACCACAAAATGCAATGTCATAAAACTAGTCCTGGAGAATGTGAGAAACAAAGATCAGAAAATCGAGATTGAAGCTGTTCAAACCCCACAGCTTTGTACTGCAGTCATGAAAGTCCCCAGTGAACACATCCAACGGCAGCTGGAGAAAAAAGGGCTACCAGTAGCAGATGTGTCAGCGGGAGACAAAGATGGTTTGGAGCTATCAGTACTGATCGGAGCAGATTACTACTGGAGAGTAGTCACAGGTAAAACTGAGAGACTGTCAGACGCTTTGGTTGCCGTAGAAACCAGATTCGGCTGGGCAGTGCAAGGACCAGTTGTCATGTCCAGTATGAATGAAGCAACATGTATGCACATTGGACTCAGTGAAGACTCAGTGGAGATCTCAAACCAGCTAAGAGCATTTTGGGAGATCGAGTCGCTGGGCATCACTACTAAAGGTGAGGAAACACCTGATGACGAGAAAGCCAAGGAGAGCTTTGACAGGTCAGTCAGATTCATTAATGGGAGATATGAAGTGGCGTTGCCATGGCGCCAAGACACACCCGAACTCTCAGACAACAAGAAGGTTGCACAAAAGAGGTTTGAAACCCTGAAAAGAAAGCTGAAATCTGACGTGACACTGTTTAAAGGATACAACGATGTAATAGAGGATTACACAGAACAAGGAATATGTGAAGATGTGCCACAGAGCAGTCATTCAGCAGAGACAGAGAATGTAACCTACTACTTACCTCATCATGCTGTAATCAGAGAGGACAAAGTAACTACCAAGTTAAGGGTAGTGTTTGATGCTTCGTCACATGAAGAAGGTTGTTCCTCTTTAAATGACTGTTTATTACCTGGCCCAAACCTGAATGCTGACCTCATGAGCATTTTGATCAGATTCAGACAAAATCCTGTAGCTTTCACAGCAGACATTACTAAAGCTTTCCTTCAGATATCTATAACTGAAAGTGACAGAGATGCTGTGAGATTTTTGTGGCTTACAGGACCCCCAGATGTTGAAGGCACCAACACGCGTATAATGAGAATGGCACGTGTTGTGTTTGGAGTAACTTCAAGTCCATTTTTACTTGCAGCCACTATCAGACATCATCTGGAGAAATATGAAGCTAACCAACCAGACACGGTAAAACTAATGAGAGACTCACTTTATGTGGATGATCTGATCGCTAGCTCAAGTAACTCAGACGAGGCATACAGACTTACTACAGGAGCAAGAGAAATACTGGCTGCTGCCAACATGAACCTCTGTAAGTGGACAACAAACTCCCTTGAACTGAAAACCAAGTGGTCAAACAGCAAGCTTGATTTCACACAAGAAACAGAAACACATGGAGGTGTGTTGAAGGTGCTTGGTTTGGTGTGGAGACCGGACACAGATGACTTTGCCTTTGACCTCAAACATTTGATGAACATTCTAAAAGGAAAGGAAAACACAAAGAGGAGTGTTTTGAGATCATCCGCCAGAATCTTTGATCCTATAGGGTTCCTAACGCCATTTACCATTCGAGTTAAATGTCTGTTTCAGGAAATGTGGCGACGGGGCCTGAGCTGGGACGACGAGCTGCCTCCAGACCTTTCACAGGCATGGCAGCAGTGGTGCATGGAGCTTCCTCAGATCCACCAAATAGTCATTCCGCGGTGGTATGGAACAGAAAAGCTGTCAGATAAATCACAAGTTCTCCATGTCTTCACAGATGCAAGCGAAAAGGCGTATGGCGCAGTTGCGTATCTACAAGGACAAACAACAGAAGGAGAGACTGTTACTGCGCTCGTTGCATCCAAGTCAAGAGTGGCACCAATCAAAACAATCACACTGCCACGCTTGGAACTGATGGGAGCTGTGATTGGAGCAAGGTTGGCAAATAACCTTTTGAAGGCACTGAATATGCAGATCACTCAACTCAGAATGTGGTCAGACTCCATGATAGTGATTCACTGGATTCGCAGTTCATCAAAGAAATGGAAACAGTTTGTTGCCAACAGAGTGATGGAGATACAAACTTTGACACCACCAGAACTATGGACACATTGTAATGGAAAGGTGAACCCAGCTGATCTCACCACAAGAGGTCAGTCCGCATCAAGGTTGAAAGAGGAAAATCTCTGGTGGTCAGGCCCATCATTTTTGAAAGAAAAGGAGCTTCAAACTACACCGCCAGAAACAGCACAAGAAATACTATCAGAAGAAGAGGTTAAAGCTGAGCTAAAGGCAAGTCAAGTCGCAGTACATCTCAGTAACAGTGAAAGAGTGCAATCTGAACCATTGCTACAGCTGGACCTCAGATCGGCTCACACTCGTCATACCCCAAATCCAACACAACTCAAACCAGGAGATTTGGTCCTCATTGGAGATGACAAGATACCACGTCAAACATGGAAAACAGGACTAATCATAGAGGTGTTCCCAGAGAGAGATGGACTAGTCAGATCCTGCGCTATGCGCACTCCAACTGGGACGACGTTAAGAAGACCAGTTCAGCTACTATATCCTTTTGAAGTTAATATTTGAACTGTCTTCTTGGGGGGGAGGATGTTGAATATTTAATAGTTCAGAATGGTTCATACACATAAGTTGATAGTTATTACATATTGAAATACATATAGGACAAATAGATATTATAAACACTTTATAGTTAATCAGAAAAGCTATTTATAATAGTAATTTAATTAGAATCCCAAAGGTGTTTTCCTTCAATGCAGTCGTTAGACATTGTCCACTAGACGGCGCTGGTACTGTACCTTTGGCCATGAAATGTTATTGTTCAAGCTGCAGACCGAAGAAGAAGAAGTCAGTGCTAAGCAATGCAGTGCTATCAGAGGGACGGACGCATGTTAGCCAGCGGGAACGACAGATGTGTTGTAAACTGAGATGCAGCATTCTCCAGTAAAGCCAAATGAAGGTAAAGTTGGGTGTTTGGACATTCTTTCCTTATAACAACTGATGTTACAGCTAAATCCACAACAGCATTATTTTTTGATTACAAAGAGAGCTCATTCACTTCATTTCTGGAATAGGAATTTGGATCACATTAAAGGGCCCATGGCACGTTTTTCCATTTCTGACTTACCTACAATGTTATAATGGTGAATATTAAAAGTGCCCAAAGGCTAAAAAAAAATTAGCCATGTGTATTCTGCAGTAATTCTATTAAAAATAAAAGAAAGCTGCCCAACGAATGTATGTACGTTGTTGTATGTATTCTCACTCAAGAATTTTCCTACAGGACTTCCAACTCTGACCTATGATGTTCTAGTGGCCGATTTATTTGACTGGTCATTTTTCCAGGAAGCGCATGTTCACGAGACGGTGGAATTATCTCTTTGTGTTTAACCTGCCTACTGGCAGTGCTATTACAGATTTAGCTCAGCGGCTTGCCCAGACTCATTATGGCTCTTTGTAAAATCATAGACACCAGACTAAACATCTGTGCTCCCTCTTGTTCATTACATCAGTCAATAATATACCTTGCATAATTTTGGCTTATTTTGTTTTTTGTTTTTTTGTTTTTTGGCCAGTATGGTCTGGAAAATTGTGTGGTAAATACAGTTGCCTTAGCAGTGTTTGTCGGCAGGAACACAGCACTTTTCTACCTAACAAGGTGTCTCAGTGGTCTGATGGCAGTCAATCATTTTTGGAATTTTCTATAAAATCTATTCACCCCACTAAACATCCATAACCCCAGCCACATCATCTACTAGCACTTGACCACATATCTCCTTCCTAACACTTATCTGTACAGTGTTAAACAATCTGTCTCTTCAGTGTTTAGCCATAATTCACAAAAACATTGTTTTTTTACCTTTAACATTTTCTATTTTGGAAACATCTAAGGTGTCTCAACCTGATTTGTCTCTCAGAGGTTCATGGTGGGTGAGAGGAGGATTCTATTATGTAAATGTTAAAATACACACACACACACACACACACACACACACACACACACACACACACACACACACACACACAGAGAGAGTGGTGTGAAAGTGTGTTTGCCCCCTTCCTGATTTCTCATTTTTTTGTATGTTTGTCACACTTAAATATTTCAGATCATCAAATTTAAATATTAGACAAAGATAACACAAGTAAACACAAAATGCAGTTTAGAAATCAAGGTGTTTATTACTAAGGGTAAAAAAAATCCAAACCTACATGGCCCTGTGTGAAAAAGTGATTGCCGCCCCCCCCCATTAAAACATAAATTAACTGTGGTTTATTGCATCTTTGGAAAGCTGAGTTCAATTTCTCTAGCCACACCCAGGCCTGATTACTGCCACACCTGTTCTCAATCAAGAAATCATTTAAATAGGACCTGCCTGACAAAGTGAAGTAGACAAAAAGAGCCTCAAAAGCTAGACATCATCCAAAGAATTTGAGAACAAGTGAGAAACAAAGTAATTGAGATCTATCAGTCTGGAAAAGGTTATAAAGCCATTTCTAAAGCTTTGGGACTCCAGCGAACCACAGTGAGAGCCATTATCCACAAATGGCAAAAACATGGAACAGTGGTAAACCTTCCCAGGAGTGGCCGGCCAACCAACATTACCCCAAGAGCGCAGCGACAACTCATCCAAGAGGTCACAAAACACCCCACAACATCGTCCAAAGAACTGCAGGCCTCACTTGCCTCAGTTAAGGTCAGTGTTCATGACTCCATCATAAGAAAGAGACTGGGCAAAAATGGCCTGCATGGCAGAGTTCCAAGACGAAAACCACTGCTGAGCAAAAAGAACATAAAGGCTCGTCTGAGTTTTGCAAGAAAGCATCTTGATGATCCCCAAGACTTTTGGGAAAATACTCTGTGGACTGACGAGACAAAAGTTCAACTTTTTGGAAGGTGTGTGTCCCATTATATCTGACGTAAAAGTAACAGTATTTCAGAAAAAGAACATCATACCAACGGTAAAATATGGTGGTGGTAGTGTGATGGTCTGGGGCTGTTTTGCTGCTTCAGGACCTGAACACTTGCTGTAGTAAATGGAATCATGAATTCTGTAGTCTACCAAAAAATCCTGAAGGAGAATGTCCGACCATCTGTTTGTGACATCAAGCTGAAGCACACTTGGGTTCTGCAGCAAGACAATGATCCAAAATACACCAGCAAGTCCATCTCTGAATAGCTCAAGAAAAACAAAATGAAGACTTTGGAGTGGCCTAGTCAAAGTCCTGACCTGAATTCGATTGAGATGCTGTGGCATGACCTTAAAAAGGCGGTTCATGCTCAAAAACCCTCCAATGTGGCTGAATTACAACAATTCTGCAAAGATGAGTGGGCTCAAATTCCTCCACAGCACTGTAAAAGACTCATTGCCAGTTATCACAAACACTTGATTGCAGTTGTTGCTGGTAAGGGTGGCCCAACCAGTTATTAAGTTTAGGGGGCAATTGTGGCAGGTTGACTCAACCCCCCCACAACACACAGGACAGTCAGCTCTCTTCTCTTGGTTTTTCCCGCTGCACTACTGAGATGTAATGTGCCATTCATGTATTGTGACGCAATGTGCCTGCATGTATCGTGATGTAATGTGCCATTCATGTATAGTGTTCATGTGTCCTGTCCTTGCTGTGACCTAGAGACAGTTCAATATGTAGATGTGCCTTGTAACCTCATTGTTCTGCAAGCTGAGCAGAGGCTGCATCTGCCTATTGTTATGTAGGTCTTACAAATGCAAATGTCTCATGCCTGTTCTGCAGTCCCTTTGATCAGACCAACTGCTGTGAATCTGCTTTGATGTATTGTTTGAGTTGGGTACAAATACTGCACAGGTTCGGTAACTCATCCTCTCTCTGACTCACTTCAACTGCTGCTGCAGACACGCACTTTGTGTCTCTTCTCTGAGAGCCTGAGGATCCCGCTCCAGCCTGCACACACTTGGGCCGGAGCGGGGATCCTGTGACGGCGGTGTGATCTAATAAACTCTACTTAAAACCTCCAACAACGCCGCTTTATTTCATGCCGCTGCACTGGTGACCCAACGCTGAAACGAACACGCTGCTGGCGAACGCAGCACCCGGCCGGGATTCTCCGACGACAAGCGAACGCAATAGCTCCCTTCTGCTTCAGGGAGATTTCGACGCAGAGTTTCCAGGTGAAACTCTCCGGAGACCACCCACGACCGGGAAAGCCGCAGCAAACTTCATGGTGAGATCTGCACGCCTAGATCGGCACATCCACGCTGGACCAGCCGTGCTCGCAGCTCCTCCACATGACAGCGCATGTACCTCGTCCTTTCTCCGCGACGGCGACTCCCATGGCCGACGGAGCACACGTGGACCTGAACGCACCATGACCGAGCGAGTGACAAGAGCGTCTACTTCCCTTCACCGCTCCAACACATTGAACAGGGATGATTAAGCTCCCTGACCCTGTCTCCTCTCCAGCTGGCCCAACAACGCACGGAAAGTTACGCGGACGGCGCACCACGCACGGGATGCATATGGCTCTACAGACCCCCATCCTCCTTCGCCGCTGCACACAGAGCCTTCAGAGCTGCCCTCACACCTGAAGCATGCACGCAGCATGCACGAAGGATTTGTCAATGGTCTCAGCCACGGCGCACATGGGGAATTCAGCGGTTTTGCGGTTCCCAACGGCTTTTAAGGTTGTGCCCGCACCTAAAGTCAACACGCCAGTTCCCCCTGCTTTTATGTTTCTCTTACAGCCGCTCCTGCTTTTCTTCACGGCCACTATTAATCCTTGCAGGACTTAATCGCGGGAGGAGCCAGTGACTAATTTTTCTTCTTGTGGACCTCTGCACGTTCAACGGGACAGCCCCTCGACGTCGCGGAGCAGCAAGCAATTTTTGCGCGGCTCGGACGATTTCACCGCCCCTGCCGGCACACACTACCCCTCCCCTCCCTCCACCTCCGCCTGCAGCGAGCTTCTCCCACAGCTCACTCCCATAGATGGATTATCGAGGTCACGGCCCCCTGCCGTACCCTCTGGGGGGGAGCGTGTGTGGCGGGTTGACTCAACCCCCCCCCACAACACACAGGACAGTCAGCTCTTTTCTCTTGGTTTTTCCCGCTGCACTACTGAGATGTAATGTGCCCTGCATGTATTGTGATGCAATGTGCCCTGCATGTATTGTGATGCAATGTGCCCTGCATGTATTGTGATGCAATGTGCCTGCATGTATCGTGATGTAATGTGCCATTCATGTATAGTGTTCATGCGTCCTGACCTTGCTGTGACCTAGAGACAGTTCAATATGTAGATGTGCCTTGTAACCTCATTGTTCTGCAAGCTGAGCAGAGGCTGCATCTGCCTATTGTTATGTAGGTCTTACAAATGCAAATGTCTCATGCCTGTTCTGCAGTCCCTTTGATCAGACCAACCGCTGTGAATCTGCTTTGATGTATTGTTTGAGTTGGGTACAAATACTGCACAGGTTCGGTAACTAATCCTCTCTCTGACTCACTTCAACTGCTGCTGCAGACACGCACTTTGTGTCTCTTCTCTGAGAGCCTGAGGATCCCGCTCCAGCCTGCACACACTTGGGCCGGAGCGGGGATCCTGTGACGGCAGTGTGATCTAATAAACTCTACTTAAAACCTCCAACAACGCCGCTTTATTTCATGCCGCTGCAGCAATCACTTGTTCCCCACACAGGGCCATATACAGTAGGTTTGGATTTTTTTTTCTCTTAATAATAAACACCTTCATTTAAAAACTGCATTTTGCGTTTACCTGTGTTATCTTTGTCTAACATTTAAATTTGTTTTATGATCTGAAGCATTTAAATGTGACAAACATACAAAAAAATGAGAAAATCAGGAAGGGGGCAAAGACTTTTTCACACCACTGTGTGTGCGCGTGCATGCATGCACACACACACACACACACACAGAGTTGATGTTTACAGACGTTCATAATAAAAAAAACAAGCAATTTTATATTTTCCATTATTTTCCCCTAACTGTTCTGAAATGGAATCAACCCATGACTTCTGTACTAAGATACAAAGTAAATTTTTGTGCACCATTACAGCCCTGGTGTGCAGATGTGGTTGTTTTTAAGAGGTATTCTTTAATATTTTTAAGGAAAGGCATGCAGCCTAAAATACTGGTGTAGCAGAATCAGTACCAGGTGGATGGACTTTCCTCAGTGACCCTCATCAACCACAAAAGCAAAGGAACCTTAACTGTTGTTGCTTTCTGCTCACCAACCCCCAACTCTTTCTTCATGGCCCTTCGAACAATGATGAACGAATGCTCATTGTTAACCCCCCCCCCCCCCCCCCCAACACCCTATACTGCCTTTGCATTCAAGCAAACCTCTGAATTGTTATCAACACCTAGTTGAGAAATGATGGAAAATTCCATTTTTCTCCCACAGAAAGCAGCACCCTCGGACGGTCATGGAATACCCAAACACTGCCACAGGACAACTGGTGATGTTTGTCTCAGATAAAAACAATCTTAAACTTCACTATGCATTTGGACTCTGTCAATAATCTACATTTGCGTCCCACAGGAAATGAGAACTCAAAGTCACAAACTGAGTCATTGACAGAATTCTAATCTTCATGACTGGACTTCTAATATGCCTTACACATATCTGCCTTTTTTGTAAATATCTGCATGCTTTATGATCAAGTTATTTTTAGTAAAGTTAGATAATTAAACAAGTAGAACTGCTTAGTTTTGACAAATGTGTTTTAGTTATGTTTATACAATGTGATTACTGGGTTTTCTCCCCCCCTTTTCCTGCATGTGGCATTGCCCTAGCAACAGCCAGACCTCTGTGCAGTTTCTCTCTCTCTCTGATTCACTGAGAAATCTTAAGCCCTCCCTTCCAGCATGTGGAGAGGGAAGTTTAAGCTCTGACCACACACAAGATCACTCTTCTGTTTCTGGCTCTCCGTGTCTACACTCTCCTGCAACTCTTATCTTTGTTTTGCTTCTCTTCTGTTAAGTTTTCTGCCCAGTCGATTGCCTTGCATCTTCTAGTTACTGTTTTGCAGATTTTTGTAGCACATGTTTTTCTGTAGAGTTCGCTTTTGTTAGACCTAGGAATTAAAGCCTGAGTAGCTTTTGTTTTTAGAACTTATCTAGTTTAGCCACCGATCAGCAGGAGACTGCGCATACCAGCGTTATATCCAGACCAGCTGCCCTTATCCAGCATATTAGCGGGTCAAGATCCAGGACCTGGTCTCCCCACCCTCCCTGAAGCAAGCCAACCAGTGCACCAAGCCACCTCAAGTGACCTAGGAGCGAGCCTATACGGGTTTTTCGGGCCAAAATCCCCAATGAGGCTCCAAAGAGGACCACCTTCCCTCAGCCTGAAACAACTCTTGCCAGGGCTTCGTATCCACAGTAGGCAATCACCTTTTACACCTCATCTGTTGTGGTGGTCATGCTGTTTTAAATTTGTTCCATCAGAAAAGCAGCTGCAAGCCCGTCAGTCAAACCCCGACAGTGCTTGGTCTCAGATACATTTCCTGATTATACACATCCCCTCTCTCTCCCTCTCTTTCTGTACATCCATGAGAATCCAAATTCTACACTAAATTTTTGCAACTACTTTTCATTAGAACTGCATAAATTTTCTTTACCCTCAGGGTGTGACTGCACAGATCTAACCTTTAAGTACCAGAGCTTAGTCATGAGGATAATGTAGTGACCTCAGGTGTATGATATGTTCATATTTCATGCAATCAAGTAACCCCAATTACTGCCATGTTTTATTCTGCTGATCTTAAATGCCTCATGTTTGTGCCACTCCATTGAGTTTAATAAAGAGAGGTTTACTAAAGCTAGAAGGTGCAATTTCTCCTTATTTATCTTTTGTTCTTATTCATCATCATCGGCCTCCGTCGGTCTATGATGACCATGGAAGAGAATCCTAAATGTCTACTCTGCTGGAACAGCACCGCCTGTGGCTGAACAGGCCAATGTGCACCGGTGTTCTACCTTCCAGCGTTGGGCATTGGTAGGATTCAAGCCTGGGCAGGAAGATATGGAGGATAAGATGTTACCCATGCAGCATGTCCCCCCTCTCCACGTCACCGATGAATCCAAAGGAACAGCAGGGCTGTTATAGTTTGGCACCAGCGCCGTCGCAGGAGCTGCCAGAACGATGTTGAGCACAACAGAGAACTGCCTTAGGGGCTCCAACTCCGGATTTTTCCTCAGGGTTGACTCCCAAAGCCTTTCCTGTGACCGGGTGTGCCGCAAGGCAGCAGAGGTTTGAAATCAGGGTTTACCTTCCCCTAGATGGGCTACCTTCCCAGGTTGACGAGCCACCATCTACCCGAAGCATCTGGTTTTAAGGCGCCAGAGATCCGCCCTCGCCCCTTCTCCTATTAGTAAAAGCAGTTCCGCCGGGCTTAGAGACTAAACCACACAGGCAGGCTAGGAGTTGGACTTAGTTGTCAGAGGCTTTTCGAGACGCACGCCATAAGGAGCATTTTATGAGCACTGGGAGCTTAACCCCAGTACCGCTCCTGGCTATGACAACCTTGGAACCTTGTTCTTATTAAAGACAAGAATAGAAAGGAGATGTATTTACCTTCTTAACACGTTTCGACTGTACACTGCAGACTTCGTCAGAAGAGTCAGCTGATTGCTGCCAGGTGACATTTATCAGCTGATTTTCGTAGGCGGGGCCAGCTCAGCAGATCTGTCAGATCCACCGAGCCGGCCCCGCCTTCCGCCGTCAGATGGTCTCTGGAGAATGTGATCCCAGGTGTGGGAAAGCATAAAGGCCCCCTCATCTCGGTTCATGGTGTCTTTTCCCCGCTTCCTGATTTCTATGGTCTCCTTGATCCAGCGTTTGTGTCTGTTGCTCTCTGATCCAATAATTTTTGCGTTGTCCCAGTCCATGATGTGATTATTTCTTTTGCAGTGATCTGATATTGCTGATTTTAAAGTTTCTTGTTCTGCTTTTTCTTTTTGCAATCTTGTGAGTTGTCCTTGTGTTTCCTTCTCACATTCCTTCTGGTGTTCTTTTTTTCTTGTGGTGAATGATCTTCCAGTTTCTCCAATGTAGGTTTTGTTGCATGATCTGCATGATATTTCATGTATTACATTGCACTTTTTGTCTTGTTCTATTCTGTCCTTGGGGTGTACTAATAACTGTCTTAATTTTTTTGTGTGGTTTTACTGCTGTGTTTATTTTGTATTTTTTCATGATCCTTTGAATTGGTTCCGTGATCCCTCGTATGTATGGTATGGTTATGGTGTCCTTGTTTTTGATTTCGGCTTTTGTTCTGTGTCTTATTTCCTGTTTGTTTTCTTTGTTTTTGACTTGCTGTTTCCCTTTGTTTGTGGCCCATACTGGATATTGGCAGCATATAAGTGCATGTTTTATGTGGTTTTCCTCCTCCTGTCTGTCTTCTTGGTCTGTGATGATGGTGGCCCGTTCATATAACGTCCTGACAACTGATAGCTTGTGTGCTGTGGGGTGTTCCGATGTCCATAGTAGGTATTGATCTGTGTGGGTTGGTTTCCTGTAGACTGTGATTTTTATGCTGCCGTCATCGTTGTGGTGGATTTTCATGTCCAGAAAGGCTATGGTGCCATTTTCCTCCTCTTTGTGTGTGAATTTTATATTTCCAGTGCTGTTCAGCTGGTCAGTGAGTTCTTATGTGTGTCCTTTCCTTATTTTTTCCAGAATGTCATCCACGTATCTCTTCCAAAGGGTGGGTTTACATTGTGTAGGTGCTGTGCTGATGGCTTTGTTTTCCAGATCCTCCATGAAAAAGCTGCTCATAATGGCTGATAGTGGGTCTCCCATTCCAAATCCTACATCTCCTTTCTATTCTTGTCTTTAATAAGAACAAAAGATAAATAATTAAAAGAAGACAAAATGAACCTACTTGAGCAATTTCTCCTTGTACATTATTGTAACAACTCAGTGTCAAGAATTCTGCCTCCAGATTATGAGACTGATTAAATATTGCCAATGAAATTATTAACTAAGGCTTAATTTAGCAATTGCCAAATTCTTAAGCTTAAGTCTTTGTCCATAAGACCAGCCTCTATAAAATGTGGATGGTGCCCCAACTAGTGTTACAAATGAGGTATTGCAAGTATTATTAATAAGCTTTAAACTTAGTTTCATATTTATATTTACAAATTGTAGGACTCAACACTACACTGGTCTTCCTACGTGAGGATGCTCTTTGTGGACTACAGCTCAGCTTTCAACACCATCATCCCGGACATCCTGATTAACAAACTGCACCTCCTCCAGACCCCCACACACACACCTGCTCCTGGATAAAAAAAACTCTCACCAACTGGCCATAAACAGTCAGACTCGGCCCTCACCACTCCTCCACACTGTCTCTTAGCACTGGCTCCCCCCAGGGCTGTGTGCTAAGCACTCTGCTGTACTCCCTGTACACCTTTGACTGACTGTACTCCAACCCACCCAACCACCGTCATCGTGAAATACGCAGACGATACCACCTTGGTTGGGCTTATCACCGATGATGATGAGAAGTCATGCAGGGCGGAGTTAGAGAATCTGTTGCTGTGGTGCCAAGCAAACAACCTAAAACTGAATGTCCAAAAAACAAAGAACTCATACTGGACTTCAGGAAGAATAGACAGGACACCCCCCCCCCAATAAATGGCAACCGCGTGGAAAATGTTCCCGCCTTCAGGTTTCTGGGCACCCACATCTCCTCTGACCTCTCCTAGACTGTCAATACCAAGGCCCCGGTGAAGAAAAGTCCAGTAGCGGTTGCACTTCCTCCGTGTCCTGAGGAAGAACAACCTGGACTAGCAGCTGCTGCTGGCCTTCTACCGCTGCTCAGTGGAGAGCGTGCTCGCCTACTGTCTGGGTGTGTTGTATGCCGGCTCCACCGCTGAGAACAGGAAGGCTGTGCAGAGGGACATCAGCACTGCCCAAAACATTATCAGTGGCACTCTGCCCTCCCTGGAAGACATCTCCAGATCCTCCTTTCAAGGCCATCACAGGAGATCCATCACATCCCGCCCACCACCTGTCCAACCTACTTCCCCCTGGACGACGGTTCAGATCGATCAGGTCCCACACCTCCAGACTGACAAACAGTTTCGTCCCCTGGGCCATCCAAAACTGCAAAACAGTCAGAGGCTTCACCCCCCTCCCTCCAAACGCTCAC
This sequence comes from Pholidichthys leucotaenia, assembly GCA_020510985.1. Classification (NCBI taxonomy): domain Eukaryota; kingdom Metazoa; phylum Chordata; class Actinopteri; order Cichliformes; family Pholidichthyidae; genus Pholidichthys; species Pholidichthys leucotaenia. Next base: position 46,024,518 of record CM035843.1, read on the forward strand.
ATGCTCAGAACTGAGGACCTTTTAATTATCACAACAACTCACCTGTCTTTGCACTCCTCACTTTCATGTATATTGACCCATCCGTGAAACCACTATTATGTATATTTTCCATAATCCTTGGGCCATTTTACTCAATTGTGTGTCTGCGCTCTGCACTCTTATGTACATAGTTCCACCCACATAGCTCTACCATACCTGTGCATATTTCCATAATCCTGGGCCACTTATTTTTATTCTTGTTTTATTTTTATTTTCATTTATTTTTGTTCCAGTCTTGTGTTTAATCATGTGCTCTGTAACCATGTTTTATCTAATCCTTCTCCCTTACTTTATTGCATAGTAGCCTGGTGGAGCACCCACAATTTCATTGTACTGTACTACTGTACAATGACAATAAAGCCTATTCTATTCTATTAGGACACATTTAATATGAGTTAGTACAAGTTATCAAAATAAAAGAAATGTATGATCAGAAAAAGTGATGAGGTGATACTGACCACTTTCATGATGACTCGTTCCCAGATAATGGACTTCTGCAGATGCTGAATGCAGAGTGAAAGCTGGGCTGAGCTGCGGACTTGACTGAGAACTTTACGCCACAGTCTCACCCCCGGAGCATACTCCTCCTCGCTGCTTTAAGATTTATTAACATTATTTATTGTTTATTACTAAATTACCAAGTCACAGTTGTTTAATCATTTATAGTCATGCAGAATTTAAAGGTTTCATTTGATGGCGTCATCTCAAAGGTTGTAAATAAAAATCTCAGTATGTACTGTACCTTCTATCAATGTTCTTCTCCAGCTCTGCCAGCCTGGTGATGGCTATATCAAGAGGATTGTTAGGCCATCGCACTATGGAGTCATGCAGCTCCTCCTGGGCGGCTTCTTTCTCACTCTTATTTTCCTTAATCGAAGAAAACGAGGGCTTGTGCTCATGATAGACTAGATCCGTATCATCTGACTGGGGTTTGGGGTACATCCAACCCTAAGAAAAGTTTGATCATTACAATAAAATGTGTTCCAATAGTAATGGACAACACAAACAGAAGCAGCTTCTTCAAATATACACTCACTGGCCACTTTGTCCAGTGCACCTTGCTATTATTAGGTTGGATCTCCATTGTCTTCAGAACTGGCTTATTTCTTCATGGCCTTGATTCAACAAGGTGGTGGAAACATTCCTCAGAGATCCATTGGTCCATATTGATATGCTAGCATCACAGTTGCTGCAGCTTTACTGGCCACACATCCATGCTGCTCCATGCTTGCATCCATTCTTTTTTATGTTGTTCACACCAAATTTTGACTAGGGGTGGGGGAAATAATTGGTTTTCCAATGCATCCCAATGCAGACATGAATGATTTTGAATCGATGTAAAAATGTAAAGATTCAGATTCTTAAATATTAATGTAATTAATTTTGACAGAACGCAACAAGAGCATTCTGAGGTGAGTGCAATATCCCCCACCTCCGTTTTCTTTGACGATCTCAGTACTTAGTGAAAGAGAGCAGTTTTCAACTTTTCAATACAATTACTGTGGCAGAACCAAATTATAATAAGCCCGTCATCCATGAATATACAACAAAGTATACAACCCACAGTTGTAGGGCAGGATCCCGAGGTGAACCTGTGTAGCAAGTTTGGTGACCCTAGAGAGCTTTACACATTCTATAGTAAGAGACCACAGGGAGTGCCAACCTTGACCTTCTGATCCCAAAACCATCATCACACTTCAGGGTCACAGGGTGAACTTGTGTACCAAGTTTGGTGACCCTAATTTTACTCGTTGTACAGTAATAAGGCATAGGGAATATTGACCTTTGACCCCAAACACATAGTCAGAGGTCAAGATCCCAAAGTGAACCTGTGTAGCAAGTTTGGTGGCCCTAGCTTTACTTGTTTTATAGTAATAGTAAATTTAGCATTTACCATAGTGCAACTGGAATGTTAACTTAGACCGTTGACCCCTGCCCCCAAACCCATAGTCAGGTCAGGGTGTAAGTCGTCTAAGATGTGTATTAGATGCAACTACTGTATCAGTTTGAAAAGCCTACATCAGGGGTGTCCAATCATGTGCCATGGAGGGCCAAGACCCTGTAGGCTATACCTCCAACCAATGTCTTCAATAGCAAATTTCACTGAACTTCTTCCCACTATTTGCTGATCAGTGAAAACACCAGCTGAAGAGACTGGGCAGAAGAGAAAACCTGCAGGGTACTGGCCCCCTGTGGCACATGGTTGGATACCCCTGGCCTACATCATTTCTTTCAGTCGTTATTGTGTTTAGAAGATTTTGGGAAAATCTGACCTCTGACCTTGAGGTCATCCGATGAGAGTGAAATTGCAATATGCGCATCATAGAGTATCAAACCATAGCAACAAGTTTCAAAACAATCAGAAAACACTGTAGGAGGAGTTGATTTCACAAGACGGTGTCTAAGAAGTGAGATGCAATAAGAGGTCATGGATCAGGGGCTACAACTCCAATGGACGGACTCAACCCCTTTGGGCGCCGTCCGGCGGGGAATTAAAAACTGTAGGAGGAGTTGATTTCATAAAAGTGGGACAGATGACCAGACAGACCGCCCCATAACATAATCCATCTTCGGTCTTCTCCCAAAGGGGTGGTCGACCAGCGGGGGATAAAAATGTGGTGGTTTATAGTGGTGTGAAAAAGTGTTTGTCCCCTTCCTGATTTCTCTTTTTTTTTTTTGCATGTTTGTCACACTTAAATGTTTCAGATCATCAAACAAATTTAAATATTAGACAAAGATAACAAGTACACACAAAATGCAGTTTTTAAATGAAGGTGTTTATTATTAAGGAAATAATAAAATCCAAACCTACATGGCCCTGTGTGGAAAAAGTGATTGCCCCCTAAACTTAACAACTGGTTGGGCCACCCTTACCAGCAACAACTGCAATCAAACATTTGTAATAACTGGCAATGACTCTTTTACAGTGCGGTAGAGGAATTTGGGCCCACTCATCTTTGCAGAGTTGTTGTAATTCAGCCACATTGGAGGGTTTTCGAGCATGAACCGCCTTTTTAAGGTCATGCCACAGCATTTCAATCAGATTCAGGTCAGGACTTTGACTAGGCCACTACAAAGTCTTCATTTTGTTTTTCTTAAGCCATTCAGAGCAGGACTTGATGGTGTGTTTTGAATCATTGTCCTGCTGCAGAACCCAAGTGCACTTCAGCTTGACGTCACAAACAGATGGCCGGACATTCTCCTTCAGGATTTTTTGGTAGATGACAGAATCCATGGTTCCATTTATCACAGCAAGTCTTCCAAGTCCTGAAGCAGCAAAACAGCCCCAGACCATCACACTACCACCACCATATTTTACTGTTGGTATGATGTTCTTTTTTCCAAAATGCTGTGTTACTTTTACGCTGGATGTAATGGGACACACACCTTCCAAAAAGTTCAACTTTGGTCTCGTCAGTCCACAGAGTATTTTCCCAAAAGTCTTGGGGATCATCAAGAGGTTTTCTTGCAAAACTCAGATGAGCCTTTAATGTTCTTTTTGCTCAGCAGCGGTTTTCGTCTTGGAACACCATTTTTGCCCAGTCTCTTTCTTATGAAGTCATGAACGCTGACCTTAACTAAGGCAAGTGAGGCCTGCAGTTCTTTAGATGATGTTGTGGGGTGTTTTGTGACCTCTTGGATGAGTTGTTGCTGCGCTCTTGGGGTAATTTTGGTTGGCCGGCCACTCCTGGGAAGGTTCACCACTGTTACATGTTTTCACCACTTGTGGATAATAGCTCTCACTGTGGTTCGCTGGAGTCCCAAAGCTTTAGAAATGGCTTTATAACCTCTCCAGACTGATACATCTCAATTACTTTGTTTCTCGTTTGTTCCCAAATTTCTTTGGATCACAGCATGATGTCTAGCTTTTGAGGATCTTTTGGTCCACTTTGTCAGGCAGGTCCTATTTAAGTGATTTCTTGATTGAGAACAGGTGTGGTAGTAATCAGGCCTGGGTGTTGATAGAGAAACTGAACTCAGCTTTCCAAAGATGTGATAAACCACAGTTAATTTATGTTCTAATGGGGGGAGCAATCACTTTTTCCACACAGGGCCAAGTGGGTTTGGATTTTTTTTACCTTTAACTCCTTAAGGATTAAATTTGATTACATGACCTACCTCTCCTGCAGCTGGTGTCGCAAATATGCACCTGTCATGTGACAGGTGCGTATCTGCAAAAGTATATAAAAAAACAAACAAACCCAGATGTACCAAGCATTTCACATCATGAGATGGCAGACACATATAGCTTACTGCTCTTCACTGGAGGACTCAGTTCAGCCCACCAGAACTTCTTCGAATCTGATATCACTTCTGGGGCGCAGAAGAAGAGACGTATAAACAATTACACAACATATACTGTATTTTCAACAGGGAGGACGCATTTGTTCCAAATTTTGCCAACTATGATTCTAAAAGGGATTATTTAGCTTCTGAAGGGAAATATTTACCTTCTGTGACAGCACAAGATGGACTGGAGCATGTACACATTTTGTCCACCATTGACGAAGCTGCACGTGATGGAGAGGGCAATACTGTTGGTTTGGCAGCGTTTTCTTACCGAAGTTGAGATGGAATAAATCAGAAGATGAATGTAAGAGTTTCTGGATGTCGGACAGAAAGCGAAAATGACCAACAGAAGACAAAATAAGGACCGGGGATGAGCACACGGACGCATGATGACACATGACGAGCGGTAGGTCTGATGTTTTTATCAGTTTGTTTACATTCTGCTGATTTTCTAGTTCATCTATTTTGAAGATAAGATAAAAATAAAATAGACAAGCAAACAAAACCATCCTTTGTGTATATATGTTCAAAGTCCACTTTGACCAAAAGTTATGTAGTCCGATATGGCTGCCGTCACATTATGCAAATTAGATGTGTAAATTTACTCCTACCATAAACTTTGGCTCATATTCTACATCTTTCTCATTTACAGTAAGCCATTATCTCTTACCACTTTCAAGTTACAGCCTTTGGAATTTGTGATATCAAAAGTGAATATTTTCTTGAAAAAAAATCTTCCCCACCAGAGGATGCATGCAGATGGTGTGGCTCTGCAACAGAAATCCTCAACTGGTTAATAGTAAACAACTTCATTTAAAAACTGCATTTTGTGTTTACTTGTGTTATCTTTGTCTAATATTTAAATTTGTTTGATGATCTGAAACATTTAAGTGTGACAAACAAAAAAATGAGAAATCATGAAGGGGGCAAACACTTTTTCACACCACTGTATATTATCTTCTTGTATATTATAGGTTTTTTTGTTTCTTATTTTAGAAAAGGATGAAAAGGAGATGTTTTAACCCTTTGAATGTGAGATTTTGCATGCCCCTAGTGGCAGAGCACGGTGCTGTGCCTGTCAACTAATTCTGACATTCCTGTACTCCCCAGCTATAATGACGACTTGTACGGATCGTGCCAGTTCAGAAGGTGGCAGACATGCGTTGGAGGAATCATGGCTGACATGTAATACACCAAAGAAGAAGAACTTATTTCTTTTTCGTGTTTTCCCTTCTTTTCACTCAGAAAGCTAATATGGCCACCATCCATCATTATGCACCGTCACTTAGAAGGCTTCGTACACGGAAAATAGCCGCGGGATACAAGCGAAATTTATGTGGGAAAATCATAAGACTTTGTAGATGTGGTAGAGAGTGTAAATGACCAACAGAGCGCAAAATAATGACCACGATGGACGAAAACGGACCATGCACTCCAGCGAGCGAGTCCCCTTTGCCGCCAGTAAGTGATCAATTTCTTTGTTTTTCTTTTTTTTTTTTTTAACATTGTACTGATTTCTTGTTCATATACTTTGAAGATAAGATTATAACATACCCTTGTACAAAATATGGTGTCAAAAGACTGAACTATTCTTTGTGTAAATATGTCCAAAGTACACTTTTGACCATGTAATTCAATATAGTTGCTGTGGCATTATGCAAATTAGATGCGGAAAATCACTCCTACCTGAAACTTTGGATCATATTTTACATCTTTCTAATTGACAGTAAGCTATGATCTCTTACCACTTTAAAGTTATAGCCTTGGAAAGTTCTGACATCTGATCGGACTAGTTTCTTGGAAAAAATCTTCACCACTGTTGACCACTAGAGGTTATGTCGCAGTTCGGCGGCAGTCACACTCAAAGCCTCAACTTTACCTTGACATATTTCAACTCGCATCTGCAGCCTTCCTCAGAAGCGTCAGCTGATCGCTGTGACGTGTTGTATACCAGCTATTTTTCCTAGGCATGCCAAGCGCAGCGGAACTGTCAGACCCACTGTGCTGGTCATGCCCCCTGCCATCCGATGGTCTAAGGAAGACTGCAGACGCCAGTTGAAACATGTCAAGTTAAAACATCTCCTTTTCATTCTTGTCTGAAATAAGAAAAAAAAAAAAACTAACTGAAAAAGACAGAATGAACCTACTCGAACTATCGTCTTGTATTTGATACAGAATTAAACATTTTTGAAAGCCAATCTGAACTACTGTTGATAAATTGGAGAAATAAGAGGTTTTTTTAAATTTTGTTTCATTTTTACTGACTACGTTGAAGGCAAATCATGCCAGCCTGTGAAACTGTCCTTTAAAACAAAGAAAAAATATTTAGTGATTGCGGCAAGAATATTGCTATTGTGAAAATTCTAAGAAATATGATATAATTTTTTGGCCATATCGCATATCCCTACAGACCAGGCGAGGGTTTTCCAGTCTTCTATTGTCCAATTTTGGTGAGCCTGTGCAAAAATAGTCTCAGATTCATGTTCTTAGTCTGCTCTTCTGCTGCTGTAGACTATCTGCTTCAAAGGTTGTTTGTTCCTTCAGAGATCGATGTATGCCTTTGTTGTAATGGCTGTTATGTGAGTTACTGTTGGTTTTCTGTCAGCTTGAGCCTCTCTTCTCTGACCTCTGGCATCAACAACCCTTTTGGGCCAAGAGAGCTGCTGTTCACTGGATATTTTCTCTTTTTCAGACCATTCTCTGTAAACCATAGAGATGGTTGTGTGTGAAAATCCCAGTAGATTGCAAGGTTCTGATATACTCAGACCAGCCTGTCTGACACCAACAACCATGCCATGTTCAACGTGACTTAAACCACCTTTCTCCCCCATGCTGATGCTCAGCAGCTTGCCTTGACCATGCAAACATCCCTAAATGCATTGTATTGCTGCAGTGTAACTGGCTGGTTAGATATTTATATTAAAATGCAGTTAAACAGGTGTAACGTGGCAGGTGAGCAGTGGTGTGAACAAGTGTTTGCCCCCTTCCTGATTTCTCTTTTTTTTGTATGTTTGTCACACTTAAATGGTTCAGATCAAACAAATTTAAATATTAGACAAAGATAACACAAGTAAACACAAAATGCAGTTTTTAAATGAAGGTGTTTATTATTAAGGAAAAAAAAAATCCAAACCTATATGGCCCTGTGTGAAAAAGTGATTGCCCCCTAATGTAGAAGAGCTTGGAAGAACGAGGCGATGTGATATATAAACCAAAGTTTATTATCAGCTCCTCTAACAAGTCTCATCCTAGTGCAGCAGCAGAAGAAGGAAAAAAAAAGACCGAACACTTTCGGCTCTATGAACTTATACTTGCACATAACAAAAGACATGCATATCAAAAGCTGACATCCCTCATTATCTTAATCCCCCCATTGTCTTCGTACTCCTCCTCATGGCCCTGGGGGGTCAGGGCAGCTCCTCCGGTCTCCACCGCAGTGCCTGGGAAGCTCTTTGATCTTCACTGGCGGCTGAGACTCTTTGTCCTGTTCTGAGGTGTGAAGTCGCCTTACATATGTAATCACCAAACATTCTCACATGCTCCAACATATGTAGGTTATGGAATATATGATTAATATAGACCACAACCCCCCCAAACGACTAAGAAAAGGACAATAGAAAAATTCACAGTTTAAGATAATTACTATGACATACTAACTGCTACACTTCTTGCCACAGAAGAAACTTTCCAGCAGCTATGCTCCTAAGAGAGTTCAGTGGTAATCATAACAGCATAGTAAAATCACAAGTCAGTCCTAAACTGTTACAGCACAATTAGTGAACAACTGTTGAGTAGTTTGCTTCAGTCTCTGTGCCATCTGGGTTTTAATCTTCTCCCGAATCTGCTGTGGGTCCGCTTAGGCGTCCTGCTGGGACCCTCCTGTAAGGAATCTGCAGCTTGGGGAGGAGAGTGATTAATTGTTCCCTGCAGGGGGGCTGAGTCTTTTCTCTTGGGGGGTCTACCCCGCCAAGGTGCTCTCGCCAACCGTGCAGGCTCATCTCTCAACAAGAAGGCAGGTTTAAGTCTGTCAATGCTGACTGTTTCTTTTCTATCCCCAAAATCAAGCACAAAATGCTTATCACCAGGCTCCAGCACTCTGAATGGCCCATCATATGGTGGGCGGAAAGTTGGTTTTAAAGCTTCATGCCTAACAAAAACGAATTCAGCGTTCTTTAAAGCTTGTGGGACAAAAACCCGTGGAAAAGAGTGATGTGTTGGCCCGGGGAGAGAGTCCGGTCCGTTGCAGCCTAAACACCTCGGGGCTGGAAAATGCCCTGGCTCTGGGTTCTCTGGTAAAAATTCACCTGGGAGTCTGAGAGGTTGTGCAAAAACTAATTCTGCTGGAGAGGCGTCTAGATCTTCTTTGGGCGCAGCACGCAACCCCAATAAAACCCAGGGAAGTTTATTTACCCAATTTGTATCCGTTAGTGAGGCTCTGAGGGCGGCCTTTAAAGATCTGTGAAAACGCTCGCATAACCCATTAGCCTGAGGGTGATGAGCGGTGGTGCGGTGAATTGTTGCCCCTAAGCTGCTGGACATGGCTGATCAAAACTCCGAGACAAATTGAGGCCCCCTATCGGACGTGATGTCCGATGGGACGCCGAAACGTGCCACCCAGTTTGTCAAAAAAACACGAGCGACTTCCTCCGCTGTGGTTGACGCCAGAGGGACTGCCTCTCGCCAGCGTGTGGTGCGGTCTATCATTGTTAACAGGTGTGTGAAACCTTGGGAGGAAGGTAGTGGTCCCACAAGGTCGACATGAATGTGGTCGAACCTTCTAGCAGGGATTGGAAAAGGCTCCAGAGGGGCTTTTGTGTGTTTGTGTATTTTGGCGCGCTGACAAGAAATGCAAGTTTTTGCCCATTCTTTTACGTTTTTGCGCAGGCCAGGCCACACAAACTTTTCGGCGACCATTTTAACCGAGGCGCGCACACCTGGGTGCGTGAGGGAGTGAATTGAATCGAAAATACGGCGGCGCCATGCAGCTGGGACTAACGGGCGAGGTCGGCCGGTTGAGATATCGCATATTAGGGGGGGCACGCCGTCGCGTAAACCCCTTTCCTCCAGCCTTAACCCTGTTGGTCCAGACAAGAGTGCGCGCACGTCCACGTCACTACTTTGTTCCTCTGCCATGGCTGCATAATCTATCCCTGCATGGATTGGGGCCACGTATGTGTCCGCGTTGGTGAAGAGTTCCGCGGCTGAGGTAGTATAATCTGTCTCCTCGCGCTCTGACGATGTCACAGCGCGAGAGAGGCAGTCTACTACCACGTTAAGTTTGCCTGCCACATGTCGAATGTCTGTGGTGAACTCTGAAATCGCAGCCAGCTGTCTTTGTTGCCTGCCTGACCACGGTTTGGAAATTTTAGCCATAGCAAAGGTGAGCGGTTTGTGGTCTACAAAAGCCGTGAAACTCCGCCCGTCTAACCAGAACTGGAAGTGGCGGATGGATAAATGAAGCGCCAGCAGCTCCCTGTCAAAAGTGCTGTATTTACGCTCGGTTTGGTTTAGCGATTTGCTGAAGAATGCCAAAGGTTGCCAGATTCCGCTGACATGTTGTTCTACAACTGCCCCTATAGCTAGGTCTGAAGCGTCTGTGGTTAGCGCAATGCGGGCCGAGGGATCGGGGTGAACCAACAATGTGGCATTAGCTAGGGCGCTTTTTACCTCCGCGAAGGCGCGTTCGCGCTCCGGGGTCCATTCGACCGCGTTGGAAGCTTTTTGTTTTCTGAGCGCGTCATATAGGGGCTGCATGAGCTGAGCTGCGTGGGGGAGGAAACGATTGTAAAAATTAACCATGCCCAAAAATTCCTGCAGCGATTTGACCGTTTGTGGCCGTGGGAAACTTTTTATCGCATGAACTTTGTCTGGAAGTGGGACTGCCCCCTTCGGAGAAACTCTGTGTCCTAAAAAATCAATTTGTGACACGCCGAATTTGCATTTGGCTGGATTGATTATTAACCCGTGCTCTTCTAGCCTCTGAAAAACCATAGTGAGATGCTGCTCGTGTTCTTCCTCAGACGGGCTGGCTACCAGCATATCGTCGAGGTAGACGATAACAAAAGGGAGGTCGCGTAATACTGCGTCCATCATCCGCTGAAAGGTTTGAGCCGTGCCTTTGAGGCCGAAAGGCATTCACAAAAATTCAAAAAGGCCGAAAGGGGTTATTACAGCTGTTTTAGGAATGTCCTCTGCTCGAACTGGGACTTGATGATAACCGCGGACCAGGTCTATTTTTGAAAAAATGCGCGCACCCGCCAGATGCAGTGAAAAATCCTGAATGTGAGGAATAGGGTAGCGATCATGCGCTGTCGCATTGTTTAATCTGCGGTAATCGCCGCACGGTCTCCAAGAACCGTCGGATTTCGGAACCATGTGAAGTGGTGAGGCCCAGGGGCTTTTCGAGCGTCTAATAATGCCTAATTTTTCAAGGGTGGTAAACTCGTCCTGAGCTATGGCGAGCCTGGCCGCGTCTAAGCGCCGAGCTTTGGCAAATACGGGTGGGCCCGTTGTGGGAATAAAATGTTCAACCCTGTGTTTAGCCACTGTGGCTGAGAATTTGGGAATTGTGAGTGCTGGAAATTGGGTGAGGAGTTGATCAAACTTACCTCCTGCTGTGGTGACGCTAGCCTGCACGGGTGGTGGAGAAAGTCGAGCTGAGCAGGGAATAGAAGCAAAGGACAGTGCATTAACCAAGCGCCTGTTCGCTAGATCAACTAATAACCCATGTGCACACAAAAAATCTGCGCCCAACAAGTTAAAACTCACCGCCGCTACAACAAATGTCCATCTGTAGTTGCGGCCGTGGATGCAGAGGGGCAGGCTCTTTTCGCCAAAAGTGTCGATGGTGGAGCCGTTGGCTGCCACCGCTCCATTGCCCCGGGGGCCCATGGCCCGGTCTGCTTGGGAGGGCATGACAAAACTTAGTTGAGCTCCTGTGTCGATCAGGAACTGCTTGCCGGTGTGTCCGTCCGTCACATATAAAAGCTTGCTTTTTTCACCGAGAACCGCCGCTGTTAACGGCTCTCGGCTTCGGCATTTTCCGGAAATTGTGAATTTGCAGGGGGGAACGCATTTGTAAGCCTTCTCGGCAAAGCGGTGGTGGTAATAACAAACGTCGCTCCGTCTGTTGCGTCCTGGCCGTGTCGCTGTCACCGCGGGCTGGTTCTGCTCGGTGATTTGTGGCTCCTCGTGGCTCCGGACATCAGCGTTGAGGTCTGCGGATGCTGCTGTGGGTGTCTGCTCCTTGCAGGCGTTGACGAGCCGTTGAGCTTCGTGAGCCAGCGTGCGGAAGTTTTGCTGGGTGCTGCATCGCATGTTGGCCAGCGTCCCTCTCATGTGTGGCAGCAGCGTACTGAGGAATATGAAATGGAAGAGCAAGTTGTCATTGTCCTCTTCTTTAAGTTGCAGCAAGTCCTCCATGAGGGCCTTGGGTCTGCCTCCTCTGTGGCCGTAAACCGCCAGGATCCTCTCGGCTCTCTCCTCGGCTGAGGGGACGTAATTTGCCACGATGGTCGCTTTCAGTTCTTCATATTTGTCCTGGGCCGGCGGCCGTTGGATTATGCTCCGCGCACATCTCGAAGTGGCGGCGTTGAGTTTGGCGACGATGTGATAGAACTTTGTATCGTCAGCCGTGATGCCCGCAAGTGCAAACTGGGCTTCAGCTTGCAGAAACCACGAGGCGGGGTCTTCCTGCCAGAAGTCCGGCAGGTTGACGGTGACGGCGTTTGTGTAGACCGTCACTGCTGTGTCCGCAGGGTGAGAGTGCCTTGTTTCGGCTCTCACAGCGGCGCTGGTGCTCGGTTGAGCCCTCTCTATCACTTCTGCTGTGGGGGAACGTCGTCCATCTGTTCCCCTGTCTGCATGGGCGCCAGCGTCTGCCTGGGTCGCCACAGATGAGTCGATCGCGGGGGAACGCCTCTGGTCCATCCTCGCGTCAGGGTCACCAGTGTAGAAGAGCTTGGAAGAACGAGGCGATGTGATATATAAACCAAAGTTTATTATCAGCTCCTCTAACAAGTCTCATCCTAGTGCAGCAGCAGAAGAAGGAAAAAAAGAGACTGAACACTTTCGGCTCTATGAACTTATACTTGCACATAACAAAAGACATGCATATCAAAAGCTGACATCCCTCATTATCTTAATCCCCCCGTTGTCTTCGTACTCCTCCTCATGGCCCTGGGGGGTCAGGGCAGCTCCTCTGGTCTCCACCGCAGTGCCTGGGAAGCTCTTTGATCTTCACTGGCGGCTGAGACTCTTTGTCCTGTTCTGAGGTGTGAAGTCGCCTTACATATGTAATCACCAAACATTCTCACATGCTCCAACATATGTAGGTTATGGAATATATGATTAATATAGACCACACCTAAACTTAATTATTGGTTGGGCCACCCTTAGTAGCAACAACTGCAATCAAGCATTTGCTATAACTGGCAATGAGTCTTTTACAGCGCTGTGGAGGAATTTGAGCCCACTCATCTTTGCAGAATCGTTGTAATTCAGCCACATTGGAGGGTTTTCGAGCATGAACCGCCTTTTTAAGGTCATGCCACAACATCTCAATCAGATTCAGGTCAGGACTTTGATTAGGCCACTACAAAGTCTTCATTTTGTTTTTCTTAAGCCATTCAGAGGTGGACTTGCTGGTGTGTTTTGGATCATTGTCCTGCTGCAGAACCCAAGTGCGCATCAGCTTGAGGTCAGAAACAGATGCCCGGACATTCTCTTTCAGGATTTTTTGGTAGACAGCAGAATTCATGGTTCTATTTACCACAAGTCTTCCAGGTCCTGAAGCAGCAAAACAGCCCCAGACCATCACACTACCACCATATTTTACTGTTGGTATGATGTTCTTTTTCTGAAATGCTGTGTTACTTTTACGCTGGATGTAATGGGACACACACCTTCCAAAAAGTTGAACTTTTGTCTCGTCAGTCCACAGAGTATTTTCCCAAAAGTCTTGGGGATAATCAAGATGCTTTCTGGCAAAACTGAGATGGGCCTTTATGTTCTTTTTTCTCAGCAGTGGTTTTCGTCTTGGAACTCTGCCATGCAGGCCATTTTTGCCCAGTCTCTTTCTTATGGTGGAGTCATGAATGCTGACCTTAACTGAGGCAAGTGAGGCCTGCAGTCCTTTGGATGATGTTGTGGGGTCTTTTGTGACCTCTTGGATGAGTTGTCGCTGTGCTCTTGGGGTAATTTTGGTTGGCCGGCCACTCCTGGGAAGGTTCACCACTGTTCCATGTTTTCGCCATGTGGACAATGGCTCTCACTGTGGTTCGCTGGAGTCCCAAAGCTTTAGATATGGCTTTATAATCTTTTCCAGACTGATAGATCTCAATTACTTTGTTTCTCATTTGTTCATGAATTTCTTTGGATTGCAGCATGATGTTTAGCTTTTGAGGATCTTTTGGTCTACTTCACTTTGTCAGGCAGGTCCTATTTACGTGATTTCTTGATTGAGAACAGGTGTGGCAGTAATCAAGCCTGGGTGTGGCTAGAGAAACTGAACTCAGCTTTCCAACGATGTGATAAACCACAGTTCATTTATGTTTTAATGGGAGGGGTCACTTTTTCACACAGGGCCATGTAGGTTTGGATTTTTTTTTTACCCTTAATATTAAACACCTTCATTTAAAAACTGCATTTTGTGTTTACTTGTGTTATCTTTGTCTAATATTTAAGTTTGTTTGATGATCTGAAACATTTAAGTGTGACAAACATACAAAAAAAATTAGCAATCAGGAAGGGGGCAAACACTTTTCACACCACTATATTTAGCTATATACAGATGAAACAGCAGTAAGATTTTTTTTTTTTTAAGTACCTTGACCTGCAGACTAGCAGAGATGATGTTCTTCTCCAGGGCTTCAACTTGCCGCAGTAGGTTAATGTCTGCCTCCATGGCATGGTCCTCCACATGCCACCCCTTCACTAACTCTTTGCTTTCTAACTGCTTTTCCAGCTCCATCACCACTGCCACCACAGACACATTAAACCATTACAGCAAACTTTCATCAAGTGACAGTGAATTATTTGTACACCCAGATGTATCTCAGCAGCAAGAGGAACTGGGAACACACCATGTTTGCTGTGGACAAAGAGATGAGCCACATGTTCCATATGTTTTTCAATCTGTTTCTGCAGTGCTTTCTCTCTAATGCCTCTGCTGTGGAGGGCCTTGACCAGTTGATCCAGGTTCTCTGTGTCTGGCACCATCCACCAGCCATGCAGCATTTCTGTCAGCATATGAAGCACAGTTGAAGAATGAGTGCCAGTTAGTTTATTTATTTTACATATAGAAGTTGTGTAAATGCTAATCAGTAGGTCATGTATTTTGGTACACTCTGGGCAATGGTGATTACTAGTCCAGTATATTTGATTTGTGTCATTCTAACCTTTTGGGATAGACTGGGGACAGAGGAAGACCTGGGTCCTGGCCCCTTCTGCAGCGGGAGGGGGCTTGTCACTCTTGTTGACTTCTGTTGCCTTCTTTCCATTTTCTTCTGCATGCTGGGAAGCTGGATCCAGCCCAGGGAGTAGAGAATTGCCAGAGGAAGGCAGGTTGGGACTTGTCGCTGAGCTGCATGTGTCAGAGAGTGTCACTCTGCTTTGAAGAATGCCAGACTTTACCTGCTGGGAGGAAGAAAAAAAAACAACAGGCAACTTTAAATTATCAGATGGAAAATCACCCTGCTGCCTTGAGCATATTGTGTGAGGCAGTAACTTCAAGAAAACATTTCTGGAATAAGTCTTCCAAGAAATGCAAGTGCTCCAAAACAAAAAGCTTGAGTGAAGTGATTTAGCTGAGATAGAGATGACATGTTACCATTATCCACCAACCTGAAGGACTGGTGATTGTGATTTACTGATTCCAATGGTACTGTTGCAGCCAATGGATGTTGGTGGACTTGGGTAGAAAGAAGAAGTGGGTTGTAGTGAAGAGGAAGATGCTGGAGGACTGGAACCAGGGGTCACCGAGGACTCCTCACAGGGGGAGCGAGGCAAGAGGCTAAACCACTGGTTCGTGTTATCAGTCAGTATCTTGGACAGCTGGTTTTGGTCAAGGTTAGGTTGAGGACTGCTCATCTTCCAGTGATCATTTTCAAACTTTGTACCATTAAGAAGAGTTGGTTGTGAAGTGTCTGATTCATTCATCAGACCCTGCTGAATGGTGAATGTCTGCAAGGTAGGGTATGGAGGAAATGGTAGAGTGATAGAAGCTTTAGTTTGAAGGCTGCTCTTTATATTGACATCTATATCTTTTTCTAGCATAGAGAAGGAGCTGCTTTTTTGCAGGAACAGATTGTATTTGTCCGACTGGTACTCTTGGTTTGCAGAAACACCACCATCTGTGGTCTTTGGTGACCTGGGGACCTCTGCCTTTGTCTCTTCCATTTGATGTTCTTCTACTCCAATCATGTGAGCATCTGTCAGCCTCTTCTCCTCTTCAGATTCTGAGTAACAAAAGTACTACCGTCAACTCTGGCACAGACAGTAGACAACATATGTGCATGACGAACAAGTATTAAGATTTAGTTTGCACCTTCACCATTCTGTACACCTTCAACAAAGATGCCACCACACTGAGGAAGGACCCAGTAACCTCTCTTGTACCGGTCCTGGCCAATCATCATTGAGCGCAGTTTTTGAGATGACTCAAAGAGCTTCTGTTTAATTTGATTCTTTAGCTAAAGAGAGACAACATATATGATTAAACTTTTATTAAGTCATAAGTGAAATGTGATTTAAACAAAATTTTATATTTTTGTATTCTCTTTTCTAATCACTAACCTGAGTAAATACAAAATGCAGTTTATAAAATATTTTATTAAAGAGAATAAAAGCTATCCAAACCTACCTGGTCCTATGTGAAAAAGTAATTGCCCCCTTGTTACATCATGAATTACCTGATTAACCACATTTTTTGGAAAGCTGGGTTCCGTTTCACCAGCCACACCCAGACCTGATTACTGCCAGATCTGCTGAATCAAGAAATCATTTAAATAGAACCTGTCTTTAAAATATTTTATTAAAGAGAATAAAAGCTATCCAAACCTACCTGGTCCTATGTGAAAAAGTAATTGCCCCCTTATTACATCATGAATTACCTGATTAACCACATTTTTTGGAAAGCTGGGTTCCGTTTCACCAGCCACACCCAGACCTGATTACTGCCAGATCTGCTGAATCAAGAAATCATTTAAATAGAACCTGTCTTACAAACTGAAATAAGCTAAAAGATCTCAAAAAGCAGCACATCATGCCACGAGCTAAATAAATTTAAGAACAGATGGGAAACAAAAACTCAAGACATCTAAAGAACTGCAGGCCTCACTTGCCTCAGTTTGGACACTGATCCATGATTTAGTAATAAGAAAGACTGGGCAAAAACAGTATCCATGAGACACTTCCAAGGCAAAAACCACTGCTGACAAAAAAGAATACAAGGCTTGTCTCACATTTGCCCAAAAACATTTTGTTTTGCCTAGCAGCTTGGCAAGCAGAACAAAGATTTGCTTGCCTTATTGTGTCAAACAATAAGGCAAGGTTATCCCAGGGATAACGCCAACACCACATCCCAGGCCACTGACCAAGCCGCAAGCCCAGGGCAGAAGGAGGGCAGCAGGATAGCCAAAAAACATTAGCTGATTCTCAAGACTTCTGGGAAAATATTCTGTGGACTGAGGAGACAAAAGTTGAACTATTTGGAAGAAATGTGCCTCTTTACATGTGGTGTAAAACTAACAGTATTTCATAAAAAGAAAATCATACCAATAGTCAAACATGGTGGTGGTAATGTGATGATTTGGACCTGGACGACTTGCCGTAATTGATGCTCTCTACCAGAAAATCCTGAAGGAGAATGTCTGGCCATCAGTTTGTGACCTCAACATGGCTTGATTAACATGGCTACAATTAAACATGGCTCAATTAAAGCAATTCTGCAAAGAAGAGTGGGCCAAAATTCCACAACAGCAATGTAAATGACTCATTACCAGTTATTGCAAATACTTGATTGCCATTGTTTCCGCCAAGGGTGGCACAACCAGTTATTAGGTTTAGGGGGCAATTACTTTTTCACATAGGGCCAGGTAGGTTTGGACAGCTTTTTCTTTTCTTAAGGGAGGATGAGTCCGCCTACCGTGATGAGGTCCAAAATCTGTCTCTGTGGTGCTCTGCAAACAATCTGATTTTAAATACTAAGAAAACTAAAGAACTCATATTGGACTTAAGGAAAAGCAGAGCTGACCCATCCCCCATTTTTATCAATGGTGACTGTGTGGAAATAGTGCATAGCTATAAATTTCTTGGTATACATATCACAGACACCCTTTCCTGGACCATAAACACCACAGCTATCGTTAACAAGGCCCAGCAACGTATCCACTTCCTCAGGATTTTAATAAGAAACAACCTTTGTAAGAGGCTGCTGATGACCTTTTACCGCTCTGCTGTTGAAAGCATCTTAACATACTGCATCATGTCTTGGTATGCAGGCTGCTCTGTTGCGGACAAAACAGCACTACAGAGAGTTGTAAGAACTGCGGAAAAGGTCATTGGCTGCCCTCTTTCATCACTCCAGGATACTGCTAACACCTGTTATCATACAAGAGCCAGGACCATCAGTACAGACATTTCTCACCTCGGTCATCACCTTTTTACTCTTTTGCCCTCAGGGAGGCGATACAGGTCAATTAAATCGCACTCCATTAGATTCATTAACAGTTTCTTTCCAAAAGCCATTTACTTTTTAAATCACCAATACACATCATAGTCTCTAGCACATTACATCTGGCAGGGAAAGAAATTTTTATCTTTATTCTTAAATGTGTCTTTCTAATGCCTTCTGTTAACTAGACACAAAAATGTGTGTTTTGCTATGGTTGTTGTTGATGTGTATGGATTGAGTGTTGTTCGTAGTTTTTATGTGGGAGGGGGCATGTGCAGTTTCGTTGTGTCTTTTATGCAATGACAATAAAGGCTCTATCTATCTATCTATCTATCTATCTATCTTAATAAATTAAATCACCATTTATAAACTGCATTTTGTATTTACTTGGATTATCTTTGTTTAATATTAAAATTTATTTGATGATGTGAAACATTTAAGTGTGACAAATATAGAAAAATACAAGAAATCAGCCAAGATCAGCCAAATGCGAAGAACTGCTGGTAGTGTATTTTATTCTATTATTCATTTTACTTATTTGTAACATTTAAATCATGTGTTTACCATTTGTTTATTCAAATACATTACATTTGGCTTTGTTTATAAACTGGCATAAAAGCTAAAATAAACAATCTTACTTAGGAGCACTCCTCAGTGGTCAGTACTTACTCTGAAGCAAAATACAGTCTTCAAATGAAAATGAATACAGTCGTGAAAAAATTAGGACACCCTGTATAAGCCTGTGTTGTTGTTTTTTTTAAACATATTTGGACATATGGATATTTAATATCAACGTTAAAAATACTGGGAGATTCATGTAATACAACTAAATAAAAATGAATTAAAGACTTTTTTCAAATTTTCGGTAAAATGTCATTCTAAACAAATAGTGAGGAATAAATTAGGACACCCCCACATTCATTCCCACTTCAAATGGCTAAAATAAATGTTAAAAAAAATGCAAATTAAAACAAAAACAAGGTTAGTCATAGATACGTGAACATTTCTTAAAGAACTGAATATTTAATAGGGTGTCCTAATTTTTTCATATGACTGTAGTTTTAAGGAAAAACATCTGTCAATAAAATGTTATATAGTGTGTCCAACAGTAGATCACTTAGACTACAGTAAATGTTCTGCCTTACCACATCCCGAGAAGGGGTTGTTAAAATTTTACACAACTTTTAATAACAAGCAGCACATGGTGGGCTCCCCGTCTTTCGGGGGAAAGGCTGGTCCACTGTGGCAGTTCTGTTGCTTCCTTATCTAGTCTTTTTTTAATCCACCAAACAAGCTGACCTTTGTGGCCATGAATTAATTAAAATCTCAAAGCAAGGGGACTTCCGGTTATGGCTGCCACGTACGACGGACGTGTCTCACTCTGCTCTGCTCCTGGAGAAAAAAAATCGGCAAATAACTCTCTCATTTGGGACAGAGCGTATCCCAGCGTTTGGGCGAGGATATGTCGGCGAAGCCTAAGGCTGGAAAACCAGGTAAAGGAAAAAGCGAGCCGCCGAAACAGTCCAAATTAACGGACTTTCAGGTCTGTGACGCAGCAAATAAAACTCCATATATGGCGGAGGAGGCTGGCAACGGTGCGATGTCTGCGGGGGGAGGCGCAGATGCGCTGATGGCTGCCATGAGTTCAATGAGAGCGGACTTTTCCTCTAGATTTGATGGGATTATGACAGCGTTGGAAGGAATAAGAAAGGAATTGGGTGACTGTGTAGAACGAACGGCGCAGATGGAGCTCCGTCTCGCTAGTGCTGAAGATGACGTCACCCGTCTTCAATTAAAGGTGCGCACTTTGGGGAAAAAAAAATAAATCTCTGGAAAATAATATTTTGGATTTGGAATCTCGGTCGAGACAGAATAACTTGAGGCTGGTGGGTCTTCCAGAGGAATCAGAAGGTCGGGACGTATGTTCCTTTCTGGAAAAGTGGATTCCGGAGGTGCTGGGCAGCGAGGAGTTGCATTCAGCAGTGGTTCTGGAAAATGCACATCGTATTGGCCCACGGAGAGATAAGGGACCGCCGAGGACCTTAATTATGAAGTTTCTTAGCAACAGAGACAGGATGAAGATCTTCAACGCTGCACGAGCTAAAGGAGAGATTAAACACCAGGACCAGCAGGTGCGGTTCTACCCAGATTTGGCCACAGGAACCCAGCAATTGAGGAAGCAGTTTGATCCCATACGTAAGGAGCTGCGCAACCTTGGGATTCGTCATGGTGTAATCTATCCTGCGAGACTGCTGACCACGTATGAGGGCAGAACCCACATCTTCAAGACCCCAGAGGAGGCGCAGGAGTTCATCAAGAAGATCAAAGAAGAAGAAGAGACTGGTGGGAGCTAAGCATGAACAAAATATAAGGTAGAATAATTAAGCATTTGCACAGGCATCTGACTGACTTGAAGTAAATAGTAAGTTTACAAAATATAGATTGTATTATATATTAAAAAAACAAAACAAAAACAAAACAAACAAAAAAAACTATGATGTACAAAGTTGTTAAAAATTTTGGAGTTAAGTTGGAAAACTACAGAGGAGAGTTAATGTTACGTCATTAAAAGCAGTAGAGTTAGGGTGATTGGGAGGATGAAGAAGGAGTGGCTTAGGCTGTTCCCCGTGGGTGTGGAACGGTCGATGGCTATATCGGGAGACAGAATTTTTCTTTTGATTTTGGGGGGTTTGCCACAAGTGTAGGAAGGGGAAATTTGTTTGTGTGTAGTTTGTAGGATGAATGTTCAACCACTCATGTTTTTGCTTCTCTGTATGAGCATGTTTACACTGCAAGGTAATCCCAAACTCTCTATTGATCATAAACCAAAGTGTTAATCTTAATTTAACTTCATGGAATTGCAGAGGTCTACAAAATTTAAAAAAACTTAAACAAGTTATGAATAAAATAAAAGACATGGGTTCAAAAATTGTGTTTTTACAAGAAACTCATCTAATAGAGGAGGATGTTAAAAGAATTAGGAGTAGATGGCAAGGAAGTGTATTCACCTCTTCATTTTCATCCCGAGCCAGGGGAGTTATGACTCTCATACATAAATCAGTTCCTTTTCAAGTGAAAAATGTAATTGGAGACAAATTTGGAAGATATGTAATCATTCAAGGTTCTTTGCTATTAGAAAATATAAATCTTGTGAACTTATATGGTCCCAATATAGATGATCAGAAGTTCTTTGCTAATTTATTTCTTATCTTATCATCACTTACAGGGCAACATATAATAGCAGGGGATTTTAATTGTACATTGAATCCAGGTATAGATAGATCAACAGGACTGGATTGTACGCACATTGGATGTAGGATGACTATTAATCATTTTATGAAAGAATTGAGATTGTTAGATATATGGAGAGAAATGAAACCACAAGTTAAAGCCTATTCTTGTTATTCCAGTACCTACAAGACATTCTCACGTATTGATTATTTTTTGATTTCCACAGAATTAAGGTCCAAGATTCAAAACTGCTTTTATGATAACATCGTGATCTCTGATCATGCACCCTGTTGTCTAATATATGTAGATAAAAAATTGACAAAGGAATCAGGTAGATGGCAATTTCAGCATAAATGGCTTCAGGATGAGGAATTTGTCAAGTATATAGAAAAACAGATAGACGAGTTCTTTGACATCAATACTACACAAACATCAGCATGTGTAAAGTGGGAGGCTTTCAAAGCTTTTATTAGGGGACATATTATTAGTTATACAGGATCAAAATCTAAGAAGACTCGAGAGGAGAGAGCTAAATTGGAACATAAAATAAAAAGTCTTCAGGAAAAAGTGTATGCAGGAAGTGACCCAAGGTTGGAGAATGAATTACTGATTTTGAGAGCTGAATACGACAAAAAATCAGCGAATAGAGCTGCCTCGAGTCTTCTAAGATTGAAACAATCTTTTTATGAACAAGGTGAAAAATCAGGAAAATTATTAGCATGGCAGATTAAACAATTAGAAATTAAAACACCAATTATCAGTATTATAAGTAAAGGACAGGTAGTTATAGATCCTTTAGAAATTAATAGAGCCTTTAGAGATTACTATGAAAAATTATATGATACCAAAAATGAACCTGATTTAACAAAACTAAATGGGTTTTTGAACGAACTATCTATACCGTGTATTCCAAATGAAAACAGGGAGATATTGGAGTCTAAAATTAGTCAAGAAGAAGTTGGGCTAGCCATTGATAATATGAAATCAGGAAAAAGTGCAGGACCAGATGGTCTTCCAGTTGACCTTTATAAAAAATTTAAGAATAAATTAATAAAACCTTTTTTGGAAATGGTTTTAGAAGCATTTCAAAATAATAATTTACCATCATACATAAATAATGCCTTAATTATACTGCTGCCAAAACCAGGTAAGCCCTCTAATAAATGTGAAAATATGAGACCAATAAGCCTATTAAACGCCGACCTTAAGATAATCTGTAAAATTTTAGCAAGACGAATACAAGAAATTTTACCAAATATTATTAATCGAGATCAGAATGGCTTTATAAAGGGTAGACAAGGCTTCCATAATGTAAGAAGACTATTTAATATTATTTATTTTAATAAAGAAGCACCGGATACAGCTCTCCTATCACTGGACGCCGAAAAGGCCTTTGATAGAGTTGAATGGCCCTTTCTTTTTGAAGTCCTACAAAGGTTTGGACTTGGAAATAATTTCATAAAATGGGTTCAAATAATATACAATAATGCTACAGCAGAAATCCTAACAAATAACAATATTTCAAAACCAATAAAAATCAATAGAGGATGTCGACAAGGATGTCCACTTTCACCTTTACTGTTTACTATGGCAATTGAACCTTTAGCGATAGCGATACGTTTACATTCACAAATATATGGAATTAAAGTTGGACCAACAGAACATAAAATCTCCCTGTACGCCGATGACATAATTTTGTTTATGTCGAATCTAAAAAAATCAATTCCAACCTTGTTGAATTTAATAAAGAATTTTGGGGAAATATCAGGATATAAAATAAATAAAACTAAATCTTCAATATTAATGCTAAATGAGACCCAGAGAAATTACCCAGCCCCTGAGGTAAATCAATTCAATGTTGTAAATCAGTTTAAATATTTAGGAATCCAAATTGTGCCTAAGCTAGAATCAGTCGCCAGTGTCAACTATGAAGCCTTAATGTCAGATATCAATGAGTTAACTCAGAGATGGATGTCACTACCAATGTCGATGATCGGGAGAATCAATATACTTAAAAGTAATATTTTACCTAAAATACTTTATTTATTTCAATACATTCCCTTATCACCACCTTTAGATCTATTCTCAAGAATAAAAAAAAAGTTAGTGGAATTTATATGGAACAACAGGAGGGCTAGATTACGTTTGTCTTTATTATATTTACCATTTGATCGTGGAGGTCTGAAATGTCCAAATTTTATGTTGTACTATTGGTCGGCACAACTGAGGTCTATGACATATTATTTTTCATCAAATGATCTCCCTCACTGGACTGAAATGGAATCATACAATTTACCTTTACCTCTTCCCATATTCATATACTCAGATTCGGCAAAAAAATTACAAAAACAAGTTAAAAATCCATTTGTAAAGCATATGATCAAAATATGGTGTGAAGCTAAAAACTATTTAAAAGAACCACAGTTATTGTCACAATTTAGTCCAATATGGGGTAATCAATATTTTAAACCAGGGAGAGCGGACGCTGTATTTAAAGTATGGAATTTAAAAGGGATACAAAAGATTCAGGATTTATATTTGCCATGTGCAGATAACATAATGTCTTTTGAAGAGCTGAGGATCAAATTTAATCTCAATAGAACACATTTTTTTTAAATATCTTCAACTTAGAAACTTTATTCGATCAAATCAAAATAAAGCTCTCACTCGACCTATTTATTCATCCTTGGAAAAAATGATGATGAAAGATAGTAAAAGAAAGGGTATTATTTCAGAGTTTTATAACTCATTGACACTATCTTCAAGTGAAAATTCACTGAAAAGATTAAACTACTGGAAAGAAGATCTGCAAACTGAAATTTCAGAGGAACAATGGGAATTGGCTTGTACAGAAGCTCAAACCAAATCAATAAATGCACGCCTTAAATTGATACATTTCAAATGGTTAATGCGGATGTATGTTACACCGGAGGAGTTAAATAGATATAACAAAAATATACCAGATACATGCACAAAATGCATGGAAAGTAAAGGAACCCTATTTCATTGTTTATGGGAATGTAGATTAATAAGAATGTTTTGGGAAGAGGTGAGGGTAACAATTGAAAAAATAATCTCAAAACAAATCATATTGAATCCTAAACTGTTTTTGTTGGGTCTGTACCCAGAAAAGCATAATTTTAATAAAAGTGAAAGAACATTCATAGACCTCAGTTTGCTTAATGCCAAAAAATGTATTGCACTATTATGGAAAAAGACTCATAGACCAGATGTGACTCAGTGGTTAAGACAGATGTTAACAAACCTTCCATTAGAAAGAATAACATATATACTGAAATCAAAGGAAATTGTGTTTGAGAATATATGGAGACCTTTTATTGATTATGTAAAAAATTTAAACATAACTCTTGAAGAAGAAGGTGAATGATGTGTGTGGACCTTGTAAATTCCAAACTGGTGAACATAATATGTATACTTATGTATTGGATTGTCTAGACTAAACAGAGGAGCATTGTTGAAGACTTGATTTTGTTGGTGGTTGTTGGTGTTTTTAGTGCATTTTTTTTTTGTAGTACTTTAGTGTTAGTGTTTGATTGTTTGTATTATGTTTGTAAAAAAAAAAAAAAAGGTTCAATAAAGATATTGTGGAAAAAAAAAAAATCTCAAAGCAAATTACTGAATGTGCAGGAGGGACTTGTATTATGTACATTCAAAGGCATTTTGCTTTCAACATAAAGTATATTCTGCTATATTTTTCTGTGCTTTCATTTATACTTTGAGGCTTCAAGCATTTAAGAAGAATACTCTAAAATATAGTTTAGGGTTTCATTTACCTGGCATGTTTCCTCAATCTGTTTTTCCAGCTCCTCGATGCTGGCTGAATCAACACCATCATCCTGGGACAAAAGGGAAACTGACATGGTATCCACACTAAAAGTAATTTAACCACTAAAGTTTGCCATAATTATGCCATCACTGACCTCTTCACATATCTCTGCTTTCTTTCCTTTTTTCCCTCCCATTTCTTCCTCTTCCTCCTCCTCCTCATCTCCTTGGTCATCACTGCCATCTTCCTCATCTTCTTCTTCCTCACTGTCTCCTTCTTTTCTCTTGCATTTGTTTCTGATGGTGGAGATTACAAACGTATGGTTTTCCTCTCCTCCCACATTGCTTTCTCTCTTCTTGGTAAGAATTCTCCTCAGTC
This sequence comes from Pholidichthys leucotaenia, assembly GCA_020510985.1. Classification (NCBI taxonomy): domain Eukaryota; kingdom Metazoa; phylum Chordata; class Actinopteri; order Cichliformes; family Pholidichthyidae; genus Pholidichthys; species Pholidichthys leucotaenia. The sequence continues at coordinate 46,049,915 of CM035843.1, forward strand.
TTGAAACACAGAGAATTAAAAAAAAATCATTTTGCAGAATGTACGTACATTCATTTGGGTTATTGAATCATTTGCTAATCTGAACATTTACAAATGTGTGCACACCACATACATGTACAGCATACTCACTTGCGAAGCTTTCCCTCAACAACCCACTTGTCCTTCCTCAGGATGCCCATGTAATCTATGTTTTTATCAATCTCGCTGAAAAACATCAAACAATATTAAAACTGGCATTCTGTGACCTTGTACAGAGGGGTGTTCTTTTTGATGTGATGTGATGTGCCGGAGATGTCTTTCAAAGGGTAGCAGTGATGATAAAATATTTATGACATCGAGTTTGATGCAACTCTGTGAAACCGTTTATCAGACTGTAATTAATAAGATTCTTTTTCGTACTTACAAAATTACATTACAACAGAAGTGTCCCTGAATAAAATACACCAGACTGCACCAATTTTAGGTATATAGCTAAATCTAAGAAACCTTTTTTGTATAAAAATGTATTTCACAGCTAGGTCTTTCATGTATTTGATTTGATGTTTATATTTATTTGACAGGGATCATGTACAAAGAGCATTAATCTCATAGGAGAAGAGATGCATTGTACCAGATTTATTCATTCATTCATCTTCTACCGCTTAATCCTTTTCGGGTCGCGGGGGGGGGCTGGAGCCTATCCCAGCATCTTTGGGCGAGAGGCAGGGTACACCCTGGACAGATCGCCAGTCCATCGCAGGGCCAACACAGAGAGACAGACAACCATTCACTCTCACAGTCATACCTAAGGACAATTTAGAATCCCCAGTTTTTGATGCCAATTAACCTAGCTTGCATGTTTTTTGGCATGTGGGAGGAAACCGGAGTAAACCCACACAGACACGGGGAGAACATGCAAACTCCACACAGATCACTGTTGGTCGGGGGCTGGGATCGAACCCAGGATCCCCCGGCCAAGGGTGAGTTGCTGTGCTGCCGCAGTGCTAACCACTCCTCCACCGCGCTGCCCTGTACCAGATTTGGCTAATACAAAATAATTAGAAACCCATCAAATGAGTTAAATGACGTGGCTTTATTTTAGTGGAAGTTTGACATTAATGCTCAAGCAACTTGACTATTTTGGAAAACTTAGCTGGTTTTAAGGGTCAGATGTGGGAAAACTTATTTCAGAAGGAGCTGGTGTTTGTACCTGATCACAGCTTTACTACAGCAGAGCTCATTAACCAAGAATGCAAGGATGGAGGCTTTCTGTGATGGGTTGTGGGCCTGAAAAACCTTTGTCCTGAGGCTGAAGGCAAGAGCAACCACCTCTGCCTGTTTGGAGTGAGCATCCATGTAGATCTGCAGGATCTCAGACACATTGCCTCGGTTGATCTCCACATTAGTCAACTGGTCTCCAAAGACAGTTTTGTTCTAAATGAAAATGTGTTTATAAAGAGAACATGTTGTTCAGCGGCATTCATACCAAGACTTCTTATTTATGTTACAATAAATAATAGTCACAAGAGCTGTCTGACATGCAAAAATCGAACTGGGATGTTTCTACCACTTTTATGCATTCTGAGAAACCAGGCTGTCAATGACGGACTAGCTCACTATGGCCTGACAAAATCACCCTGAGAGTGCTCAGATCTCCTGACCATTGGCCTTGACCTTAAGCAAAGCCTAGATACAGGCCCATCTAGGACATGCTTAAGGTTAATAGTGTAGGAGAAGTAACATTTTTCATAAAACCATAAATGCCCAGATCTCCTGACCTTTGATCTTGACCATGAGCACAACTTGGATGCAGACCTACTTGAGGATTATTGTGAGTGAGTTTGGTGAGCATTAGGGTGAATGCCTAGGCAGAGTAGCAATTCCTGTGAAATGTGGATGGATGCTGCATCATTGCATTGACTCCTTTAGGCTACACCGGAATGAGCACATTATCAGTGTATAACAAACCCTGGTACTAAGTTTCAAAACAATTGGAACAAAACTATAGGAGTAGCTGATTTCACCAAAGTGAGAAAAGGTTGGATGGACTGATAGACGGACTGCCCCATAACAAAATCCCCCTTTCAGTCTTCAACCAACAGGTGACAAAAAAAAATCCTCATGCTAACTGTTTTAAGTGTTCACAGGATCTGTCACATACTATAGGATGTGTGGATTGTTGTGATTATTTAGCTGGGCTATTTAATATTAGTGTATTATATACTCTGATGTAGCCAAGACAGCAAAATCAGGTGATGACCACGCCATGGAACATGACACACCAATAAAAAGAGGATTCATTAAAGGTATGATTTTAAGATAAGTGCTAAAAACTGATAACCACCTGACGTGACTCTTTATTCCAAGTGACGCACCAATGAAAATCAAGGGTTTTTTTTTTTTGTTAACATGTCTGTAACTTTTTTTTTTATGACTTACAATACATATCAAGAGCTAAATCAAAATAACTCATCACTCTTATGTGTCATGTCTGTTTTTCTGGTGTTAAAGTTCAGTTAGGCTCCCCCCCTTGGAAAAAGTCAAGTTTAGATGGAGCATTTTTATGATGTCACTATAACAGGTGACCCAAGCAAGACTAAGCACTGGCTGGTTAAATTTGGCAACTTGCCAACTTCTGTGTGCTGGTGGGCGGGATATGGGAGGGCCCAATTAGATCCTGGCATTTGAAGGAGGAAAAGGGAAAAGATTTTTACAAGCAACTGTTTTGTGCGGGGGGGAAAAGGGCTGTATATACCATTTTCAATAATGTAGATTTGTTTTTAAGGGGATATACAGTATATCCACAGCAGTGCATTTTTAATTTTCTATATGCAGGCTCTTTAAACACAGTATGTTTTTCATTTGGTTAACTGGAAACACCAAATTGGGATCATGTTGATTCAGAAAGGTTACTGCCAACATGTCTTACCTGAAATAACGCATAACACAGTTTTGCTACCAACTGAAGCAGTGAGAAATACAGTTTATGAGAGATTAAATCAATTTTGTAGGCTTAAAGCAATAGCTCATCGCTTGTGTTTGTACAATTTTTGATACTAAGCAAATATAACAGTTACAACATCAGACTCACCTTGTGACCTGCAGGTATGCCAGGGTCACACACAGCTGCAGCAACCATGCTCACCAGCAGGTCCTGCACCTTCCATATACTGTTCCCAATGTTGAGCAAACCCTCTTGAAGGTCACTTATTGTAAGCATGTCTGAGCTGAAGTCCAGTCCCAGGACCTTTCCAAAGCTGTGCACAAACTGCAAGATTATCAGGCAGTCTGTGATGGCGCTTCCTGGCAGGACAAGACCAGAAACACGGGCTAACACTGGAAGAGGCTGCAGAGACATCCAAACAAAAATGAATACAATATTAAATGTAAGACCAAAGTGATAGTGGCAACCTTTTTCAACAGAGGAAACTGGCCGCAGCAGCCACCCGTACAATCCATGGAAAGACTGTACAGATAGTAGACAACCAGAAATACCTGGGCACAATTTTTGACAAAGTTTTCCTCCAATACTAAGGAGATTCTAAGGAGATGTCATCAATGACAGTATCTTCTGAGAAAGCTCAGTACTTTTGATATTAATGGAACATTCCAAGGACTTTTTATTATTTATTTATAGAGATTAGAGGTGGGGGATTTTTTAAAGCATTGAACTGCATCACCATACATGGAAAATTTGGAATCAATGCACAAATATCAAAGAATTGATTTTTAAATGTCCAGAGTCATTAGCATGGTCTGAATATACAGTAATTCTTCTACTAGTCATCTTTTCCATCATTATAATCTTCTAAGACTTACTGAGCATCATTACTTCCAGAATGCCTATATAATGTATCAGGTTGTCCACAAATTCAACTCTAAATTATGTGAACTCATTCCAACCTTCCTTCCCATACACACCTATACCACTAGAAATAAAAACCAAATTACTGGGAAAAAATGAAGACTAAAATCCACCAGGTTTAGTATTGTGTGCAGAGGACCGCAGATTTGGAATGAGCTTGATGAGAATCTAAAAAGGTCACCTTCCATCTCCATCTTCAAGAAAAAACTAAAAATGCAACTCCTATCATTATATAATTAATCTGCTGTTACACAAACTTGCTTACTAATGAGTTGTTACTCCATTGTAATTTTGTTTTATATGTTGATTCACCAATAGTATTTAATAACTGGACTATATATCTTGAACTTGCCTACTAATTCAATGTAAATAAATGCTGGGATGTGCTATATGTCTGTCATATGTTTGTTCCTGTACACAAAGACAGACTGATTTCCGTCATTTTATAGTAGAATTGGGCTCCCTACTAAAAGCTTTAAATAGCTTATTTGGGATGACCCGTTCACATTCTAAAACAATGTAAAAAAAAAAAAAGTCTATAGTATACTGCTAATCATGCTGTTGATAATTCATATTGTAATTCATTCAAGCTGTTGATAATGTGTGAGGTGTGTGTGTGTGTGTGAATAAACTGTGAAACTGTGACTCCAGCAGCAACTCATGTCCGCCTATGCCAAAGCTGAAGAGGAAGTAACGGGTCCTATAGTACCTGTAGTGGGATATGTGCTGGTTAAATTTAACCATCCACCATAATTATTAAAAAAAAACAACAACAACATAATTATATAGTGAGGTGCCTAAAGATTCCCATCTCTAATAAAGAGTGTGATTACATTCTCTATAATTTGCTGGTTTCAGTTTAAAAATCTGCAAGACAGAACCTGTCTGCAGAGCACAGCCAAAGTCTCCTCTAAAAATCTGGACTTCTGGTCAGAGCATTGACTACCATATGTGAACTGCAAACACTGAGGACACACGAGCTCCTACATAACTCCTCAAATACTTTATTCCCAGCATTGGAGTGGTTCTCCTCATGACATTGGCTCGGATCTAGGATGCAGAGGAGACGAGCAGCCTTTGTTTCCAGGGCTGCTCAACTCAACCTCAACTCTTAGCCCCCCACCCCCATCTCCTTGAGGATAAATACAGTTTTTAGAACTGAATTGAATATTTATCTTTTTTTCTAACAATATGAAAAAAGGATTAATAGCCAGAAGAAGTAGATGTTTTATTGGTCATGGAACATCCTTGAGAAAACATTTTTTAATAATATAGTTTTAAATAAAAAAGAAGGTAGACACTTTTTTCAGACTAGTGTGCCTAAGCAGAACTATTTTGAAAGAATAATTGCTGAAACATATCTGATCACTTATATCCATCCATCCATGGGTCCAGGTCGCAAGGGCAGTAGTCCAAGACCAGCCCAGATTGCCGCCTGGTTCACATAGCACCATGATCCCCATGATCCCTCCTGCAGGTGGTGAGCCCACTGGAGGGTGGACCCATGTGGCCCCTTTGGGTACAACTAGGACCTTGGTGTAACTTTTTCACGGGGATCTACTGGACCACTCTTGGCCTGGCCCTTCACCCAGGACCAATTTGTCTTGGAACACCCTACCAGGGACAAGTTGCCCCTCAACAACACAGGTCCTATGATCATTAGGACACACAAACCCCTCCACCACGATAAGGTGGCAATCCACGGAGGGGTTGATCGCTTATAATAGTGTTTTAACATTTGTAGCCACTTGGTGGCAGTGCTGTGTTCTACACCCGTTTCACTTTATTCACGTCCAGGTTCTCCCAACTGTTTTAAATATCCATTTTTGGAATGACTGTTAAACACAAAAACCATAAATGTATCAAAAGCCATTCTAATCTTAATACATATATGCAGCTTCCACATAAACAGGAAGAAGTCTTTAATTAGTCAAATGGACAGTCACATACCTGAGCTCTTATTATTTTTTTTATCTGCTTGCAGTACTAAACATACCTCATGATCTGCTAAACACATGTCTTCAACTGGATTCTTCAGCTCCTTTGCTTTTTCCAGTTCAAGTCTTCTGAGCTCAAGTTTCTTCTCCTTCTTTAAACGCCTTTCATCCATCTTTTCTTTTCTTAGACGCTCTTTTTCCTTAATAAAAGAAGAAATATGATACACTCTTACACAGACTGGGAGCAATATAAAATTCATGATCAATATACAGTTAGGCCCATAAGTATTTGGACAATGACCCAGGTTTTATTTTTTAAGCTGTTTTCCAAAACATATTCACGATACAGTTATATAATCAACATGGACTTAAAATACAGACTCTCAGCTTACGGGGTAGGCACTATATAAGCACTAGCTTCAGCCTACACCCTTTCGGTTGTTCTTTTGTGTGTTCTTATTGTATTGTATGCGTTTATTATTATTATTATTACTGAATAAATTCATTCATTCATTCATTCAAATTGGAGTTACGGTTTAGGAATTGCAACCATTTTTATACAAAACTCATTTCAGGGGCTCAAAAATAATTGGACAAATTAACATCACCGTAAATAAAATGTTCATATCTAATACTTTGTTGAGAATCCTTTGCAGGCAATGACTGCCTGAAGTCTGGAGCCCATGGACATCACAAAATGTTGGTTTTACTCATTTGTGGTTCCTTTGCCAGGCCTTAACTGCAGCTGTCTTCAGTTGTTGCTTGTTTGTAGGTCTTTCTGCCTCAAGTCTTAAGCAAATGAAACGCATGCTCGATCGGGTTGAGATTTGGTGACTGACTCGGCCATTGCAGAATACTGCACTCTTTCGCCTTGAAAAACTCCCGGGTTGCTTTCATAGTATTTTGTGGGTCATTTTCCATCTGTGGGGTTTCCATTGGTAGCATTTCTGCGTGGCGGCCCACCAAGCCAAAAACTGAGCTGCCACACTAAGGGAAAAAAAAACATAAAAAAAAGAGCTGCACATGAACTAATTAAAAAAAATAGAAAAGAGCCACAAAGGAAATGCCAGAGAGTCGCATGTTTGCCACCCTTAACATATTATATACTGTACACTACTCAAAAAGTCAGGGATATTCGGCTTTCAGGTGAAATTTCAGGATGCACCTAAAATGCACTATAACCTTGACAGGTGAACTTAATTTCACCTTCTCTAACCTTCTAAATGCACATGTCCAACTATTCAATGTTTCAGTACTTTTTGCATAACTTGCTGTTGTCTAATGGCAAAATTCACAACAGGTGTTGTGAATTTTGAATCGACCAATAAATGAATCGACCAATAAATTTTCTGGTTCAATTAGAATTGGTTATTTAAACAGTCCTCTTCATCATGGTGTTCACATTTTAACATCATGAGACCAAGATGACACCTAACAACTGATCAACAGTACCTTGACATTGTGAGGCTTCAAATAGAATGTTCTCAGAGGGAAGTGGCCACTGAGCTTACAGTGTCACAGAGTGTCATTAGCAGGTTGCAACTGAGATGCAGAGAGACTGGAAGAGTCACAGAAAGGCATATAAGTGGACATCCTTTGGCCACATCCCATGCTGATGACCGCTCCATTGTGAACAGTGCCCTGCGGTACCAGATGATGAATGCTACTCAACTCCAGGCACATTTAAGGGAGGTGAGAGGCATCCAAGTGTCACGTCAGACCATTCGAAATGTTTACATCAGCATGGTCTGCATGCTAGATGACCTCCAAGGGTACCTGACCACACCATAAGGCACAGGCACCATTGCCTTGCATGGACCAGGGAGCATTTACGCTGGACAAAGAACCAGTGGGCCTCAGTGCTGTTCTCTGATGAAAGTTGATTCACATTGAGCAGAAATGATGGCCGCCAACGATGTTGGAGACATCAAGGAGAGCGCTATGCATCAGCCACTGTTGTCACCATGTTACAATCTGGGCAGATGTGTCTAGTCAATACAGAACTGCCCTACACTTTTTTGAATGGTACAGTGACAAGCCGATACTACCTGAATAACATCATTAATTCCAGACTGGAATTTTTCAAAGAGGTTGTTCTGATTGAGATGATCCTGTAAATACACTACTCACAAAAAGTTAAGAATATTTGGCTTTCGGGTGAAATTTATGGAAAATGTAAAACGTTTACGCTACAGTGATAATATCAAGCGATTGAGCTGCAGCAGTGGTTTTGACATACAATTGTGGGTCATCGGCATAATAATGGAATGAAATTCCATGGCGCCTGATGACTTGGCCAAGGGGGTTCAGGTTCCTTTATTTGTACCCATAGGTAGATTTGTTTTGCAGTCAGGTGACATCCTTTTAGACACATATTTACAAATCACAATTACATTCAGTATGAACACAAACACAGGCACACATGAAGCTGACTATAAACACGATAAAAGTACTCAAGGCTCCACCAATCAGGACATAAGACAAAGAGACAAGAGAGAAGGGAGGGGGCAGATGATGAAGAGGATGGGGCCAAGGACTGAGCCCTGAGGGACCCCACAAGTGACTGTATGTGGGCTTGATAGAGCCTGTTCAAGGGAGATGTATTCTGTCCGGTTGGTGAGTGGAAGGTATGAGTGGAACCAATTGAGGGCAGTGTCAGTGAGTCCAATGAGATGGTGAAGGCGGTTTAGAAGGATGATATGGACAACAGTATCAAATGCAGCAGAGAGGTTGAGGAGGATGAGGAGAGAAGAAGAGCCAGTATCAGCCGCCATTAGGAGGTCATTTGTGAATCTCAAGAGCTGTCTCTGTACTGTGTGCAGAGCGGAAACGAGACTGGAATTTTTCAAAGAGGTTGTTCTGATTGAGATGATCCCGTAAATACACTACTCACAAAAAGTTAGGGATATTTGGCTTTTGGGTGAAATTTATGAAAAATGTAAAAAGTTCATGCCACAGTGATAAAATATCATGAGATGGAGCTGCAGCAGTGATTTTGACATACAATTGTGTGTCATTGGCATAACAATGGAATGAAATTCCATGGCACCTGATGACTTGGCCAAGGGAGGGCAGACAGATGATGAAGAGGATAGGGCCAAGGACTGAGCCCTGACGGACCTCGCAGGTGACTGTACAGTTCATCATGAAAGTATTCACAGCGCTTCACTTTTTTCACATTTTGTTATGTTACAACCTTATTCCAAATGGGATTAAATTCATTTTTTCCTTAAAATTCTACACACAATAGCCCATAATGACAATGTGAAAAAAGTTTCTTTGAAATTTTTGCAAGTTTATTAAAAACTAAGAAATCACATGTTCCTAAGTATTCATAGCCTTTACGCAATACTTTGTTGATGTACCTTTGGCAATAATTACAGCCTCAAGTCTTTCTGAATATGATGCCACAAGCTTGGCACACCTATCTTTGGGCAGTTTCACCTGTTCCTCTTTGCAGCACCTCTCAAGCTCCATCAGGCTGGATGGGAAGCATTGGTGCACAGCCATTTTCAGATCTCTCCAGAGATGTTTAATTGGATTAAAGTCTGGGCTCTGGCTGGGCCACTCAAGGGCATTCACAGAGTTGTCCTGAAGCCACTCCTTTGATATCTTGGCTGTGTGCTTAAGGTCGTCGTCCTGCTGAAAGATGAACCGTTGCCCCAGTCTGAGGTCAAGAGCACTCTGGAGCAGGTTTTCATCTAGGATGTCTCTGTACATTGCTGCATTCATCTTTCCCTCTATCCTGACTATTCTCCCAGTTCCTGTTGCTAAAAAACATCCCCACAGCATGATGCTACTACCAACATTTTTTTTTTTTTTGTTACTTATTTGTACCCGTAGGTAGACTTGGTTTGCAGTCTGGTGACAAGCCACCGGCTGCTGGTCGCTGCGTGCGCGAGCGCCCTAAACCTACATGTTTTTGGTGTGCGGGAGGAAACCGGAGAAATCCCGGAGTAAACCCGCACAACACGGGGAGAACATGCAAACTCCACACAGCTCACTGTTGGTCGGGGGCTGGGATCGAACCCACGATCTCATGATCCCCGCGATCCCCCGGCCAAGGGTAAAACTGTGCTGCCACAGTGCTAAACCACTGCTCCACCGTGCAGCCAACATTGGCGTGGTTATGAATGGTGCCTGGTTTCCTCCAAACATGACGCCTGGCATTCACGTCAAAGAGTTCAGTCTTTGTCTCATCAGACCAGAGAATTTTGTTTCTTATGGTCTGAGAGTCCTTCAGATGCCTTTTGGCAAACTCCAGGCGGGCTGCCATGTGCCTTTTACTAAGAAGTGGCTTCCATCTGGCCACTCTACCATACAGGCCTGATTGGTGGATTGCTGCAGAGATGGTTGTCTTTCTGCAAGGTTCTCTCTCTTCACAGAGCAACGCTGGAGCTCTGAAAGAGTGATCATCGGGTTCTTGGTCACCTCCCTGAATAAGGCCCTTCTCCCCCGATCACTCAGTTTAGAAGGCTGGCCAGCTCTAGGAAGAGTCCTGGTGGTTCTGAACTTCTTCCATTTACAGATGATGGAGGCCTCTGTGCTCACTCCGACCTTCAAAGCAGCAGAAATTTTTCTGTACCCTTCCCCAGATTTGTAGCTTGAAACAACCCTGTCTCTGAGGTCTACCGTCAGCCTGCCCCCAGGACAGCTGTGGCTACAGTAGTAGCTTGCCACTACCATTGTCTGTCTGGAGTGAATGAATAATGTATCTGTAAAAAGCGTCCGAGTGTCTATGATAAAGCGCTATATAAATCTGATGCATTATTATTATTATTACAGACAATTCCTTTGACTTCATGCTTGGTTTGTGTTCTGACATGCACTGTCAACTGTGGAACCTTATATAGACAGGCGTGTGCCTTTCCAAATCCTGTCCAATCAACTGAATTTACCACGGGTGGACTCCAATTAAGTTGTAGAAACATCTCAAGGATGATCAGTGGAAATAGGATGCATCTCAGCTCAATTTTGAGCTTCATAGCAAAGGCTGTGAATACTTATGTACATGTGATTTCTTAGTTTTTTATTTTTAATAAATTTGCAAAATCTCAAAAAAACTTTTTTCATGTCGTCATTACAGGGTATTGTGTGTAGAATTTTGAAGGAAAAAGAAGAATTTAATCCCTTTTGGAATAAGGCTGTAACATAACAAAATGTGGAAAAAGTGAAGCGCTGTGAATACTTTCCAGATGCGCTGTATGTGGGTTTGATAGCGCCTGTCCAAGGTAGATGTATTCTGTCTGGTTGGTGAGTGGAAGGTATGAGTGGAACCAATTGAGGGCAGTGTCAGTGAGTCCAATGAGATGGTGAAGCCGGCTTAGGAAGATGATATGGTCAACTGTATCAAATGCAGCAGAGAAGTCGAGGGGGATGAGGAAAGAAGGAGAGCCAGTATCAGCCGCCATTAGGAGGTCGTTTGTGAATCTCAAGAGCTGTCTCTGTACTGTGTGCAGAGCGGAAACCAAACTGGAATTTTTCAAAGAGGTTGTTCTGATTGAGATGATCCTGTAAATACACTAATCACAAAAAGTTAGGGAAATTTGGCTTTCGGGTGAAATTTATGAAAATGTAAAAAGTTCACGCTACAGTGATATAGTATCATGAAAGTAGGGCATTTAAGTAGAACCATGCAATGGTGATTTTCTCATGTCAATTTATTGAAACAAAAGCCAACAACAGAGGTGGCAAGACAATGATGCCTGTATTTAATGGTGTGGTCAGGTACCCTTGCAGGTCATCTAGCACGCAGACCATGCTGATGTAAACATTTTGAATGGTCTGACATGACACTTGGGTGCCTCTCACCTCCCTTAAATGTGCCTGGAGTTGCGTAACATTCATCATCCGGTTCTGCAGGGCACTATTCACAATGGAGTGGTCATCAGCGTGGGATGTGGACAAAGGACATCCACTTCTATGCCTTTCTGTGACTCTTCCAGTCTCTCTGTATCGCTCTTGCAACTTGCTGATGACACTCTGTCATCAGCAGGGAAGTAGCTCAGTGGCTCCTTCCTTCTGAGAACATCCTGTTTGAAGCCCCGGAATGGCAAGGTACTGTTGATCAATTGTTAGGTGTCGTCTTGGTCTCATGTCAAAATGTGAACAACATGATAAAGAGGACTGTTTAAATACCAATTCTAACTGAACCAGAAAATTTATTGGTTGGTTCATGGATCAGACACCTGTTGTGAATTTTGCCATTAGAGAAGGTCAAATTAAGTTCACCTGTAAAGGTAATAGTGCATTTTAGTTGCATCCTGAAATTTCACCCAAAAGACAAATATCCCTAACTTTTTGTGAGTAGTGTAGGTAGCAACTGCTTTTTCCAGTACTTTAGAAATAAATGGGACATTGGCGATGGGCCTGTAGTTTGATAGGACGTCTGGGTCATGGGTGGTTTTTTTTTTTTGAGCAATGGTCAAATGAATGCATTTTTCAGAGCAGGAGGGACATGGCCAGATTGGAGGGAGTGATTGATAACAGCGGTGATCAATGGGCTTAAATTAGAGATGTATGTTTTTACCAAGATGGCTGGAAAGGGGTCTAGAGCACAGGTGAAAGATCTCATTCTCCTAATGATATCCTCAACCTCTTCCTGAGTAATTTCAGGAAAGCAGCTGAGAGGGTGGGAGATGAAGGACAGAGCAGATATTGAAGGAGCAGTTAAGTTTGAAGGAAACCATGAAGTCGTTACATTGTTTTTCTGAGATGTTTGTAGGTAGAGTAGATTGTGGTTTGAGAAGATGACTGACAATGGAGAATAGCTACTTGGAATTTCCTGTACTGTTTCTGATTGCATCTGAAAAAAAAAACTGTGCCTGTGTTTCTTTGACAGAATTTGCGTAAGCCTTTTGGTGTTCCCGATAGACCTGTCTGTGGACAGTGAGCCCAGAGGCTTTGTATCACTGTTCCAGAACCCGACCTGCTGCCTTCATCTTTCGTAACTCAGCTGTGAACCAGGGTGATGAGCAAGTGAAGGTGACCATTTTGATTTTTACAGGGGCATGGAGGTCCAGTAGACTGCTCAGGTGGCTGTTGGAAAAGTCTACTGTTTCATCAGCTGATGAAAAGTTGGTGGGAAGATGCTGCAAGTTTGCTGACATGATTTCTGTGTTGATGTTTTTTATATTCCTGAAGCAGATCTGAAATTTGTTTTTAAGTTTATTAAGGCCAGATGAGGATAGTAACTCCATGAAAACAGCCTTATGGACAGATACACCTAAATTAGCAGATTAATGGGAGGGGCAGAGTTTGTGATGACCAAGTTAAGAGTGTGACCCCTGATGTGTGTCGGAAGATCAACAAGTTGCCTCAGATTGAAGCAGTCCAATAACTGGAGGAAGTCTGTGGCAGAATGGCAGGAGCAAGTATAAACATGGATATTCATATCACCCAAGATTATAACATCAGAGGAAGATTTACAGAAGGTTGTGAGAAGGTTAGACATCTCAGAGATAAAGACGACATTTGGTTTGGGTGGTTGATAAATGAGAAGAAGAGTCATGGAAAATGGGGGCTGACATTTAAATGCAAAGCATTCAAATGAATGGAGTTGAGATCTGGGCAATGGGGACAAATCCAGGTTGCTATTATAGATGACTGCCAGGCCACCACCATGACCTGTGTTGCGAGCTTTCTGAAAGTAGTTGTACCCAGGAGGACAGGTCTCATTGAGAGCAGAAAATATGTTAGGTTGATGCCAAGTCTCTGTAATGTACATCAAGTCCAAACACTTACCCAGAATATGGTCATAAATTAGGCAGGATTTATTTGTGAGTGACTGTGCATTAACCAGTTCCATTTTGATACTTGCTGGAGCAGTATATGTTTGTACTGGTTGGAGTAAGCTAAAATCCACTCCATGTTTTCCACCCTGCACTCTGAAAGATGCTGCTGTGGAAACGCCTGGGCTACCAGTCCAAGAGGAGACAGCACTCTGATGACATGATTGAGACGTGACCAGTCGAGTGACCAGAGAGCCGGGATGGCATTACCTGTCTGGGAGTAAACAAACTTTCTTGGGGAGCTATGATGAACATATTGTGGTTGGCGGAGAATTCCAAGTCTTATCAGAATCAGAATCAGAATCAGGTTTATTGCCATTGTTCATGTGATACACAAACTAGGAATTTGTCTCGGTGCCATGCTGCAACATTAAAAACATAATGAGAAAAAGGGATAAACTAAAAAACTAAAGGACTAGAAACGTGCAATAAGTGTAGAAAAATAAGTAGTAATAAGTAATAATAATACTAGTAATAATGAGTAGTACTAGTCAAGGCAGTTTAAAAAATTAGCATGTAGCAGATAATGTGAAGTACCACATAGTGCAGTCAATAATGCAACAGAAAAACAGTGATGAATGACATGAGTCATTCATCACTTCAAGTCTTATGATAAGTGCGATGCATGGTGGAGTGGAAAAGTTGATAAGGCTTATCAGCTGGTTGAATGGATAGTTCAGCATGTTTATGCCGGTGCTGGAAAGTTAGCCAGTTGCTAGCTCTGTAGCTGGGGGGCTCTGAGGACTAGCCAGGTAGCATCAGCGACGAACCAGTCCAGTCAGCCCAGGTGAAGCGTCTCGGTCACAGCAGCCTCAGACAGTAGATTCTGCCTGCTTGCCCAGATGGATACCAAACAGCAGCCACAGCAAACCAAAAGCAACAGCCCAGGAGGTTTCCTCACAGCGACAAGCAACCCCAGAGAGTCCACTAGCAGTGCAGCAGCAACAGGTAAATTTGTGCCAGACTCCGTTTAATCCATATAAAACTTTGTTAATAGCAGGAAAACTTGACTGATTGTAGAGGGAAAAATTAGTTAAAAGTTAGTTAAAAGCTCAGGTGAAGAAGCAGTGAACAAACAACGCCAGCGTCCTCTCCGCTTACCAGATATATTAGCTGGGCAAATGATGAAGGCTTTCGAGCTCGTCTCACTCTTCCTGAAGCGGACTGATTCAAAACACGGTTGTATCAAAACACCAATGTCACGAGTTTCACTTCATGCTTCATTGGTTCAATATGTTTTGAAGCTTTCAAGTCCAAAGTCAGCGCAGCCATCTACCAGCAAATTTTAGAGCACTTCATGCTTCCCTCTGCTGACAAGCTTTATGGAGATGCTGATTTCATTTTCCAGCAGGACTTGGCACCTGCCCACACTGCCAAAAGTGCCAAAACCTGGCTTAATGACTGTGGTATCACTGTGCTTTATTGGCCATAAAACTAGCCTGACTTCAACTATATAGAGAATTTATGGAGTATTGTCAAGAGGAAGATGAGAAACACCAGACCCAACAATGAAGACGAGCTGAAGGCCGCTATCAAAGCAACATGGGCCTTTTTAACACCTCAGCAGTACCACAGGCTGATCACCTCCATGCCACGCCACATTGATGCAGTAATTCATGCAAAAGGAGCCCCAACCAAGTATTGATTGTGGACATGGACACACTTTTCAGTAGGCCAACATTTCTATTAAAAATCCATTTTTTTTAAAAATTAATTTTATCCATCCATCCATCCATCCATCTTCTACCGCCTTTCCGGAGGTCCGGGTCGCGGAGGCAGCAGTTCAAGCAGAGAAGCCCAGACTTCCCTCTCCCCAGCCACCCGCCCCAGCTCTTCAGAGGGGATACCAAGGCGTTCCCAGACTAGCTGGGAGACATAGTCTCTCCACCGAGTCCTGGGTCTGCCCCGGGGTCTCCTCCCAGTGGGACGTGCCTGAAACACCTCAAGTGGGAGGCGTCCAGGAGGCATCCTAATCAGATGCCCATACCACCTCAACTGACTCCTTTCAATGTGGAGGAGCAGCGGTTCTACTCTGAGCCTCTCCCGGATGACTGAGCTCCTCACCCTATCTCTGAGGGTGAGTCCAGCAATCCTACGGAGAAAGCTCATTTCAGCCGCTTGTATCCGCGATCTCGTTCTTTCGGTCATTACCCAAAGCTCGTGACCATAGGTGAGAGTAGGAACGTAGATTGACTGATAAATCGACAGCTTTGCCTTAGAACTAAGCTCCCTCTTCACCACAACAGACCGGTACAACGTCCGCATCACTGCAGATGCTGCTCCAATCCGTCTGTCGATCTCTCGCTCCATTCTCCCCTCACTCGTGAACAAGACCCCAAGATACTTAAACTCCTCCACTTGGGGCAGGAGCCTGTCCCCAACCCCGGGCTCAGCCCGAAGGAGTTACATGGGTCCGCCCTCCAGTGGGCTCACCACCTGCAGGAGGGATCATGGGGGTCCGGTGCTATGTGGATCAGGTGGCGGTCAAAGGCGGAGACCTTGGCGGACTGATCCCAAGCTTTCTAATTAATTTTATGTAATATTCTAATTTTCTGAGAAACTGAATCTGGGTTTTCTTGAGCTGTAAGCCATAACCATCAAAATTAAAAGAAATAAACACTTGAAATATATCACTCTGTGTGTAATTAATCTATATAATATACGAGTTTCATATTCTGAATTGAATTACTGAATTTAACTTTTCGATGACATTCTAATTTATTGAGATGCACCTATATATTCCTATACACTTCAGAATTTATCCAGCTGCTTCTGTCACATCATCAATAAACACCAGTGACCCAGTGCCACTGGAAGACATGCATGCCCATGCATCACACCATCTCCACCATGTTTTACAGAAGTTAAGGTGTGCTTTGGATCATGAGCCATTCCAAGCCTTCTCCACACTTTCTTCTTCCCATCATTCTTGTACAGGTGGATCTTGGTTTCACCTGTCCAAAGAATGCTGTTCCAGAACTCGGCTGGCTTCTTTAGATATTTTTTTTTGGCAAAGTCTAATCTAGCTTTTCCATTTTTGAGGCTGATTAATGGTTTGCACCTTGTGGTGAACTGTCTGTATTTGCTGTCATGAATTTTTCACTTTATAGTCAACTTAAATACTGATACACCTGCTTCCTGGAGAGCGTTCTTCACTTGGGTGGATGTTGTGAGGGGATTTTTTTTTCCCCATTGAAAGGATCCTGCGATCATCCACCACTGTGGTCTTCTGTGGATGTTTAGGCCTTCTTGAGTTCCCGAGTTCACCCGTTTTTTGTTTTTTTCCCCCCCAGAATGTACCAAACTGTTGATTTGGTCCCTCCTAACATTTCCTCTATCTGATGGATTTCTTCTTTTTTCAGCCTAAGGATGGTCTGTTTCACTTCCACTGAGAACTCCTTAGACCCACATGTTGTGGGTTCACAGCAACAGCTTCCAAATGCTACACCTGGAATCAACTCCAGACCTTTTATCTTCTTGACTGATGACTGATTAAGGAGGGAACAGTCCACGCAGCCCATGAAATAGCTTTTAAGTCAATTGTCCAATTACTTTTGAGCAGATGAAACAAGGATATTTTGTATAAAAATGGTTGTAATTACTAAACCATAACTCCAATCTGAATGTTAATACCCTCAAATTAAAGCTGAGACTCTGCACTTTTAGCATTGATTATATAACTGTATCTCAAATATGTTTTGGTAAACAGCTAAAATAACAAAACTTGTGACAAATATGGGGGGGTACTGAAAAGTTCATTGGCTGAAAGTTCATAGTGGTCAAATTGAACCAAATATGGTTTATTTTTCAACATAGTCCCCCTTCGGTCTACACACTTCTTCCATCAGTGTTGTAGTCCCTGCGGTTGAAAAATAAACCACATTTGGTTACATTTAACAACTATGAACTTTTCAGCCTATGGACGTTTCAGCCCCCCCCCCCTTCCCCCATATACGGACCTAACTGTATGAACTATATTAAAAAGTCATACTGAAAGTACACATTAATTTTCTGTATCTTTACAAGGTCAAGAATTTACTAAATTGCATTATCAGCATAACAAAACCCACCCATTATACTCGGTGAGCTATCCAAAGCAAGAGACTTTCACACAACATTCTTATTCTTTTCTTCTTCTTCTTCTTCTCTTCTTTTCTTCTTCTTGCTGCTCCCTTTAGGGGTTGCCACAGCGGATCATCTGCCTCCATCTCACCCTATCTCTTGCATCTTCCTCTGTAACACCAACCCTCTTCATGTCCTCCTTCACTACATACATGAATCTTCTGTGGCCTTCCTCTTTTCCTCCTGCCTGGCAGCTTCATCTTCAACATCCTTTGCCCAATATATCCACTCCTCCTCCTCTGCACAAGACCAAACCATCTCAGCCTTGCCTCTCTTACTCTGTCTCCAAACCACTCAACCTTAGCTGTCTCTCTGATATACTCATTTCTAATCTTGTCCCTCCTAGTCACTCCCAATGAAAATTACAGCATCTTCAACTCTGCCACCTCCAGCACCATCTCCTGTCTTTTTGTCAGTGCCACCATCTCCAAATCATACATCATACCAGGTCTCACTACAGTCTTGTAAATCTTCACTTTCACTCTTGCCCCTACCCTTCTGTCACAAATCACCCCAACACTCATCTCCACCCTGCCTGCACTCTCTTCTTCACCTCTCATGCATTTTCCATTGCTTTGGATGGTTGACCCCAGGTATTTAAACTTATCTACTTTCACTACCTCTACTCCTTCCATCTTCACCATTGCACCTGCCTCCCTCTCATTGACACTCATGTATTTTGTCTTGCTTCTACTGACTTTCATTCCTCTTCTCTCCAGAGCATACCGCCACTTCTCCAGGATCTCTTCCACCTACTCCCTTCTCTTACTACAGATCACAATGTCGTCTGCAAACATCATGGCCCACGAGGACTCCTGCCTGACCTCATCTCTCAGCTTGTCCCTCACCATGGCAAACAAGAAGGGACTCAGAGCCAATCCCTGATGTAACCCCACCCCCACCTTGAGCCCATCTGTCACTCCTACAGCACACCTCACCACCGGCTCGCTGTCCTCATACATGTCCTGCACCACCCTCACATACTTCTCTGCCACTCCTGACTTTCTCATACAGTACCACACTTCCTCTCTTGGCACCCTATCGTATGCTTTCTCTAGATCCACAAAAGATAGTGCAATTCCTTCTGACCTTCTGTATACTTTTCCATCAACACTCTTACAGCAAACATTGCATCTGTAGTACTCTCTTGGCATGAAACCGTACTCCTGCTCACTGATTGTCACCTCTCCTCTTAACCTGGTTTCAACAACTCTTTCCCATATCTTCAAAGTGTGGATGATCAACTTTATGCCTCTGTAGTTACTACAGCTCTGCGCATCACCCTTGTTCTTGAAAATTGGTACCAAAACACTTCTTCTCCACTCCTCAGCCATCCTCTCACTCTCCAGGATTGTGCTAAACAATCTGGTTAAAAAGTCTACTGCCATCTCTCCTAAACATCTCCATACCTCCACACGTATGTCTTCTGGACCAACTGCCTTTCCATTCTTCATCCTCTTCAAAGCTGCCCTCACTTCTGCCTTGCTAATCCCTGGGACTTCCTTGTTCACCATCTTTCCTTCATCCATCCCCCTCCCCCACTCTCTCTCTCTTTTATTCATCAGCTCTTTAAAGTACTTCTTCCACCTTCTCAACACACTCATTTGTTAGTACAGTACCATTTTTGTCCTTAATCAGCCTAACCTGCTGTACATCCTTTCCTGGCTACACCATATACCTTTCTACCCATTTCCCTCAATACTTTTGCTGTACTTTCCCAGTCCTGTGGTAATTCTTCTCTACCACCCAGAGCCTGTATCAACTTCTTCCTGAACTCTGTGAGACCTTCTTCCTTCTGTAACTTCCCCCACTTAATCTGACTCTGTCTTCACTGTTTTCCTCTTCTTGCTTTCCAAAGTCATCCTACAGACTACCATCCAATGCTGTCTAGCTACAGTCTCCCCTGCCACCACCTTGCAGTCTATCTCTTTCAGATTTCTCCTCCTGCATAAGATGTAGTCCACCTGTGTGCACCTTCTTCTTCTTAAAGTATGTGATCATCACAGTCATTTCCATCCTTTTAGCAAAATCCACAGCCATCTGTCCTTCCACATTTCTCTCCTTAAAATCGTACCTACCCAGAACCTCCTCATCACCCCTTTTCTCTTCACCTACATGTCCATTAAAGTCTGCTCCAATCGCCACTCTCTCCCCCTGGGAACAGTCTCTACTACTTCAACTTACTCCAGAATTCCTCTCTCTTCTACCAGACATCCAACTTGTGGGGCATACGCACTGACAGCATTCAACATCACACCTTTGACTTCTAGTTTCAAACTCATGATTTTGTCGGACTCCCTCTTTACCTCTTGAACACTCTTCACATACTCTTCCTTCAAGATTACTCCTACTCCATTTCTCTTCCTAGCTACACCATGATAGAACAGTTTAAATCCCCCTCCAATGCTCCCAGCCTTGCTTCCCTTCCATCTGGTTTCTTGAACACACAGTACATCTGCCTTTCTCCTCTCCATCATATCAGCCAACTCTCTGCCTTTACGAGTCATAGTCCCTACATTTAACGTCCCTATTCTCACCTCCACACTTCTACCTCTCTTTTTCTTTCTCTCCCTCCTAACACACCTTCCCCCTCTCTTCCTCCTCAATCTTCAACCAACAGTAGCCCAATTTCCACTGGCACCCTGTCAGTTAACAGCAGTGGTGGCAGTCGTTGTTAACCCAGGCCTCGACCGATCCAGTATGGCAGTCTCATTCGTCATGATCTGCATGTTTGATTTGGCAAAGGTTTTACGTTGGATGCCCTTCCTGACACAACCCTCCCCATTTACCCGGGCTTGGGACCGGCACTAGGAGTACACTGGCTTGTGCACCCCCTGTGGCTGGGTTATACAAATTATTCCCTACTAAATCAAAATGTGTACATGTACACTGGGTGCTATTCTCAGTCTGAATTTTTAAAGAATAAGGCAACCTAATAATGCAAAAACAGTTAAATAATATTTTTTTCCCCATAATGCTCCAAAATTATTTTTAGAACAATATTTTGTAATGATGTATTTTTCATTTCATTTAAACCACAATATTCACAAATTGTCATCTTCTGTAACATCTCTACATCTTCCAGTTGTAAATTTATGTTGTGGGAACACACTGGATCACATTTGTGCTGACAGGAACTTCTTACATTTGCCTAAAAATAAACATACTAATGACAAGTAGTACTAGCGAAAGTATGCTATCTTTGTGTGTTTTTATTTTTTCTGAACACCAGATGTAAATGAAATTATTTTGGGATGGGATTTAATATCTGACTCACTTGCCATCTCAGGTTCACATCAGGTTGCACAATGCTCATCTGCACACTGTACATCAGTTCATGCCATCTCAGGTTCACATCATCTCCAATATCAATACACTACTATCACTTTAGTCATCCAGTGAATTTTCAGTTTCATTCCTCAACTGCTTAACTGTGTGTTGGTGTGTGTGTGTTTTAGCATCCATTAGTACTAGGATTGAGTTACTGTGTTAGTTATTAGAATTATTGTTTCTGTACCTTTTAACTTGGCATTTGTTCAGAGAGCAAAGTAAGAATTTCATTGCTCAGGAAATGTAGCATTTCTTAACTGTGCACATGATAATAAATCCTTTGAATCTTTGAATCTTTAAACTCAGTTAGGCCATCAGTCTCTTGTAAGTTTACCGCTGTAAACAGACACATCATAGCTACATACTGTAAGTGCTGTGTCTGAGAGATACTACAAGTGTTTTGCTCTGAAAAGAAAAACTGACAGTGAACATGGCTGTAGCTTTCTTAAAGGGAACTGTATGGACTGTCAATTCTTCAAAGAAAATAATGCAAAATACCAAGACAATTACCCTACAAGTAGCCTAAATGGAGCTCGAGCTAACATTACCAGGTTCCCTGTACATACACAAAAGGTGAAAATAATTGTTTTTTGAGAATAATAATGCCATGATTATTATTCTGATACACGGTATGATCAGGAAGATGTCAGGCTACTCTGACAAAGTTGTCATAATTGCATCCATCAGAAACGGTCCTTAATTTTGTTTTTAAAAATATACAGCCGTGGACAAAATTGTTGGTACCCCTCTGTTAATGAAAGAAAAACCCACAATGGTCACAGAAATAACTTGAATCTGACAAAAGTGGTAATAAATAAAAATTCTATGAAAATTAACCAATGAAAATCAGACAATGCTTTTGAATTGTGGTTCAACAGAATTATTTTAAAAAACAAACTCATGAAACAGGCCTGGACAAAAATCATGGCACCCTTAACTTAATATCTTGTTGCACAACCTTTTGAGGCAATCACTGCAATCAAACGATTTCTGTAACTGTCAATGAGACTTCTGCACCTCTCAGCAGGTATTTTGGCCCACTCCTCATGAGCAAACTGCTCCAGTTGTCTCAGGTTTGAAGGGTGCCTTCTCCAGACGGCATGTTTCAGCTCCTTCCACAGATGTTCGATAGGATTTAGATCAGGGCTCAAAGAAGGCCACTTTAGAATAGTCCAATGTTTCGCTCTTAGCCATTCTTGGGTGTTTTTAGCTGTGTGTTTTGGGTCATTATCCTGTTGCAAGACCGATGACCTGCGACTGAGACCAAGCTGTCTGACACTGGGCAGCACATTTCTCTCTAGAATACCTTGATAGTCTTGAGATTTCATTGTATCCTGCACAGATTCAAGACACCCTGTGCCAGATGCAGCAAAGCAGCCCCAGAACATAACAGAACCTCCTCCATGTTTCACAGTAGAGACAGTGTTCTTTTCTTGGTATGCTTCATTTTTGCGTCTGTGAACATAGAGCTGATGTGCCTTGCCAAAAAGTTGCAGTTTTGTCTCATCTGTCCATAGGACATTCTCCCAGAAGCTTTGTGGCTTGTCAACATGCAGTTTGGCAAATTGCAGTCTGGCTTTTTTATGATTTCTTTTCAACAGTGGTGTCCTCCTTGGTCGTCTCCCATGAAGTCCACTTTGGCTCAAACAACGATGGATGGTGCCATCTGACACTGATGTACCTTGACCTTGGAGTTCACCATGAATGTGTTTAGAGGTTGTTCTGGGCTCTTTTGTTACCATTCGTATTATCCGTCTCCTCCTGCGGCCACGTCCAGGGAGGTTGGCTACAGTCCTGTGGATCTTAAATTTCTGAATAATATGTGAAATTGTAGTCACAGGAGCATCAAGCTGCTTGGAGATGGTCTTCTAGCCTTTACCTTGAACATGCTTGTCTATAATTTTCTTTCTAATCTCCTGAGACAACTCTCTCCTTTGCTTCCTCTGGTCCATGTTTAGTGTGGTACACACCATGTCACCAAACAGCACAGTGACTACTTGTCATCCTTTAAATAGGCCGACTGACTGATTACAAGTTTGCAGACACCTGTGATGTAGAGGACACATCTTGGTTGAACATGTCCCTGTGGTGACATTATTTTCAATCTTTTCTAGAGGTACCATCATTTTTGTCCAGGCCTGTTTCATGAGTTTGTTTTTTTAAGTAATTCTATTGAACCACAATTTAAAAGCATTGTCTGATTTTCATTGGTTAATTTTCATAGAATTTTTATTGATTACCACTTTTGTCAGATTAAAGTCATTTCTGTGACCATTCTGGGTTTTTCTTTCATTAACAGAGGGGTACCAACAATTTTGTCCACGTGTGTATGTATTTCTGATGGTTCATAATGTCTCTGTTCACCTGCAAAACCTTGTCTATTGGTCGCTGGCTTATTTCCAACATATCCTGAAAGTTTTCTCAAAATCCACCCAGAAGGGATAAGGTCCTTTATTTCTACAGCACTTTTCTAATCTCAAAGAGGACTCAAAGCACTTACCTACAAGAGTTGCCATCTTCCACCTGCCAACTTCTGAGGGAGTCTGGAGACATGGAGTCTGAATGGGCCATGTTCTCCACCGGGCCATGTTCTCCACCTCCATTGTTGAAGCGGCTGCCCAGAGCTGTGGCCGCAAGGTCGTCGGTGCATCTCATGGTGGCAACCCCCGAACCAAGTGGTGACCACCACTTGGCTCGGGGGGCCATTAAGTTGAAAAAGGAGTCCTAACGAGCTTTGTTGGCTTGTGGGACTCCCGAAGCAGCTGAGGTGCACCGGCAGGCCAAGCGGCGTGCAGCTCGGGTGGTTGCTGAAGCAAAAACTTGGGTGTGGAAGGAGTTCGGTGAGGCCATGGAACAAGACTTTCGGTCGGCCTCGAAGAGATTCTGGCAAACTGTCTGGCAGCTCAAGAGGGGTAAGCAGCTCCCTGTCCACACTGTATGGTGTAATGGGGTGCTGCTTCGAGGACCTCCTCAATCCCACTGACACGCCTTCCACAGAGGAAGCAGGGCTTGTGGACTAGGGGGATGACTCGTCCATAACAGGGGCTGAGGATGCCAAAGTGGTTAAAAAGCTCCTTAGTGGCTGGGCCCCGGGGGTGGACAAGATTCGCCCTGAGTACCTCAAGGCCCTGGATGCTGTAGGGCTGTCATGGTTGACACACCTCTGCAACATTGCTTGGAGGTTGGGGACAGTGCCTTTGGCATGGCAAACCGGGGTGGTGGTTCCTCTCTTCAAGAAAGGAGACCGGAGGGTGTGCTCCAACTTTAGAGGGATCACACTCCTCAGCCTCTCTGGGAAGGTCTATGCCAAGGTACTGGAGAGGAGAGTCCGGCCGTTGGTCGAACCTCGGATTCGGGAGGAGCAATGTGGTTTTCGTCCTGGCTGTGGAACATCGGACCAACGCTTTACCCTCTCGAGAATCCTCGAGGGTTCGTGAAAGTTTGCCCAACCAGTTTACATGTGTTTTGTGGACTTAGAGAAGGCATTTGACCGCGTCCCTCATGTTTTGTTTTGTTTTTTTTTTGGGGGGGGGATGCTTTGGGAGTATGGGGTATTAGGCTTGTTATGAGCTATCCGGTCTCTATACGACTGTTGTGAGAGTTTGGTTCGTATTGCCAACACTCAGTCGGACACATTCCCAGTGAAAGTTGGACTTTGCCAGGGCTGCCCTTTGTCACGATCCTGTTCATAAATTTTATGGACAGGATTTCTAGGTGCAGCCAGGGAACGGAGGGCGTCATGCTTGGTGACCACAGGATCTCATCTCTGTTGTTTGCAGATGATGTTGTTCTGTTGGCTTCATCCAGCAACGACCTATAGGTCCTACTGGGACGGTTTGCTGCTGAGTGTGAAGCGACTGGGATGAGAATCAGCACCTCCGAGTCCATGGTCCTCAGCTGGAAAAGCGTGGATTGTCCTCTCCGGGTTGGGGACAAGCTCCTGCCCCAAGTGGAGGAGTTTAAGTATCTTGGGGTCTTATTTACGAGTGAGGGGAAAATGGAGCGCGAGATTGACAGACTGATCAGGGCAGCCTCTGCAGTGATGCGGCTGTTGTACTGGTCTGTTGTGGTGAAGAGGGAGCTAAGCTCTAAGGCAAAGCTGTTGATTTACTGGTCAATCTACGTTCCTACCATCACCTATGGTCACAAGCTTTGGATAATGGCTGAAAGAATGAGATGGTGGATACAAGCGGCTGAAATGAGTTTTCTTCATAGGATTGCTGGACTCACCCTGAGAGATAGGGTGAGGAACTCAGTCATCCAGGAGAGGCTCAGAGTAGAACCGCTGCTCCTCCACATTGAAAGGAGTCAGTTGAGGTGGTTTGGGCATCTGACCAGGATGCCTCCTGGACGCCTCCCACTTGAGGTGTTTCAGGCATGTCCCACTGGGAGGAGACCCTGGAGCAGACCCAAGACTCGCTGAAGAGACTGTCTCCCAGTTGGTCTGGGAACACCTTGATGCCCTCTCTGAAGAGCTGGAGGAGGTGGCCGGAGAGACTAAGTCTGGGCTTCTCTGCTTGAACTGCTGCCTCCGCGACCCGGACCTCCAGAAAAGCGGTACAGATTGAGTTGCCAACTTTTCAGAAAAGCTTGGAATGAGATTTAAAGGGAATTGGTGTGAGAGTGCATGTGCACAAAACATGTAAGCAGTTTTTTCAGTTCATACACTTCTTTACCTCAGAATACTGTAAGTTTTAGAACATATCCAGTCTGCTTTAACAGTTGTGTTAAATGAATCTGTAGGGTGAGTTGATGCTCTGTATAAGACAAATTCAGGTAGCATTACATACTGTAAACCATGTCAAACAAAAGTCCATCCAAACCTCTAGTTACCATCTACTGTCATGAAAATACTGCAGCAGTACTCTTAAAAACTGTTACATGCACACACATTGAAAGCCATGGTGATCAGCCTTGACCATACCTTTACAGTGTAGCACTGCCGTGAAAGCTTTTATTGTGTAAAAATCTGAAGGAAGTCAACACAATGTTGCCAGTATTTTCCTCAATTTGGAGTAAGAAATAGGGTTTGTGGTGGTGAGAGAGTGTGAAAGAGGGCAAAAGAGTGAAACTCACTCTCTAACCTACAGGCTTTGCAGAGACAGACACCATCAATTCAGAATCTCCAATTAAACCAACATGCACACATACAGCATTTTTGGACTGTGGAAGGAAACAGGAGTCCATAGAGTAAACACGCACACACAAAATGAACACACAAACTCCACACAGAAAGGCTCCTACCCCTGCCAACCTGGGGATTCAAACTAGGAACCTTCTAGCTGTGAGTTGCCAGTGCTAGCCCCAGTATGAACAAACAAGAATAAACCCAAGATTACCTCCTCCCCTTGTGATAATGAATATTTTGAACCTGATCAGAGTGAACACTACTCACATTTTATGTTAAAGTTCTCTTTATAATACACTCCATACTGTTTACTTTTAGGACAGCTCAGCAGTTATACCAACCTCTGCCTTCTTCTGGGCCTCCACAGCCTTCATAAGCATCATGTGTTGCCTGCGTCGTTCTCTTTCCTACCAGAGCACAAACACAGTCCCCCCCCCCATTTAGATCTTCTATCCTTAGAAAAGGACATACCCATGTTGCATGCATGTAAAGTAAGATTACAGGTTACTGTCATAATCAACATGTTACACACCATACTGTAGTAGATTCTACTGCATCTTAACCTGTTGCACTCCTGTGTACCGCGGACGGGCACGTCTCGTCCTAGAGCACACGAGGGCGCTCTTGTGCGCTCTAGGACGCACGAGGGTGCTGCGCCAAGAGGGCACTGAAAAAAAAAGCTGCATTTCCGTTCTTCCACTACAGACACAGCCGCGAACAGATCAGATATGATTGACCTCTCATTCGACTAATAAGAGCCTTGAATTGGGTTTCTGAAACCTTGAAGAACCAATGACTGAAAACCTAGCAAGAAGGACCCGCCTACCAACGCTGTGAATGCAATTTATTTATTTATTTAGCGAATGCAAAGTCCTTAAGCCAAGCAGTTGCCTCCTGGTTTGCTGTATGGAGGGTGTGTAATCCTCCTTCCAGTCTTTGGAGCGGGCAAGCCTCTATGATGTGTTCCATTGTTTGCTCCTCTCCACATGCGCACAGTGGGCTAGGGCTACTGCCCCATCTGTGAAGGCTGGCCAAGCAGGGGCCATGTCCAGTCCTGAAGCGATTGAGTGTAGACCACTGTCTCCTTGGGAGGTTGGTGCCCGGGACCTGTTGGTTGGGGTTTATCACCAGCTGTTTGTTTGGGACCTCCTTGGTCTCCCATTCCTCTTGCCAAGCTGTCTGGATGGTAAAGTCAGCTGGGGGAGGGTTTTTCCAAATCGGCCGTCTGGATGAAAGTCGGGCAGTGGGTGGGGTGTAGATATCTGCATGGATTGGTAAGTGAGGAGAATCTTTTAACTTTTTGGAGCATCCTTTGATGCTCCAAAATGAGCATGCAATGAGCCAATTGAAGCACAGAAGTTCGAAAGCTGTTTTGTGTAAGGCTGGGTGAAGAGAGACTGACTGCTGCAGATGAAAAAAGGACCTGCAGGAAGAACCGTCACAGACCCAGCAGCATGGAGACCACCCACAAGTGCGACCTGTGTGACAGGGACTGTCATTCGTGCATCGGCCTGTTCAGCCACAGGTGGTGCTTTTTTTTTTTTTTATTCCAGCAGAATAGACGTTTAGGATTCTCTTCCATGGTCATCATAGACCGACGGAGGCCGACAACGAAGGTCGTAAATCATTCGCCAAAACAGCAATCATGGAAGCGCAAAACCGCAATAATGGAATTATGTTTTGACCGGGTTGCGAGACCAGAACCACGAGTCCGTAACAAGGGACCAGCGTCGCGTTTGTCTGACAATGAGGAAGAGAAGTTCGCCAGGACACTGCTGCTGTGAAGAGGTAAGTGTTATAAGCTAAATTATTCTTTATCCCTGAAAATTGTAATCAAAAATGACTTTTGACCAATCGGTAAATTACAACTGTGCGGCACACAAAGTCCGAAGTCCGTGTGCCGCGGTACGCGGTTCGTGCGCCGCGTCCGGACCGTGAACGCCCCCCCCCTGCTACTCTTCTGTAGCAAGGGGGGGGAAGCCGCGGTGACTGCGCCGTGGTCGCCACATGACTATTCCGTCATGTAGCGATGGCCGATGTCCGTCCTCTGTAGCGAGGGGGGGGGGTCAAACCCCCCCCCACAGCCCTGAGTGTCACCTTTCATTAAAGCCCAAGATGAAGCTTCTATATTGAATCATTCAAAAGTTATAGACGTTTTTCCAAACTGTGCCACTTGGCACAATTGGGCACAGTTCAAAAACACCTGGGAACTACCTGAGGAAAAAGCTGTGTAATATATTCATTTTTTGTGGTATTGTTACAAAATTTTGACCTCAGCTGGATAACACTTGGTTCTACATTTCTGTCACACGTTCCAGCCCGGATCTGAAGCTGTGTGTTATTTGCAAGCATTTGTATCCAAAAAAGCACCCAGGCCAAATTTATTTTCTTCAAGTTCAGTATGTTTAGATGACTATAACTCAGTGGCCGGAGCACTTAGAGAGATTATGACTGTTTTGCCAAAAAATTCAAAGTGTTTTCTTTTAAATGAGACCAACCCCATGAAGATGTTGCAAAGGGTTGAAGAACAGCTTTCGATTTACTTTGGGCACGTTATTTTTTGGCGTTTTTAGGGAAATTGACCGGAGTGCAAGGGGTTAATAGAGCCACACAATGTAAGGGCAGTGATGACAAACATACACAGAAATTACAATATTATTATTCTGTCTATTGTGTCAAAACATCATGCAAAACATTAAACAAAACATTTTGGAGATTATTAAACTGTTATTATTGCATGTATTGTATGTTATATGTCTATACGAGACACAGACACAGATTATGTCATGATCTATGTGGAGTCAAGTCATTTTCAACTATTGGACAGATATTGGAGACAAACACATGCAGTGCATTTTTATGGAAAAGCCATGCAGAGTAAGGTAGTATGAATACAGCCAGCGCACAATGATCTCAACAATTCTAATACAACACAATGACAATATATGGTTAAATGTACAAAAACATACCCATACCATGTCTAGCCTATGACACTCTAACTCCTTGTAGAAAGAGTTGGCCAAGTATTAAGAAATGGAAAGGAAAAAAAAAATCAATGCAAGAAATTTGTAAGACAACATTTGAAAATATAAAATGTAAAATTAATGATTGGCTAGACACCATGTCTTCTCCAAACACTGTGCAAACATCATCATCATCATCATTATTATTATTATATAGACAAAATAAAGAAAATACCTGTTGCCTCAGAATTGCTGCTTGCATTCTTTGCATCTCCTTTTCCTTTACAGAGAAGAATAATTCAATAAAAAACTAAAGCAGACAAAAACAAGTTTTAAAATCATTACAATAATCATTATCTTCAAAACAGGAACTGACCCTTTGATATATCTGATGGGGGTCAGTTTACAGATATACATGTTCAATTAGGTGAATCAATAACCAATCAAATCACAAAATGATTTTAAATCTCTTAACTCACCTTCTTTCGTTTCTCAGCCTCCAGCAATCTCGCATGAGCTGCTTCTTCTTTTTTCTTTCTTTTCTCCTATTAAGTAAAAACAGATCTTCAGGTTATGCATCAAAAGCAACTGATACAGTATGTATATTAGAACAAATGTTCAAGAATTTACATCAAAATGTTTTTCCTGAAAGTAGGTTTTTATATATTTTGCATTACTTTCATATTCTGTATATTGTATAGGGTTAACAATGCTGGATGCCCACATTGTGCAAACATTACTTTAGGTTTAGACTTCAAGCTGCTTTAAATGCTTGGTTTACAACTAATGTAATAAAGGCAGGGTATTATTTTGTTTTAAGGCACAAGGATTTGCTCCCCCACAAACCATTGGTCAATGAGGGGCAACCAATAAAAAATAAGCTGACTTAAAACCTTAAGACTGCATTCAGACCAAATGTGAAAATGCAAGTTTTTCACGTGGCACAATTACATGTAAACTTAATGCAAAGATGCAAAGAGATGTGAATTTGCATCTGAGTGAGTTGCAGAGTGGGACAGCAACAACTCAGAGAATGGCACAGAAGAGAAATGGGCAACACTG
This sequence comes from Pholidichthys leucotaenia, assembly GCA_020510985.1. Taxonomy (NCBI): domain Eukaryota; kingdom Metazoa; phylum Chordata; class Actinopteri; order Cichliformes; family Pholidichthyidae; genus Pholidichthys; species Pholidichthys leucotaenia. Next base: position 46,080,091 of record CM035843.1, read on the forward strand.
AAGGATACGGTGTATCAGACTGCGAGTGATGTATTAGGCTACCCTGAGAGGAAACATCAAGATTGGTTTGATGAGCATGATGAACACCTGAAGAAACTACTAGAAGCGAGGAATACAGGTAGGCAGGAAAACCTACAGTGTAACACAAGGTCGAAGAAGAAGAAGAAATACTCAAAGGCTCAGAGTGAGCTACAGAAGTACACCAGAGAGATGAAGTCCAACTGGTGGGATGAAAAAGCGGAGAAACTTCAAACTGCAGCAGACAGAAAGGACATGAAAACATTCTTCACAGGACTGAGAGAAATCTACGGCCCTAAACCAAGAGGATTGATCCAACTAAAGGCTCTGGATGGTGAAACGGTTTTGCAGAAGAAAGACAAGATCCTGGACAGATTTGCAGACCACTTTGACCAACTACTAAACAACCCTGGAGATCTCACTAAAGAAGCTCTAGTGCAGCAACCAGCTGTATCAAGTCTGGATGAATCAGCAAATTTTGAGGAACTAATGGCAGCTATCAGGACAACACAGGATGGTAAAGCTCCAGGAAGGGATGGAATTCCAGCAGAAGTGTGGAAATTTGGTGGTGTTCAGCTGACCAACTGCCTGCACAAGCTCATACAAGAGATATGGAATGCCCAGAAAGTACCTCAAGAGTGGAAGGATGCAAGTATTGTGCCTTTGTTCAAGAAAGGTGACAGGAAAGATTGTGGAAATTACTGAGGTATATCACTGCTAGCCACTGTTGGTAAGATTCTCTCACGTGTACTACTTAACAGACTCAATGAACACATCTCGCAGAATGTACTACCGGAAACCCAGTGCGGCTTTAGAAGTGGAAGAAGCACAATGGACATGATTTTCTGCTTGAAACGGGTTCAAGAAAAGTGTATCGAACAGAACATGCCACTTTATGTAGTCTTCATAGACTTCAGTAAAGCCTTCGATACTGTTTCACGACAAGGACTTTGGCAGGTACTCAAGAAATATGGCTGTACAGAGAAGTTTTTCAGCCTGATCGAGGCACTCCAACAGGTATGCAAGCAAACGTGGCAATGAGTGGTTCAGTATCTAAAGACATTTCAGTAAGCAATGGGGTGAAGCAAGGGTGTGTGCTGGCGCCTACACTCTTCTCGCTATATCTGGCAGCCATGCTTGAGGTGACCTTCAAAGACACTTCAGAAGGAGTATACACTCAAACAAGGAAAGAAGCAGACTTATTCTGCTGGGGCAGTGGCATTACTGCAGCCGATAGGAAGAGACTGAACAAACTGATTAAGAAAGCTAGCTCTGTCCTGGGGCAGCGCCTTGATCCGGTGGAGGAGATAGGAGAGAGAAGGACGGTGGCTAAACTGTCATCTCTGCTGGAGTCCGAGTTCCACCCTATGCAGGACATACTGAAAGCACTGAGGAGCTCATTTAGCAGCAGACTACATCATCCCAGGTGCACAACCGAGAGGTTTCGTAGGTCCTTCCTACCAACGGCTGTCAGACTGTACAACCTAAGCAGGGCTGCTCACAGAGATAGCAAAAAGACGTAACAAACTAATAGTTTTTTGAATGCAAAAGATGCAATAGACTTACACAATGGTCCCCTCCGGCATACAACTAGGAAAATACCGGTCACTATGGAGGGTGAGAATATGTATGGGCACATAATCATACCATGTAGGATAACTAAGTAGACGGTTATGCTGTTTCATCCCATCTAGCAACAATGCTCTGCACTGTGTGTGTTTATATATTTACATATTTTTTCCATCTAGCTACAATGCTCAGCACTGGGTGTGTTTATATTTATATATCTATATATTTATTCCATCTAGCTACAATGCTCCGCACTGTGTTTTTATATACACTACCGTTCAAAAGTTTGGGGTCACTTAGAAATTTCCTTATTTTTGAAAGAAAAGCACTTTTTTTCAATGAAGGTAACTTTAAACTAATCAGAAATACACTCTATACATTGCTAATGTGGTAAATGACTATTCTAGCTGCAAATGTCTGGTTTTTGGTGCAATATCTACATAGGTGTATAGAGGCCCATTTCCAGCAACTATCACTCCAGTGTTCTAATGGTACAATGTGTTTGCTCATTGCGTCAGAAGGCTAATGGATGATTAGAAAACCCTTGTGCAATCATGTTAGGTCTGCAATGCTGTAATTGCTGAAAATGGAGGATTCTTTGACGAAAGCAAAGTTTGAAGGAAAAAATTATTTCAAATACAAATCATTATTTCTAACCTTGTCGACGTCTTGACTATATTTTCTATTCATTTTACAACTCATGGCGGTAAATAAGTGTGACTTTTCATGGAAAACACAAAATAATTGTCTGGGTGACCCCAAACTTTTGAACGGTAGTGTATCTACATATTATTCCATCTAGCTACATTGCTCCGCACTGTGTGTGTTTATATACTTGCATATTTATTCCACCTAGCTGCAATGCTCCGTACTGTGGGTGTTTATATATTTACATATTTATTCCATCTAGCTACAATGCTCTGCACTGTGTTTATATATTCATATATTTATTCCATCCAGCTACAATGCTCTGCACTGTGTGTCTGTGTGTGTGTGTGTATATATATATATATTTTATAGTAATATGTACATATGTATATTAGCTGCTCTTGCTTGCTTGTTTTTTCTTGCCTTCTGATTGTTGCTCTGAGTGTTGCTATCCCTGTGCTGTTGCAATCCTGGAATTTCCCCGTTGTGGGACTAATAAAGGCTTATCTTATCTTATCTTATCTTATTCAATGTGGCACAGTTTAAAGCCATCGATAGTTGACATTGATAGTTTATCGATAGTAAGACATCGATAAAGGTAGTAAGAGAAATGCTCTTTGCTGACAACAGTGCTCTAGTTGCACACAGCATCAAATCAAATCAAAATCAAATCAAACTTTATTGTCATATTGCTGTACATACAACTGTAGTGCAGGCAAGATGAAATTGCGTTTCTCTCGGCATCCCTATAAATAAAAGCAGCATGATTTAAGACACACTCACACATATCTTATCTACACCCCCCATCTATTCACACATCCCTTAGACATACTTGGAAAAATTAACTAACTATAATATACAAATAATATACATAATGTCCATAGGTGCAGTAGTGTGTATGAGAGATTCCGGGTCAACTGTTCAGCATCCTGACAGTTTGTGGAAGGAAGCTGTTGATCAGTCTGGTGGTCCTGCCTCTGATGCTCCGGAATTGTTTACCAGATGGCAGAAGTTCAAAGTATTTATGCAGAGGATGAGAACGGTCCTTGACAATGTTCAGTGCCCTGCTCCTACAACGGTTCTGAAAAAGTTCTTGGACAGAGGGGAGGGAGACTCCAATTACCCTCTCAGCTCCCTTGACTATCCTCTGCAGGGCTTTTTTGTCTGACATACTGCAGCTGGAGTACCATGTAGCAATGCAGTACGTCAGAACACTCTCCACCACACCTCTGTAGAAGGTCCTGAGGATGCAGATGGGGAGAGAGGCCTGTTTGAGTTTTCTCAAGAAGTGCAGTCTCTGCTGAGCCCGCTTCCTGATCCCCAAGGAATTCTTGCTCCAGGTCAGGTCCTGCAAGATCTGCACTCCGAGGAACTTGATGTTCTCCACTCTCTCCACTAAACGGCCACTGATGCAATGAGTGCAACGGCACTGGTCTACCGTCAATGGAGGACATGCTAATACAGATGAACTTGAGATGGCTTGGACATGTTGAGAGGATGGACCACCAGCGTCTCCCTCGGCAGTTACTCTACTCACAGCTATGCGAGGGCAAACGCAATCAGGGTAGACCAAGGCTCAGATTTAAAGACACTGTAAAAAGAAACTTGAAGAAGTTGGACATAGACAGGAGTTCCTGGCAGCGGAAGGCTAAGGACAGAGCTGTGTGGAGGAATCTGATCAGACCTAAATGAAACAGTCATTGTCACCCACGACAGACTGCTATGATGATGATGATGATGAGTTGCAGAGGGGCAGGGTTGCCTTCATAACTTCTGCAGCTGCTTTCTGGCTGCTGTGGAAATCCCAAAACGCTGTCAGGCTTAGGTTTACAATGTTATCCTGAGGGGCACACAACTTGGAAAATGTCACTGCTACCTCCATAACGCTTCCTTTGCTTTGACTGGGCTTTAGTCCTTGGATCATAGTGATGGACCCACGTTTCATCCTGCCCGATTAAGCTATAGAAAAAGTCCTCCTGGCTTTTTTAGCACCTGACCAAAACAGCCTGGTGGCATGTGACTCGTCCCTGCTTCTGGAAATGTGTGAGCAATCGGAGAATCAATCGTGCAGAAAACTTCCTCGTAATTAATGCTTCTTAGTAAAAAATATCAGACAGCCAGTGGCTTACAGACAACATCAAATAATCTTGAGACCTTTTTTCCTTCCCATTGACGTTAAAAGACAAAATAGCTATTCCTTATAAAGCAGTAAAGAAGTGAGAACTAGAGGGCATTCAGTGAGTGCATACCTCTGTCAAGGCCCCAAGTCACAATGTTAAAGAAAGAGGAAAAAGTGATCAAGAATCCACATCCTGACCCAGTTCACCTCCAAAATCTAATGGATTTATCCAGAATCCTAGGACTACCTTGTGAAAGTTTCATCAAAATCCATTCAGTAGTTTTTGCATAATCATATTAACAGAGAAAAACAAAAACTGATATCATATTACCTCCTTGGCAGAAGTAATACATTGGGCAAAATCTCTATCAGTAATAAAAACCTCAGTGAAATCCGATTAAGAGTCACCTACCAAGTGTGTCAAATAATAAAAGCTTATGATAGTGAAGGAATGCAAAAGGAGTATATCACCTAGCCAAAGTAAACTCTGGCCACCTCTTCCTTAATAAAATGCTATTAAGCTCCAGCATGTACAACTTTATTTTCATAATCAAATGGGACTTTTGCAAAAAAACAATTAAGCATTAGTCATATGGACTGAGTAAAAGTGAGACTACATAATTTAGGATAGTCTTTTGGATGAGTTTTTATAAATCCTATCAACAGCATAAAGGACGTGTTTAAGAATGTTTCTATCATAATTTCAAACACAAACCTCGAGAATTCGCTGTGCACGTAGTTCCCTCTCCATGCGAATTTGCTGAATGTGCTTGATCTTCTCCTGGTAAAAGGATGAGGTTGAAACTGAATAAATTAAGTCATGCGCGTTATAGAGTTGTGGACACTGGGTCTATGCAGATGAGCAAGGTGGTGAATTGTAAAGAAAAGCAACTCAAATAGTTTTCAATGAATTCACTTGTGGATAAAACTTTTTCACTTTGGAATGCACAAACTCGCATTGGGAGTCAAAGCAGCTCTGAACATCTACATTACAAATCAAATAATGCATGCAAAAGGAAAAAAAACAACACATACTTGCTGTTTAAGAATTTTCAGCTGCTCTCTTTTTTTCCGTCTCTCTTCAGCCTCAATTATTGCTGGATGAAACAGAGTAAATCAAGACTTGCACATTGCATGTCATCTGGTTTAGCAAAAGCCTGACAAAGACAGCAGCTGCTTACCTCGTTGTTTCTTTGCCTCTTTTGCTGCTTGTGCCATGGCCTGTTTCTTTAGTTTTTGCATCATTTTGATCTCGGCGGCCTGTCGAGCTATTTCTGCAACATGATGAAATATAACATATGAGATGTGAAATCGCAGACACTTTGGAGTTATGCAGACAAATAACGAAAAGCTGACCTGCACATACTCCCCCTGAAACCTAAATAAGCACCAGATAGTGCTGGAATTACTGTGACAAGCAAATATATTATAGAGTACCACTTTAAAAACCTCTACAAGTGTCCAAAATAGGGAAAATACTTAATATGTATTGAAAGAAACCACTAAATCCCCCCCCCAAATGATTGAGGCACATTCAGTAATGGACAGTAACACCAAATGTTCATCCCAAATGTGAAGTGCAGCACAGGGATGCTTTGCTACTTGAGGAGCTGGACACTTGACAATCAATGAAAGGAAGGAAAATTCTAAACTGTAGCAGGAAATCAAAGAGAAGGCCAGAGCAGCAGTCCGTGATCTGAGCTTAAAAGAGGCTGGGTGATGAAATGGGCCAAAGATCCAAGGCAAGTACATCAATATTAGAAAGGTTGGGGAATCTAACCTTGACCCAAATGAGATTCTGATTACCTAAGGAGGCTCTTTAATCTAAAAATCTCAGACATATTGAGCTAAAACAGGTTTTTGGGAAGGACAGATGCAGTTTATCATAGGCAGTCTAATGAGTTGCTCTTAAAGGACAGTGGGTCAGGTCGTGCTTGACATCTAACTGAGGGTTTTGACTGTAATTTATAAATACAAATATATATATATATATATATATATACTGTATATATATATATATATTTTGCAACTGTCCTCCCCAATTTTTGTCTCTTTTTCCAGAATGTTCCAATCAACCTGCCCTCATTCTTCAAAAACAGACTCCAATATCATCCCATTCATCTGGGCCTACATGAATTTCAAAACCACACCTTCAGAAATGCTCAGATGATGGAGGTCTTGGCCTGCTAATACTCCACACTATAATTGGGCTTGCAATTTAAGGATTTGGGTGCAGCCAGCACTGTTTGGTGGCTGCTGGAGCTCAAGTGGTCCGAGTTTGAATCATACCAAGGCTGAAACCCTTCTTGGTGCCTCTTTGTCACCTCTCCTACTTTCTAATTTATGCATATCTTGAAAGGAACTAAAGGACAACTTCATTTTGCATAACTCCCAAACAATTTTATAAAACATAAATCAAATATGTGCTGGGCCTAACTAAAACTTCGATTTATGTCTCCATATGCCAGAATCCTTCGTTAAAGCCAGATATTGTGGATGCTGCTTTCCTACAGTAGTCTAAAAAGGGCTTGTCCACCATCATTTTGCAACTTTGCTCAGTTGCACGTTTAATATAAAAAATATAAATAAATAAATAAATATATTTAAAAAAATTATCTCTAAATCTAAAAAAACAAAGATTATGTTGTTTGGAAATTATAAAATAAATCATGAAATAATGGTAACGATAGATGATACCAGAATAGAAACAGTACAGGAAAATAAGTTTCTGGGGGTGACGCTAGACAATAAAATCTGCTGGAAACCTCACATCAGTCACATCCGGGCCAAGTTGGCAAAATGTATAGGCATACTGGGGAAGACAAGACACATCTTGGACTATAAATCATTGGTCTTACTGTACAATTCACTGTTTCTACCTTATCTTAACTACTGTGTAGAAGTCTGGGGAAACACCTACAAGACCAACCTACAGTCAATATGCACATTACAAAAAAGAGCTATAAGGGTAATAAATAATGTAGGATATAGAGACCATACCAATTCGTTGTTTTTAAAGTCACATGTCATAAAGTTCATCGATTTAGTTAAATTTAAGACAGCACAAGTAATGTACAGGGCAATTAATAATCAACTCCCAACTAATATACAAAAAAATTTAAAAAAAGAGACAATGATCATAATTTGAGAGGAGACTTAAACTTTACAAAACCCAAGACACGAACAACCAAGAAAAGTATGTGCATATCTGTCTGTGGGGTGGATTTGTGGAACAGTCTGGAGCCGGAACTGAAACTATGTACAAACAGAAATCAATTCAGAAAGAGGTACAAACATTATTTGCTGAAAGGATATATGTTAGAAGGGTAGTATTTATATGTACGTTTCACTATGCTCACTCTGGGACACTATGGAATGGTGGGTGGGACAGCACTGTGTATATCTGTGTTGTCTGAGGCTGGTTTTGATGTATGGACATCAATGTATGCTAGGATGGATGGGTGTTAATGTTGATACGTACAAAATACAGTTAATTGTTTACTTGGGGTCTTAAATGTGGTAATTTGTATATAATTCACATGAATGTATTCATGGAAAAGAGGAGATGGAATTAATGAGTGTTCACTTCTTCCTTCTCCCTTTCGAACACTGTATACTGTTACTTTACTGCATTTGTCATTTGTTTTGTTTTTGTTATACTTTTTTGTTCGAAATAAAGTATCTATCTATCTATCTATCTATCTAATATCACCTCCCACCTGGGCATTTTTTCATGACTTACAAATTCCTAACTATGTTCAACCAAGTATGTCCAGTCGCATTACTTAAATGACCTCCAAGCATTCACTATCCTTGTTTACAGACCTGCTCTATAAGTCAACCTTCTCTCTCCATGTCAGAGATGCGTGCACTGGGGACATTAGTGAGATTTCGGATGGGCTGCAGGTGAGGAGCGTTTAAGGAATTAAGGCATGTGCTATCAATTACAGACTCCAGCTCATTCAGGTCAAGTTCATGCACCATTTGCATTATTGCCAAACCAAACTGAACAAAAATTTTCCTTCCGTCTCCCCATTTTGTGACAAGAGTGATTCTGGTAATGGAAAACTTGAGCATCTTTTCCGGTCCTGCTGCAAGCTTGGGAATTTTTGGAATGATATACCTGGCCTTTATAATAGAATATACAACATTCATCTTTCCCCTGACAGGCTTATTATATTAGGTTGTTCTAATCTTTCTCCAACTTTCTCTCACACTTTGCTGCAGGCAAACAGATGGCTGAATGAAAAGGTCTCTTGCTTTCGTCTCATCTCCTGCAGGACTTTTCTGCAGAAATTGTATGCTGAACTCTTCCCTAAACCTTAACGCTGGTCAGAGAAACTTTTTTTTCCCTGTTCTATACAATGCAAAAACTGAGAAACAGAATTTTTCTAAAAATGTGAACTGACCTCGAGCCTCAAGTTTACGAAGTAACTTGGGATCCCTGACATCCTGAAAGTTGTTTTCACCATTGCTGAGAGATTTCCATTGCGTGGCTTTCATCCCATCACACATCGGCTGGTGCTCAAGCTTTGTACGACCGCTACGCCTCCCATCCATTGCCATGATCATTGGAGCAATTTCATTCTCAGACAGTCGGAGCCATTGTATACCCTAAAGCAAAGGGAAAAGTATAAATGTACTAATATGACTCAATTAGCTTTGGTTTCCATAATTACATCCATAATTACAAGCATCTTTAAACAACCTATAATATGAACATATCTGTCCTCTGAAATGGTACACATGTGCAGCTTAATACAAAATGGCACATATCAATGTCATTGCATCATTAACCACAAAATATGTCACACTTGTGCAATCACTCATTTGTTTAATAATGAGAAGCATTATACGTTTCAGTAAAGATATGCTTTGGATTTTGCTCTCAAGGACTGTCAGGAGCAAATCTGCTCAATGTGATGTGGTCCAGAAGAAAGAAGGAAGATGGATATTGGTACCACAAACTGTTTTATCAGCAGTTGCTAGCACCAATGCTAACAATAGATAGTATGCATATGATGTCACCAAACAGAACTCATGACAGTTGCACAGAAAAAAGTGGCAAAAAAAACCAGGGGCAGCTTTACTCTGTACGCAACAAAAGACAAAAATACTGGCGGATGCCAGTGGTACCCCTCAGCCTCTTTCTTTGTTATTGAGATGTAGTTTATATGGTCTTTTAACCTTGACCTTTGACTTTGCAATTGCAAAAGCGTCGTGATAGTTCAGGGTCACATGATGAACCTGTGTAAAAGTTTGATGACCCTACTTTTACTCATTCTATAGAGAGCTTAAGTCACACCCCCTCTTCTTCTGCATATAAGACCTTAAATCAGAAGAAAATCTTCACTGAAGAGAATGGCAAGAGAGAAATTATCTTTTGATCCCAGTCAAATTTTGCCACAAGTTACATATGTTTGTTGATTTAAAGACACACTCCGGTGACTATAAATCCCTTATAAAAATAAATCTAGATCATCTAAAATGGTATCTTATGCACTTTTTGCTAAAAACAAAACCTTGCATTGTCTTACAGTTTAATGTCAAAATCTTTTCACTTTCCCCCTTCTTCAAACACCAAGATCTGTGATTACTAGGCCCACCCACATCCCACAAGGCTAATAGTGGCTAGCACTACATTATCATAATAAATTCAGTGATAAAAAGACTTACTGGTTGAAGGACATGCACAGTTGTATGTAGAGTGGCCCAGAAAAATGACTGAAATTGCACTGGTCCTTCAAAGCAGTTCAGTGGTAAAGCCCATCTTAATTTGGGTCGTTTTCAATGCAACAAGTATTTAAATGCTAACTATCCTGGAGGCCAACTTCAGTTAAGCCAGAGAGTCCCAATTGGCTCAGCACTACCCATGTGTCAGCTTCATGCCTAGTTACATCACCAAAAACGATCCGTCTCAAGCCGCCTTTTTGCATGGGGTGGGGCTTAAGTGAAACTTTATAGCAAAAAAAACAGAGACATGAGATATTTTACTGATTTTGCTCTTGATATTTCTTGCAAGTCATGAAAAGCATCTTACAGACATGTTAACAAGAAAAAAAAAAACTCAATTTTTGGCAGACTGTCACTTTAAAAGATAATTTTCCACATAATTAAAAGTGTAGATTGTTGTCTAACTGTTAAGGTATAAGGCTGTGAAAACACAAATTGAAAGACTACAAACACAGACTTGCATAACTTATATCATAGTTTTTGAAGAGCACCCAGGCTGAAGTCACTAACAGTCCTCTGGACCAGCTACAGCTCTCAAAATACAATACATTTGTGTTGTTTTTCTCCTCTTTGGATGATTCTTTCATCAGTCAGGAAACAGGAGGTGAGCTTTGAGAGAGGAACTGCTATGATCGTGTTTGGTGGTGTGTATAGTCCAAGACAAGGGGATGTAGTCCATTAATTGGTTTAAAAAAATCAATTTTGACTCTTTTATAATACAACAACCTCCAACTTTAATTACGCGGAAAATTATTTTTTAAACTGACAAACATATGTAACTCATGGCAAAATTTGACCAGGTTCAAAAGATAATTTTTCTCTTGCCATTCACTTCAATGGAGATTTTTTTCAATTTAAAGTAGAACTGAACTGAACGGCACTGGGTGATAGTACATACAATTATAAAGATAATTTATCATTGGCACCCCCTCCACAAATCCCGGAATCATGGAGAAAATCGCGATTTTGAATTTCCCGCCCTGAAAAATCAGACAAATCCGCCGATTAACCGGAAGTGCAGCCGGATTTCCACGTGACGTCATGAGTGTGACACAGTCCTCCATGTTTACCATTGCGAGCACGTCGACACTGGTTGTTTTTGGTGCATTTTGTCGTGATAGTCGACTACAAAACACTTCCAACACCTGGGAAGATCTGTTCAGTGGCCAAGGAAAGCTGTCATGGCGACGAAAGAAAAGAAAGGGGGAGGAAAAGCGACCGGGAAGCGCTGTTTTTCTAGATATAGATATTACAGTGATCCCTCACTTATCGCGTTTAATGGAAACCAGAACCGACCGCGAAAAGTGAAAAACCGCGAAGTAGCGTCACCCCCCCCCCCCAAGGGCGTCACAAGCACTATTTTGCACAAAAAGGCACAAGAGAACAGCGAAAAGTGCCACTAAGCAACACGAGCAGGGAGAGAAGCTGGGTAAAACGTCTCGGCCAATCAGCTTGCGAGGTAAAACGTCTCGGCCAATCAGCTTGCGAGATTCCTGAGCGGTGAAGAGGTGGGCGGAGAGGAGTGGAGCGGTGGTCAGAGAGGTGGATTTTGAGTTGTGCGGGCTCTCCGTGTTGATACCTGATGTTCTAATGTAGTCTAGAATGTGCGGAATCTGTAATGTAGAATCTGTAATGTAGTCTAGTTGTGCGGGCTCTCCGTGTTGATACCTGATGTTCTAATGTAGTCTAGAACATCAGGTATCAACATGGAGAGCCCGCACAACTCAAAATCCACCTCTCTGACCACCGCTCCACTCCTCTCCGCCCACCTCTTCACCGCTCGGGAATCTCGCAAGCTGATTGGCCGAGACGTTTTACCTTGCAAGCTGATTGGCCGAGACGTTTTACCCAGCTTCTCTCCCTGAAGAGCGCCCATACGCAGCGAAGGAAGACCGCATTCATTGTTCTTTATCGCTCGTGTTGTTTAGTGGCACTTTTCGCTATTCTCTTGTGCCTTTTTGTGCAAAATAGTGCTTGTGACGCCCTTGGGGGGGGGGGTGACGCTACTTCGCGGTTTTTCACTTTTCGCGGTCGGTTCTGGTCCCCATTAAACGCGATAAGTAAGGGATCACTGTATTCCCCGGCGGCGGACCTCGCCTCTGCATCGCCGTCTGCCAGCTGCTGTCACAGGTGCATCAGGTTGCTGTCTCACGGGCTCGCCCTTGTGCACGCCTGCCACCTGCCACACTCCTGCATCCTCCTCTGTCTCGTCACCGATCCTGAATGCCTCTTCACTCTGAAAACTCTGGTTTTCTTGACTGCTGGAACTGCTGGAACGGCTATCATCTACCATTGTTGTTTTGTTTAGGGATCACACTCGTGACGTCACGCAGCGTCGTCTGCACTACTTTCGGTTTGTTTGGCACTGCCAGCCAGAGGCAAAAGTTTATCGGCTTATAGCTTGGCCATCGCACGGCCTAAAAATTTCTTTTCTTATGTGTTGAAAAATACAATAGGTAATAAGGAATTAATCTGCTATTCTACTTTTTGCGCCAAAAGGTGGGTTCAGTTCTACTTTAAGGTCCCATATGCGGAAGTAGAGGGCACGTGTCTTAGGCTCTCTCAATATAAAATAGGGCATAGGGAATACTAACCTTGACCTTTTGACCCCAAACCCATGGTCAGAAGTTAGGGTGTGAGGGTGAACCTGTGTACCAAGTTTGGTGACTACCTTTGCTCATTCTGTAGTAATAGTTCAAAGGGAATGTTAGCATATTATGTGCTTGTATTGATTTACCAAAAAAAGCTCAGAACCAGTCCTTCAACTATGTGTGCACCTTGTTCTTCACCCACATATCACTACTGTTGAGTAAATGGTGTGGTATTAACATCTGAAGGGGTGCACCATATCGTATCATTCACAATAATACTGGTATAAATTTTGCTATCGGTGTAAAAATGAATATCGAGATATTAAGGTTCTGCTGCATGATGACGTCACATCATTACGCTGCTGACGGAAGGTATGTGTTACCATAGAAACGGCAAAACAAATATGGCACAGGAAACTGCTGCTCCGTGTTTGGAGCATCTGCATCTAGTTGTGAGGAAGTAACGCCACATTTAAAAAAAACATGGCAGCACTGCAGATAATCTGCCCACATTTTTTTCCATCCATCCATCCATCTTCTTCCGCTTAATCCTTTTCGGGTCGCGGGGGGGCTGGCATCTATCCCAGCATCTTTGGGCGAGAGGCAGGGTACACCCTGGACAGATCGCCAGTCCATCGCAGGGCCAACACAGAGACAGACAATCATTCACTCTCACAGTCATACCTAAGGACAATTTAGAATCCCCAGTTTGATGCTAATTATAATACCATGCCAGACTTTGCCCTGGAGTGGTACTGATGACGTCCAAAGTGTCCAGAGTTTTGTTTTCATTCTGCTGTGGCTGCTTCTGTGCGACATCAGCCAAAAAGTCCCAGGAGCTGTCTGTGCAACAGAGACTTCTGATGCAAGTAAACAGAAGCTCTGTGTGTGTGTGTGTGTGTGTGTGTGTGTGTGTGAGTGAGTGAGTGTGAGAGAGAGAGACAGATGGCCCAAGGAACAGGTCAGTCTCTACTAACAGAAGTTCACCTGGAGAAGTGTCCTGGTTGAGAGAAACATCAGGCAGGTAGGCAGGATAAAAATGATGGAATAATAATGGTTTTAAATAACCCCACTCCCTCCCTGTTTTTATTTAGACCCTCTTCCTGACCAGGTAAAATAACAAAAGACTAAATGGTAAAAGGCATTCAACCCAGCCACAGGGGTGCACAAGCCAGTGTGCTCCTAGTGCCAGTCCCAAGCCCGGGTAAATGGGGAGGGTTGTGTCAACAAGGGCATCCGACGTAAAACCTTTGCCAAATCAGACATGTGGATCATGACAAATGAGACTTTTATACCGGATTGGTCGAAGCCCGGGTTAACAACGACTGCCACTGGTGCTGTTAACTGACAGGTTGATGGTGGAAACTGGGCTACTGTTGATCGAAGATCAAGGAGGAGGAGGAGAGGGGGAAGGCGTGTTAGGAGGGAGAGAGAGAAAAGGAAAGGTAGAAATGTGGAGGTGAGAGGATGGACATTAAATGTAGGGACTATGACTGGTAAAGGCAGAGAGTTGGAGACTGCAAGGTGGTGACAGGGGAGAATGTAGCTAGACAGCATCGGATGGTAGTCTGTAGGATGACTTTGGAAAGCAAGAAGAGGAAGACAGTGAAGGCAGAGTCAAATATTAAGTGGGGGAAGTTACAGAAGGAAGGAGGTCACACAGAGTTCAGGAAGGAGTTGATATAGGCGCTGGGTGGTAGGCAAGAATTACCAGATGACTGGGAAAGTACAGCAAAAGTATTGAGGGGAAAGGGTAGAAAGGTATGTGGTGTATCCAGTGGACAGAGGAAGGAAGACAAGGAGACTTGGTGGTGGAATGAGGAGGTACAGCAAAGTATTCAAAGGAAGAAGTTAGCAAAGAAAAAGCGAGATAGTGAGATGAAAGTAGACAGGAGCATTTAGAATCTAGCCGCGTGGCAAAGGCAAAGGAAAAGGCATATAGTGAGTTGTATGAGAGGCTAAACACTAAGGAAGGAGAAAAGGACCTGTATCGATTGGCTAGACAGAGAGAGCGAGCAGCAAAGGATGTGCAGCAGGTTAGGCTTATTAAGGACAGAAATGGTAATGTACTAAAATGATGAAAGTGGACTTCCGGTTATGGCTGCCATGTGAGAAGGACACGTCTCACTCTGCTCTGCTCCTGGAGAAAAAAAATCGGCAAATAACTCTCTCATTTGGGACAGAACGTATCCCAGCGTTTGGCCAAGGATATGTCGGTGAAGCCTAAGGCTGGAAAACCAGGTAGAGGAAAAAGCGAGCCGCCGAAACAGTCCAAATTAACGGACTTTCAGGTCTGTGACGCAGCAGATAAAGCTCCATATATGGCGGAGGAAGCTAGCAGCGGTGCGGTATCTGCGGGAAACGGCACAGGTGCGGTGCTAGCTGCCATACGTTCAATGAGAGCAGACTTTTCCTCTAAATTTGATGGGATTATGGCAGCGTTGGAAGGAATGAGAAAGGAATTGGGTGACTGTGTAGAACGAATGGCGCAGGTGGAGCTTCGTGTCTCTAGTGCTGAAGATGACGTCACCTGTCTTCAATTAAAGGTGCGCACTTTGGAAAAAAAAATAAATGTCTGGAAGATAATGTCCTGGATTTGGAGTCCCGGTCGAGACGGAACAACTTGAGGCTGGTGGGTCTACCGGAGGAATCCGAAGGTCGGGACTCATGTTCCTTTCTGGAAAAGTGGATTCCGGAGGCGCTGGGCAGCGCGGAGCTGCAATCAGCAGTGGTTCTGGAAAGCGCACACCGTATTGGCCCACGGAGAGATAAGGGATCACCGAGGACCCTAATTATGAAGTTCCTCAGCAACAGAGACAGGATGAAGATCTTCAACGCTGCACGAGCTAAAGGAGAGATTAAACACCAGGACCAGCAGGTGCAGTTCTACCCAGATTTGGCCACAGGAATCCAACAATTGAGGAAGCAGTTTGATCCCATACGTAAAGAGCTGCGCAACCTTGGGATTCGTCATGGTGTAATTTATCCTGCGAGACTGTTGACCACGTATGGGGGCAGAACACACATCTTCAAGACCCCAGAGGAGGCGCAGGAGTTCATCAAGAAGATCCAAGAAGAGACTGGTGGGAGCTAAGCATGAACAAAATATAAGGTAGAATATTTAAGCATTTGCACAGGCATCTGACTGACTTGAAGCAAATAGCAAGTTTACAAAATATAGATTGTATTATATATTAAAAAAAAACCAAAAACTATGATGTACAAAGTTGCTAAAAATTTTGGAGTTAAGTTGGAAAACTACAGAGGAGAGTTAATGTTACGTCATTAAAAGCAGTAGAGTTAGGGTGATTGGGAGGATGAAGAAGGAGTGGCTTTGGCTGTTCCTCGTGGGTGTGGAGCGGTCGATGGCTATATCGGGAGACGGAATTTTTCTTTTGATTTTGGGGGGATCGCCACAAATGTGGGAAGGGGGAATATGTTTGTGTGTAGTTTGTAGGATGAATGTTCAACCACTCATCTTTTTGCTTCTCTGTATGAGCATGTTTACACTGCAAGGTAATCCCAAACTCCCTATTGATCATAAACCAAAGCGTTAATCTTAATTTAACTTCATGGAATTGCAGAGGTCTGCAAAATTTAAAAAAACTTAAACAAGTTATGAATAAAATAAAAGACATGGGTTCAAAAATTGTGTTTTTACAAGAAACTCATCTAATAGAGGAGGATGTAAAAAGAATTAGGAGTAGATGGCAAGGAAGTGTTTTCACCTCATCATTTTCATCCCGAGCCAGGGGAGTTATGACTCTCATACATAAATCAGTTCCATTTCAAGTGAAAAATGTAATTGGAGACAAATTTGGAAGATATGTAATCATTCAAGGATCTTTGCTATTAGAAAATATAAATTTGGTGAACTTATATGGTCCTAATATAGATGATCAAAAGTTCTTTGCTAATTTATTTCTTATCTTATCATCACTTACAGGGCAACATATAATAGCAGGGGATTTTAATTGTACATTGAATCCCGGTATAGATAGATCAACAGGACTGGACTGTACGCACAATGGATGTAGGATGACCATTAATCATTTTATGAAAGAATTGAGATTGCTAGATATATGGAGAGAAATGAAACCACAAGTTAAAGCCTACTCTTGTTATTCCAATACCTACAAGACATTCTCACGTATTGATTATTTTTTGATCTCCACAGAATTAAGGTCCAAGATTCAAAACTGCTTTTATGATAACATCGTGATCTCTGATCATGCACCCTGCTGTCTAATATATGTAGATAAGAAATTGACAAAGGAATCAGGTAGATGGCAATTTCAGCATAAATGGCTTCAGGATGAGGAATTTGTCAAGTACATAGAAAAACAGATAGATGAGTTCTTTGACATCAATACTACACAAACATCAGCATGTGTAAAGTGGGAGGCTTTCAAAGCTTTTATTAGGGGACATATTATTAGTTATACAGGTTCAAAATCTAAGAAGACTAGAGAGGAGAGAGCCCAATTGGAACATAAAATAAAAAGTCTTCAAGAAAAAGTGTATGTAGGAAGTGATCCAAGGTTGGAGAACGAATTACTGATTTTGAGAGCTGAATATGACAAAAAATCAGCAAATAGAGCTGCCTCGAGTCTTCTAAGATTGAAACAATCTTTTTATGAACAAGGTGAAAAATCAGGAAAATTATTGGCATGGCAGATTAAACAATTAGAATTTAAAACACCAATTACCAGTATTATAAATAACGGACAGGTAGTTATAGATCCTTTAGAAATTAATAGAGCCTTTAGAGATTACTATGAAAAATTATATGATACCAAAAATGAATCTGATTTAACAAAACTAAATGGGTTTTTGAACAATCTATCTATACCGTGTATTCCAAATGAAAACAGGGAGATACTGGAGTCTACAATTAGTCAAGAAGAAGTTGGGCTAGCCATTGATAATATGAAATCAGGAAAAAGTGCAGGACCAGATGGTCTTCCAGTTGACCTTTATAAAAAATTTAAGAATAAATTAATAAAACCTTTTTTGGAAATGGTTTTAGAAGCATTTCAAAATAGTAATTTACCATCATACATGAATAATGCCTTAATTATACTGTTGCCAAAACCAGGTAAACCCTCTAATAAATGTGAAAATATGAGACCAATAAGCCTATTAAATGCCGACCTTAAGATAATCTGTAAAATTTTAGCAAGACGAATACAAGAAATTTTACCAAATATTATTAATCGAGATCAGAATGGCTTTATAAAGGGAAGACAAGGCTTCCATAATGTAAGAAGACTATTTAATATTATTTATTCTAATAAAGAAGCACCGGATACAGCTCTCCTATCACTGGACGCCGAAAAGGCCTTTGATAGAGTCGAATGGCCCTTTCTTTTTGAAGTCTTACAAAGGTTTGGACTTGGAAATAATTTCATAAAATGGGTTCAGATAATATACAATAATGCTACAGCAGAAATCCTAACAAATAACAATATTTCAAAATCAATAAAAATCAATAGAGGATGTCGACAAGGCTGTCCACTTTCACCTTTACTGTTTACTATGGCAATTGAACCTTTAGCGATGGCGATACGTTTACATTCACAAATATATGGAATTAAAGTTGGACCAACAGAACATAAAATCTCCCTGTACGCCGATGACATAATTTTGTTTATTATTTAGTCGCCAGTGTCAACTATGAAGCCTTAATGACAGATATCAATGAGTTAATTCAGAGATGGATGTCACTACCAATGTCGATGATCGGGAGAATCAATATACTTAAAAGTAATATTTTACCTAAAATACTTTATTTATTTCAATACATTCCCTTACCACCACCTTTAGATTTATTCTCAAGAATTAAAAAAAAGTTAGTGGAATTTATATGGAACAACAGGCGGGCTAGATTACGTCTGTCTTTATTATATTTACCATTTGATCATGGAGGTCTGAAATGTCC
Source organism: Pholidichthys leucotaenia (assembly GCA_020510985.1). Lineage (NCBI taxonomy): Eukaryota > Metazoa > Chordata > Actinopteri > Cichliformes > Pholidichthyidae > Pholidichthys > Pholidichthys leucotaenia. The sequence goes on from CM035843.1 coordinate 46,098,710, forward strand.
AAATTTTATGTTGTATTATTGGTCAGCACAACTGAGGTCTATGACATATTATTTTTCATTAAATGATCTCCCTCACTGGACTGAAATGGAATCATACAATTTACCTTTACCTCTTCCCATATTCATATACTCAGATTCGGCAAAAAAATTACAAAAACAAGTTAAAAATCCATTTGTAAAGCATATGATCAAAATATGGTGTGAAACTAAAAACTATTTAAAAGAACCACACTTATTGTCACAATTTAGCCCAATATGGGGTAATCAATATTTTAAACCAGGGAGAGTGGATGCTGTATTTAAAGTATGGAATTTAAAAGGGATTCAAAAGATTCAAGATTTATATTTGCCATGTGCAGATAACATAATGTCTTTTGAAGAGCTGAGGATCAAATTTAATCTTAATAGAACACATTTTTTTAAATATCTTCAACTTAGAAACTTTATTCGATCAAATCAAAATAAAGCTCTCACTCGACCTATTTATTCATCCTTGGAAAAAATGTTGATGAAAGATAGTAAAAGAAAGGGTATTATTTCAGAGTTTTATAACTCATTGACACTATCTTCAAGTGAAAACTCACAGAAAAGATTAAACTACTGGAAAGAAGATCTGCAAACTGAATTGGCTTGTACAGAAGCTCAAACCAAATCAATAAATGTACGTCTTAAATTGATACATTTTAAATGGTTAATGCGGATGTATGTTACACCGGAGGAGTTAAATAGATACAACAAAAACATACCAGATACGTGCACAAAATGCATGGAAAGTAAAGGAACCCTATTTCATTGTGTATGGGAATGTAGAATAATTAGAATGTTTTGGGAAGAGGTGAGGGTAACAATTGAAAAAATAATCTCAAAACAAATCATATTGAATCCTAAACTGTTTTTGTTGGGTCTGTACCCAGAAAAGCATAACTTTAATAAAAGTGAAAGAACATTCATAGACCTCAGTTTGCTTAATGCCAAAAAATGTATTGCACTACTGTGGAAAAAGACTCATAGACCAGATGTGACTCAGTGGTTAAGACAGATGTTAACAAACCTTACATTAGAAAGAATAACATACATACTGAAATCAAAGGAAATTGTGTTTGAGAATATATGGAGACCTTTTATTGATTATGTAAAAAATTTAAACATAACTCTTGAAGAAGAAGGTGAATGATGTGTGTGGACCTTGTAAATTCCAAACTGGTGAACATAATATGTATACTTATGTAATGGATTGTCTAGACTAAACAGAGGAGCATTGTTGAAGACTTGATTTTGTTGGTGGTTGTGGGTGTTTTTAGTGCATTTTTTTGGTAGTACTTTAGTGTTAGTGTTTGATTGTTTGTGTCATGTTTGTTAAAAAAAAAAAGGTTCAATAAAGATATTGTGGAAAAAAAAAATGATGAAAGTGTGTTGAGAAGGTGGAAGGAGTACTTTGAAGAGAGAGAGAGAGAGAGAGAGAGAGAGAGAGAGAGAGAGAATGGATGAAGGAAAGATGGTGAACAAGGAAGTCCCGAGGATTAGCTAGGCAGAAGTGAGGGCAGCTTTGAAAAGGATGAAGAATGGAAAGGCAGTTGGTCCAGACGACATACCAGTGTAGGTATGGAGATGTTTAGGAGAGATGGCAGTGGACACCTCCAGTGAAGCATGGTGGTGGCAGCATCATGCTGTGCCGATGTTTTTCAGCGGAAGGAACTAGGAAACTAGTCAGGATAGAGAGAAAGATGAATGCAGCAATGTACAGAGACATTCTGGATGAAAACCTGCTCCTGAGTGCTCTTGACCTCAGAATGGAGCAACGGTTCATCTTTCAGTAGGACAACGACCCTAAGCATACAGCCAAGATATCAAAGGAGTGGCTTCAGGATAACTCTGTAAATGTCCTTGAGTGGCCCAGCCAGAGCCCAGACTTGAATCCAATTGAACATTTCTGGAGAGATCTGAAAATGGCTGTGCACCAACACTTCCCATCCAACCTGATGGAGCTTGAGAGGTGCTACAAAGAGGAGTTGGCGAAACTGGCCAAAGATAGGTGTGCCAAGCTTGTGGCATCTTATTCAAAAAGACTTGAAGTTGTAATTGCTGCCAATGGTGCATCAACAAAGTATTGAGCAAAGGCTGTGAATACTTAAGTACATGTGATTTCTTCATTTTTTATTACCTCTGCCAAGGAGGTTATGTTTTTACCAGCGTTTGTTTGTCTGTCTGTTAGCGTTTGTTTGTCTGTCTGTTACCAACATAACTCAAAAAGTCATGAATGGATTTTGATGAAATTTTTAGGAAAGGTGTGTTATGGCACGGGGAACAGATGATTAGGTTTTGGTAATGATCTGAGAGTACATACCTCCACCAAGGGCTTTTTTGTATTTGTGCAGCAGGATTTCACAAAAACTACTGGATGGATTTGGATGAAATTTTCAAAGGTGGTTCTTGGCCTAGAGAGGAACCCATTATATTTTGGTGATGATCTGAGAATGCATACCTCAGCCAAGGCTCTTATCTTCTCACAGTCTGTTTGCAACAATACTCCAAAACTGATGGACAGACTTTGATGCAATTTTCACCACAAGTGGCTATAGGCCTACACACAAACCCATTACATTTTGGAGGTGATCCATGAGAAACGGAAGGAGCCTTGGCGGAGGTATGCGCTCTATAAGTGCTTTTCTAGTTTTTAATAAACTTGCAAAAATCTCAAAAAAACTTTTTTCATGTTGTCATTATGGGGTGTTGTGTGTAGAATTTTGAGGGAAAAAAATATTTTTCCATTTTGGAATAAGGCTGTAACATAACAAAATGTGGAAAAAGTGAATCACTGATCAACCACACTATGAAGATATGGGAAAGAGTTGTTGAAGCCAGGTTAAGAGAAGAGGTGACAACCAGTGAGCAGCAGTACGGTTTCATGCCAAGAAAGAGTACTACAGATGCAATGTTTGCTGTAAGAGTGTTGATGGAAAAGTATACAGAAGGTCAGAAGGAATTGCACCATCTTTGTGGATCTAGAGAAAGCATACGATAGGGTGCGCCAAGAGAGGAAGTGTGGTATTGTATGAGAAAGTCAGGAGTGCCAGATGGGTTCAAGGTGAGGGTGGGGTTACTTCAGGGATTGGCTCTAAGCCCCTTCTTGTTTGCCACGGTGACAGATGAGGTCAAGCAGGAGTCTCTGTGGACCATGATGTTTGCAGACGACATTGTGATCTGTAGTGAGAGTAGGGAGTAGGTGAAAGAGAACCTGGAGAGGTGGAGGTATGCTCTCGAGAGAAGAGGAATGAAAGTCAGTAGAAGCAAGACAAAATGCATGAGTGTCAATGAGAGGGAGGCAGGTGTAAGGGTGAAGATGGAAGGAGTAGAGGCGTTGAAAGTAGATGAGTTTAAATACCTGGGGTCGACCATCCAAAGCAATAGAAAATGCACAAGAGAGGTAAAGAAGAGAGTCCAGGCAGGGTGGAGTGGGTGGAGACGATTGTCAGAGGTGATTTGTGACAGAAGCATAGCAGCAAGAGTGAAAGTGAAGATTTACAAGACAGTCATGAGACCCGCAGTGATGTATGGCTTGGAGATGGTGGCACTGACAAAAAGACAGGAAATGGAGCTGAAGGCGGCAGAGTTGAAGATGCTAAGATTTTCATTGGCAGTGACTAGGAGGGACAAGATTAGAAATGAGTATATCAGAGGGACAGCTAAGGTTGAGCTGTTTGGAGACAAAGTAAAAGAAGCAAGGCTGAGATGGTTTGGACATGTGCAGAGGTGGGATAGTGGATATATTGGACAAAGGATGATGAAGATGGAGCCACCAGGCAGGAGGAAAAGAGGAAGACCACAGAGAAGATGCAAGGGATAGGGTGAAATGGAGACAGATGATCTGCTGTGAGGAGGAGGAGGAGAAGGAGGAGAAGAAGAGGAAATGGTAAAAGGCGTTCACTTATATAGCGCTTTTTACTCATCTGTGGCTGACCAAAGAGCTTTCCAGATCCTGCTATCCACCCATTCACGCACACATTCACACACTTATGGTGGCGGAGTTGCCATGCACAGGTGCTGGCCTGACCCACCAGGAGCAACTGGGGTTTCAGCGTCTTGCTTCGACATGCAGGCTGCAGAGAGAGTGGGAATTTTTTTTTTTTTTCCCGGTTCCGGTTCCGCCGGACTGGCGGTGCCACATGAGTTGGCTGCCGTTTGCAACTGCCTTTTTCTTATCTTCCTTCTTCTTTCTACACCTTTCACTCTATATATATATCACGGACACATAGATCGCCCCAAGGGTCTCCCGAGTTGGCGGACGGAGCCACTGTTTGCAGCGGGGGACGATACAGCAGGGAAGAGCTAGCTAGCTGGCTAGCTAGCTCCAACCGCCACCCGGTGCTAACGGAGAAGCTCGACATGCCGAGGAACTGTGGCGAAAACGACGCGGGTGCTGGGCTGGAGTTTAGGCGGCGTGCAAGAAATATAAGACAGAATAATAAAGAGCGATGGCAAGAACCAAGCTGACCGCCCGTAAATCTACTGGAGGAAAAAGCCCCCCAGGAAGCAGCTAGCCACCAAGGCTGCTCAAAAAAAAGCGCTCCGGCCACTGGCGGAGTGAAGAAGCCTCACCGTTACTGGCCCGGTACCGTGGCTCTGAGAGAGATCCGTCGCTACCAGAAATCCACGGAGCTGCTCATCCGTAAGCTGCCCTTCCAGCGCCTGGTGAGGGAAATCGCTCAGGACTTCAAGACCGACCTGCGCTTCCAGAGCTCCGCCGTCATGGCTCTGCAGGGAGCCAGCGAGGCCTACCTGGTGGGTCTCTTCGTGGACACCAACCTGTGCGCCATCCACGCCAAGAGGGTCACCACCATCATGCCCAAAGACATCCAGCTGGCCCGCCGCACCCACGGAGGGAGAGAGAGCTTAGACTTTCTGCTGCACATTCACCAACCACAATGCTCTGCACTGTGTTTATATATATATATATATATTTATAGTAATATGTACACATGTATACTAGCTGTTCTTGTTTTTTTTCTTGCCTTCTGATTGTTGCTCTGAGTGTTGCTATCCCTGTGCTGTTGCAATCCTGGAATTTCCCCATTGTGGGACTAATAAAGGCTTATCTTATCTTATCTTAATAGTATTTGTGGTTATATTATACTGTTCTACCTGCTTTTGGCATTTAGTCTACCATTTTGTCAGTTTGACGTCTGAAGCAGTTTCGAGAATCTACCATCTGGCAGTTTCTATCTGAGATTACATTTTGAGTTTCTAGTTTTCCTTTTACCTTGGATTGCATATTCTGCAATTGAGATGATTTGAAGACGAGATATGAGACGATTTGGTCAGAGTGTCTTTCAGACAAGACAGGAGACAATTTTATTACAGTGTCTTTGGAAAGGATTTCATCCTCATCAGAGATGGAAGCCATTCACTGTCTGAATGAAAGACTGACACAGCTTCTTCAAGATGAGGAGAAATCAGCCATGCTTTCTGAGAAGTTGGCCAAACAAAAGAAAATGTTGTTTGAAGTGTTTGCGAACAGGTGCTAAAATAGAGATTGAGAGGTTAAAAAGATTCATGGCACCACAAACGCTGGATGATGTCAGATTAGCCTCTCAAGTTCACACTACCATCAGGTACCAGCACAAGGAACAGCTGCCGAGAGATGTTGAAAATCTGAAGTTCCCTTTCGGTTGCTCAAGTAGGTTAATTTTGTCTTCTTTTTAATTATTAGTTTTTTGTTTTCTTATTTAAGACAATAAAAAGGAGATGTTTTTACCTTTACATGTTTCGACTGTTCAACTGCAGTCTTCTTCAGAAGAGACAGCTGATTGCTGTGAAGTGTCATTTATCAGCTGCCTTTCCTAAGTGGGGCCTAGAAAATGGTAGGAAAGTTCCCTTTTGGTCAGTTCACTTGATACATCATCAGTATTGGGATTGCTCCTCTCGCATTACCAACCTGAAGAGTATTTATCAATACGCCTGTCAAGGCCGATGAGACTGCAGCGCACCCCAGGAGCCCCACCCTCCTCTGAGGGTATAAGTTATGCTATCCAGTCTCATATCCTCATTCTACTTGCACTTCACCTTGCTAACCTGTATAGTAAGACCCTTGTCAGTGGCTTAACTGCCCACTTTGGCGGTGAGCTAGCTCCCTGCCCAGGGCATCACTGTGAGGCTGTTCCTACTTTGCACTTGTTTAGCTTGCTAACTTGTCGCATCCTCCAACATTTAGCTTGCTAACGTTACATCATTGTTTAGCCGAGCTAACAATTCCCCACCCGCTTATCATGCTAACGGCTCTCCCCTTTTTCTCGTGGAGTGTTTAGTTTGCTAACATTTCCGCCATCGAAAATGGCTTCGAGAAAAGGAGGAAAAAGATCGAGACAACCGCCAACTTGTCTAGCAAGGCTAGCAGGTCTGGTAACCATGGTTCTCAACCGTGCCCCAGCAGTTGTGGATTCTCCCTCTTCCAGACAGACAGCCACAAGGCCTTCCCGGTGTGTCTTGGCATGTTACATGCGAAAGCTGTACATGCTAATCCTGAGACATTTGTGCATTACTGCCATCTCAGGAAGGTGACCCTGGAAAGATGCGTCGCTATTCTGTTGAAGGTGTTGGGAGGCTCAGCTGCAGCAAACAACCCCCTTCTGTCCCAAGCCTAGGAACTCCCTGAGGTGGAGCTCGAGGGAATGGAAGACAAAGTGGGGCATTCATGGGGCTAGAACATGGACCGGGTTCTCCCTGTTGATATAGTGGATGAGGAGCAGTCTGACCTGTCCATTACCATCCATATTGGGGACCCTCGTACCCCCGCGGATGATGAAATTTCCCTCATAGCCTCCGGTGCCTTTTCTGAAGGTGAAGCGGATGCTCAGGAGGAGGATTTGGAACCCATGCATCTGTTCGACAACGTCAACGCCCCAGCGGAGATAGATGGCTTCACTCCGGCCCTTATCGAGTTGTGTCGCATGGTGGCCGAGTGACTCAAGGCGCCATGGCCCACTCCTCCACCCTGTCAGCTCCAGACTAGGCTTGTAGGGAATTATTTTCTCCTGAAGGAACAGTCCACAGTCAAGCCTAAGTTACCGGTGTTCCCAGACTTCCATGTGCAGCTCACTCGGTCCTGGGCATCCCCCAAGGCACCTGTCACTGTCCTCCTTGCAGTTTCTGGATCTGGAGGACATGGAGCGGGCAGGGCTCGCTTACATGCCCCCAGTGGATGAGACTCTAGCTGTTCATTTGGCTCCTAAACCAAAAATGTCCACCGGCAGACCCACTCTTCCCAGCAAACAATGTCGTTTTTCAGCCTCTCAGCTAGAAAAAAATTACCGTGCTCAGGGGCTGGCCGCTCATGCGCTAAACATGGTGTCTATGCTGCAGGCTCATCAGGGGAAGAAGATATGAGAGCTGCATGATGCTTTGCACATGAAGGACAACCCAGATGGACTGCTGGATGAGGTTCGCAGAACAGCTGACTTTATTCTGAGGTTGTCAAGCTCCGTGGCCACAGCCTTGGGGAAAGGAATGGCAGAGACTGTGACAGCAGAATGGCACCTCTGGGTCACTCTCACGGAAATGCTTGAAACACAGTGATCAGAGTTCCTCCACCAGTCCATTGATCCTTCAGGGCTCTTCGGACAGGATCTGGAGAAGATTCAGTGCCCTGTGACCAAAGGAACAAGAGCACTCTGAGGCGAGTGCAATATCCCCACCTCCATTTTCTTTAAAGATCCCAATACTTACTATAGTAAGAGATCATAGGGAGTGCCAACCTTGACCTTTGATCTTTGGACCCCAAACCCAAAGTCAGAGGTCAGAATCCCAAGGTGAACCTGTGTAGCAAGTTTGGTGACCCTAGCTTTCTTTGTTGTTGAGATATAATTTATAAGCCATTTTGATGTTGACCTTTGACCTTGTGATCCCAAAACCATAGTCACACTTCAGGATCACAGGGTGAACCTGTGTACCAAGTTTGGTGACTACGACTGTTGCAATAACTGCAATTATGTAGTGCCGCGCTATGGACAAGCCTACCGCAGAGGATAACGAGCAACCGCAACAACCACGGTGTTCATTTTTGTGTGTGTGTGTGGCTATATCTCGTTGTTCACTTATGTATCCTTATTGATTACTATATAAATTGTTAAATGTTAAGTGTATTCCACTCAGTATTGTGGAAGTTTACACACCACTGGGTGCTGGCGGTGGCAGCACCCTGTGGGGCATTCTCTCTCCAGAGACAGTGGCGGAAGCGTTTGGACGAATTGCTATAAATATAGCCGTGACAGTGAGCACTAAACGGGCACAAAGCATGTTATTTCCTTCTGAGCAGAGTGTTTATGATCCTGACAATTGAGCTCCGAGAGCGAAACAACTACTGCATAGTGCATTGCTTATTTTGAACGTGTTTTTTCAGACAGTGGTAAAAATCCAAAAATCAGGAAGAGCCACGCAGGGTCCTGTACGGAGGCTGTTCCTTTTTTTTTTTTTTTTTTTTTCCCTTTGAAAGACAAAAGTAAAATAGAAAGATGTCTTTACCTTCTTTACATGTTTCAACTGCACTGCAGCCTTCATCAGAAGAGTCAGCTGATTGCTGCCAGGTGACATTTATCAGCTGATTTTCGTAGGCGGGGCCAGCTCAGCAGATCTGTCAGATCCGCTGAGCCGGCCCCGCCTCCCGCCGTCAGATGGTCTCTGGAGAATGTGGTCCCAGGTGTGAGAAAGCATAAAGGCCCCCTCATCTCGGTTCATGGTGTCTTTTCCCCGCTTTCTGATCTCTATTGCCTCCTTGATCCAACGTTTGTGTCTGTTGCTCTCCGATCCAATAATTTTTGTGTTGTCCCAGTCCATGATGTGATTATTTCTTTTGCAGTGGTCCGATATAGCTGATTTTAATGTTTCTTGTTCTGCTTTTTCTTTTTGTGATCTTGTGAGTCGTCCTTGCGTTTCCTTCTCACATTCCTTTTGGTGTTCTTTTTTTCTTGTGGTGAATAATCTTCCGGTTTCTCCAATGTAGGTTTTGTTACATGATCTGCATGATATTTCATATAATACATTGCATTTATTGTCTTGTTCTATTCTGTCCTTGGGGTGTACTAATAACTGTCTTAATTTTTTGTGTGGTTTGACTGCTGTGTTTATTTTGTATTTTTTCATGATCCTTTGAATTGGTTCCGTGATCCCTCGTATGTATGGTATAGTTATGGTTTCCTTGTTTTTGATTTCAGCTTTTGTTCTGTGTCTTGTGTCCTGTTTATTTTCTTTGTTTTTGACTTGCTGTTTCCCTTTGTTTATGGCCCATACTGGATATTGGCAGCGTATAAGTGCATGTTTTATGTGGTTTTCCTCTTCCTGTCTGTCTTCTTGTTCCGTGATGATGGTGGCTCGTTCATATAATGTCCTGACGACTGATAGCTTGTGTGCTGTGGGGTGTTCCGATGTCCAAAGTAGGTATTGATCTGTGTGGGTTGGTTTCCTGTAGACTGTGATTTTTATGCTGCCATCCTCGTTGTGGTGGATTTTCATGTCCAGAAAGGCTATGGTGCCATTTTCCTCCTCTTCGTGTGTGAATTTTATGTTCCCCGTACTGTCTGTACTGTTCAGATGGTCAGTGAGTTCTTGTGTATGTCCTTTCCTTATTTTTTCCAGAATGTCATCTACGTATCTCTTCCAAAGGGTGGGTTTGCATATTGTGGGTGCTGTGTTGATGGCTTTATTTTCCAGATCCTCCATAAAAAAACTGCTCATGATGGCTGATAGTGGGTCTCCCATTGCAAATCCTTCTTTTTGTTTGTAGATTTTTCCTCTGAATTGAAAATAAGTGGATTTTGCAACAAACTGTAGTAATTTGGATATGTCATGGACTGTGAGGTTGGTGCGTCTTTTTAGGGTACTGTCCTTGTTGAGGCGTTCTTGCACTATATGTAGTGTGACGTCAATAGGAGTCTTTGTGAATAAAGAGATGACGTCATGTGAGATGAGGATCTCGTCTGATTCTATTTTTATGTCTTTGAGTTCTTGTGCCAGCTCTTTTGAATTTTTACAGTGAAAGTCTGATAGTCCAAGGAGGGGTTTGATGATTTCAGCTAGGGCTTTTGATAAGTTGTATGTGACTGATCCAATGCTGTCTATTATTGGCCGCAGTGGGATATCCTTTTTATGTATTTTCGGTGTTCCATAAATCCGAGGGGTCATAGGGGCCGGCTCAGCGGATCTGACAGATCTGCTGAGCTGGCCCCGCCTACGAAAATCAGCTGATAAATGTCACCTGGCAGCAATCAGCTGACTCTTCTGATGAAGGCTGCAGTGCAGTTGAAACATGTAAAGAAGGTAAAGACATCTTTCTATTTTACTTTTGTCTTTCAAAGGAAAAAAAAAAAAAAAAAAAAAAGGATAAATAATTGAAAGAAGACAAAATGAACCTGTTTGACGTATGGAGGCTGTTCCTGTTTAAATAAGCTGAATGTCACTGCAGTCTCCAGTCCACACACCCTGTAGTTTAAACACTGGGGTTACCGCCACAAACCGTAATAATGTTTATTCAATCTAGCTGCAATGCTCCTGCACTGTGTATATATCTGTGTACATATGTATATTCACTTACTGCTTTGGCTAGCCAGTTTTTATTATCTTATTTACTATTGCTCTGAGTGCTGCTATCCCTTTGCTGCTGTAATCTTGGAATTTCCCCAGTGTCAGACTAATAAAGGCTTATCTTTACATTTTTTTTTTTTTTTTTAAAATAGAATCAGCAGTTCATGCAAGACCGGAGCTCTGCACAATTGTCACACACGCACATCAAGTTGAGGGCAGAGCTGCAGCGAGTTTCTCACAGCTTCCATCATTTGCCACATAAGTTATGAACCCTGTTTAAATTACAAGACCACAGGGTCCTAAAAACATTTGCAATAATACTGCGTTGAGCTATCCACTGTCAACACAAGGGCAATTCCTCCACCGTGACAGCCCTATTGTTGACCATAACTTTACTCATTGTACAGTAATAAGGCATAGGGAATATTAACCTTGACCTTCTGACCGCAAACCATAGTCAGTGTTGAGGATCCCAAGGTGAACCTGTATACCAGGGTTGGTGGCCCTAGCTTTACTCATTTTATAGTAACAGTAAATGCAGCATTTACCTTAGTGTAACTGCAATGTTAACTTTGAACCTTTGACCCCCTGATCTCAAACCCATAGTTAGATGAGGATGTAAGTCGACCAAGATGTGCATTAGATACAACTACTGTATTGATTTGAAAAGCCTACATAATTTCTTTCAGTAGTTACTGTGTTTAGATGATTTAGGGAAAAATCTGACCTGACTTTTGACCTCAAGGTCATCCGATGAGAGTGAAATTGCAATATGCACATCATCAGAGTACATCAAACAATGGTATCACATTTTAAAACAATCAGAACAAAACTATAGGAAAAGTTGATTTCACAAGACAGTTACTGTCTATGAAGTGAGGTGAAACAGGCGGTCATAGGTGAGGGGCTACAATTCCCGCAAAACTCACCTGATCAGAACCAAATTGCAATATGCACATCCTCAGTATATATCAAACCAAGGTACTAAGTTTCAAAACAATTGGACCAAAACTGCAGGAGAAGTTGATTTCACAAAAGTGGAACAGACGGACAGACAGACAGACCCATAACATAATCCCCCTTTGGGCTTTGACTGGCGGAGGATGAAAAGCAGGAGGAAGCTCTGAAGCGCAGCATACCCAAGAGAGTTTACGCCCAACCTAGATCCACTGGTGAGCAGGGACGCATGCATCCCCAGTTTCATTAACCCTTCAGGCGCACGGCCCAGAAAAGACCCTCTCCGGAGGCTATCCCTCCTCCTCCACAGGCACCTGCCTCAGACCATCGGTCTAGTCCCCAGACAGGACAATCAACATGGTCCAAAAGCTGTTTTGCTCCCAGACAAGTGGGTTCACCCAGATCGAATCAGGCAGTTAAAGTGAAAAAGCAGCCGTCTGCAGCGCTGCCACCAAGGGTGGAGTGGCCCGCTGCCTCCTTATGTCACAGAGCCTCTCCACCCACAGGGCAAAACGGGAAGCCTCTCTTTTTCCAGCTGGCATCAAAGTCAAAGAGACCTCGGTTAAGCGAGCAGTTGCACTTAAGCACAAAACAGTTCCACTCACTGGCACACAAAATAAAGAGAAAACATTCCCCTGGGGTGAATTTTTTGCCCTATTATAAAACCTCACTCAGCTACATTAGGTGAGGGAAAAAAAATCACAGTGTATTCAGAACATCGCTGTTTCAGGGCCCAGTTGTACAGTAGAGGGAGCCCCTGGCCAACAAATGCCCATGCTCAGCAGGCTTTCAGTCAGGGAGGATGTGGCGAGCATGCGCCACGCCCCAATGGGTGATGGGAATTGTAGTCAATGGCTACAGTCCCCAATTCAAAAGACACCCGCCTACATTCAGAGGCATCATGAGGTCAAGTGTACCGCCAGCTTCCGCTCTAGTTATAAGAGAGGAGATTCGCCCTCTCTTGGAGAAACAAGTAATAAGAGTTGTACCTCTAAGCGACACCCACAAAGGTTACTACAGTTGCTACTTTGTTATTCCAAAGAGAGACGGGGATCTCTGTCCCATTTTGGATTTGAGGGTGTTAAACAAATGCCTGAGGTCATTCAAATTCAAAATGCTTACACTATATTAGGACATTCAGGCGGTACAACTAGAAGCGTGGTTCACTACAGTGGACCTAAAGGACGCTTATTTCCACATCCCAATCCAGCCCAAGGTTGGCAGGCAGTTTCTGCGGTTTGCATACGAGGGGGTAACATTCAAGTATCAGGTGCTTCCCTTCGGCCTGTTACTTGCCCCTTGGGTGTTCACCAAATGTCTGGAGGTGGCTTTAAGTCCCCTCAGAAGCCAGGGCGTTCAGGTCCTCAATTAACTGGACGATTTATTAATTCTGTCCAACTCCGCTCATCAGGCCAGCATGCACACAGCACTCCTGGTGACGCACCTATAGTCCTTGTGCTTTGTTATAAACGGAGAAAAGAGTCACCTCACCCCCACCCAGAAAATCTGCTTTCTGAGTCTGGTGTTGGACTCTGTGCAAAACCGGGACCAGTTATCCAAGCAGAGGATAACAGCCTTTTATCGATGCCTTTCAAACTTCCAGATGGACTGCACTGTATCTCTACGGCAGTGCCAGCGTCTGCTGGGATATATGGCTTCTATGATAGCAGCGGCTCCATTAGGCCTGCTTACGATGAGCGATTTTCAGACATGGTTTCTCCTGAAACAGAAATGCTCCCCAAACCTGACATGTCTGGTTTGGATCTCCCCAGCCTGTGTGCATGCACTGCTCCCCTGGACAGATGCAACGCATCTCTGTTCCAGGATGCCCATGGGGCGAGTCTCATCATGCGTAATTGTCACCACAGACGCCTCGAAATGGGGCTGGGTGGCATTGGCAACAACATGCCCACGAATGGGGTGTGGTCAGACAAGCAGAGACAGTGGCACATCAACCTGCTAGAACTGCTACAGTATCTCACAAAAGTGAGTACACCCCTCACATTTTTGTAAATATTTTAGTATATCTTTTCATGGGAGAACACTGAAGATATGACACTTTGATACAATGCAAAGGAATCCGTGTAAAGCTTGTATAACAGTGTAAATTTGCTGTCCCCTCAAAATGACTCAACAGCCATTAATGTCTAAACCGCTGGCAACAAAAGTGAGTACACCCCTAAATGAAAATGTCCAAATTGTGCCCAAAGTGTCAACATTTTGTGTGGCCACCATTATTTTCCAGCAGGGTCTTAACTCTCTTGGGCATGGAGTTCAATAGAGCTTCACAGGTTGCCACTGGAATCCTCTTCCACTCCTCCATGACGACATCATGGTGTTCGAGACCTTGCGCTCCTCCACCTTCTGTTTGAGAATGCTCCACAGATGCTCAATAGGGTTTAGGTCTGGAGACAAGGTTGACCTTTACCCTCAGTTTCTTTAGCAAGGCAGTGGTCATCTTGGAGGTGTGTTTGGGGCCGTTATCATGTTGGAATACTGCCTGCGGCCCAGTTTCCAAAGGGAGGGGATTATGCTCTGCTTCAGTATGTCACAGTACATGTTGACATTCATTGAACTGTAGCTCCCTAGTGCCGGCAGCACTCATGCAGCCCCAAACCATGACACTCCCATCACCATGCTTGACTGTAGGCAAGACACACTTGTCTTTGTACTCCTCACCTGGTTGCCACCACACACGCTTGACACCATCTGAACCAAATAAGTTTATCTTGGTCTCATCAGACCACAGGACATGGTTCCAGTAATCCATGTCCTTTGCTTGTCTTCAGCAAACTGTTTGCAGGCTTTCTTGTGCATCATCTTTAAAAGTGGCTTCCTTCTGGGACAACAACCATGCAGACAAATTTGATGTAGTGTGTGGCGTATGGTCTGAGCACTGACAGGCTGACACCCCACCACCCCACCCCACCGCTTCAACCTCTGCAGCAATGCTGGCAGTACTCATACGTCTATTTTCAAAAGACAACCTCTGGATATGACGCTGAGCACATGCACTCAACTTCTTTGGTCGACCATGGCGAGGCCTGTTCTGAGTAGAACCTGTACTGTTAAACCGCTGTATGGTCTTGGCCACTGTGCTGCAGCTCAGTTTCAGGGTGATGGCAATCTTCTTATAGCCTAGGCCATCTTTATGTAGAGCAACAATTCTTTTCTTCAGATCCTCAGAGTTCTTTGCCATGAGGTGCCATGTTGAACTTCCAGTGACCAGTATGAGAGAGTGTGAGAGCGATAACACCAAATTTAACACACCTGCTCCCCATTCATACCTGAGACCTTGTGACACTAACAAGTCACATGACACCGGGGAGGGAAAATGGCTAATTGGGCATAATTTGGACATTTTCACTTAGGGGTGTACTCACTTTTGTTTCCAGCGGTTTAGACATTAATGGCTGTGTGTTGAGTTATTTTGAGGGGACAGCAAATTTACACTGTTATACAAGCTCTACACTGACTACTTTACATTGTATCAAAGTGTCATATCTTCAGTGTTGTCCCATGAAAAGATATAAAATATTTACAAAAATGTGAGGGGTGTACTCACTTGTGAGATACTGCAGCAGTTTTTCCACTCACTGAAACATTTCTACAGTGTGGGTCTTCTAGCCCACAAGCATGTTCTGGTGCGCTGCGACAATACATGTGTGGTGGCCCATATAAACAGGCAGGGGGGGAACACGTTCCCTCCCCCTTTTGTCCCTCACTTGTAGAATGTTGGAGTGGTGCGGCCCCCGGTTGCGGTAACTCAGGGTGACGCATGTCCCAGGGGCTCTGAACCATGGAGCAGATCTGCTCTCTAGGGGTTTTTCCGCTGGCAAGAGAATGGAGGCTGCACCCGGATGGGGTACAGCAGATTTGGGATCAGTTTGGCAAGGCCGACGTCGATCTGTTCACTTCCAGAGAAAACACACACTGTCCTATGTTCTTCTCGCTATGGGACGAGTGCGCACCGCTAGGGCTGGTCGCGCTGTCCAACATCTGGCCATGGATGCACTTGTATGCATTTCCCCCAGTGGTGCTAATAGGAGGCATGATGGAGTGCGTGCGTGTGGCAGGACACTCGCTGATCCTGATCATGCCTCGTTTGTCCAAGAAGACATGGTTTACAGAAATAGTGTCATTGTTGGACGGAGAGCCCTTGCATCCTCTGGCGCGCAGAGACCTGCTGACCCAGGCGCAAGGCCAGATATGGCACCCGCACCCTGAGATCTGACACCTGTGGGTCTGGCCCCTGAAAGGGAGAGGCTGATGTCCACAGGGTTACCCGATAATGTTATTGATACCACCTTAGGTGCCAGAGCGGCATCTACTCAGATCATTTACATGCTTATATGGCATGTTTTTCGAACACTGGTGTCAAAGTAGAGGGGAGATTCCTTTCCAAAGTTCTTTAATAGAGATCTTGACCTTCCTGCAGGAACTGCTGGATAGAGGTCGCACTTTCTCTACTCTAAAGGTCTGCTTGTCCGCTATTTCGGCGTGCCATGTGGGATGTGATGGGAAACCTCCCGGTTCTCACCCCCTCATTAGGTGCTTTATGAAAGGCGCCCTCTGAAAGAGACCTCCATCTAAGGAGATAAGTCCCCTCTTGGGACTTATCCCTGGTCCTGGCTGCTCTATGTGAAGCACTTTTTGAACTGATCGAGTCTATCGGCTCTGATATGGTCTCATATAAAACTGCGCTTCTGTTGGCTCTATGCTCGGCCAAGCATATGGGTGATGTTCATGTGCTCTCGGTTCACCCTTCATGCATCCAATTCACCCCGGACGGCTCCAAGGCAGTCCTGTGCACAAACCCTGCATATATACCCAAGGCGCCAGCCACCTATAAATCCATGCCATTCGAAATGACAGCATTTTCACCTCCCCCCTTCACATCACCGGCACAAGAGTGATCGGATCGTCTCTGCCCAGTGTGCGCTTTATGCACGTACATTGACCGGACCCAGCAAAGATGGAAGGAAAGACCCTGACATAATACACAATCCACAAGAAGTGCTGCACGGAAAAAAGAAAAAAACACTTGGAATACAGCGGGCCAGCACACGTCTGGGAGCTGCATTAGCAACGGCTAAGCTAAAGATACACCAGCATGGAACTTTTTCTCTGAGCGTCAAGTAAGTATGAAGCGCTTTTCACAGACATATAGTCACAGAGTGCTGCACAATAAAAATAGAATAAAAGGAAGTTGATAAATAAGAATCATTTTAAAAATACAAAAACAATTTAAAACACAAGATTATAATAATTAAAAATATCAGACTTCCCATTAAAAAGAAGTTGAAACTCAACGGAAAGCCTCCTTAAAAAGTTTTCAGCTGCTTTTTAAAAGAGTCCACAGTCAGATAAAATAGCTGGAGTGGGAGTCTATTCCAAACAGCACCGTCCACCACCCTCCTTGTGTGTAAAGATGTGTCTCTGTGGAAAATGAAGCCCCAAGAATACTTTATTATATAAAAGAGATGTCAACAGTTTTACTTTGGGACATGATTTGAGGTTGAATAAGGTGAAAATTTTGAAATATATGGGACTGTAATACTCGATTGTCGCAATATTGTGATTATCACTGAATCACGACAGGATCGAATCATGACCCAAGAATCGAGGTCCCACGCGATTCCCACCCCTACTTTTCGGGCAGGCGGTCTTTTCAACACAAACCCAGCACTTCGTACATGTGGTCAGCATGGAGACGTGGGGAGACATCTACCACCAGGCCGGGGGAGATGGAGGAAGGGACAGTGTGGGGAAAACTCATGGGTGAGTAGTTTTTTGGTTTTTTTTAAATCACAGTTTTTTGCTGATGTGTTGCATTAATACTCACTGTAAACACAGCAGTGAATGTGATGCAGCGACACATTTGATTGGTTAGACTGAGTTTGAGTGCTACTCGGGGACAAATTTTATTGTCGAAATTGGCGGAGATTGATGAGGACTGGCCAAAATTGTGGGAAAGTTGCGGTGATTGGCTGATTTCGAGTGAATTAGTGCGACTGCAACATCGCGAAATCCTGGAGGGACTACACAAAGCCCTGGGACATCTCTGTGCAACTGAAACTTCTAATGCAGCTAAACTGATTCAGCATAAAATCCCAACATGTAAGTGCACTTAATATGTCGTGGTTTATATTATTTTCTTGTAATATTTTTTTTTCTTTTCCACAATATTTTTTATTGAACCTTTTTTTTTTTTTTACAAACATAACACAAACAATCAAACACTAACACTAAAGTAATTTTTAAAAAAAGTACTAAAAACACCAACAACCACTAACAAAGGCAGGTCTTCAACAATGCTCCTCTGTTTAGTCTAAGCAATCCATTACATAAGTATACATATTATACATTCACCAGTGTGGAATTTACAAGGTCCACACACATCATTCACCTTTTTCTTCAAAAGTTAAGTTTAAATTCTTTACATAATCAATGAAAGGTCTCCATATATTCTCAAACACAATTTCCTTTGATTTCAGTATGTATGTTATTCTTTCTAGTGGAAGGTTTGTTAACATCTGTCTTAACCACTGAGTCACATCTGGTCTATGAGTCTTTTTCCACAATAGTGCAATACATTTTTTGGCGTTAAGCAAACTGAGGTCTATGAATGCTCTTTCACTCTTATTAAAGTTATGCTTTTCTGGATGCAGACCCAACAAAAACAATTTAGGATTCAATATGATTTGTTTTGAAATTATTTTTTCAATTGTTACCCTCACCTCTTCCCAAAACATTCTAATTTTTCTACATTCCCATAAACAATGAAATAGGGTTCCTTTACTTTCCATACATTTTGTGCACGTATCTGGTATGTTTTTGTTATATCTATTTAACTCCACCGGTGTAACATACATCCGCATTAACCATTTAAAATGTATCAATTTAAGACGTACATTTATTGATTTGGTTTGAGCTTCTGCACAAGCCAATTCCCATTGTTCCTCTGAAATTTCAGTTTGCAGGTCTTCTTTCCAATAATTAAGTCTTTTCTGTGAGTTTTCACTTGAGGATAATGTCAATGAGTTATAAAACTCTGAAATAATACCCTTTCTCTTACTATCTTTCGTCAAGATTTTTTCCAAGGATGAATAAGTAGGTCGGATGAGAGCATTATTTTGATTTGATCGAATAAAGTTCCTAAGCTGAAGATATTTTAAAAAATGTGTTCTATTAAGATTAAATTTGATCCTCAGTTCTTCAAAAGACATTATGTTATCTGAACATGACAAATATAAGTCTTGAATCTTTTGAATCCCTTTTAAATTCCATACTTTAAATACAGCATCCGCTCTCCTTGGTTTAAAATATTGATGGATGGCGCCGTATTGTGGCTGTTTCATCCATCTAGGTGGTGGATGACTCTTAATTTCTGTAAAGCGTCTTTGAGTGTCTATGATAAAGCGCTATATAAATCTGATGTATTGATTACCCCATATTGGGCTAAATTGTGACAATAAGTGTGGTTCTTTTAAATATTTTTTGGTTTCACACCATATTTTGATCATATGCTTTACAAATGGATTTTTAACTTGTTTCTGTAATTTTTTTGCAGAGTCTGAGTATATGAATATGGGAAGAGGTAAAGGTAAATTGTATGATTCCATTTCAGTCCAGTAAGGGAGATCATTTGATGAAAAATAATATGTCATAGACCTCAGTTGTGCTGACCAGTAATACAACATAAAGTTTGGACATTTCAGACCTCCACGATCAAATGGTAAATATAGTAAGGACAGACGTAATCTAGCCTTCCTATTGTTCCCTATATCCTGATATTTCCCCAAAATTCTTTATTAAATTCAACAAGGTCGAAACTGATTTTTTAAGATTCGACATAAACAAAATTATGTCATCGGCATACAGGGAGATTTTATGTTCTGTTGGTCCTACTTTAATTCCATATATTTGTGGATGTAAACGTACTGCCATCGCTAAAGGTTCAATTGCCATAGTAAACAGTAAAAGTGAAAGCGGACAGCCTTGTCGACATCCTCTATTGATTTTTATTGATTTTGAGATATTGCTGTTTGTTAGGATTTCTGCTGTAGCATTATTGTATATTATCTGAACCCATTTTATGAAATTATTTCCAAGTCCAAACCTTTGTAGGACTTCAAAAAGAAAGGGCCATTCGACCCTATCAAAGGCCTTTTCGGCATCCAATGATAGGAGAGCCATATCCGGTGCTTCTTTATTAGAATAGATAATATTAAATAGTCTTCTTACATTATGGAAGCCTTGTCTTCCCTTTATAAAGCCATTCTGATCTCGATTAATAATATTTGGTAATATTTCCTGTAGTCGTCTTGCTAAAATTTTACAGATTATCTTAAGGTCAGCATTTAATAGGCTTATTGGTCTCATATTTTCATATTTATTAGAGGGTTTACCTGGTTTTGGCAACAGTATAATTAAGGCATTATTCATGTATAGTGGTAAATTACTATTTTGAAATGCTTCTAAAACCATTTCCAAAAATGATTTTATTAATTTATTCTTAATTTTTTTGTAGAGGTCAACTGGAAGACCATCTGGTCCCGCACTTTTTCCTGATTTCATATTATCAATGGCTAGCCCAACTTCTTCTTGACTAATTTTAGACTCCAGTATCTCCCTGTTTTCGTTTGGAATACACGGTATAGATAATCCGTCCAAAAACCCATTTAGTTTTGTTAAGTCAGTTTCACTTTTTGTATCATATAGTTTTTCATAATAATCTCTAAAGGCACTGTTAATTTCTAAAGGATCTACAACTGCCTGTCCGTTACTTATAATACTGGTAATTGGTGTTTTAAATTCTAATTGTTTAATCTGCCATGCCAATAATTTCCCTGATTTTTCACCTTGTTCATAAAAAGATTGCTTCAATCTTAGAAGACTCGAGGCAGCTCTATTTGCTGATTTTTTGTCATATTCAGCTCTCAGAATCAGTAATTCGTTCTCTAACTTTGGGTCACTTCCTGCATACACTTTTTCTTGAAGAATTTTTATTTTATATTCCAACTGGACTCTCTCCTCTTGAGTCTTCTTAGATTTTGAACCTGTATAACTAATAATATGCCCCCTAATAAAAGCTTTGAAAGCCTCCCACTTTATACATGCTGATGTTTGTGTAGTATTGATATCAAAGAACTGATCTGTTTTTCTATGTACTTTACAAATTCCTCATCCTGAAGCTATTTATGCTGAAATTGCCACCTGCCTGGTTCCTTTGTCAATTTCTTATCTACATATATTAGACAGCAGGGTGCATGATCAGAGATCACAATATTATCATAGAAACAGTTTTGAATCTTGGACCTTAATTCTGTGGAGATCAAAAAATAGTCAATACGTGAGAATGACTTGTAGGTATTAGAATAACAAGAGTAGGCTTTAACTTGTGGTTTCATTTCTCTCCATATATCTAGCAATCTCAATTCTTTCATAAAATGATTAATGATCATCCTGCATCCATTTTGCGTACAGTCCAGTCCTGTTGATCTATCTATACCGGGACTCAATGTACAATTAAAATCCCCTGCTATTATACGTTGCCCTGTAAGTGATGATAAAATAAGAAATAAATTAGAAAAGAAGTTTTGATCATCTATATCGGGACTGTATAAGTTCACCAGATTTATATTTTCTAATAACAAAGATCCTTGAATGATTAGATATCTTCCTAATTTGTCTCCAATTACATTTTTCACTTGAAATGGGACTGATTTATGTATGAGAGTCATAACTCCCCTGGCTCGGAATGAAAATGATGAGGTGAACACACTTCCCTGCCATCTTCTCCTAATTCTTTTTACATCCTCCTCTTTTAGATGAGTTTCTTGTAAAAACACAATTTTTGAACCTATATCTTTTATTTTATTCATAACTTGTTTAAGTTTTTTTAAAATTTTGTAGACCTCTGCAATTCCATGAAGTTAAATTAAGATTAACGCTTTGGTCTATGATCAATAAGGAGTTTGAGATTACCTCGCAATATAAACATGCTCATACAGAGAAGCAAAAACATGAGTGGTTGAACATTCATCCTACAAACTACACACAGACAAATTCCCCCTTCCCACATTTGTGGTAGTCCCCCCAAAATCAAAAAAAAAAATTCCATCTTCCGCTATAGCCATTGATTGCTCCACACCCGCGAGGATCAGTCAAAACCACTCTTTCTTTCTCCTCTCAATCACCCTGACTCTACTGCTTTTAATGACATAACATTAACTCTTCTGTAGTTTTCCAACTTAACTCCAAAATTTTATAGCAACCATGTACATCATAGGTTGTTTTTTTTTTTAATATAATACAATCTATATTTTGTAAACTTGCTATATGCTTCAGATCAGTCAGATGCCCGTGCAAATGCTTAAATATTCTACCTTTATATCTTGTTCATGCTTCATGCTTAGCTCCCACCAGTTTCTTCTTGGATCTGCTTGATAAGCACCTGCGCCTCCTGAGGGGTCTTGAAGGTGTGGGTTCTCCCTTTATATGTGACCAGCAGTCTTGCCGGATGAATCACTCCATGACGAATCCCGAGGTTGCGCAGCTCTTTATGGGCGGGGTCAAACGGTTTCCTTAACTGTTGGATTCCTGTGGCCAAATCTGAGTAGAACCGCACCTGTTGATCCTGGTATTTAATTTCTCCTTTAGCTCGTGCCGCGTTGGAGATCGTCATCTTGTCTCTGTAGCTGAGGAACTTCATAATCAGCGTCCTCGGTGGTGCCTTATTATCTCTCGGTGGGCCGATTCGGTGGGCGCTCTCTAAGACGACCGATGACTGCAGCTCCGCATTGTTCAGCGCTTCTGGAATCCACTTTTCCAAAAAAGAACATGGGTCCTGTCCTTCCGTTCCCTCCGGGAGGCCCACCAGCCTCAGATTGTTCTGTCTCGACCGGGATTCTAAGTCCAGGACATTATCTTCCAGACGTTTATTTTTTAATTCCAATGTGCGCACCTTTAATTGTAGGCTGGTGACGTCATCCTCAGCGCTGGAAATTCGGAGCTCCACCTGCGATACTCGTTCCATACAGTCTCTTATTTCCTTTCTCATTCCTTCTATCGCTGATATAATCCCATCAAATTTAGAGGAAAAGTCTGCTCTCATTGAGCTAATGGCAGCGAGCACCGCACTTGTCCCCTCGCCAGCAGTCACCGCTCTGCCGCTAGCTTCCTCAGCCATAATCTCTGGAGATTTTCCTGCTTCGTCACGAGCGTGGAAGTCTGCTAGCTTGGACTGTTTCAACGATTCAGTTTTTCCTCCACCTAATTTCCCAGCCTTAGGCTTTACCGGCATATCCGCGCCCAAAAGCTGGGATAGGTTTTGTTCCAATTGAGAGAGTTATTTGCTGACTTTTTATTTTTAGGAGCAGAGCAGAGTGAAACACGTCTTCCTACGTGGCCTCCATAACCCGAAGTGATTTTCTTGTAATATTTGATACAGAATACAAAAAGAAAATTTGAAACTCTGAGTTTCTGCTTAAAATAAAAAAAACTCTTGTCTCAAACAGAGACAACTGTCATATCAAAGTACAATCATTGAGCATTAACGGAATTTTAAATAATGACTTTGTTTAAAGTTGTTATACTAGTAAATTAATACAAGGCAGAAAGACAGGAGGATCGTCTCCATGGCAGGAAGACGATGTGACTGAATACTATGTGTGGATTTTATGTTTTACTGAATGCAAACTGAAGCTGTCACTCATGACATCATCTGCATACCCTCTATGGCATTGACTGATGACATCAGCATGCAAAGAGGTTCACGTACTAGATTATGGATTAATATCCTTATAAGTGTAATTCCATCAACTTTAGGAATATTGTACTACAATTATTAGTTTTTTGTTTTGTTTTTTTACCTTTCATTAAATTATGGACAGTATTTGCAGAATCACTGCCGACATTCCATATTTAATTCATTCAGAAGTAGACTATATTGGTGACTGGTGTGACAGTTCGTTTGGAGGATCCTATCAATACAAAGGTCCCAAAAAAAGTTACCGCATTTACCTCTGGTCCTTCTCTGGCTTCATAGAATTCACCAACTTGAATTTTAGTACTAAAGCTGAAGTTGTCCCGTGTGATTTCCGTTATTCCATTTCTTATTAAGTACTGTGGATAAAGCATAAATAAAACAAATGATTAATGAGGAAAGAACATCCATATGAAGCTTCACTAGTTTAATTGCTGTATGTACATGATTATGGCTCATACTGTAGCCCATAAGATAAGATAAGATAAGATAAGCCTTTATTAGTCCCACAACGGGGAAATTCCAGGATTGCAACAGCACAGGGATAGCAACACTCAGAGCAACAATCAGAAGGCAAGAAAAAAAAAACAAGCAAGCAAGAGCAGCTAAT
Source organism: Pholidichthys leucotaenia (assembly GCA_020510985.1). Lineage (NCBI taxonomy): Eukaryota > Metazoa > Chordata > Actinopteri > Cichliformes > Pholidichthyidae > Pholidichthys > Pholidichthys leucotaenia. The sequence continues at coordinate 46,122,616 of CM035843.1, forward strand.
ATACATATGTACATATTACTATAAAATATATATATACACACACACAGACACACAGTGCAGAGCATTGTAGCTGGATGGAATAAATATATGAATATATGAACACACAGTGCAGAGCATTGTAGCTAGATGGAATAAATATGTAAATATATAAACACCCACAGTATGGAGCATTGCAGCTAGGTGGAATAAATATGCAAGTATATAAACACACACAGTGCGGAGCAATGTAGCTAGATGGAATAATATGTAGATATATAAAAACACAGTGCGGAGCATTGTAGCTAGATGGAATAAATATATAGATATATAAATATAAACACACCCAGTGCATGGCATACTTTTCAGTGTTTCAGTGTTTCCTGGCTTATTTAAAATGTTACAATGCTGAATTGTCATCTTAAAAATGGAAAAAAATGTAATTCTATTAAAAATAAACTTATTTTACCCAAGTCTTATTTACTCATGCTTGTGAAACTTTATCTTCCAGGAAGCCCATGTCCAGATGACAGTTGGAGTATCCTTCTGTGAGTGTCTAAACCCAGGAGCTACCACCAGTAGTGGTAGTAGTAGTAGTAGTAGTAGTAGTAGTACAGAATTAGCTGAGAGGCCTGACCAGACTTATCATGGCTCTTCTCTGTAAAATCTAGCCACCCTAATAGACATCCATGTTCTCTACTGGTTCATTAAATCCCAGTCGATAATACACTTGCATCATTCTGGCCTATTTTGTTATTTTTTGGTCAGAAAGTGTATCGTTAATGTAGTTTGATCAGCAGTGCTAAATGACAGGACAACAACAGTTTTCTAATAGACTAGGCATCCTAATCATTGGCAGTCTGCAGGGGCAAATTGGGCCATTAGCATCATCTTAGCTGACTGACACCAGCCTTTTTGGAAATTTTCTGTCATCTATTCGTTCCACTTGAGCATATATCTCATTCCTAGAGGTTATTTTAACTTATTTCACTACAGTTTATCACAACCTGGCCATGAATAAGCAGAACAAGTCAATGTTTCTGTGCCTATTACTCCCCAGGAACAGGTCATATACTATCAAATACTCAAACCACATGTTCCTCTCTCCAATAATGCTTTCTTTGAGCTTTAATGGGGGGGGGGCTGAAAAGTTGATAGGCTGACCATGATGCAGTGGTCAAATTTGATCAAATGTGGTTTATTTTTCAACGTTTCAACATCAGCATTGCAGCGCTCAGATCCCTACGGTATAGAAGCTCTCTTCTTGATCCTCAGATATAACTCCTTCTCAGTCAGCCTAGGAACTTTTCAGCCCCCCGTACACTCAGCCAGTATGTTAGTTACCTCAGACTGTGCTTACTACTAGAGCTAAGAACTAACTAGCCCCATAATTGCATTGTCAGACAGAGAGCTCAGCAATGACATAAGAAGGAGGGTAGGGCTGGAGCATCCAAACTGCAAATAATTTGCCATTGTTGTGCATGGGTTCTGTAGGCACCCATGTACAACAACACCAAATTATTTGCTTTTTTTGTGGGGGGACCAATTAACAAGTGAAATTAGATCATTTCCCACAGAAACCTGAACCTTCCAAGGGACCCTGATTGAAAAACACTGCTCTAACCAAAGCATGTCACAGACACTTCATTAACACCTCTGGAAACAGTCAACCTGTGAGAAAAAGGCATATTATTGGCCCTTTAAAGAACATAAAGTGTGCTGTAGGAGTGTAAAAGTGTACATATTTCTACCCAAATATTTCAAAACGCACCTCCTAGTTTGGTACTGGTCTGTATTGAATGAATAGAGTCATCTGTATACTGTATCAACATGTGGACAAATTGACAGGCACTCTAAATCTACTTTTCACAGCTACCTTCATCACATCAGCATACTGACGCAGCCTCTTCCCACATGGGGCAAAATAAGCCACCTCTCCTTGTAGGCGTCCTGCAACATTCCTGAAACGGGTCTCTCTCTGCCACCTGAATAAATAAATTATAAAAAAAAATACAACAGAGTAAATATGAGATAACAGTTTACGCAATACTCTTTGGCCTTGCTGTACACTTTAACCAGACTGATAAAGGTTCAGAAACCAAGTGGCACAGGCCTTCAGTTCAGGCATTTAGGCTGTTATCCCTGACAAAATAGAACACTCTGAAATTCCGTCTTGTGGCCACTAGTTCTTGCAACCCTGGTGATGGAAAACATCAACACAAGATAAAAAGATGTTCTCATTAAAGGCTGCAGAGTTTGTGGGCAGGGGAGCTGCTAATGTTGCGAGTCTGTGCTGCAGCTGTATACAATTAACCCTTTGTGTCGAACCGCTGAGCTTCGTTTTACTTCCGGCCCTCTACAATCTACCACTCAAGGAATCCCCAAAAAAGGAAGACAGGATGTATTTTGTGGTCTTCTCCTACCCAGCAAGTGATGAAGATGCCATTACATTTAAAAGCAAATCATTTAGCAGTGGAAAAAAAAAAAATCTTCCCACAGATTTCACCCTGGAGGAATTGGGGAACTATACTACCGCTATCAAGCATTAAAATGTTCACTAGAAACTGAGAAATGAAATTACTGAAGGACACAATAACCTAAATGTTTTCAACATTGTGCTGTAGAAATATCTTCCATAATATGCAAATAAGTTACCATCTGACTGTTGGAATTCTCTCATCTCAAAGACAAAAAAAATTAAGAAAAAACTTAATTAAATGGATGGAAATGGATGGAAATCATTTTTACGTAAAATGAGCTGAACATATCCAAGTGAATGTCTTTAGTTTTAATGTGTGATGATTTGTTTAAATCTAACAATACAGTAAGGATGATGAGGCATTACTCATATACATCATGGCATCATTTGCCCTCACAAATTTGTATTTGTCAAATTCAACCTACATATTCTAGTGGAAAAGCTGCCACTCCATTTGCTGTGGATGTCTGAAGCTGCTCAAAAAGAATATTTAGCTTAAGGTAAAATAGGTGCAGTTGAATGAAAGGTCACCCCCCCCATCCCGTGACTTAGCTGACATTTTACTTTTCCACCAACTGCCTAAACACTAACAACACAGCACATCTGACAGGGAGAACAAATGGGACATGTTCGGACTATAAAACCTCTATCTGTGAGTTGTAATATCGTGTGCAGGCACAATATCTCACCCAAAATTAAGAGGCAATTGCAGAACATGCTCATCTGTGACACTCCTTCTCGCCCCCTTTCCTAGAAAAAAGCAGAAGTGACTCACTACTTTTTCTGTCTCAAGGGGCACAAGAGAAAATCTACAAACTTGCTGACTTGAAAACAGAAATTTTCCTGCAAATGGACTCATGTTTATGGAGAAATGTTTGCATGTTTTTTTTAATCACATGAGAAAATGGGGGAAAACATGTAACATTGCAAATATTCCAACACTGGCATTTCTGAAGCATTGCTCATGGATCAGAGTTTCAGAATAAATATATATTGCAGCTGGATTACAGATGCATTTTCCTTTACAGAAATCTCTTACCTGCCCTCGCTGTAAATGTGAAGGAAGTTGTGCTTTGTTCACTCAATTCCCCAGAGCTGGTGGTGGGGGCAAGTAGACTATTGGGTAGACTAGGGGGTTTGGTGATGCACAGGTTAAGTGGAGAACAGTTGGTTGAGAAGCTCAGGGAGGACTTCTGAGTAAACACCGATCCCTCAGTCGGGTTTCCAAGTTTTCTTTCTGCATCGCTGTGTATGTCTGTCTCAACAGTGACATCCTCCGCAAAACCATCAGAGCTGCTTTCCATGTTACTGCCAGAGTCTAATATGGAATTTTACAGTTACAGACATATACAGAGTTCTGTTTATTTTCCTCTATCAACAATAGCATGTTATCAATGGTACCTATTAAATTAAAGGCTCTGTTTTTCTAACCTGAAAGGCTACTGCCAGAATCTTCATCCTCAATATGAATTTCATTGCTGTCATCATCACAATCATCTTCTAAAGAGTCCTCCGAGTCTTTCCTGTTGTGGATATCGGACTCGTTGCTTCTGGCCAAGTTTACAGGCCGACAAGGTGAGCTGGTGTTTGTCTTAACATTTCTTGCATCCTTGATGGTCTTGGTCTTTCTTAATGAGGCAGCAAGGTGAGATGAGGTGGGCGATATAAATGAGAAGGAAGATGCCCGCTTGGTGCCAGAGGTCATGTTGACAGGCATTGGACGGGGAGGAGTGGTAGCCCCCAAAACGGGGTCACTGTTGGGGCTGCTTCTCTGGACAGACGGCTTAGAGATGAGGGCTAAAGGGACATCCTGAGTGGTGCCGTGGATCAGTCCGTTAGAGTTCAGGAATATGTTGGTGTCCCTGTTGAAATGAAAAGATAAATTTAGGGGGGTGGGGGGGTGTCACTGTAAAGGACAGATATTTAGGTGGTATCAACAAGAATGAAGTAGATTATTTTTACCATCTTTGGCTGGTAGGTTGTAGAGAGAAAGACGTCGGCAGATATTCCTTGTAACTGAGGGGCTTCATAAATGAAAAAATTAAAAAAGGGAAATAATTACCCAAACTGTCACTCACACTGCATGGATGTGGGCTGATAATGAAGGAATTTAAGGTGTGATAAGTGATGGGAACAATGAAGAGCAGCCTTGAGCCCGTCAACAACAATGGGTGAAAAACAGGCAGCTACGGAAAAATATTTTCAAATTGTTTGCCTCAGTGCCATCATAAGACATTAGCTGTCAGCTTGTATTTGTTGCCATTGTCAAACTCTTTCAGTCGCCTGTATTTAAAGTACGTGCCCTCAATACAAATTAAAACCCTCTTGTTACAGATTGCTGCATTTCCACATCTTTTCACAACAGTGACAATAACTGAGTCCTCTGAAAGAGGCCAGTTTCTTTCTCTTGATAATAAACATCCCAAAGCATAACAGAGCTAATTGCTTGTCAGTTTTGTGAAGTATTCCCAGTAGAGCTGAGCACATTATCACTTCTAGCCATGTAATGGTCAGATGTTTGTGAAGAAAAATAAAAACCCAGATAATAGTGTATCAGATCATTCTTTTCTTCTTTGATGGAACAACAATGACTTATTTATTTCATAATACAAATGATGTGCAAGAAACAATGCTACTGATTTTAAAAGACAAAATACTTTAACTTTTTTGTAACTCGCTAATAAAGCAGTAGGAATAGCTTACCTGTTTCTTTTCTTGAGTGTCCAATAACAAATGTTCATCTGAAATGTTTCCACTGCTCTTCCTCAAGCTAACAGCGGGCTGTGGTTGACTCGTGGAGGGCGTCAGAAATTTAGATTCACGTGAGGGCTTTTTTGAGGCCGACAGGGTTGGTGGTTTGGGTAAAGAGAGGGAATATGGTTTGAGAGAACAAAGCAAGGAGGTCTTAAGCATGTGAGACTGATGTAGACCTTTGTTAGGAGAGCAGAGAGCAAGAGGAGAGCAGGAGGCAGAGCTGTGTTTTGATGATGTGAAAGTGGAGAAGTGTTTCGAGGACTTGGAGGAGGATCGCGGGTTTGATGAGGATCTAAAGGGCAGAGGGCAAGCCTCCCTGTGGGGCTGTACTGAGGGCCTGTTGCTGGCTGTCAATCCTGTGGCGTGGATGACACTGATGCGCTGCTGGCCTTCTTCTTCTTCTTCTGTAGTCCTGGGGCTCTGGAGAAAATGTGCTGCAGACTGTGGCAGGCCAGCAGGATTAGAACAGGCCAGGAAGTGATAAGGGGAAGTCAAAGGAGCACTGAAACGATGGCTGTCATGAGTTGCATTTCCATCAGCAGTGCACGGTCTCTTCTTTTTACTCTTGGGGATGATGTGTGTCAGCTGAGTAGGAGGATGAGGAAAAGACAAGAAAGACAGAATGTCACTTCAGCTCCTGCAGAGAGAGACTCATGATGGCAGCTCTGTCAGTTTGTACATACAGCACCACAGTCTTACACCCACTACTAAGGCTGCAAACCAACAAACATTTATGAAGCAGACAGAAGTTTTAAGGCTCCACTCATTAAAAAAAAAAAAAGTGTTTGTGTGTTGTGTCTTCTAAAATCCTTTGTTGGGTTATATGATTACCATAAAATATTAAAATCTCTCTTCACTTAGAAATATTTGTACACTCTGGCAGGAGTCAGTACAGCTCTTAGATGTTATATTTTACTATATCACTAAAAGAAAACCCTGTCTTCAGTCACTCCAAATCACTGTGTCACACATCAGGTTACCAGTTATTGATGAACAAACACCGCTCCACTATCAAGAACAATATGTCAGCTCTGGCCCAGGCTCATCTGGCTGGACAGCCCCAACTCAGACACACAAGGCCTGTTAGCATCAGAGCTAAGAACTAATGGTCTGAATAAAACCAAGTGTAGGTTTTGCTGGGAAGCTTCTATTTAGAGATTCTACTGTTTACACACTTGAGCTGTGCTTCAGAACACAATCCATAAGTTAGTTAAATATTTGATTGGCAAAACTAAAGAGCCAGAAAGCTAAAGCTGTTATAAACCTAGCATTATTATGCTGATGAAAACAGGAAAAAACATGTATGATTTCCCATCAACAATTGTGTTTGTCATTGTTTCATTCACTTCTGCCATCCTGCTTTTTTGTACAGATGCCAGTTGTGGTGAGATGGCGATTCATGGTTGTTTTAGCAGTTAGTTTAGTAGATTAGCAGTTTGTTGATACTTTTGATTGGCCTTTACTACGCTTCATACAGAAAATCTTGGTTCATGAATGTTAATGAGAAAGAAAAAATGGAGTGTTTGGAAATGAGGGACACAGGAGCCATTTTTAATAAGCTGTGAAAGAACACAGAAATGATTTTTGGCCTTTAAAACTATGTGTATTTGTCAATGAGAATGTAAAAAAACAATCCTTGGAAATGGCAAAAAAAAAAAAATCTTTAAATTTTCACAAATTCATCACATACAGTGCAACTATTTAAGCAGAAGATTTTGTCTTTTAGTTTATCCAATATGTTAGTTAAATAAAAAAATAAAAAGGAAATTGTCTTTGCCAATATCTTAATAAAAATATTATCCACAAAATTCATAAAGAAAAATGACAGACTTACTTGAAGTTTCCCTTTAACTGGCTTCTCTTTTACAGAAATGGTCGATTCCTCATCTTCACTGTTCTCATCATCCTCATCTTCACTGTTCTCATCTTCCTCCTCTATGTCATCTGGGTCACTGCTGCTTTCCACACTGTCACTGGTGCTTTCTGACAAGGATCCCAATGGGCTGCCAGTTATGCTGGACACATTTGGTTGTGTTTTGTTGGATTTCTTAATTATAAGAATATGCAAATGTCTTGATTAGTTAAAACTGAGAGTGCTACAAATGTACAGAGCAAAAATGTAAAGCAATTTCCAAAGTGCTGCACAATAACTGTGCAAAAAAACACCTTTTCCTTAGTTTTATGAATGGTCTGGTCCAGCTCCTTGTTGCTTTTTTGTCTACTGTTTGCTTGAGTTTTGTCCTTTCCATTAGTTGGAAATAAACTTGTGCTCACAGTGGGGTTCACAGCATGACAGGAAGCAGTAATGCCATTCACTGTTCCATTTATGCCTACAGAGATGGGTATTGTACACTTATTTTAGACAGTTATAACCCATGAGTACAAGTAACATCAACCACATGGGAAGACAATATATAGTACAGACAATAATGACCAAATACTGACTGCATCAAGTTAAAAAACAAACAAAAAAAATTATGACAAAGGTTAATCTTTCATTTGTATGTTTTATTACTTCTATTAAAAAAAAAGTGTAACTACTGTTATGGAATGATTGTCCATGGAACCACTAAAACGTGCAAGTGCTAGAGTCATTTTTTACCTGAACTGTAATCAACAAGCTCATGGCTCTTGAATGCTGACACAAATGGTGAACACAGACCTAAAAGAGGGTGAAAGAAGGCAGTCGCTCCTCTAGTATGGGCATCAGATGGCAGCCACCAATCTGAATAAAAGAAGGTGGCACTGGGCAGTTAGGATAAATGAAAAGAATAGAGCTCCAGAAAATGAAGTCACTTTACCTGGTAACGTACCAATTTGTGCCTGAACGGCCAATGCAGACAAACCCAGACTTCTGAACTCAGGGGAGCTTGAACTTGATGTGCAGACGCCAAAAGGATGGTTAGCAAGGGTCAAACCGTTGGAGCTCTCAGACACATTTAAATGCTGCAGCAAGTGACCTGTAGAAAAAAAAATATGGGCTTTGTAATTTATTTAATCCCCTCATGGATCGTCACCTTATCGTGGTGGGGGGTTTGCGTGCCCCAGTGATCCCAGGAGCTATGTTGTCCGGGGCAATTTGCCTCTGATAGGGTCTCCCAAGACAAACTGGTCCTGGGTGAAGGGCCAGACTAAGAACGATCCAACAGACTCTCATGATAAATTGTATATCAAGGATTCAGTGTACCCCGCCCGGTATGGGGTTACCGGGGCCCCACCCTGGAGCCAGGCCTGGGGGAGGGGCTCGAAGGCTAGCGTCTGGTGGCCGGGTTTCCACCCATGGGACCCGGCCGGGCTCAGCCCGAAGGAGTTACATGGGTCCACCCTCCAGTGAGTTCACCACCTGCAGGAGGGATCATGGGGGTCCGGTGCTATGTGGATTAGGTGGCGGTCAAAGGTGGAGACCTTGGCGGACTGATCCCAAGCTTTCTAAACTTGCTTTTGGTACGTGGAATGTCACCTCTCTGGTGGGGAAGGAGCCTGAGCTGGTGTACGAGGTTGAGTGATACCGGCTAGATATAGTCGGCCTCACCTCAACACACAGCTCCGGTTCCGGAACCAGTCTCCTGGAGAGGGGCTGGAGCTTGGCCTTTTCTGGAGTTGCCCCGGGCGAGAGGCGACGAGCAGGGGTGGGTATTCTTGTATCGCCCCACCTTGCTGCCTCTATATTGGAGTTTTCCCCGGTGGACGAAAGGGTTGCTTCCCTGCGCCTTCGGGTTGGGAAACGGGTCCTGACCATCATTTGTGCCTATGCACCAAATGATGTTTCAGAGTACCCACCCTTTTTGGAGTCTGTGACTGGGGTGCTAGAGGGCGCTCCTCCTGGAGACTCCATTGTCCTACTGGGGGACTTCAATGCGCACATGGGCAACGACAGTGAAACCTGGAGGGGGGTGATTGGGAGGAACAGCCTGCCCGATCTGAACCCGAGTGGTGTTCAGTTATTGGACTTCTGTGTTAACCACAGTCTGTCCATAACGAACACCATGTTCAAGCATAAGGGTGTCCATATGTGCACCTGGCACCAGGACACCCTAGGTCGCAGGTCGATGATCGATTTTGTTATCGTATCATCAGACCTGCGACCGTATGTCTTGGACACCTGAGTAAAGAGAGGTGCAGAGCTGTCAACTGATCACCACCTGGTGGTGAGTTGGATCCGATGGCAGGGGAGGAAGCCATTCAGACCTGGTAGACCCAAACGTATAGTGAGGGTGTGCTGGGAGCGTCTGGCTGAGGCCCCTGTCCGGGAGGTCTTCAACTCCCACCTCCGGAAGAACTTCAACCACATTCCGAGGGAGTCTGGAGACATGGAGTCTGAATGGGCCATGTTCTCCACCTCTGTTGTTGAAGCGGCGGCCCAGAGCTGCGGCCGCAAGGTGGTCAGTGCATCTCGTGGTGGCAACCCCCGAACCAAGTGGTGGACACCAGTGGTGAGGGGGGCCATTAAGCTGAAGAAGGAGTCCTATCAAGCTTGGTTGGCTTGTGGGACTCCCGAAGCAGCTGAGGTGTACCGGCAGGCCAAGCGGAGTGCAGCTCGGGTGGTTGCTGAAGCAAAAACCCGGGTATGGGAGGAGTTCGGTGAGGCCATGGAACAAGACTTTCGGTCGGCTTCAAAGAGATTCTGGCAAACTGTTCGGCGGCTCAGGAGGGGAAAGCAGCTCCCCGTCCACACTGTGTATGGTGCGGATGGGACACTGTTGACTTCAACTGGGGATATCGTCGGGCGGTGGAAGGAATACTTCGAGGATCTCCTCAATCCCACTGATACGCCTTCCACAGAGGAAGCAGGGTTTGGGGACGAGGGGGATGACTCGCCTATCACAGGGGCTGAGGTCACCAAGGTGGTTAAAAATCTCCTTGGTGGCCGGGCCCCGGGGGTGGACGAGATTCGCCCTGAGTACCTCAAGGCCCTGGATGTTGTTGGGTTGTCATGGTTGACACGCCTCTGCAACATTGCGTGGAGGTTGGGGGCAGTGCCTTTGGCATGGCAAACCGGGGTGGTGGTTCCTCTCTTCAAAAAAGGGGACCGGAGGGTGTGCTCCAACTTTAGAGGGATCACACTCCTCAGCCTCCCTGGGAAGGTCTATGCCAAGGTACTGGAGAGGAGAGTCCGGCCGTTGGTCGAACCTCGGATTCAGGAGGAGCAATGTGGTTTTCGTCCTGGCCGTGGCACATCGGACCAGCTCTTTACCCTCTCGAGAATTCTTGAGGGTTCGTGGGAGTTTGCCCAACCAGTTTACATGTGCTTTGTGGACTTGGAGAAGGCATTTGACCGCGTCCCTCGTAGATTTTTGTGGGGGGTGCTTCGGGAGTATGGGGTATCGGGCTTGTTGTTACGAGCTATTCGGTCTCTGTACGACCGTTGTGAGAGTTTGGTTCGTATTGCCAACACTCGGTCGGAGTCATTCCCAGTGAGAGTTGGACTCCGCCAGGGCTGCCCTTTGTCACCGATCCTGTTCATAATTTTTATGGACAGGATTTCCAGGCGCAGCCAGGGAATGGAGGGTGTCATGCTTGGTGACCACAGGATCTCATCTCTGTTGTTTGCAGATGATGTTGTCCTGTTGGCTTCATCCAGCAATGACCTACAGCTCTTGCTGGGACGGTTTGCCGCTGAGTGTGAAGCGGCTGGGATGAGAATCAGCACCTCCAAGTCCGAGTCCATGGTCCTCAGCCGGAAAAAGGTGGATTGTCCTCTCCGGGTTGGGGACAGGCTCCTGCCCCAAGTGGAGGAGTTTAAGTATCTTGGGGTCTTGTTCATGAGTGAGGGGAAAATGGAGCGAGAGATCGACAGATGGATTGGAGCAGCATCTGCAGTGATGCGGACGTTGTACCGGTCTGTTGTGGTGAAGAGGGAGCTTAGTTCTAAGGCAAAGCTGTCGATTTACCAGTCAATCTACGTTCCTACTCTCACCTATGGTCACGAGCTTTGGGTAATGACCGAAAGAACGAGATCGCGGATACAAGCGGCTGAAATGAGCTTTCTCCGTAGGATTGCTGGACTCACCCTGAGAGATAGGGTGAGGAGCTCAGTCATCCGGGAGAGGCTCAGAGTAGAACCGCTGCTCCTCCACATTGAAAGGAGTCAGTTGAGGTGGTATGGGCATCTGATTAGGATGCCTCCTGGACGCCTCCCACTTGAGGTGTTTCAGGCACGTCCCACTGGGAGGAGACCCCGGGGCAGACCCAGGACTCGGTGGAGAGACTATGTCTCCCAGCTGGTCTGGGAACGCCTTGGTATCCCCTCTGAAGAGCTGGAGCAGGTGGCTGGGGAGAGGGAAGTCTGGGCTTCTCTGCTTGAACTGCTGCCTCCACGACCCGGACCTCCGGAAAAGCGGTAGAAGATGGATGGATGGATGGATGGACAATTGCTTGTAAGGCAATTGGTTTATGCTTGGACTCAGAAAATTCACACAGCAACACAGAATGGATTTATATATGAAACTGCTCATCAATTGTTTTCAGGATTGCACAACTGAAGATAAATGAATGCATACAAGTGTACAGCACAACAATGACAAATGAAACGGGAACCAGATTGTCAATGATGATGCAGCTCATTCTGGTCTGACGAAATCACCCAAGTGCTCAGATCTCTTGACCCAATGACCTGGGGCCTCATATACAAAGACTTACGTTGATTTCCTACTGAAAGATGATGTACGTTTAAATCAAGAAAACGCCGTAAGCAAAAAAAAATTCCAGATGTATGAAGCTGTCCGTACGCAGGAATCAAGCATATTTCCTTTGTACTGTACATACCAATCTGCTTGAAATTGAACGCAGGTAAGGAAATACCGGACTCCTCCCTTAAAAGGAACTCTGATTATATTGGCATGTTAGCTCTATATGCTTTATTTTGATGTTAGTAACATAACTATAATTTAATTTTTTTGAAAATAATTCCCAGTTTTATATATTTTTAAGAAACTTTATTACGATTTTTGTTTACGTCGCAATGCATTCTGGGTAGTGATGTAGAATGGTTGCAGCCGTTTTTTCTGTCTTATACAAGCCAAGAAGCGAAGCTACAAACTACTGCCATTTGTCAGTGAAAATGCCACATTGCGCGGCTTTTGGATGTAATTTCCAATCAAAGGGAAATAAAGAGAGCGGGGTGAGCCTCCATAGCTTTCCTAAAGAGGGAAAGTGGAGGAAAAAGTGGGGCGGCAGCGGCTCAGCAGGTCGTCTAATAACCCGATGGTTGGCGGTTTGCATCACGCTCTCCCCAGATATCCTGCCGTTGTGTCCCTGGGCAAGACACTTCACCCGCATTGCCTCCAGTGCCCATAACACTGGGTATGAATGTGTAAAAATGTTTAAATGCTCGGTGGTGGCCGGAGAGGCTGTTGGCGCGGATTGGCAGCCACATTTCCCTCACTCTGTCTGTGATCACTGTAACGCATGCCTGATAAAACTGACATATGTATTAATCACGCTGTGATAATAGCACTATATCGCTCAAAGCGCGCGCATGAGACATGTCTGTGATCGCACGCTTGTGTTGACCGTTCCTGCCTTTCCTCTCCTAACTGTGGTTTTGGGACGCAGGGGAGGTCTATCTTCCTCTGCGGTCAATTCCCGAGTAAATCTCACTCTTGTGGTACACAGAAGCACAGGCCGTTTTGCTGAAGCGTTGGGGCTTTATTTATATATCGCACTATTGTCAGCAACAAATTCTACCTGCTCCGGTCGACTCGCTCTTTCTACTTATCCGCACCAAATCACACACACCTTTCGGGGGGGGGGGGTGCCTCTGCTGCGCAAACGCCATCACTCACTCAAGTCCACGCACCGAGCTGCTCCATCCAAACACACGCACCAGACACATCTCACAACACTTGAGAAAGCTGACATATGCATTAATCACGCTGTGATATCACTCAAAGCGCGCGCTTGGCTTGACATGTTGAAGATCTGGCTGGCAACAGTCAGAAAAAAAAAAAAAAAAAAGTGGAGCGCTGCTTATGGACGTTCAACCCGCATTCTGAGAAAGCAACAGAGAAATTGCTTTATGTTGCTCAGAGTCCATGAGTTCTTCAGTGCCCATCATGCTGGTAGACAATTTTTTGTGTTTGAGCATTCTTTTTTTTTTCCACAATATCTTTATTGAACCTTTTTTTTTTTTTTAACAAACATGATACAAACAATCAAACACTAACACTAAAGTACTACAAAAAAAAAAATGCACTAAAAACACCAACAACCACCAACAAAATCAAATCTTCAACAATGCTCCTCTGTTTAGTCTAGACAATCCAATACATAAGTATACATATTATGTTCACCAGTTTGGAATTTACAAGGTCCACACACATCATTCACCTTCTTCTTCAAGAGTTATGTTTAAATTTTTTACATAATCAATAAAAGGTCTCCATATATTCTCAAAGACAATTTCCTTTGATTTCAGTATATATGTTATTCTTTCTAATGGAAGGTTTGTTAACATCTGTCTTAACCACTGAGTCACATCTGGTCTATGAGTCTTTTTCCATAATAGTGCAATACATTTTTTGGCATTAAGCAAACTGAGGTCTATGAATGTTCTTTCACTTTTATTAAAATTATGCTTTTCTGGGTACAGACCCAACAAAAACAGTTTAGGATTCAATATGATTTGTTTTGAGATTATTTTTTCAATTGTTACCCTCACCTCTTCCCAAAACATTCTTATTAATCTACATTCCCATACACAATGAAATAGGGTTCCTTTACTTTCCATGCATTTTGTGCATGTATCTGGTATATTTTTGTTATATCTATTTAACTCCTCCAGTGTAACATACATCCGCATTAACCATTTGAAATGTATCAATTTAAGACGTACATTTATTGATTTGGTTTGAGCTTCTGTACAAGCCAATTCCCATTGTTCCTCTGAAATTTCAGTTTGCAGATCTTCTTTCCAGTAGTTTAATCTTTTCAGTGAATTTTCACTTGAAGACAGTGTCAATGAGTTATAAAACTCTGAAATAATACCCTTTCTTTTACTATCTTTCATCAACATTTTTTCCAAGGATGAATAAATAGGTCGAGTGAGAGCTTTATTTTGATTTGATCGAATAAAGTTTCTAAGTTGAAGATATTTAAAAAAATGTGTTCTATTGAGATTAAATTTGATCCTCAGCTCTTCAAAAGACATTATGTTATCTGCACATGGCAAATATAAATCCTGAATCTTTTGTATCCCTTTTAAATTCCATACTTTAAATACAGCGTCCGCTCTCCCTGGTTTAAAATATTGATTACCCCAAACTGGACTAAATTGTGACAATAACTGTGGTTCTTTTAAATAGTTTTTAGCTTCACACCATATTTTGATCATATGCTTTACAAATGGATTTTTAACTTGTTTTTGTAATTTTTTTGCCGAATCTGAGTATATGAATATGGGAAGAGGTAAAGGTAAATTGTATGATTCCATTTCAGTCCAGTGAGGGAGATCATTTGATGAAAAATAATATGTCATAGACCTCAGTTGTGCCGACCAATAATACAACATAAAAGTGTTTGAGCATTCTATTGTAAGTAAATCAACAATATATAAGTTTCACCTTAAAATAATGCTTCCTCAAGCGCACGCTTGAGACACGCGGAGCGGAGTGAAACTAGCGCCCCCCCCCCGCCGAAAGGTGTGTGTGATTTGGTGCGGATAAGTAGAAAGAGCGAGTCGACCGGAGCAGGTAGAATTTGTTGCTGACAACAGTGCGGTATATAAATAAAGCCCCAACGCTTCAGCAAAACGGCCTGTGCTTCTGTGTACCACAAGAGTGAGATTTACTCGGGAGTTGACCGCGGAGGAAGATAGATCTCCCCTGTGTCCCAAAACCACAGTTAGGAGAGGAAAGGCAGGAACGGTCAACACAAGCGTGCGATCACAGACATGTCTCATGCGCGCGCTTTGAGCGATATTGTGCTATTGTCACAGCATGATTAATACATATGTCAGTTTTTTCAGGCATACTCTATAGCATGATCACAGACAGAGTGAGGGAAACGTGGCTGCCAATCCGCGCCAACAGCCTCTCCGGCCACCACCGAGCATTTAAACATTTTTACACATTCATACCCAGTGTTATGGGCACTGGAGGCAATGCGGGTGAAGTGTCTTGCCCAGGGACACAACGGCAGGATATCTGGGGAGAGCGTGATGCGAACCGCCAACCATCGGGTTATTAGACGTCCTGCTCTACCTGCTGAGCCGCTGCTGCCCCAATTTTTCCTCAACTTTCCCTCTTTAGGAAAGCTATGGAGGCTCACCCCGCTCTCTTTATTTCCCTTTGATTGGAAATTACATCCAAAAGCCGCACAATGTGGCATTTTCACTGACAAATGGCAGTAGTTCGTAGCTTCGCTTCTTGGCTTGTATAAGACAGAAAAAACGGCTGCAACCATTCTACGTCACTACCCAGAATGCATTGCGACGTAAACAATAATGGCGATTTACATCATAATAAAGTTTTTTAAAAATATATAAAACTGGGAATTATTTTCAAAAAAATTATATTATAGTTATGTTAGTAACATAAAAATAAAGCAAATAGAGCTAACATGCCAATATAATCAGAGTTCCTTTTAACATGTCTCCATTTGAATATGCAATTAGATGCTAATAGGTATGCAAATAGATATATACAAGCGATGCATGTTTGATTCTCCTGTATCCACGATCAAAAATAATAGATTTAATGGAATTTCACGGACTGAGTTGGAAGCACTCCTGAATGAGGTAGAGGCACGTAAAAACACTTGGTTTGGCACGCCGTCCTCCGGCATTAGCACTGGATACAGGTTGTGTGTGTGTATGCACACACACTCTCTTGCGTGTGCGCGTGCGCACACACACACACACACACACATTTATCTGTTCTCTTTCAGGTGCATATCTCAGGCTCATGCTGAGATCGTCTCAGAAGCAGCAATTGTTTCTTGTGTTTTCCCTCCATTTGATCTTCTTTCTCTACCCCTCCCCACTCCGTCACCCCCACCCCTTCTGACCACTTCATATCCCTTCAATTCCATCCCCCATTCACCCCTGTCAGGTCCAGCATAAGTAAGACAATGTAAAAGTTATTACATAGCAAAAGGAGTCAATAAATACTATTTAAATATAGCATATATCAAATATGAGCAGACCTCCTTTTGGCAAAGTAAATCTGTTTGGCACAATAAAGGAAGCAGATATCTGTTCTGCTTGCCAAACTGCTGGATGGGATAGGGTAGGGAAAAAAAAGATCACCCTTGATTTCAAGGGTCAAAGGGTAGGGGTACAAATTAGAACTGGGACGGACCCTTGGTCTCAACTACAACATTAGTTAGGGCTGCCACTTCAAAAGAAAAAGCAAGTCTCTAGTTGATCCCAAATACAGCCCAGTGTTTTGTGCAAGGCTCTTTCCACTCATATTTGTCAGATGGAGAAATAAGTAATTAATGGAAAGGAAAAAGACACTGTATCCTATATTGGCAGGGTTACACTTAGGCTTGGTTCAAAAAAGGTTGAGAGCTATTTATAGGTGATACTAGAAAATTAAATGTATTTAATTACATTTTTCTCAAGCCAACAAAGACATCCCTTTTTTGAACAAGATGAAATCAACACTTCTTTGTTACTGTTCTTTAACAATAAGTACTAAGTGGCTCAGGGTAGGGGTGGGTGATATGGCCCAAAAATAATATCACAATATTTCTGTGAATTTTCATGATAACGATATTCTTCACGATATCACAGAATACAGTTTTTTCTTTTAAATTTAGAAAGTACAGTTCCACAGTCCAGCTTTAATTATGTTAAACATATTCAGTAAAAACAAAAACTCTTATTTCTCCAGTTTATAAAGAGCAGTTTAGAATGTGTTTCAAACTTTTTTTTATTCTGTATCAAATATTGTATAAAATATTATAAAGCACCACATTTTTAGTGCACTGAAGGGTGGACTGGGACAAAAATTCAGGCTGGGAATTTGACTTCATCCTAGGCCACCCTGTTATTGGAAACCTGAAACCACCACAGTTTTAGTTGGCCAACATTTTAAAATAACAGGAATCAAACTAGTTATCAATACAATTATAACCTTCGGCTGGGAGGAAAATTATAAATTTGTATTTTTTTTCCACAATATTTTTATTGAACCTTTTTTAACAAACATGACAGGAACAATCAAACACTAACACTAATGTAATTTAAAAATAAAATTAAAAAAATATATATACTAAAAACACCAACAACCATTAACAAAAAGCAAGTCAAACAATGCTCCTCTGTTTAATCTATGTAATCCATTACATAGGTATACATATTATACATTCACCAATTTGGAATTTACAAGGTCCACACACATCATTCACCTTCTTCTTCAGAAGTTATGTTTAATTTCTTTACATAATCAATGAAAGGTCTCCACATATTCTCAAACACATTTTCCTTTGATTTCAGTATGTATGTTATTCTTTCTAGTCAGAATCAGAATCAGCTTTATTGGCCAAGTATGAACAACACATACAAGGAATTTGACTTTGGCTAAAAACTTGCTCTCGTTGTTCAGGTGGAGGATTTAAATAAGATTTAAAAAAGGATTCAATGACAACAGAGTATGTACAGTAAATTACAGTCTGTCCACGTTTCTATAAAAGGATGCAAATATATACAGGAATATATGCAGTTATTTACTCAGACTATCCACACTTTGCAGAAATATATGAAAAATATGAAAAAGTGGAAGGTTTGTTAACATCCGTCTTAGCCACTGAGTCACATCTGGTCTATGAGTCTTTTTCCACAATAGTGCAATACATTTTTTGGCATGAAGCAAACTGAGGTCTATCAATGTTCTTTCACTCTTATTAAAATTATGCTTTTCTGGATACAGACCGAACAAAAACAGTTTAGAGTTCAATATGAATTGTTTTGAAATTATTTTTTCAATCGTTACCCTCACCTCTTCCCAAAACATTCTAATTTTTCTACATTCCCATAAACAATGAAATAGGGTTCCTTTACTTTCCATACATTTTGTGCACGTATCTGGTATGTTTTTGTTATATCTATTTAACTCCACCGGTGTAACATACATCCGCATTAACCATTTAAAATGTATCAATTTAAGACGTACATTTATTGATTTGGTTTGAGCTTCTGTGCAAGCCAATTCCCATTGTTCCTCTGAAATTTCAATTTGCAGGTCTTCTTTCCAATAATTCATTTTTTTCTGTGAGTTTTCACTTGAGGATAGTGTCAATGAGTTATAAAACTCTGAAATAATACCCTTTCTCTTACTATCTTTGGTCAAAATTTTTTCAAAGTATGAATAAGTAGGTCGGGTGAGAACATTATTTTGATTTGATCGAATAAAATTCCTAAGCTGAAGATATTTAAAAAAAATGTGTTCTATTAAGATTAAATTTGACCCTCAGTTCTTCAAAAGACATTATGTTATCTGAACGTGACAAATATAAGTCTTTAATCTTTTGAATCCCTTTTAAATTCCATACTTTAAATACAGCATCTACTCTCCCTGGTGTAAAATATCGATTACCCCATACTGGGCTAAATTGTGACAATAAGTGTGGTTCTTTTAAATATTTTTTTATTTCACACCATATTTTGATCATATGCTTTACAATAGGATTTTTAACTTGTTTCTGTAATTTTTTAGCCGAGTCTGAGTATATGAATAAGGGGAGAGGTAAAGGTAAATTGTATGATTCCATTTCAATCCAGTGAGGGAGATCATTTGATGAAAAATAATATGTCATAGACCTCAGTTGTGCTGACCAGTAATACAACATAAAGTTTGGACATTTCAGACCTCCACGATCAAATGGTAAATATAGTAAGGACAGACGTAATCTAGCCTTCCTATTGTTCCATATAAATTCCACTAACTTTTTTTTAATTCTTGAGAATAGATCTGAAGGTGGTGATAAAGGAATGTATTGAAATAAATATAGTATTTTGGGTAAAATATTACTTTTAAGTATATTAATTCTCCCGATCAACGACATTAGTAGTGACATCCATCTCTGAAGCAACTCATTAATATCTGTCATTAAGGCTTCATAGTTGGCACTGGCGACTGATTCTAGCTTAGGCACAATTTGAATTCCTAAATATTTAAACTGATTTACAACATTGAATTGATTTGCCTCAGGAGCTGGCCATTCGACCCTATCAAAGGCCTTTTCAGCGTCCAATGATAGGAGAGCTGTATCCGGTGCTTCTTTATTAGAATAAATAATATCAAACAGTGTTCTTAAATTATGGAAGCCTGGTCTTCCCATTATAAAGCCATTCTGATCTCGGTTAATAATATTTGGTAATATTTCTTGTAGTCGTCTTGCTAAAATTTTACAGATTATCTTAAGGTCAGCATTTAATAGGCTTATTGGTCTCATGTTTTCACATTTATTAGAGGGTTTACCTGGTTTTGGCAACAGTATAATTAAGGCATTATTCATGTATGGTGGTAAATTACTATTTTGAAATGCTTCTAAAACCATTTCCAAAAATGGTTTTATTAATTTATTCTTAAATTTTTTTATAGAGGTCAACTGGAAGACCATCCGGTCCCGCACTTTTTCCTGATTTCATATTATCAGTGGCTAGCCCAACTTCTTCTTGACTAATTTTTGACTCCAGTATCTCCCTATTTTCATTTGGAATACATGGTATAGATAATCCGTCCAAAAACCCATTTAGTTTTGTTAAGTCAGTTTCATTTTTGTATCATATAATTTTTCATAATAATCTCTAAAGGCACTATTAATTTCTAAAGGATCTATAACTGCCTGTCCGTTACTTATAATGCTGGTAATTGGTGTTTTAAATTCTAATTGTTTAATCTGCCATGCCAATAATTTTCCTGATTTTTCACCTTGTTCATAAAAGGTTTGCTTCAATCTTAGAAGACTCGAGGCAGCTCTATTCGCTGATTTTTTGTCATATTCAACTCTCAGAATCAGTAATTCGTTCTCTAATTTTGGATTACTTCCTGCATACACTTTTTCTTGAAGAATTTTTATTTTATGTTCCAATTGGACTCTCTCCTCTCAAGTCTTCCTAGATTTTGAACCTGTATAACTAATAATATGCCCCCTAATAAAAGCTTTGAAAGCCTCCCACTTTATACATGCTGATGTTTGTGTGGTATTGATATCAAAGAACTCATCTATTTTTCTATGTACTTAACAAATTTCTCATCCTGAAGCCATTTATGCTGAAATTGCCACCTACCTGGAACCTTTGTCAATTTCTTATCTATATATATTAGACAGCAGGGTGCGTGATCAGATATCACGATGTTATCATAAAAACAATTTTGAATCTTGGACCTTAATTCTGTGGAGATCAAAAAATAGTCAATACATGAAAATGTCTTGTAGGTATTAGAATAGGTGAGGACGGAGCTGAGGAAGATCAAGGCGAGGAAGGCGTCGGGACCGGACGGCATCAGTGCAAAGCTCCTCAAGTCCTGTGCAGACCAGCTGTGTGGGATTGTGACGTACATCTTCAACCTGAGCCTGAAGCTGGGGAGGGTACCACAGCTGTGGAAAACATCTTGTGTGGTACCTGTACCAAAAACTTCCCACCCCAAAGACCTGAACAGCTACAGACCGGTGGCCTTGACGTCCCACTTGATGAAGACCCTGGAGAGACTGCTCCTTGCTCACCTCCGCCCCCTGGTGGAACCAGCGATGGATCCACTCCAGTTCGCCTACCAGCATGGCATTGGGGTGGAGGATGCGGTGATCCTCCTCCTTCACCGTTCTCTGTCCCACCTGGAGAAGCCCGGGAATATGGTGAGGATCATGTTCTTTGACTTCTCCAGTGCTTTCAACACCATCCAACCGATGATCCTGAAGGACAAGCTGCTGCGCGCAGGGGTGGACCAGCACCTGTCATCATGGATCCTGGACTACCTCACGAAACGGCCTCAGTTTGTGAGAACCCGGGACTGTGTGTCCGACACGATCATCAGTAGCACGGGGGCCCCCCCAGGGAACGGTGCTGGCTCCCTTCCTGTTCACTCTTTATACTGCGGACTTCTCACACAACACAACACACTGCCATCTACAGAAGTTCTCTGATGACTCTGCGATCGTTGGCCTCATCTCCAATGGAGATGAAGCTGAGTACAGAGGGCTTATCCAGGACTTCGTAGACTGGTGCCATCGGAACTGCCTCCAGATCAACGCAAGGAAAACTAAGGAGCTGGTGGTGGACTGCCGCAGGCATGGGCAGCCCCTCACAGCACCAGTAAATATACAGGGAACAGACATCGAGATGGTGACATCCTATAAGTACCTGGGTGTTCATCTGAACAATAAACTAGACTGGTCACACAATACTGACGCACTCTACAAGAAGGGACAGCGCAGGCTGTTCCTGCTGAGGAGACTCAGGTCTTTTGGTGTACAAGGGGCGCTGCTGAAGACATTCTATGACACGGTGGTGGCATCAGCCATCACTTTTGGAGTGGTCTGCTGGGGCAGTGGCATTACAGCAGCCGATAGGAAGAGACTGAACAAACTGATTAAGAAAGCTAGCTCTGTCCTGGGGCAGCGCCTTGATCCGGTGGAGGAGATAGGAGAGAGAAGGACGGTGGCTAAACTGTCATCTCTGCTGGAGTCCGAGTTCCACCCTATGCAGGACGTACTGAATGCACTGAGGAGCTCATTTAGCAGCAGACTACATCATCCCAGGTGCACAACCGAGAGGTTTCGTAGGTCCTTCCTACCAACGGCTGTCAGACTGTACAACCTAAGCAGGGCTGCTCGCAGAGATAGCAAAAAGACGTAACAAACTAATAGTTTTTAAATGCAAAAGATGCAATAGACTTACACAATGGTCCCCTCCGGCATACAACTAGGAAAATACCGGTCGCTATGGAGGGTGAGAATATGTATGGGCACATAATCATACCATGTAGGATAACTAAGTAGAGGGTTATGCTGTTTCATCCCATCTAGCAACAATGCTCTGCACTGTGTGTGTTTATATATTTACATATTTATTCCATCTAGCTACAATGCTCAGCACTGGGTGTGTTCATATTTATATATCTATATATTTATTCAATCTAGCTACAATGCTCCGCACTGTGTTTTTATATATCTATATATTTATTCCATCTAGCTACAATGCTCCGCACTGTGTGTGTTTATCCATCCATCCATCCATCCATCTTCTACCGCTTAATCCTTTCGGGTCGCGGGGGGGGCTGGAGCCTATCCCAGCATCTTTGGGCGAGAAGCAGGGTACACCCTGGACAGATCGCCAGTCCATCGCAGGGCCAACACAGAGAGACAGACAACCATTCACTCTCACATCCATACCTAAGGACAATTTAGAATCTCCAGTTTGATGCCAATTAACCTAACTTGCATGTTTTTGGCATGTGGGAGGAAACCGGAGTGCCCGGAGTAAACCCACGCAGACACGGGAAGAACATGCAAACTCCACACAGAAGGGTCACCGATGGTCTGGGGGTGGGATCGAACCCACGATGGTCAAGGGTGGAATCGATCCCATGACCTTCTTGCTGTGCTGCCACTGTGCTAACCACTGCACCACCGTGCTGCCCTGTTGATCTGCCTATCCATTTTAAAAGAGAAATCAATAATGACACCCAGGTTTGTGACTGCAGTGTGACTATAGGGGGCCAAAGGTCCAAGAATGCTAGCATGATTGCCGATCTGGTTAATTTTTCCAAAACAAATGACCTCAGTTTTATTTTCATTGAGGTTAAGGTGTCATGGCGGCCTCTGGGCCGTCATTGGCATCATTAACTCCAGCTGCGCACAGACCAACAGGTGTTAATCAACAGCTGTTAAAAGCCAGCGTTGCTGACAGCCCGGCACGGAGTCGTCTGTCCTCCTCGTCGGAGAAAGAACCTGAACTTCGCTCTCTGGCCTCGTCAGGATTCTCTCTCATCTTGTCAGGAACTTCTCTGGCTTCGTCAAGAACTTCTCTTACCTCATCTAGGACTTCTCTTCAGAGTCAGACACGTAAGAGAACCATCTGTTACTCTACTCCTAACCTTAACCCCTGTGCACAGGTGGACCCCCTTGGCGGCGGACCTGCGGCCCCAGCTGACGGGGTAACACCAACACGCTCACGTAGCGGTTCGCTACCACCACGTCCTGCAACTGTGTGTGTTTATATACTTACATATTTATTCCACCTAGCTGCAATGCTCCGTACTGTGGGTGTTTATATATTTACATATTTATTCCATCTAGCTACAATGCTCTGCACTGTGTGTTTATATATTCATATATTTATTCCATCCAGCTACAATGCTCTGCACTGTGTGTCTGTGTGTGTGTATATATATATTTTATAGTAATATGTACATATGTATATTAGCTGCTCTTGCTTGCTTGTTTTTTTTTTCTTGCCTTCTGATTGTTGCTCTGAGTGTTGCTATCCCTGTGCTGTTGCAATCCTGGAATTTCCCCGTTGTGGGACTAATAAAGGCTCATCTTAGAATAGCAAGAATAGGCTTTGACTTGTGGTTTCATTTCTCTCCATATATCTAGCAATCTCAATTATTTCATAAAATGATTAATGGTCATCCTACATCCATTGTGCGTACAGTCCTGTCCTGTTGATCTATCTATACTGGGATTCAATGTACAATTAAAATCCCCTGCTATTATATGTTGCCCTGTGAGTGATGCTAAAGTAAGAAATAAATTAACGAAGAAGTTTTGATCATCTATATTGGGACCATATAAGTTCACCAGATTTATATTTTCTAATAACAAAGATCCTTGGATGATTAGATATCTTCCCAATTTATCTCCAATTACATTTTTCACTTGAAATGGAACTGTTTTATGTATGAGAGTCATAACTCCCCTGGCTCGGGATGAAAATGATGAGGTGAACACACTTCCCTGCCACCTTCTCCTTATTCTTTTTACAGCTTCCTCTATTAGATGAGTTTCTTGTAAAAACACAATTTTTGAACCTATATCTTTTATTTTATTCAAAACTTGTTTGAGTTTTTTTTAGATTTTGTAGACCTTGTGGGCCACATATGTATGACTTTAAGCTTCACATCTCAGAGTAGAACAAAGGACTGGGCCTCCTGTGACATAACAGGAGGATGTGAAAATTTAGTCTTTGGTATGCAAGAGACGGCCTTGGGGGATTTCCTGGTCTGCCAGAGGCTATGAGGAGGATGTGATAGGATTTAAGGAAAGATGCATTGTTACTTGTCATTAAATGCAATGTGACTGTGAGCTTTGAAGGTCCTGGATATATAAAGGACGAATGTCTGTGTTTGATCTCTCTTTCTACTTTGCTGATGTTGGAAGATGTGAATAAACCTGACTCGTGAGATAAACTCTGCCTCGTCATTTTCACATTTCCACACTGGTGACCCTAAGACGTATCATGGATGAAAGAAATTCCCCCGGGCCAGCCAAGTCAGGAGCTCCCAGCCAAGCGTATGCTGCTACCGTCCAGCTACCGGACTTTTGGCAGGACAACCCGCGCTCCTGGTTCCACTTGGTCGAAGCACAGTTCGCCCTCCGGGGGATAACGGTAGATGACACGAAGTTCTACCATGTGATCGCAAAGCTCGACAACCGCATGGCTCGGCATGTGCAGAGCCTATTGGAGCGGCCACCTGCCAACGACAAATACGGCGGGTTGAAGGCTGCGCTTATCCAGCGTTTCACTCTCTCAGTCGAGGAGAGAGCGGAGAGGCTCCTGGCTCTGAACGACTTGGGAGATGGCACGCCCATTGACCTGATGGAGAACATGCTGAGGTTGAGAGACTCAGACGGCGACGACTTCCTCTTCACCCACATTTTCCTCAGGACCCTACCGTCGGCCACGAGAGCGACCCTGGCCAGTTTGCCGTTGTTGGACCAGCGGGACTTCCGCGCGCTGGCCCAGGAGGCGCACCGGATTCTCAACGCCAGCAAACAGCGCGCGGCCACCACGGCAGCGACGGAGTTCGGCGCGATGGCTGGAGATGGCGGGGGGCCAGAGACGGCGGTAGCAGACCCACCGAAGACGGCGGCGGCGGGGGCCAAGGATCGCGGAGGAGACACCCTCTGTTTCTACCATCGCCGCTTTGCAGAGAAGGCACGCAAATGTATACCACCGTGCCAGTTCAAGTGCTCGGGAAACGCCAAGACCGGGGGTCGGTAGCAGCTGCGGCCCTCGGGGAGGAGAACAAGCTGCTCTACTTGACGGATGCGCGCTCGGGGAGGCAATTCCTCGTGGACACAGGCTCCCAAGTGAGTTTCATCACGCCTTCCTCCGCTGACCGGCTGGCGGTTCCCAGAGGTCACGGGGCGTCAGCAGCAAACGGCTCGGAGATTAAGACCTTTGGTGAGACGGCTCTGCTTCTGTCCCTACACGGCCGTACATTTGAGTGGACTTTTGTCATAGCTGCAGTGAATTTCAATATGTTGGGGGCTGATTTTCTGTGCTCACGTGGTTTGTTGGTTGATCTTGCTAACAGGCGCCTGGTTAATGCACTTTCTTTTTATTCTATTCCCTGTACAGCCCGAGTGACCCCGCCAACAGCACAAGCCAACGTCACAACCGCAAGCGGTAAGTTCCACACACTGCTCACTCAGTTCCCAGCATTCACGGTTCCCACATTTTCAGCAGCTGTCGCTAAACACGGAGTGGAACATTTTATTACTACCACCAGGCCGCCCGTTCTTGCAAAAGCTTGGCGCTTGGATTCAGCTAAACTGACGATAGCGTGCGAGGAGTTCACCAACCTGGAAAGGTTGGGCATCATCAGGCGTTCGAACAGCCCATGGGCTTCCCCACTGCACATGGTCCCGAAAGCTGACGGCTCGTGGCGACCTTGCGGAGATTTCCGCAGGTTGAACAACGCCACAGCACACGACCGCTACCCAATTCCCCATATCCAAGATTTTTCCGTTCATTTGGCAGGGGCGCGCGTTTTTTCTAAGATAGACTTGGCCCGCGGGTACCACCAAGTCCCAGTGCGCGCTGAGGACATACCCAAAGCAGCGGTAATAACTCCGTTCGGTCTATTCGAGTTTTTGCGCATGCCATTTGGGCTTAAAGGTGCTGCGCAGATGTTCCAACGCATGATGGACGCCGTGTTGCTCGATCTCCCCTTTGTATTCGTCTACCTGGACGACATCTTAGTAGCCAGCGCGTCCGAAGACGAACACGAAAACCACCTCACGGCAGTTTTCCGGAGGTTGGGAGAGCACGGTTTAATAATCAACCCAGCGAAGTGTCAGTTCGGGGTGACGCAGATTGATTTTTTTGGGCATCGCGTCTCTCCAGAAGGGGCGGTTCCGCTGCCTGACAAAGTGCGCGCAGTAGCAAATTTTCCCCAGCTACAAACGGTCAAGGCATTACAGGAGTTTTTGGGAATGGTGAATTTTTATAACCATTTCCTCCCCCGCGCAACGCAGCTCATGCAACCATTGTATGCCGCACTCAAAAAACAAAAACCCAAAAATAAGATCGAATGGTCTCCGGAGCGAGAGTGAGCATTCTCGGAGGTCAAAACAGCCCTGGCAAACGCTGTGTTGTTAGCACATCCAGACCCAACGGCCCGCATAGCACTCACTACTGATGCGTCAGATGTGGCCATAGGGGCGGTCGTGGAGCAGCATGTAGCCGGGGCTTGGCAGCCACTTGCCTTTTTCAGCAGGACTTTGCGCGATAGTGAACGAAAATACAGCGCATTCGACAGGGAGTTGTTAGCTCTCTACTTGGCCATTCGCCACTTCCAGTTCTGGCTGGAGGGACGCCGTTTCACCGCGTTCGTTGACCACAAGCCGCTGACATTCGCGATGGCCAAGGTTTCAGAACTGTGGTCGGGCCGGCAGCAAAGACAGCTGGCTGCCAACTCAGAGTTTACTACCGATATTCAGCACGTAGCGGGTAAACTGAATGTAGTGGCAGACTGTCTCTCGCGCGCCGTGGCGGCCCCAGTCCGCGTAGGGATAGATTATGCAGCCATGGCCGCGGATCAGGTTAGCGACGCGGACGTGCGCGCGCTCCAGTCTGGACCAACAGGGTTAAGGCTGGAGAACAGGGTGCTGCAAGATGGTATGCCCCCCCCCTAATCTGCGATGTCTCCACGGGGCGACCGCGTCCTGTGGTACCGGCTGCGTGGCGCCGCCGCGTTTTTGACTCGATTCATTCTCTGGCGCACCCGGGAGTGCGTGCGTCGGTCAAAATGGTAGGAGAGAAATTTGTATGGCCGAGCCTGCGCAAACAAGTTAAGGAGTGGGCAGCAGCCTGCATGGCTTGTCAACGAGCCAAGGTACACAGACACACGAGAGCTCCCTTGGAGCCGTTTCACATCCCGGCTAAGAGGTTCGATCATGTTCACGTGGACCTCGTAGGCCCCCTCCCGCCATCACAGGGGTGCACACACCTTCTGACAATGGTGGACCGCACCACGCGCTGGCCCGAAGTGGTCCCACTGGGGTCAACCACAGCCGAGGAGGTGGCGCGCGCGTTTTTAACAGCATGGGTAGCGCGCTTTGGAGTCCCGTTGGACATTACGTCCGACAGAGGTCCTCAATTTGTTTCCGAACTTTGGTCAGCAATGGCCCGCAGCCTGGGGGTAACGATCCACCGCACAACTGCGTACAATCCGCAGGCTAATGGGTTATGCGAACGTTTTCATAGGTCATTGAAAGCAGCTCTCAGAGCATCGCTGACGGATGCAAATTGGGTGGACAGGCTACCGTGGGTTTTATTGGGATTGCGTTCTGCACCTAAAGAGGACTTAGAAGCCTCCCCGGCTGAGCTAGTTTTTGCGCAGCCACTCCGGCTGCCCGGGGAGTTTCTCCCAGATAATCCTGTGCAAGACAGCTCCCCATCTCAGCGGTTGCAGCATGGCACGGAATCGGGCATGCTGCCTGGCCCCGTTCACCACAGTTTTCCGCGCGTTTTTGTGCCTAAGGCTTTGAAAAACGCGGAGTTTGTTTTTGTCAGACACGATGCCCATCGCCTACCGCTGCGACCACCTTATGATGGACCATTTAGAGTCCTGGAAACAGGGGACAAACATTTTTTGCTAGATTTGGGGGTCAGGACGGAAAAGATTGGCATAAACAGGCTCAAACCCACTTTTGTGGTGGCGGACGAGGATGTGCTGTTGGCCAGGGCTCCTCGGCGCGGCAGACCCCCTCGGGGACATTCCCCAGAACACCCACAGGGAGTGACAAACAGTTCTCACCCCAAGACAGCAGCTCCCCAGCACGATGGCGCTGCAGAAGTGGTGAAGCCCGCTTACAGCAGATACAGGAGGAGACTGAGGCCCAAGCAGCACGTGGGTTAATGTGTAATGATTTTATCATGACATGCAAACTGTTATTCTGTTGTTCCATCTTAGATGTTTGGGGGGGGGGGTCATGTGGGCCACATATGTATGACTTTAAGCTTCACATCTCAGAGTAGAACAAAGGACTGGGCCTCCTGTGAGATAACAGAAGGATGTGAAAATTTAGTCTTTGGTATGCAAGAGACGGCCTTGGGGGATTTCCTGGTCTGCCAGAGGCTATGAGGAGGATGTGATAGGATTTAAGGAAAGATGCATTGTTACTTGTCATTAAATGCAATGTGACTGTGAGCTTTGAAGGTCCTGGATATATAAAGGACGAATGTCTGTGTTTGATCTCTCTTTCTGCTTTGCTGATGTTGGAAGATGTGAATAAACCTCACTCGTGAGATAAACTCTGCCTCGTCATTTTCACATTTCCACAACCTCTGCAATTCCATGATGTTAAATTAAGATTAACGCTTTGGTCTATGATCAATAAAGAGTTTGAGATTACCTTGCAAAATAAGCATGCTCATACAGAGAAGCAAAAACATGGACGGTTGAACATTCAACCCACAAACTACACAAAAACAAATTCCCCCTCCCCACATTCGTGGTAATCCCCCCAAAATAAAAAAAAAAAATTCTGTCTCCCGTTATAGCCAGTGACTGCTCCTCACCCGCGAGGTTCAGTCTAAACCACTCTCTCTTTCTCCTCTCAATCACCCTGACTCTGCTACTTTTAATGACATGACAATAACTCTCTTCTGTAGTTTTTCCAACTTAACTCCAAAATTTTATAGCAACTTTGTACATCATAGCTTTTTTTTTTATATAATACAATCTATATTTTGTAGACATGCTATATGTTTCAGATCAGTCAGATACTTGTACACATGCTTAAATATTCTACCTTTATATCTTGTTCTTGCTTCATGCTTAGCTCCCACCAGTCTCTCCTTGGATCTGTTTAATGAGCTCCTGCGCCTCCTCAGGGGTCTTGAAGACATGGGTTCTCCCTTTATATGTGACCAGCAGTCTTGCTGGACGAATCACTCCGTGACGAATCCCGAGGCTGCGCAGCTCTTTACGGGCGGGGTCAAACCGTTTCCTTAATTGTTGAATTCCTGTGGCCAAATCTGGGTAGAACCGCACCTGATGATCCTGGTATTTGATTTCTCCTTTAGTATGCGCTGCGTTGGAGACCATCATCTTGTCTCTGTAGTTGAGGAACTTCATAATCAGCGTCCTTGGTGGTGTCTTATTATCTCTCGGTGGGCCAATTCGGTGTGCGCTCTCCAAGACGACCGATGACTGTAGATCTGCGTTGTTCAGCGCTTCTGGAATCCACTTTTCCAAAAAGGAACATGCATCCTGTCCCTCCGTACTCTCCGGGAGGCCCACCAGCCTTAAATTATTCCGTCTCGACCGGGATTCTAAGTCCAGGACATTATCTTCCAGACGTTTATTTTTTAATTCCAATGTTTGGACCTTTAGTTGTAGGCTGGTGACATCATCTTCAGCGTTGTAGATTTGGAGATCCGCCTGCGAAACTCGTTCCATACAGTCGCTTATTTCTTTTCTCATGGCTTCTATCGCTGCTATAATCCCATCAAACTTAGACGAAAAGTCTGCTTTCATAGCGCTGATAGCAGCAAGGACCGCATTCGTTCCTTCGGCAGTCACCGCTCCGCCGGTAGCTCCCTCCTCAGCCATGGTCTCTGGAGATTTTCCTGCTTCGTCACGAGCGTGGAAGTCTGTTAATTTGGATTGTCTCGATGAATCAGTTTTTCCTCCGCCTGATTTCACAGCCTTGGTTTTTACCATATCCGCGCCTAAACGCTAGGATAGGTTTTTGCTCCAATTGAGAGAGTTTTAGCCTATTTTTTATTATTAGGAGCAGAGCAGAGTGAAACACGTCTTCCTACGTGGCCGCCATAACCGGAAGTCCCATAAATTTGTATTTTAATAGTCAACTGATCTATTGATTATTACACAGGGTTACAAAAATAATTTTTTTGTAAGCTGTCTGTTTTTTTCAACTGATTTAAGACAATTTTGCACCGCTGAATCCGAAAATGACATCTGTTTCTCTCGATCAGGTGCTAAGTAAAAACCTGTACTTACTTAGTACTTACTTAGTACTGTGCATGTACTTACAAAAGGTAAGTACATGTAAATTGAATGTTATGTCATCATTGTTCAAAATTCAGAGAATTTCAAGACATAAAGAATTTTGCATCATATAAAGCGAAAATACCCGTACATGTAAGCAAAAACGTATAAAACAACATGTGGCCATAATTCAAAAAGTTGACCTGATTGAGCAAAACCAATGTGATTTTTTGGATTCAGCACATCAAAATTGTGCTAAATCAGCTAAAAAAAAACTTAGACAATAAATTTAGTGTTGACCAGTGTTATTAAAACAACTGACTGACTAATCTTAATTTTAATCTGCTGTTACTTCTGATTTCTTCACCTTTTCCATATAAAAACACAAGGTAAGAGGCTTTAGGTAAAAAAAAATTACAATTCTGCATGAAAAAGGTCACAAATTGACTTCCGGTTATGGCGGCCACGTAGGAAGACGTGTTTCACACTGCTCTGCTCTTGAAAATAAAAAAATGACTAAAACTCTCTTAATTGGAACAAAAACCCACCCTAGCGTTTTGGCGCGGATATGGTAAAGACTAAGGTTGGAAAATTAGGTGGAGGAAAAGGTAACTCGACAAAACAACCCAAGCTAACAGACTTCCACGCTCGAGGTGAAACAGAGAAAACTCCAGAGGCAATGGCGGAGGAGGGAGCCAGCGGCGGAGCGGGAACAGTTGAAGAGAGGACAAACAT
This sequence comes from Pholidichthys leucotaenia, assembly GCA_020510985.1. Taxonomy (NCBI): domain Eukaryota; kingdom Metazoa; phylum Chordata; class Actinopteri; order Cichliformes; family Pholidichthyidae; genus Pholidichthys; species Pholidichthys leucotaenia. The sequence continues at coordinate 46,153,972 of CM035843.1, forward strand.
AGCGCTCACTGCCATCAACTCCATGAGAACAGAGTTTTCGTCTAAATTCAACGGGATTATAGCAGCGATAGAAGGTATGAGAAAAGAAATAAATGACTGCATGGAGTGAGTGTCGCAGGCGGAGCTCCGAATTTCAAGCTCTGAAGATGACGTCACCAGCCTGCAAATTAAACTGCAAACACTGGAATCAAAATGCAAACGTCTGGAAGATAACGTCCTAGACTTGGAATCCCGCTCGCGACGGAATAATTTGAGGCTGGTGGGCCTCCCGGAGGGAACGTAGGGACGGGACCCGTGTTCCTTTTTGGAAAAGTGGATTCCAGAAGCGCTGAATAACACGGATCTGCAGTCATCGGTTGTTTTAGAGAGAGCTCACCGAATCGGCCCACCGAGAGATAATAAGACACCACCAAGGACGCTGATTATGAAGTTCCTCAACTACAGAGACAAGATGACGGTCACCAATGTGGCACAAGCTAAAGGGGAAATTAAATACCAGGACCAACAGGTGCGGTTCTACCCAGACTTGGCCACAGGAATACAACAATTAAGGAAACAGTTCGACCCGGCCCGCAAAGAGCTGCGCAACCTAGGGATTCGTCACGGAGTAATTCATCCGGCAAGACTGCTGGTCACATATAAGGGGAGAACCCACACCTTCAAGACGCCTCAAGAGGCGCAGGAGCTCATCAAGCAGATCCAAGGGGAAACTAGTGGGAGCTAAGCATGAACATGACAAAGGTAGAACATTTAAGCATATGTACAGACAGCTGATTGATCTGAAACATAAACATGTCTACAAAATACAGACTATTAAAAAAAAAGTTATGATGTACAACGTTGCTATAAAACTTTGAAGTTATGTTGAAAAAACTACAGAAGAGAGTTAATGTCATAAGAATAGTAGTAGAGTAAGGGTGATCGAGAGGAGAAAGAGAGAGTGGTTTGACAGATCCTCGCAGGTGTGGAACAGTCACTAGCTATAACGGGAGACGGAATTTTTTGATTTTGGGGGGATTACCACGAATGTGGGGAAAGGGAATCTGTTTTTGTTTAGTTTGTAGGATGAATGTTCTATCATCCATGTTTTTGCTTCTCTGTATGAGTATGTTCATATTGCAAGGTAATCTCAAACTCCTTATTAATCATGGATCAAAGCGTTAATCTTAATTTAACTTCATGGAATTGCAGAGGTCTACAAAATCTTAAAAAACTTAAACAAGTCATGAATAAAATAAAAGACATAGATTCAAAAATTGTATTTTTACAAGAAACTCATCTATTAGAGGAGGATGTAAAAAGAATTAGGAGAAGATGGCAAGGTAACATGTTCACATCATTATTTTCATCCCGAACTAGGGGAGTTATGATTCTCATACATAAAACTGTCCCATTTCAAACAAAAAATGTAATTAGAGACAAATTTGGAAGGTATCTCATTATCCAAGGATCTTTGTTATTAGAAAATATGAATCTGGTGAACTTATACGGCTCCAATATTGATGATCAAAACTTCTTTGTTAATTTATTCCTCACTTTATCATCACTTACAGGGCAACATATAATAGCAGGGGATTTTAATTGTACATTGAATCCCAGTATGGATAAATCAACAGGACAGGACTGTACGCACAATGGATGTAGGATGACCATTAATCATTTTATGAAATAATTGAGATTGCTAGATATATGGAGAGAAATGAAACCACAAGTCAAAGCCTATTCTTGTTATTCTAATACCTATAAGACATTCTCACGTATTGACTACTTTTTGATCTCTACAGAATTAAGGTCCAAGATTCAAAACTGTTTCTATGATAACATCGTGATATCTGATCATGCACCCTGCTGTCTAATATATGTAGATAAGAAATTGACAAAGGTTCCAGGTAGGTGGCAATTTCAGCATAAATGGCTTCAGGATGAGGAATTTGTTAAGTACATAGAAAAACAGATAGATGAGTTCTTTGATATCAATACTACACAAACAACGGCATGTATAAAGTGGGAGGCTTTCAAAGCTTTTATTAGGGGGCATATTATTAGTTATACAGGTTCGAAATCTAAGAAGACCCGAAAGGAGAGAGTCCAATTGGAAAGTAAAATAAAAATTCTTCAAGAAAAGGTGTATGCAGGAAGTAACCCACAGTTAGAGAATGAATTACTGATTCTGAGAGCTGAATATGACAAAAAATCAGCGAATAGAGCTGCCTCGAGTCTTCTAAGATTGAAGCAAACTTTTTAAGAACAAGGTGAAAAATCAGGAAAATTATTGGCATGACAGATTAAACAATTAGAATCTAAAACACCAATTACCAGTATTATAAGTAACGGACAGGTAGTTATAGATCCTTTAGAAATTAATAGTGCCTTTAGAGATTATTATGAAAAACTATATGATACAAAAAATGAAACTGACTTAACAAAACTAAATGGGTTTTTGGGTGGATTATCTATACCGTGTATTCCAAATGAAAACAGGGAGATACTGGAGTCTAAAATTAGTCAAGAAGAAGTTGGGCTAGCCATTGATAATATGAAATCAGGAAAAAGAGCAGGACCAGATGGTCTTCCAGTTGACCTCTATAAAAAATTTAAGAATAAATTGTGGTGGACACACATATGTGACCTGCTTTGTGACTCACATTTTAGATCAGAACAAAGGCAGAGCTCCCTTGGAAATGACAGGAAGCTGCAAGGCTTGAGACTGTGGGGGAGTAATTAAAGGATTAAAGAGGAGATGCATTGTTCCTGTGAATTTTAATGCAACGTGGTCTGTGAGACATGTGACTTGTGAACTGTAAGAGTCCTGGGATTTAAGGACGAGAGTTTCCTGTGTTGCATTCATTCTTCTGTGAGATGTTGGTGATGTGAATAAAGCTGACTTGAGAGAGAACTCTGTCTCGTCATTCCCACATTCCCACACTGGTGACCCAAGACGAATCATGCAAGAGGAGAATGCCCCCGGGCCAGCCTCGTCAGGAGCCCCCAGCCAAGCGAATGCTGCTACAGTCCATCTACCGGACTTCTGGCAGAACAATCCGCGCTCCTGGTTCAACGCGATTGAGGCGCAGTTCAACCTCCGGGGGATATCGGTAGACGCCACAAAATTCTACCACGTAGTCGCAAAGCTGGACAACAACACGGCCCAGCATGTGGAGAGCCTGATCGACCAGCCGCCGGACAGCAACAAATACGGCACGTTGAAGGCTGCACTCATCCAGAAATTCACCCCCTCGGCGGAGGAGCGAGCAGAGAGGCTCCTGGTGCTGACGGAGTTGGAAGATGACATGCCCGCGAACCTGATGGAGAAGTTGTTGAGGTTGAAAGACTCTGACGATGATCACTTCATTTTCACCCACCTCTTCCTCAGGACTCTACCGTCAGCAGCGAGAGCGACCCTGGCCAGTTCGCCACTGTTGGCTCAACGGGACTACCGCGCGCTGGGCCGAGAGGCACAGCGGATTGTCAACGCCACTAAGCGGCGCGCGGCCACGGCCGCTGCAGCGGAACTCGGCACAACGACCGGAGATGACAGGGGGCCAGAGGCAGCGGTACCAGACTCACCGACGACGGCGGCAGCAAGGGCCAGGGAATGCGGATCAGACATCCTTTGTTTCTACCATCGCCGCTTCGCAGAGAGGGCACGCAAATGTGTACCACCGTGCCAGTTCAGGCGTTCGGGAAACGGCAAGACCGGGGGTCGGTAGCAGCCGCGGCCCTCGGGGAGGAGAACAAGCTGCTCTACTTGTTGGACGCACGCTCGGGGAGGCAGTTCCTCGTGGACACAGGCTCCCAGTCGAGTTTCATCACACCTTCCTACGCGGACAGACTAGCAGGTTCCAATGGTCCCGGGGTGACAGCAGCGAATGGCTCGGAGATTAAGACCTTTGGTGAGAAGACTCTGCTTCTGTCTCTACGCGGCCGTACATTTGAGTGAACTTTTGTTGTAGCGGCAGTGAATTTCAATATGTTAGGGGCTGATTTTTTGTGCTCACATGGGTTGTTAGTTGATCTAGCTAACAGGCGCTTGGTTAATGCACTTTCTTTTGATTCTATTCCCTGTACAGCACGAGTGGCCCCGCCAACAGCACAAGCCAACGTCACAGCTGCAAGCGGTAAGTTCCACACACTGCTCACTCAGTTCCCAGCACTCACAGTCCCCACATTTTCGGCAACAGTCGCTAAACACGGGGTGGAGCATTTTATTACCACTACCGGACCGCCCGTTTTCGCAAAAGCTCGGCACTTGGACGCAGTTAAACTGGCCATAGCGCGTGAGGAGTTCGCCAACCTGGAGAGGTTGGGCAGTATCAGGCGTTCAAACAGTCTGTGGGCTTCCCCGCTACACATGGTCCCGAAAGCTGACGGATCATGGCGACCTTGCGGGGATTTCCGCAGGTTAAACAACGCTACAGCGCACAACCACTACCCAATCCCGCATATCCAAGATTTTTCCGTTCATTTGGCAGGGGCGTGCGTTTTTTCTAAAATACACTTGGTCCGCGGTTATCACCAAGTCCCAGTGCGCGCTGAGGACATACCCAAAACAGCGGTAATAACTCCGTTTGGCCTATTCGAGTTTTTACGCATGCCATTTGGACTTAAAGGGGCTGCTCAGACGTTCCAACGCATGATGGACGCAGTGCTTCGTGATCTCCCTTTCGTGTTCGTCTACTTGGACGATATTTTAGCAGCCAGCGTGTCCGAAGACGAACACGAAAAACACCTGGCCACAGTTTTCCGAAGGTTGGGAGATCACGGGTTAATAATCAACCCAGCAAAGTGCCAGTTCGGGGTGGCGCAGATCGATTTTTTAGGACACCGCGTCTCCCCCGAAGGAGCAGTTCCGCTTCCTGACAAAGTGCGCGCGGTGGCAGATTTTCCCCGGCCGCAGACGGTCAGGGCGTTGCAGGAGTTTTTGGGAATGGTGAATTTTTATAACCGTTTTCTCCCCCGCGTGGCGCAACTCATGCAGCCGCTGTATGCCGCGCTCAAAAAAAGGAAACCTGCGGATAAGGTTGAGTGGTCCCTGGAGCGGGACCAAGCGTTCTCGGAGGTGAAAGCAACCTTGGCAAAGGCTGCGTTGTTGGCACACCCAGACCCAACGGCCCGCATAGCGCTCACCACTGACGCATCAGATGTGGCCATAGGGGCGGTCGTGGAGCAACATGTAGCCGGGGTTTGGCAGCCCCTCGCCTTTTTCAGCAGGACCTTGCGCGATAGCGAACGTAAATACAGCGCGTTCGACAGGGAGCTGCTGGCTCTCCATTTGGCCATCCGCCACTTTCAGTTCTGGCTAGAAGGACGCTCTTTCACCGCGTTCGTTGACCACAAACCGCTAACGTTCGCGATGGCCAAGGTTTCCGAACCGTGGTCAGGCCGGCAGCAGAGACAGCTGGCCGCGATATCAGAGTTTACCACTGATATTCAGCATGTGGCGGGCAAACTCAATGTAGTGGCAGATTGCCTCTCACGCGCCGTGGCAGCCCCAGTCAGCGTAGGAGTAGATTACGCAGCCATGGCCGCGGAACAGGTTAGTGACGTGGATGTGCACGCGCTTCAGTCTGGACCAACAGGGTTAAGGCTGGAGAGCAGGGTGCTGCAAGACGGTATGCCCCCACTAATCTGCGATGTCTTCACTGGACAGCCGTGTCCAGTAGTACCGGCCGCGTTGCGTCGCCGCGTTTTTGACTCGATTCATTCTTTGGCGAACCCCGGGGTGCGTGTGTCGGTCAAAATGGTAGGAGAGAAATTTGTGTGGCCGAGCCTTCGCAAACAAGTTAAAGAGTGGGCAGCAGCCTGCACGGCGTGTCAAAGAGCCAAAGTACACAGGCACACGAGGGCCCCTTTGGAGCCGTTTCACATTCCGGCCAAGAGGTTCGATCACGTTCATGTGGACCTCGTGGGCCCCCTCCTGCTGTCACAAGGGTACACACACCTTCTGACAATGGTGGACCGCACCACGCGCTGGCCTGAAGTTGTCCTGCTGGCATCAACCACGGCCGAGGAGGTGGCGCGCGCGTTTTTAACAGCTTGGGTGGCGCGCTTCGGCGTCCCGTCGGACATTACGTCCTACAGAGGCCCTCAATTTGTGTCCGAGCTTTGGTCGACAATGGCCCGCAGCCTGGGTGTCACAATTCACCGCACAACTGCGTACAATCCGCAGGCTAACGGGTTATGCGAACGTTTTCATAGGTCATTGAAAGCAGCTCTCAGAGCGTCACTGACGGATGCAAATTGGGTAGACAAGTTACCGTGGGTGTTACTGGGGTTGCGTTCTGCGCCTAAAGAGGACTTCGAAGCCTCCCCAGCGGAGCTCGTGTTTGCGCAGCCACTCCGGCTGCCCGGGGAGTTTCTCCCAGATAACCCTGCGCCAGACGCCTCCCTGTCTCAGCTGTTGCGGAGTAACACAGAATCAAGCACGCTGCCCGGCCCCGCGCACCACAGTTTTCCGCGCGTTTTTGTGCCTAAAACTTTGAAGAACGCAGAGTTTGTTTTTGTCAGACACGATGCGCATCGAACCCCGCTGCGACCGCCTTATGACAGACCGTTCAGAGTGTTAGAAACAGGGGACAAGCAGTTTTTGCTAGATTTAGGGGGTAGGAAAGAGAAAGTTGGCATAAACAGACTCAAACCTGCTTTTGTGGTGGCAGACGAGCAAGTGCTGTTGGCAAGGGCCCCACGGCGAGGTAGACCCCCGCGGGGGGCTCCACAGAGTAATGTTTCCCCAGAACACCCGCAGGGACTGATAAAAGGTTTCCACCCCCAGATGGCAAATGGAATGTTGTTCTTCCTTTTGCCTTCAGTGAGAGCAGTCGCTTTTTTTCTTCCCTCCTCCTATCCTGCCTTCCTGACCTAATCCCAGCTTGCTGCGTCTGAGTGAGTGTCTGTGCCGTCTCACCATCTTGCTGATCTCAACCCAAATGGAAAATACGGAAAATGGATATAAGCTGGGCTTTAAACGCAATTGACACCACCTTTTCAAACAGAAAACTGGGCCCGGGGGAGCCCAAATGTGGAGAGACCCATGGATTGGAACTCATGTGTCTGTGTGATTTGACTGAGGATGTGGAAAAACATCTACCTGTTTTGGCTACGATCACAGGATTTCTGCCGATTGGGCTTTGGAGTTCTCCTGGTGTATCGAAAATTTAACTGGAGGAGCAAATCAAAATGCGGACCCGGCGGAGCTGCTTCTCAATAATTCGACCAGATGGGGAGTGCACGAAGTAGTGGCAAATGACCAACATGGAATTTACCATCTGCATGCAGAGAAATGGACTCTTATCGGACATGTACATCTGTGTTTAGAAGGGGAAACATCTGGAGTCGCTTCGTGCTTCGTGCTCTCCAGGGAATGATATGAATTTAAAGCCAGTGAATGTTAATTTGAATTGTAAGCTCAGAATATGACAATAGGAAAATCTACTCCTATACTCTGTCTGAGCAGATTCGGCCTTGATCGGCGCCCCTGGATAAGTCTCTCCTCCAGAGTTGAGATAAGCGAATGTGTCAGCCGGCTCGCTAACCCAAACACCGCTGCAGTGCAATAAACAGAACTCTTCAAGGACAGCGTTCATGAACTATAACATCTATCGTTGCCTAGGAGACTATTTGTTGTGCTCCAGTAACTGATACACTCAACACTGCACACACACCGATATCATCATACTGATACACACACACTGCTCTCTCCCTGCTATGTGATTTGTCTACTGTCTGCTAAATAAGCATTGAGGGTTTTTTTGCCTGTAATCAAAATTTCGCTTACTTACTTAAGCGTCAATTTGATAAAACATGTTTTTTTCTCTCGCCTACTGTGTCATATCCACTCTTTTTCTTTTTTTTTTTTCCTTTCTTCTTTATGACTGGTGCCTAGCGGCTGCCCCGGCCTTGGATGCGTTCTGCAGAGCGTGCCCAAATGCCAAGTCACGTTTCGTTACCTTGTATTCATACATGTGTAATGACAATAAAGTTGAATCTCATCTCATCTCATCTCAAACCCCCAGCGTGACGGCGCCGCACAGACGTTGAATCCCAGCTACAGCAGATACAGCAGGAGACTGAAGCCTAGACAACATGTGGACTGATGTGTATTGATACTATCATGGCATGCATGTTGTTATTCTCTTGTTTGTTCTAAAATGTTGGGGGTGCTTGTGTGGTGGACACACATATGTGACCTGCTTTGTGACTCACATTTTAGATCAGAACAAAGGCAGAGCTCCCTTGGAAATGACAGGAAGCTGCAAGGCTTGAGACTGTGGGGGAGTAATTAAAGGATTAAAGAGGAGATGCATTGTTCCTGTGAATTTTAATGCAACGTGGTCTGTGAGACATGTGACTTGTGAACTGTAAGAGTCCTGGGATTTAAGGACGAGAGTTTCCTGTGTTGCATTCATTCTTCTGTGAGATGTTGGTGATGTGAATAAAGCTGACTTGAGAGAGAACTCTGTCTCGTCATTCCCACATAACCACAAAATTAATAAAACCACTTTTGGAAATGGTTTTAGAAGCATTTCAAAATGGTAATTTACCACCATACATGAATAATGCCTTAATTATACTGTTGCCAAAACCAGGTAAACCCTCTAATAAATGTGAAAACATGAGACCAATAAGCCTATTAAATGCTGATCTTAAAATAATCTGAAAAATTTTAGCAAAACGACTACAAGAAATATTACCAAATATTATTAACTGAGATCAGAATGGCTTTATAATGGGAAGACAAGGCTTCCATAATGTAAGAAGACTATTTAATATTATTTATTCCAATAAAGAAGCACCGGATAAAGCTCTCCTATCACTGGACGCCGAAAAGGCCTTTGATAGGGTCGAATGGCCCTTTCTTTTTGAAGTCCTACAAAGGTTTGGACTTGGAAATAATTTCATAAAATGGGTCCAGATAATATACAATAATGCTACAGCAGAAATCCTAACAAACAGCAATATCTCAAAATCAATAAAAATCAATAGAGGATGTCGACAAGGCTGTCCATTTTCACCTTTATTGTTTACTATGGCAATTGAACCTTTAGCGATGGCAGTACGTTTACATCCACAAATATATTGTGACGTAAGCAGGGTTCACACAAAGAAAATGGAGCAGATGGCTGTGATCAACCGGATTTATTTTCACACACACTCTGGGCACAGGCAGGAGGGGAGGTCATTCTCCCAGACCTCTGTTTACATCACGGTTACACACACATAACGTTTTCATCTGGCAAAGCATGCTGGGAAATTCACTTAACATGGCCCCAACGTTACACTGCCCCCCCCCCCCCGGACTGGTTTCTGTCCCCAGAAAAATTAAAGTCCAATTTAAAAGTCCAATACAAACTCATCCAGGTGTCGGGGTGGTCTTCGGCGCCGGCGGCCAACACGTACAGGCCCCCTAGTGTCCATCTGGGTCTCGGTCGGGGTATCGGGCCGGGATGGAAGCTCTGGTTCGTTCACCAGCGGTGCAGATGGCCGATACGGGGCGAGACGGTCACGATGAAGGACCACAACCCGGTCCCTTTTTCTAAGCCTCACCCTGTACACCACATCTGACAGTCTCTCCAGGACCACCCATGGCCCCGACCACTGGCTCGCCAGCTTCGGTGATCGTCCTCTCTTCCTCTCAGGGCAGAAAACCCAGACTCGATCTCCCGGTGCAAAGTCCCTCCCCTGACAGCGGGAGTCGTACGCTCGCTTCTGCCGACCCCCTGCCGCCGCCAGGGCCTCTCGAGCCAGCTCGTGCACCGTGTGGAGACGTTCTTTCAAACAAAAAAAATAATCCAATCCGGGTTTTCCCTCCACCTCCGGCTCAGGGGGGCAACCGAATACCAAATCCACCGGTGTGCGCAGCTCGCGTCCAAACATGAGCGCCGCAGGGGTGCACCGGGTAGATTCCTGAGCTGCCGTCCGGTACGCCCACAAAACAAAAGGCAGATGCAGGTCCCAGTCTCGCTGTCGCTGGTCCACTAGGATAGCGAGCTGGGTGGTGAGGGTCCGGTTGAATCGTTCGACCAGGCCGTCGCTCTGTGGATGCAGTGGGGTGGTCCGGGTCTTCCGGATGCCCAGCCGTTTGCAGACCTCTCCGAAGACCTCCGCCTCAAAGTTCCGACCCTGATCGCTGTGCAGCTCCTCCGGTGCGCCAAACCGACAGAACATTTCATCCACCAGCTTTGATGCCGTCGTAGCGGCGCTCTGATCCGGGACCGCGTACGCCTCTGGCCACTTAGTGAAATAATCCATCGCGACCAGCACGTAGCGGTTCCCCCGGTCCGTGGTCGGGAAAGGGCCCAGGATGTCCACTCCCACTCGCTCCATCGGTGCTCCCACCCGGTACTGCTGCAGGGGAGCATGGGATCGCTGAGTTGGTCCCTTCTGAGCTGTGCATGTGTCGCAGCGATGAACGTGGAGCTCCACGTCCTGATGACAACCGGGCCAGTAGAACCGGGCCCGAAGGCGCTGCAGCGTCTTTGTCACTCCGAAGTGGCCCGCTCCTACCGCCCCATGAACCAGCTGGAGTACTTTGGGCCGGAGTCGACGAGGAACCAGCAGTTGCCAGACGTGCCGCTGCCCAGCTGGAGTCTGCCACTGTCGATACACCACGCCCTTGTAGCAGCGGAGGCTGGCCCACTGGGAGTGCAGGGCCTTAGTCTCTGGGTTCAGCGGTGACACAACCTCCCAGGCAGGCCGCTGTCCTGCGTCCAGCCACTGCCGAACCCGCGAAATGACCGGGTCTCTGTCCTGCTCGCTCTGCAGCTGCTGCGTGCCAAGAACCTCTGTGACGTCATCGCTGGGGAGAACTGCCTGATCATCTGAGGAGGGGCTGTGCGTCGCTGCGTTATTCCTGCTCGCAGCGGCTCGGACAGCGGCAGCCCGTGGGGCGGTTTGGTCCTGATCTTCAGCCCGTTGACAGTGCCGACACTCCTCTGTCGCGCAGGGGCGCCGAGACAGCGCGTCAGCATTGGCATGGAGGCGGCCTGCCCGATGCACAATCTGGAAATTATAATCCTGCAGTGCCTCCAGCCACCTCGCCAACTGTCCATCCGGTTCTTTGAAATTTAACAACCAGGTCAGGGAAGCGTGGTCCGTCCTGAGCTGGAACCTCCCCCCGTACACATACGGGCGGAAGTGACGCAGTCCTTGAATGACAGCCAGCAGCTCTCTGCGAGTCACACAGTAATTTCTCTCGGCTCTGCTGAGAGTGCGGCTGAAGTAAGCGACTGCCTGCTCTCCATGCTCTCCCTCCTGGGATAGCACCGCCCCGATGCCCTGGTTGCTGGCGTCCGTGTCCACGATGAAAGGGCGGTTCGGGTCGGGATACTGCAGGATGGGGGCTCTGATGAGCGCTGCGCGAAGCTGGGAGAAAGCAGCAGCACAGCTGTCACTCCACTGGAACGTGCGTCCTTTCTGCGTCAGCTGATGCAGCGGGCTGGCGATGGTGGCGAAGTCTTTCACAAACCTCCTATAATAGGAGGCCAATCCAAGAAAACTCCTCAGTTCTCCAACGTTCCACGGCACTGGCCAGTCTCTCACTGTTGCCACTTTTTCCGGGTCGGTGGCAACCCCCGCTGCGCTGACGACGTGGCCCAAAAAGGTGGTCTCCCGCCGGAACAGGTGGCATTTCTTAGGGTGTAACCATAGCCCCGCCTGCTGGATGGCTCCCAGCACCTCTCGGAGATTTGACAGGGCGCTGTCAAAATCAGCTGCATGCACCAGCAGGTCATCCAGGTAAACAACGCAGCGACTCTGGGGCACGTGAGCCAGCACTCGCTCCATCAAGCGCTCAAAGGTGGCCGGAGCGTTGCAGAGTCCAAACGGCATCACTTTAAACTGGTACAGTCCCTGCCCGATGGAGAAGGCTGTTTTTTGGCGGGCCTCGGGTGACAGCTCTACCTGCCAATAGCCGCTGCGTAGATCCAGCGAGCTGAACCAGCTGGAGCCGGCGATGTGGTCCAGTGCGTCATCGATGCGGGGCAGGGGGTAGGAATCTTTCCTGGTGGCGTCGTTCAGGCGTCGGTAATCCACACAGAACCGCCACGACCCGTCCTTCTTCTTGACCAGCACCACAGGCGCCGCCCAGGGGCTGCTGGAGGGCTCAATAACATCTGCCTCCAGCATTTCTCGCACTTTTTGTTCCGCCGCTGCCCGCCTTGAAAAGGGCAGCCGGCGTGGGTGGAGTCGAATCGGCCTGGCCTCACCGGTGTCGATCTCGTGCTGCACCAACCCGGTCCGGCCGCATTCCTCATCCTTCGCGGCGAAAACACCCACGTAATAGTCCAATAGCTCCCGCAGCTGGCGTCCCTGTTCCGGGTCCAGCTCCGCTGAAATAATTCCTCCACCGCCTGCTGCGTCTCTGCTGACACGTTGACCCCTCCCCTTGCTGTCCTTGTGTGCGTTCGTGCTCCCTCTGTCCGCGCTGGTGACGTCATCGTGTCCAGTCCTCGCGGTGGCCTGCCTGGTCCGGTCTGTCTTGGCGATCCCTCGATCGCGCAGGCCCCCGTGTTCCTTCCCTGGGTTCTGCTGTGGAGCGTGATGGTCCGGTTTCCCAGCTGGAGGGACGGTCCCGCGGTGTCGATCTTGGCGTTCCAGGCTGTGAGCAGGTCTAGTCCAATAATACAGGGGTCTTGGATGTCAGCCAGCCAGAATGGGTGTCTTATGTTCTGTCCGGCCACCCCCACCACCAAAACTCTCCGCCCCCCCAGTCTGGCGCGCTCACCGGTAGCCGTGGTGACGCAGCGCTTGGTGGGTTCCCACCCCCGTGGGGCCGTCTTGTTCGTGCCCGGCAGCACACCGGGTCGAACCAGGGAGATTGTAGAGCCGGTGTCAATCAGGGCCCGGATCGACGTCTTCCCCAAGCTGCACTGTAGATAGATCCCTGGAGAGTGTCCAATTCGGCCCACGCGTGGTGCCGGCTCCTTGGGGGAAACATCTGCGGGAGGCGGCCTGTTCCCGTTCACGCCACCTCGCTCTAGTTTAATGCCGGCGAGGGGCGTTCTTCTCCGGGGACGCGCCGCCGTGGTCTGCCGTAATTCCTCCTCTTCCTCCTCGCTCTCCATCGTGGCCTGGAAGGTTCTCTGTCTGTGCGTTGGCGCTTCAACTGGGCGATTCATCAGCGGCTCCACCCGCTCTGCTTCTGCCACTGCAGTCTCCCAGTCGCTCGCGGCGTGGATCCGTACGTGGCTCTGGAGCTCGGCCGGGCGGAGACCTTGGATGAAGCTCCAGAGGGCGAGCTTCTCTACCGCCTCCGGTGCGAAATCTGGGTAGCTGCGCCGGGTTAGCAGCCGTATGTCTGCAGCATAGGTTCCTAGGCTTTCCTGGTTGCTTCTACGGCGGCGAGTCAGCTGTTCCTGGGTGTGCTCAGCGTCCGCCGTTCTCCCAAATCGTCTCTGGAGCGCCCCTTGTAGCGCTGGCCAGCTGTAGCGCTCCTCAGGCAGGAGATCAGAAAGCGTGCAGAGAGCTCTCCCTTCCAAGGCCAGCGCGACTTGCACGGCGGTTTCCTCTGGTGACCAGCCGTTCAGCGCAGCGGCCAGCTCGACCTGGGTCAGGTAGTCATCCAACGTGGCCTCGCCGTTGAAGCGGGGAATCTTGGCCCGCTGCCTAACAGATGGGATGGCCGCCTCCCGATCGATCGTCACTCTCGATCGCCGTGGGATCGCCAGCCCGTCCTGTCCTGAAAAGGGCGGAATGCGGGGCTGGTTTGCTCCGCTCTGCCCGCTCTGTCTTGAAAAAGACAGAAGGCGGGGTGCGCTGGCCCCGTCAGGTCCGCCGCCGCTTCGTTCGTCCCAGCTCCCGGCTCCCGGGGGTGGTGTCTCGGTCCCATCGTCCATCATCAGCTGAGCAATGAACTGCTCCAGCTGCTGGATCTCCATTCTGATCCTGGCATCCATCTGCTCCATCCCACTCCTGACACCAGTGTGACGTAAGCAGGGTTCACACAAAGAAAATGGAGCAGATGGCTGTGATCAACCGGATTTATTTTCACACACACTCTGGGCACAGGCAGGAGGGGAGGTCATTCTCCCAGACCTCTGTTTACATCACGGTTACACACACATAACGTTTTCATCTGGCAAAGCATGCTGGGAAATTCACTTAACATGGCCCCAACGTTACACTATGGAATTAAAGTAGGACCAACAGAACTTAAAATCTCCCTGTATGCCAATGACATAATTTTGTTTATGTCGAATTTTAAAAAATCAATTCCGACCTTGTTAAATTTAATAAAGAACTTTGGGGATATATCAGGATATAAAATAAACAAAACAAAATCTTCAATATTAATGTTAAATGAGACCCAGAGAAATCATCCAGCTCCTGAGGTAAACCAGTTCAATGTTGCAGATCAGTTTAAATATTTAGGAATTCAAATTCTGCCTAAGCTAGAATCAGTCGCCAGTGCCAAATATGAAGCCTTAATGACAAATATTAATGAGTTGCTTCAGAGATGGATGTCACTACCAATGTCGATGATCGGGAGAATTAATATACTTAAAAGTAATATCTTACCAAAAATACTTTATTTATTTCAAAACATTCCTTGACCACCACCTTCAGATCTATTCTCAAGAATTAAAAAAAAGTTAGTGGAATTTATATGGAACAATAGGAAGGCTAGATTACGTTTGTCCTTACTATATTTACCATTTGATCGTGGAGGTCTGAAATGTCCAAACTTTATATTGTATTACTGGTCAGCACAACTGAGGTCTATGACATATTATTTTTCATCAAATGATCCTCCTCACCGGACTGAAATGGAATCATACAATTTACCTTTACCTCTTCCCTTATTCATATATTCAGACTCAGCTAAAAAATTACAGAAACAAGTTAAAAATCCAATTGTAAAGCACATGATCAAAATATGGTGTGAAACCAAAAAATATTTAAAAGAACCACACTCACTGTCACAATTTAGCCCAATATGGGGTAATCAATATTTTACACCAGGGAGAGCGGATACTGTATTTAAAGTATGGAATTTAAAAGGGATTCAAAAGATTCAAGACTTATATTTGTCACGCTCAGATAACATAATGTCTTTTGAAGAACTGAGGATTAAATTCAATCTTAATAGAACACACTTTTTTAAATATCTTCAGCTTAGAAATTTTATTCGTTCAAATCAAAATAATGCTCTCACCCGACCTACTTATTCATCTTTGGGAAAAATTTTGATGAAAGATAGTAAGAGAAAGGGTATTATTTCAGAGTTTTACAACTCATTGACACTATTCTCAAGTGAAAACTCACAGAAAAGACTGAATGACTGGAAAGAAGACCTGCAAATGGCTAATGTGGCTGCACGGTGGCGCAGTGGTTTAGCACTGTGGCAGCACAGTTTACCCTCGGCCGGGGGATCATGAGATCGTGGGTTCGATCCCAGCCCCCGACCAACAGTGAGCTGTGTGGAGTTTGCATGTTCTCCCCGTGTTGCGTGGGTTTTCTCCAGGATTTCTCTGGTTTCCTCCCGCATACTAAAAAAAAAACATGTAGGTTTAGGGCGCTCGCGCACGCAGCGACCGGCAGCCGGTGGCTTGTCACCAGACTGCAAACCGAATCTACCTACGGGTACAAATAAGTAACAAAAAAAAAAAAATTGAAATTTCAGAGGAACAATGGGAAATGGCTTGTGCAGGAGCTCAAACCAAATCAATAAATGTACGTCTTAAACTGATACATTTTTAATGGTTAATGCAGATATGTTACACCAGTGGAATTAAATAGATATAACAAAAAAATACCAGATACTCTGCGATCGTTGGCCTCATCTCCAATGGAGATGAAGCTGAGTACAGAGGGCTTATCCAGGACTTCGTGGACTGGTGCCATCGGAACTGCCTCCAGATCAACGCGAGGAAAACTAAGGAGCTGGTGGTGGACTGCCGCAGGCATGGGCAGCCCCTCACAGTACCAGTAAATATACAGGGAACAGACATCGAGATGGTGACATCCTATAAGTACCTGGGTATTCATCTGAACAATAAACTAGACTGGTCACACAATACTGATGCACTCTACAAGAAGGGACAGCGCAGGCTGTTCCTGCTGAGGAGACTCAGGTCTTTTGGTGTACAAGGGGCGCTGCTGAAGTCATTCTATGACACGGTGGTGGCATCAGCCATCACTTTTGGAGTGGTCTGCTGGGGCAGTGGCATTACTGCAGCCGATAGGAAGAGACTGAACAAACTGATTAAGAAAGCTAGCTCTGTCCTGGGGCAGCGCCTTGATCCGATGGAGGAGATAGGAGAGAGAAGGACGGTGGCTAAACTGTCATCTCTGCTGGAGTCCGAGTTCCACCCTATGCAGGACATACTGGATGCACTGAGGAGCTCATTTAGCAGCAGACTACATCATCCCAGGTGCACAACCGAGAGGTTTCGTAGGTCCTTCCTACCAACGGCTGTCAGACTGTACAACCTAAGCAGGGCTGCTCGCAGAGATAGCAAAAAGTCGTAACAAACTAATAGTTTTTTGAATGCAAAAGATGCAATAGACTTACACAATGGTCCTCTCCGGCATACAACTAGGAACATACCGGTCGCTATGGAGGGTGAGAATATGTATGGGCACATAATCATACCATGTAGGATAACTAAGTAGACGGTTATGCTGTTTCATTCCATCTAGCAACAATGCTCTGCACTGTGTGTGTTTATATATTTGCATATTTATTCCATCTAGCTACAATGCTCCGTACTGTGGGTGTTTATATATTTATATATCTACATATTATTCCATCTAGCTACATTGCTCCGCACTGTGTGTGTTTATATACTTGCATATTTATTCCACCTAGCTGCAATGCTCCGTACTGTGGGTGTTTATATATTTACATATTTATTCCATCTAGCTACAATGCTCTGCACTGTGTGTTCATATATTCATATATTTATTCCATCCAGCTACAATGCTCTGCACTGTGTGTCTGTGTGTGTGTGTATATATATATATTTTATAGTAATACGTACATATGTTTATTAGCTGCTCTTGCTTGCTTGTTTTTTTTTTTTCTTGCCTTCTGATTGTTGCTCTGAGTGTTGCTATCCCTGTGCTGTTGCAATCCTGGAATTTCCCCGTTGTGGGACTAATAAAGGCTTATCTTATCTTATCTTATCTTAAAATGTATGGAAAGTAAAGGAACCCTATTTCACTGTTTATGGGAATGTAGAAAAATCAGAATGTTTTGGGAAGAGGTGAGGGTAACAATTGAAAAAATAATTTCAAAACAATTCACATTGAACCTTAAACTGTTTTTGTTGGGTCTGTATCCAGAAAAACATAAAGGTGAATGATATGTGTGGACCTTGCAAATTTCAAGCTGGTGAATGTAGGAGTATTATGTATTCTTATGTAATAGATTACCTAGACTAAACAAAGGAGCATTGTTGTTGACTTGTTTTTGTTAATGGCTGTTGTTTTTATTACACTTTTTTTTGTTTTGTTTTTTATATTTTTAAATTACTTTTGTGTTAGTGTCCGACTGTGTGTGCTATGTTTGTAAAAAAAAAAAAAAAAAAGGTTCAATAAAAAATACTGTGGAAAAAAAAGGTCACAAATTTGTCACCAAAAATGTTTACAATTAAAAAAATGTATCTTTATGAAAAGATGTTTAAAAAAATAATAAACAGATGAGAGTAAATTCAATTCAATTCAATTCAGCTTTATTTATACAGCGTCACATCACAAGAGCCATCTTGTGGCGAAACACTGCAGGAAAAAAAAAACCAACACAGTCTCAGAAAGACCCAGCAATCAGACGATCTCCTATGAGCAAGCACTAAGTGACAGTGAAGAGGAAAAACTCCCATTTGGAAGGAAGAAACCTCTAGCAGAACCAGGCTCAGGGAGGGGCAGTCGTCTGCTGCGACTGGCTGGGATAGGGACGATGGAGAGGACAGACATAAAGAGCATAACAGTAAGATGCCAAGTGTAGAAGAGCTTGGAATAACGAGGCGATGTGATTTATAAACCAAAGTTTATTAACAGCTTCGCTCCTCTAACAAGTCTCATCTCAGTGCAGAAACAGAATAAGAGGTTGAACACATTCAGACCTACATATTTATACCTACACATAACAAAAGACATTGCACATCAAAGCTGACATCCCGCATTAGCTTAATCCCCCCTCCTTTGTCTTCTTACTCCTCCACCTGACCCTGGGTGGTCAGGGCGATCGATCCGGTCTCCACCGCAGCGCCTCGGATGCTCTTTGATCTTCGCTGGCGGTTGAGACCTCTTGTCCTGTTCTGAGGCGTGAGGTCGTTGTACATATGTAATCCCCAAACATTCTAACATGCTTATACATATGTAGGTTATGGGATATATTGTAGCGGTTTGATTCAACCCCCACAACACAGAGACAGAACACAGAGACAGTCAGCTCACACTCCTGGGTTTTTTCCGCTGCATGCTGCGTTTACAGCTGTGAGGTTAAAGTGTCATCCATGCATTGTGTTCATGCATCCTGTCTGTACCTCTGATATGCAAATGCCCAGACTGACTGCTGTGAATGTCTTTGATGTATTGTCTGAGTTGAGTATATATGCTGCACTGTGCTGTAAATCTGCCTCTCATTTTGACTCTGCAACTCGTACTGCTGGACACACAGACTCTTGTGTCCTCCTTCTCTGAGAGCCGTGGGCTCGCTCCCGGCGCGCATGCACCGCGCCGGGAGCGGAGCCCATGACGGCGGTATGATAATAAAACTCTACTTAAAACCACAGCATCGCTTATATTATTTTTTATCATCCGCTGCAATATGATTAATATAAACCACAGCCCCCCCCCAAACGACTAAGAAAAGGACAATTAAAGAAAGTCCACAGTTTAAGATAATTACTATGACATACTAACTGTTAAACCTCTTGACAAGGAAGAAACTTTCCAGCAGCTATGCTCCTGTAGAGAATTCAGTGGTAATCACAACAGCGTAGTAATATCACAAGTCAGTCTTAAAACTGTCACAGCACAATCTGATAAAATAGTCAACAACTTTTGGTTAGTTTGCATCAGTCCTTGTGCTGTCTGGGTTTTAATCTTCTCCCGAATCTGCTGTGGGTCCGCTTGGGCGTCCTGGTGGGACCTTCCTGTAAGGAATCTGCAGCTTGGGGAGGAGAGTGGTTATTTGTTCCCTGCAGGAGGGCTGAGTCTTTTTTCTTGGGGGGTCTACCCCGCCGAGGTGCTCTCGCCAACCGTGCAGGTTCGTCTCTCAACAAGAAGGCAGATTTAAGTCTGTCAATGCTGACTGTTTCTTTTATGTCCCCTAAATCAAGCACAAAATGCTTATCACCAGGTTCCAGCACTCTGAATGGTCCATCGTATGGTGGACGGAGGGTTGGTTTTAAAGCTTCATGCCTAACAAAAACGAATTCAGCGTTTTTTAAAGCTTGGGGGACAAAAACCCGTGGAAAAGAGTGGTGTGCCGGTCCGGGGAGAGAGTCCGGTCCACTGCTGCCTGAAAGCCTCATGGCTGGGAGATGCCCAGGCTCTGGGTTCTCTGGTAAAAATTCACCTGGGAGTCTGAGAGGTTGTGCAAAAACTAATTCTGCTGGGGAGGCGTCTAGATCCTCTTTAGGCGCAGCACGCAACCCCAATAAAACCCAGGGGAGTTTATTTACCCAATTTGTATCCGTTAGTGAGGCCCTGAGGGCGGCCTTTAAAGATCTGTGAAAGCGCTCGCATAACCCATTAGCCTGAGGGTGATAAGCGGTGGTGCGGTGAATTGTCGCCCCTAAGCTGCTGGCCATGGCTGACCAAAGCTCTGAGACAAATTGAGGCCCTCTATTGGACATGATGTCCGATGGGACGCCGAAACGCGCCACCCAGTTTGTCAAAAAAACGCGAGCGACTTCCGCTGCTGTGGTTGACGCCAGAGGGACCGCCTCAGGCCAGCGCGTAGTACAATCCATCATTGTTAACAGGTGTGTGAAACCCTGAGATGAAGGTAGTGGTCCCACGAGGTCGACATGAACGTGGTCGAACCTTCTAGCTGGGATTCGAAAAGGCTCTAGAGGGGCTTTTGTGTGCTTGTGTATTTTGGCGCGCTGACAAGACATGCAAGTTTTTGCCCATTCCTTTACATTTTTGTGCAGGCCGGGCCACACAAACTTTTCGGCGACCATTTTAACCGAGGCGCGCACACCTGGGTGCGTGAGGGAGTGAATTGAGTCGAAAATACGGCGGCGCCATGCAGCTCGGACTACCGGGCGAGGTTGGCCGGTTGAAACGTCGCAGATTAGGGGGATACACCGTCGCGTAAACCCCTTTCCTCCAGCCTTAACCCTGTTGGTCCAGACAGGAGTGCGCGCACGTCTGCGTCACTGCTTTGTTCCTCTGCCATGGCTGCGTAATCTATCCCTATGTGAATTGGGACCACGTACATGTCCGCATTGGCGAAGAGTTCTGCGGCTGAGGTAGTATAATCTGTCTCCTCGCGCTCTGGCAATGTCACAGCGCGAGAGAGGCAGTCTGCTACCACGTTAAGTTTGCCTGCCACATGTCGAATGTCTGTGGTGAACTCTGAAATTGCAGCTAGCTGTCTTTGTTGCCTGCCTGACCATGGTTCTGAAATTTTAGCCATCACAAAGGTGAGCGGTTTGTGGTCTACAAAAGCCGTGAAACGTCGCCCTTCTAACCAGAACTGGAAGTGGCGGATGGATAAATGAAGCGCTAGCAGTTCCCTGTCAAAAGTGCTGTATTTACGCTCCGTTTGGTTTAACGATTTGCTGAAAAATGCCAAAGGTTGCCAGGTTCCGCCAACGTGTTGTTCCACAACTGCCCCTATGGCCAGGTCTGAAGCGTCTGTGGTTAGCGCGATGCGGGCCGAGGGATCAGGGTGAACCAACAATGTGGTGTTCGCTAGAGCACTTTTTACTTCCACGAAGGCGCATTCGCGCTCCGGGGTCCATTCGACCGCGTTGGAAGGCTTTTGTTTTCTGAGCGCGGTATACAGGGGCTGCATGAGTTGAGCTGCGCGGGGGAGGAAACGGTTGTAAAAATTAACCATTCCCAAAAATTCTTGCAGCGATTTGACAGTTTGCGGTCGTGGAAAATTTTTTACTGCGCGAACTTTGTCTGGCAATGGGACTGCCCCCTCTGGTGAAACTCTGTGTCCCAAAAAATCAATTTGTGGCACGCCGAATTTGCATTTGGCTGGATTGATTATTAATCCATGCTCTTCTAGTCTCTGAAAAACCGTAGTGAGGTGTTGTTCGTGTTCTTCCTCCGACGAGCTGGCTACCAGCATATCGTCGAGGTAGACGAACATGAAAGGGAGATCGCGTAATACCGCGTCCATCATCCGCTGAAAGGTTTGAGCAGCGCCTTTGAGGCCAAACGGCATCCGCAAAAATTCAAAAAGACCGAAAGGGGTTATTACAGCCGTTTTAGGAATGTCTTCCGCTCGAACGGGGACTTGGTGATAGCCGCGGACCAGGTCTATTTTAGAAAAAATGCGCGCACCCGCCAGATGTAGTGAGAAATCTTGGATGTGAGGAATTGGGTAGCGGTCATGCGCTGTCGCATTGTTTAATCTGCGGTAATCGCCGCACGGTCTCCAAGAACCGTCGGTTTTTGGGACCATGTGGAGTGGCGATGCCCAGGGGCTTTTTGAGCGTCTAATAATGCCTAATTTTTCCAGGGTGGCAAACTCGTCCCGTGCTATGGCGAGCTTGGTCGCGTCTAATCGCCGAGCTTTGGCGAACACGGGTGGGCCTGTTGTGGGAATGAAGTGTTCAACCCCGTGTTTCGCTACTGTTGCTGAAAATTTTGGAACTGTGAGTGCTGGAAATTGGGTGAGGAGTTGGTCAAACTTACCTCCTGCTGTTGTGACGCCGGCCTGCACGGGTGGTGGAGAGACTCGAGCTGAGCAGGGAATAGAATAAAATGAGTGCATTAACCAAGCGTCTATTTGCTAGATCAACTAACAACCCATGTGCACACAAAAAATCAGCACCCAACATGTTAAAGCTCACCGCCGCTACAATAAATGTCCATCTATAGTTGCGGCCGTGAATGTAAAGAGGCAGGCTCCTTTCACCGTAAGTGTCGATGATGGAGCCGTTGGCTGCCATCGCCCCATTTCCCCGGGGACCCATGGCCCGATCTGCGTGGGAAGGGGTGATAAAGCTCAGTTGAGCTCCGGTGTCGATCAGGAACTGTCTCCCGGTGTGCCCGTCAGTCACATAAAGAAGTTTATTTTTTTCGCCGAGAACTGCAGCCATTAACGGTTCTCGGTTTCGGCGTTTTCCCGAACTTTTGAACTTGCAGGGGGGAACGCATTTGTACGCCCCCTCGGCGAAATGGTGGTGGTAATAGCAGATGTCGTTCCGCCTGCTGCGTCTTGGTCGTGCTGCCGCGATGGTGGGCGGGCTCTGCTCGGTTGTCTGTGGTTCTCCGTTGCTCTGGGCATCTGCGGATGCTGCCGTGGCCACCTGTTCCCTGCAGGCTTTGGTGAGTCGCTGTGCTTCTCGGGCCAGCGCGCGGAAGTCCTGCTGGGTGCTGCACCGCATGTTGATCAGCGTCCCTCTCATGTGTGGCGGCAGAGTGCTGAGGAAGATGTGTTGGAAGAGGAAGTTGTCGTTGTCCTCCTCCTTGAGCTGCAGCATGTCCTCCATGAGGGCCTTGGGTCTGCATCCTCTGTGGCCGTAGATCGCCAGGATCCTCTCTGCTCTCTCCTCGGCTGAGGGGACAAAGTTCTCGACGATGGTCGCCTTCAGCTCTCTGTATTTGTCATGGGCAGGCGGCTGTCGGATTATGCTCCGCGCGCATCTTGACGTGGCAGCGTCGAGTTTGGCGACGATGTGATAAAACTTCGTCTCGTCCGCCGTTATGCCCGCCAGTGCAAACTGAGCCTCAGCTTGCTGGAACCACGAGCTCGGGTCTTCTTGCCAGAATTCTGGCAGCTTGACGGTGACGGCGCTTGTGTGGGCCGTCCTTGATGTGTCCACCGGGTGAGAGCGCCTTTCTTCTGCTCTCACGGCGGGGCTGGGGATGGTGCTCAGTTGAGCCCTCTCTTCTGCCGTGGGGGAACGTCTTCCATCCGTTCCCCTGTCTGCATGGGCGCCGGCGCTTGCCTGGGTCGTCTCCGATGAGTCAATCGCGGGAGAACGTCTCTGTTCCATCCTCACGTCTGGTCACCAGTGTAGAAGAGCTTGGAATAACGAGGCGATGTGATTTATAAACCAAAGTTTATTAACAGCTTCGCTCCTCTAACAAGTCTCATCTCAGTGCAGAAACAGAATAAGAGGTCGAACACATTCAGACCTACATATTTATACCTACACATAACAAAAGACATTGCACATCAAAGCTGACATCCCGCATTAGCTTAATCCCCCCTCCTTTGTCTTCCTACTCCTCCACCTGACCCTGGGTGGTCAGGGCGATCAATCCGGTCTCCACCGCAGCGCCTCGGATGCTCTTTGATCTTCGCTGGCGGTTGAGACCTCTTGTCCTGTTCTGAGGAGTGAGGTCGTTGTACATATGTAATCCCCAAACATTCTAACATGCTTATACATATGTAGGTTATGGGATATATGATTAATATAAACCACACCAAGTACATTATTGGAGGTCAACCAGCAGTATGGATCAGATAACAATAGAACAAAAGTGGGGTTAAGAGACACAAAATCCCTCCTTAAACGTAAGCTATATTAAAAAGGAAGGATTTTACCCTGTTCTTAAAAACAGAGACCGAGTCTGACTCCCGGACCCAGAGTGGTAACTGGTTCCAGAGAGAAGGAGCTTGGTAGCAGAAGGCTCTGCCTCCCACTGTACTTTTGGGGATTCTGGGCACCACAAGTAAGCCAGCATTTTGGGAGTGTAATGCTGTATTAGGATGGTAAGGTAATATCAGATCTTTTATATATTGGGGGGCCAGATTGTTAAGAGCTTTGAAGGTAAGAAGAATGATTTTAAACTTGATTCTAAATTCTATGGGAAGCCAATGAAGGGAGGACAGAACCAGGGAGATATGATCTCTTTTTCTAGAACCAGTTAAAACTCTAGCAGCAGCATTTTGAATCAACTGAAGATTTTTTTAAAGATACTTTAGGACAACCAAATAATAGTGAATTACAGTTATCTAATTGAGAGCTGACAAAGGCGTGAATCAGTTTCTCAGCATCATTCAGAGATAAGATGTTCCTGATCTTGGCAATATTGCGTAGATGATAGAAGGCAGTCTTAGAAACAGTTTTAATATGTGAATTAAAGGACAAATCTTGATCAAAAATAACTCCAAGGTTCCTCACAGAACTGCTCAGAGTGAGAGTGGCAGGATCTAAATTAAAATGAGGTAACTGGATACCCAAAAGCCGATGGTGTACAGAACACGTATATTAGGATTTGTATGTGAAATTTCGGCATCAAAACTGCTCCCGTTTAGCTGTAATTAATATTCAAAAATGATATTTTTGGGACGAAAGAATTCAAGCGTCCTGGCATTTGTTTACTTCTCGGGGCCGCCGCCGGAGAGCGAGCCGTCTGCAAAATGCTAATTTTGTGACCATTCGAGCACGCCACACTTCAGTGACTGGATGGTTTGGGTGTCAATCACACAAACAATATGGCGCGTGGAAGGAAAACATCATTGTTGGAGTCAGCTAGAAAGAGACAGAAAGTAGAGCAGGATAATCTTCGAAACAAAAGTTGTGTAGCATTAAAAAGTAAGAAGGATCGCTGGGAAGCTTTCAAGAACAGGCATCAGTTGAAGGATGATGAAGAAGCCACCAAAATTCTCTTGGATACGTAAGTAAACGTATCAGATTTGTGCAGCGTGTTTTCATAGATATTCTGCAAAGCCAGGGGCCACACAGTGCAACTTCGAATGTTGTGAAATAACATCGTAGTCTAGTTTGTGATATGCATCTCATTCGATCGTGTTGTTAATATAGCACATTTTTTGTGGAAATGTTACTATTATTAGTTGTGAAATGTGTTATAAAACGATTAGATGACGATACTATGGCTCTTCCCGCTGTTCCCGTTTCACTGTTTTTTTTTGTTGGGGGAATAGGCCAGAAATAGGCCACAGGGTTTATATGATGTTTATCCAGTTTATCCGGCACTGATCATCTGGATGTAAAATACGGGATCCCTACAACCCATCGGCGCACGAAGTATCCTGGTCAATATGGCGATGTAAACAGCCACGGACCAAAAAACGTACATTTGCTCGTGGAACAGGTCATTCACACTCGCAGACAATCGCGCTATGTATGTGTCTATAATGACTATAGATAGGATTTTCTTTCCATGCATGCAAAAAAAAAAAATTTTCCAGGATCCGACTACCTCGCTTTAAGGGCATAATCTGAAAAGGAATTTCTAAGATGTTTTGGGCCAACAAGAATGACTTCAGTCTTATCAGAGTTTAATAGTAAAAAATTACAAGTCATCCAAACTTTGATGTCCTTAAGACAGGCTTCTAACTTGGCTAATTGATTACAATCATCGGGCTTCATTGACAGGTATAGTTGTGTGTCGTCTGCGTAACAGTGAAAATGTATACAGTGCTTTCTGATGATATTGCCTAACGGGAGCATATATAGACTAAAAAGAGTAGGGCCCAACACAGATCTCTGTGGAACTCCGTGACTGAGCTTAGAGTTGGAAGAAAATTCATCATTGATATGGATAAACTGAAATCTATCAGACAAATAAGATCTAAACCACTGCAACAGAGTTCCACTCAGTCCAACAAAGTGTTCTGATCTATCAAGTAGAATGGCATGATCGATGGTGTCAAAGGCTGCACTGAGATCTAAAAGAACAAGAACAGAGACAAGTCCATTATCAGATGCAGTCAGGAGGTCATTAGAGACCTTCACTAAGGCAGTTTCAGTGCTGTGATGAGCTCTGAACCCAGATTGAAACACCTCAAACAAACCAACTCCCTACAAATGGTCAGATAATTGCACAGCAACAACTCTTTCCAAGATTTTTTAAATGAAAGGCAAATTAGAGACTGGTCGATAATTGGCCAAAACTCCAGGATCGAGCCAGTGGAACATAACCCAGGGTTAAAGAAAAATTAATTATAAGAAGAATACGGCTACCAATAATTGGGAAGATAATTTTAAATAACCTGGAAGGAATAGGGTCCAAAAGGCAAGATGAAGGCTTAGATGAGGAAATTATTTTAGTCAACTCTAAGAGGTCGATTGGAGTAAACTTATCTAAGCAGATATTAATTGAGGGAGTTGCAGTAGTTAATGTCCTTGAGTTTATGGTAGGAAGAATCTGACTGATTTCACCTCTAATAGATAAAATTTTAAGATTGAAATAGTTCAAGAAAGTCCTGACTAGAAAGCTCAGGGGGGATGCGAGGATTGACCGAGTCCTGGCTCTTTGTAAGCCTGGCTATAGTGTTGAAGAGAAACCTGGGGTTATTCTTATTTGCTTCTATTAATGCAGAATAATAGCTTGATCTAGCTTTTCTAAGAGATTTTTTATAGATTAAGAAATGATTTCTCCACACTAAGTAGAATTCATCTGAATTAGTTGAACACCATTTCCTTTCCAAATGACAAGTTTTCTGTTTTAAGCCACGAGTTTCTGAGTTAAACCAAGGGGTTAGAAATCTCTGGTTAGACTTTTTCTTTTTTAAAGGGGCTACCAAATCTAGAGACCGATGCAGAAAGGCAGCAACACCATCAACCATGCTATCAATCACGAATGGAGCAGACTCTCCATCATTTATTTCTGTTGTTTCTGTTGTGTTGACCCATGGCATAGAGGAGACAATCTGCAAAAATTTAGCAACAACATCATCAGAAAGACATCTGTTGTAGTAGTATTTTTCTTTAGGAAATAAGTGATCAGAGATAATGAAATCAAAAATTAACAGACAATGGTCAGACAGTACGGGATTATGAGGAGACACTACCAGATTTTCAATATCTATACCATAAGTCAAAACAAGGTCCAATGTATGGTGGAAATAATGGGTAGAATTTTTTACTTTTTGGGAAAACCCCATTGAGTCTAAAATTGAATTGAATGCCTTATTAAGACAGTCACTCTCTACATCAACATGTATATTAAAGTAGAACTGAACTCACCTTTTTGCCAAAAAAGTAGAATAGCAGATTAATTCCTTATTACCTATTGTATTTTTCAACACATAAAAGAAGTTTTTAGGCTGTGCGATGGCCAAGCTATAAGCCGATAAATTTTTGCCTCTGGCTGGCAGTGCCAAACAAACCGGAAGTAGTGCAGACGACGTCACGAGTGTGACCCTTATCAAAACAACAATGGCAGATGATAGCAGTTCCAGCAGTCAAGAACACCAGAGTTTTCAGAGTGAAGAGGCATTCAGGATCGGTGACAAGACAGAGGAGGATGCAGGAGTATCAAGTGAACAGGAAGAGAGCGAGGGAGGCATCGAACCGTACAGATTAGAGCCAGAATTTTCGGGGGATTCCGGCACCGACTCAGACCGCAGCAATGATGGGGAGGAGAGTCGCTTATTGAATACAGAATGGTGAGTCTTTACTTTGGCATGTTTGGGGTGTCAGGATAAGGAAAATTAACAATAAAAAAGAAAGGGGAAAAAAAACCATCAGCATTTTTCTAACTTATTACAGTGATCCCTCACTTATCGCGTTTAATGGGGACCAGAACCGACCGCGAAAAGTGAAAAACCGCGAAGTAGCGTCACCCCCCCCCCAAGGGCGTCACAAGCACTATTTTGCACAAAAAGGCACAAGAGAACAGCGAAAAGTGCCACTAAGCAACACGAGCGATAAAGAACAATGAATGCGGTCTTCCTTCGCTGGGTATAGGCGCTCGGCAGGGAGCGAAGCTGGGTAAAACGTCTCGGCCAATCAGCTTGCGAGGTAAAACGTCTCGGCCAATCAGCTTGCGAGATTCCCGAGCGGTGAAGAGGTGGGCGGAGAGGAGTGGAGCGGTGGTCAGAGAGGTAGATTTTCAGTTGTGCGGGCTCTCCGTGTTGATACCTGATGTTCTAATGTAGAAGGCAGGAAGACTACATTAGAACATCAGGTATCAACACGGAGAGCCCGCACAACTGAAAATCTACCTCTCTGACCACCGCTCCACTCCTCTCCGCCCACCTCTTCACCGCTCGGGAATCTCGCAAACTGATTGGCCGAGACGTTTTACCTCGCAAGCTGATTGGCCGAGACGTTTTACCCAGCGAAGGAAGACCGCATTCATTGTTCTTTATCGCTCGTGTTGCTTAGTGGCACTTTTCACTGTTCTCTTGTGCCTTTTTGTGCAAAATAGTGCTTGTGACACCCTTGGGGGGGGTGACGCTACTTCGCGGTTTTTCACTTTCCGCGGTCGGTTCTGGTCCCCATTAAACGCGATAAGTGAGGGATCACTGTATATCTAGAAACGCATCGCTTCCCGGTCGCTTTTCCTCCCCCTTTCTTTTCTTTCGTCGCCATGACAGCTTTCCTTGGCCACTAAACAGATCTTCCCAGGTGTTGGAAGTGTTTTGTAGTCGACTATCACGACAAAATGCACCAAAAACAACCAGTGTCGACGTGCTCGCAATGGTAAACATGAGGACTGGGTCACACTCGTGACGTCACGCGGAACTCCGGCTGCACTTCGGCGGATTTGTCTGATTTTTCAGGGCGGGAAATTCAAAATCGCAATTTTCTCCAAGATTCCGGGATTTGTGGAGGGAGTGCCAATGATAAATTATCTTTATAATTGTATGTACTATCACCCAGTGCCGTTCAATGCCGTTCAGTTCAGTTCTACTTTAAAGTCCACTACAATAATTATTCTATCGGATTTCAGCACTAAATCAGCTAAAAATTTGGCAAATTCCGATAGAAACTCTGAACAGGCCGTGGGAGGATGATAAACTATGGCAAAGGAAATTGGGTTCAAGCCAAGATTGCCAACAGGCCCCACACTGAGGACCAAACCTTCAAAGGAATTAAAACATAATTTCTGCTCAACATTAACTAGTAATTTAGAATGGAAAATTGCCGCCACTCCACCACCATAACCAGAACCTCTGGGGTTATGACAGTTTAAATACCCAGAGGGAGTTGATTCATTCAGACCAACATAATCATCTTGCCCAAGCCAGGTCTCTGTGAGGGATAGTAGATCGATCTGGTGATCGATTAATAGATCATGAACCAGAAGAGACTTAGAAGATAGAGACCTAATGTTTAATAAACCACATTTATTTTTTAAATTCTGGGGAGGAACAGAGGCCAATTTATTAATTTTATTCATTTTAGGGACTTGAGGCTGGATTAGAATTTTACCAACATTTTGCTTAACCAATCTGGGAAGTTTATGCATTCTATTTTTTTTTCAAACTTTTTTATTAACTTTAGAGGGTGCAGAAAAAGGTTCTCTAAGGGAGGAGACAGGGGCAAAGTTGAAGGGTGGTGGATGAGGAGGAGCTGCAGAAGTGCGTGTTTTTCAAGTTGTGTTGTATTTGTCCTGGGTTACAATATTTAGGGCAACGGGAGACAGACTCAATCTCTGTAGGATTATAAATCAGAGGCTGATCCAAACGGTAAAGACCACCTGAATTAATGGGATTGATACGAGATGTGGGAACAGAACCAAAAAAGGGCAGATTGGCAAACTCAGAAGCTTCAGAGCGAGTAAACAAGCCAAGTCCCAGTCATTGTACTAAAAAACACTGAATGGAATAGAAAAGATTGTCTCTTAAAACACATACACCAAGTCTATTTGGGTGGATGCCATCAGGCCTCATAAGTGATGGGCGGTTTCAAAATAAGTTAAAATTGTCAACAAAACCAATGTTAAAAATAGGACAAGTCAAACACAGTCAAGAATTAAGACAGAGTTCTGCTAAAACGATTGCAGCCTCGTCTGAGAGGTGCCAAAGGCCCAGAGATGAGCACACATCTGCCACAGTTCATAAGAGTGGACAGAAGGCTCCTGAAGTCACTTTTTAAAATCTCAGACGCTTCATCTGGGATGTTATTGCATCCCACCTGCACAACGACAGTTTGTACGTGGGGGAATTCATTCAGCAGGTCAGGGATAAGAGCCTCAATGTCAGAGACTCTAGCCCCGGGAAAAAATCAAGTAACACAGTACCTGCTTCTGACGTTCCTCACGATCAAGTCACCAATGACCAGCATCGTCTGGGGGGTTTCTGTCGGTGGATTCTGACGTGGAGAGGAATTTTGAAGAGGGTGATGATGTTGTTGCGAAGGCGGGGAGATGCGCTCTTTTCTTCTATCTGGAGCAGGTGTGTAATTTGACACACCCAGGGTGGTCTTTATCCGAGGTTTGCAGACATGAGCCGCCGGTGAAGGAGAGGAGGAAGGACGAGGGGCTTCCACGGGCGGGCGGCCAGAGTCCAGGCGGGGAAAATCCTCCAGGGAAAGGATATCAAATCTGTTTTCCAAGGACACGGGAAGAGAAGAGGCGCGGCCCATTCTGGTCGATCGACGATGGATATTAGCTGGTCGAACCAAGGTCCAGGGCACGGATGGAGGATGAGAGGGACCAACCGAAGCTTTGGGTTTAGCCCTGAGACGAAACCAGTGTTTGTTGCTGAGGTCATGGACGTCTGCTGAGGCTGGAGCAGGAGTGGAGGTAGGTGGAGACGCGCTGAGCTCACCCAAGTAAGTAGCAGTATCCGCCAGCTGCGAGTCGGTAGCCGGAGCCGATGATCGCCCAAGGATGATGGTGTCGATGTGGTCTTCGGGCTCCCGAATCTTGTAAAGGTTGGAGGGCCTTGTTTCCAGCTCAGAGACCTTACCGAGGAGCGATAAACAGCGGGTACATGTCGGAGAAGGAGCCATGGCGTTCCAGGCGCTGAGATGGATAGCCCGCCAGCTAGTCAAAAACAGCTACTCGTGCGTCTGAACGGGCTTTTGGGCGAGGCCAATACCGAGCTAACAGTAAACAAAAACTAGAAACAACAAACAGAGATAAAAAAATTAAAAATGAAATCAATAAAAACAAACAATAAAAACAAACAAAAACGGAGAAAATAGTACTCTAACGCAATGAGTGTCAGACGCAGCTGTCAGTGCAGCTCCCGGTGGGCCTTGGTACATAGTTTTGAAAATTATAAAGGTTTTTCTTAAAACATCTGAATAGTCCTGAAAACATTGCCTTATAAATGTAAGAGCAATTTAGCTATGGTTAATGCAACCTATTTATTACATTAAAAAACGTAAACCCTAAATGACAGTATAAGCAGCTACAGCAGTATAATATAATCACAGACACTCATTCACCACATTACTTCTGTCCTCATCTCATTTCTATGCTCTGGGGCATGAGGGGGTTTTGGTCATTTTAACATATTAAATTAATTTAGTATGTTATTTCACCGGGTCAGGAAAAGGGTCTAAATGAAAAAGGGAGGGAGTAGGGTTATTTAAAAGTATTATTTCATTATTTGGCCTACCTATCAGCCATTTCCACCAAACTACTAGACACTTCTGCAGGTAAATGACTGCTGCATCAGACCTCCCATGTCTCTCTCTCTCTGTTTACCCATGTTAGAAATCTCTGTTGCACAGACAACTCCTGGAGCTGTTAACTGATTTATTTTTTCTTTCAGTTGGTTGAATAAATCAAGCTGAAGCGGTCACAAGGGAACAAAAATAAACCTCTGGACACTTTGGAGTCCGGACGTCAACAACACTGCTTCAGGGTGAAGTATAACTTTTCACTGAAGCCGTGTTATTGGCGTCCGGGAAAAAAATGCGGGCCAATTATCCGCATCGCTGCACCATTTTTTTTTTTAAAGAAGGCAGCAGTCTGAAACAGCCTTAAAACTAAAGTACTTCCTCACAACTAGACACAGACATTCCAAGCACAGAGCACCACTTCTCGTGCCATGTTTTTTTTGTCATTTCTATGGTAACGTGTAACTTCCGTTGGCAGCGTAATAGACCCCAAATATGGCGATATTCATTTTTATACTGGTATCAAAAATTATACCAGTATTATTGTGAACGATACCGGCACACCCCAAGCACAGGGCTATATGCTGTGCAGTAAGTAGTGTTGCATAAAAGTTTTCAGCAGAAGTGATAGCAGTTTAAAGATTTAAGGGCATGAAAGCATGACAATTCTGTTAAACGGAGTATTGTATTCTGTGTAAATGTATATATTTTTCTGCTTCCCACTGGGGATGAGAGATTTCCACAGAGTTCCACAGGGATCTGTGTTAGGTCCTATTCTTTTTAGTTTATGCTTCCATTAGATAATATTAGAACGAGAGATCATATCTCTCTGGTCCTGACCTCCCTTCATTGGCTTCCCATAGAATTTAGAATTAAGTTTAAAATCCTTCTCCTTACTTAAAAAGATATAAATAATCGGGCCCCTTGTTATTTAAAAGATCTGATACTACCTTATCCCCACCGGAGTGGTGGCCTAGTTGATCCCGCATCTGCCCCACAACCGGGAGGCTGGGGGTTCAAGTCCCAGCCTGGTCATACCAAAGACCATATAAAAATGGTACTTCCTGCCTTCTAGCTTGGTGCTCAGCGTAGTAGAACAGGGGAAGGAGAAGTTGTTTGTGGCGGTGCCTTGCATGGCAGCAACTCCTCTGATTCTAGATGTGATTAACATTGTAGATAGGAGAAACGTAATTTCATTCTACTATACATGATTGGCTGTATGAACCGAATGACAATAGAGCTGGCTTCTTCTTCTTCATCCTAACAGAGCACTATACTGCCAAAATACAGGATTACTTGTAATACCTAGAATCTCAAAGTACAATGGGAGGTAGAACTTTCAGCTATCAGGTTCCTGTCCTTTGGAACCAGCTGCCAATCTGAATTTGGGAGACAGACTTGAGCTCAGTTTTTAAGAACAGGGTTAAAACTTTTCTTTGTGACAGAGCCTATCCACCTTATTCCTGAGGGTGCCATTGTAGGAACGATTATGGGTGGAACTTCCGGTTTCGACTGAAGTAGTGTTAAATCAGTCAGCAAGAGTGGAGTAGCAGGGGCATTTAAAATAGCATTTTTAAAAGTTTTTCAAATTCATTTTAATGTATAGTCCACATAGGTATTTTGTACTCAAGTGGCAGCACTTATTTCAGCACTTGTATTTTCTGAATGTTCTGGCATAGTTCTGGTACTTGCTGCTGTTCGTGGTTGTGCTATAGACTGCATAAATGGAGGCTTCTCACCGGCAATGCGTAGATCATGCACTGAAAACGAAAAAGGACTGTTGGGTGTGATCGGTAGTACAGACACAGGACAGACAAGAGCACACAAGTATGTTTTCACTTATATGAATGTCACAGATCTGACGTTTATGTGTTATATATGTCACCAGAATGAAGGCTGCATGAAGTAAAATAATAAATAAAAAATAGTAACAGTTTGCTTCCTAAGGCTTAATGATTTAAAAAAGATATCAAATAGTTTTTTAGTTTTTTTTGCATTCATTGCACTGCCTTGGAATGATATGGACTTCAGCATACTTCAACATGCATTAATTTTTAAATTATCACAAAATGTAGGTCAATAAAATTCTGAACAATTGTCAGAAAATGTCTGTACGTGTTAAGTTAAATAACAAGCATTCATGGCATGACAGCAGCATGAGCATTTTAATTTCGGGGTAGAACAGAGAGCTGCAGCCATCTGTATTTACCCCGACATTAAAACACTGAAGCACGGTGTTGTGGTTCTTTGTGGCTCTGACTAGATTCTACGTCTGCTCTAAGGTAAATTTGATGATGTCCAACATCTTTTAACAAAATGCAGCCAGCTTTATTGTGGTGGAGACATTGATATATCTTACAGTTTTTATTTGTTTATAGCGTTAGCATCTTAGTAGCAGTGCTAACAAACGGAGCTACTGTCTGTGAGGTCACTTTTTAAGGTCCTCTTCCTATCCCTAGATAGTTGTGGGAAGTGGTATGATTATATTACTGTTTTTAAGGTGGAAAAGGCCATGTTCCACCATTTCTGATGCCGAAGTCATTGTTTAACAAGGAAACGTGTCCCATTTCAGTGACAACCATACATTTTAAACTAGTACCAGAAGTTGCGCCCATAACTCACACAAGGTATCATGGGGCGTAGGAATAAGGTGGATAGTTAGGGTTGGATAAGGTGACCCTGAACCCTCCCTTAGTTATGCTGTTAATAGGTTTAGACAGCCGGGGGACCTCCAACGAAGCACTGGGCATCACTTCTTTATTAAGATAAGATAAGCCTTTATTAGTCCCACAATGGGGAAATTCCAGGATTGCAACAGCCCAGGGATAGCAACACTCAGAGCAACAATCAGAAGGCACGAGAAAAAAACAAGAGCAGCAAGTATACATATATATATATATATATACAGTATATATATATATATATATATGGAGAGAGAGAGAGAGAGAGAGAGACACACAGTGCGGAGCATTGTAGCTAGATGGGATAGATATATAAATATATAAACACAGTGCGGAGCATTGTAGCTGGATGGAATAAATATATGAGTATATAAACACACAGTGCGGAGCACTGTAGCTAGATGGAATAAATATGTAGATATATAAACACACACAGTATGGGGCATTGTAGCTAGATGGAATAATATGTAGATATATAAACACAGTGCAGAGCATTGTAGCTAGATGGAATAGATATATGAACATACAGTGGGGCAAAAAAGTATTTAGTCAGCCACCAATTGTGCAAGTTCTCCCACTAAAAAGATGAGAGAGGTCTCCAATTTTCATCATAGGTATACCTCAACTATGAGAGACAAAATGAGAAAAAAAAAATCCAGAAAATCACATTGAAGGATTTTTAAAGAATTTATTTGCAAATTATGGTGAAAAATAAGTATTTGGTCACCTACAAACAAGCAAGATTTCTGGCTCTCACAGACCTGTAACTTCTTTTTTAAGAGGCTCCTCTGTCCTCCACTCGTTACCTGTATCAGTGGCACCTGTTTGAACTCGTTATCAGTATAAAAGACACCTGTCCACAACCTCAAACAGTTAGACTCCCAACTCCACTATGGCCAAGACCAAACAGCTGTCAAAGGATGCCAGAAACAAAATTGTAGACCTACACCAGGCTGGGAAGACTGAATCTGCAATAGGTAAGCAGCTTGGTGTGAAGAAATCAACTGTGGGAGCAATTATTAGAAAATGGAAGACATACAAGACCACTGATAATCTCCCTCGATCTGGGGCTCCACACAAGATCTCACCCCGTGGGGTCAAAATGATCACGAGAACGGTGAGCAAAAATCCCAGAACCACACGGGGGGACCTAGTGAATGACCTGCAGAGAGCTGGGACCAAAGTAACAAAGGCTACCATCAGTAACATACTACGCCGCCAGCGACTCAAATCCTGCAGTGCCAGACGTGTCCCCCTGCTTAAGCCAGTACATGTCCAGGCCCATCTGAAGTTTGCTAGAGAGCATTTGGATGATCCAGAAGAGGATTGGGAGAATGTCATATGGTCAGATGAAACCAAAATAGAACTTTTTGGTAAAAACTCAACTTGTCGTGTTTGGAGGAGAAAGAATGCTGAGTTGCATCCAAAGAACACCATACCTACTGTGAAGGATGGTGGTGGAAACATCATGCTTTGGGGCTGTTCTTCTGCAAAGGGACCAGGACGACTGATCCGTGTAAAGGAAAGAATGAATGGGGCCATGTATCGTGAGCTTTTGAGTGAAAACCTCCTTCCATCAGCAAGGGCATTGAAGATGAAACGTGGCTGGGTCTTTCAGCATGACAATGATCCCAAACACACCGCCCGGGCAACGAAGGAGTGGCTTCGTAAGAAGCATTTCAAGGTCCTGGAGTGGCCTAGCCAGTCTCCAGATCTCAACCCCATAGAAAATCTTTGGAGGGAGTTGAAAGTCCGTGTTGTCCAGCGACAGCCCCAAAACATCACTGCTCTAGAGGAGATCTGCATGGAGGAATGGGCCAAAATACCAGCAACAGTGTGTGAAAACCTTGTGAAGACTTACAGAAAACGTTTGACCTCTGTCATTGCCAACAAAGGGTATATAACAAAGTATTGAGATGAACTTTTGTTATTGACCAAATACTTATTTTTCACCATAATTTGCAAATAAATTCTTTAAAAATCAGACAATGTGATTTTCTGGATTTTTTTTTTTCTCGTTTTGTCTCTCATAGTTGAGGTATACCTATGATGAAAATTGGAGACCTTTCTCATCTTTTAAGTGGGAGAACTTGCACAATTGGTGGCTGACTAAATACTTTTTTGCCCCACTGTATAAACACACAGTGCGGAGCATTGTAGCTAGATGGAATAATATGTAGATATATAAACACAGTGCAGAGCACTGTAGCTAGATGGAATAGATATATGAACATATAAACACGGTGCAGAGCATTGTAGCTAGATGGAATAAATATGTAGATATATAAACACACACAGTGTGGAGCATTGTTGCTAGATTCACTCTCAATGTAGTATTTTTGCTGGTCATTAACATTTGTTTGTTCTCTCCCACAGATTGAGTTTGTTCTCTCCCACAGATCGTCATGCTATTTGCTCTCTATATGTCTGTTCTTTTCGTCTTCTCTATCCCCTCAATCCCCAGCCAGTCGCAGCAGATGACTGCCCCTCCCTGAGTCTGGTTCTGTTGGAGGTTTCTTCCTGCTAAAAGGGAGTTTGTCCTCTCCGTCCCCAAGTGCTTGCTCACAGGGGATTGCCTGATTGCTGGGGTCTTTCTGCAATTGTGGGGTTTTTCTCCACAGTTTGATAGTGCTATGAGATGACTGTTGTTATGAAATGGTGCCATTTAATAAAGTTGAATTGATTTTTTTGAATTCCATTTACTTGACACTCATAACAGCAGCGTGACTGCAAAGGTGTCAGTGTGATTTCAACATTCTATTATTAGGTCTAAATATACTATCTGAAATTTCTACGCATATTTGGATATGAAAATTAATAATCTATGAGTGTTTGTGTTATTCATTGTGATACCATGACAAAACAGCATAACAAAAAAACAGCTAGTTTTAGGGTGTCTTATGATAGGGAAAAAATTATACACCATGATATGCAAATTTGCACATTATTTTGTGGTCAGTGGGTTTCTCACAGCATATGCATCACTGCTGTTCAATGCATAATGGATTTGGACACAATTAGTATTCAGAGAAACCAAGAGATGTTAGTGACTGCACGCACAGTGTGAGGCCGACAGACGTGTCAAATCACACAAGATCAAGTGGAGCTAAAGGTTGTCAAAAGAAATACACAAAAGGTGTACACAGCTGTCTAATTGCTGGCATTTACTGTTCCACAATCTTTTCATACCTATCAAGTCTCTACATAGGTGCATCTCAAAAATTACAATATTGTGAACACCTATTTTCCATAATTTAATTCCAAAAGTAAATGTTTACATAGTCTATATTGCTTACAAGTAAAGGTAAATATTTCAACCCTTTTTTAAAAAATTTTCTAAGTAGTTGCATTTTGATAATTTATACACCATGTTTCAAATTATTATGCAAAATAGGAATTTAGTGTCAAAGATTCAATTTTTTGTTTTTCAATTAAACTCAAGGATAGTATTGTGTCTCAGGGTTCTTTGGATCACTGATATCAATCTCAAACACCTGTCATAATTAGCTTACCAGGTGAGCCCAATTAAAGGAAAACTACTTAAGGATGTTCCACATTATTAAGCATGCCACAGGTTTCAAGCAATATAGGAAAGAAAAAAGATCTCTCTGCTGCCAAAAAGCGTCAAATAGTGCAATGCTTTGGACAAGATATGAAAACATATTTCACGAAAACTCAAGCTTGATCATCGTACTATGAAGAAATTTGTGGCTGATACAGAGCACAGACGGGTTCGTGCAGATAAAGGCATAATGAGGAAGGTTTCTGCCAGACAAATTCATTGGATTAAGAAAGCAGTTGCTAAAATGCCATTACAAAGCAACAAACGGGTATTGGAAGCCGCTGGTGCCTCTGGAGTCCCACGAACCGCAAGGTGTAGGATCCTCCAGAGGCTTGCAGTTGTGCATAAACCTACTATTCGGCCACCCCTAACCAATGCTCACAAGCAGAAATGGCTGCAGTGGGCCCAGAAATACATGAAGACTAATTTTCAAACAGTCTTGTTTACTGATGAGTGCCGTAAAACCCTGGATTGTTCAGATGGATGGAGTAGTGGATGGTTGATAGATGGCCACCATGTCCCAACAAGGCTGCAACATCAGCAAGGAGGTAGTGGAGTCATGTTTTGGGCCAGAATCATGGGGGGAGATCTGGTAGGCCCCTTTAGGGTCCCTGAAGGTGTGAAAATGACCTTGGTAAAGTGTATAGTTTCTGACTGACCACTTTCTTCCATGGTACAAAAAGAAGAACCGTGCCTTCCGTAGCAAAATTATTTTCATGCATGACAATGCACCATCTCATGCTGCAAAGAATAACCGTGTCATTGGCTGCTATGGGCATAAAAGGAGAGAAACTCATGGTGTGGCCCCCATCCTCCCTTGACCTCAGCCCTATTGAGAACCTTTGGAGCATCCTTAAGCAGAAGATCTACGAGGGTGGGAGGCAGTTCACATCAAAACAGCAGCTGTGGGAGGCTATTCTGTCATCTTGTAAAGAAATTCAAGCAGAAACTCTCCAAAAACTCATCAGTTCAATGGCTACAAGAATTGTGAAGGTTATATCAAAGAAGGGGTCCTATGTTAACATGTAACTTGGCCTGTTAAGATGTTTTTGATTGAAATAGCTTTTGATTTCAGTAAATATGACCTCCTAATACTACAAATTCAACAAATGACCATTTTCAGTTCTTTACAACCGATAAAATTTTTTGAAACCCTGTTGTGCATAATAATTTGGAACAGTGTATTTTGAGGTTTTTTTAATTTTGCAAAAAAACAGTTATCACTGGGAGGTTTGTTCAACAAAACTTAAATTATGCTCCAACGGTTGATGACTTGAAAATTATACTGACTGTCATTTGCATCGACTATTTAGGAAAATCAGAGACAAATATCATTTGCATTGTGGAGGAAAAATAAGTTCAGGCGAGATGCGGCGAGCCGGAAGGTTGCAGAGTTTTATTTCCTCCAACATAATGAGATGCACTTGTAGCACTGTGCGCTACACTGTAGCACATTGTAGCACTGTGCGCTACAGTGCTGTGCTCTGCTGTGTAGAGTTTTTGAGGCCTCTCACACAAGCTCTTTTGTCAGTGACACAGGAAGAGAGAATGCATGGCACATTAGCATTACAGTAAATACACATGATTAGCATGACATTGGTTGGCTCTTTGTCCATCTGTGCATTGTACTCTGTACGCTAACTGTCTTTTGTTTCCTCCAGCCTGCTGAGCGTGAATAAGAGTCAATCTGCATTGTGCTGGGTCACCACAGGGCTCCCCCCAGAATGCTCAGAAGGGGCTGTGACCCGCCCCCCCCCGTCATTTGGGCTCCAGCTCCGGTAGAGCTGTCCTGCTGTAAAGGAGTGCTGGAGGGCACATCAGTCCGGGGGAGGGGTGGAAAATACAGTGTGCTCCACTCCGAGTTCCAGCACGTTGAACGGCTGAGGATCGTGGCCGCCGAGGCCGGTGTGCGTCATGCGTAATGGAACCAGACGGCGATCGGCCGGCTTTAGGGAGTGAAGTGCGGGAAGAGCGCTGTGTAGGAGGAGGGGGAGGGGGTGGGAGTAAGTGAGTGCCGGCCCAGGACGTCAAAGGTGTCTGGGCCGTGCAAAAATTGCATGTGGATCCGCGATGGTGAGGAACTTTCCCATGAAACCTGGCGGTGATCCACAGCGGCTGTGAAAAGCAAAAACAAAAACAAAAAAAAGTCTCTGACTTCTCTCGCAGCTTGATCCAGTGAGGGTGTGGGGAAGGTGAGTGGCCAAATTCCCCGAGGATGCGTAGCGGCTGTGAAACAACTGCAGCTGTGTGAGGGTGTGAGGCGGTTTGGCTTTTAGGTGCGGAAGCAGCCCTAAAGCCATTGGGGACAGCAATCGGCTAAATTCCCCTTGTGCGGCGTGGCTGAGAAACCCATACAAAGTCCTGTGTGCGGGCTGCACGTCTGCTTCAGGTGCGTGAGCAGCTCTGAAGGTTCCGAGGCTGGCGATCGGCCGTGTTTCTCGGGCATGTGCAGTGGCGGAGGACGCTGTATCGGTCTGTGGAGCCAGCTTGACCTTGTGCGTGGCACGCACGTGGCGCAGTGACCACTTAGCTGGCAGTTCCGCTGTCCTCGTAATCCTG
Source organism: Pholidichthys leucotaenia (assembly GCA_020510985.1). Lineage (NCBI taxonomy): Eukaryota > Metazoa > Chordata > Actinopteri > Cichliformes > Pholidichthyidae > Pholidichthys > Pholidichthys leucotaenia. The sequence continues at coordinate 46,194,186 of CM035843.1, forward strand.
CGGTGTGCGTGCGGGGCTTCTGTGCGCGGGAGGTCCGCTTGTCGCGAGCTGAGTCAGGGTCGGGGAGCTTGGTGGAAATCAACGCAGTCGGTGTCGATGATTTCCCCGTTCAGGCTGCTTCCTTCTTTTCACTCGTGTCGCCGTTCATGGTGCGTGTCGGTCCAAGCACTGCCCGCTCCGGGGCGCGCGCTCCAGTGAGGATGAAGAGGTTGCAGGCGTTCTCTGGTCCTCTGCTGTCCACAGCGCGGTGAGAGGGAGCAGACGGTCACTCTCTCTCGTCAGGTCACCAGTGTGGAGGGATAAGATGAGGCGAGATGCGGCGAGCTGGAAGGTTGCAGAGTTTTATTTCCTCCTACATAATGAGATGCACTTGTAGCACTGTGCGCTACAGTGCTGTGCTGTGTAGAGTTTTTGAGGCCTCTCACACAAGCTCTTTTATCAGTGATACAGGAAGAGAGAATGCATGGCACATTAGCATCACAGTAAATACACATGATTAGCATGACATTGGTTGGCTCTTTGTCCATCTGTGCATTGTCCTCTGTACGCTAATTGTCTTTCGTTTCCTCCAGCCTGCTGAGCGTGAATAAGAGTCAACCTGCATTGTGCTGGGTCACCACAGCATAATAATTTGGAATGCGGTGTAGCATATCGAAATCAGAAAACTGGTATCTCAAATTGTGAGCATATTTCATTTTAAAGACGCACTCCGATGGACATAAACCCCTTAAAAATACATCTACATTGTCTAAAATGGTATCTTATGCTGTTTTTCCCACACAGAGAGAGAGACAAAAAAAGCCTTTCATGGTCTTCCAGCTGCTTGTGAAAATCTTTTCCCTTTTCCTCCTTTTTCAAAGGCTGGGATCTGTAGCACACTCAAGCCAGATTGAACTCTGCAGTTCCATCTCATAAACTTTGCTGCTCAATTTATGAACCTTTTTGAGACTTTAACTCTGCTTCAGATTCCTTCTCAGGACAGGACTGAGGGCAGTCCTGTGCTCCTCCTCCCCTCTCTCTCCACACAGACTTTTCATGCCGGGGTGGCTGGGGGGGGGGGGGGGGTGCTGTTACTGCCACACTGAAGAAAAGAGTTCCTAAAGGCACTTTTCCACTAGCCCAGCACACCTCGCCACGTCTCGATACACTTCGACACGGTTCGGCTCGGTTGTGTCTCCATTACAACCGTGTTAAGCTGGGGTGGGCGGGATTTTTTTTTACAGCAAGGCAGCGCCACACTCCCGTGACGTAAAACAAGCGACCCAAGCAAAACATAACACATGCATCATGGCGGCTGTACAAGGTGACTCCTCGGTCTGTGGCTTTTTTCACCATAAATGCCAAAAAGGACCGCCAGACACGGGTACAGGCAGTGAGATGAAACACTCTGGAATAGTTCTGCAGCTTCTGGGAGAGCCAAAGACGTGAGGATACAAACTTAATTAATTTGGGTCAAGCATTACTTGGGTCAATTTGGGTCAAGCATTAAATTGGCAGTAATGCTAAGCTGTTAAGTAAAAAAAAAAAGTTTGTGTTTGCATCATGATTTTCTGTTTTGTCTGTTAAGACGTCGGTGGGAAAAGAGTCAACAGTACAAACCATTTATCAGTGATGTTGAAAATAATGGCTCATTTTTTAAAAAAGTAATCAAAAACAATTATTTTATTTACTGAAGACTGTATTGCTGGATGTGCCAGTGCAGAAGACAATGCACACTTTAGTGATAGTACCAGTATATGGAGGAATTTTGTGCCATATTAGCATCTGTATTTTCTAATAATGGGTTACAGCAGGGGTGTCCAATCATGTGCCAAGACCCTGCAGGCTTTACCTCCAACCACTGTCTTCAACAGCAGATTCCATAGAATTTCTTCCACTAACTGCTGATCAGTGAAAACACCTGCTGAAGAGACTGGGTAAAAGAAAGAACCTGCAGGGTCTTGGCCCTCCATGGCACATGACTGGACACCCCTGGGTTAGGGTTTAATGGGATTTACATTTTAACACAAACTGCTTTATGGTTCATAATTCTGTTGACAGACTTACACCAAACCAAAAGTGATTTCTCAAACTGCTGGACTGTTCTTAGACAGCTCTTCCAATCTTTTAGTATTTAAAGAGTCTGTGACATAATTCAACCAAGACATCATTAGAAAGAAAGAAAGAAGAACTACTGTGTTTTTATTCTGTGTAGACAAAAAAATTCAATAAAATTTTGTTTCCATATACTACCATAAATTACATTGCGATGCAGACTATTGCGATGTTCGTTTGTCGAAATTGGGTCAAACGCCGCTGCCATTTTGTGACGCATTGAGGTGAACCAAAGATGTAAACAAGCATGACTGAGTACACTGAAGTGGAGAAAATTGTGAGCGATTTCAGCGAAGATTTGAGTGATTTGTCGATAGTTTTTGAGGAAGAAGCAGGATTGAGTGATGAAGAAGAGCGAGTTGGTTCTAACAAGGACTGCAACCCTATTTATTTGAACCATATCGTTCAGGAAGTGACGATGACTCGCACGTTTCAGAGGATGAAGGGTTCGCCAGTGAAGGGTTAGAGATGGACATCAGTCGCCTCCAAAACACTGAATGGTAATATACAGATAGATTTAAATTTCCCCAATCGGGTGTTTGGGGAAATAAAAAAAAAAAAAAAAAAAAAAAGCTCAGATATTCAGTTTCGGTAGGCAATGAGATTTAGAAAAATGAAAACTGAAAAAAGTAATGTAACATTTTTTAACACACAGTCATTCCATTTGGAGTAAAGTCAACACTCAACTTCAAAATTCATTGGGGAGATTTTACCTTCAGTGGAAAAAATATAATAAAATCAAGCCTAATGTGGGGAAAAAAAACAATTACACAAACTTTTTTCCGGGCAAGCTTTGACACTGCTGCTTCTCTGCGCAACAATTGTCCATATCTCTGCACTGTTTTGATACGGGCGATCGTCTGTATCTCTGTGCTGTTTTGATACGGATGATCGTCCGTATCTCTGTGCAACAATCATCTGTATCTCTGCACTGTTTTGATATGGGCGATCGTCCGTGTTGCTGCGCTGTTTTGATATGGACGATCACCCATATCAAAACAGCGCAGAGAAGCAACAGTGTCAAAACTCGCCCGTTCATGGAGACATGGCTCCATGACAACATCCCTGACGCGGCCATTCAACTGGAAGGGATGACATCATTCCAGGCAGACAGAGAGGCTGCTAGCTCCGGTTAAAGCCGAGGGGGGCCTATGTATCTATATTAACAAGAACTGGTGCGTTAACGCCACGTTAGTATCTAAACACTGCTCTCCGTTGGCGGAGTTCCTTATCGTAAATTGTCGGCCATTCTATCTGCTGAAGGAATTCACCAACGTGTTTGTAGCTGCTGTTTACATAGCTCCTGGCGCTAATGCTAAAGCTAATGCTAATGAGGCACTCTGAGAGCTGCACGATGCTATTAGTGAATTTCAAACTTCACACCCGGACAGTTTTGTGGTGGTTGCGGGGGATTTTAATCACACCAGTTTAAAGACTGTGCTCCCCAAGTTTAAACAATGTGTAGACTTTAAGACCAGAGGAGAGAATATGTTGGACTTGGTGTACACAAACTTTCCAGATGCTTATAAGGCAACACCTCGGCCATTCTGACCCCCTATCCGTGATGCTGGTGCCTGCCTACAAACCTTTACTGAAGCGCAGCAGGCCAGTAGAGAAACAAATCAGGATTTGGCCAGAGGGTGCAGCCTCAGCACTTAAGGACTGTTTTCTGCACACAGACTGGGAGGTCTTCAAAATAGCAGCCTCCCAGGGAGACAGGACAGATGTGGAGGAGTATGCTGAAACGGTCACCAGCTACATCGCGAAGTGCACAGAGGATGTCACTATAGTGAAGACTATCACTGCACGGGGCAACTATAAGCCCTGGATGACTGCAGAGGTGCGCTCGCTGCTCACAGCCAGAGATGCAGCCTTCAGAGCAAAGGACAGGATCGCCCTCCGCTCAGCCAGGTCTGCACTCTCAAAGCGAATTAAGACGGCGAAGCGCACCTATGCGGAGAAAATCCAGGGACACCTCTGTGACACAAGGAACACCAAGCGGATGTGGCAGGGAGTTCGGGCACTGACGGATTATAAGTCTAGGCAGGGGGTCGATGATGACGACGCTTCGTTTCCAGACAGGCTCAACAACTTCTTTGCACGTTTTGAAGCATCAAACCCGACAATCAGAGGGAGGGCTGGCCCTTCTCCACCATCTGTTGTGCCAGCTATCATCATCAACGCAGCGGACACACGGAGGACCCTAATCAGGGTCAACCCATGTAAAGCTGCAGGTCCGGATAACATCCCGGGACGTGTGCTCCGAGACTGCGCGAGCGAGTTGGTGGATGTTCTGACTGACATTTATAACATCTCCCTGAGACAGGCCATCGTTCCCAGATGCTTTAAGACCTCTACCATAGTACCGGTGGCAAAGAAACCAGTTGTGTCCTGCCTGAATGACTATCGTCCTGTTGCACTGACACCAATTGTGATGAAGCGTTTTGAACGGCTTGTCAAACCACGCATCACAGCGTGGAAGATGCTATAGTAACTACCCTGCACTCTGTCATCACCCACCTGGATCAGAAAGAAACCTGCGCCAGACTCCTGTACATTGATTTCAGTTCAGCATTCAACACCATTATTCCCCAGAGACTGAGGGAGAAATAACTCCTTCTCGGTCTGAACACTGCCACATGTCTCTGGACCCTGGATTTCCTGACTGAGAGACCTCAGTCTGTCCGTGTTGGAAATAACATCTCCAAATCTGTCACGCTGAGCACCAGATCCCCTCAAGGCTGCGTACTCAGTCCACTGTTGTTTACACTTCTAACACATGACTGTGTATCCAGACACGAGGGGAACCAGATTACTAAGTTTGCAGACGACACCACAGTGATGGGACTTATTCAGAGGGATGAGGAATCAGTGTACAGGGAAGAAGTTAGAGACCTGGAGGGCTGGTGCAGGGAGAACAATCTGGCGCTCAACGTGGACAAAATGAAGGAGATGATTATTGACTTCCGGCGGTCACAGCCTGAACACATCCCTCTTAGCATCGGCGGCCGTTTGGTGGAGAGAGTGGAGAACATCAAGTTCCTCGGAATGCAGATCTCGCAGGACCTGACCTGGAGCAAGAATTCCTTGGGGATCAGGAAGCGGGCCCAGCAGAGACTGCACTTCTTGAGGAAACTCAAACAGGCCTCTCTCCCCATCTGCATCCTCAGGATTCTACAGAGGTGTGGTGGAGAGTGTTCTGACATACTGCATTGCTACATGGTACTCCAGCTGCAGTATGTCAGACAAAAAAGCCCTGCAGAGGATAGTTAAGGGAGCTGAGAAGGTAATTGGAGTTTCCCTCCCCTCTGTCCAAGAACTTTTTCAGAACCGTTGTAGGAGCAGGGCACTGAACATTGTCAAGGACCACTCTCACCCTCTGCACAAACACTTTGAACTTCTGCCATCTGGCAAACGATTCCAGAGCATCAGATGCAGAACCACCAGACTGATTAACAGCTTCCTTCCACAAGCTGTTTGGATACTGAACAGTTGATGCGGAATCTTTCATACATACTACTGCACCTTATGGATATTATGTATATTATTTGTATATTACAGTTCTAGTTAGTTTTCAAGTATGTCTCAGGGATGTGTGAATGGCTGTGTTGGGGCGGGGGGTGAGGGGGTGTGTGAGTGTGTCTTAAATTATGTTCTTTTTACTTATATGGATGCTGAGAGAAACGCAATTTCATCTTGCCTGCACTACAGTTGTATGTACAGCAATATGACAAAGGTTGATTTGATTTGATTTTGAAAAGAGTTTGTGTAATTGATTTTTTTCCCCCCACATAAGGCGATCGTTATTTAATTGTTTGGTTTACAGAAATTTTGGCTTCAATTTTTTTTTTTTAATTTCCCCCAATTGGGTGTTCGGGGAAATGAAAAAAAAAAAAAAGCTCAGATTTTCAGTTTCGGTAGGCAATGAGATTTACAAAAATGAAAACTGAAAAAAGTAATGTAACGTTTTTTAACACAAAGTCATTCCATTTGGAGTAAAGTCAACACTCTGCTTCAAAAATCACAGGGGAGGATTGTACTTTCAGCGGAAAAAATATAATAAAATCACGATCACCTTATGTGGAAAAAAAAAAATCAATTACACAAACTCTTTTCCGGGTGAGTTTTGACACTATTGCTTCTCTGCGCTGTTTTGATATGTTGATATTGTCTTGAGCTGTGGGTTTTCATTTGAAAGTTGTAGGTATGGCAGTCGGTTTTACAACCCGTTTGTAACAAACTTTCAAGCCTAAAGATTCCTGTATAGCAGGCGCCTCCTCAAAACTGTCTGCAGTGAAATGATCGCTACAGAGTACAGAAGATGGTGTTGGTTGCCATTTGTCCCTTGTTCTCTGTACTTGTTTCGTCCATTTTTTAAGAAGATCTGGATCTTTTGGGAATGAGAACAGACTTGTACGTTCACTGGAGCAATTAGAACACCCAGCCGCCATGCAACGTTTCAGCATTTCTTTGCCGATATAGAAGCTAAACAACTTGTTTACATTGATAGCACACAGATCAGCCAAGATGAACTTCACCTCATGACGTCATACCCGGAAACGAGGCGAGTCTCAGGAGATCGAATTAGTGCAACATGGCGCTAAATTTGAATTCACTTGGAAATATTTTTCCACTTATTTAGCATTCTAAGTCAAAAGAACCAACTATATGGACGATTGAAGATAAATTCATACCGAATATGATCCATAGTTCCTAAATCGTGACAGACACTTTAATTTATGTCACTTGGTGGAAACCTTCACACATAAAACAAAAGCGGAGACAGATCTGCAAAAAGTGCCAAGGTTTATTGTCAAAATTCCCAGTGCAATACTAAATGAATACATGTATAGTACATTGTTGATGCAGAGAATATATATTTCTACAGTATCTACATGTATCTATCCAATAAATCAAGTATTTTCCATGTAACCTTGTGACTGCATTATTTTAATTGCTTTTAGTCCTAGATCAAGTTTGTTTTGGCCTTAAATGCACCATAATTGTTAAATATATCTTATTATACCCAACTCAGTACTGTTTACCTGTTGAAATATACATATATTTTATGGCTAATATAACCCCATAACTACAACCTGGTGATCAAGTTTTGGCAGATGAAGTTTTTGCCATGACACCACCACAGACTTAGTGCTGCTGGAGCAGGTACATCCCATGATGTCTAAACAGTCTGTCCATGATTTTCACACAGATCAGAGCAATTTGTTGCACAGGAAGCTACACGTTTCTACAGACATTCTTAAGTTCTGTAGCCACAGAGTTTGTAAAACTGGGGTGACATCAGTGAGAGGCTGTGTTGAACGCCCAGACCCACAGTTTGAAGCGGTAATTTTGCCACAAGAGAGCCATCTGAAACACACACACACACACACACACACACACAACATACATATTTTAGTACCCAATAGCGATAGCTTGCAGACATTACAATGTAGTACGGCGGACTTAAAGCAAACTAGCATTAGCAATCATTAGCTTACCTTCATACGTGATTTAGTTCGTATCCTCACGTCTTCGGCTCTATGGCTTCCTAAATGCTCCAGTACTTTTCCAGAGTGTTTTGTCTCGCTGCCTGTACCCTTTTCTGGCTGTCTTTTTTTGCATTTACTTTGACAAAAAGCCAGACAACAAACAGTCGCCTCGTAAGCCGCCATGTTGTGTTTTGCTTGTGTCACATGTTTTACGTCACGGAAGTGTGGCACCGCCTTGTTGTAAAAAAATCCCACCCACCCCAAGTGGTACTCAGCTGTAATGGAAACAAAAGCGAGTTGAGTCGAGTAAAGTCGTGTCGAGACGAGTTGGGCTATATAGGTACATGTGGAAAAGGGGCTTTAGTGATGGGGCATCCCCCAGCTGGCCGTGGGACAGGAGCTGAGTCCCGCGGAGTGAGACACTGCCCTTTGAGATCCCGTGGCTCGTCGGCTCGACCAGCAGCCGTGGACTGTGGCGAACGGTGGGTCACCTGGTGCGCAGTGCTGGTGCTTTGTTGTGGCATCCCGGCGAGGTTGTTGGGAGATGGGCCGGAGTGACGGGAGATAAACAATCGACTGTGGATCAGTGAACCAGCGCTGCTCATCCAAGCTAGGAGGCTAGAAGCTAGTCAGTTAACGGTTAACTGACGCAAGAGAGAGAGCGGAGTTGAATAGGTGAAGGATGTTTCTTAAAGTAATAGGCTTTAAATCACAACGTTTCAAGAAAGCCAGGAAAAATACAAAGCAAATTTGCTTCAATAACTGAATTAAAGAAAAATGTGAACAAACTATGTCACAAACACCAATTTTCCCCTTGTTCTGTCAAGCAGCGAGGTAAGCAGAACAGGAATCTGCTTCCCTTATCGTACCAAACAGACTTACTTTGCCAAAAGGAGCTTTATACAGTACATATACTGTATATGTACTGTATATTATGTATAGACTCCTCTTGTAATAACTTTTAAAACCTCATTTAAATTGTTTTACCCATGAAGGACCTGACAGGGGGGAATCGGAAAAGGAGGGGTGGGGGGGAGAGGAACAAACAGAAAACAAACAGACTAACAACTGAAACAAACAGAAAAACTGTTTCTTGTACTGAAAAGGTCTCATCACGAGTCTGGTATCTGCATCTGTTAAAGGAGAGACGTGTGCATGTGTATGAGAGTGCGCGCAAAATAAGTGTACGTGCGAGTGGTTTGCCAGGAAACATACAAAGAGGGTGGCAGGTCACAGCAAATCCCCCCCTTCCCCCAGATATCCCGAGCAAGCAACACAGCGCCACCAACCCCCACAGAGCACAAATGTCCTGAAGCCAACAAGCCCCAGTCCTGGGGTGGATGCCTGGTTGATTTTAAACTTTAGAATTAAGTTTAAAATCCTTCTCCTCACTTACAAAGCTCTAAACAATCAAGCCCCTTGTTATTTAAAAGATCTGATACTACCTTATCCTAACAGAGTACTACGCTCCCAAAATGCAGGATTACTTGTAATTCCTAGAATCTCCAAAAGTACAATGGGAGGCAGAGCCTTCAGTTATCAAGCTCCTCTCCTGTGGAACCAGCTGCCAATCTGGATTCGGGAGTCAGACTCAATCTCTGTTTTTAAGAATACAGTTAAAACCTTCCTTTTTGACGTACGAGGGGGGCTGAAAAGTTCACAGGCTGACCATGATGCAGTGGCCAAATTTGACCAAATGTGGTTTATTTTTCAACATATTTTTCAACATCGGTGTTGCAGCGCTTGGATCCCTGCGGTATAGAAGCTCTCTTCTTGATCCTCAAAGACATAACTCCTTAGTCAGCCTACGAACTTTTCAGCACCCCCCTCATAGCCTATAGTTAAGGTGGGATCAGCTAACCCTGAACCCTCCCTTAGTTATGCTGCTAATAGGTTTAGACAGCCGGGGGACCTCCAACAATGCACTGGGCTTCACTCCTTTCTTCACTCTCAATGAAATATTTTTGCTGGCTATTAACATCTCTTTGTTCTCTCCCATAGATCGAGTCTCTGTCGTGCTGTTTGCTCTCTACATGTCTGTTCTTTTCTTCTTCTCTTCCCCTGACCCCCTGGCCAGTCACAGCAGATGACTGACCCTCCCTGAGCCTGGTTCTGCTGGAGGTTTCTTCCTGCTGAAAGGAAGTTTTTCCTTTCCATCGTCACCAAGTGCTTGCTCACAGGGTCTGATTGTTGGGGTCTTTCTGCAGCTGTGGGGTTTCCCCCACAGCTCGACAGTGCTATGTTTGACTGTTGTTGTGACATTGCTCTATATAAATAAAGTTGAATTGAATGGCTCTCTTTCCACAATTCACCCGTTGTGGAATGTCGTCAGACAATGAAACGGATGTGTACACCGCGGGAGGACTTAAGCGCACCCCAACCCAACAGTAGCCCATGGACTGCAGGTAAGGCCTAATTAATGCCTCTCCGTAGAGCTCATGGGGTGAACCGCATATTCTGTGTGTTCAGATGAATATACAGTTGAAAGCAGGTGTTTACATACACTAAACAAGACAAACCCCCCCCCACTTTCAGACATTAAATCAGAATAAACTTTTCCTGTTTTAGGACAGTCAGAATTACCGAAATTATTTCTATTTGCTAAATAATTTTTATTTTTGATAAATAATTTAGAGGATTTTTTTTATTACTTTCTTCAAAGTCAGAAGTTTACATACACTAAGATTACGATGCCTTTAAACAATTTGGGAAAGCCCAGATGATGATGTCATGCTTTGGAAGCTTCGGACAGATTAACTGACAACATTTGAGTTAATTGGAGGCACACCTGTGGATGCATTTTAAGGCACACCTAAAACACACTGCTTCCTTGTGTAACATCATGGGAAAATCAAAAGAAATAAGATATCAGGAAGAGAACTATGGATCTCCACAAGTCTGGCTCATCATCCTTGGACACAACTTCCTGATGGCTAAAGGCACTGCGTTCATCTGTTCAAACAATTATACACAAGCATAAACACCATGGGAATGTCCAGCCATCATACCACTCAGGAAGGAGACGGGTTCTGTGTCCCATAGATGAACATGTTTTGGTGTGAAACGTGTGTATCAACTCCAGAACAAAAGCAAATGACCTTGTGAAGACGCTGGCTGAAGTTGGTAAAAGAGTGTCATCATCCACAGTGAAATAAGTCCTGTGCCAACATGGGCTGAAAGGCCACTTAACGAGGAAGAAGCCATTACTCCAAAAGCAACATAAAAAAAGCCAGATTACAGTTTGAAAATGGGCACAGGGAAAAGACCTTAATTTTTGGTGACAGGTTCTGTGGTCTGATGAAACTAAAATTAAACTGTTTGGCCATAATGACCATCATCATATTTGGAAGAAAAAGAGGGAAGCTTGCAAGCGGTGTGATCAATATAAAATGGACTGGAAAAAAGTCCTCCCTTAAAATGGAACTCCTCATTTCAGTCAACGCTTCTGTATAAAATTGAAGTCAATCTGATCAAAAATGTAGAAGCTATAGTAGCGACAACATAAAAAGATCACTCCCCAAAATACATGGACCCCTCATCAGGTGTGTGTGAAAATCACATGTTTTCAAGGAATTGATGAGTTAAAGTTTCTGTATAAATCTGAAGTGAATTTGATAAGAAATACAGAAGCTTTAGTGGCGTGAACATTAAAAAAAACCCTCCTCAAAATACATGGAAACCCTCACTGGATGTGTGTGAGTAACACATCCAAGGTATTGATGAGTTAAAGCTTCTTTATAAATTTGAAGTCAATCCGACCAGAAATATAGAAGCTAGAGCGGTGACAACATGTTGACAAATGAACAAACGGACAAACATTATACCCAGAAGAGTAGCTGATTTCAGGGGCGAGGCCAGCCACCTTGTTAGCAAAATGACCCAAAACATCCCCCTTGTAAAACTACTCCCAATCCCCCATCCCACTGAAGACTGCAAGGATAGTAAGGTGATGAGTTACATTTACTACATGTACTCAAATAGCCTAACAGCCTAATATAAAATTAGATTTCTATGACTCATGTGTGACATTTGTAGGATTTTCCTTAGATTAACATGTCTAAAAGGAAAAGGTCACAAATCAGTGACTATCATTGCAAATACACAATAATAATATTGAACATCTATGAAAGGATAAAAGTTTCTAATTTAATGGTCATAATTTTCAATTTTATGTACATAGGTGTATGTTTCCATGGGGGGAAAAAGTCTAATTTGTAGGGGAAAAGTACTCCATTTGTTGGAAAAGACACAAATTCACCAAAAAAAAAGGAATATATTTCCAAGAAAAATGTTTCACATTTATAAGAAAAACCTGACAAAAATTTGAGGAAAAAAAATGGAAAATTTATTGGGGGGGGGCATGTTGGTGACTTGGTCACTGAAAACTTAAACTTGGGCCTTACGATGTGGGCAGCACAATTAAACAAAATCAATCAGCATTATAAACATTCACCTTTTTTCTTGTATACTGGCTGTAATTAATCAATTCTATTAAGCATTTTATCTGCAAGTACATACCAGGGCTGTCTTCTGGACTAGGTGCTGAACAGCACTTTGTGCGGACAGTTTGTGGTGAAACAGGGGAGCATCTGGCTGACGAGGAGGCCATGGGACATGAGGATGGGGCCGTACGTGAAGACAGTCGATCTCCAGACTTCATATCTATCAAACAAGTCAACAATTCAACATGGATGAACAAGGAAAATACGTAAAATGACACATCTGAATGACAGTCAAAATGACTATTTAACAGCTCACTAAGTGGATGAGTCTTGAAAGGTCTTCATGAGGGCAAACAATTCAGGACGACAACCAATACAACTGGCCCAAACAAGTAATTTTGGGAGTTCTATATTGTAAGTATCAGATGCTATTTTTTTTAACACACACAGCACATACCAGACTACAGTCCCTCAAATATATATTTCTTTGTGTATTCTCAGCGCTTTAATATTCACAAATATACACATACACTAGACACACCTACAAATTCATTTTCCCTGGGTAGATGTGTCCAAACTTTTAACTGGTACTGTATGTCAGTTTTCCACAAGTTGAAACAATTTCCAGAAGTCTTTCTGAAGTGTTTGTGTCATGCTATGGTCAAAATACAACAGGAATTAAATACGACAGTGCCATTTTTCACCCAGGTTAAAATACACTTTTTCCCATTTCAGCACTACCTATTTCAGCACTAATGAGCCAGAGCCACTTCTGAGCTCCATGGTCAAGGCTAACATTAGCTAACAAGCGCTGGTGGATGGGGTGTCAGGTGGTCTAATGGGTACAGCGTGTACCACGAGAGCATGTTGCTCACCACAGGCACCCCTGAAACAAAGCCTTTCTAGGGCAATCTTTCCAACATGTCTCTCTCCACCTGCTCCACCCCATCTCCTGTCCCTGGACCAAAAATAAATCTTGCCACCGCTCTGGTGTTTGGCTAAGCTCAAGCTAACAAGAGTAAATTGGCTGAATGCGAGAGTCGAAACACATCATGGATGCTTTTCGAGCATCCATGATCAGCATGGATCACCCATGACTGGAGTATATGGTTCAAGTGGTCACCAGAACGGGGCTGGGCACTGGTGTAAAATAAGCACAGAAACAAGTCCAAATGAGTAACTGTGTGGATGGATGGCCTCCTGGGGCCATATCTAAAGGTGCCTTCAGATCAAACGCAAGTAAATTTAGTCAGGTGATCAGAATACATGTTAACTCAATGTAGCTTGCAGGGTTTCCTCTGGAAACATTTCTCCATGGCGGGCCGCTGCACCAGAAATTGTACCGCCACGCCAAGGCGATATGATTTTATTAAGAAAAATATATGAAGCAATGACTTTCCGGAAGCGCACACACGAACAACGCGTGTGGCCGTCCTCTGCGCAGAGTTTAGAAGCGCCCTGCCCACATGAGTTCTCGACTCAGTCAGCAGGCAGTTTCTTGCTAAGCGTGACTGTTGACAAAAACAAGTACTTTAAACGTGGGAAAAAAAATCAGAAGAGGTATGTATGTAAACGCTGGAGGCGTTTATCATGGTTTTAAACCGCTGTTAACGGGAGCAATAATGGAAGAGTCGCTTAGCTAAGAGACGTGGTTAGAATTCATATGCAGCCGGCTTCATATAAAGGGAAAGGCGGGGGACTGATGAATTGCTGAGGATATATTTCACCAGCCACTACAATATTAAGTTATGTCCTGTAGGAATTGCAGGAATGAAGAGACTGGCAATTTCTCACTTTTCTCGCACGAGCAGGCGTGCCGTTTTTATTCTCCAGCGGCAGTGACAAAAAGCAACAGCTAAAAACGCTAGCTCTATTTTCACTCTAAACTGAGGTCCTTCAGCAGCTGCCTAGAGAGGTGCCTGATGAGAAAACCTGAAAGCACAACTATAACTGCCTAAGCAGATCGTTCTGTACATGAACACATATTGTGGTGAATTATGTCTTTAGAGTCCGCTAGAGTTCCCTATTATGTATTTGGCAGGTTAAGGTGACCGAAATTCACGAAGTCAATGACTTTAATCTGTCAGCAGCCTTCAGACAAACTAAACATGCCAACATCTGACTTCAAAATAAGGGAGGTTTTTCCTGCCGTCTGGGTGGTGAGGAGATTTCTAAAAAACAAAAAAAACAAAAAAACCCCAACAACTATAAATATAAAGAAATATTATAACAAATAACAGAATCCTTGGTTATTTAAGTTAATTTATTTCATTAAATACAATTTTATTAATATTTTTTCTTTGTAATCAGAGTTAAATTATTGCTCTGTTCCGACTGCAAAATTATGGTCAAAAATGTAAATTGTTATAAGGAAAAAAAATACCACAGTCTGTTTCAAATTTATCTAAAAAAAAAACAACAAAAAAACAAAACAGTAATTTTATTTTTAAAAAACAGACAAAAATTAGTCATAAGATAATCCATAAATTTATAATAAAGTTTCAAATGTCAGGGATGGCAACAGGAAATTCTGATTTCAGCTGAAATCTAATTTGGTCGATTGACTTATGGGGTGGGGGGGCCGGGGGGGCGCAGCCACCCTGAAGCTGGGAGGTTTTCAGTAAAACAGAAGTAATTTAGACTGAAAAAAATGATTTAAAAAAAATGAAATACTAGACTTAGATAAATCATTAAATTTAATGAAAAGTTAACTTACTTTTTCTTCAATGTTGTCTCACTGTCTTTAGTCCAACATATTTAACAGTTCTATAACAGTTTATTACAGTATTTACACTGGTCACCAAGTCACTTCTAATGTGAAACTTTCTTCCTTTTGGCAGCAAGCTGTGTCAGTCTCTGAACTGTGAACTTCATCTCCTTTTCTGGTTTCTTCAGAAATTGTCCGAGTGTTTCTGTTAACTCGTCGAACTTTGAGCCAATTTTCACCTTTACTGTCACTTTTCTCTCAAGCCAATTCCATCGGAACTTATTTTTGACACTTTTGTCTATTTCTAGCACTGATGACTCCTGATCCTTCGATAAAAATCTCATAATTCCGCTGAAAACAATACCGAAAGCTCAGAATTCCAACACGAACCAGGGATGTGATTTGGGGTTGGGGAAATTATCTGAAAATTCAGCAGGGGGTCTGGGGGACGCGGTCCCCCAGCAGGGTCCAGTGCAGAGCCCCGTTGGGGGGGGGGGCAAGGGGGGCAAAGCCCCCCGAAGCTCCTAGGTTTTTATGATTTTTAAGTACCAGAACTGTGCTTAAATGACATAAAACAAACAGCTGAATGCCACTTATTACTGTATAATACTGACTTATGTTCCAAGAAGATAGCATTTGACATAATGTCCGGCTCAGGAAACATGCACGCAGGCTCAGGGAAGATTCAATAGCTTTATTCAACAAGCAGGTGTGTATGGATGGATGTATGAGATATGGGTATGTGATGGGGGTGAACGCCGATGCACAGGAAACAGAGCAGAACGCCGTACAGCCAGGCAACCCTATGGAGAGAGCAGAGGACAAGGGTACAGGGCACCACACCTAGACAGGTATAAAGAGTGGAGTGCTGCTTACTTGTAGGTGACGGGTGGCTGGCGTTGGCCAAGGGAGAAGCCCAGGAGACAGCGTCCTGCTGAGCCAGTGACGACGATGAGGGAAGGGATGGCGATGACGGGGTTATCCGCCGCCAAGGAATCCACCTGTGCACAGGGGAGAAGACTTGCAAGAGGTAAGGGTGAAGATGCTTACGTGGAAGCGTAGCTCAGCTGACGTGGAGAGACGATCCAGCTGGGAGAGAGTGCCGATGCGAACAGACGGCTCCAGACCGCTGCACAGGGCTGCGTGGGCTAAATAGCCCGTGGCTGACGAGGCGCAGGTGTGTGCACAGCTGAGGCGGATGATGAGCGGCGAGTCGTGACAGTACTCCCCCCCCCCCCCAGCAGTGCCTCCTGGCGCTGGCTTGTCCGGGTGCGCCCGCTGGAACTCCGTGATGAGACTCCTGTCCAACACCAAGGAAGAGCACACCCAGGACCTCCACTCAGGACCAAATCTCTCCCAGTCCATCAAGTACTGTAGCCCGCGACCTCGGCGCCGGGAGTCCATGATGGAGGCGACTCTCCAGGCCGGATGACCGTCGATCATCAGAGGCGCGGGCGGCGCCTTGGGCAGGGGACAGAGTGGATTGGAGACCACAGGCTTGATCTTCGAGACGTGGAAGGTGGGACATATACGGAGGGAGGGGGGGAGGGCCAGACGCACAGCCACCGGGTTGACAATTTTAGAGACGGTGAAAGGGCCAATGAAGCGCGGGGCCAGCTTCCTCTTCTCAGCCTTGAGGTTAATGTCATGTGAGGACAACCAGACTCGTTGGCCCACCTGGTAGGCAGGGGCCGGCCTCCCGTGGCTGTTCGCCGTCAAGCTGTTGCGCGCCACTGTGCGTAATAGCGCATCGCGCGCTCTGGTCCACAGACTCCGACAGCGTCTTAGGTGCGCCTGGATGGAGGGAACGGCCAGCTCGCCCTCCTGCTCCGGGAACAAAGGTGGGTCGTACCCCAAGGACGCCTTAAAGGGGGACATCCCCGTGGCAGAAGACCGTGCCGTGTTGTGGGCATACTCCACCCAGGCCAGGTGCGCGCTCCAGGACGACGGGTTGGAGGAGGTGACGCAGCATAGGGCAGCTTCCAGTTCCTGGTTGGCACGCTCACACTGCCCGTTGGACTGCGGGTGGTGGCCGGAGGAGAGGCTTACCGTGGCCCCCAGAGCGTTGCAGAAACACCTCCATACCTCAGAGACAAATTGGGGCCCCCGATCAGAGACAACGTCCACCGGTATCCCATGCAGCCTGACTACGTGCTGGACAAGAAGGTCTGCTGTCTCCCATGCCGTAGGGAGGCCCCGGAGCGGCACGAAGTGGACAGCCTTGGAGAACCGATCCACGATGGTCAGCACAGCGTCGTATGTGTTAGAGACCGGGAGACCAGTGACGAAGTCGAGGGCTATGTGAGACCAGGGCCTGCCTGGGACTGGCAGGGGCTGGAGCAGACCCGCGGGGGGAGAATTAGCAGACTTGTCGGTGGCACACACAGGGCACGCCCGGACGTAGTTGGCGACGTCCTTCTGGAGACCCGGCCACCAAAAGGAACGCTGGAGGAGATCCACTAGCCGGGAGACACTGGGGTGACAGGCGAGTTTGGAGGTGTGAACCCAATGAATGACCTCCCCCCGGACAGTCGATGGAACAAAAAGCCTCCCTTCCGGTCCGCCGCCAGGATCCGGTTCGGTCTCCTGCGCCCTCCGGATCTTGTCCCTGATGGACCAGGAAATCGCCCCCACAATGCACGAGCTGGGCAAGATGGTATGACCCGGCTCCTCCGGGGTCTCAGGGGCAAACTGCCTGGAAAGGGCGTCGGGCAGGCCATTTTTAGAACCAGGGCGATGGTGAAACGGAACCGGGCGAAGAACAAGGACCAGCGCGCCTGGCGGGCATTCAGTCGTCTGGCAGATCTTAAATATTCCAGGTTCTTATGGTCCTTTAACACCACGAACGGCTGGGCAACTCCCCTCCAACCAGTGGCGCCACTCCTGCAGTGCGAGCTTGATGGCGAGTAGCTCCCTGTCCCCGACGTCGTAGTTGCGCTCAGCCGGAGACAGGCGCCGTGAGAAGAAGGCGCAGGGTCACTTGACCCCATTGGTGGGTGAGCGCTGAGAAAGCACCGCCCACACTCCCGTATCAGACGTGTCGACTTCGACCAGGCACTGCAGCACGGGGTCAACCTGGGTCAGGACCTGGGAGGAGGAGAACTCCGTCTTCAATGCCTCGAAAGCCGCTGCAACCTCTTCGGTCCACCGGAAGGGGGTCTTGGGAGAGGTGAGGCGGGTCAAAGGGGAAACAATGGCGCCAAAATTGGGAACAAAGCGGCGATAAAAACTGGCAAACCCAATGAACTGCTGCACCTGCTTTCTGGAGGTCGGCGTGGGCCACTCGACCACCGCCTTAACCTTCGCGGGGTCGGGAAGGACTTGATTGTGCAAGATTACGAACCCTAGGAAGGAAGTGGTCTTGGCGTAAAACTCGCACTTTTCGGCCTTGACATACAACCTGTTCTCCAGCAGCCGCTGTAGGACCCGCCTCACGTGGACCTGGTGTTCCTCCCGTGACCTGGAGAAGATGAGAATATCATCCAGGTACACAAACACAAAGAGGCCCAGGAAATCACGTAGGACGTCGTTTATGAGGCGTTGAAACACGGCAGGGGCGTTGGTCAGCCCAAACGGCATTACCAGATACTCAAAGTGACCACTAGGCGTTCGAAAGGCCGTCTTCCACTCATCCCCCTCCCGGATCCGGACCAGGTGATAAGCACTGCGGAGATCCAACTTAGTGAACCAGGTCGCCCCCTGG
Organism: Pholidichthys leucotaenia; assembly: GCA_020510985.1. Taxonomy (NCBI): domain Eukaryota; kingdom Metazoa; phylum Chordata; class Actinopteri; order Cichliformes; family Pholidichthyidae; genus Pholidichthys; species Pholidichthys leucotaenia. Next base: position 46,212,624 of record CM035843.1, read on the forward strand.
AGGGAGTGGAAAGTGGTGTCCATCAATGGCAACGTGTAGCGGTCCTTCTCCGTGATGTCGTTTAGCGCCCGAAAATCAATACAGGGGTGGAGGGACCCATCCTTCTTCGAGACGAAGAAAAACCCTGCGCCCAGAGGAGACGAAGAAGGGCGGATGATACCTGCATTGAGAGACTCCTTGATATAACTGTCCATGGCCTCCCATTCCGGCGCTGACAGGCTGTAGAGGCGTCTGGATGGCAAGGGAGCCCCCGGGCGGATGTTAATGGCGCAGTCGTAGGGCTGGTGAGGAGGGAGAGACATCGCCCTGGACTTACTGAACATGAGGCCCAGGTCATGGAACTCCGAGGGCACCAGGGTGAGGTCCGGAGGCGTGGCGTCAGAGGCCGGAGGAGGGGAGGACGGGGCGCAGGCTGCGGACTGGAGGCAGGTGCCCATGCAAAAGGAGCTCCAAGCGGCAATTCTTCCTGTCTGCCAATCCAGCACTGGGTTGTGCAGGTGCAACCAGGGGTAGCCTAAGTTGACAGGTGACACAGAAGAGGATAGGACACACAAGGTAAGATCCTCCCGGTGATTACCTGAGATAATTACAGGGATCGGCTGGGTGCAATGAGTCACTTGTCCAAGGGGCGCACGGGAGAGGGTGACCAGATTGAGAGGAGTGGCCAGAGGGTGGCAGGGGATGCCCAATTGGGTTGCCAGGCTCTTAGAAATGAAGCTCTGCTCCTGAGTCCACCAGTGCGTGTGTGAGGTGCCCTGTGGAATTGTGACAGAATCATATGGGCAGCGACAAACTTGTGAGGGGATTCGACCGGTTAGAGTCCGAGAGGCCCCCTACAGTGACTCGCGGACCCCCCTGTTTGGCTTCTCCGGACAATGCTCCACGGTATGCTGATCACCTCCGCAATACATGCAGAGGCCCAGCTCCCGACGGCGCTGTTTCTCCGCTAGGGGGAGCCTTGACCGACCAACTACCATTGCCTCCGACTCCTCGGAGGACTCCGGAGCAGGTAACACCAGGGGGCGAGCCTGAGGCGTGCGGACAGAACCTCCACGCGAGCGGCCAATTAATTTCCGCTCAGCGGATCGTTCACGCAGCCTGTTGTCCAAGCTAATTGTCAGGGAGATTAGCTCCAACAGCCTTTCTGGAAGGTCTCGGCTGGCCAGCTCATCCCTCAGACCAGAGTTGAGCTGCGGAGGAAGATGCTACAGAGTGACGCTTCACCCCAGCCCACCTCCTCCGCTGCAACCCGGAAGTCGATAGCGTAATCCGCCGCTGACCGGCTTCCCTGTTGGAGGCCAAGGAGACGGTCAGCGAGGATGCTATCTCGCCGGGAATGATCGAATACCTTGAGGAAACTCTGCACGAACTGGCCGTAGGAGAGGTTTGCGTAACTGGGCTTCGCCATGATGGCGTAAACCCAAGTTAGCGCTCGCCCCTCCAGGAGATTAGCTATATAGCCAATTCGGCTGTGGTCCGAGGGAAAATCCCTGGGAACGCGCAGAAACACCGACTCGCACTGCATGATGAACCCCCGCGCTCCGCCGAGCTTACCGCTGAAGCGGGCGGGGGTTGGAATTGGCGTGAGTCGGGTTGGCGTTCCCGCGGCAGGCTGGCCAGCCACAGAAGCGGCTGGAGCTGCCCCCCCCGGACGAGCCGGGGGAACACCTGCTGGGGGTCCACACGGTCTAACCGGTGAGTGATGTTTGTTAATTGATTTAAAATCACCTGCTGTTGGTGGGCTATTAAATCCACCCGAGCCTCGAGGGTGGAAAGGCGGAGTGCGAGCCCGCTGTCTGCTGAGCCGCTCTGCTGGAGCCGTACTGACATAATGTCCGGCTCAGGAAACATGCACGCAGGCTCAGGGAAGATTCAATAGCTTTATTCAACAAGCAGGTGTGTATGGATGGATGTATGAGATATGGGTATGTGATGCGGGTGAACGCCGATGCACAGGAAACAGAGCAGAACGCCGTACAGCCAGGCAACCCTATGGAGAGAGCAGAGGACAAGGGTAAAGGGCACCACACCTAGACAGGTATAATGAGTGGAGTGCTGCTTACTTGTAGGTGACGGGTGGCTGGCGTTGGCCAAGGGAGAAGCCCGGGAGACAGCGTCCTGCTGAGCCAGTGACGACGATGAGGGAAGGGATGGCGATGACGGGGTTATCCGCCGCCAAGGAATCCACCTGTGCACAGGGGAGAAGACTTGCAAGAGGTAAGGGTGAAGATGCTTACGTGGAAGCGTAGCTCAGCTGACGTGGAGAGACGATCCAGCTGGGAGAGAGTGCCGATGCGAACAGACGGCTCCAGACCGCTGCACAGGGCTGCGTGGGCTAAATAGGCCGTGGCTGACGAGGCGCAGGTGTGCGCACAGCTGAGGCGGATGATGAGCGGCGAGTCGTGACAGCATTCCTAAAATATTCCAACAAGCATTATTCATCACATGTTTTAACACTTGATCAAATCAAAATCAGTTAATTTTATCTATTCCATAATAGAAATAAAATTCCAACATACCATTACTTTTTATAATTTCAGCATTCATTTCAGATCACCAGTTTCAATCTCCATTGAGTCTTGAGCAGTTCATTTTGCACACTCACTGATGTAGCCAAGTCTTAGAAATATTCAAAAGTTATGAGTCAATGTCCACTGTGCACTGTCAATTTCAAACTGTTTGAAATCATAAAAGTAATGTAACTAAATTGTTTTGCTATTTTTTTCTCCTCAACATCAATGTCAGGGCGCTGCGGGAGTTTTGGGGGATGGTTAACATTTATAACCATTTCCTCCCCCGCGCAGCCCAGCTCATACAGCCGTTGTACGCCACACTCAAGAAACGGAAACCGGCGGACAGAGTCGACTGGACTCCTGAGCGGCAGCAGGTGTTCTGAGGTAAAAAAAGCTCTGGCAAACGCTGCATTACTGGCGCACCCAGACCCAGCGGCTCGGATAGCGCTGACTACCGACGCCTCGGACATGGGCATAGCGGCCGTCGTGGAGCAATGCGTTGCCGGTTCTTGGCAGCCGCTCACCTTTTTTAGCAGGTCTTTGCACGACAGTGAGCGTAAATACAGCGTGTTCGGCAGAGAGTTAATGGCTCTCCACCTGGCCATATGCCACTTCCAGTTCTGCCTGAAAGGGCACACCTTCACTGCGTTCGTGGACCACAAGCCGCTAACGTACTTAACGTACTTTATCTTCTTGGAAGATAAAATAAAGCGGAATTCGGCGAATTAGCAGAAAATCACATCCCTGAGAACACGCTGCCATGAATTTTTGACAAAGCATACAACGAGCCATTTGATTGGTCAATCGTCAAACAGGTTCATTTTGTCTTCTTTCAATTATTTTTCCTTTTTTTTTTTTTTTTCCTTTGAAAGACAAAAGTAAAATAGAAAGATGTCTTTACCTTCTTTACATGTTTCAACTGCACTGCAGCCTTCATCAGAAGAGTCAGCTGATTGCTGCCAGGTGACATTTATCAGCTGATTTTCGTAGGCGGGGCCAGATCAGCAGATCTGTCAGATCCACCGAGCCGGCCCCGCCTCCCGCCGTCAGATGGTCTCTGGAGAATGTGGTCCCAGGTGTGAGAAAGCACCTGTCCATAACTTCCACGTATTACGTGGAAGTTATGGACAAGTCTGCATTAAAGACTTCCGCCGGCTGGAGAAATTGGAGAAAACACGGGCACGCTTCAGAAACCACCTACGGTTCAACCTCCGTTGCAGAGATGAGGAGGTCACACCCCAAAGCCTCAATATAAGAAATCCAATCCCGACCAAGAACGCAGAAAAAATCATCAACAAAGCACGGAAAGACCTTATAAAAGAACGTATAAGAATAACGGCAAATAAAGTAGACAAAATAAACAACCAAATCAAAGAGGAAACGGACATGTTTAAGCAACGCTACCCGACGGACCAGAAAACGCAGGAGCAGATAAAAGCACAACTGAAACACGCACACGAACAAGAATTCATCACAACGAAAAACCGCCAATTGAAAAAATTAAAAAAACTCACAGAAAGAAAGAACGGACGAAGACAAACACACACGGAAAAGAACGATAAGTGGGTCAAAAACATATCACAACGCACACTCACGGACACGGAGAAAACAGTGCTGAACAGAGGACTGAACTTCGCCATCACACCAGCCAGAATCCCCCATGAAGAATACATCCTCGCAACAGAACTGGCATGTGAAAAAATCCAGGACCAAGGAGAAAAAGCAGCACTCCGGAACGCAGTCGCAGGAATCCTCAAAACGGCCAAATTACCACAAAGCAACGTTACAAGAAAAGAAGAAAAAGCATTAAACTCACTCAAGACAGATAAAACGATCACAATACTCCCAGCAGATAAAGGCAGAACAACAGTAATTTTGGACACGGAAACATACGAAAAACAGATGGAAACCATGTTGGCAGACAGTAACACATACGAAATCATTAAAACAAACCCGACAGAAGAAAAGAAAAAAATGCTCAAAGCCCTTCTAAAACCTCTATTAGAAAGCAATAAAATCACAAAGGACGCATATGATCACCTGATCCCCACAGCCAGCATCACCCCTCGGATTTATGGAACACCGAAAATACATAAAAAGGATATCCCACTGCGGCCAATAATAGACAGCATTGGATCAGTCACATACAACTTATCAAAAGCCCTAGCTGAAATCATCAAACCCCTCCTTGGACTATCAGACTTTCACTGTAAAAATTCAAAAGAGCTGGCACAAGAACTCAAAGACATAAAAATAGAATCAGACGAGATCCTCATCTCACATGACGTCATCTCTTTATTCACAAAGACTCCTATTGACGTCACACTACATATAGTGCAAGAACGCCTCAACAAGGACAGTACCCTAAAAAGACGCACCAACCTCACAGTCCATGACATATCCAAATTACTACAGTTTGTTGCAAAATCCACTTATTTTCAATTCAGAGGAAAAATCTACAAACAAAAAGAAGGATTTGCAATGGGAGACCCACTATCAGCCATCATGAGCAGTTTTTTTATGGAGGATCTGGAAAATAAAGCCATCAACACAGCACCCACAATATGCAAACCCACCCTTTGGAAGAGATACGTAGATGACATTCTGGAAAAAATAAGGAAAGGACATACACAAGAACTCACTGACCATCTGAACAGTACAGACAGTACGGGGAACATAAAATTCACACACGAAGAGGAGGAAAATGGCACCATAGCCTTTCTGGACATGAAAATCCACCACAACGAGGACGGCAGCATAAAAATCACAGTCTACAGGAAACCAACCCACACAGATCAATACCTACTTTGGACATCGGAACACCCCACAGCACACAAGCTATCAGTCGTCAGGACATTATATGAACGAGCCACCATCATCACGGAACAAGAAGACAGACAGGAAGAGGAAAACCACATAAAACATGCACTTATACGCTGCCAATATCCAGTATGGGCCATAAACAAAGGGAAACAGCAAGTCAAAAACAAAGAAAATAAACAGGACACAAGACACAGAACAAAAGCTGAAATCAAAAACAAGGAAACCATAACTATACCATACATACGAGGGATCACGGAACCAATTCAAAGGATCATGAAAAAATACAAAATAAACACAGCAGTCAAACCACACAAAAAATTAAGACAGTTATTAGTACACCCCAAGGACAGAATAGAACAAGACAATAAATGCAATGTATTATATGAAATATCATGCAGATCATGCAACAAAACCTACATTGGAGAAACCGGAAGATTATTCACCACAAGAAAAAAAGAACACCAAAAGGAATGTGAGAAGGAAACGCAAGGACGACTCACAAGATCACAAAAAGAAAAAGCAGAACAAGAAACATTAAAATCAGCTATATCGGACCACTGCAAAAGAAATAATCACATCATGGACTGGGACAACACAAAAATTATTGGATCGGAGAGCAACAGACACAAACGTTGGATCAAGGAGGCAATAGAGATCAGAAAGCGGGGAAAAGACACCATGAACCGAGATGAGGGGGCCTTTATGCTTTCTCACACCTGGGACCACATTCTCCAGAGACCATCTGACGGCGGGAGGCGGGGCCGGCTCGGTGGATCTGACAGATCTGCTGATCTGGCCCCGCCTACGAAAATCAGCTGATAAATGTCACCTGGCAGCAATCAGCTGACTCTTCTGATGAAGGCTGCAGTGCAGTTGAAACATGTAAAGAAGGTAAAGACATCTTTCTATTTTACTTTTGTCTTTCAAAGGAAAAAAAAAAAAAAAAGGAAAAATGATTGGTCAATCGTTTGCAACTATACAATCGCAGGGCTGTTTACAATACAGTGCTTGAACACAACACATCCGGGTTATCGCGGGAGACTTGACCTGGGGAAGCGCCGAGCGCTTATGTAATTGTGTTGATTTTCGCTAAAATCGGTAACAATAAGGTACCTTACCCCCCCTAAAATTTTCTCAACGGATTTAGACGATTCACAGAAATGATCAATTTGAAAATAAATCGGCGGAAATCCGCGGATCGGCGGAAAATTGCCATCCCTGAAATGTACAAGAAAAGTCAGTTTTACAAAAGGAAATTACAAATTTGAGGAACATGGTTTCAACTTGAGATAGATTTACAGAGAAAAGTAGAAAATGATACGAAAATTGTTATAAATTTTGGAGAAAAACTTCAACCTTCAAGACTGAAGTCATTACTCAAGTTTTTAAGTGGGTGCTCTTTGTACCCTTAACAGAAATTTTTGGTTGTCTACTTTTAATTATTAATTTCAAAGCACTGCTTTTACATGAGTAGAATTTCTGGTTACTATACCCACTTGATCATATAATTTAAGTATGCATGAGTACATTACTATTATGAATATTTGTTTCCCTTCCCTACTCTTTCAATGGAAAAATAAAAGAAACACTAGAATAAAAAAAACAATAAATACACATATTTTTGTCATTTATGTAAACCATGACAAAAAAAATCCTGCAGGACAAAACATGGCACTTGATATTTCCTAACCTGTTTGTATACCACCATAGACAGAGAGAGAACCTGAATTAGACAGAACTCAGAGAGGGCAAGATGAGACAGAAGAGAGGAACAAAGGAGAGGGAAGTGTTCAGGCAGCGGAAGGAAAGAAGGATAACACCACTACAAAGTCTAAACACAGGATGTCTGGGTAGGACCCCAACTGGCCCAGTATTCAAGCCTCGGTTGTACAATACTTCAAATGGTAAGTTCCATATGCAACATTACTGTGTAAAATTTTAAAAAGAAATAAATAGTATAAAATTAACATATTCCGGTATGTTTACCCCCCCCCCCCCCGGGAAAAATATGTTGCCACCGCGCCAAGGTCTTTTAGCCAGAGGAAACACTGAGCTTGAGTAGGTTCATTTTGTCTTCTTTTCCAAAATCCACAGAAGAAAAAAATGATAAAAGTCCTCCTCAAACCCCTATTAGAAAGCAAAAAAATAAAGGATGCATACAAACACCTGATACCCACAGCCAGCATCATCCCCCAAATCTATGGAACCACAAAAATACATAAGGACATCCCACTGCGACCAATAATAGACAGCATCGGATCAGTCACATACAATTTCGCAAAAGCCCTGGCTGAAATCATCAAACCCCTCCTTGGACTATCAGAATACTACCGCAAAAACTCAAAAGAATTGGCACAAGAACTCAAAACATGACAACAGAATCAGACAAGAGCTTCATTTCACATGATGTCATTTCACTATTCACAAAGACCCCTGTTGATGTCACACGACATCGTGCAAGAATGCCTCAAGAATGACAGAACTCTTAAAAGACACACAAGTCTCACAGTTGACGACATATCTGGATTATTACAATCTGTTGGAAAATCCACATATTTTCAATACAGAGGAAAAATCTACAGACAAAAAGAAGGATTTCCAACAGGAGACCCACAGTCAGCCATCATAAGCGGCTTTTTCATGGAGTATCTGAAAAATAAAGCCATCAACACAGCACTCATACAATGCAAACCCACCCTGTGGAAGAACTACGTGGACGACATATTGGAGAAAATAAAGTACACACACACACACACTCACAAGAATTCACAGACCATCTGAACAGCACAGACAGCACAGGGAACAAAATTCACACACAAAGAGGAAGAAAATGGTACCATAGCCTTTGTGGACATGAAAATACACCACAATGATGACAGTAGTATAAAAATCTCAGTCTACAGGAAACCAACCCACACGGATCAGTACCTACTATGGACATCAGAACACCCTACAGCACACAATCAGTTGTCAGGACACTATACAAATGGGTCACAAACCAAGAAGACAGACAGGAGGAGGAAAACCACATAAGACATGTGCTCACATGCTGTCAATATCCGATATGGGCCATAAATAAAGGGAAACAGCAAGTCAGAAACAAAGAAAACAAACAGAAAACAAGACACAGTCCAAAAGCCAAAATCAAAAACAAGGACATCATAACCATATCATACATCTGAGGGATCCATCCATCTTCTTCTGCTTAATTCTTTTCGGGTCGCGGGGGGGCTGGAGCCTAGCATCATGCTAGGCTCCATGATCCATGCTAGGCTCAATGATGCTCAATGGAGCATCATTGGGCGAGAGGCAGGGTACACCCTGGACAGATCGCCAGTCCATCGCAGGGCCAACACAGAGAGACAGACAACCATTCACTCTCACAGTCATACCTAACTGGTGAGATGGTGCTCAGATAATAATCTGCTATTGAATACAAAAAAAACAAAAGAACTCATTATTGATTTTAGGAAGCATAGCAGTGAACCGCCTCCTCTATACGGTGTGGTAAAAAAGTACTTAGTCAGCCACCAATTGTGCAAGTTCTCCCACTTAAAAGATGAGAGAGGTCTCCAATTTTCATCATAGGTATACCTCAACTATGAGAGACAAAATGAGAAAAAAAAATCCAGAAAATCATATTGTCTGATTTTTAAAGAATTTATTTGCAAATTATGGTGAAAAATAAGTATTTGGTCAATAACAAAAGTTCATCTCAGTACTTTGTTATATACCCTTTGCTGGCACTGACAGAGGTCAAACGTTTTCTGTAAGTCTTCACAAGGTTTTCACACACTGCTGCTAGTATTTTGGCCCATTCCTCCATGCAGATCTCCTCTAGAGCAGTGATGTTTGGGGGCTGTCGCTGGGCAACACGGACTTTCAACTCCCTCCAAAGATTTTCTATTGGGTTGAGATCTGGAGACTGGCTAGGCCACTCCAGGACCTTGAAATGCTTCTTACGAAGCCACTCCTTCGTTGCCCGGGCGGTATGTTTGGGATCATTGTCATGCTGAAAGACCCAGCCATGTTTCATCTTCAATGCCCTTGCTGATGGAAGGAGGTTTTCACTCAAAATCTCATGATACATGGCCCCATTCATTCTTTCCTTTACACGGATCAGTTGTCCTGGTCCTTTTGCAGAAAAACAGCCCCAAAGCACGATGTTTCCACCCCCATGCTTCACAGTAAGTACGGTGTTCTTTCTCCTCCAAACATGACAAGTTGAGTTTTTACCAAAAAGTTCTATTTTGGTTTCATCTGACCATATGACATTCTCCCAATCCTCTTCTGGATCATCCAAATGCTCTCTAGCAAACTTCAGACGGGCCTGGACATGTACTGGCTTAAGCAGGGGGACACGTCTGGCACTGCAGGATTTGAGTCCCTGGCGGCGTAATGTGTTACTGATGTAGCCTTTGTTACTTTGGTCCCAGCTCTCTGCAGGTCATTCACTAGGTCCCCCCATGTGGTTCTGGATTTTTGCTCACCGTTCTCATGATCATTTTGACCCCATGGGGTGAGATCTTGCGTGGAGCACCAGATCGAGGGAGATTATCAGTGGTCTTGTATGTCTTCCATTTTCTAATAATTGCTCCCACAGTTGATTTCTTCACACCAAGCTGCTTACCTATTGCCGATTTAGTCTTCCCAGCCTGGTGCAGGTCTACAATTTTGTTTCTGGTGTCCTTTGACAGCTCTTTGGTCTTGGCCATAGTGGAGTTTGGAGTCTGACTGTTTGAGGTTGTGGACAGGTGTCTTTTATACTGATAACGAGTTCAAACAGGTGCCATTAATACAGGTAACGAGTTGAGGACAGAGAAGCCTCTTAAAGAAGAAGTTACAGGTCTGTGAGAGCCAGAAATCTTGCTTGTTTGTAGGTGACCAAATACTTATTTTACAGAGGAATTTACCAATTAATTCATTAAAAATCCTTCAATGTGATTTTCTGGATTTTTTTTTCTCATTTTGTCTCTCATAGTTGAGGTATACCTATGATGAAAATTGGAAACCTCTCTCATCTTTTAAGTGTGAGAACTTGCACAATTGGTGGCTGACTAAATACTTTTTTGCCCCACTGCAGGCAAGGAGCGTGTGGAGAGGGTGGAGGCTTTTAAGTTTCTGGGTGTTCATATTTCTCACAGTCTTACCTGGGCAGTTAACACCATAGCTACGATAAAAAAGGCTCAACAACATCTACACTTTCTGAGGCTCCTCAAGAAGAATGGCCTGAATGCACAATTCCTGGTTTTATTTTATCGCTCTGCTGTTGAGAGCATTTTGTCATATGGCATCACGGTTTGGTATGACGGCTGTTTAGCCACAGACCGCAAAGCCTTCCAGAGAGTGATCGAGACTGCGCAAAAAATCACTGGCTGTTCTCTCCCTTCTCTGGAAGAGATTTCCAGGTCTCGGTACCTCAACAGAGCTACTGCCATCATTAAAGACTGTGCTCATCCAGGCCATGACTTCTTTCACTTGCTCTCCTCGGGAAAGCGGTACAGATCCCATAAAACCCGGACTACCAGGTTTAATCATAGTTTTTTCCCAGCAGCAGTACGTATTTTGAACGGATTTATGTAACACGCACAGACTGCTGATATTTTTTGTTATTTTAGGTTATTTTGTAGCAACAACTCTGTGTGCATAAGCTGGTCTTTTGTATTTATCGCTCAGTATGTTTTTCATTATTGCTACGTACATATTGTATTCAACTTTTAGGTAATTTTGTTTCAAGCATTATTTATTGTTGTAATCATAAGAATGTTAAATGCATGAGTGAACTGTGAATGTGATAGTTTGTTTATAGTTTGTTTTAGGGAGCAGCATCTCAATTTCGTTGCATTGTTCATTAACAATGGAATGACAATAAAGGCACTTTGACTTTGACTTTGACCTAAGGACAAGGGGCAGCGCGGTGGCAGAGTGGTTAGCACTGCGGCAGTACAGCAATTCACCCTTGGCCGGGGGATCCTGGGTTCGATCCTAGCCCCCGATCAACAGTGATCTGTGTGGAAGTTTACATGTTCTCCCTGTGTCTGTGTGGGTTTACCCGGGATTTCTCCAGTTTCCTCCCACATGCCAAAAACATGCACGTTAGGTTAATTGGCATCAAACTGGGGATTCTAAATTGTCCATCTGAGGGATAACAGAACCAATTCAAAGGATCACGAAAAAACACAAAATAAACACAGCTGTAAAACCACACAAAAAAATTTAGACAGTTAATAGTACACCCCAAAATAGAACAAAGCAAAAAATGAAACGTAATATATGAAATATGCAGATCATGTAACAAGACCTACATCGGAGAAACAGGAAGATCATTCACCACAAGAAATAAAGAACACCAGAAGGAACTTGAGAAGGAAACAAGGACGGCTCACAAGATCGCAAAAAGAAACGGCAGAACAAGCAATATTAAAGGGCCTATATTGTGCAAAATCGACTTTTTTGAGCTTTTAAGCATGTTATAATGTTAATTCCTCACCAAAAACACCCCCAAAGTGGTATTTTGCTCCATTCACGCATCTCTGAGTATTCCTCCTCAACCCTGCTCTCTGAGCTGCTGCTCTGTCCTGTCCCTGATAATGATTGGGTCCCCACGTTCATACGTATGAATGTGGGTGAGCCGCCCACTCCAGGAAGTGCCTGTGCTGCCAGCACCGCCCCCAGGCTAACGCACACACCCACTTTCTCCGCGCAGCTAACGGAGCAGTGATCGGCAAAACTCTTTCACTTTAGCATTGATACTGTGAAGAAGTAGTTCCTCTCGCACCTAATCTGCTCAGTGACAACAACTGTTTGCTTTTTTATGTAAGACAATGTCTTCTAAGTGGTGTAAATGTGTCTTTGGCTGTGAGAGATTTAGGAGTTTGTTCAGCCTTCCTAAAGAAGAGCCTACTCGTCAGAAATGGTTGGAGTTTATTATCGTCATGAAATGGGCGGCAGCCACAAGAAGGAGAGGCGGAGCCTCAGAGATCGAGGCATCTTACTTCCGGGTTGGAAAAGGAGCTCACGAAAATAACTCATATTTCATAAGAAATTCATTCTCCAGTGTACCAAAGGTAATATACTATCAAATACATGCATATAGTTTACTCTGAAAGGCTTAAAATAGCAAGATATAGGCCCTTTAAAATCAGCAATATCAGATCACTGCAAAAGAAACAATCACATCATGGAATGGGACAACGCAAAATCATTGGATCGGAGAGTAACAAACACAAACACTGGATCAAGGAGGCCATAGAAATTAGGAAGCGGGGAAAAGACAGCATGAATTGGGATGAGGGGGTATTTATGCTTTCCCCACACCTGGGACTACATTCTCCAGACCATCAGATGGCGGAGGTGCAGGACCAGCCCAGTGGATCTGACAGTTCTGCTGGGTTGGTCCCACCTAGGAAAGGCAGCTGATAAATGACACTTCACAGCAATCGGCTGACACTTCTGAGGAAAACTGCAGTGGACAGTTGAAACATATAAAGGTAAAAACATCTTTTTATTCTTGTCTTTGTGGTTTATATTAATCATATATCCCATAACCTACATATGTATAAGCATATTAGAATGTTTGGTGATTACATATGTGCAACGACCTCACGCCTCAGAACAGGACAAGAGGTCTCAACCGCCAGCGAAGATCAAAGAGCATCCGAGGCGCAGCGGTGGAGACCAGATCGATCGCCCTGACTTCCCAGGGCCAGGTGGAAGAGACAGGGGACAATGGAGGAGATCGATCGCCCTGACCACCCAGGGTCAGGTGGAGGAGTCAGAAGACAAAGGAGGGGGGATTAAGCTAATGCGGGATGTCAGCTTTGATATACAATGTCTTTTGTTATGTGTAGGTATAAGTATGCAGGTATGAATGTGTTCGACCTCTTATTCTGCTTCTGCACTGAGATGAGACTTGTTAGAGGAGCGAAGCTGATAATAAACTTTGGTTTATAAATCACATCGCCTCGTTATTCCAAGCTCTTCTACACTGGTAACCTTGACGCGAGGATGGAACAGAGGCGTTCTCCCGCGATTGACTCATCAGAGGCGACCCAGGCAAACGCCGGCGCCCACGCAGACAGGGGAACAGATGGACGACGTTCCCCCAGGGCAGAAGCTACAAAGAGGGCTCAACCGAGCACCAGCCCCGCCGCGAGAGCTGAAGAAAGGCGCTCTCACCGGGTGGATACATCAGGGACGGCCCACACAAGCGCCGTCACCGTCAAGCTGCCGGACTTCTGGCAAGAAGACCCGAGCTCGTGGTTCCAGCAAGCTGAGGCTCAGTTTGCACTGACGGACACACCGGCAGACAGTTCCTGACTGACACCGGAGCTCAACTGAGTTTTATCACCTCTTCCCACGCAGACCGGGCCATGGATCCCCGGGCAATGGGGCGATGGCAGCCAACGGCTCTATCATTGACACTTACGGTGAAAGGAGCCTGCCTCTTTGCATTCATGGCCGCAACTATAGATGGACATTTATTGTAGCGGCGGTGAGTTTTAACTTGTTGGCGCTGATTTTTTGTGTGCACATGGGCTGTTAGTCGATCTAGCAAATAGACGCTTAGTCATTTTCATCTATCCCCTGCTCAGCTCGAGTTTCTCCACCACCCGTGCAGGCCAACGTCACAACAGCAGGAGGTAAGTTTGACCAACTCCTCACCCAATTTCCAGCACTCACAGTTCCAAAATTCTTAGCAACAGTAGCTAAGCACGGGGTTGAACACTTCATTCCCACAACGGGCCCACCCGTATTCGCCAAAGCTCGGCGCTTAGACGCGACCAAGCTCGTCATAGCACGGGACAAGTTTACCACCCTTGAAAAATTAGGCATTATCAGATGCTCGAAAAGCCCCTGGGCATCGCCACTACACATGGTCCCGAAAACCGACGGTTCTTGGAGACCGTGCGGCGATTACCGCAGATTAAACAATGCGACAGCGCATGACCGCTACCCAATTCCTCACATCCAAGATTTTTCACTACATCTGGCGGGTGCATGCATTTTTTCTAAAATAGACCTGGTCCGCGGCCATCACCAAGTCCCCGTTCGAGCGGAAGACATTCCTAAAACAGCTGTAATAACCCCCTTCAGTCTTTTTGAATTTTTGCGGATGCCATTTGGTCTCAAAGACGCTGCTCAAACCTTTCAGCGGATGATGGACGCGGTATTACGCGATCTCCCTTTCGTGTTCGTCTACCTCAACGATATGCTGGTAGCCATCTCGTCGGAGGAAGAACACGAACAACACCTCACTACGGTTTTTCAGAGACTAGAAGAGCACGGGTTAATAATCAATCCAGCCAAATGCAAATTTGGCGTGTCACAAATTGATTTTTTGGGACACAGAGTTTCACCGAAGGGGGCAGTCCCATTGTCAGACAAAGTTCGTGCAGTAAAAAAATTTTCCACGACCACAAACGGTCAAATCACTGCAGGAATTTTTGGGAATGGTTAATTTTTACAACCGTTTCCTCCCCCGCGCAGCTCAACTCATGCAGCCCCTGCATGCCGCGCTCAGAAAACAAAAGCCTTCCAACGCGGTCAAATGGACCCCGGAGCACGAACGCGCCTTCGCGGAAGTAAAAAGTGCTCTAGCGAACGCCACATTGTTGGTTCACCCTGATCCCTCGGCCCGCATCGCACTAACCACAGACGCTTCAGACTTGGCCATAGGGGCAGTTGTAGAACAACATGTTGGCGGGACCTGGCAACCTTTAGCATTTTTTAGCAAATCGTTAAACCAAACTGAGCGTAAATACAGCACTTTTGACAGGGAGCTGCTAGCGCTTCATTTATCCATCTGCCACTTCCAGTTCTGGTTAGAAGGGTGGCGTTTCACGGCTTTTGTAGACCACAAACCGCTCACCTTTGCGATGGCTAAAATTTCAGAACCATGGTCAGGCAGGCAACAAAGACAGCTAGCTGCAATTTCAGAGTTCACCACAGACATTCGACATGTGGCAGGCAAACTTAACGTGGTAGCAGACTGCCTCTCTCACGCTGTGACATCGCCAGAGCACGAGGAGACAGATTATACTACCTCAGTCGCAGAACTCTTCGCCAACGCGGACATGTACGCGGCCCCAATTCACGTAGGGATAGATTACGAAGCCATGGCAGAGGAGCAAAGCAGGGACGCGGACGTGCGCGCGCTCCTGTCTGGACCAACAGGGTTAAGGCTGGAGGAAAGGGGTTTACGCGATGGTGTACCCCCCCTAATATGCGACATCTCAACCGGCCGACCTCGCCCGGTAGTCCCAGCTGCATGGCGCCGCCGTATTTTCGACTCAATTCACTCCCTCGCGCACCCAGGTGTGCGCGCCTCGGTTAAAATGGTCGCCGAAAAGTTTGTGTGGCCCGGCCTGCGCAAAAATGTAAAGGAATGGGACAAAACTTGCATGTCTTGTCAGCGCGCCAAAATACACACGCACACAAAAGCCCCTCTAGAGCCTTTTCCAATCCCAGCTAGAAGGTTCGACCACGTTCATGTCGACCTCGTGGGACCACTACCTTCCTCTCAAGGTTTCACACACCTGTTAACAATGATAGACTGTACTACGCGCTGGCCTGAGGCGGTCCCTCTGGCGTCAACCACAGCAGCGGAAGTCGCTCGCGTTTTTTTGACAAACTGGGTGGCACGTTTCGGCGTCCCATCGGACATCACGTCCGATAGGGGGCCTCAATTTGTCTCAGAGCTTTGGTCAGCCATGGCCAGCAGCTTAGGGGCGACAATTCACCGCACCACCGCTTATCACCCTCAGGCTAATGGGTTATGCGAGCGCTTTCACAGATCTTTAAAGGCCGCCCTCAGAGCCTCTCTAACGGATACAAATTGGGTAAATAAACTTCCCTGGGTTTTATTGGGGTTGCGTGCTGCGCCTAAAGAGGATCTAGACGCCTCCCCAGCAGAATTAGTTTTTGCTCAACCTCTCAGACTCCCAGGTGAGTTTTTACCAGAGAACCCAGAGCCTGGGCATCTTCCAACCCTGAGGCCTTTAGGCAGCAACGGAGCGGACACTCTCCCCGGACCGGCACATCACTCTTTTCCATGGGTTTTTGTCCCCCAAGCTTTAAAAAACGCCAAATTCGTTTTTGTTAGGCATGAAGCTTTAAAATCAACCCTCCGTCCACCATACGATGGACCATTCAGAGTGCTGGAACCTGGTGATAAGCATTTTGTGCTTGATTTAGGGGACAGAAAAGAAACAGTCAGCATTGACAGACTTAAACCTGCTTTCTTGTTGAGAGACGAACCTGCACGGGTGGCGAGGGCACCTCGGCGGGGTAGACCCCCCAAGAAAAAAGACTCAACCCCCCTGCAGGGAACAAATAACCACTCTCCTCCCCAAGCTGCAGATTCCTTACAGGAAGGTCCCGCCAGGACGCCCAAGCGGACCCACAGCAGATTCGGGAGAAGATTAAAACCCAGATGGCACAGGGACTGATGCAAATTAACCAAAAGTTGTTAACAATTTTATCAGATTGTGCCGTGACAGTTTTGAGACTGATTTGTGATATTACTACGCTGTTATGGTTACCACTGAATTCTCTACAGGAGCATGGCTGCTGGAAAGTTTCTTCCTTGTCAAGAGGTTTAACAGTATAGTGTGTCATAGAAATTATCTTAAACTGTGGACTTACTTTGATTGTCCTTTTCTTAGTCGTTTGGGGGGGGGGCTGTGGTTTATATTAATCATATATCCCATAACCTACATATGTATAAGCATATTAGAATGTTTGGTGATTACATATGTGCAACGACCTCACGCCTCAGAACAGGACAAGAGGTCTCAACCGTCAGCGAAGATCAAAGAGCATCCGAGGCGCAGCCGTGGAGACCAGATCGATCACCCTGACTTCCCAGGGCCAGGTGGAAGAGACAGAGAACAATGGAGGAGATCGATCGCCCTGACCACCCAGGGTCAGGTGGAGGAGTCAGAAGACAAAGGAGGGGGGATTAAGCTAATGCGGGATGTCAGCTTTGATATGCAATGTCTTTTGTTATGTGTAGGGGATCGTCACTTGAAGGATCGTCACTTCCTTGTGGTAACGTATCGTCACTTCCTGTTTTGCTGTCTGCCTGTGTGGTTTGCTTTGTGGTTTGCTCTCTAGCCACTAGCTATGGCTACTAGCTCTCTTTCCTCTCCTCCTCTGGTGTGCTCTCTCTGTCAGATGTTTAGCTACACCTCTGCCTCTTTTAGTGATAACGGTAAATGTAATAAATGTTGTCTTTTTGAGGCGCTCGAGGCGAGGTTGTCTGATTTGGAATCCCGGCTCCGCTGCATTGAAACACCGTCTGCGCCAGTTAATCTTGACGGACGCCCATTAGCTGCAGCGGAGCTAGCTAGCTTAGGTCCCACTGTCAGCGGTCCCTCGGCTCTCCTCAGCAGCGAGGAGACTGGGTGGGTGACGGTGAGAAGGAAGCCTAGTCGCAAAGCCCCGGTACACCACCAACCTGTTCACGTTTCTAATCGTTTTTCCCCGCTCAGCGACACACCCGCTGAGGAAAAAACTCTGATCATTGGCGACTCTGTAGTCAGAAACGTGAACCTAGAGACTCCAGCGGCCATAGTCCAATGCATTCCTGGGGCCAGAGCAGGCGACATCGAGTCAAATTTGAAAATGCTGGCTAAAAGTAACTGTAAATATTCCACAATTGTTATTCACGCCGGCATTAATGACATCCGTCTCCGGCAGTCGGAAGTCACGAAACTTAATATAGAATCGGTGTGTGACTTTGCAAAAACGATGTCAGCCACTGTAGTATTCTCTGGGCCCCTCCCCAATCTGACCAGTGATGACATGTTTAGCCGCTCGTCATCCTTGAACCGCTGGCTGTCTGTGTGGTGTCCTAAAAATGACGTGGGCTACATTGACAATTGGAGCTCTTTTTGGGGAAAACCTGGTCTTATGAGACGAGACAGCATTCATCCCACTTTGGATGGTGCTTCTCATTTATCTAACAATCTGGCATCTTTTTTATCCAAATTTCCAAAACCCTGACTACTCAGAGTTGGGACCAGGAAGCAGAGTCGCAGTCTTACACGCCTCTCTGCAGCTCCTCTTCATCCGCCACCCCTCAGCTTAGCCCCTGTCTTCCCCATCAGAGAATCGTTGTCTGATCCCTCCAAAGTGAATAAAAATATAATGTATACGCATCCCAAAGTGATAAAGCAAAATATTGGTAAAACTCAAATTTAACATAAAGCCTCTAAATTGAATGATTTGGCCTCTGTTCCTCCTCATAATTTAAAAATTAAATGTGGTTTATTGAATATTAGGTCTCTAACTCCCAAGTCTCTGTTAGTCCATGATTTGTTAATTGATCATCAGATTGATTTAATTTCTCTGTAAGAGAAATCCCAGAAGTTCTGGTCGTGGAGGAGGAGTAGCAACAATTTACCATTCCAAATTACTAGTTAATGTAAAGCCAGTTTAGAAAGCTTGGGATCAGTCCGCCAAGGTCTCCGCCTTTGACTGCCACCTAATCCACATAGCACCGGACTTCCATGATCCCTCCTGCAGGTGGTGAACCTACTGGAGGGCGGACCCATGTAACTCCTTCGGGCTGAGCCCGGCCGGGTCCCATGGGTGGAAACCCGGCCACCAGACGCTAGCCTTCGAGCCCCTCCCCCAGGCCTGGCTCCAGGGTGGGGCCCCGGTAACCCCATACCGGGCGGGGTACACTGAATCCTTGATATACAATTTATCATGAGAGTCTGTTGGATCGTTCTTCGTCTGGCCCTTCGCCCAGGACCAGTTTGTCTTGGGAGACCCTATCAGAGGCAAATTGCCCCGGACAACATAGCTCCTGGGATCACTGGGGCACGCAAACCCCCCCACCACGATAAGGTGACGATCCATGAGGGGATCCAAGACTTTCGGTCGGCTTCAAAGAGATTCTGGCAAACTGTTTGGCGGCTCAGGAGGGGAAAGCAGCTCCCCGTCCACACTGTGTATGGTGCGGATGGGACACTGTTGACTTCAACTGGGGATATCGTCGGGCGGTGGAAGGAATACTTCGAGGATCTCCTCAATCCCACTGATACGCCTTCCACAGAGGAAGCAGGGTTTGGGGACGAGGGGGATGACTCGCCTATCACAGGGGCTGAGGTCGCCAAGGTGGTTAAAAATCTCCTTGGTGGCCGGGCCCCGGGGGTGGACGAGATTCGCCCCGAGTACCTCAAGGCCCTGGATGTTGTTGGGTTGTCATGGTTGACACGCCTCTGCAACATTGCGTGGAGGTCGGGGGCAGTGCCTTTGGCATGGCAAACCGGGGTGGTGGTTCCTCTCTTCAAAAAAGGGGACCGGAGGGTGTGCTCCAACTTTAGAGGGATCACACTCCTCAGCCTCCCTGGGAAGGTCTATGCCAAGGTACTGGAGAGGAGAGTCCGGCCGTTGGTCGAACCTCGGATTCAGGAGGAGCAATGTGGTTTTCGTCCTGGCCGTGGCACATCGGACCAGCTCTTTACCCTCTCGAGAATTCTTGAGGGTTCGTGGGAGTTTGCCCAACCAGTTTACATGTGTTTTGTGGACTTGGAGAAGGCATTTGACCGCGTCCCTCGTGGATTTTTGTGGGGGGTGCTTCGGGAGTATGGGGTATCGGGCTTGTTGTTACGAGCTATTCGGTCTCTGTACGACCGTTGTGAGAGTTTAGTTCGCATTGCCAACACTCGGTCGGAGTCATTCCCAGTGAGAGTTGGACTCCGCCAGGGCTGCCCTTTGTCACCGGTCCTGTTCATAATTTTTATGGACAGGATTTCTAGGCGCAGCCAGGGAATGGAGGGTGTCATGCTTGGTGACCACAGGATCTCATCTCTGTTGTTTGCAGATGATGTTGTCCTGTTGGCTTCATCCAGCAATGACCTACAGCTCTTGCTGGGACGGTTTGCCGCTGAGTGTGAAGCGGCTGGGATGAGAATCAGCACCTCCAAGTCCGAGTCCATGGTCCTCAGCCGGAAAAAGGTGGATTGTCCTCTCCGGGTTGGGGACAGGCTCCTGCCCCAAGTGGAGGAGTTTAAGTATCTTGGGGTCTTGTTCACGAGTGAGGGGAAAATGGAGCGAGAGATCGACAGACGGATTGGAGCAGCATCTGCAGTGATGCGGACGTTGTACCGGTCTGTTGTGGTGAAGAGGGAGCTTAGTTCTAAGGCAAAGCTGTCGATTTACCAGTCAATCTACGTTCCTACTCTCACCTATGGTCACGAGCTTTGGGTAATGACCGAAAGAACGAGATCGCGGATACAAGCGGCTGAAATGAGCTTTCTCCGTAGGATTGCTGGACTCCCCCTCAGAGATAGGGTGAGGAGCTCAGTCATCCGGGAGAGGCTCAGAGTAGAACCGCTGCTCCTCCACATTGAAAGGAGTCAGTTGAGGTGGTATGGGCATCTGATTAGGATGCCTCCTGGACGCCTCCCACTTGAGGTGTTTCAGGCACGTCCCACTGGGAGGAGACCCCGGGGCAGACCCAGGACTCGGTGGAGAGACTATGTCTCCCAGCTGGTCTGGGAACGCCTTGGTATCCCCTCTGAAGAGCTGGAGAAGGTGGCTGGGGAGAGGGAAGTCTGGGCTTCTCTGCTTGAACTGCTGCCTCCGCGACCCGGACCTCCGGAAAAGCGGTAGAAGATGGATGGATGGATGGATAGTTAATGTAAAGCAAAAAACATGTTATAATTCCTTTGAGGGCCTGGTCCTCAGTATTGGGCACTTTAGCAATTTTAGGTTAAACCCAATTTTATTTGTCATAGTTTATCGTCCCCCATCAACCTACTCAGAATTTTTATCCGAATTTGCTGATTTCTTAGCTGATTTAGTGCTGAAATCTGATAGAATAATTATAGTAGGGGACTTTAATATACATGTGGATGTAGACAGTGACTGCCTTAATGTGGCATTCAATTCAATATTAGACTCGATTGGGTTTTCTCAGAAAGTAGGATATTCTACTCATTACCTCCACCATACATTGGACCTTGTTTTGACATATGGCATAGAAATAGAAAATCTTGTAGTGTCTCCTCATAACCCTGTACTGTCAGACCATTGTCTGTTAACCTTTGATTTTACTATTTCTGACTATTTGGCTCCTAAAGAAAAATATTATTACAGTAGATGCCTCTCAGATGATGCTGTTTCCAAATTTATGCAGATTGTTTCCTCTATGCCATGTGTCAACACAACGGAAATAAGCTATAGACAGCTTGCTCCTTCTGTAATTGATAACATGGTGGATAGTGTTTCAGCTTCTCTGCATCAGACTCTAGACTTGGTGGCCCCCTTAAAAAAGAAAAAGTCTAATCAGAGATTTCTAACTCCTTGGTTCAACACAGAAACTCGTACCTTAAAACAGAAGACTCGTCAATTAGAAAGAAAATGGCGCTCTACTAATTTAGATGAAATCTATTTAGCTTGGAGAAATCATCTTTTAATTTATAAAAAATCTCTTAGAAAAGCTAGAACAAGTTATTACTCTGCATTAATAGAAGAGAACAAGAATAATCCCAGGTTTCTTTTCAGTACTGTAGCCAGGTTGACAGAGTCAGGACTCTGTCAATCCTAGCATTCCCTTAGAGCTTACTAGTCAGGACTTTATGAACTTTTTCAATAATAAAATTTCATCCATCAGAGATAAAATCAATCAGATTCTTCCCACAGTTAACTTAAATACTGTAACTACTACAACTCCTTCTATTGATCTCTGTCTTGATGAGTTTACTCCAATCGACCTTTGTGAGTTAGACAAAATAGTTTCCTCATCCAAACCTTCAACTTGTCTTTTAGACCCTATTCCTACCAGGTTATTTAAAGAAGTCTTCCCACTTATTGGTAGCTTTATTCTTCATATAATCAATTCTTCATTAACTTTAGGCCATGTACCGCAGGCTTTTAAAACGGCTGTAATTAAACCCTTACTCAAAAAGCCAACGCTAGATCCAGGAGCTTTAGCTAACTATAGACCAATCTCTAATCTCCCTTTCATTTCAAAAATCTTAGAAAGAGTTGTTGCTATGCAATTATTTGACCACCTGCAGGGAAATGGTTTACTTGAAGAGTTTCAATCTGGATTTAGAGTCCATCATAGTACTGAAGCAGCCTTAGCGAAGGTCACTAACGACCTCCTCATTGCATCTGATAATGGACTAGTTTCTGTACTTGTCCTTTTAGACCTTAGTGCAGCTTTTGATACTATCGATCATAATATTCTACTTGATAGATTAGAACACTATGTTGGACTTAATGGAACTTCGTTGCAATGGTTTAGATCTTATTTATCTGATAGGTTCCAGTTTGTTCATGTAAATAATGAGTTTTCTTTCAACTCAAAGCTTAGTCATGGAGTTCCACAGGGATCTGTGCTAGGCCCTACTCTTTTTAGTTTATATATGCTTCCGTTAGGCAACATTATTAGAAAGCACTGTATACATTTTCATTGTTATGCAGATGACACACAAATATACCTGTCAATGAAGCCAGATGATAGTAATCAATTAGCCAAGTTAGAAGCCTGTCTTAAGGAAATCAAAGCTTGGATGACTTGTAATTTCCTGCTATTAAATTCAGATAAGACTGAAGTCATTCTTGTTGGTCCAAAAAACCTTAGAAATTCCTTTCCAAATCAAACTTTCAGTTTGGATGCGGTTACTCTTTCTCTTAATAGCTCTGTGAGGAACCTTGGAGTTATTTTTGATCAGGATTTGTCCTTCAATTCACATATTAAATTTGTTTCTAAGACTGCCTTCTATCATTTGTGTAATATTGCCAAGATTAGGAGCATCTTGTCTCAGAGTGATGCTGAGAAACTGATCCACGCTTTTGTTAGCTCGAGATTAGATTATTCTAATTCTTTATTATCAGGCTGTCCTAAAACATCTTTAAAAAGTCTTCAGCTGATCCAAAATGCTGCAGCAAGAGTTTTAACAGGTACTAGAAAGAGAGATCATATCTCTCCGGTTCTGGCCTCCCTTCATTGGCTTCCCATAGAGTTTAGAATTAAGTTTAAAATCCTTCTTCTTACTTACAAAGCTCTAAACAATCAGGCTCCTTTTTATTTAAAAGATCTGATACTACCGTATTATCCTAACAGAGCACTACGCTCCCAAAATGCAGGATTACTTGTAATACCTAGAATCTCCAAAAGTACAATGGGAGGCAGAGCCTTCAGTTATCAAGCTCCTCTCCTGTGGAATCAGCTGCCAATCTGGATTCGGGAGTCAGACTCGATCTCTGTTTTTAAGAATAGGGCTAAAACCTACCTTTTTGATATAGCCTACAATTAGGGAGGGATCATGTGTTTCTGAACCCTCCCTTAGTTATGCTGCTAATAGGTTTAGTCAGCTGGGGGACCTCCAGTAATGCACTGGGCCTCACTCCTTTCCTCACTCTCTATGAAATATTTTTTTTTTTGCTGGTCATTAACATCTGTTTGTTCTCTCCCATAGATTGAGTCCCCATCGTGCTGTTTGCTCTCTACATGTCTGTTCTTTTCTTCTTCTCTATCCCCTCACCCCCCAGCCAGTCGCAGCAGATGACTGCCCCTCCCTAAGCCTGGTTCTGCTGGAGGTTTCTTCCTGTTAAAAGGGAGTTTTTCCTCTCCACCGTCGCCAAGTGCTTGCTCACAGGGGATCGCTTGATTGCTGGGGTCTTTCTGCAACTGTAGGGGTTCCCCCCTACAGTTGATAGTGCTATGAGATGACTGTTGTTGTGAAATGGCGCTATATAAATAAAGTTGAATTGAATTGAATTGAATGTGTAGGTATAAGTATGCAGGTCTGAATGTGTTCAACCTCTTATTCTGCTTCTGCACTGAGATGAGACTTGTTAGAGGAGCGAAGCTGATAATAAACTTTGGTTTATAAATCACATCGCCTCGTTATTCCAAGCTCTTCTACAGTCTTAACCAAGAAAAACAAAAAACTATTAACTCAATGTATTCACGTGAGTAAATTTACTCACATTTGGACTGAACACACCTTGAAAGAACTAGTTTGAGTGAACAAACAGAGTGATGCAACGAATAAGCTGAGACAAGTCTGCAGCAGCTGTTTCCTGTCTTTCAAGCTGTGGATCATGAGTTGAATCCCACCCCGCCCTCATTCAGCTGCATTTCAGCTCAGTAAGTAGTGACCAGTGTTGGAAGTAACACATTACTGTAACGCCACTACTTTTGCAGTAACATGCTGTGTAATGAAATTACTGTTTAAAAATTCAGTAATCTGTTAGTTACTGGGTTCCAAGGTTGTCATAGCCAGGAGCGGCACTGGGGTTAAGCTCCCAGTGCTTATAAAATGCTCCTTATGACGTGCGTCTCGAAAAGCCTCTGACAACTAAGTCCAACTCCTAGCCTGCCCGTGTGGTTTAGTCTCTAAGCCTGGCGGAACTGCTTTTACTAACAGGAGAAGGGGCAAGGGCGGATCTCTGGCGCCTTAAAACCAGATGCTTCGGGTAGATGGTGGCTCGTCAACCTGGGAAGGTAGCCCATCTAGGGGAAGGTAAACCCTGATTTCAAACCTATGCTGCCTTGCGGCACACCCGGTCACGGGAAAGGCTTCGGGAGTCAACCCTGAGGAAAAATCCGGAGTCAGAGTCCCTAAGGCAGTTCTCTGTTGTGCTCAACATCGTTCTGGCAGCTCCTGCGATGGCGCTGGTGCCAAACTGTAGCAGCCCTGCTGTTCCTTTGGATTCATCAGTGACGTGGAGAGGGGGGACATGCTGCATGGGCAACATCTTGTCCTCCATATCTTCCTGCCCAGGCTTGAATCCTACCAACGCCCAACGCTGGAAGGTAGAACACCGGATCACTGGAGAGGACACTCCAGCTTCACCTTTGGCGTAGACAAAACACGGGAAATGACAGTTACCGGTTATAAGCCACCGCTCAATTGGCGTAGAGCGCGGCGCCAGGGGTTGTTCCCGACGGTGGGAGGGATCATCGGATCTCACTGGACAGCTACCGCCCGCCTCAAGCTGGGCGGCCCCCAGCCGATAAGGTGTTGTCCCGCCACAGCTTGCTTTCCTCATTGGGTGCATGGGGATGAGGAGAAGTCTGAACGGCAGGCTGACAACTTTCACACCAGGCAAGACAAAAAAACAAAAGAGACCAACTCTAAAACTGCAAACTTGGAACGTCCGCACTATGATGACAGGACTCGCTGCTAACCTCAAGGACATCAACGACACCAGGAAGACTGCCATCATCAATAATGAGCTGAAGAGACTGGAAGTGGATATCGCCACTCTCCAGGAAACACGGTTGGCTGACGCAGGCACACTGAGAAAGAAGCACTACATGTTCTACTGGCAGGGAAAGAGCAGTGACGAACACAGGGAACCCGGAGTGGGCTTCGCAGTGAAGAACACCTTGCTGAAGATGGTGGAACCGGGCAGCAATGGCTCTGCATGACTCCTCACCCTCCGCCTCAACACCACTCAAGGCCCAGTCACCCTCATCAGTGTGTATGCCCCAACACTGACAGCCACACCAGAGGCAAAAGACGAGTTCTACGAGAATCTCGCGACAACTGTCAGGATCATCCCCAACTCTGAACAACTCATTCTCCTTGGAGACTTCAATGCCAGAGTGGGTGCTGACCACGACTCCTGGCCCTCCTGTCTTGGACCATTTGGTGTGGGCAGAATGAACGACAACGGACAGTGGCTGCTCGAGTTCTGCACTTATCACGATCTGTGCATCACAAACTCGTTCTTCAAGACCAAGCCCCAACACAAGGTTTCCTGGCAACATCCGAGCTCAAAGCACTGGCACCAGCTGGACTTGATCCTGACCAGTCGCACCTCACTGAAGAACGTGCTAATCACCCGTTCGTTCCAGAGTGCAGATTGCGGCACAGACCATTCATTGGTGTGTTGCAAGGTCAAGCTGCAGCTGAAGAAAGTCCATCGTGCTAGACAACCTGGAAAGGCACGGATTGACACCAGCAAGATGGCTCAACCAGAACTTGTTGAGCAGTTTGCCTCCACCTTTGAGAAGGAACTTGGTGTACCACAAGAAGGAGAATCTGCAAAGCAGAAGTGGGAAGAGCTGCGAAACACCATCCACCGCACAGCCTTGGCTACCTTTGGGAGGAAGACCTCGAAGTCACAGGACTGGTTTGATGCCAAGTTGACCGAGATGACCCCCGTCACTGAAGCCAAGCGCTCAGCTCTTGCCGAGTACAAGAAGTACCCAAACGAGAAGAATCTCCAGATTCTCAGGGCTGCAAGAAGCAAAGTTCAGCAGACTGCTCGGCTCTGTGCCAATGAGTACTGGACTCAGCTCAGCCAAGACATTCAAACCGCTGCCATAACAGGGAACATCCGTGGTATGTATGATGGCATCAAGAAAACACTTGGTCCGGCTCAGAGCAAGACGGCCCCCCTCAAATCCTCCACTGGAGAGATTATCACAGAAAAGAACAAGCAGATGGAGAGATGGGTGGAACACTACTCCGACCTTTACTCCCGACAGAACACCGTGACACCGTCAGCCCTTGATGCCATCGATTGCCTGCCATCCATGGACGAACTTGATGCCGAGCCAACCATCGACGAACTCAGTAAGGTCATTGATAGCCTGGCCGCTGGCAAGGCACCTGGCAACAACGGCATACCCCCCGACCTGATCAAGCACTGCAAGACCGCCCTACTGCTGCCATTGCATGACGTCCTCTGCCAGTGCTGGAAGGAAGGTGCCGTACCACAGGACATGAGGGACGCCAAGATCATCACCCTCTACAAAAACAAAGGGGAGAGAAGCGACTACAACAACTACAGGGGCATCTCCCTCCTCAGCATTGTTGGCATAGTCTACGCACGAGTTGTTCTCATTTGTCTACAGAAGCTTGCTGGACATGTCTACCCCGAGTCTCAGTGTGGCTTCCGCGCTGAGCGATCGACGGTAGACATGATATTCTCCATCCGCCAACTCCAGGAGAAATGCAGAACAGAACATGCCCCTGTACGTCGCCTTCATCGACCTCACCAAAGTGTTCAATCTGGTCAGCAGAGAGGGCCTTTTCAAGATCCTGCCAAAGATAGGATGCCCACCAAAGTTGCAAAGCCTCATCGAATTGTTTCACACCAACATGCAGGGGATAGTGCAGCACGACGGCAACGTCTCAGAGCCATTCAACATACACAGCGGAGTGAAACAGGGCTGTGTACTTGCGGCAACCCTCTTTGGGATTTTCTTTGCTATGCTCCTGAGGCATGCCTTCAGCACAGCAACAGAGGGAATCTACCTGCACACAAGATCTGACGGCAGGCTTTTCAACCTCGCCCGCCTGAAAGCCAGAACCAAAGTACGCGAGGCTCTAATCAGAGACATGCTGTTTGCAGACGACGCTGCAGTCGCGACCCACACACAGCAGGAGCTTCAGACCCTGATGGACCGCTTCTCCCAGGCATGCAAGGACTTCGGGCTTACCATCAGCCTGAAGAAGACTAACGTCTTGGCGCAAGGCACGGAAGCACCACCAACCATCACCATCGACGACTATGAGCTGGAGGTCATGAATCAGTTCACGTACCTGGGGTCCACGATCAGCAGCAACCTCTCCCTTGATACAGAGATCGACAAGAGGATTGGAAAATCAGCCTCCACACTCGCTCGCCTCACCACACGAGTGTGGGAGAATCCCAAACTCTCTGTCAAGACGAAGATGGCAGTGTACAGCGCCTGCGTCATCAGCACACTGCTCTATGGGAGTGAGACGTGGACAACATACGCCCGGCAGAAAAAGAGACTGAACTCCTTCCACTTGCGCTGCATTTGCCGCATCCTGGACATATCCTGGCAGGACAAAGTGCCCAACACAGAAGTTCTGTCCCACGCCGGCCTTCCCTCCATGTTCACTCTACTCAGGCAGCGCAGGCTCCGCTGGCTAGGCCACGTTCACCATATGGAGGATGGCAGAATCCCCAAAGACGTCCTCTACGGAGAACTGGCGACTGGCAGGAGAGACGTTGGCCGCCCACAGCTGCGCTTTAGAGATGTCTGTAAGAGAGACATGAAGGCCCTGGAGATCAACACAGAGCGCTGGGAGGACCTTGCAACGGACCGCTCCAAATGGAGAGGCACCCTGACCAGACAGCTCAAGGCGGGTGAAGAGAGACTGACTGCTGCAGCAAATGCTGCACGGTGGCGCAGTGGTTTAGCACTGTGGCAGCACAGTTTTACCCTCGGTCGGGGGATCGCGGGGATCAGGAGATCGTGGGTTCGATCCCAGCCCCCGACCAACAGTGAGCTGTGTGGAGTTTGCATGTTCTCCCCGTGTTGCGTGGGTTTACTCCGGGATTTCTCCGGTTTCCTCCCGCATACCAAAAACATGTAGGTTTAGGGCGCTCGCGCACGCAGCGACCAGCAGCCAGTGGCTTGTCACCAAACTGCAAACCAAATCTACCTACGGGTACAAATAAGTAAAAAAAAAAAAAAAAAAAAGGACCCGCAGGAAGAACCGCCACAGCTCCAGCAGCACGTAGACCACTCACAAGTGCGACCTGTATGACAGGGACTGCCATTCGCGCATCGGCCTGTTCAGCCACAGGCGGTGCTGTTCCAGCAGAGTAGACGTTTAGGATTCTCTTCCATGGTCATCATAGACCGACGGAGGCTGACGACGTGTTAGTTACTGAAATTTGATCAGATGTGTTACTTGTTTTATTAATACTAGTGCATTGCCCAAAGAACGCAAGTATTCCTGTCTGAAACAAGTATCCCAATTAGGTTTTGCAAGCCCAAATGTAGATTATATGTCAGCAATCATATGTTAGACTTTGATAAATATAAAAGGGAGTAAACTGTACTAAGATTTATTTGATTGCCTGAATATTAACCTCTTGCACTCCGGGATACAGCGGGCGGTCACGTCTCTGCATACTAGTGCGCCCTTGTGCGCACTAGGACGCACCTCCTAGTGCGCACTGAAAAAAAAAAAGCTGCATTTCCGTTCTTCCACTACAGACACAGCCGCGAACAGAAAGCCAAAGGAGTGCTTTGATTGGTTTAGATTTGATTGACCTCTCATTCGACTAATAAGAGCCTTGAATTGGGTTTCTGAAACCTTGAAGAACCAATGACTGAAAAACTAGCAAGAAGGACCCGCCTACCAACGGCTGCGAATACAGCGAGCCAACTGAAGCAGAGAAGTTCGACGATTGAAAGTGTGCGTCCCGTGCGTAAAATCTGTTGTGTGTAAGCTGCTGTGTGTGACGGTAGCGTTCACCAGTCTTTTTTTTTTACTACTGTTCTTATTTGTTTTGAAAAATCGTTCGCCAAAACTGCAATCATGGAAGCGCAAAACCGCAATAATGGAATCATGGTTTGACCGGGTCACGTAACCAGAACCACGAGTCGTAACAAGCGGACCAGCGTCATGTTCGTTTGACAGTGAGGAAGAGATGTTAAAAACTGGCTGAAAAATAAACAAGAATGTACTCATGTATGAATTATTTGTCTGCAAAGTGAGAGTGAATGAAGGGAAGGAATAAATGTGTTTGTTTATAGTGAGTGACGGAGGGAGGGAGGCCTGAAATAGGCAAATGTGAGTTATGTTATATGTGTTAAATGTGAGTCAGGCTGTTATATTTGTGTATTTATAATATTTTATAATATATGTGTATTTATAATATTTATGTTAAATGTGAGTCAGGCTGTTATATTTGTGTATTTATAATATTTATAATATTTATAATTGTGTATTTATAATTTTTCTGCATTGATGTATGTGGTTATTGTGTATATTTTTTATCTTGATTCTTTTTTCTAAAGCCCATCCAGGGACAAGAGTTGCAAATTAGCTAATAGCTATACACTCTATGTGCAACACATCAGATTGATTGTCTCTGATTAATTGTCTATGTTTATTGCACTGTCCCTGTCAAATAAACTAATCTACAAATGTTCGCCAGCGACACTGCTGTTGTGGACAGGTAAGTGTTATAAGCTAAATTATTCTTTATCCCTGAAAATTGTAATCAAAATGACTTTTGACCGATCGGTAAATTACAACTGTGCATCATCGCCACATGACGGACCACGGCGCACGGACCGGACCGTGCGCCGAGAACGGTCCCCCCCCCCCCGCTACTCCTCTGTAGCGGATTGCAGATATATTGCAGATATTTTAGTACAACTGTGTGTAACCCTTGACTTATGTTAATTAGGTAAGGGAAATAATTAGTGTAGACCAGTTGCTAGGTTCGTAAGGGTTACAATAGGGAATTAAAGTGAGTGTGGAATGAAATAGCTGGAGGCAAGAAATGAGCAATAATGGTTGTTATTTATAGGGAAAAAGTGAGCAATATATACAGACAATTTACCACTATACAAATATACAACGGCCGGTATGAAATAAAACCCCAAAGATGTCCTACTGAGCTCAGTGTTTGTTTATCCTTTCGGATTAGTTGTTTGACCAGTCAAGATATCTTGTATCTCCAGACTCAGGTTTCTTTTCCTCTTTTAAAGCGGCAACTTGGGTTGTTACCACTTTGAATCCTGAGCACTGGAGAGAGGAAGGGTGCTCTTCAATCGAGATCTTGGTTAGATCTCGGTTCAATCTCGGGTCAGGCTCTCCATCTCCATTCGGAGAGAATCCAGGATAAAGAAGGTTCTTGATCGGCAACCAAAAAAACCTAGCCAAGATGAGGTTTCAGTGTGAACACAGCAAAAGTCACCGCTTCACGGCCTCTCAAGCTCGTGCTCCCGTCAACAAGAAGAGGTATCTGTGTGAATCAGATCGCTTCACAACCTCTCTCGTCCGCGCTCATATCGTGAAAGAGCGAAACCCGAGTGCGCGCTTGCTGCCTCTACTCGGAAGGCGGGGCTAATATCGCTCTCAAAGAATGGAAAGACCCAGATCACCCAACGTGACCATGAAACGGAAATTTAAAAGTTGGATGATGAGGATCGCACTTCCTCTTCCCCAAGATAGTCAGTTTTCAAAATAAAATCACACAATTGCATTAATACAATTGACATCTGAGAAAAAAAAGGGTCATTTTCTCAGCTGGGTTACACTCTCCCGTGCTAAATATCATGCACGTCCCGTTGCATGTGCAACCAAGACTGTCCATCGTCAGTATTGGTTGAGTTGTAATGCGATCATTTTCAGTATTGTCTCCATCCGGTATCATTTATGGGCGGAACTACGACGGTATCTGGTCATCTTCGAACATCCGACTTTCGTTTCTCTTTTGGCTTTGTACTGAGTGTACTTTGTGAGTTTTACTAGTTGCGTTTGAATTTCTGCAACTTGTTTTGAGAGTTCTTGGAGTGAGTTTAGCGTGATATTGTCCTCATCTTCATCTGAACTGCATTGCACAGTTTGCACGTGGGAGGTCACGTTTTGTTTTGAACTGCTCAAATGTTGTCTCATCCTTAAATTTTTGGCAGCAATTTGGTCTTCTTCAGTGCGTAGCAAGAGAAGCAAATCAGGAAAAGTTGGGGGACTTGTTCGTTTTTGTTTTAACTGGAGTGCAGTTAAAAAGGAATCATCCCAACAACCTCGACAAAACTGCGTGACAAGCAGCCTGTCAAAATCCTGGCTTGAAGCACCACCAAGCTTCACAGTGTGAGTCAAAGCTACGTGAAGACGTTGTAGATATGACGAGGGTTTCTCACCTGTGTTTTGGAAGGTGTCAGTAAACCTGGCGTAAAGCTCTCCGCCATCTTGAACTGTACCATAAGCAGAATCTAACAGCTGAAGGTATTCTGATGGTGAACTGTTGGGGTTCGAGTACTTGACTACATCAGCTGCTGGGGGTAAAAGAGACTCAATGATCTTTCGGGATTGCTGCAATTTGGACATAGCAGAATCAGTCAAGATTAATTCTACACTGGAGCGCCAAGTGTCATAATCTAGCTCATAAGTTGGTCGGGGGTCTTTGCCAGAAAAAGCTCCGAGCTTTTGTGAAAACGGCTGCACGGAAAAATCTTCCCTTTTTACAATGTGCTCAACTACCACACGTTGCACTTCTGGGGGATTTAAATCGTGTGCAGAAATGGTGGGCATACTTTGAGCTGGGGTGCTCGCCGTGTGATTCGACTGGTTAGTTGGCTGTGCACCTTGAATACTGGGCTCAGCTGCAGAAGGCTGAGGTTGAGGTTCATCTAAGAAAGCTTCAGGTAAGTTATCAGGTAACTTAACTTGCTCTGATTGATCATTTTCAGATTCTTTGATTTCCTCAGACATCCGTAACATCACGTATTTCAGGACATCTGCAAAATCTCTGCCCCTCATCTTCGCTAGGTTTTTAATGTTAGTGAGAAATGACTTGGTCATTTTGCTCCCTACACGGCGCGTATAAACACTGGCAAGAGATTGTATCATATAGCTGGCTCCACTATCAGATACATGAGTACATGGCAATGGGTCAAGAGTTTCAAAAGCAATACCCGAGTGATACTCAAAAATAGCACTCTGGAAAAACTCAGACTTACTGTTACTTTTATGACTCTTGAAATCGATCCATACCATTTCAAAAACTCAAGTCACTTCATCAAGTTGCTCATCTCCAGCGATTTCACTCACTATCACTGCATTTGGAATTTTCACAGATTCACGTTCAACAATATCCATTTTGGGTACGTATAGGCTTGAAATAACGTAAGGGAGAGAAAAAAAAGGCTCCTGGCTGGGCTTGCCACTTCTTATTGTAACCCTTGCCTTACGTTAATTAGGTAAGGGAAATAATTAGTGTAGACCAGTTGCTAGGTTCGTAAGGGTTACAATAGGGAATTAAAGTGAGTGTGGAATGAAATAGCTGGAGGCAAGAAATGAGCAATAATGGTTGTTATTTATAGGGAAAAAGTGAGCAATATATACAGACAATTTACCACTATACAAATATACAACGGCCGGTATGAAATAAAACCCCAAAGATGTCCTACTGAGCTCAGTGTTTGTTTGTCCTTTCGGGTTAGTCGTTTGACCAGTCAAGATATCTTGTATCTCCAGACTCAGGTTTCTTTTCCTCTTTTAAAGCGGCAACTTGGGTTGTTACCACTTTGAATCCTGGGCACTGGAGAGAGGAAGGGTGCTCTTCAATCGAGATCTTGGTTAAATCTCGGTTCAGTCTCGGGTCAGGCTCGCCATCTCCATTCGGAGAGAATCCAGGATAAAGAAGGTTCTTGATCGGCAACCAAAAAAACCTAGCCAAGATGAGGTTTCAGTGTGAACACAGCAAAAGTCACCGCTTCATGGCCTCTCAAGCTCGTGCTCCCGTCAACAAGAAGAGGTATCTGTGTGAATCAGACCACTTCACAACCTCTCTCGTCCACACTCATACCGTGAAAGAGCGAAACCCGAGTGCGCGCTTGCTGCCTCTACTCGGAAGGTGGGGCTAATATCGCTCTCAACAAATGGAAAGACCCAGATCACCCAACGTGACCATGAAACGGAAATTTAAAAGTTGGATGACTAGGATCGCACTTCCTCTTCCCCAAGATAGTCGGTTTTCAAAATAAAATCACACAATTGCATTAATACAATTGACATCTGAGAAAAAAAAGGGTCATTTTCTCAGCTGGGTTACATGTGCGTAGTAGACCGCGGCGCACGGTCCGGTCCGTCATGTGGCGATGGACGATGTCCGTCCTCTGTAGCGGGGGTGGGGGGTGGGGGTGGGGAGTTGTTATCCTCTACATTACAGATATTTTAGTATAATTTTTATTGCATTGTAGGTTATTTTTTCTTGTAAAAAAAAGCCACACATTTTTTACGTGGCATGCTTCTTTGTGTGTGGGGGCTTGTTTGTTCATTCATTCATTCATGAATGAATAAACAACCCCCCCACACACACACACAGCCTTGAGTGTCACCTTTCATTAGAGCCCAAGATCAAGCTTCTATATTGAATCATTCAAAAGTTACAGACCTTTTTCCAAACTGTGCCATTTGGCACAATTTGGCACAGTTCAAAAATGCCTGGGAACAACCTGACAAAAAAGCTGTGTAATATATTCATTTTTTGTGGTATTGTTACAAAATTTTGACCTCAGCTGGATAACACTTGGTTCTACATTTATGTTGCATTTTCCAGCCAGTATCTGACAGCTGTGTGTTATTTGCAAGCATTTGTATCCAAAAAAACACCCAGGCAAACTTTATTTTCTTCAAGTTCAGTATGTTTAGATGACTGTTACTCAGTGGCAGGAGCACTTAGAGAGATTATGACTGTTTTGCCAAAAAATTCAAAGTGTTTTCTTTTAAATGAGACCAACCCCATGAAGATGCTACAAAGGGTTGAAGAACAGCTTTTGATTTACTTTGGGTACGTTATTTTTAGGCTGTGGAAATGTGAAAATGACGAGGCAGAGTTTATCTCACGAGTCAGGTTTATTCACATCTTCCAACATCAGCAAAGCAGAAAGAGGAAAAACACAGAAGCATTCGTCCTTTATATACCAGGACTCTCCCAGTTCACAGTCACATTGCATTTCAATCACAAGTAACAATGCATCTACTCTTTGATCCTATAACCTCCTTTTCATAGTCTTCGGCCACCCGGAAATCCCCCAAGGCCATCTCTTGCATACCAAAGGCTAAACTTTCACATCCTCCTGTTATCTCCAAGGAGACTCAGTTCTTTGTTCTAATCTGAGATGTGAGGCCTAAAGCGATACATATGTGTCCCACATGACCCCCCCCAAACATCTAAGATGGAACAACAGAATAACAGTCTGCAAGTCATGATAAAATCATTACACATCAACCCCCGTGCTGCTTGGGCCTCAGCCTCCTCCCGTATCTGCTGTAAGTGGGCTTCACCACTTCTGCGGCGCCATCCTGCTGAGGGGCTGCTGTCTGGGGGTGAAAACTGTTTGTCAGTCCCTGTGGGTGTTCTGGGGAATTTCCCTGAGGGGGTCTGCCGCGCCGAGGAGCCCTGGCCAACAGCACATCCTCGTCAGCCACAACAAAGGCGGGTTTGAGCCTGTTAATGCCAATCTTTTCCTTCCTGCCCCCAAATCTAGCAAAAAATGCTTGTCCCCTGTTTCCAGCACTCTAAACGGTCCATCATAAGGTGGCCGCAGCGGTGGGCGATGAGCATCGTGTCTGAGAAAAACAAACTCCGCGTTTTTCAAAGTCTTAGGTACAAAAACGCGCGGAAAACTGTGGTGAACGGGGCCAGGCAGCGTGCCCGATTCTGTGCCGCGCTGCAACAGCTGAGACGGGGAGCTGTCTGGCGCAGGATTATCTGGAAGAAACTCCCCGGGCAGCCGAAGTGGCTGCGTAAAAACTAGTTCAGCCGGGGAGGCTTCTAAGTCCTCTTTAGGTGTAGAACGCAACCCCAATAAAACCCACGGTAGCTTGTCTACCCAATTTGCATCCGTAAGTGACGCCCTGAGGGCCGCTTTCAATGACCTATGAAAACGCTCGCATAACCCATTAACCTGTGGATTGTACGCGGTTGTGCGGTGAATTGTGACACCCAGGCTGCGGGCCATTGTTGACCAAAGTTCGGAAACAAATTGAGGGCCTCTGTCGGACGTAATGTCCGACGGGACTCCAAAACGCGCCACCCATGCAGTTAAAAATGCGCGCGCCACCTCTTCAGCTGTGGTTGACACCAGAGGAACCACTTCCGGCCAGCGCGTGGTGCGGTCCACCATTGTCAGAAGGTGTGCGCACCCCTGTGATGGCGGGAGGGGGCCTACGAGGTCCACGTGAACATGATCGAACCTCTTAGCTGGGATGTGAAACAGCTCCAAGAGAGCTCTCGTGTGTTTGTGTACCTTGGCTCGTTGACATGCCACGCAGGCTGCTGCCCACTACTTAACTTGTTTGCGCAGGCTCGGCCATACAAATTTCTCTCCTACCATTTTGACCGACGCGCGCACTCCTGGGTGAGCCAGAGAATGAATCGAGTCAAAAACGCGGCGGCGCCACGCAGCCGGTACCACAGGACGCAGTCGCCCCGTGGAGACATCGCAGATTAGGGGGGGAGCATACCGTCTTGCAGCACCCTGTTCTCCAGCCTTAACCCTGTTGGTCCAGACTGGAGCGCACACACTTCCGCGTCGCTAGCCTGATCCGCGGCCATGGCTGCATAATCTATCCCTATGCAGACTGGGGCCGCCACATCGCGCGAGAGGCAGTCTGCCACTACATTAAGTTTACCCGCCACATGCTGAACATCGGTAGTAAACTCTGAGATCGCGGCCAGCTGTCTCTGCTGCCGGCCTGGCCACGGTTCTGAAACCTTGGCCATCGCAAAAGTCAGCGGATTGTGGTCAACGAACGCGGTGAAATGGCGTCCTTCCAGCCAGAACTGGAAGTGGCGAATGGCCAAATGGAGAGCTAATAACTCCCTATCAAACGCGCTGTATTTATGTTCACTATCGCGCAAAGTCCTGCTGAAAAAGGCGAGGGGCTGCCAAGCCCCGGCTACATGCTGCTCCACGACCGCTCCTATAGCCACATCTGATGCGTCAGTAGTGAGCGCTATGCGGGCCGTTGGGTCCGGATGCGCCAACAACGCAGCATTGGCCAGGGCTGCCTTGACTTCCGAGAACGCTTGCTCTCGCTCCGGGGACCATTCGATTTTATTCGCGGGTTTTTGTTTTTTGAGCGTGGCGTACAGTGGTTGCATGAGCTGCGCTGCGCGGGGGAGGAAACGATTATAAAAATTCACCATTCCCAAAAACTCCTGTAACGCCCTGACCGTTTGTGGCTGGGGAAAATTTGTTACCGCGTGCACTTTGTCAGGTAGCGGAACCGCTCCTTCTGGAGAGATGCGATGCCCCAAAAAATCAATCTGCGCCACCCCGAACTGACACTTCGCTGGGTTGATTATTAAACCGTGCTCTCCCAAACTCTGGAAAACTGCCGTGAGGTGGTTTTCGTGTTCGTCTTCGGACGCGCTGGCTACTAAGATGTCGTCCAGGTAGACGAATACGAAAGGGAGATCGCGCAGCACCGCGTCCATCATGCGTTGGAACGTCTGCGCAGCGCCTTTAAGCCCAAATGGCATGCGCAAAAACTCGAATAGACCAAACAGAGTTATTACCGCTGTTTTGGGTATGTCCTCAGCTCGCACTGGGACTTGGTGGTAACCGCGGACCAAGTCTATCTTAGAAAAAACACGCGCCCCCGCCAAATGAACGGAAAAATCTTGGATATGGGGGATTGGGTAGCGGTCGTGCGCTGTGGTGTTGTTCAACCTGCGGAAATCTCCGCAAGGTCGCCACGAGCCATCAGCTTTCGGGACCATGTGAAGCGGGGAAGCCCACGGGCTGTTAGAACGCCTGATGATGCCCAACCTTTCCAGGTTGGCGAACTCCTCGCGCGCTATGGTCAGTTTAGCTGCATCCAAACGCCGAGCTTTTGCAAAAACGGGCGGGCTGGTGGTAGTAATAAAATGTTCCACCCCGTGTTTAGCGACAGCTGCTGAAAATGTGGGAACCGTGAGTGCTGGGAACTGAGTGAGCAGTGTGTGGAACTTACCGCTTGCAGCTGTGACGTTGGCTTGTGCTGTGGGAGGGGCCACTCAGATTGTACAGGGAATAGAATCGAAAGAAAGTGCATTAACCAGGCGCCTGTTAGCAAGATCAACCAACAAACCATGTGAGCACAGAAAATCAGCCCCCAACATATTGAAATTCACTGCTGCTACGACAAAAGTCCACTTGAATGTACGGCCGTATAAAGACAGAAGCAGAGTCCTCTCACCAAAGGTCTTAATCTCCGAGCTGTTCGCTGCTGCCACCCCGGGACCTCTGGAAACTGCCAGCCGGTCAGCGGAGGAAGGTATGATGAAACTCAACTGGGAGCCTGTGTCCACAAGGAAATGCCTCCCCGAGCGTGCATCCTTCAAGTAGAGCAGCTTGTTCTCCTCCCTGAGGGTCGCAGCTGCTACCGACCCCCGGTCTTGGCGTTTCCCGAGCGCTTGAATTGGCACGGTGGTATACATTTGCGTGCCTTCTCTGCAAAGCGGCGATGGTAGAAACAGAGGGTGTCTCCTCCGCAATCCTTGGCCCCCGCCGCCGCCGTCGTCGGTGATTCTGCTACCGCCGTCTCTGGCCCCCTGCCATCTCCGGCCGCCGCGCCGAACTCCGTTGCTGCTGCGGTGGCCCCGCACTGTTTGCTGGCGTTGAGAATCCAATGCGCCTCCTGGGCCAGCACGCGGAAGTCCCGCTGGGCCAACAACAGCGAACTGGCCAGGGCCGCTCTCACAGCCGACGGTAGGGTCCTGAGGAAAATGTGGGTGAAGATGAAGTCGTCGTCGTCTGAGCCCCTCAACCTCAGCATGTTCTCCATCAGGTCAATGGGCGTGTCATCTCCCAAGTCGTTCAGAGCCAGGAGCCTCTCCGCTCTCTCCTCGACTGAGAGAGTGAAACGCTGGATAAGCGCAGCCTTCAACCCGCCGTATTTGTCGTTGGCCGGTGGCCGCTCCAATAGGCACTCCACATGCCGAGCCGTGCGGTTGTCGAGCTTTGCAATCACATGGTAGAACTTCGTGTCATCTACCGTTATCCCCCGGAGGGCAAACTCTGCTTCGACCAAGTGGAACCAGGAGCGTGGGTTGTCCTGCCAAAAGTCCGGTAACTGGACCGTAGCGGCATACACTTGGCTGGGAGCTCCTGACTCGGCTGACCCGGGGGAATTTCTTTCGTCCATGATTCGTCTTAGGGTCACCAGTGTGGAAATGTGAAAATGACGAGGCAGAGTTTATCTCACGAGTCAGGTTTATTCACATCTTCCAACATCAGCAAAGCAGAAAGAGGAAAAACACAGAAGCATTCATCCTTTATATACCAGGACTCTCCCAGTTCACAGTCACATTGCATTTTAATCACAAGTAACAATGCATCTACTCTTTGATCCTATAACCTCCTTTTCATAGTCTTCGGCCACCCGGAAATCCCCCAAGGCCATCTCTTGCATACCAAAGGCTAAACTTTCACATCCTCCTGTTATCTCCAAGGAGACTCAGTTCTTTGTTCTAATCTGAGATGTGAGGCCTAAAGCAATATACTGTATATGTGTCCCACAAGGCGTTTTTAGGGGAATTGACCAGAGTGCAAGGGGTTAATTATAGAATACCTAAATATTGAAAATGAATGGGACATCCAATATTAGCAACTGTTTCAAATTCTTTGTCAGATCACTTATTAGTCAAAGTCAAAGTGCCTTTATTGTCATTCCATTGTTAATAAACAATGCAACGAAATTGAGATGCTGCTCCCTAAAAACAAACTATCCCACTCACAGTTCACTCATGCATTTAACATTCTTATAATTACAACAATAAATAATACTTGAAACAATATTACCTAAAAGTTGAATACAATATGTACGTAGCAATAATGAAAACATACTGAGCGATAAATATAAAACACCAGCTTATACACACAGGGTTATTGCCACAAAATAACCTAAAATAACAAAATAATATCAGCAGTCTGTGTGTGTTACATAAATCCGTTCAAAATACGTACTGCTGCTGGGAAAAAACTATGATTAAACCTGGTAGTCCGGGTTTTATGGGATCTGTACCGCTTTCCCGAGGGGAGCAAGTGAAAGAAATCATGGCCTGGATGAGCACAGTCTTTAATGATGGCAGTAGCTCTGTTGAGGTACCGAGACCTGGAAATCTCTTCCAGAGAAGGGAGAGAACAGCCAGTGATTTTTTGCGCAGTCTCGATCACTCTCTGGAAGGCTTTGCGGTCTGTGGCTAAACAGCCGTCATACCAAACCGTGATGCCATATGACAAAATGCTCTCAACAGCAGAGCGATAAAATAAAACCAGGAATTGTGCATTCAGGCCATTCTTCTTGAGGAGCCTCAGAAAGTGTAGATGTTGTTGAGCCTTTTTTATCGTAGCTATGGTGTTAACTGCCCAGGTAAGGCTGTGAGAAATATGAACACCCAGAAACTTAAAAGCCTCCACCCTCTCCACACGCTCCTTGCCTATATATAGAGGACGCGGTTCACTGCTATGCTTCCTAAAATCAACTAGAAAAGCACTCGGAGAGCGCAGACCTCCGCCAAGCGCCACAGTTCCCCCCATACAGTGTTTGTGTGTACGTTTTCAGATTCCTTGACCATGAAAACATATGACTAGCAACTGGATTCACAATGATAGGATTAGTGGTTCAGTAGTTATTGATGAAAATGGCATTTTCCGTAATGGCAGTTTTCTTGTGGACGGTGATCCGGATCACCACCAAAATCTAATCATCTGTAGGATACCCCATTTCTGACAATCTGTGAAAATTTCATGAAAATCCGTTCATAACTTTTTGAGTTATCTTGCTAACAAACAAACAGACAGACAAACAAACAAACAGACAGACAGACAAACAGACAGACAGACAAACCAACGCCGATGAAAACATAACCTCCTTGGCGGAGGTAATAATGAGTTCTTCTGGTTTTTTTGTATTCAATAGCAGATTATTATCTGAGCACCATCTCACCAGTTTCTGGACCTCATCTCTGTATGCGGACTCATCTCCTCCTGATATGAGCCCCACTACTGTTGTGTCATCTGCAAACTTCACTATAATGTTTGTGGGATGAACAGGTATGCAGTCATATGTGTACAATGAATACAAAGTGGGGCTCAACACACAGCCCTGTGGCAAGCCTGTGTTAAGCATGACTGTAGAGGAGGAATGGGGTCCGAGTCTAACAGTCTGTGTTCTGTTTGTTAGGAAGTCCTTAATCCAGCTGCAAGTGTGAGTAGGCAGACCAAGCTGAAGCAATTTGGTGATGAGAATGTTGGGAATAATTGTATTAAATGCCGAGCTATAGTCAACAAACAACATTCTTACATAGCTCCCCTTGTCTTCTAAATGGCTGAATGCCGAGTGGAGAGCTATAGCAATAGCATCTTCAGTGGATCTGCTCCGCCTGTAGGCAAACTGGTACCGATCAAAGTCTGGGGGGAGATTAGACAAAAGATGTTTCAATACCATTTTCTCAAAGCACTTCATAATAATGGGTGTTAATGCTACTGGTCGATAGTCATTCAGACTGCTAATAGTATGTTTTTTAGGTACAGGAATAATGACTGCAGATTTTAAACACTGTGGAACAACGGCTGCCTTGAGAGACAAGTTAAAAATGTCAGTCAGGACTTCCGGTTATGGCTGCCACGTAGGACGGACGTGTCTCGCTCTGCTCTGCTCCTGGAGAAAAAAAATCGGCAAATAACTCTCTCATTTGGGACAGAACGTATCCCAGCATTTGGGCGAGGATATGTCGGCGAAGCCTAAGGCTGGAAAACCAGGAAAAGGAAAAAGCGAGCCGCCGAAACAGTCCAAATTAACGGACTTTCAGGTCTGTGACGCAGCAAACAAAACTCCATATATGGCGGAGGAGGCTGGCAACGCTGCGATTTCTGCGGGGAATGGCGCAGATGCGCTGATGGCTGCCATGAGTTCAATGAGAGCGGACTTTTCCTCTAGATTTGATGGGATTATGACAGCGTTGGAAGGAATAAGAAAGGAATTGGGTGACTGTGTAGAACGAACGGCGCAGATGGAGCTCCGTCTCGCTAGTGCTGAAGATGACGTCACCCGTCTTCAATTAAAGGTGCGCACTTTGGAAAAAAAAAAAAAATCTCTGGAAGATAATATTTTGGATTTGGAATCTCGGTCGAGACAGAATAATTTGAGGCTGGTGGGTCTTCCAGAGGAATCAGAAGGTCGGGACGTATGTTCCTTTCTGGAAAAGTGGATTCCGGAGGTGCTGGGCAGCGAGGAGTTGCAATCAGCAGTGGTTCTGGAAAAAGCACATCGTATTGGCCCACGGAGAGATAAGGGACCGCCGAGGACCTTAATTATGAAGTTTCTTAGCAACAGAGACAGGATGAAGATCTTCAACGCTGCACGTGCTAAAGGAGAGATTAAACACCAGGACCAGCAGGTGCGGTTCTACCCAGATTTGGCCACAGGAATCCAGCAATTGAGGAAGCAGTTTGATCCCATACGTAAGGAGCTGCGCAACCTTGGGATTCGTCATGGTGTAATCTATCCTGCGAGACTGCTGACCACGTATGAGGGCAGAACCCACATCTTCAAGACCCCAGAGGAGGCGCAGGAGTTCATCAAGAAGATCAAAGAAGAAGAAGAGACTGGTGGGAGCTAAGCATGAACAAAATATAAGGTAGAATAATTAAGCATTTGCACAGGCATCTGACTGACTTGAAGTAAATAGTAAGTTTACAAAATATAGATTGTATTATATATTAAAAAAACAAAAAAACAAAACAAACAAAAAAAAAAAAACTATGATGTACAAAGTTGTTAAAAATTTTGGAGTTAAGTTGGAAAACTACAGAGGAGAGTTAATGTTACGTCATTAAAAGCAGTAGAGTTAGGGTGATTGGGAGGATGAAGAAGGAGTGGCTTAGGCTGTTCCCCGTGGGTGTGGAACGGTCGATGGCTATATCGGGAGACGGAATTTTTCTTTTGATTTTGGGGGGTTTGCCACAAGTGTGGGAAGGGGAAATTTGTTTGTGTAGTTTGTAGGATGAATGTTCAACCACTCATGTTTTTGCTTCTCTGTATGAGCATGTTTACACTGCAAGGTAATCCCAAACTCTCTATTGATCATGGACCAAAGTGTTAATCTTAATTTAACTTCATGGAATTGCAGAGGTCTACAAAATTTAAAAAAACTTAAACAAGTTATGAATAAAATAAAGGACATGGGTTCAAGAATTGTGTTTTTACAAGAAACTCATCTGATAGAGGAGGATGTTAAAAGAATTAGGAGTAGATGGCAGGGAAGTGTATTCACCTCTTCATTTTCATCCCGAGCCAGGGGAGTTATGACTCTCATACATAAATCAGTTCCTTTTCAAGTGAAAAATGTAATTGGAGACAAATTTGGAAGATATGTAATCATTCAAGGTTCTTTGCTATTAGAAAATATAAATCTTGTGAACTTATATGGTCCCAATATAGATGATCAGAAGTTCTTTGCTAATTTATTTCTCATCTTATCATCACTTACAGGGCAACATATAATAGCAGGGGATTTTAATTGTACATTGAATCCAGGTGTGGATAGATCAACAGGACTGGATTGTACGCACATTGGATGTAGGATGACTATTAATCATTTTATGAAAGAATTGAGATTGTTAGATATATGGAGAGAAATGAAACCACAAGTTAAAGCCTATTCTTGTTATTCCAGTACCTACAAGACATTCTCACGTATTGATTATTTTTTGATTTCCACAGAATTAAGGTCCAAGATTCAAAACTGCTTTTATGATAACATCGTGATCTCTGATCATGCACCCTGTTGTCTAATATATGTAGATAAAAAATTGACAAAGGAA
Organism: Pholidichthys leucotaenia; assembly: GCA_020510985.1. Classification (NCBI taxonomy): domain Eukaryota; kingdom Metazoa; phylum Chordata; class Actinopteri; order Cichliformes; family Pholidichthyidae; genus Pholidichthys; species Pholidichthys leucotaenia. The sequence continues at coordinate 46,256,262 of CM035843.1, forward strand.
TCAGGTAGATGGCAATTTCAGCATAAATGGCTTCAGGATGAGGAATTTGTCAAGTATATAGAAAAACAGATAGACGAGTTCTTTGACATCAATACTACACAAACATCAGCATGTGTAAAGTGGGAGGCTTTCAAAGCTTTTATTAGGGGACATATTATTAGTTATACAGGATCAAAATCTAAGAAGACTCGAGAGGAGAGAGCTAAATTGGAACATAAAATAAAAAGTCTTCAGGAAAAAGTGTATGCAGGAAGTGACCCAAGGTTGGAGAATGAATTACTGATTTTGAGAGCTGAATACGACAAAAAATCAGCGAATAGAGCTGCCTCGAGTCTTCTAAGATTGAAACAATCTTTTTATGAACAAGGTGAAAAATCAGGAAAATTATTAGCATGGCAGATTAAACAATTGGAAATTAAAACACCAATTACCAGTATTATAAGTAAGGGACAGGTAGTTATAGATCCTTTAGAAATTAATAGAGCCTTTAGAGATTACTATGAAAAATTATATGATACCAAAAATGAACCTGATTTAACAAAACTAAATGGGTTTTTGAACGAACTATCTATACCGTGTATTCCAAATGAAAATAGGGAGATATTGGAGTCTAAAATTAGTCAAGAAGAAGTTGGGCTAGCCATTGATAATATGAAATCAGGAAAAAGTGCAGGACCAGATGGTCTTCCAGTTGACCTTTATAAAAAATTTAAGAATAAATTAATAAAACCTTTTTTGGAAATGGTTTTAGAAGCATTTCAAAATAATAATTTACCATCATACATAAATAATGCCTTAATTATACTGCTGCCAAAACCAGGTAAGCCCTCTAATAAATGTGAAAATATGAGACCAATAAGCCTATTAAACGCCGACCTTAAGATAATCTGTAAAATTTTAGCAAGACGAATACAAGAAATTTTACCAAATATTATTAATCGAGATCAGAATGGCTTTATAAAGGGTAGACAAGGCTTCCATAATGTAAGAAGACTATTTAATATTATTTATTTTAATAAAGAAGCACCGGATACAGCTCTCCTATCATTGGACGCCGAAAAGGCCTTTGATAGAGTTGAATGGCCCTTTCTTTTTGAAGTCCTACAAAGGTTTGGACTTGGAAATAATTTCATAAAATGGGTTCAAATAATATACAATAATGCTACAGCAGAAATCCTAACAAATAACAATATTTCAAAACCAATAAAAATCAATAGAGGATGTCGACAAGGCTGTCCACTTTCACCTTTACTGTTTACTATGGCAATTGAACCTTTAGCGATAGCGATACGTTTACATTCACAAATATATGGAATTAAAGTTGGACCAACAGAACATAAAATCTCCCTGTACGCCGATGACATAATTTTGTTTATGTCGAATCTAAAAAAATCAATTCCAACCTTGTTGAATTTAATAAAGAATTTTGGGGAAATATCAGGATATAAAATAAATAAAACTAAATCTTCAATATTAATGCTAAATGAGACCCAGAGAAATTACCCAGCCCCTGAGGTAAATCAATTCAATGTTGTAAATCAGTTTAAATATTTAGGAATCCAAATTATGCCTAAGCTAGAATCAGTCGCCAGTGTCAACTATGAAGCCTTAATGTCAGATATCAATGAGTTAACTCAGAGATGGATGTCACTACCAATGTCGATGATCGGGAGAATCAATATACTTAAAAGTAATATTTTACCTAAAATACTTTATTTATTTCAATACATTCCCTTATCACCACCTTTAGATCTATTCTCAAGAATAAAAAAAAAGTTAGTGGAATTTATATGGAACAACAGGAGGGCTAGATTACGTTTGTCTTTATTATATTTACCATTTGATCGTGGAGGTCTGAAATGTCCAAATTTTATGTTGTATTATTGGTCGGCACAACTGAGGTCTATGACATATTATTTTTCATCAAATGATCTCCCTCACTGGACTGAAATGGAATCATACAATTTACCTTTACCTCTTCCCATATTCATATACTCAGATTCGGCAAAAAAATTACAAAAACAAGTTAAAAATCCATTTGTAAAGCATATGATCAAAATATGGTGTGAAGCTAAAAACTATTTAAAAGAACCACAGTTATTGTCACAATTTAGTCCAATATGGGGTAATCAATATTTTAAACCAGGGAGAGCGGACGCTGTATTTAAAGTATGGAATTTAAAAGGGATACAAAAGATTCAGGATTTATATTTGCCATGTGCAGACAACATAATGTCTTTTGAAGAGCTGAGGATCAAATTTAATCTCAATAGAACACATTTTTTTAAATATCTTCAACTTAGAAACTTTATTCGATCAAATCAAAATAAAGCTCTCACTCGACCTATTTATTCATCCTTGGAAAAAATGATGATGAAAGATAGTAAAAGAAAGGGTATTATTTCAGAGTTTTATAACTCATTGACACAATCCTCAAGTGAAAATTCACTGAAAAGATTAAACTACTGGAAAGAAGATCTGCAAATTGAAATTTCAGAGGAACAATGGGAATTGGCTTGTACAGAAGCTCAAACCAAATCAATAAATGTACGCCTTAAATTGATACATTTCAAATGGTTAATGCGGATGTATGTTACACCGGAGGAGTTAAATAGATATAACAAAAATATACCAGATACATGCACAAAATGCATGGAAAGTAAAGGAACCCTATTTCATTGTTTATGGGAATGTAGATTAATAAGAATGTTTTGGGAAGAGGTGAGGGTAACAATTGAAAAAAATAATCTCAAAACAAATCATATTGAATCCTAAACTGTTTTTGTTGGGTCTGTACCCAGAAAAGCATAATTTTAATAAAAGTGAAAGAACATTCATAGACCTCAGTTTGTTTAATGCCAAAAAATGTATTGCACTATTATGGAAAAAGACTCATAGACCAGATGTGACTCAGTGGTTAAGACAGATGTTAACAAACCTTCCATTAGAAAGAATAACATATATACTGAAATCAAAGGAAATTGTGTTTGAGAATATATGGAGACCTTTTATTGATTATGTAAAAAATTTAAACATAACTCTTGAAGAAGAAGGTGAATGATGTGTGTGGACCTTGTAAATTCCAAACTGGTGAACATAATATGTATACTTATGTATTGGATTGTCTAGACTAAACAGAGGAGCATTGTTGAAGACTTGATTTTGTTGGTGGTTGTTGGTGTTTTTAGTGCATTTTTTTTTTTGTAGTACTTTAGTGTTAGTGTTTGATTGTTTGTATCATGTTTGTTAAAAAAAAAAAAAAAAAGGTTCAATAAAGATATTGTGGAAAAAAAAAATGTCAGTCAAAACAGAGCATAGCTGATCTGCACATGCTCTGAGCACCTTTCCTGGCACTCCATCGGGACCAGTAGCCTTTCTCGGGTGAACTGCTCTCAGTGTCTGTCTCACCTCATGATCCTGCAGGATAAGCACATCAGAGCTGGCATTCAATAACATCTGTGGGTCCGGGTGAGGTGTATTTGCCTCAAACCGTGCGAAAAAGCAGTTCAGTTCTTCTGCCAGTGAGGCGCTGTTTATTTATTACACTGTACAAATGACTAAGGGCTGCTTTAATATTTGCATCAGGAGAAATGTAGACGGCTGTTATAATAATCACGCTCAGCTCTCTTGGAAGATAAAGCGCGGTTGTGCAGTGGCCCTTTGCTCCCTAATTTTGTGTGTATGTATGCTGTTTTTGAATATTGGATCGTGTGAAGCTGGATTTGTGTACAGTTGTACTGAGCTGATAAACATTGGACTTCAACAAAAGTCTGCTGTTACAGCAGTTTTCGAGAACACACAAAACATACCGGAGGCTATCTGTAGACCAGCGGGATCACCATGGATTGTTGTCGGTCCTGGGAAGTGACGCAGACGGAGGAGGGAGAGAAAGAAAAAAGCCGGGATGCCGGTCGGGCCTGCTAGCGAGGCTAAAGAGACAGCCGCATAGACCTCCGCTACCCAGCATTTTTCTCTCCAACGCCAGAAGCATCGTCCACAAGATGGATGATCTAGAGCTACAGCTGGCTAGAGCTATGCTGATCTTTTATCACTTACATTTAAGATAATAGTGTATCTTGCACTTTGGGGAATGGGAGATGTTCAGCCATAATTATTTTAGTTTATATCACTGTTCAGTGATGGAGTTAAGTGTAATATTGAATTTCTTCTGTGTGTTGTCAACAAACTCAGGCAGCACTATAACAGGACACATTTACAAATATGTGAGACCCATTGTAGTACGTCATTTTCAATTTTTACAATATTTTGTTATTAAAAGGTTTTTTAAAACCATACTCAACCAAATTAACTAAAAAAACACCCAACATTATTGTATACAGCGTAGTTCGCCAAGCTCCTCTTTCCGACATATCCAACGTATGGTTGATACGTCCTGCATTCGTGGAGCAAAGGTTGTAGGGAAGTTATGCGTTCGTTTACACACATTACTTGTCAGTGACTCATAGTTACTCAAAAGTCGAAATACGTTGAGATTAATGTCTAGCGTACCCAAAAATTATTTTTAACATATGAGTAACGCGCTTTGAACCTACAGTGATCCCTCGCTACTTTGCGCTTCACCTTTCGCGCCCTCAGTGCATCGCGGATTTTTCAAAAATATTCATCAAAAATTCAAAATTGAGAAATAATGGGCGGGCGCTAGCAGAAGGCAGGGAGACTACATTAGACCATCAGGTGTCAACACGGAGAGCCGCACAACTCTCTGTTCGCTATTCTCGTGTTGGCTCGGCTCGGAAATCTCGCAAGCTGATTGGCCGAGACGTTTCACCCCGCAAGCTGATTGGCCGAGACGTTTCACCCACCCCCTCTCCCTGCCGAGCACCCATGAAGGGAAGGAAGACCGCATTCATTGCTTTTTATCGCTCGTGTTACTTAGTCTCGCTGCGTGGAACTTTTTGCTGTTCTCGTGCCATTTTGTGCGAAATAGTCTTCCCGTCGAGCCACTACGCCGCCTCCTGCAGCTTCAGCTCTATCGGAAGCTGCCCTCGATGATCCTGCGCCTCCAGCACCTCACAATGAGGCGTCACCTGAGGAGCAGTAAAGCTCTCATTAACCTGTGCAGTAAATCATTTTCATCTTGAGTTACGTATCTTGTTATAAGAATAAAAGAGTTCTAAAAACATATTTATGTACACTTTGTTTACATCTATGTATGTATGTACACGTACACACACACACGTATCATATGAGAGAGAGTGAGAGAATGAACGTACATATTATTTATGGATGACGTCATTGGGGTGACGCTACTTCGCGGTTTTCCACTTTTTGCGGTCGGTTCTGGAACCCATTAACCGCGATAAGTGAGGGATCACTGTATATGTAACTTACTGAATGGGTTTCTAACTTGGAGCTACCTTATAATGGCATATTTGCAGCATTAGTTCACAGGAAAAACCTGTACAGAGCTCTGCTCAGCTGCTGCCCGCAGTGCATACTCACACACACACACACAACAAAACACACATACTTGTTCGTATAATGGGACCTGTCGGGGACGTGTCTGAGCACTTTCAAGCTACAGGATGAAGATCCAACTCGCCGTTTAGCCCTCCTCCCGTGTTTTTTTTTTTTTTAACCTTTGACTGCAGTCTGTACCATGAGCTGTCCAGTGCTGTTCTGATAGATATACCAAAATGTCACAACACTGGAGGAGGAGGATCCAATCAGTTGATCTCTCGAAGCACAGAGCTTAGCTGTTTTCCATGATAAATCACACGTTGCTGTTGGCTGTGCCTCCCGGCAAAAGCACACTCCATGCATTATTACCTCCGCCAAGGAGGTTATGTTTTCATCGGCGTTGGTTTGTCTGTCTGTCTGTTTGTTTGTTAGCAAGATAACTCAAAAAGTTATGGACGGATTTTCATGAAATTTTCACAGATTGTCAGAAATGGGGTATCCTACAGATGATTACATTTTGGTGGTGATCCGGATCACCGGCCACAAGAAAACCGCCATTACGCAAAATGCCATTTTCGTGAATAACTACTAAACCACTAATCCTATCATTGTCAATCCAATTGCTTGTCATATGTTTTCATGGTCAAGGAATCTGAAAATGTACACACAAACACTGTATGGGGGGAACTGTGGCGCTAAACCGCCATTACGGAAAATGACATTTTCGTCAATAACTACTGAACCACTAATCCTATCATTGTGAATCCAATTGCTACTCATATGTTTTCATGGTCAAGGAATCTGAAAACGTACACACAAACACTGTATGGGGGGAACTGTGGCGCTTGGCGGAGGTCTGCGCTCTCCGAGTAATTTTCTAGTCTTGTTTTTGTTTTTTTACTTTATTGAAAATAACTTCTTTTTTTTTTTTTTTTTAATCGCCATCAGTTAATGCACCTTTGAGCCAGGTCATGTCGAACCGCTGCTTCTCCCGGCATGTTCCTTGTTGATACACCGGTGTTCTTTGTCAGACCCAGTCCCTGCCCAGTCTGCTCATGTGCCTGTTCTCCACATATGCCGAATTATCCTTTAGATCTACGCAATCACTGCAACTTTATGGTATATTTTTTTTAAGCATTAATCTTCAGTATTATCTTTTTCTAGTCAAATTTGTCGCTTTTCACTTCCTTGTTTTGTCCAGTGAACACTGTGGTGACTGACAGGTCGTGATGCCGCATATTATCCAATCAGCATGGTTGTGATAGAATAGAATCTGTCATTGTACACAAAATACAACGAAACTCTGTTCAGCAGTCTCTCATCGGCAGCTTAAAATACAATCATCATAATAATAAATAGATAAAATACTAATGCACTCTACATATGTGACTGTATGCATACCTGCTAAAAGGATTATGAGTGCAACAGTCTATCTACTGCGCTAGGAAAAAAGCTCCCTTTCATTCTGCTGATCCGGGTTTTGATGACTCTGAGCCTACCTGAGGGAAGAGTGGAAAACAGGTAATGTGTTAGGTCATTTTGATGTCTTTGGCTCTTCTGAGGAGGCGTGTGGAGTAAATGTCCTCCATGCTCGGGAGCAGGGAGCCCACAATCTACTGGGCTGTCTTTACGACCCACTGCAGCTCCTTCTTTTCTGCCTCTATACAGCTGGAGTACCAGACAGAGCAACCGTACATCAGGACACTCTACTGTGCAGCGACAGAAGTTCTTAAGCAGAGCTGGAGGAAGCCTGTTGCGCTTCAGGGTTCTGAGAAAAAAAAAAGAGTCGTTGCTGGGCTTTCTTGATGTTGTGAGTTGTATTCGCACTCCACCTTAGGTCTTTGGATATAGTATACACACCCAAGAATTTGAAGTTAGCAACCTGCTCTACCTCCTCCCCTTCAATGCTCAATCCTGCATGCTGTGCTTTTGATTTCCTGAAGTCTATAATTATTTCTTTAGTCTTCTTTGTGTTTAAGCACAGGTTACTGTCTCTGCACCATGCCAACAATGTCTGAATCTCCTCCCTATAGACTGTTTCATCATTGTTTCATTCATTCACCATAATACACCCATTTGACTATGGGTGTATTATGGTGAATGTGGTTGTGAGATAATGATGATTATGAGTGATACTGTAATTTGTTGGGTATGGAAAAGGGGTGGGACTATATAAGCATTGGCTTCTTCCCACTCCTTTTGAACATCTTATTTTTGGCTTGTCTTTTTTGTTTTGTTTTGAATTTTCTTCTTTTTTTTTTAGAATGTTCAAATAAAAATCAATGTCAATGTCAATTGTTTGCCACCAAACCCACTATGGTCATATCGTCCGCAAACTTAATTATTGCATTAGAGCTGTGGATGGGAATGCAGTCATGAGTATACAGCAGTGGTCCCCAAACTATGGCCCGCCTCCACATTTGGTCCGGCCCCCTGAACAATACCAGAGACGCATTATGATTTTTTTTTTTTTTCAGTCTGGCAACGCAATCGAGACTAATACACGCATAGAACGTGACATTCTATTCCACCCTTCTATTCCACCCTTCAATAGCAATTCTAGTTTGCTACCTGCTCCGGTCGCCTCTCTCTCTATTCACCCGCACACTTCACACACACCGTCCGCTCCGCGAGGCCATTCACACGGGGCGTGCCTCGGCTGCGCGCACCCACTCACTCACTCACGTTCATGCACTGAGGTGCCCTATCTGAACACATGAACCAGACACATCCTACAACACTAGACCCACCCCTGTCAAACGGAATAATGGCGAAAAGGTTAGGCAAGAGAAAGATTGATTCAGAATGCAGGGTATTTAACCTGCAGTGGACAAACGATTATTTTTTGTTCAATGCAAAGAAAAGGCTGTTTGTCTCATCTGTCAAGAGGCTGTGGCAGTATTCAAAGAATACAATCTGCGCCGACACTATGAATCCCGTCACAAAGACAAGTATGATAGCTTGCAAGGCCAAATGCAAGCAGACAAACTCTCCACGCTAAAAAGTGGACTGTTAGCTCAGCAGAATACATTTGTACGCCAAGCTCAGCTGAACCAGTCATCCGTTCGGGCCAGCTTTCGGGTTGCTCAGCTGACAGCAAGCAGCGGTAAACCTTTCACTGATGGAGAATTTGTCAAGAAATGTTTGAATGCTGTCGTGGAGGCGGTGTATCCCGAGAAGAAAGATGTCTTTAATGCCGTGAGTCTGTCAGCGAGTACAATCACCAGACGCATTGCCCAGCTGCAGCAGAAGACGAAAGAATTTGACTTTTTTTCATTAGCACTGGATGAGAGCATGGATGTGCAGGACACAGCGCAGCTGCTCATTTTTATTCGTGGAGTTAGCGCAAACTTTGAAATGTGTGAGGAGCTGGCAGCCCTCCAAAGTCTCACAGGAACTACGACGGGGGAGGATATTTTCAGCAAAGTATAGGTAAGAGTTTAAGGAAGAGATTCTGCTCTGACAACTAAGCTGAACTTTTAACTGTTAAGATTGCGCACGGCACAACAGAAAGTTAATGTTCCATAGACTTTTTTTCTGAGAAGAACCAGAGAGGGTTATTTGGTTATTATTTATTTCATAAATAGTGTTATTTATTTCGGCGCCTTGCATGGCAGCGGCCCTCTGATTCTACACTTGGGGTGTGTGTGATTAACACTGTAGATAGGTAAAACACAATCTCGTTCTACTGTACATGATTGGTTGTACAGTTGAATGACAATAGGGTGATTTAATTAATTTAATTCATTCATTCATTCATTCATTAATAGTGTTATTATTTATTTTCTGACTTTTTTTTCCTGTGAAGATCCCGGAAAGGGTTATTAATATTTGGTTATGTGTGGCTTTCTGGAAAACAATAAATGTTTACGTTTAGGCACCCCTGCGATCGTCTCAATTTTTCTGTTACAAACTGACCCCGGCCCCCATCAGAGAAGGCAAAAGTTATATGGCCCTCACAGGAAAAAGTTTGGGGACCCCTGGTATACAGGGAGTACAAAACTGGACTGAGGCCACTGCCCTGGGGTACACTGGTACTGAGAGTAACAGTAGAGGAGGTAAGACTACATAGCTTAACATGCTGGGGTCGATTTGTAAGAAAATCTTTAATCCACTGACAAAGATGTTCCAAGCTGTAGTGAATCCAGTTTGCTGACCAGTCTATTGGGGCTGATGGAATTGAAGGCATAACTGAAGTCAATAAACAGCATCCTAACATAGATGTTTGGATTTTCGAGATGGGCAAGAGCTGTGTGTAGTGTTATTGAGATAGCACCATCGGTTGATCTGTTTGGCCTGTAAGCAAATTGATGTTGATCTAGGTCCAAGGGAATGCAAGATTTGATGAGTTGCAGCACCAGTCTTTCCATGCATTTCATGATTACTGATGTGAGAGCAATGGGCCAATAATCATTTAAACTTGTGACAGCTGAAGTTTTGGGCACAGGAATAATGGTGGCGGTTTTGAGGCAAGTGGGGACTGTGGCTTGTTGAAGTGATCAGTTAAAAATAGCTGCACATACTGTGGCTAGCTGACTAGCATATGTTTTCAGTAACCAACCTGTAACTCCATCTGGTCCTGGTGCCTTCCTGGTATCGATGTTATGCAGGACCTGCTGGACTTGATATGACTGAAAAATGAGTGGCTGCTCGCTCTCAGATGCTGTCATAGTCATATCTGATTCTTGCCTATGATTCTCCTCAAATTGAGCAAAGAATGCGTTAAGATCATTTAAGAGGGAGATGTTGATGGGAGTACTGTAGTTTTGCTTATAATCAGTGATAGTCTTGATACCTTGCCACATAGCTTGTGGGTGATTTTCTATGAAATTATCCTCAATGAGTAGTTTATATTTCATTTTTGCTGCTTTGATGCCCCTCTTCAGGTCTGATCTTGTGTCCTTATAGGTCTCCTTGGCCCCCAATCTGATGTGATGCTGCGTATTATATAATCAGCATGGCTGTGATGCCGCATATTATCCAATCAGCATGGCCGTAATGCTGCGTATTATCCAATCAGCATGGCCATAATGCCACACATTATCCAATCAGCATGGCCGTAATGCCACGCATTATCCAATCAGCATGGTCGTAATGCCACGCATTAACCAATCAGCATGGCCGTAATGCTGCGCATTATCCAATCAGTATGGAGTCAATCCGAAACCCTGCCCACACTTCCTGAAGCCAGGGCATGAAGAGACAGGGTGATTGCTAAACTTTTATTGATAAAAATAACATATTTTGACTGAGCGACTCCATACTTGGGGATGCACACCCTCGTAACCTCAGCAAAACATGTACAAAATCTTAGGTCAGTCTGATGAACAGTTCAAGAGATATGTGTGGAACAGCAGACAGACAGGCACACATACACACACAGATTTCATGCATTTATAGATAGATGGATAGATATTTTTAGCACCAATAAATACAAACTGACCCTACGTAGCTGACGCAGCCCTCAGTCAACGTGACCTGCTGCAAAGAGCTTCTTCACTACTGAGTGGAGGAAAAGATGAAGCTACTTTGTTTTTGTGGAAATAGATTATTTTTCCTTTGTCGCGGTTAAGGACAAAAGCATATTGGTGGGTTGCAAGCTAAAGTGCCGGTTGAGATCTATTGCAATCTTCAGAAGTGCTTGAAAACAGCACATCGTCGTCGGCCTCCGTCGGTCTATGATGACCATGGAAGAGAATCCTAAACGTCTACTCTGCTGGAACAGCACCGCCTGTGGCTGAACAGGCCGATGCGCGAATGGCAGTCCCTGTCACACAGGTCGCACTTGTGGGTGGTCTCCGTGCTGCTGGGTCTGTGGCGGTTCTTCCTGCGGGTCCTTTTTTCATCTGCTGCAGCAGTCAGTCTCTCTTCACCCGCCTTGAGCTGTCTGGTCAGGGTGCCTCTCCATTTGGAGCGGTCCGTTGCAAGGTCCTCCCAGCGCTCTGTGTTGATCTCCAGGGCCTTCATGTCTCGCTTGCAGACGTCTCTAAAACGCAGCTGTGGGCGGCCAACGTCTCTCTTGCCAGTTGCCAGTTCTCCATAGAGGACATCTTTGGGGATTCTGCCATCCTCCATATGGTGAACGTGGCCTAGCCAGCGGAGCCTGCGCTGTCTGAGTAGAGTGAACATGGAGGGAAGGCCGGCGCGGGACAGAACTTCTGTGTTGGGCACTTTGTCCTGCCAGGATATGTCCAGGATGTGGCGAATGCAGCGCAAGTGGAAGGAGTTCAGTCTCTTTTCCTGCCGGGCGTATGTTGTCCATGTGTCACTCCCATAGAGCAGTGTGCTGATGACGCAGGCGTTGTACACTGCCATCTTCGTCTTGACAGAGAGTTTGGGATTCTCCCACACTCGTGCGGTGAGGCGAGCGAGTGTGAAGGCTGATTTTCCAATCCTCTTGTTGATCTCTGTATCAAGGGAGAGGTTGTTGCTGATCGTGGACCCCAGGTACGTGAACTGATTCACGACCTCCAGCTCGTAGTCGTCAATGGTGATGGTTGGTGGTGCTTCCGTGCCTTGCGCCAAGACGTTAGTCTTCTTCAGGCTGATGGTAAGCCCGAAGTCCTTGCATGCCTGGGAGAAGCGGTCCATAAGGGTCTGAAGCTCCTGCTGTGTGTGGGTTGCGACTGCAGCGTCGTCTGCGAACAGCATGTCTCTGATTAGAGCCTCGCGTACTTTGGTTCTGGCTTTCAGGCGGGCGAGGTTGAAAAGCCTGCCGTCAGATCTTGTGTGCAGGTAGATTCCCTCTGTTGCTGTGCTGAAGGCATGCCTCAGGAGCATAGCAAAGAAAATCCCAAAGAGGGTTGGCGCAAGTACACAGCCCTGTTTCACTCCACTGCGTATGCTGAAAGGCTCTGAGACGTTGCCATCGTGCTGCACTATCCCCTGCATGTTGGTGTGAAACGATTCAATGAGGCTTTGCAACTTTGGTGGGCATCCTATCTTTGGCAGGATCTTGAAAAGGCCCTCTCTGCTGACCAGATCGAACGCTTTGATGAGGTCGATGAAGGCGACGTACAGGGGCATGTTCTGTTCTCTGCATTTCTCCTGGAGTTGGCGGATGGAGAATATCATGTCTACCGTCGATCGCTCAGCGCGGAAGCCACACTGAGACTCGGGGTAGACACGTTCGGCAAGCTTCTGTAGACGAACGAGAACAACTCGTGCATAGACTTTGCCAACAACGCTGAGGAGGGAGATGCCCCTGTAGTTGTTGCAGTCGCTTCTCTCCCCTTTGTTTTTGTAGAGGGTGATGATCTTGGCGTCCCTCATGTCCTGTGGTACGGCACCTTCCTTCCAACACTGGCAGAGGACGTCATGCAATGGCAGCAGTAGGGCGGTCTTGCAGTGCTTGATCAGGTCGGGGGGTATGCCGTTGTTGCCGGGTGCCTTGCCAGCGGCCAAGCTATCAATGGCCTTGCTGAGTTCGTCGATGGTTGGCTCGGCGTCAAGTTCGTCCATGGATGGCAGGCAGTCGATGGCATCAAGGGCTGACGGTGTCACGGTGTTCTGTCTGGAGTAGAGGTCGGAGTAGTGTGACACCCATCTCTCGATCTGCTTGTTCTTTTCTGTGATCATCTCCCCAGTGGAGGATTTGAGGGGGGCCGTCTTGCTCTGAGCCGGACCAAGTGCTTTCTTGATGCCATCGTACATACCACGGATGTTCCCTGTTATGGCAGCGGTTTGAATGTCTTGGCTGAGCTGAGTCCAGTACTCGTTGGCACAGCGCCGAGCAGTCTGCTGAACTTTGCTTCTCGCAGCCCTGAGAATCTGGAGATTCTTCTCGTTTGGGTACTTCTTGTACTCAGCAAGAGCTGAGCGCTTGGCTTCAATGACGGGGGTCATCTCGGTCAACTTGGCATCAAACCAGTCCTGTGACTTCGAGGTCTTCCTCCCAAAGGTAGCCAAGGCTGTGCGGTGGATGGTGTTTTGCAGCTCTTCCCACTTCTGCTTTGCAGATTCTCCTTCTTGTGGTACACCACGTTCCTTCTCAAAGGTGGAGGCAAACTGCTCAACAAGTTCTGGTTGGGCCATCTTGCTGGTGTCAATCCGTGCCTTTCCAGGTTGTCTAGCACGATGGAATTTCTTCAGCTGCAGCTTGACCTTGCAACACACCAATGAATGGTCTGTGTCGCAATCTGCACTCTGGAACGAACGGGTGATTAGCACGTTCTTCAGTGAGGTGCGCCTGGTCAGGATCAAGTCCAGCTGGTGCCAGTGCTTTGAGCATGGATGTTGCCAGGAAACCTTGTGTTGGGGCTTGGTCTTGAAGAACGAGTTTGTGATGCACAGATCGTGATATGTGCAGAACTCGAGCAGCCGCTGTCCGTTGTCATTCATTCTGCCCACACCAAAAGGTCCAAGACAGGAGGGCCAGGAGTCGTGATCAGCACCCACTCTGGCATTGAAGTCTCCAAGGAGAATGAGTTGTTCAGAGTTGGGGACGATCCTGAAAGTTGTTGCGAGATTCTCGTAGAACTCGTCTTTTGCCTCTGGTGTGGCTGTCAGTGTTGGGGCATACACACTGATGAGGGTGACTGGGCCTTGAGTGGTGTTCAGGCGGAGGGTGAGGAGTCGAGCAGAGCCAGTGCTGTTCGGTTCCACCATCTTCAGCAAGGTGTTCTTCACTGCAAAGCCCACTCCGTGTTCCCTGTGTTCGTCACTGCCCTTTCCCTGCCAGTAGAACGTGTAGTCCTTCTCTCTCAGTGTGCCTGCGTCAGCCAACCGTGTTTCCTGGAGAGTGGCGATATCCACTCCCAGTCTCTTCAGCTCATTATTGATGATGGCAGTCTTCCTGGTGTCGTTGATGTCCTTGAGGTTAGTAGCGAGTCCTGTCATCATAGTGCGGACGTTCCAAGTTCCCAGTTTTAGAGTTGGTCTCTTTTGTTTTATCGTCTTGCCTGGTGCGAAAGTTCTCAGCCTGCTGTTCGGATTTCTCCTCAACCCCATGCACCCAATGAGGAAAGCAAGCTGTGGCGGGACATCACCTTATTGGCTGGGGGCTGCCCAGCTTGAGGCGGGCGGTAGCTGTCCAGTGAGATCCGATGATCCCTCCCACCGTCGGGAATAACCCCTGGCGCCGAGCTCTACGCCAATTGAGCGGTGGCTTATAACCGGTAACTGTCATTCTCCGTGTTTTGTCTACGCCAAAGGCGAAGCTGGAGTGTCCTCTCCAGTGATCCGGTGTTCTACCTTCCAGCGTTGGGCGTTGGTAGGATTCAAGCCTGGGCAGGAAGATATGGAGGATAAGATGTTGCCCATGCAGCATGTCCCCCCTCTCCACGTCGCTGATGAATCCAAAGGAACAGCAGGGCTGCTACAGTTTGGCACCAGCGCCGTTGCAGGAGCTGCCAGAACGATGTTGAGCACAACATAGAACTGCCTTAGGGGCTCCGACTCCGGATTTAAGATAAGATAAGATAAGATAAGCCTTTATTAGTCCCACAACGGGGAAATTCCAGGATTGCAACAGCACAGGGATAGCAACACTCAGAGCAACAATCAGAAGGCAAGAAAAAAAAAAAAACAAAAAAAAAACAAGCAAGCAAGAGCAGCTAATATACATATGTACGTATTACTATAAAATATATATATATACACACACACACAGACACACAGTGCAGAGCATTGTAGCTGGATGGAATAAATATATGAATATATGAACACACAGTGCAGAGCATTGTAGCTAGATGGAATAAATATGTAAATATATAAACACCCACAGTACGGAGCATTGCAGCTAGGTGGAATAAATATGCAAGTATATAAACACACACAGTGCGGAGCAATGTAGCTAGATGGAATAATATGTAGATATATAAATATATAAACACACCCAGTGCTGAGCATTGTAGCTAGATGGAATAAATATGTAAATATATAAACACACACAGTGCAGAGCATTGTTGCTAGATGGAATGAAACAGCATAACCGTCTACTTAGTTATCCTACATGGTATGATTATGTGCCCATACATATTCTCACCCTCCATAGCGACCGGTAAGTTCCTAGTTGTATGCCGGAGGGGACCATTGTGTAAGTCTATTGCATCTTTTGCATTCAAAAAACTATTAGTTTGTTACGTCTTTTTGCTATCTCTGCGAGCAGCCCTGCTTAGGTTGTACAGTCTGACAGCCGTTGGTAGGAAGGACCTACGAAACCTCTCGGTTGTGCACCTGGGATGATGTAGTCTGCTGCTAAATGAGCTCCTCAGTGCATTCAGTATGTCCTGCATAGGGTGGAACTCGGACTCCAGCAGAGATGACAGTTTAGCCACCGTCCTTCTCTCTCCTATCTCCTCCATCGGATCAAGGCGCTGCCCCAGGACAGAGCTAGCTTTCTTAATCAGTTTGTTCAGTCTCTTCCTATCGGCTGCAGTAATGCCACTGCCCCAGCAGACCACTCCAAAAGTGATGGCTGATGCCACCACCGTGTCATAGAATGACTTCAGCAGCGCCCCTTGTACACCAAAAGACCTGAGTCTCCTCAGCAGGAACAGCCTGCGCTGTCCCTTCTTGTAGAGTGCATCAGTATTGTGTGACCAGTCTAGTTTATTGTTCAGATGAATACCCAGGTACTTATAGGATGTCACCATCTCGATGTCTGTTCCCTGTATATTTACTGGTACTGTGAGGGGCTGCCCATGCCTGCGGCAGTCCACCACCAGCTCCTTAGTTTTCCTCGCGTTGATCTGGAGGCAGTTCCGATGGTACCAGTCCACGAAGTCCTGGATAAGCCCTCTGTACTCAGCTTCATCTCCATTGGAGATGAGGCCAACGATCGCAGAGTCATCAGAGAACTTCTGTAGATGGCAGTGTGTTGTGTTGTGTGAGAAGTCCGCAGTATAAAGAGTGAACAGGAAGGGAGCCAGCACCGTTCCCTGGGGGGCCCCCGTGCTACTGATGATCGTGTCGGACACACAGTCCCGGGTTCTCACAAACTGAGGCCGGTTCGTGAGGTAGTCCAGGATCCATGATGACAGGTGCTGGTCCACCCCTGCGCGCAGCAGCTTGTCCTTCAGGATCATCGGTTGGATGGTGTTGAAAGCACTGGAGAAGTCAAAGAACATGATCCTCACCATATTCCCGGGCTTCTCCAGGTGGGACAGAGAACGGTGAAGGAGGAAGATCACCGCATCCTCCACCCCAATGCCATGCTGGTAGGCGAACTGGAGTGGATCCATCGCTGGTTCCACCAGGGGGCGGAGGTGAGCAAGGAGCAGTCTCTCCAGGGTCTTCATCAAGTGGGACGTCAAGGCCACCGGTCTGTAGCTGTTCAGGTCTTTGGGGTGGGAAGTTTTTGGTACAGGTACCACACAAGATGTTTTCCACAGCTGTGGTACCCTCCCCAGTTTCAGGCTCATGTTGAAGATATACGTCACAATCCCACACAGCTGGTCTGCACAGGACTTGAGGAGCTTTGCGCTGATGCCGTCCGGTCCCGGCGCCTTCCTCGCCTTGATCTTCCTCAGCTCCGTCCTCACCTGGGTCCTGGTCAGGGTCAGGATGGGGGGCTGTGTGTTGGGAGTGGGGGGGTGTTGGTGGAGTGGGGAGTGGGCAGCAGGACTTGATTTCTTTAGAGGCAGCAGTGGTTGTTGTGCAGTCAGGGGGGAGGGCGGTTGGTCAAATCTATTGAAAAACAGATTCAGGTTGTTCGCCCACTCCCTGCCCCCTGTGGCCTGGGGGGAGGTATTCTGGAGCCCCGAGATGGTTTTGAGGTTTCTCCAGACCCCGCTGATGTCGCTCTGTTGCAGCTTGTCCTCCATCTTCTTCCTGAAGCTGTCCTTGCCTTCTCTGATCTTTCTCCTCAGCTCCCTCTGTACGGACTTCAGCATCTCCCTGTTCCCTGACCTGAAGATCCTCTTCTTCTCTCTCAGAAGTGTTTTTATCTCAGGGTTGATCCAGGGTTTGTTGTTTGAGTGACGCCGTATGGTCTTGGTGGGAACGGATTTGTCCACACAGAAGCTGAGGTAGCCCGTGAAGGTGTGAATGAGGCCATCGATGTCCTCACCATGTGGATCGCAGAGCTGCTTCCAGGCGGTGGCTTCAAAACAGCCCTTTAGGGTGTCCATTGTCTCCTCAGACCATAACTCCACAGTGTGCATGGCCGGAGGTTGTCTGTGCACTAGGGGTTTGTACACCGGCCGGAGATGAACCAAGTTGTGATCCGATCTCCCGAGTGGGGGGAGTTGTGATGAGGTGTACGCCTCCTTAGTGTTTGCGTAGAATAAATCCAGTGTTTTATTGTCTCTAGTGTGGCATGTGACATACTGGGTGAACGTGGGTAGAATGGGAGACAGTGAAACATGGTTGAAATCGCCTGAGATGAGGAGAAGAGCATCTGGGTGTTCTGTCTGCAGCCTGCTGGTTACTGAATGGATGACGTCACGTGCTGTCCCAGCGTTCGCCGTCGGATTTGCATAAACAACAATGCAGATCACGTGTGAGTGTTCTCTCGGGAGATATGTAGGCCTCATGGTAACAGCTAGCAACTCAATGTCTTTGCTGCAGTGTCGTTGTTTAACAGTGATATGTCCCGGTCTGCACCAGTTGTTGTTAACATACATTATCACTCCACCGCCCCTAGCCTTGCCACTGTCTGGTGTTCGGTCAGCTCGTATCATGTGAAAACCCTCCAGCTCAATGTTAGCATCTGCTGCTAGTTCAGTTAGCCACGTCTCAGTAAACAAAAGGAGAGAGCACTCCCGGTATGTGCTATCATAACGGGAGATAGCCGCTAGCTCATCTAACTTTCCCAGTATCGACCGTACATTTCCCATGACAACAGATGGAAGGGAGGGTCTGTACCTTATATTTTTTGTCCTCCGCCTTACTCCAGCCCGGCAGCCGCGGCGTTTTCGCCTCAGTTCTCTCGGTATGTCGAGTTTTTCCAATGGGACCGGGTGGCGGTTGAATGCTAGCAGCTGTTCTCTGCTGTATCGTATCCTGCTATAAACAGTGGCTCCGTCCACCGGCTCAGGAGACATTTAGGACGATCTGTGTGTCCGTGATATAAGTGGGGTGAAAAAAAAAAGACGGATCAAAAGAGAGAGGAAGGGAAAAAGACTCGGAATCGAGCCGCTGTTGCAAAAGGCAGCCGACTCGTGTGGCGCCGAGAGAAAAAAAAAAAAAAAAAAAAAAAAAAATCTATCCCAGCGTTTGGGCGAGGATATGCCAGTAAAGCCTAAGGCTGGAAAATCAGGTGGAGGAAAAACTGAACCGCCGAAACAGTCCAAGTTAACGGACTTTCACATTCGTGATGAAGCAGAAAAATCTCCAGATATGGCGGAGCAAGCTAGCGGTGGAGCGGTGACTGCTGGCGACGGCACAGGTGCGGTGCTCGCTGCCATTAGCTCAATGAGAGCAGACTTTTCCACTAAATTTGATGGGATTATAGCAGCGATAGAAGGAATGAGAAAGGAAATAAGCAACTGTATGGAACGAGTATCGCAG
Source organism: Pholidichthys leucotaenia (assembly GCA_020510985.1). NCBI lineage: Eukaryota > Metazoa > Chordata > Actinopteri > Cichliformes > Pholidichthyidae > Pholidichthys > Pholidichthys leucotaenia. The sequence goes on from CM035843.1 coordinate 46,275,135, forward strand.
GTGGAGCTCCGAATTTCCAGCGCTGAGGATGACGTCACCAGCCTACAATTAAAGGTGCGCACATTGGAATTAAAAAATAAACGTCTGGAAGATAATGTCCTGGACTTAGAATCCCGGTCGAGACAGAACAACCTGAGGCTGGTGGGCCTCCCGGAGGGAACGGAGGGTCAGGACCCATGTTCCTTTTTGGAAAAGTGGATTCCAGAAGCGCTGAACAACGCGGAGCTGCAGTCATCGGTCGTCTTAGAGAGCGCCCACCGAATCGGCCCACCGAGAGATAATAAGGCACCACCGAGGACGCTGATTATGAAGTTCCTCAGCTACAGAGACAGGATGACGATCTCCAACGTGGCGCGAGCCAAAGGAGAAATCAAATACCAGGTTCAACAGGTGCGGTTCTACCCAGATTTGGCCACAGGAATCCAACAATTAAGGAAACAGTTTGACCCCGCCCGTAAAGAGCTGCGCAACCTCGGGATTCGTCATGGAGTGATTCATCCTGCAAGACTGCTGGTCACATATAAGGGCAGAACCCACACCTTCAAGACCCCTCAGGAGGCGCAGGAGCTCATCAAGCAGATCCAAGAAGAGACTGGTGGGAGCTAAGCATGAAGCATGAACAAAATATAAGGTAGAATATTTAAGCATTTGCACAGGCATCTGACTGATCTGAAGCATATAGCAAGTTTACAAAACATAGATTGTATTATATATTTTAAAAAAAAAACTATGATGTACAAAGTTGCTATAAAATTTTGGAGTTAAGTTGGAAAACTACAGAAGAGAGTTAATGTTACGTCATTAAAAGCAGTAGAGTCGGGGTGATTGAGAGGATAAAGAAGAGTGGCTTTGGCTGATCCGCGCGGGTGTGGAGCAGTCAATGGCTATAGCGGGAGACAGAATTTTTTTTTGATTTTGGGGGGGGGATTACCACGAATGTGGGAAGGGGGAATTTGTTTGTGTGTAGTTTGTAGGATGAATGTTCAACTACTCATGTTTTTGCTTCTCTGTATGAGCATGTTTATATTGCAAGGTAATCTCAAACTCCTTATTGATCATAGACCAAAGCACTAATCTTAATTTAACTTCATGGAATTGCAGAGGTCTACAAAATTTAAAAAAAACTTAAACAAGTTATGAATAAAATAAAAGACATAGGTTCAAAAATTGTGTTTTTACAAGAAACTCATCTAATAGAGGAGGATGTAAAAAGAATTAGGAGAAGATGGCAAGGAAGTGTATTCACCTCATCATTTTCATCCCGAGCCAGGGGAGTTATGACTCTCATACATAAATCAATCCCATTTCAAGTGAAAAATGTAATTGGAGACAAATTTGGAAGATATCTAATCATTCAAGGATCTTTGTTATTAGAAAATATAAATCTGGTGAACTTATATGGTCCCAATATAGATGATCAAAATTTCTTTGCTAACTTATTTCTTATTTTATCATCACTTACAGGGCAACATATAATAGCAGGGGATTTTAATTGTACATTGAATCTCGGTATAGATCAGGGGTGGGCAGTGAGGGCCATTCCACTGCAGGTTTTCTGTTCCACTCAGTCTCTTCAGCAGGTGTTTGCTCTGATCAGCTTCAGTGATTGCTAATCACTGACAACACCTGCTGAAGAGACTGGGTGGAACAGAAAACCTGCAGTAGAATGGCCCTCCATGGCACATGATTGCCCACCCCTGGTATAGATAGATCAACAGGACTGGACTGTACGCACAATGGATGAAAGAATTGAGATTGCTAGATATATGGAGAGAAATGAAACCACAAGTTAAAGCCTACTCTTGTTATTCTAATACCTATAAGACATTCTCACGTATTGACTATTTTTTGATCTCCACAGAATTAAGGTCCAAGATTCAAAACTGCTTCTATGATAATATTGTGATCTCTGATCGTGTACCCTGCTGTCTAATATATGTAGATAAGAAATTGACAAAGGAACCAGGTAGGTGGCAATTTCAGCATAAATGGCTTCAGGATGAGGAATTTGTTAAGTACATAGAAAAACAGATAGATGAGTTCTTTGATATCAATACTACACAAACATCAGCATGTATAAAGTGGGAGGCTTTCAAAGCTTTTATTAGGGGGCACATTATTAGTTATACAGGTTCAAAATCTAAGAAGACTCGAGAGGAGAGAGTCCAATTGGAACATAAAATAAAAATTCTTCAAGAAAAAGTGTATGCAGGAAGTGACCCAAAGTTAGAGAACGAATTACTGATTCTGAGAGCTGAATATGACAAAAAAATCAGCGAATAGAGCTGCTTCGAGTCTTCTAAGATTGAAGCAAACTTTTTATGAACAAGGTGAAAAATCAGGAAAATTATTGGCATGGCAGATTAAACAATTAGAATTTAAAACACCAATTACCAGTATTATAAGTAATGGACAGGCAGTTGTAGATCCTTTAGAAATTAATAGTGCCTTTAGAGCAGGGGTCACCAACGCGGTGCCCGCGGGCACCATGTCGCCCGCAAGGACCACATGAGTCGCCCGCAGGCCTGTTCTAAAAATAGCACAACTCGCAAGTGAGCTGCGTCTAAGATGTAATTTTTTCTGCCTCTGTTTTTTAAAATCACACTTGCATTTATATAGATTTTAAAATGACAATGTCTTAAAAATAAAAAAAAATGAAAATATGTTTATTATACGTAAAGTTAAGGTGAACTCTGACCTAGTTCAAAGGTCAGTATTGTGCGCATGACAAAACCTTCGCGCTTGTGGAGAGTAAGCTAGCGGGCATTGAAGATGGTGAACGGAGTGCAGTTTCCCTAGCCCCAAAACATGGCCAAAAAAAAAAGACAGAAAATTTATCATTTTCAAAGTGAGCGGGAGGAAGAGTTCTTTTTTCCTACCGTGAAAGGAAGCTGCATGTGTTTCATTTGCGGCGGGACGGCGGCACTATGTGGACCTTGTTCTCAATAAAGTTTTGGAAAAAAAAAACAAAACTTCAATACGCGTCATGAAACTGCTGCCCACTCTTTTTTTTTTTTGGACCTCTTTTTTTTTTTTTCCGGTTCCGGTTCCGGTGCCGGACCGGTGGCGCCACACGAGTCGGCTGCCTGTTGCAACAGCCTTTTTTTTATCTTCCTTCTTCTTTCTACACCTTTCACTCTGTATATATATCACGGACGCACGGATCGCCCCGGGGGTCTCCCGGGTCGGCGGACGGAGCCACGGTTTGCAGAGGGAGACGTTACAGCGGGGAGGAGCTAGTGCTAGCTAGCACTTGGCCGCTGCCCGGTGCTAATGGAAAACTCGACATACCGGGAGCTGTAGCGAAAACGAAGCGGGTGCCGGGCTGGAGTTTAGGCGGCGTGAAAGAAATATAAGACAGAATAATAAAGAGCGATGGCAAGAACCAAGCAGACCGCCCGTAAAATCTACTGGAGGAAGAAGCCCCCCAGGAGACATCTAGCCACAGGGCTGCTCGGAGAGGCGCTCTGGCCACCGGCAGAGTGAAGAGGCCTCGCCGTCACAGGTCCGTGGCTCTGAGAGAGATCCGTCGCTACCAGAAATCCACGGAGCTGCTCATCCGTAAGCTGCCCGTCCAGCGCCTGGTGAGGGAGATCGCTCAGGACTTCAAGACCGTCCTGCGTTTCCTGAGTTTCGCCGTCATGGCTCTGCAGGAGACCAGCGAGACCCACCTGGTGGTCTCTTCTTCGCTAAGGGGGTCACCATCATGCCCAAAGACTTCCAGCTGGCCCGCTGCATCCGCGGAGAGAGAGCTTAGACTTTCTGCTGCACATCCACCAGCCATAATGCTCTGCACTGTGTGTCTATATATATACATTTATAGTAATATGGACATATGTTTACTAGATGTTGTTTTTTCTTGCCTTCTGATTGTTGCTCTGAGTGTTGCTATCCCTATGCTGTTGCAATCCTGGAATTTCCCCATTGTGGGACTAATAAAGGCTTATCTTATCTTATCTTATCTTAGGTAGATTTGTTCTGCAGTCCGGTGACAAGCCACCAGCTGCCGGTTGCTGCGTGCGCAAGCGCCCCTTAACTCCCTAACCTGCATGTTTTTGGCATGTGGGAGGAAACCCACGCAAACACGAGGAGAACATGCAAACTCCACACAGATCACTGTTGGCCGGGGGCAGGGATCGAACCCACGATCCCCGCGATCCCGCAGCCGAGGGTAAACTGCTGCCGCGGTGCTGGTTATTACTCCAGCATGATTCTTGGCAAGAACTGTATGGATATAATTCCAGTGAAGAAGAACACACAAAAGTGTGTTTATTAAATGTAACAGATTTTGAGCAGAATTGCAGCAGATTTATTCAGTTAAAAATGTGATAAGATTTATTTAATATGAAAGCTGATTTTTCTTAAATGTTGCATAACTTTTTCAAACATGGTTCAACATAGTTCATGAATTAAAAGGGTTTAGTTTTTTATGGTTAAAAGGGACTGGTGAAAACTGGACATTTTTTTAATGAAATGTAGAAGTGATTTTCTGAACAATTGCTGAGATTAATAAAAATATAGTGTTGAATATTGATCTTGTCTGTTACCCACTCTAAGTTATTGATAATTATTTATTTATGATATATACTGTATATATATATATATATATATATATATACACATACACACAATTTGTTATTTTAGAGGAGTGAGTCAACTTGGTGCCCTTCACATGACTCGATACCCATGGAGTAGCTCTTGGTTTCAAAAAGGTTGGTGACCCCTGCTTTAGAGATTATTATGAAAAATTATATGATACAAAAAATGAAACTGACTTAACAAAACTAAATGGGTTTTTGGACGGATTAGCTATACCGTGTATTCCAAATGAAAACAGGGAGATACTGGAGTCTAAAATTAGTCAAGAAGAAGTTGGGCTAGCCACTGATAATATGAAATCAGGAAAAAAGTGCAGGACCAGATGGTCTTCCAGTTGACCTCTATAAAAAATTTAAGAATAAATTAATAAAACCAGGACTTCCAGTTATGGCGGCTACGTGAGAGGACATGTTTCACTTTGCTCTGCTTCTAGAGATAAAAATCGGCAAATAACTCTCTTATTTGGAACTGAACTTATCCCAGCGTTTGGGCGAGGATATGCCGGGGAAGCCTAAGGCTGGGAAATCAAGTGGAGGAAAAACAGAAACGCCGAAACAGTCCAAACTAACGGACTTTCACGTCTGTGGCGCAGCAGGAAAAGCTGCGGATATGGCGGATGAAACTAGCGGTGGTGCGGTGACTGCTGATGACGGCGGCACAGGTGCAGTGCTGGCTGCCATTAGCTCAATGAGAGCAGACTTTTCCGCTAAACTTGATGGGATTATGGCAGCGTTGGATGCAATGAGAAAGGAATTGGGTGACTGCGTGCAGCGAGTGACGCAGGTCGAGCTTCGTGTTTCCAGTGCGGAGGATGACGTCGGCGGACTTCAATTAAAGGTGCGCACTTTGGAAAAAAAAAAAAATGTCTGGAAGATAATGTCCTGGACTTGGAGTCCCGGTCGAGACGGAACAACCTGAGGCTGGTGGGTCTACCGGAGGGAGCCGAAGGTCGTGACCTATGCTCCTTTTTGGAGGGGTGGATCCCAGAGGCGCTGAACAACGCGGAGCTACATTCATCAGTCGTCTTGGAAAGCGCCCACCGAATTGGCCCACCGAGAGATAACAAGGCAGCACCGAGGACGCTAATTATGAAGTTCCTCAGCTACAGAGACAGGATGACGATCTCCAACGCGGCGCGAGCCAAAGGAGAAATTAAATACCAGGATCAACAGGTGCGGTTCTACCCAGATTTGACCTCAGGAATCCAACAATTAAGGAAGCAGTTTGACCCCATCCGTAAAGAACTGCGCAACCTTGGGATTCGTCATGGAGTGATTCACCCTGCAAGACTTTTGGTCACATATAAGGGCAGAACACACATCTTCAAGACCCCTGAGGAGGTGCAGGAGCTTATCAAGAAGATCCAGGAAGAGACTGGTGGGAGCTAAGCATGAACAGAATATAGGGTAGAATATTTAAGCATTTACATAGGCATCTAACTGATTTGAAGCATATAGCAAGTTTACAAAATATAGATTGTATTACATATTAAAAAAAACAAAAAACAAAAAACTATGATGTACAAAATTGCTATAAAATTTTGGAGTTAAATTGGAAAATTACAGAAGAGAGTTAATGTTACGTTATTAAAAGCAGTAGAGTTAGGGTGATTGGGAGGATGAAGAAGGAGTGGCTTTGGCTGATCCTTGTGGGTGTGGAGCGGTCGATGGCTATAGCGGGAGACGGAATTTTTTTTTTGATTTTGGGGGGTTTACCACGAAGGTGGGAAGGGGGAATTTGTTTGTGTGTAGTTTGTAGGATGAATGTTCAACCACTCATGTTTTTGCTTCTCTGTATGAGCATGTTTATATTGCGAGGTAATCCTAAACCCCCTATTGATCATAGATCAAAGTGTTAATCTTAATTTAACTTCATGGAATTGCAGAGGTCTACAAAATTTTAAAAAACTTAAACAAGTTATGAATAAAATAAAAGACATAGGTTCAAAAATTGTGTTTTTACAAGAAACTCATCTAATAGAGGAGGATGTAAAAAGAATTAGGAGAAGATGGCAAGGAAGTGTGTTCACCTCATCATTTTCATCCCGAGCCAGGGGAGTTATGACTCTCATACATAAATCAGTCCCATTTCAAGTGAAAAATGTAATTGGAGACAAATTTGGAAGATATGTAATCATTCAAGGATCTTTGCTATTAGAAAACATAAATCTGGTGAACTTATACGGTCCCAACATAGATGATCAAAAGTTCTTTGCTAATTTACTTCTTATCTTATCATCACTTAGAGGGCATCATATAATAGCAGGGGATTTTAATTGTACATTGAATCCCGGTATAGACAGATCAACAGGACTGGACTGTACACACAATGGATGCAGGATGATCATTAAGCATTCTATGAAAGAATTGAGATTGCTGGATATATGGAGAGAAATGAAACCACAAGTTAAAGCCTACTCTTGTTATTCTAATACCTACAAGTCATTCTCACGTATTGACTATTTTTTGATCTCCACAGAATTAAGGTCCAAGATTCAAAACTGCTTTTATGATAATATTGTGATCTCTGATCATGCACCCTGTTGTCTCATATATGTAGACAAGAAATTGACAAAGGAGCCAGGTAGGAGGCAATTTCAGCATAAATGGCTTCAGGATGAGGAATTTGTTAAGTACATAGAAAAACAGATAGATGAGTTCTTCAATATTAATACTACACAAACATCAGCATGTATAAAGTGGGAGGCTTTCAAAGCTTTTATTAGGGGACATATTATTAGTTATACAGGTTCAAAATCTAAGAAGACTCGAGAGGAGAGAGTCCAATTGGAACACAAATTAAAAATTCTTCAAGAAAAAGTGTATGCAGGAAGTGACCCAAAGTTAGAGAACGAATTAATAATTCTGAGAGCTGAATATGACAAAAAATCAGCGAATACAGCTGCCTCGAGTCTTCTAAGATTGAAGCAATCTTTTTATGAACAAGGTGAAAAATCAGGAAAATTATTGGCATGGCAGATTAAACAATTAGAATCTAAAACACCAATTACCAGTATTATAAGTAACGGACAGGTAGTTGTAGATCCTTTAGAAATTAATAGAGCCTTTAGAGATTACTATGAAAAATTATATGATACAAAAAATGAAACTGACTTAACAAAACTAAATGGGTTTTTGGACGGACTATCTATACCGTGTATTCCAAATGAAAACAGGGAGATACTGGAGTCTAAAATTAGTCAAGAAGAAGTTGGGCTAGCCATTGATAATATGAAATCAGGAAAAAGTGCAGGACCAGATGGTCTTCCAGTTGACCTCTATAAAAAATTTAAGAATAAATTAATAAAACCTTTTTTGGAAATGGTTTTAGAAGCATTTCAAAATAGTAATTTACCATCATACATGAATAATGCCTTAATTATACTGTTGCCAAAACCAGGTAAACCCTCTAATAAATGTGAAAATATGAGACCAATAAGCCTATTAAATGCTGACCTTAAGATAATCTGTAAAATTTTAGCCAGACGAATACAAGAAATATTACCAAATATTATTAACCGAGATCAGAATGGCTTTATAAAGGGAAGACAAGAATTAAAAAAAAAGTTAGTGGAATTTATATGGAACAATAGGAAGGCTAGATTACGTCTGTCCTTACTATATTTACCATTTGATTGTGGAGGTCTGAAATGTCCAAACTTTATGTTGTATTACTGGTCAGCACAACTGAGGTCTATGACATATTATTTTTCATCAAGTGATCTCCCTCACTGGACTGAAATGGAATCATACAATTTACCTTTACCTCTTCCCATATTCATATACTCAGACTCGGCAAAAAAAATTACAGAAACAAGTTAAAAATCCATTTGTAAAGCATATGATCAAAATATGGTGTGAAACCAAAAAATATTTAAAAGAACCACACTTATTGTCACAATTTAGCCCAATATGGGGTAATCAATATTTTAAACCAGGGAGAGCGGATGCTGTATTTAAAGTATGGAATTTAAAAGGGATTCAAAAGATTCAAGACTTATATCTGTCATGTTCAGATAACATAATGTCTTTTGAAGAACTGAGGATCAAATTTAATCTTAATAGAACACATTCTTTAAAATATCTTTAGCTTAGGAACTTTATTCAATCAAATCAAAATAATGCTCTCACCCGACCTACTTATTCATCCTTGGAAAAAAATTTGACGAAAGATAGTAAGAGAAAGGGTATTATTTCAGTTTTATAACTCATTGACACTATCCTCAAGTGAAAACTCACAGAAAAGATTGAATTATTGGAAAGAAGACCTGCAAACTGAAATTTCAGAGGAACAATGGGAATTGGCTTGTACAGAAGCTCAAACCAAATCAATAAATGTATGTCTTAAATTGATACATTTTAAATGGTTAATGCGGATGTATGTTACACCGGTGGAGTTAAATAGATGTAACAAAAACATACCAGATACGTGCACAAAATGTATGGAAAGTAAAGGAACCTTATTTCATTGTTTATGAGAATGTAGAAAAATTAGAATGTTTTGGGAAGAGGTGAGGGTAACAATTGAAAAAATAATTTCAAAACAAATCATATTGAATCCTAAATTGTTTTTGTTGGGTCTGCATCCAGAAAAGCATAACTTTAATAAGAGTGAAAGAGCATTCATAGACCTCAGTTTGCTTAACGCCAAAAAATGTATTGCACTATTGTGGAAAAAGACTCATAGACCAGATGTGACTCAGTGGTTAAGACAGATGTTAACAAACCTTCCACTAGAAAGAATAACATACATACTGAAATCAAAGGAAATTGTGTTTGAGAATATATGGAGACCTTTCATTGATTATGTAAAGAATTTAAACATAACATTTGAAGAAGAAGGTGAATGATGTGTGTGGACCTAGTAAATTCCAAACTGGTGAATGTATAATATGTATACTTATGTAATGGATTGCCTAGACTAAACAGAGGAGCATTATTGAAGACCTGTCTTTGTTAGTGGTTGTTGGTGTTTTTAGTACATTTTTTTAAATTACTTTAGTGTTAGTGTTTGATTGTTTGTGTTATGTTTGTAAAAAAAAAAAAGGTTCAATAAAAAATATTGTGGAAAAAAAAAAGAATGATGTATAAATACAGCTTTTGTAACTTATGGAAGAGAAAGGCAAGAGATTGAAGGGGCATTATGAATTAATTAAAAGCATTTTCTACTAATTCTATACAATCTGTATGGGGTAGAAATGGCCTTATGAGGTTTTCCCCAAAGGGCTGGTCCCACATACTGCTCTCCAGGCTGGTAACTCAATAATAAAACTTCATTTTACTTACCGACAAGATGGTGGTAGGTTAATTGTGGCAGGTTGACAGGTGCTGCTACCTCATCTATCCTAAAGCAAACATGGAGACCACCTGAACATCAAACCCCAAAAACAAACTGTGCGTCATGGTGATTGTGTTGCAAAAACTTCATAACCCAAAAATCGTCATCCCAGTTTATCATTGCCCTGTACCTGCTAGTTCCCACAGTAATTCAAATGTGGGGGAATTGGTTTACTGCCTGTGAATGCTCAACTCCACATGTCACATCACTGGGAAACCTACCCGGGCCGCTTGATTCGTAGAGCCAACATATTTTATACTCTCAACTTTCTGGATGATGGACGGGCACCTGCCTGGTACAGGCAGTGTGAGTGGCGTGGACAGAGAGCAGACAGCTGGAGAATAAAACACTTTCTCTGCACCATCCTCCTGCTATGTGTAGATGTTCATCTAAACCCTGGCCCCGTGGACGCTCAGCAGTCCCAACACTTGAATACCTGGCAATCAGCTGTTCCTCATGTACTCCTAGAGAAGCCAGTGACCCACTTCTGTGATGCTCTACCAGCAGGATTACAAGGTAACAATCCTCCAACCAAACTAGCACCCGATCATAACATAACTAAAACGCTGTCAAAAGTTGGATCCTGTACAATGACACACACAGCTCAAACCACCACTGCATTCCTGAAAAAGCAGCAAACAAAACTTTTCCAAACCGTGAACCATGCAAGCATACTCTGAAACCCGAAAACAAAACCAAAAGGCATCTTTGGAGGACATTTAAATATCAGAAGCCTAATACTAAAGACTGAACAAGTGGAACATTTACTCACAGACTCAAATCTTGATTATTTAGCTCTCACAGAAACTTAGTTAATTCTTTCAACTCCGTTGTCTTTATTTAATGTCTCAGGGTATAAGTTGTACAGATGGGAAAGATGCAGAAAGAAAGGTGGTGGGGTATTGATCTATGTTAAAGACAGCATTCAAAGCAAATTGATATTCATGAAAACTCCTTGGAATGTGTTGGTGTTACCATTACTCTGTTCCCTGAAATGTCATTTGATGTGTTTGCAGTTTTTTGACCTCCTGCTGCTACAAATGATTTCTCTGACTGCTTATCAAATATCCTCAAACAGCATGATAAAAAAAAGAAGTTATACTTATGGCTGACTAACTTGAACTGGCTTGACCAAATGCAGGAAAAAGCTCAAAGACTGCACGGTGCAGTCTGCACGGGCTGCACGGTGGTGCAGTGGTTAGCACTGTGGCAGCACAGTTTACTCTCGGCCGGGGGATCGCGGGGACCGTGAGATCGTGGGTTCGATCCCTGCCCCCAGCCAACAGTGGTCTGTGTGGAGTTTGCATGTTCTCCCCGTGTTTGTGTGGGTTTACTCTGGGATTTCTCCGGTTTCCTCCCTGTGACGATGGGATGTCACCACTGTATGTCTGGTTATATTGTGTGATTATGGTGTATCTGTATTGTTGTATGACTGTTTGGTAAGATGCACATAATAGTTTAGGATTTGTCTTGGTTAATTTGAATGCTCTGGGGAGATAATTAGTATGATTAAGAATTTGGTAAAATAATTATTAAAGGATTTATTGCACATACCTTTGCCAACATGCTTCCTGTGCATGTCCAGGCAAAAGACTCCGTTAGGAGTTGAGGGCCTTATATAGGACACCAGCAGGGAACAAATATGTCTGGTAAGTCAGGGGGTGGTTTAATATTTGTAAATAGGGGTTAAGGTTATTTATTGAACTATTTATATTACTATTTATTGTGTGTTATTTATATATTTATATTGTGTATGTTTGGGGAAACTATTTATGTATTTTTAGATGTTAGTAGGTATGTGTTTAGAATAAGGAATGATGAATGTTTTACCTGGGATTATGGTAGGGGCTAATCACCTCTAATTATCTCTCCATTATATAACAGGTGTGAGATATCTAGTAAGATGATGATTGATGAAAATGGTTATTGAGGAATTTGTTATTGCTTGATATGCTTCTTGTTTGAGGAAGTACATTTTTGTTTTGAACAACTGTGTCAGAAGATTTCCTGAGAGACTGGAGATATTACTTGTGCGTTAAAAATAAATTGAACTGGGACTTCCGGTCTGGACGCCATGGCGACTGCAGCTTAACACTGAAGCTCTCAGACTCAATCCAGGATAACACCTTGAAAATCAAACTTAACGGATTTTTGGAGGAGTGAAAATCAAAAGACAAAATCATCATGTCTAAAGGAAAACAGAAGAAACTGAAATTCTCCAGGCTAGGACACGTATCGGCCGGAGAATCTGAACTGGAAGATCCCCGTTCAGAAGACGAGGAGCTGGTGATAGCTAACAAAAGGGTTAGCCTGAAATCACTATTTGAGGAACTACGACGATTTCGCCGAGATGTTACGGCCGAATTTCGGGAATTCAGAGAAGAATTGAAAAGGACAAACAGCAGAGTGGACCAGGCCGAGAACCGAATCTTGGAAACAGAGGATCGAATAAAAGTGCTCGAAGATTCTGTGCTGGACCTACGCAAAAGACAAGCAGCTATAGAGGCTAAGCTAACCGACCAAGAAGGAAAACAAAGAAGAGACAACATAAGAATTCATGGTCTGATAGAAGGAACCGAAAATGGTTTTAACTCAATGGCAGAATGCGTGGAATCCTTACTAAGAGAGAAATTGGATATTCCACAAACCACCGACTTGAAGATAGAAAAGGCACATCGTTCATTAGCCGCTAGGCCGGCGGCGGAAGCGCCCCCACGTTCGGTGTTGGTAAGATTTTCCAATTTCAAAATAAAACAAGAGGTTGTAAGACTGGCCTGGCAGAAAAAAGGATTTATGCACCAGGAGAGAAAAGTCTACGTGGAACACGATTACGCCCCGGAGGTCCTTAAAAAGCGCAGGGAATACAATGACGCGAAAAAGGTGTTAAGAGAGAAGAAATTGCGCTTTCAGACACCATTTCCTGCGAAGTTAAGGGTCTTCTACGGCGATGAAACGTGTCTCTATAATTCGGCGGAAGAAGCAACAGCTGACATGGCGAGAAGAGGGCTCCCGGTAACGGTGTTTAAACCCGCAGCAGACCCGAGTGAGAAGATCAAAGCGCAAACATGGACAACACAAAGACCCTCAAAATCCACGGACCAGCAGCGGGAAACCCAGCACCAGAGCGTCGCGGATAAACTATCCGTTTTCAGGTTGGAATAGCGACCTTTTTTTTTTTTTTTTTCCTTTCTCTTGAATCAATCCGCACATCCAACCCCCCTCATACAAGGTAACAAACATTAAAGGAGATGCATATTCAGCATGTGGTAAAACATTTCATGGAACAATCATATTATTTGAAACAAATAAGTCTTTGTAATAAAAAAAAAAAAAAACTTGTTAAAATAGAAATGTGACAATAATCCACATGTTCTGCTCATACTAACAAATACTGTTTTTGCGTGAATGTTTGATGTGATGGGGGTGGGAGGGTGCACACAATTTCACAGGGTTTAGGCATAAAAGGAAAAAAAAAAAAAATCATTACAAGTTTGGATTGGGTTCTGAAACTCACGTTAAAAGCATGGGACTACTTTCAGTGGTACGAGAGGGCCCTCAACACGTAACAGAGTTTGAGGAATTTCCCTCAGAGCCTTCACTCCATCAAGGCTCTTACAGGGTCTTTAAAAAGACCTCAGCTCAGGAAGTTCTTTTGACAGTTTTTTGTTTTAAAGTTTTTTACACTATGTTCTTAATGTTTTTCTTGTTTTTAATGTTCTTTCAGTTTCTGAGTAGCACAAAAGAGGGCCACCACACAGTTATACTAAACAAAACAACACAATGGAGAAACAGGGTGTAACCAAAATAATTTCATATAATGTAAAAGGGATCCTGAATCCAGTTAAAAGATCCAAGATTCTAGGCAAAATGAAAAAAGACAAAGCAGGAATAATACTTTTACAAGAAACCCACCTAACAGACGTGGAACACAATAAACTCAGTAGACAAGGGTTTAAAATGATCTCTTCATCTTCATATAAATCAGGGAGGAGGAGGGGAGTAGCGACATTGATATCAACCAAAATTACATTTGAAAAAAAATCAGAACACAAAGATAAAGAAGGGAGATACAGTTTGGTAACTGGGCGGCTAGAGGGAGAAGATATCACCCTGCTGAATGTGTATGCTCCCCCAGGGGCTAACTGGAAATTTTATAAAAATGTATTCGACCTAATGATAACTAAAGCTCAAGGTTTAGTGATATGTGGTGGGGACTTCAATCTTAGACTGAATCCATACTGGGATGCTTCTGGTAATTCCCCACATCAAAATAACACCCAAAACAGGAAGACTCGGATGCTACTAAAAGAAATGGGAATCTGTGATGTGTGGAGGGAACTCAACCCCAGTGTAAAAGACTATACATTTTACTCAACTCCACATTCATCTTACTCAAGGATTGACTATTTTTTTATGTTTAATAGAGACATTGGTAGAGTAAAAACATGTAAAATAGGACTGATGGATCTCTCCGACCACAGTCCGATCTACATGGACTTAAATATCCAAAAATACACAAATAATACATTTTCTTGGAGGTTAAATTCAAATGTCCTGAAAGGACCATTGAAAGATGAATTGGAGTCAGATATTCTCAGATATTTGGAAGATAACGATAATGGAGAAGTATCCCCTTTAATACTGTGGGATGCATGTAAAGCTGTAATAAGAGGAAAGATTATTGCAAAACTGGCAACCCAAAAGAAACTAAGACAAGAAAAACTATCCACATTAGAGTCAGAACTTAGGAACCTAGAAAAAGAACACAAAGGCAACACTCATTCTACTGACTCGCTCAAGATTAAGGAAATTAAAAACCAAATAAATGAGATCTACACAATAGAAATCCAGAAGAAACTTACATTTCTGAAACAAAAATACTATGAAGCAGGCAGTAAATCGGCAAAATTGCTAGCCTATAAATTGAGGAAACATCAAACAGAAAGAGCAATCTACAAAATCAGAGACCCAGTATCAAAGGAAATAAAATTCAGAATTCAGGATATTCTTAAAAACTTCGAGAATTACTATAAGAACTTATACTCCCACAAAAAACATAAAAACGCATCCGAGGCATTCCTAAACACATTAAACCTTCCCCAACTTACGGAGTCACAAAATAAAACACTACTGTCAGAAATACATCCTAAAGAATTGGAAAAAGCAATTATGAAACTTAAAGCTAACAAATCCCCAGGAGCTGATGGCTATACAGCAGAGTGGTACAAAACCTTTAAACAGCAACTATCTCCTCTCCTCCTGAAAACATTTAATTATGTCCTCCACACAGGGGAAATCCCCCCCTCCTGGAGAGAAGGGGTCATTGCAGTTATACCTAAACCTGAAAAGGATAAACTAGAGTGCTCCAACTACAGACCAATCAGTGTACTAAATCAGGACTATAAGCTTTTTACCATTATCCTTGCCAAAAGGTTAGAGAATATACTGACAGACCTAATTCATTTAGACCAAACAGGTTTTATAAGACAAAGACAGACACAAGACAACATTCGACGCACTTTACACATAATTCATCATATAAAAAAATATAACTTAAATGCAGTCATATTAGGATTAGATGCTGAAAAAGCATTCGATTCGGTTGACTGGTCTTTTCTATACAGAATCTTATCCAGTTTCAATTTTCATAACAACTTCATTAGAACTATACAGGCATTATATAAAAAACCAACAGCTAAAATAAGGATTAACGGTAATTTATCATCATCTTTTGAACTGGAAAGAGGATGTCGTCAGGGCTGCCCCCTGTCTCCACTGCTCTTTGCAATCTTCATAGAACCTCTGAGCCAATGGATAAGACAAAACCAAAAAATTCAAGGTATTACACTTGGTCAGAAGGAACATAAAATAGCACTCTTTGCTGATGACATTTTAATTTACCTAGGGCAGCCGGACACTTCTTTACCAGAACTAACCTCAGTTTTTTCAGAGTATGGAGATTTATCGGGGTACAAATTAAATATGCATAAAACCCAAGTTTTAACATTCAACTATGACCCAAATCATTATTCACTAAGCAAACTCAAAACTAACTGGGAGTCGGAATCTATGAAATATCTGGGGGTCAATATCCCGAAACAACTCAACAAAATTATATCACTAAACTATGATCCACTGGTGACAAAAATAAAATCTGACCTAGCAAGATGGAATATGATACCATTCTTGGGTATTGCACAAAGAATTGAAGCAGTCAAAATGAATATACTTCCACGTCTTCTATACCTTTTCCAAACAATACCGGTAGAACCTCCCAAAAAAACATGGCAGGAGCTGGACAGAAGGATCTCAAGATTCATATGGCAGGGCAAGAGACCTAGAATCAGATATAGAACCCTACAGCTAAACAAAGACAAAGGTGGGCTCGCGCTGCCAAATATCAGGGACTACTTTAAAGCCGCACAAATTAAAACTTTAGTAGAGATATGTAACCCAGTCTACTCTGCACAATGGAAGGAGATCGAATGCCAAATAACAAGTGACATCCCCCTACAGGCGATAATAGGGAACAATGTCTTACCTAAGCTTTTGAATAACACTAACCCGTGGATAGAGACCCCGCTAAAAATTTGGTTTAAGATAGTCAGAGAGAATCAAACTAAAGAGCCCTATCGACTTCTGCAATGGATCGCCTATGATCAGGACTTTACTCCTAATAAAACAGACACCAGATTTAAAAAGTGGAAGGAGAAGGGGCTGATAAAATATTACGATTTTTTTAAAGGGCAAATCTTAAGAAGTTTTGAAGATTTGAAAAAACAAGGCCTAATAAATCAAGACCTTTACAGGTTCTTCCAGCTTAGACACCACATAAACAATATACTTAAAAAGGAGGTTTTGGAAAGGGCCCAGTCAGGTGTTCTGAAGGTCTTCTTAATGGCATATAAAGGGATCCCAGGGATCAGATACATTTCTAAAATATACCAAGGTCTTCAAGACTTAAAAGGAGACAACACATCTTATATAAAAGAGAGATGGGAAAAAGAGGGGAATTTCACTTTACATCTGGAAATATGGGAAAAGCTAAATAAACAGCAATGGAAAAGTACCTCATCCCTGCAGTGGAGAGAATTTGGATGGAAAAACTTGGCAAGATTTTTCAGAACACCTGCACAAATCAAATTTACCCATAAGGGATTGAACTGTTGGCGCTTGTGTGGTGAAAAGACTGCAAATCATTTTCATGTGTTTTGGTCATGCCCAGTTATCCACCAATATTGGACCAATGTACAGACAATATTGGGGAAAATATTCAAAATTACAGTTCCCTTTTCTTTTGTAACTTTGTATTTGGGTTTACTACCGGACTCACTGGAAAGACGAGGAGAAAAATACTTATTCAATGTTTTAATATTGGCAAGCAAAAAAGCTCTAACTAAAAAATGGATGTTGAAGGACTGTCCTACACCTGAAGATTGGACTAACGTGATCCAAGACATTTACTCGATGGAAAAGTTGACATTCGCACTGAGACAGGACATGGATGGGTTCATGAACTTTTGGCAACCCTGGACCGCATATGTGTCTTCCATTAGATCTAATCTTTGACAAATACCATTTCAATAATGGTTCTGCTCTTTGTTCCAATGCTACTCAGATGCTCTTTTATCTTTATTTACTTACTTTTTCTTTTTGTTTGTTTTTTACTGGTTTGTTTGGGGTTTTTTTGTTTTTTGTTTTGTTTTTTTTTTCTCTTTAATTTCACTTTTTCTTTCACTTTAAAAAAAAAAATAAATAAGGGGTGTTGTAAGAATTAATCTTCCAATGTTGTCAGATATCAGAAAATAAGGGAACATGTGATGAAAATGTAAACACTGCATTGCTGTAACGACCTGTATACCCTTTACAAAAACTTAAATAAAAAAAAAAAATAAAATAAATTGAACTAATTGAAAAAGAAGATTTTGCCTCGCCGCTTCTTGCCACACGCTCACACTCCCATATGTCAAAAACATGCAGGTTAGGGAGTTAAGGGACGCTTGCGCACGCAGCGACCGGCAGCTGGTGGCTTGTCACCAGACTGCAAAACAAATCTGCCTACGGGTACAAAATAAGTAATAAAAATAAATAAAAAAGATATTACCAAAACATATCAGATGACACAAATAATAAACCTACAAGATTAACAAAATCTTCTCATCTAATGTTTACAAGTAAACCTGACAGTATAGCTAAAACATACAGTATCAGTTGATTACTGGTATGTCAGATCATAATGTCATATTAGGTGCTAGAAAACTGACTAAATCACAGTATAGGAATGAAATTTCAATGGAAAACACACCAATATATCTTTTATTCCAAAGAAAGTCCCAGTGCAATTGGAAAATGAAATCAAGCATCAATGACACTATAAAAGGCAAATCCTGTGAACAAGCATGCAATAACATAATAGCAGCTTTTAAGGCTATTTTAATGAGATACACAAACTCAACACCCAGGAAAACTAATGCAAAAAAGAATGTGCCTTGGTTTAATAGAGACCTCTGGAATGCAATGGAAAAAAAGGATGCCTCTGTGAAAAGGTTTCTTAAAACTGGACTGATCACCTCATTTACAAAGGCTTGAGAAATAAAGTTACAATGCAACTCAGATAGGCAAAAGCTAATTACTTCCTCAACATGACCAGAGACATAAAAGGGAACAGTAAAAAAAAATTTGGAAAAGTACTGACAAGCTAATTGGAAAGGAAAAACCTGGACATGAAACCATACAGCTTAAAATAAATGGAAATATTCAAAATGAAAGCCTAGCTGTTGCGACAAGTTTTAATAATTATTAAATTCTGTGCAAAAATTGGGCCACAACTTTCCAGAGACAATTCAACTTTATTTATATAGCGCCATTTCACAACAACAGTCATCTCATAGCACTTTCAATTGTAGGGGGAACCCCCACAATTGCAGAAAGACCCCAGCAATCAGGCAATCCCCTGTGAGCAAGCACTTGGCAACAGTGGAGAAGAAAAACTCCCTTTTAACAAGAAGAAACCTCCAGCAGAACCAGGCTCAAGGAGGGGCAGTCATCTGCTGCGACTGGCTGGGGGGTGTGGAGATAGAGAAGAAGAAGAAAAGAACAGACATGTAGAGAGCAAACAGCACGATGGGGACTCAATCTATGGGAGAGAACAAACAGATGTTAATGACCAGCAAAAATATTTCATTGAGAGTGAAGAAAGGACTGAAGCCCAGTGCATTGTTGGAGGTCCCCCGGCTGTCTAAACCTATTAGCAGCATAACTAAGGGAGGGTTCAGAGGCACATGATCCCTCCCTAATTATAGGCTATATCAAAAAGGAAGGTTTTAACCCTATTCTTAAAAACAGAGATCGAGTCTGACTCCCGAATCCAGATTGGCAGCTGGTTCCAAAGGAGAGGAGCTTGATAACTGAAGCCTCTGCCTCCCATTGTACTTTTCAAGATTCTAGGTATTACAAGTAATCCTGCATTTTAGAAGAGTTGAATTCATTCATGAATTCATTCATCTTCTTCCGCTTAATCCTTTTCGGGTCGCGGGGGTGCTGGAGCCTATCCCAGCATCTTTGGGTGAGCGGCAGGGTACACCTGGACAGATCGCCAGTCCATCACAGGGCCAACACAGAGAGACAGACAACCATTCACTCTCACAGTCATACCTAAGGACAATTTAGAATCCCCAGTTTGATGCCAATTAACCTAACTTGCATGTTTTTGGCATGTGGGAGGAAGCTGGAGAAATCCCAGAGTAAACCCACGCAGACACAGGGAGAACATGCAAACTCCGCACAGATCACTGTTGGTCAGGGGCTGGGATCGAACCCAGGATCCCCTGGCCAAGGGTGAGTTGCTGCGCTGCTGCAGTGCTAACCACTCCGCCACCGCGCCGCCCTTAGGGTAGTATCAGATCTTTTAAATAAAAAGGGGCCTGATTATTTAGAGCTTTGTAAGTGAGAAGAAGGATTTTAAACTTAATTCTAAACTCTATGGGAAGCCAATGAAGGGAGGCCAAAACCGGAGAGATGTGATCTCTCTTTCTAGTACCTGTTAAAACTCTTGCTGCAGCTTTTTGGATCAGCTGCAGACTTTTTAAAGATGTTTTAGGACAACCTAATAAAAAATAGTTACAATAATCTAATCTAGAGCTAACAAAAGCGTGGATTCGTTTCTCAGCATCACTCTGAGACAAGATGCTCCTAATCTTGGCAGTATTACGCAAATGATAGAAGGCAGTCTCAGAAACAAGTTTAATATGTGAATTAAAAAAAATAAACAGATCTTGATCAAAAATAACTCCAAGGTTCCTCACAGAACTATTAACCACTTGCGCTCCGTTGTTCCGCGGGCGGGCAAGTCTCTGCGTCCTATGACGCACGAGGGCGCGCGAAAGCATGCTCGTGCGCCCTCGTGCGCATGACGCATGATAAGGATATTGATGGTGATGGTGTAGGTGGTGTGCCCTCCAAGCGCCACTGAAAAAAAAATCTGCAAACACAGCCGCGAACAGATTAGTTCATCTGATTGACCTCTCATTCGACTAATAAGAGCCTTGAATTGGGTTTCTGAAACCTTGAGGAGCCAATGAATGAAAATCTAGGAAGGAGGACCCGCCTACTGTGAACGCAGGAGCCAATTGAAGCACAGAAATTCAGGCTGGGTGAAGCGATATTTACTGTTGCAGAAGGACTCTGTACGAATCTACTACAGACCCAGGCTCACCCAGCAGCATGGAGAACACCCACAAGTGGGACCTGCACTCATTCCAGCAGAATAGACGGAGGCCGACGACAAAAGTCGTAAATCATTCGCCAAAACGGCAATAATTGGAATTATGTTGATCGGGATCCACAAGCGGAGCAGCGTCGCGTTCGTCTGACGCGTGGGAAGAGCTGTTCGCCACGACTCTGCTGCTTTGAAGAGGTAAGGTGTTATAAGCTAAATTATTATTTATCCCTGAAAACTGTAATCCAAAAATGACTTTTGACCGATCGGTAAATTACAACTGTACTGCGCACGAAGTACGAAGTGTGTGCGCCGCGATAAACGGTTCATTTGCCGTGTTCGGACCGTGAACGCCCCCCCCCCCCCCCGCTGCAGAAGAGGAGCGGGGGGGGGCACGGTCCGAACGCTCCCCGGTCCGCGGGGGGGAAGCATATCAGTCTATTCCATCATGTAGCGATGGCCCTCTTCTGTAGCGAGGGGGGGGGCCTTCACGGTCCGTTCACGGTCCCCCCCCCCCCCCACACACACACACACAGTAGCGAGGGGGGGGGAGCCGCTGTGAAAACATGCAAGGGAAAAAAAAAAAAAAAAAAAAGAGTGTATTCCGTCATGTAGCGAGGGCCGAATTTGGTCCTTGGTAGCGGGGGGAGGGGGGAACGACCCCCTGCCCACACACACACACACAGACACAGCCCTGAGTGTGACCTTTCATTAGAGCCTAAAATGAAGATTCTACATTGAATTATTCAAAAGTTACAGACGTTTTTCCAAACTGTGCCATTTGGCACAATTTGGCACAGTTCCATAACGCCTGGGAACAGCCTGAGAACAAAGCTGTGTAAAATATTCATTTTTTGTGGTATTGTTACCAAATTTGGATCTCAGCTGGATAACACTTGGTTCTACATTTCTGTTGCATTTTCCAGCCGGATCGGACAGCTGTGTGTTATTTACAAGCATTTGTATCCAAAAAAACACTGTGTCCAATTTTTTTTTCTTCAAGTTCAGTATGTTTAGATGACTGTAACTCAGTGGCCGGAGCACGTAGAGAGATTATGTTTTTTTTGCCAAAAAATTCAAAGTGTTTTCTTTTAAATGAGACCAACCCCATGAAGATGCTGCAAAGGGTTGAATAACAGCTTTCGATTTACTTTGGGCACGTTATTTTTTGGCATTTTTAGGAAAATTGCCCGGAGTGCAAGTGGTTAAGAGAAAGAGTAGCCGCATCCAAACTTAGAGTTTGATTTGGAAAGGTATTTCTAAGGTTTTTTGGACCAACTAAAATGACTCCATAGCTCAAGTAGGTTCATTTTGTCTTCTTTAAATTATTTACCTTTTGTTCTTATTAAAGACAAAAATAGAAAGGCGATGTTTTTACCTTCTTACCTTCAAGAAGGTAAAAACACCGCCTTTCTATTTTTGTCTTTAACAAGAACAAAAGGTAAATAAAATGACTCCAGTCTTATCTGAATTTAATAGCAGGAAATTACAAGTCATCCAGGCTTTGATTTCCTTAAGACAGGCTTCTAACTTGGCTAATTGATTACATCAGCTGGCTTCATTAACAGGTATAACTGTGTGTCATCTGCATAACAATGAAAATGTATACAGTGCTTTCTAATAATGTTGCCTAGCGGAAGCATATATAAACTAAAAAGAGTAGGGCCCAGCACAGATCCCTATGGAACTCCGTGACTGAGCTTTGAGTTGGAAGAAAACTCATTATTGACATGAACAAACTGGAACCTATCAAATAAGATCTAAACCACTGCAACAAAGTTCCATTAAGTCCAACATGGTGTTCTAATCTATCAAGTAGACTACTATGATCAATAGTATCAAAAGCTGCACTAAGGTCTAAAAGGACAAGTACAGAAACAAGTCCATTATCAGATGCGATAAGGTCATTAGTGACCTTCACTAAAGCCGTTTCAGTACCATGATGGATTCTAAACCCAGATTTAAACTCTTCAAATAAACCATTTCCATGCAAGTGGTCAAATAATTGTGTAGCAACAACTGCAAGATTTTTGAAATGAAAGGCAGATTAGAGATTGATCGATAGATAGCTAAAACTCTTGGATCCAGCGTTGGCTTTTTGAGTAAGGGTATAATTACAGCAGTTTTAAAAGCCTGCAATACATGGCCTAATGTTAATGAAGAATTGATTAATTGAAGAACAGAACTACCAATAAATGGGAAGACTTCTTTAAATAACCTGAAAGGAATAGGGTTTAAAAGACAAGTTGAAAGCATGGATGAGGAAATTATTTTATGTAACTCTGTAAATTATTTTATGTAACTCTGTAATTCTGTTGAACCACAATTCAAAAGCATTGTCTGATTTTCATTGGTTAATTTTCATAGAATTTTTATTTATTACCACTTTTGTCAGATTCAAGTTATTTCTGTGACCATTGTGGGTTTTTCTTTCATTAACAGAGGGGTACCAACAATTTTGTCCAAGGCTGTAGGACAATTTTGATGTGCTGAATCAAAAAAAAATTAAAATAAAATAAATTACATTGGTTTTGCTCAATCAGGTCAACTTTCTGAACTATGGCCACATGTCTTTTATGTTTTTGTTTACATGTATGGGTGTTTTCGCTTTTTATGATGCAGAATTCTTTATTTCTTAAAATTCTCTGAATTTTGAACAATGATGACGTTGTGAAGAGAGGAATAACCAGGCCGAGCGTTCAGAGCAGATGAACTTTATTCACTCTCTCACATCTTCCAGAATCAGAAAAACATTCACACGTCCCTGCTACCCGAGGTCCTGCATTACAATTCATTCCCGCATGACAATTCCTTTTGTCTCCCAGCCCTTTAATCCTCATGCTCTTCCATCAGAGGAAATTACTGCATCTCCATGTCTTTCAGTCTGAGATGAATACCACAGCATGGGTCCCCCATACCACCTCCCCAGAGTCTCAAACTGAGTGTTAACCCTCACGTCCTCTCGGCTTCAGCCTCTGCCCATAGCTGCTGTAACGAGGGTCTTCGATTCTGCTGCGCTGCTGTGCCGGTGGACAGTGGAGGGTGGGCGGACAATGGGGGGAGAGGGACATTCAGCATGCTCGTGTGACTGTTCTGATGAATCGTTTACCTGGGGAGTTCTCGTGGGGGGGGGGGGGGGGGGGGCTGCGCCGAGGAGCTCGGGCCAACACCACCTGCTCGTCTGCCACCACAAAGGTGGGGTTAAGCCTGTCTATACAGATTCTCTCCCCGCGACCCCCCAAGTCTAACACAAAATGTTTGTCCCCAGGTTCCAGCACTCTAAACAGGCCATCATAGGGTGGGCGCAATGGGGGCCAGTGGGCATTGTGCCCGACAAACACGATCGCCGTGTCCTTCAAGGTTCTTGGCACAAAAGCGCGGGGAAAACAGTGGTGGGCGAGGCCAGGTAGCATCCCTGTGTCTGCGCTATGCCGTGAACGCGGGGACGGATGGGTGTTCGGCGTGGGGTTATCTGGTAAAAATTCCCCACGGAGCCACAGCGGCCGAGAAAAAGCCAGCTCTGCTGGGAAAGCTGCCAAATCCTCTTTCGGTGCGAAACACAACCCTAATAGAACCCACGGCAACTGGTTCACCCAATTTGCATCTGTAAGTGAAGCCCTGAGTGCTGCTTTCAGTGACCTATGGAAACGCTCGCATAACTAACTACTAACTAACTAACTAACCTGCACTTATATAGCGCTTTTCTAGTCACAAAGACCACTCAAAGCGCTTTCATTAATACTAACCCTCTATTCTAAGGGCCTATAGGAAACAGATATCTAGGGACAATTTAGAACAGCCAATTAACCTAACATGCATGTCTTTGGCATGTGGGAGGAAACCGGAGAAATCCCGGAGTAAACCCACGCAACATGGGGAGAACATGCAAACTCCACACAGATCACTGTTGGTCGGGGGCTGGGATCGAACCCACGATCCCCACAATCCCCCGGCCAAGGGTAAACTGTGCTGCCGCAGTGCTAACCACTGCGCCACCGTGCAGACGCATATAACCCATTGGCCTGTGGGTTGTATGCGGTCGTGCAATGAATTGAGACGCCCAGGCTCCGGGCCATCGTGGACCAGAGATCGGAAACAAACTGAGGGCCCCGATCGGACGTGATGTCCGAAGGGGTGCCAAAACGTGCCACCCATGTTGTCCAAAAAGCGCGTGCCACGTCTGCGGACACGGTGGAAGCTAGCGGGACTGCTTCTGGCCATTGTGTGGTGCGGTCCACCACTGTCAGGAGATGCGTAAACCCCTGCGATGGCGGGAGGGGACCCACGAGGTCCACGTGAACGTGGTCGAACCTCTTAGCCAGGATATGGAACGGCTCCAAGGGGGCCTTTGTGTGCCTGTGCACTTTGGCTCGTTGGCACGCTACGCAGGCTGCAGTCCATTCTTTCACCTGTTCGCGCAGACTCGGCCAGACGAACTTCGCTCCCACCATTTTGACTGACGCGTGCACTCCTGGGTGCGCCAGGGAGTGAACCGACTCAAAAACGCGGCGGTGCCAAGCGGGTGGGACCACCGGGCACGGGCGTCCTGTGGAGACGTCACAGATTGCCCCCCTCCCCCCCGTCTTGCAGTACCCTGCTCTCCAGCCTCAACCCTGTTGGTCCAGACTGGAACGCGCACACGTCCGCATTGCCGATCTGCTCCGCAGCCATGGCCATGTAATCTATCCCTACGTAGACTGGGGCCACTAATGCGCACGAGAGGCAGTCCGCCACCATGTTGAGTTTACCGGCCACATGCTGAATGTCGGTTGTAAACTCCGAGATCGCGGCCAGCTGTCTCTGCTGCTGGCCTGACCATGGTTCAGAAACCTTGGCCATCACATACGTTAGCGGCTTGTGGTCCACGAACACAGTGAAGGTGCGCCCTTCCAGCCAGAACTGGAAGTGACATATGGCCAGGTGGAGAGCCAGTAACTCTTTGTCGAATGCACTGTATTTACGCTCACTGTCGCGCAAAGACCTGCTTAAAAAGGCGAGCGGCTGCCAAGAACCGGCGACACATTGCTCCACAACGGCCCCTATGGCCACGTCCGAGGCGTCGTAGTGAGCGCTATCCGAGCCGCCGGCTCTGGGTGCGCCAGTAGTGTGGTGTTTGCCAGGGCTGTTTTAACCTCAGAACACCTACTCCCGCTCAAGAGTCCAGTCGACTCTGTCTGCCGGTTTCCGTTTCTTGAGCGTGGCGTACAACGGCTGCATGAGCTGGGCTGCGCGGGAGAGGAAACTGTTACATTATTACTGTTACTGCATTACAATTCATTCCCGCATGACAATTCCTTTTGTCCCCCAGCCCTTTAATCCCCATGCTCTTCCGTCAGAGGAAATTACTGCATCTCCATGTCTTTCAGTCTGAGATGAATATTAAAGCATGGGTCCCCCATAATGTAACATTCAATTTACATCTACTTATCTTTATCAATGTATACTATTCAATTTACAGTACAACTGTACAACTGCTTACAACTTACCATAAAAACCTGACCTGATCGAGAGAAACGGATGTCATTTTCGGATTCAGCCGTGCAAAATTGTGTTTAATCAGTTGAAAAAACACCGACAACTTACAAAAAAACCCATTTTTGTTATGTTGTGTAATCCTTATGTGATTTTACATGTCATCTTGTATATACACTATCGTTCAAAAGTTTGGGGTCACCCAGACAATTATTTTGTGTTTTCCATGAAAAGTCATACTTATTTACCACCATGAGTTGTAAAATGAATAGAAAATATAGTCAAGACATTGACAAGGTTAGAAATAATGATTTGTATTTGAAATAATAATTTTTTCCAGATACTCAACCTGCTCAAAGGAAGGTCAGTTTTATAGCTTCTCTAACCAGCTAAACTGTTTTCAGCTGTGCTAACATGATTGCACAAGGGTTTTCTAATCATCCATTAGCCTTCTGATGCAATGAGCAAACACATTGTACCATTAGAACACTGGAGTGATAGTTGCTGGAAATGGGCCTCTATACACCTATGTAGATATTGCACCAAAAACCAGACATTTGCAGCTAGAATAGTCATTTACCACATTAGCAATGTATATTAGATATTAGAGTGTATTTCTGATTAGTTAAAAGTTATCTTTATTGAAAAAAACAGTGCTTTTTTTTTAAAAACAAAGGAAATTTCTAAGTGACCCCAAACTTTTGAACGGTAGTGTATGTTTGGAGTATTTCTTCTTTAGTTTTTGTTTAAATTGTCCAAGCGTTGTACATGATTTTAATTCAGGTCCAAAAGCGTTCCACAGTCTGACTCCTTGCACTGAGACACAGTGTTGCTTGATGGTAGTTCTCACTGAAGGTTTTTGAAATATACATGTTCCTCTGAAATGATAATGTTTCTCCCTTATTTGAAACAACTTTTGGATATTTGCGGGCAGTGATAGATTCTTCACTTTAAACATTATTACTGCAGTTTTAAAATCAACCAGATCTTTCAATTTGAGAGCTTTTAATTTAAGAAAAAGTGGATTTGTTGGTTCCCTGTAAGCAGCTTTGTTTATTATTCTAATGGCTCTCTTCTGAAGCATAAAGACTGGATATATGTTTATTTTAAATGTATTTCCCCATACTTCAGTACAATATGTCATGTATGGGAGTATTAATGAATGATACAAAGTATATAGTGTGGGTTGATTCAGCAAATATTTCACTCTGTGAGGTATTGCGATTGATTTGGATATTTACCTCCGCCAAGGAGGTTATGTTTTCATCGGCGTTGGTCTGTCTGTCTGTCTGTCTGTTTGTTTGTTAGCAAGATAACTCAAAAAGTTAGGGACGGATTTTCATGAAATTTTCACAGATTGTCAGAAATGGGGTATCCTACAGATGATTAGATTTTGGTGATGATCCGGATCACCGTCCACAAGAAAACCGCCATTACGGAAAATGACATTTTCGTCAATAACTACTGAACCACTAATCCTATCATTGTGAATCCAATTGCTAGTCATATGTTTTCATGGTCAAGGAATCTGAAAATGTACACACAAACACTGTATGGGGGGAACTGTGGCGCTTGGCGGAGGTCTGCGCTCTCCGAGTGCTTTTCTAGTTATCAATTATTACTCCAAGAAATTTAGTTTCGGATACCTTTTCAATCTCTACACCATTTACACTGAGTTTAGATACTGAGTTGTTGTGATGGTTGTTAAAAATTATAAATTTTGTCTTACTTAAATTGAGCGTTAATTTGTTTGAATCAAACCACAGTTTAAGCTTTTCTAATTCCTTTCCGAGTGTATCCAAAAGTTGTTCCAAATTGCTTCCACTGCATAATAAATTAGTGTCATCTGCAAACAACATTAAATCATTTTTTTCCAAAACTTTACATATATCATTTATATACATATTGAATAACAATGGCCCCAAAATTGAACCCTGTGGGACTCCACAAGTAACCTTCAGTAACTGCGAGTTTTTGCTACCAACACATACTTACTGATATCTGTTCTTTAAGTAACTACATAACCAGGACAGTGCTACCCCCTAATACCATAATTTTGTAGTTTCTTTAACAATAATTTATGACTCACTGTATCAAATGCTTTTTTTTTTGATCCAGGAATACCCCAACTGAATACTCTATTTTCTACAGCAGTTGATATTTTTTTTCTATAAATTCCATTACAGCAAATGCAGTTTGCATTAAAACATACTTAGATCAAGGAGGGCTAGTGGGTGCAGTTTTCCTTGACCTGCAGGAGGCTTTTGATACTGTCAATCATAACATATTATTACATAATCTAGTAACCTATGACCTTTCCATACAAACAGAAAAATGGATCAGATGTTACCTCAGTGGTCGACAGCAGTGGGTGAACAACACTCTATCCCCATCTAAATCATGCACCCTGGGAGACCACAAGGATAGATCGATAGATCGATCGATAGATCGATAGCTCGATAGATAGATAGATAGATAGATAGATGGATGGATGGATGTACTTTATTGATCCCAAACTGGGAAATTACACTGTAACAGCAGCATGACAGTTGACAGCAAAACAACAGAAACACACACGACAGACAAAGGGATTACTCATGGAAAGTAAAAACTAACAGATCCACTGCTCTTCAGCTTATACTGTATATTCATGACCTTCCATCTGTGTGTAATGATGTAGATTTAATAATGTATGCTCATGATACTGTTCCATATGCTCATGGCAAAAATGAGACTGAAGTTTCTACAAAATTAACAAAAGCAATCTATAATATTAACAGACAAAAAGAGACTCCAAGGCACGCTTATTTCAAAAGTAACAAATCCTTTATTCAAATGGCTTTGGTCATATAAACCTATTAAAATCAATTAACAGTTCCTATGCGTTTCGGCAGTCATCTTTCATCAGGGAGTCAAACATACCAGACCACTGAATGTGTGCAATCTTACAAATATCTTGGGACGATTATTGATAGTAATTTAAACTTTGAAGAGAACTGTGAAAGGGTGTGCAAAAAGGGTCAGCAACATTTGCATTGTTTAAGGAAACTCGCACACTTCCAAACTGACCAAACCATAATGACAATGTTTTATCGGGCTTTTATTGAATCCGTTTATCCTTTTCTTTAGTGTCATGGTTTGGTCAGATAAAACTGAAACACAGGAAATCCTTAGACCAGGTAGTTAGATGGTCCAGTCGTTTGCTTGGTGAGTCACAGCTGAGCCTGACATCCCTGTACACCAGACAGGTACAGAGGATTGCTACCTCCATTTTAAATGATGACTCCCACCCTTTGCACTGCCACTTTCAGCTTCTTCCCTCCAGATGGAGGTTTGCTGTCCCAAAATGTAAAACCCAGCGCTACAAAAACAGTTTTGTTCCTGCTGCTGTCAAAGAGTTGAACAAGATGTAGCAATATATTGCACATAATTTAGTTATCCATTTATCAATTTTTATTTTATATTTATTTATTCTTGTAGGGTTTTTATTTGGGTTTCAAATCTTTTATTGGGTTTTAGACTTTTGAGTTTTTAATTCTCTTTGACTTAGTTTTTAATTTTTTTAATATGACCCTTCTCTCTTACCTCTGTTTTTTTCTCTTGTCTCTTTGTCTTATGTCCTGATTGGTGGAGCCTTGAGTACTTTTATCGTGTTTATAGTCAGCTTCATGTGTGCCTGTGTTTGTGTTCATGTTGAATGTAACCGTGGTTTGTAAATATGTGTCTAAAAGGATGTCATCTGACTGCAAAACAAATCTACCTAGGGGTACAGATAAAGTAACCTGAACCTGATATCAAGAAGAGGGGAGGGTTCTTATAAATGGTAAATGGCGTTCACTTATATAGTGCGTTTTCTCATCTGTAGATGACCAAAGCGCTTTACAGATCCTGCTATCCAACCATTCCCACACACACATTCACACACTGATGGCGGCAGAGCTGCCATACACCGGCTCTGGCCTGACCCACCAGGAACAACTGGGAGCTCAGTGTCTTGCTCAAGGACACTTCGACATGCAGACTGCAGACAGTGTGGGAATCGAACCCCTGACGCTCCGATCAGTAGTTGGCCACACTACACCTATGCCCCAGCCGCCCCCTTTGGTGGTCTGATTGGTGGACCCTTTATAAAAAAGGTCCTCCAATCAGAAACCTCCATCTGACTGCTGTGGTGTCCTGGTTCAAAAATGCACAGTGTAAACACCCACCACATCCAGCAGATGTCATCCCTACCACCTTCCAACCAACAGAATTCAAAACATAAACAACATACCCATACAACATATACAGTATATCATATCCAGGACTGAGTCTACATAGTTGCTTGATAATGTTAAAGTCTTATGGGGCACGGGTGCGCTCCATTAGCCTTTTATGAATCAGTGAAGTTATATTGTATACTGTACCATTTAGTTTTGATATCAGTGACTTTTTGAACAAAAGGAAATTAGGTGAAGCAGATACAGTACAATACATGCAGGGCGTCTGCAATCTGTGGAGCAACTGAAATCCCAAAGCAAATATTTAAAAGATATTAATTACCCCATCTTCTTTTAGTTCTGTAATTTCTGTCCATCATTTCAGTCACTGATGCTGCTATACACAGAAGTATGAAGGGGAGTTTTTGGTCACTAAATTTAAAAAAAAATGCACAGTTGCTAAATGATCAATACTATGCATTAAAAGTTGGTTTAATATTCATCTCAGGTTTGCTTTTTTCAAAAGAGGGGCCCATTTTACGATCAATGTAGGGCAAATGAAAAACAAAAACACACTTCCCAGACACTGTGCCCCTATTGTTTCACACTGGCTGTCACCAAGGATGAAAAGCTCACACAAATCTATGGGATACAGCTTTTAATTAAGTCTATGGAGCCCCTGTTTGAACTGACTGATGGGGTATGGGAACATGGCAATGCAATGTTGATTGTACTGGACAATTTTTGGACTTTTTTTTAATGCTACAGCAGTTTTTCCACTGCATATGATGTATAGCTGCCCTAGTGTCCCTAAAGCTGGATTCATGCTGCATTTCTCCTCTGGTCCGCTTTGGATGAGCCCGGCACGCACGCAGCACTGTACATACTCACTTTCTTTGTCTACCAAGCCAAGTGGTTCACGCATGTGCACAACCATCATTTGTAGTTTCACCCCCGCCCTATAGGTAGTGCTGAAACGGAGAGATGGGCTCCAAAAGGAGCTGCTGTTACTATATCGGGTGGCAGAATTACAAAAAAAGGAGAAGGTATAGCGTGCAACCACTGAATGATAACTGGGCCGAGAACTGGGAATTCAGTACCTCTTTGTCTTTTTCATCTACTTTGTATGCTGTGTCGATAGCGCCACCTTGTGAATGGGACGTTCAGTCTTGCGCATGTGCCGTCAACATGGCCAGGTTGTGGGCAGGCCACGTGGTCATAAAATGTGGACTGCACACGGTCATCCGCAGAAGAGCTCTGCGGACATTAGCGGACTGGAGACAATGTAAATTTTGTCACACAAGCCTTCTCGTTGCACGTACGAGGACAGTGTAGGTGCAGCATGAATCCAGCTTAACACTTAAAGGGAATACTCATTGAGAATCTTAAAATAAGCACATTATTGTCAAGAACTGACCTCCGGCAAACAGGAATAATAGACTCCTTAAGGCAAGTAGAACTCCAGGTACAAGAATCATTATTTAATACGCAAATAAATGCAGCACAGGGGCTGAGAAAATGAAGACAGCCTGAACGGCTGAGAACTCACAACTACTGGGTGTCAAACAGTCCACAAATGTGATGAATGAACCGGAGGGATTATCATGTAATGTTGCCACAAAGAACAGAAACTGCGGCTAACATATATAGGGAACAAACTAATTAACTAAACATAAGACAGCAGAAGATCATACGACAGAACAGGAAATGAAACTACAACAACAAAACTGAGCAGAACAACCCAGGAAGTACTTCAAAACTAGAAAAGCACTCAGAGCGCATACCTCCGCCAAGGCTCCTTCCGTTTGTCATGGATCATCTCCAAAATGTAATGGGCTTGTGTGTAGGCCTATCGCCACTTGTGGTGAAAATTGCATCCAAGTCTGTCCATTAGTTTTGGAGTTTTGTGGCTGACACACTGTGAGAAGAGCCTTGGCTGAGGTATGCATTCCCAGATCATTCCCAAAATGTAATGGATTCCTCTCTAGGCCAAGAACCACCTCTGGTGAAAATGTCATCCAAATCCATCCAGTAATTTTTGTGTAATCCTGCTGCACAAATACAAACAAAGCCCTTGGTGGAGGTATGCACTCTCAGATCATCACCAAAATGTAATCATCTGTTCCCTGTGCCATTACACACCTTTCCTGAAAATTTCGTCAAAATCTGTTCATAACTTTTTGAGTTATGTTGGTAACAGACAGACAGACAGACAAACAGACAAATGGCAGGAAAAGCATTACCTCCTTGGTGGAGGTAATAAACTCAAGTGTTGCTGTTGTGTCCATCTCCTCCATCTCCAAATTCCCAGGCTGCGGGCGTTACAATTCATCGCACAACCACGTACAACCCACAGGCCAATGGGTTATGTGAGCGTTTTCATAGATCACTGAAAGCAGCACTCAGGGGTTCACTGATGGATGCAAATTGGGTAGACAGGTTGCCGTGGGTTTTATTGGGGTTGCGCTCCGTGCCAAAAGAGGATTTGGAAGCTTCCCCGGCAAAGAGCTTGTTTCTGCGCAGCCCCTATGGCTGCCCGCGGAATTTCTGCCAAATAATCCCGCGCCGGACAGCTGCCCGTCTCAGCTTTTGCAGTGTAGCGCAAACACAGGCACACTGCCGGGCCCGGCCCACCACTGTTTTCCGCGTGCTTTTGTGCCTAAAACTTTGAAGAACGCGGAGTTCGTGTTCGTCAGACACGACGACCAGCGCCCTCCATTGCGCCTGCACACATGTTGAAAATGGCCCTATCTCACAATGTTAAAGAATCCTTTAAAAAATTCCTGGATCCAAACGGTGATCCGGATCATCCCCAAAATTTAATCAGTTCTTCCTTGTACCATTTCCAACAACGCCTGAAAGTTTCATCGAAATCCATCCAAAACTTTTTGAGTCATCTTGCTAACCAACAGACAGACAGACAGACAGACAGACAAATGCTGGCAAAAACATAACCTCCTGGCCTGCGGCCTGGCGGAGGTAATAAGAGCTAACCTGAGAACCAAGAACAGACCATGAATGAAATCAAAACACCACAAAACAAACCAAAAACTGGGAGAATACGTGGTAGAATAGTGACAAATAATAAAAATACAACTTAAAAGGTGGGGCATGTTCACCAGAACATGTCCCCCATGACAATTATCCCTCTACTGAAAGCTGAGAACATAACATGAATATAGTACTTTTGTAGCCTTAATTTTGTCTAGAAAGAAAATAAATTGAAATTTCTCCCCCATTTATTCTGTGTACCCACGTCGAGGCTCTGACTTCCATATTTGCCAACTGAGTTGGGTGACGTTACAAGCTCCAGCAATCCAACCCCCACTCTTGATTATGCATATAAATTGTAGAAATAAACAAATATTGCAGACAATAGACCTTGTGAAGATTTTAATTGCTTGGTCACTTGGTGGCGAGATCAAGCAAGCATGCAACTTGCAAAGAGAGGGTGAAGATATGAAGCAAAAATGATGATCAAGACTTGTCTGAAAATCATCATGATCAATAAAGCACATATATTTGAAGAATAAGGTCTGCCCTTGCTGAAAACATAATTTGGTATTAAAATAAGAAACACTCTAGTTTCTCTAAAATCTGATGAATAATTTCGGCTGAGTTGCCAATCGCTCAGGGACAACTTTTGCACCTTTTTTTTAATTTAGAGAAAAGACAATTGCAAAGTGGATTTCTACATTTTCTATAAAATAAAAGTCACACGAGAAACATCAATAAATATACCCAGTGTTGTTAGGGTCAAGCCGTGACTCGTCTTCATTTTTCCTCAGTTCATCATCACTATCACGGAGGTTCAGCCCAAAGAAGGTGCACCAACCCCCGCGTGTCTCCGCTCTGATCTAGCGGCTCACACGGGACTGAACGACCGCCCTGGGGCTCACATCGCCGGCGCTTGGAGGTGAAGGAGGGACCACTGGTGGAACTCGGATATCGGTTTGGTGGAAGTTTAAAAAGCCACTTCAGCCACTGAAGCCACTCATTGTCACTGGCGGGACAATGAGGAAGAGCAGCCGGGCAGGAGAGCTGGAGCTAACAGCTAACAGGAAGCAGCAGCCGGGCAAGAGGACTGGAGCTAACGGCTAAAAGGGAGCAGCTGGATGGTGAAAAAAAACCTCCGGGATGGATTAAAGAGGAACTCACCATCCAGCTGTCTTGGACCTGGTTCATGCAGGTAAACTGCAGGGACTGCATCTGCAGTGTTACCACTAGCTTGGTTTTTGTCGTCAGCTTCAGGGTCAAAATCTCCCAAATCTCCGTCATCATTATTGTTGTCTGCTAAATTACTCTTCACTTTTGTCTTCCTCTTCATTGGAATCCACTTAAAAACTCAGATCGAGAATGCTTTCTTCCATTTTCCTCAAAATATGAACACGATCTCGTTCTCAGATCGTAACAAGAGTAGTAATTAATTCACTGTTCAGTTCCTGATGTCACCATTTCAGGCTGACATTCCCAGCGAATTTCGATCATCTGAAACTATCACTTTCACTTATTTTTTTTTTCCTCTCTCCAGATCACAGTTTACTCCAAAAGATGGTGATATTCGAGGAAATTACAGTATATTATATCATCCATCCATCCATCTTCTTCCACTTAATCCTTTTCGGGTCGCGGGGGGCTGGAGCGTATCCCAGTATCATTGGGCGAGAGGCAGGGTACACCCTGGACAGATCGCCAGTCCATCGCAGGGCCAACACAGAGAGACAGACAACCATTCACTCCCACACCCATACCTAAGGACAATTTAGAATCCCCAGTTGATGCCAAGTAACCTAACTTGCATGTTTTTGGCATGTGGGAGGAAACTGGAGAAATCCCGGAGTAAACCCACGCAGACACGGAGAGACCACGCAAACTCTACACAGATCACTGATGGTCGGGGGCTGGGATCGAACCTGGGATCCCCCGGCCAAGGGTGAGTTGCTGTGCTGCCACAGTGCTAACCATTCCGCCACCACGCTACCTGAAATTATATAATTTCCTGCGTAAACATACCAAATTTGGCCTAATTAAAAATCAATAAATTTCCCCTTTAAAGCCACCATCTGAATCTTAATTGCACAACTCTGCAAGTTTAAAATCAGCAATCTGATCATATATTCAAGCTCCTGTGCATGACCACATACAAGATGTGTGCTCAATAAAGGAGTGGCCCTGTGCTCATATGGACAAGATAACAAAAGATGCAAAACGCATAAACTTATATGCATTTTTTTAAGCATTTACAATGTATCCCCCCCAAAAAAAAAGTAATACCAAAAATATCAGGAATACATCCAAAACATTGGTAGTTAGATGCAAATTGGCTCTGATGAATGATGAGCTTCAAGAAGTGATATATTTGTCCTTCACAAGAGCATTAGCACAGACTGCTTGAGGATCATTATCATGAGTGATATAACAGTGGGGTACAGAGTCTGGAAACATGAGTCCCACATGTTCTACACAGTCCGGCATCCATCAA
Source organism: Pholidichthys leucotaenia (assembly GCA_020510985.1). Taxonomy (NCBI): domain Eukaryota; kingdom Metazoa; phylum Chordata; class Actinopteri; order Cichliformes; family Pholidichthyidae; genus Pholidichthys; species Pholidichthys leucotaenia. The sequence continues at coordinate 46,310,941 of CM035843.1, forward strand.
GATCACATTCCCCAAGCTCCATCCTACTGCTGCCCTATCAACAGCAAGTGTGGTAATAAACTATGTAGCTGTGCCTGCAGTTTTTAATTAGACACATACAGAGAAGAGGAAGGAGAGAGGGTCAACAGAGAGACAAGAAAGAATATCACATCAGAGAGAGCTGAATTCAATGTCGGTATTCTGATTATGCATTTTTCAAAAAAACATAAGATACACATAACTTAAAAATGACAATCAGTAAAAATGAAGGTTACAGTATACCTCGTATATAAGCCTAATTATCCCACCACCTCCTTTTCTGGGAGGGAAAACAAACATTTATTAAAATAATAACATGCCAATTTCTCATTAAAATTCCCATTATAAATTCTTTTTTCACCATAATTTGCTACAGACATCATTATGAATAATAGTTACAATAACAAAGGAAACAAATATTGCTCTCAGAGGGATATACACATTGCAACTACTGTAAATGAGGTAATATCAATGCCCACTATGATCAGAAAATTGGACAGCTTTGTTCCAGTCATGATTTAAAATATCACGAAAAAACAAAATGTTTGCCTGTGAAAATTATTCTTCATCAATAGGGACATTTTTCTTTTTTTCAGTAAATTACAAAACCTAAACTAAAATTATGCAAACAAACTGCTGTGTGCATAGCCACAGTACAAAGAAAATATGAGCACAACACTAGTACAGAAATTACATAAAATGCAGCAGAGCAAAAAAATGTCTATTTGTACAAGTCTTCAATACTATTACTTGCTTGTTTAAAAAAAAAAAACATCAAGCAGTATATCCAGTGGACTACTCTGCCAAATGAGCAAAAATCTGTATGCAATGACAACAAATCAAGTATGTGATGTGGTTCTGCCGCTCCAAGCAAAGGTTCTATCAGTATTCAAGGTTCAACACTACAATGACAATAACCCCACCAAACAAACAGCATTTATGCATGTCAAACATGGCAACTAACAAAGCTTTTAACCCATAATTCCTCAATGCCAGTGTCCAGGATGAAATAAAAAAGCAGACAGGATCAAGGTAAATGTGGCTATTACAGCCTCTTCATTCCCAGCTCCTGTCACCCTCACTAGTTGAAAAAACAGAATAAATGAGATTGCAACCATAAAGGGAAGTGAGAACTGCAGTGGGCCAAATGAAGTAATAAAGCAGATCCTTTCAATGTCCCGTTAAGGCATTAGTGGCTCAGCATCTGTACACAAGAAAAATATCCAACATGGAGGTCACAGATACAAAGGGGGGAAAAGGACTAATAACCTCATTAATTTTACAATACCTTCCCAACAACGAGGAAAAGTTTCAGGCTGGATATTTCTAAAATTCTATTACTGTACAGTGGGGCAAAAAAGTATTTAGTCAGCCACCAATTGTGCAAGTTCTCCCACTTAAAAGATGAGAGAGGTCTCCAATTTTCATCATAGATATACCTCAACTATGAGAGACAAAATGAGAAAAAAAAAATCCAGAAAATCACATTGAAGGATTTTTAATGAATTAACTGGTAAATTTCTAGGTAAAATAAGTATTTGGTCACCTACAAACAAGCAAGATTTCTGGCTCTCTCAGACCTGTAACTTCTTCTTTAAGAGGCTCCTCTGTCCTCCACTCATTACCTGTATCAGTGGCACCTGTTTGAACTCATTATCAGTATAAAAGACACCTGTCCACAACCTCAAACAGTCAGACTCCCAACTCCACTATGGCCAAGACCAAAGAGCTGTCAAAGGACACCAGAAACAAAATTGTAGACTTGCACCAGGCTGGGAAGACTGAATCTGCAATAGGTAAGCAGCTTGGTGTGAAGAAATCAACTGCGGGAGCAATTATTAGAAAATGGAAGACATACAAGACCACTGATAATCTCCCTCGATCTGGGGCTCCACGCAAGATCTCACCCTGTAGGGTCAAAATGATCACGAGAATGGTGAGCAAAAATCCCAGAACCACACGGGGGGACCTAGTGAATGACTTGCAGAGAGCTGGGACCAAAGTAACAAAGGCTACCATCAGTAACACATTACGCCGCCAGGGACTCAAATCCTGCAGTGCCAGACGTGTCCCCCTGCTTAAGCCAGTACACGTCCAGGCCCGTCTGAAATTTGCTAGAGAGCATCTGGATGATCCAGAAGAGGATTGGGAGAATGTCATATGGTCAGATGAAACCAAAATAGAACTTTTTGGTAAAAACTCAACTTGTCGTGTTTGGAGGAGAAAGAACACCATACCTACTGTGAAGCATGGGGGCGGAAACCTCATGCTTTGGGGCTGTTTTTCTGCAAAGAGTCCAGGATGAGTGATCCGTGTAAAGGAAAGAATGAATGGGGCCATGTATCGTGAGATTTTGAGTGAAAACCTCCTTCCATCAGCAAGGGCATTGAAGATGAAACGTGGCTGGGTCTTTCAGCATGACAATGATCCCAAACACACCACCCGGGCAACGAAGGAGTGGCTTCGTAAGAAGCATTTCAAGGTCCTGGAGTGGCCTAGCCAGTCTCCAGATCTCAACCCCATAGAAAATCTTTGGAGGGAGTTGAAAGTCCATGTTGCCCAGCGACAGCCCCAAAACATCACTGCTCTAGAGGAGATCTGCATGGAGGAATGGGCCAAAATACCAGCAACACTGTGTGAAAACCTTGTGAAGACTTACAGAAAACGTTTGACCTCTGTCATTGCCAACAAAGGGTATATAACAAAGTACTGAGATGAACTTTTGTTATTGACCAAATACTTATTTTACCAAGGAATTTACCAATTAATTCATTAAAAATCCTTCATTGTGATTTTCTGTTTTTTTCCCCTTCATTTTGTGTCTCATAGTTGAGGTATACCTATGATGAAAATTGCAGACCTCTCTCATCTTTTAAGTGGGAGAACTTGCACAATTGGACGCTGACTAAATACTTTTTTGCCCCACTGTATATGCACCCTGATATTCTGATTTTACGCTGATCTGTTCACACTTTGACAGGCAGTGAAAAGTAAGCTAGGAGCAGGAAGACAAAAGAAGAGGAAAAGAGCAGCCTTGTGTGTAGCAGAATGGAATGTACGCACTCTGTTGGACAGAACAACATCACAGCGCCCAGAAAGACCGACCACGCTTGTGGCTCTGGAAATGAACAGGTACAATGTAGACATAGCTGCACTTAGTGAAACAAGATTGCTTGGGTATGACAGCTTGGAAGACCATGGGTACATCTTCTTTTGGAGTGGGAGATCAACTCAAGAAAAGAGAGAAAGAGTGGGCTTTGCAGTTAAAAAGGAGATAGCAGCAATGCTTGATGAGGAACCGGTGCCAATCAACGACAGGATAATGACTATGAGACTCCCACTACAGCGGAAGATGTATGCCACACTCATCAGTGTATATGCCTCAACAATGACCAACACAGAGGAGGTGAAGGAAGAGTTCTACAGTGATTTATGTGAGACTATCAGGCGTGTACCGACTGATGACAGGCTGATACTCGGAGATTTTAATGCCAGAGTTGGTTCGGACACCGAGAAATGGAAAGGAGTGCTAGGCAGTCATGGAGTAGGCAAGTGCAATGCTAATGGAGAACTTCTACTTGTACTATGTTCAGAGTACAACCTTGTGATAACCAACACTATTTAAGCAGAAGGACACACACACAAGAAGACATGGATGCACCCGAGATCCAAGCACTGGCACTTGTTAGACTACATCATTGTCAGGCAGAGAGACATAAGGGATGTATTGGACACCAGAGCAATGAGAGGCGCGGACTGTGGCACTGATCATGTTATGCTGAGATCTAGATTAAGGATTTGGAGACGAAAACAGCACTGCAGGACAGGTGCAAAGCCACCATGAAAGCTAAACACTAGTGCACTGAAAGGCCAAAAGAAGCAGGAAGAACTTACACAGGAAATGGATGAAAACTTGAAAGACTGGGACAGCAACAACTCAGAATGACATAGAAGAGAAATGGGCAACACTGAAGGATATGGTGTATCAGACTGCAAGTGATGTATTAGGCCACCCTGAGAGGAAACATCAAGATTGGTTTGATGAGCATGATGAACACCTGAATAAACTACTAGAAGCAAGGAATACAGCTAGGCAGAAAAACCTACAGTGTAACACAAGGTCGAAGAAGAAATACTCAAAGGCTCAGAGTGAGCTACAGAAGTACACCAGAGAGATGAAGTCCAACTGGTGGGATGAAAAAGTGGAGGAACTTCAAACTGCAGCAGACAGGAAGGACATGAAAACATTCTTCACAGGTTTGAGAGAAATCTACGGCCCTAAACCAAGAGAACTGATCCAACTAAAGGCTCTGGATGGTGAAACGGTTTTGCAGGAGAAAGACAAGATCCTGGACAGATTTGCAGACCACTTTGACCAACAACTAAACAACCCTGGAGATCTCACTGAAGAGGCTAAAGAAGCTCTAGTGTAGCAACCAGCTATATCAAGTCTGGATGAACCACCAAATTTTGATGAACTAATGGCAGCTATCAGGACAACACAGGACGGTAAAGCTCCAAGAAGGGATGGAATTCCAGCAGAAGTGTGGAAATTTGGTGGTGTTCAGCTGACCTGCACAAGCTCATCCAAGAGATATGGGATGCCCAGAAAGTTCCTCAAGACTGGAAGGATGCAAGTATTGTGCCTTTGTTAAAGAAAGGTGACAGGAAAGATTGTGGAAATTACCGAGGTATATCACTGCTAGCCACTGTTGGTAAGATTCTATCACGTGTACTACTGAACAGACTCAATGAACACATCTTGCAGAATGTACTACCGGAAACCCAGTGCAGCTTTAGAAGTGGAAGAAGCACAATGGACATGATTTTCTGCTTGAAACAGGTTCAAGAAAAGTGTATCGAACAGAACATGCTGCTTTATACAAGGACTTTGGCAGGTACTCAAGAAATATGGCACATGGTACAGAGAAGTTTGTCTGCCTGATCGAGGCACTCCATACGGGTATGCAAGCAAACGTGGCAATGAGTGGTTCAGGATCTAAAGACTTTTCAGTAAGCAACGGGATGAAACAAGGGTGTGTGCTGGCACCTACACTCTTCTCGCTATATCTGGCAGCCATGCTTGAGGTGGCCTTCAAGACACTTCAGAAGGAGTATACATTCAAACGAGGAAAGAAGCAGACTTGGTCAATGTGGCACAGTTTAAAGCCAAGAGTAAGACATTGATAAAGGTAGTAAGAGAAATGCTCTTTGCCAACGACAGTGCTCTAGTTGCACACAGTGTGGAAGATATGCAATCCTTAGCGGAGAAATTTGCAAGAGCAGCTAGCCAATTTAGCCTCCAAATCAACATCAAGAAGACAGAGTGCCTTTATCAACCACCAAAGTTCCAATTATCAACATCACCATTGGTACAGAGCCACTAGTCAAGTGCAAGACTTTCAAGTACCTAGGGAATACTGTTTCAGAGAATGCTAGGCTGGAGGATGAACTATCTCTCAGAATGGGAAGAGCGAGCACTGTGTTTGGAAACTTGAGGGGGAGACTGTGGAACAATCGACATGTGTCTATCCGTGTGAGACGCAAAGTGTACAGAGCGACAGTACTGGCTACTCTATTGTACAGCACTGAAACTTTGACTGTCTACAGAGTGCAGGTGAAGAAACTCCATGCGTACATGATGAGACACCTTCGAGCCATAATGAACATCTCATGGAAAGACAAGACAACCAACACAGAAGTGTTGAAATGAGCTGGTCTACCATCAATGGAGGACATGCTAATACAGATGAACCTGAGATGGCTTGGACATGTTGAGAGGACGGACCACCAGCGTCTCCCTCGGCAGTTACTCTACTCACAGTTATGCGAGGGCAAACGCAATCAGGGTAGACCAAGGCTCAGATTTAAAGACACTGTAAAAAGAAACTTGAAGAAGTTGGACATAGACAGGAGTTCCTGGCAGTGGAAAGCTAAGGACAGAGCTGTGTGGAGGAATCTGATCAGACCTAAATGAAACAGTCATTGTCACCCACGACAGACTGCGACGATGACGACAACTATATTACTATTCAAGCTCTTTTTTTTTTTTTTAACTTGTAAAGCAATGGATGTAGTAGGACTATGCCCAAGACAAATTTCCTTTAAGGAACAATAAAGTTTACTCTATTTTACTTTGGTGGGATTTCAAAATTAAGATCCAATATAGAACCCAAAAAAGATTTTTACCTCCACAAAGGAGGCAATGTAATCTGGGTGGTTTGTCTGTTTGTTAGCAGGATTACGCAAAAACTACTGGATGGATTTTGATGAAATTTTCAGAGGTAGCCCTTGGGCCAAGGATGACCCCATTACATTTTGGTGGTGATCCGAGACTACATACCTCCACCAAGGACCTTGAAGCAGCCTTGGTGGAGGTACAGTGCATCCGGAAAGTATTCACAGCGCTTCACTTTTTCCAAATTTTCTTACGTTACAGCCTTATTCAAAAAGGGATTACATTCATTTTTTTCCTCAAAATTCTACACACAATACCCCATAATGACAATGTGAAAAAAGTTTTTGGAATTTTTTGCAAATTTATTAAGAATAAAAAACTAAGAAATTCCATGTACATAAGTATTCACAGCCTTTGCTCAATACTTTGTTGACGCACCTTTGGCAGCAATTACAGTCTCAAATCTTTTTGAATATGATGCCACAAGCTTGGCACACCTATTTTTGGACAGTTTCACCCATTCCTCTTTGCAGCACCTCTCAAGCTCCATCAGGTTGGATGGGAAGCCTCGGTGCACAGGCATTTTCAGATCTCTCCAGAGATATTCAATTGGATTCAAGTCTGGGCTCTGGCTGGGCCACTCAAGGACATTCACAGAGTTGTCCTGAAGCAACTCCTTTGATATCTTGGCTGTGTGCTTAGAGTCATCGTCCTGCTGAAAGATGATCCATCACCCTCTGGAGCAGGTTTTCATCCAGGATGTCTCTGTACATTGCTGCATTCATCTTTCCCTCTATCCTGACTAGTCTCCCAGTTCCTGCCGCTGAAAAACATTGCCACAACATGATGCTGCCACCACCATGCTTCACTGTAGGGATGGTATTGGCCTGGTGATGAGCGGTGCCTGGTTTCCTCCAAGCATGACGCCTGGCATTCATGCCAAAGAGTTCAATCTTTGTCTCATCAGACCAGAGAATTTTGTTTCTCATGATCTGAGAGTCCTTCAGGTGCCTTTTGACAAACTCCAGGTGGGCTGCCATGTGCCTTTTACTTTTACTGGCTTTTGCCTGGCCACTCTACCATGCAGGCCTGATTGGTGGACTGCTGTAGAGATGGCTGTCCTTCTGGAAGGTTCTCCTCTCTCCAGAGGAATGCTGGAGCTCTGATAGAGTGACCATCGGGTTCTTGATCACCTCCCTGACTAAGGCCCTTCTCCCCCAATCGCTCAGTTTAGATGGCCAGACAGCTCTAGCAAGAGTCCTGGTGGTTCCAAACTTCTTCCATTTACGGATGATGGAGGCCACTGTGCTCATTGGGACCTTCAAAGCAGCAGAAACCTTTTTGTACCCTTCCCCAGATTTGTGCGTCGAGACAACCCTGTCTCCGAGATCGACAGACAATCCCTCTGACTTCATGCTTGGTTTGTGCTCTGCCATGGACTGTCAGCTGCGTGACCTTATATAGACAGGTGTGTGCCTTTCCAAATCATGTCCAATCAACTGAATTTTCCACAGGTGGACTCCAATTAAGCTGTAGAAACATCTCAAGGATGACCAGTGTAAACAGGATGCACCTGAGCTCAATTTTGAGCTTCATGGAAATGGCTGTGAATACTTATGTACATGTGATTTCTTAGTTTTTTATTTTTATAAAATTTTCAAAAATCTCAAACAAAAAAAAAAAAAACTTTTTTCACATTGTCATTATGGGGTATTGTGTGTAGAATTTTGGGGAAAAAATTATCCATTTTGGAACAAGGCTGTAACACAAAATGTGGAAAAGGAAGCGCTGTTTATAGAATAGAACAGGCTTTATTGTCATTGTACAGTAGTACAGCACAACAAAATTGTGGGTGCTCCACCAGGCAACTGCACAATAAAATAAGCGAGAAGGATTAGATAAAAACTCATGATTAAACAATACAGAGCACACGATTAAGATAAGATAAGATAAGATAATCCTTTATTAGTCCCACAATGGGGAAATTCCAGGATTGCAACAGCACAGAGATAGCAACACTTAGAGCAACAATCAGAAGGCAAGAAAAAAACAAGAGCAGCGAGTATACATATATACATATAAACATAAATATATAGACACACAATGCAGAGCATTGCAGCTAGATGGAATAAATATATAGATATATAAACACAGTGCGGAGCATTGTAGTTAGATGGAATAAATATATGAACATATAAACACACACAGTGCGGAGCATTGTAGCTAGATGGACTAAATATGTGAATATATAAACACACACACACAGTGTGGAGCGTTGTAGCTAGATGGAATAAATATATGAATATATAAACACACAGTGCGGAGCATTGCAGCTAGATTGAACAAACATGCAAATATATAAACACACACAGTGCGGAGCATTGTAGCTAGATGGAACAAATATGCAAACACAAACACACACAGTGCGGAGCACCGTAGCTAGATGGAATAAATATGTAAATATATAAACAGTGTGGAGCATTGTCACTAGATGGAATAAATATATAAATATACAAACACACACAGTGCGGAGCATTGCAGCTAGATGGAATGAAACAGCATAACCGTCTACTTAGTTATCCTACATGGTATGATTATGTACCCATACATATTGTCACCCTCCGTAGCTACCGGTATTTTCCTAGTTGTATACCGGAGGGGACCATTGTGTAAGTCTATTGCATCTTTTGCATTCAATACTATTAGGTTGTCACGTCTTTTTGTTATCTCTGCAAGCAGCCCTGCTTAGGTTAAACAGTCTGACAGCCATTGGTAGGAAGGACCTGCGAAACCTCTCAGTTGTGCACCTAGGATGATGTAGTCTGCTGCTAAATGAGCTCCTTAGTGCATTCAGTGTGTGCTGCATAGGGTGGAACTCAGACTCCAGCAGAGATGACAGTTTAGCCACCATCCTTCTCTCTCCCATCTCCTCCACTGGGTCAAGGCGCTGCCCCAGGACAGAGCTAGCTTTCTTGGATCAGTTTGTTCAGTCTCTTCCTATCGGCTGCTGTAATGCCACTGCCCCAGCAGACCACTCCAAAAGTGATGGCTGATGCCACCACCGTGTCGTACAATGTCTTCAGCAGCGCCCCTTGTACACCAAAAGACCTGAGTTTCCTCAGTAGGAACAGCCTGCGCTGTCCCTTCTTGGAGAGTGTGTCAGTATTGTGTGACCAGTCTAGTTTATTGTTCAGATGAACACCCAGGTACTTGTAGGATGTCACCATCTCACACAGATTAAACACACAACTGAAAAAAATCAATGAAAAACAAAAATAAAAATGACCCAGGATTATGGAAATATACACAGGTATGGTAGCGGCTACGCGGGTAGAGCTATGTACATAAGAGTGCAGACACACAATTGAGCGAAACGGCTCAAAGATTATGGAAAATATACAAAATGGTGGTTTCAAAGATGAGTCAATATACATGAAAGTGAAGAGTGCAAAGACAGGTGAGTTATTGTGATAATTAAAAGGTCCTCAGTTCTGAGCAAGTGAGCGCTCGGAGGGAGGGGGAAAGGGCCTCTGACTGCAGTTCGGATGGCCCAGGGGTAGAAACTGATTGTTAGTCTGGAGGTGTGGGACATGATCGATCTGAGCAGTCGTCCAGAGGGCAGCAGGTCAAACAGGTGGTGGGTGGGATGTGAGGGGTCTCCTGTGATGGCTTTGATCCTTCTGAGACAGGAGGATCTGGAGATGTCTTCCAGGGAGGGCAGAGTGCCGCTGATAATTTTTTGGGTGGTGTTGATGACCCTCTGCACAGCCTTCCTGTTCTCAGCCATGGTACCACACACCCAGGCAGTAGTGAACACGCTCTCCACTAAGCAGTGATAGAAACCCAACAGCAGCTTCTGATCCAGGTTGTTCTTCCTCAGGACATGGAGGAAGTGCAGCCGGTTCTGGGCTTTCTTCGCCAGGGCCTTGGTGTAGACAGTCCAGGAGAGATCAGAAGAGATGTGAGTGCCCAGGAACCTGAAGGCGGGGACACTTTCCACATGGTTGCCATTTATGGGGGCAGGGGTGGGGGGTCCTGTCTGTTCTTCCTCAAGTCCAGTATGAGTTCTTTGGTTTTTTTGGACATTCAGTTTCAGGTTGTTTGCTTGGCACCACAGCAGCAGATTCTCTACCTCCGCCCTGTATGCCTTCTCGTCGTCATCAGTGATGAACCCAACCAAGGTGGTGTCCTCTGCGTATTTCACGATGACGGTGGTTGGGTGGGTTCGAATACAGTCAAAGGTGTACAGGGAGTACAGTAGAGGGCTTAGCACGCAGCCCTGGGGGGAGCCAGTGCTAAGTGAGTGTGGAGGAGTGGTGGGGGCCGAGTCTGACTGTTTGTGGGCGGTTGCTGAGAAAGTTTTTTTTATCCGGGAGCAGGTTGGGGGGTGGGGGTGGGGAATCTGGAGGAGGTGCAGTTTGTTGATCAGGATGTCCGGGATGATACTTTCCGGATGCACTGTAAAGCACTCTAGAACACAGTTGAACTTCAGTTTCTTTATTAAATTTTCTGATGACACTGCTCTGCTGTCACTTCTCCAGGGGACAGAGGCTGATCATGGTCATGCCCTTCCTGACTTTGTCAAGTCGTGTGGCAACAGTTTCCTTGACTTACATGTCTCAAAAACAGGAATTTGTCATTGATTTTAGGAAAAGTAAGGCAAAAACCAAAGTCAGCATCATCCATGGTGAGGATGTAGAGATGGTAAACTCAAATATTTGGGAACCATATTTGACTCTCAGCTTAAGATAAGATAAGATAAGATAAGCCTTTATTAGTCCCACAACGGGGAAATTCCAGGATTGCAACAGCACAGGGATAGCAACACTCAGAGCAACAATCAGAAGGCAAGAAAAAAACAAGCAAGCAAGAGCGGCTAATATACATATGTACATATTACTATAAAATAAATATATACACACACACACACAGACACACAGTGCAGAGCATTGTAGCTGGATGGAATAAATATATGAGTATATGAACACAGTGCAGGGAAAAGCCAGTGTGAACACACAGTGCAGAGCATTGTAGCTAGATGGAATAAATATGTAAATATATAAACACCCACAGTACGGAGCATTGCAGCTAGGTGGAATAAATATGCAAGTATATAAACACACACAGTGCGGAGCAATGTAGCTAGATGGAATAATATGTAGATATATAAAAACACAGTGCGGAGCATTGTAGCTAGATGGAATAAATATGTAAATATATAAACACACACAGTGCAGAGCATTGTTGCTAGATGGGATGAAACAGCATAACCGTCTACTTAGTTATCCTACATGGTACGATTATGTGCCCATACATATTCTCACCCTCCATAGCGACCAGTATGTTCCTAGTTGTATGCCGGAGGGGACCATTGTGTAAGTCTATTGCATCTTTTGCATTCAAAAAACTATTAGTTTGTTACGTCTTTTTGCTATCTCTGCGAGCAGCCCTGCTTAGGTTGTACAGTCTGACAGCCGTTGGTAGGAAGGACCTACGAAACCTCTCGGTTGTGCACCTGGGATGATGTAGTCTGCTGCTAAATGAGCTCCTCAGTGCATCCAGTATGTCCTGCATAGGGTGGAACTCGGACTCCAGCAGAGATGACAGTTTAGCCACCGTCCTTCTCTCTCCTATCTCCTCCATCGGATCAAGGCGCTGCCCCAGGACAGAGCTAGCTTTCTTAATCAGTTTGTTCAGTCTCTTCCTATCGGCTGCAGTAATGCCACTGCCCCAGCAGACCACTCAAAAAGTGATGGCTGATGCCACCACCGTGTCATAGAATGACTTCAGCAGCGCCCCTTGTACACCAAAAGACCTGAGTCTCCTCAGCAGGAACAGCCTGCGCTGTCCCTTCTTGTAGAGTGCGTCAGTATTGTGTGACCAGTCTAGTTTATTGTTCAGATGAACACCCAGGTACTTATAGGATGTCACCATCTCGATGTCTGTTCCCTGTATATTTACTGGTGCTGTGAGGGGCTGCCCATGCCTGCGGCAGTCCACCACCAGCTCCTTAGTTTTCCTCGCGTTGATCTGGAGGCAGTTCCGATGGCACCAGTCCACGAAGTCCTGGATAAGCCCTCTGTACTCAGCTTTATCTCCATTGGAGATGAGGCCAACGATCGCAGAGTCATCAGAGAACTTCTGTAGATGGCAGTGTGTTGTGTTGTGTGAGAAGTCTGCAGTATAAAGAGTGAACAGGAAGGGAGCCAGCACCGTTCCCTGGGGGGCCCCCGTGCTACTGATGATCGTGTCGGACACACAGTCCCGGGTTCTTACAAACTGAGGCCGGTTCGTGAGGTAGTCCAGGATCCATGATGACAGGTGCTGGTCCACCCCTGCTCGCAGCAGCTTGTCCTTCAGGATCATCGGTTGGATGGTGTTGAAAGCACTGGAGAAGTCAAAGAACATGATCCTCACCATATTCCCGGGCTTCTCCAGGTGGGACAGAGAACGGTGAAGGAGGAAGATCACCGCATCCTCCACCCCAATGCCATGCTGGTAGGCGAACTGGAGTGGATCCATCGCTGGTTCCACCAGGGGGCGGAGGTGAGCAAGGAGCAGTCTCTCCAGGGTCTTCATCAAGTGGGACGTCAAGGCCACCGGTCTGTAGCTGTTCAGGTCTTTGGGGTGGGAAGTTTTTGGTACAGGTACCACACAAGATGTTTTCCGCAGCTGTGGTACCCTCCCCAGTTTCAGGCTCATGTTGAAGATATATGTCACAATCCCACACAGCTGGTCTGCACAGGACTTGAGGAGCTTTGCGCTGATGCCGTCCGGTCCCGGCGCCTTCCTCGCTTTGATCTTCCTCAGCTCCGTCCTCACCTGGGTCTCGGTCAGGGTCAGGATGGGGGGCTGTGTGTTGGGAGTGGGGGGGTGTTGGTGGAGTGGGGAGTGGGCAGCAGGACTTGATTTCTTTAGAGGCAGCAGTGGTTGTTGTGCAGACAGGGGGGAGGGCGGTTGGTCAAATCTATTGAAAAACAGATTCAGGTTGTTCGCCCACTCCCTGCCCCCCGTGGCCTGGGGGGAGGTATTCTGGAGCCCTGAGATGGTTTTGAGGTTTCTCCAGACCCCGCTGATGTCGCTCTGTTGCAGCTTGTCCTCCATCTTCTTCCTGAAGCTGTCCTTGCCTTCTCTGATCTTTCTCCTCAGCTCCCTCTGTACGGACTTCAGCATCTCCCTGTTCCCCGACCTGAAGATCCTCTTCTTCTCTCTCAGAAGTGTTTTTATCTCAGGGTTGATCCAGGGTTTGTTGTTTGAGTGACGCCGTATGGTCTTGGTGGGAACGGATTTGTCCACACAGAAGCTGAGATAGCCCGTGAAGGTGTGAATGAGGCCATCGATGTCCTCACCATGTGGATCGCAGAGCTGCTTCCAGGCGGTGGCTTCAAAACAGTCCTTTAGAGTGTCCATTGTCTCCTCAGACCATAACTCCACAGTGTGCATGGCCGGAGGTTGTCTGTGCACTAGGGGTTTGTACACCGGCCGGAGATGAACCAAGTTGTGATCCGATCTCCCGAGTGGGGGGAGTTGTGATGAGGTGTACGCCTCCTTAGTGTTTGACATCAATACAGAGTTGCTTGTTTAATGAGCCCATCAGAGAATTTATTTACTCCGGAAGATCAACTTTTTTGGTGTTTCCAAGCCTATCCTGTGTTCTTTTTAATTCATCTTTCATTGAAAGCTTTCTTACTTTTTCATTTATCTGCTGGTTCAAGTTTGTCAGTGAAAGACAAGAACTGTTTGAATAATATTGTTAAGGTCTGCTCCAAAATTATTGGCACTCCGTTAAATGACTTGAACTCAGTCTGGGAAAAACGTGTCATTCAGAAAGCAAAATGTATCACTAGGCTAGCTCATGTCCTTAATAGCAAGTTTTTATTGATGCCATCGGGACAGAGTTATGTGCAGTCTCCCAGGAAGACTAACCGTCACATCGGTTTTTTTCTTCCTTCTGCCATTAAACTGATGAATACAGCGTAATCTCTTTTGGGGTTGCATTGTAATCCTAGTTCTCTTTCTTTAGCAGAATGTCACTGTTCATGTGCAATACTACTGTTGACCTGAGTACTTGCTCCATTTATGCTTCTATTTAACCTTTTAATGATTCCATTTCTTTTTAGATACTTTTTTTTTATTATTATTACTTATTTTGTACCCGTAGGTAGATTTGTTTTGCAGTCTGGTGACAAACCACCAGCTGCCGGTCGCTGCGTGCGCAAGCACCCCTTAACCCCTTGCACTCCGGTCAATTTCCCTAAAAACGCCAAAAAATAATGTGCCCAAATTAAATCCAAAGCTGTTCTTCAACCCTTTGCAGCATCTTCATGGGGTTGGTCTCATTTAAAAGAAAACACTTTGAATTTTTTGGCAAAACAGTCATAATCTCTCTAAGTGCTCCGGCCACTGAGTTGCAGTCATCTAAACATAGTGAACTTGAAGAAAATAAATTTGGCCTGGGTGTTTCTTTGGATACAAATGCTTGCAAATAACACACAGCTTCAGATCCGGGCTGGAAAATGCAACAGAAATGTAGAACCAAGTGTTATCCAGCTGAGGTCCAAATTTTGTAACAATACCACAAAAAATGAATATATTACACAGCTTTTTCCTCAGGTAGTTCCCAGGCGTTTTGGAACTGTGCCAAATTGTGCCAAATGGCACAGTTTGGAAAAACGTCTAACTTTTGAATGATTCAATGTAGAAGCTTCATTTTGGGCTCTAATGAAAGGTCACACTCAGGGCTGTGACTGTGTGTGTGTGGGGGGGGGGTTGTCCCCCCCCCTCGCTACAGAGGACGAACATCGCCCATCGCTACATGACGGATTAGCCTCATATGGCGATGTGGCGACAGCAGCGCAGTCAGATGAACTAATCTGACTGCAATCAGATGAACTAATCTGCTCGCAGCTGTGTCTGCAGCTTTTATTTTCAGTGAGCGCTTGGACGCCATCACCACCTATATCACCATCTCCATCATGCGTCCTAGAGCGCACGACGGCGCACGAGAGCGTCCTCGTGCGCTCTAGGACGCAGAGACTTGCCCGTTCGCGGTACAATGGAGTGCAAGAGGTTAACTCCCTAACCTGCATGTTTTTGGCATGTGGGAGGAAACCGGAGAAATCCCGGAGTAAACCCACGCCACGGGGAGAACATGCAAACTCCACACAGATCACTGTTGGCCGGGGGCAGGGATCGAACCCACGATCCCCGCGATCCCCGGCCGAGGGTAAAACTGTGCTGCCACAGTGCTAACCACTGCGCCACCGTGCAGCCCGAGCCCGAGCCCCTGCAGATACTTATTATTCTTTTTTTTTTCCACAATATCTTTATTGAACCTTTTTTTTTTTTTTTAACAAACATGATACAAACAATCAAACACTAACACTAAAGTACTACAAAAAAAAAAAAAAATGCACTAAAAACACCAACAACCACCAACAAAATCAAGTCTTCAACAATGCTCCTCTGTTTAGTCTAGACAATCCAATACATAAGTATACATATTATGTTCACCAGTTTGGAATTTACAAGGTCCACACACATCATTCACCTTCTTCTTCAAGAGTTATGTTTAAATTTTTTACATAATCAATAAAAGGTCTCCATATATTCTCAAACACAATTTCCTTTGATTTTAGTATATATGTTATTCTTTCTAATGGAAGGTTTGTTAACATCTGTCTTAACCACTGAGTCACATCTGGTCTATGAGTCTTTTTCCATAATAGTGCAATACATTTTTTGGCATTAAGCAAACTGAGGTCTATGAATGTTCTTTCACTTTTATTAAAATTATGCTTTTCTGGGTACAGACCCAACAAAAACAGTTTAGGATTCAATATGATTTGTTTTGAGATTATTTTTTCAATTGTTACCCTCACCTCTTCCCAAAACATTCTTATTAATCTACATTCCCATAAACAATGAAATAGGGTTCCTTTACTTTCCATGCATTTTGTGCATGTATCTGGTATATTTTTGTTATATCTATTTAACTCCTCCGGTGTAACATACATCCGCATTAACCATTTGAAATGTATCAATTTAAGGCGTGCATTTATTGATTTGGTTTGAGCTTCTGTACAAGCCAATTCCCATTGTTCCTCTGAAATTTCAATTTGCAGATCTTCTTTCCAGTAGTTTAATCTTTTCAGTGAATTTTCACTTGAAGATAGTGTCAATGAGTTATAAAACTCTGAAATAATACCCTTTCTTTTACTATCTTTCATCATCATTTTTTCCAAGGATGAATAAATAGGTCGAGTGAGAGCTTTATTTTGATTTGATCGAATAAAGTTTCTAAGTTGAAGATATTTAAAAAAATGTGTTCTATTGAGATTAAATTTGATCCTCAGCTCTTCAAAAGACATTATGTTGTCTGCACATGGCAAATATAAATCCTGAATCTTTTGTATCCCTTTTAAATTCCATACTTTAAATACAGCGTCCGCTCTCCCTGGTTTAAAATATTGATTGCCCCATATTGGACTAAATTGTGACAATAACTGTGGTTCTTTTAAATAGTTTTTAGCTTCACACCATATTTTGATCATATGCTTTACAAATGGATTTTTAACTTGTTTTTGTAATTTTTTTGCCGAATCTGAGTATATGAATATGGGAAGAGGTAAAGGTAAATTGTATGATTCCATTTCAGTCCAGTGAGGGAGATCATTTGATGAAAAATAATATGTCATAGACCTCAGTTGTGCCGACCAATAATACAACATAAAATTTGGACATTTCAGACCTCCACGATCAAATGGTAAATATAATAAAGACAAACGTAATCTAGCCCTCCTGTTGTTCCATATAAATTCCACTAACTTTTTTTTTATTCTTGAGAATAGATCTAAAGGTGGTGATAAGGGAATGTATTGAAATAAATAAAGTATTTTAGGTAAAATATTACTTTTAAGTATATTGATTCTCCCGATCATCGACATTGGTAGTGACATCCATCTCTGAGTTAACTCACTGATATCTGACATTAAGGCTTCATAGTTGACACTGGCGACTGATTCTAGCTTAGGCATAATTTGGATTCCTAAATATTTAAACTGATTTACAACATTGAATTGATTTACCTCAGGGGCTGGGTAATTTCTCTGGGTCTCATTTAGCATTAATATTGAAGATTTAGTTTTATTTATTTTATATCCTGATATTTCCCCAAAATTCTTTATTAAATTCAACAAGGTTGGAATTGATTTTTTTAGATTCGACATAAACAAAATTATATCATCGGCGTACAGGGAGATTTTATGTTCTGTTGGTCCAACTTTAATTCCATATATTTGTGAATGTAAACGTATCGCTATCGCTAAAGGTTCAATTGCCATAGTAAACAGTAAAGGTGAAAGTGGACAGCCTTGTCGACATCCTCTATTGATTTTTATTGGTTTTGAAATATTGTTATTTGTTAGGATTTCTGCTGTAGCATTATTGTATATTATTTGAACCCATTTTATGAAATTATTTCCAAGTCCAAACCTTTGTAGGACTTCAAAAAGAAAGGGCCATTCAACTCTATCAAAGGCCTTTTCGGCGTCCAATGATAGGAGAGCTGTATCCGGTGCTTCTTTATTAAAATAAATAATATTAAATAGTCTTCTTACATTATGGAAGCCTTGTCTACCCTTTATAAAGCCATTCTGATCTCGATTAATAATATTTGGTAAAATTTCTTGTATTCGTCTTGCTAAAATTTTACAGATTATCTTAAGGTCGGCGTTTAATAGGCTTATTGGTCTCATATTTTCACATTTATTAGAGGGCTTACCTGGTTTTGGCAGCAGTATAATTAAGGCATTATTTATGTATGATGGTAAATTATTATTTTGAAATGCTTCTAAAACCATTTCCAAAAAAGGTTTTATTAATTTATTCTTAAATTTTTTATAAAGGTCAACTGGAAGACCATCTGGTCCTGCACTTTTTCCTGATTTCATATTATCAATGGCTAGCCCAACTTCTTCTTGACTAATTTTAGACTCCAATATCTCCCTGTTTTCATTTGGAATACACGGTATAGATAGTTCGTTCAAAAACCCATTTAGTTTTGTTAAATCAGGTTCATTTTTGGTATCATATAATTTTTCATAGTAATCTCTAAAGGCTCTATTAATTTCTAAAGGATCTATAACTACCTGTCCCTTACTTATAATACTGGTAATTGGTGTTTTAATTTCCAATTGTTTAATCTGCCATGCTAATAATTTTCCTGATTTTTCACCTTGTTCATAAAAAGATTGTTTCAATCTTAGAAGACTCGAGGCAGCTCTATTCGCTGATTTTTTGTCGTATTCAGCTCTCAAAATCAGTAATTCATTCTCCAACCTTGGGTCACTTCCTGCATACACTTTTTCCTGAAGATTTTTTATTTTATGTTCCAATTTAGCTCTCTCCTCTCGAGTCTTCTTAGATTTTGATCCTGTATAACTAATAATATGTCCCCTAATAAAAGCTTTGAAAGCCTCCCACTTTACACATGCTGATGTTTGTGTAGTATTGATGTCAAAGAACTCGTCTATCTGTTTTTCTATATACTTGACAAATTCCTCATCCTGAAGCCATTTATGCTGAAATTGCCATCTACCTGATTCCTTTGTCAATTTTTTATCTACATATATTAGACAACAGGGTGCATGATCAGAGATCACGATGTTATCATAAAAGCAGTTTTGAATCTTGGACCTTAATTCTGTGGAGATCAAAAAATAATCAATACGTGAGAATGTCTTGTAGGTACTGGAATAACAAGAATAGGCTTTAACTTGTGGTTTCATTTCTCTCCATATATCTAACAATCTCAATTCTTTCATAAAGTGATTAATAGTCATCCTACATCCAATGTGCGTACAATCCAGTCCTGTTGATCTATCCACACCTGGATTCAATGTACAATTAAAATCCCCTGCTATTATATGTTGCCCTGTAAGTGATGATAAGATGAGAAATAAATTAGCAAAGAACTTCTGATCATCTATATTGGGACCATATAAGTTCACAAGATTTATATTTTCTAATAGCAAAGAACCTTGAATGATTACATATCTTCCAAATTTGTCTCCAATTACATTTTTCACTTGAAAAGGAACTGATTTATGTATGAGAGTCATAACTCCCCTGGCTCGGGATGAAAATGAAGAGGTGAATACACTTCCCTGCCATCTACTCCTAATTCTTTTAACATCCTCCTCTATCAGATGAGTTTCTTGTAAAAACACAATTCTTGAACCCATGTCCTTTATTTTATTCATAACTTGTTTAAGTTTTTTTAAATTTTGTAGACCTCTGCAATTCCATGAAGTTAAATTAAGATTAACACTTTGGTCCATGATCAATAGAGAGTTTGGGATTACCTTGCAGTGTAAACATGCTCATACAGAGAAGCAAAAACATGAGTGGTTGAACATTCATCCTACAAACTACACACAAACAAATTTCCCCTTCCCACACTTGTGGCAAACCCCCCAAAATCAAAAGAAAAATTCTGTCTCCCGATATAGCCATCGACCGTTCCACACCCACGGGGAACAGCCTAAGCCACTCCTTCTTCATCCTCCCAATCACCCTAACTCTACTGCTTTTAATGACGTAACATTAACTCTCCTCTGTAGTTTTCCAACTTAACTCCAAAATTTTTAACAACTTTGTACATCATAGTTTTTTTTTTTGTTTGTTTTGTTTTTGTTTTGTTTTTTTAATATATAATACAATCTATATTTTGTAAACTTACTATTTACTTCAAGTCAGTCAGATGCCTGTGCAAATGCTTAATTATTCTACCTTATATTTTGTTCATGCTTAGCTCCCACCAGTCTCTTCTTCTTCTTTGATCTTCTTGATGAACTCCTGCGCCTCCTCTGGGGTCTTGAAGATGTGGGTTCTGCCCTCATACGTGGTCAGCAGCCTCGCAGGATAGATTACACCATGACGAATCCCAAGGTTGCGCAGCTCCTTACGTACGGGATCAAACTGCTTCCTCAATTGCTGGATTCCTGTGGCCAAATCTGGGTAGAACCGCACCTGCTGGTCCTGGTGTTTAATCTCTCCTTTAGTACGTGCAGCGTTGAAGATCTTCATCCTGTCTCTGTTGCTAAGAAACTTCATAATTAAGGTCCTCGGCGGTCCCTTATCTCTCCGTGGGCCAATACGATGTGCTTTTTCCAGAACCACTGCTGATTGCAACTCCTCGCTGCCCAGCACCTCCGGAATCCACTTTTCCAGAAAGGAACATACGTCCCGACCTTCTGATTCCTCTGGAAGACCCACCAGCCTCAAATTATTCTGTCTCGACCGAGATTCCAAATCCAAAATATTATCTTCCAGAGATTTATTTTTTTTTTCCAAAGTGCGCACCTTTAATTGAAGACGGGTGACGTCATCTTCAGCACTAGCGAGACGGAGCTCCATCTGCGCCGTTCGTTCTACACAGTCACCCAATTCCTTTCTTATTCCTTCCAACGCTGTCATAATCCCATCAAATCTAGAGGAAAAGTCCGCTCTCATTGAACTCATGGCAGCCATCAGCGCATCTGCGCCATTCCCCGCAGAAATCGCAGCGTTGCCAGCCTCCTCCGCCATATATGGAGTTTTGTTTGCTGCGTCACAGACCTGAAAGTCCGTTAATTTGGACTGTTTCGGCGGCTCGCTTTTTCCTTTTCCTGGTTTTCCAGCCTTAGGCTTCGCCGACATATCCTCGCCCAAATGCTGGGATACGTTCTGTCCCAAATGAGAGAGTTATTTGCCGATTTTTTCTCCAGGAGCAGAGCAGAGCAGAGCGAGACACGTCCGTCCTACGTGGCAGCCATAACCGGAAGTGATACTTATTATTCTTAATGTTTTTAATCACTCTTGGGGTGTTTCTAGCTTTGCCCCTTTTAAACTCCAATTTTAGTTTGTATTTAGACTTCTTTATTCTTGCACTGTTTTTGCACAAAGCCTTTCCAATTTCTGCTCTGTATTATGTCTTGAGTTCTTCCACACTCAGTGCTTTTTAATCCTGGAGGTCAAAGGGTGCTTCACTGATATGCAGAAACTGTGCTGTTTGAATGTGTATGTGAATAATGGTCGGTGGACTGTAGAAACTGAATTGCCCCTTGGAGATTAATAAAGTTTTCTGTATCTGTATGCTGAAGTTTGAATCAGTGTAAGGTAAAGACATTTAGCTTACATGCAAATGCACATTTAAACCTCAGGATCTGGTTTAGATTATCAATGTTAGTGATTGTAAAATGTAACAAAAACATCTGCTTTTAGCCTATAGAGTTAAAGACTGTCCACTTTCTTAAGTCTAAGTTTTGAATTGGTTATGCTTAGATAAATACTGCAGAATTTAATTTTAAGCAATCACATTTGTACTTGGCAGTGGATAGTTTCTGCATTTCTCCAAAGCACCACAATGGAAATGGCAGTCTGACTCATCACGACTACAACTTCATTACATTGTTTTACAGCTTATCCAGGGCTCAGGGTCATGGGTGCAGCATAATCCAAGAAGAGAAGTTCAGACTGCCCTCTTCCAAGTCACCACCAGGTACTCACAAGTTAGCTGATAGACAATCGCTCCAGCACATTTTAGGTCTGTCCCAGGATCTCTTCCTCGTTGTACATGCCCAAAACCCTTCAAGCAATGACATATTTTTCAAGTCACCCTCAAAGCAAGTCCCCTGTGTTTAATATAGGGCTCCACAATTTAATAAAACTGTGACTGCAATTATGGCCCTAAATGTTATGACTTGGAATGATTTGAATTATTTATATTTTAGAGGGGTTTTTTTACCAGATGGTTTTAGAAGTCTATTTGCTTTGTTATCAAAGAAAATGTACAGTAAATTGATTATTCAATTCTATGGGGCGGCGGCGGCGCAGGTGTAGTGTGACGACTACCGATCGGAGGGTCATGGGTTCGAGTCCCGCTCTGTCTGCTGTCCGCTTGTCGAAGTGTCCTTGAGCAAGACACTGAACCCCCAGTTGCTCCTGGTGGCCTGGTTAGCGCCTGTGGGTATGGCAGCTCTGCCGCCATCAGTGTGTGTGAATGGGTGGATTGCAGGATCTGTAAAGCGCTTTGGTCATCCTAGATGAGAAGAAAAGCGCTATATAAGTGAACGCCATTTACCATTCAGAAATGTAACTGTTTACAAAATAACGAGAATTAATTAAAACTGTAGCATTGGACTTCCGGTTATGGCTGCCACGTAGGACGGACGTGTCTCGCTCTGCTCTGCTCCTGGAGAAAAAAAATCGGCAAATAACTCTCTCATTTGGGACAGAACGTATCCCAGCGTTTGGGCGAGGATATGTCGGCGAAGCCTAAGGCTGGAAAACCAGGAAAAGGAAAAAGCGAGCCGCCGAAACAGTCCAAATTAACGGACTTTCAGGTCTGTGACGCAGCAAACAGGGCTCCATATATGGCGGAGGAGGCTGGCGGCGCTGCGATTTCTGCGGGGAATGGCGCAGATGCGCTGATGGCTGCCATGAGTTCAATGAGAGCGGACTTTTCCTCTAGATTTGATGGGATTATGACAGCGTTGGAAGGAATAAGAAAGGAATTGGGTGACTGTGTAGAACGAACGGCGCAGATGGAGCTCCGTCTCGCTAGTGCTGAAGATGACGTCACCCGTCTTCAATTAAAGGTGCGCACTTTGGAAAAAAAAAATAAATCTCTGGAAGATAATATTTTGGATTTGGAATCTCGGTCGAGACAGAATAATTTGAGGCTGGTGGGTCTTCCAGAGGAATCAGAAGGTCGGGACGTATGTTCCTTTCTGGAAAAGTGGATTCCGGAGGTGCTGGGCAGCGAGGAGTTGCAATCAGCAGTGGTTCTGGAAAAAGCACATCGCATTGGCCCACGGAGAGATAAGGGACCGCCGAGGACCTTAATTATGAAGTTTCTTAACAACAGAGACAGGATGAAGATCTTCAACGCTGCACGTGCTAAAGGAGAGATTAAACACCAGGACCAGCAGGTGCGGTTCTACCCAGATTTGGCCACAGGAATCCAGCAATTGAGGAAGCAGTTTGATCCCGTACGTAAGGAGCTGCGCAACCTTGGGATTCGTCATGGTGTAATCTATCCTGCGAGACTGCTGACCACGTATGAGGGCAGAACCCACATCTTCAAGACCCCAGAGGAGGCGCAGGAGTTCATCAAGAAGATCAAAGAAGAAGAAGAGACTGGTGGGAGCTAAGCATGAACAAAATATAAGGTAGAATAATTAAGCATTTGCACAGGCATCTGACTGACTTGAAGTAAATAGTAAGTTTACAAAATATAGATTGTATTATATATTTAAAAAAAAACAAACAAAAACAAAACAAACAAAAAAAAAAAACTATGATGTACAAAGTTGTTAAAAATTTTGGAGTTAAGTTGGAAAACTACAGAGGAGAGTTAATGTTACGTCATTAAAAGCAGTAGAGTTAGGGTGATTGGGAGGATGAAGAAGGAGTGGCTTAGGCTGTTCCCCGTGGGTGTGGAACGGTCGATGGCTATATCGGGAGACAGAATTTTTCTTTTGATTTTGGGGGGTTTGCCACAAGTGTGGGAAGGGGAAATTTGTTTGTGTGTAGTTTGTAGGATGAATGTTCAACCACTCATGTTTTTGCTTCTCTGTATGAGCATGTTTACACTGCAAGGTAATCCCAAACTCTCTATTGATCATGGACCAAAGTGTTAATCTTAATTTAACTTCATGGAATTGCAGAGGTCTACAAAATTTAAAAAAACTTAAACAAGTTATGAATAAAATAAAGGACATGGGTTCAAGAATTGTGTTTTTACAAGAAACTCATCTGATAGAGGAGGATGTTAAAAGAATTAGGAGTAGATGGCAGGGAAGTGTATTCACCTCTTCATTTTCATCCCGAGCAAGGGGAGTTATGACTCTCATACATAAATCAGTTCCTTTTCAAGTGAAAAATGTAATTGGAGACAAATTTGGAAGATATGTAATCATTCAAGGTTCTTTGCTATTAGAAAATATAAATCTTGTGAACTTATATGGTCCCAATATAGATGATCAGAAGTTCTTTGCTAATTTATTTCTCATCTTATCATCACTTACAGGGCAACATATAATAGCAGGGGATTTTAATTGTACATTGAATCCAGGTGTGGATAGATCAACAGGACTGGATTGTACGCACATTGGATGTAGGATGACTATTAATCATTTTATGAAAGAATTGAGATTGTTAGATATATGGAGAGAAATGAAACCACAAGTTAAAGCCTATTCTTGTTATTCCAGTACCTACAAGACATTCTCACGTATTGATTATTTTTTGATTTCCACAGAATTAAGGTCCAAGATTCAAAACTGCTTTTATGATAACATCGTGATCTCTGATCATGCACCCTGTTGTCTAATATATGTAGATAAAAAATTGACAAAGGAATCAGGTAGATGGCAATTTCAGCATAAATGGCTTCAGGATGAGGAATTTGTCAAGTATATAGAAAAACAGATAGACGAGTTCTTTGACATCAATACTACACAAACATCAGCATGTGTAAAGTGGGAGGCTTTCAAAGCTTTTATTAGGGGGCATATTATTAGTTATACAGGATCAAAATCTAAGAAGACTCGAGAGGAGAGAGCTAAATTGGAACATAAAATAAAAAATCTTCAGGAAAAAGTGTATGCAGGAAGTGACCCAAGGTTGGAGAATGAATTACTGATTTTGAGAGCTGAATACGACAAAAAATCAGCGAATAGAGCTGCCTCGAGTCTTCTAAGATTGAAACAATCTTTTTATGAACAAGGTGAAAAATCAGGAAAATTATTAGCATGGCAGATTAAACAATTGGAAATTAAAACACCAATTACCAGTATTATAAGTAACGGACAGGTAGTTATAGATCCTTTAGAAATTAATAGAGCCTTTAGAGATTACTATGAAAAATTATATGATACCAAAAATGAACCTGATTTAACAAAACTAAATGGGTTTTTGAACGAACTATCTATACCGTGTATTCCAAATGAAAACAGGGAGATATTGGAGTCTAAAATTAGTCAAGAAGAAGTTGGGCTAGCCATTGATAATATGAAATCAGGAAAAAGTGCAGGACCAGATGGTCTTCCAGTTGACCTTTATAAAAAATTTAAGAATAAATTAATAAAACCTTTTTTGGAAATGGTTTTAGAAGCATTTCAAAATAATAATTTACCATCATACATAAATAATGCCTTAATTATACTGCTGCCAAAACCAGGTAAGCCCTCTAATAAATGTGAAAATATGAGACCAATAAGCCTATTAAACGCCGACCTTAAGATAATCTGTAAAATTTTAGCAAGACGAATACAAGAAATTTTACCAAATATTATTAATCGAGATCAGAATGGCTTTATAAAGGGTAGACAAGGCTTCCATAATGTAAGAAGACTATTTAATATTATTTATTTTAATAAAGAAGCACCGGATACAGCTCTCCTATCATTGGACGCCGAAAAGGCCTTTGATAGAGTTGAATGGCCCTTTCTTTTTGAAGTCCTACAAAGGTTTGGACTTGGAAATAATTTCATAAAATGGGTTCAAATAATATACAATAATGCTACAGCAGAAATCCTAACAAATAACAATATTTCAAAACCAATAAAAATCAATAGAGGATGTCGACAAGGCTGTCCACTCTCACCTTTACTGTTTACTATGGCAATTGAACCTTTAGCGATAGCGATACGTTTACATTCACAAATATATGGAATTAAAGTTGGACCAACAGAACATAAAATCTCCCTGTACGCCGATGATATAATTTTGTTTATGTCGAATCTAAAAAAATCAATTCCAACCTTGTTGAATTTAATAAAGAATTTTGGGGAAATATCAGGATATAAAATAAATAAAACTAAATCTTCAATATTAATGCTAAATGAGACCCAGAGAAATTACCCAGCCCCTGAGGTAAATCAATTCAATGTTGTAAATCAGTTTAAATATTTAGGAATCCAAATTATGCCTAAGCTAGAATCAGTCGCCAGTGTCAACTATGAAGCCTTAATGTCAGATATCAGTGAGTTAACTCAGAGATGGATGTCACTACCAATGTCGATGATCGGGAGAATCAATATACTTAAAAGTAATATTTTACCTAAAATACTTTATTTATTTCAATACATTCCCTTATCACCACCTTTAGATCTATTCTCAAGAATAAAAAAAAAGTTAGTGGAATTTATATGGAACAACAGGAGGGCTAGATTACGTCTGTCTTTATTATATTTACCATTTGATCGTGGAGGTCTGAAATGTCCAAATTTTATGTTGTATTATTGGTCGGCACAACTGAGGTCTATGACATATTATTTTTCATCAAATGATCTCCCTCACTGGACTGAAATGGAATCATACAATTTACCTTTACCTCTTCCCATATTCATATACTCAGATTCGGCAAAAAAATTACAAAAACAAGTTAAAAATCCATTTGTAAAGCATATGATCAAAATATGGTGTGAAGCTAAAAACTATTTAAAAGAACCACAGTTATTGTCACAATTTAGTCCAATATGGGGTAATCAATATTTTAAACCAGGGAGAGCGGACGCTGTATTTAAAGTATGGAATTTAAAAGGGATACAAAAGATTCAGGATTTATATTTGCCATGTGCAGACAACATAATGTCTTTTGAAGAGCTGAGGATCAAATTTAATCTCAATAGAACACATTTTTTTAAATATCTTCAACTTAGAAACTTTATTCGATCAAATCAAAATAAAGCTCTCACTCGACCTATTTATTCATCCTTGGAAAAAATGATGATGAAAGATAGTAAAAGAAAGGGTATTATTTCAGAGTTTTATAACTCATTGACACTATCTTCAAGTGAAAATTCACTGAAAAGATTAAACTACTGGAAAGAAGATCTGCAAATTGAAATTTCAGAGGAACAATGGGAATTGGCTTGTACAGAAGCTCAAACCAAATCAATAAATGCACGCCTTAAATTGATACATTTCAAATGGTTAATGCGGATGTATGTTACACCGGAGGAGTTAAATAGATATAACAAAAATATACCAGATACATGCACAAAATGCATGGAAAGTAAAGGAACCCTATTTCATTGTTTATGGGAATGTAGATTAATAAGAATGTTTTGGGAAGAGGTGAGGGTAACAATTGAAAAAATAATCTCAAAACAAATCATATTGAATCCTAAACTGGTTTTGTTGGGTCTGTACCCAGAAAAGCATAATTTCAATAAAAGTGAAAGAACATTCATAGACCTCAGTTTGCTTAATGCCAAAAAATGTATTGCACTATTATGGAAAAAGACTCATAGACCAGATGTGACTCAGTGGTTAAGACAGATGTTAACAAACCTTCCATTAGAAAGAATAACATATATACTGAATTCAAAGGAAATTGTGTTTGAGAATATATGGAGACCTTTTATTGATTATGTAAAAAATTTAAACATAACTCTTGAAGAAGAAGGTGAATGATGTGTGTGGACCTTGTAAATTCCAAACTGGTGAACATAATATGTATACTTATGTATTGGATTGTCTAGACTAAACAGAGGAGCATTGTTGAAGACTTGATTTTGTTGGTGGTTGTTGGTGTTTTTAGTGCATTTTTTTTTTTTTGTAGTACTTTAGTGTTAGTGTTTGATTGTTTGTATCATGTTTGTTAAAAAAAAAAAAAAAAGGTTCAATAAAGATATTGTGGAAAAAAAAAAAAACTGTAGCATTTTGTGCAATTATGTAATTGCAGAGACTGACATTGCAATTTGATTAATTATACAGCTCTAGTATACACAAAAACTGCCGTTAACATTCTGCTTCTGATGGACAAGACAGTGGTTGTCAGAGGAGAAAACCGTTTTTGCCAGGTATACCATGTTATTCCTGGCCACTTGTGCAAAACTGGGATTCAGCAACTAATTTTAGGACATTAATCGGGAGAGATTAAAAAAAAACGAAAAAGGATGTTTCATCTATAAATGCAAAGAATCTTCATCTGTGTGTCTGTTCCACGTATCTCTCTTGAACCATTCGTCAGACTGACCAAAGATTTTAAACGTGCTTTGCTGAGGTTACGAAGGTGTGTGTCACTGAATATGGAGTTGCTCAGTCAAAATATGTAATTTTTAATCAATAAAAGTTTAGCCACCACTCTGTGTCTCTTCATGCCCTGGCTTCAAGAAGTGTGGGCGGGGTTTCGGATTGACTCCGTGCTGATTGGATAATACACGGCACCACGACCTATCAGTCACCACAGTGTTCCCTGGACAAAACAAGGACGTGAAAAATGACAAATTTGACTAGAAAAACATAATACTGAAGATTTAATGCTTAAAAAATTATACCATAAAGTTGCCGTGATTGCATAGATCTAAAGGACAATTCGGCATATGTGCAGAACATGAGGTGCGCGAGCAGATTGGGCAGAGCGTCAGTGGGACCAGGTTTGACAAATCAACACAGACCCTGCCAGGAGAAGCAGCGGCCAGACACAACCTGGCTCAAAGGCACGCTAACCAATGGCGATAAAGAGAGAGATTAGCATCATGTTGTTTATTGAGACATGGCTAACAGAACTAGCAACAGATGCTAACATCGATCTGGAGGATTTCCACGCAATACGGGCAGATCGGAGACCAGACAGCGGGAAGAGCAGAGGCGGGGGGCTGATAATGTATTTGAACAACAGATGGTGTAATAATCCTGGGCACATCACAATGAAAGAAGAACATTGCAGCAAGAACACTAGTACTTGCTAGTAGTTAGCATGCGACCGGTATACCTCCCAAGGGAATATTCACATGTCGTCAGCGTTGTTATTTATGTAAATCCATCTGCAAGCGCTAAGGCTGCATGTGATGTCATCCACTCAGTCACTAGCAGGCTACAAAAACACAGCACCCAAATGCTCTCCTCCTCATCTCAGGTGATTTTAACCATACTTCACTGTCCTCCATTCTGCCCACGTTCACCCAGTATGTCACGTGCCACACTAGAGACAATAAAACACTGGACTTATTTTACGCAAACACTAAGGAACCTTGCACCTCGTCGCTGTGTACGCCCCTCCCGCTGTGTACGCCCCTCCCGACGCAGACACGCGCGAAGCTCAGCGCGTGCTCGCAGATCACATCCAACTTACGGAGCGGAACTTTCCAGACTCCCTGGTTATCGTGGTGGGCGATTTTAACCAGAGCAATCTGAGTCACGAGCTCCCCCACTACAAACAGTGTATTAAATGTCCAACCAGAGGAAATAACATGCTAGATCACTGTTATACTTCAGTAAAGGACGCTTATCGCGCTGTTCCCCGCGCTGCGCTGGGACTATCTGATCACGTGATGGTCCACCTCATCCCCACATACAGACAAAGACTGAAACTCACTAAACCTGTTGTGACCACCACAAAGAAATTGACCAGTGTAGCTGGAGAGAAACTGAACACATGCATGGAAATAACTGACTGGGGCATGTTTAAAAGAGCCACACATGATCTTAATGAGTACACAGACACTGTGAACTCGTATATCAACTTCTGTGAGGAGGACATTCTCCCATCGCGCACCAGGGTAAGATATTCTAATGACAAGCCCTGGTTCACAGCTAAGCTCAGACGGATCAGGAAGGAGAAGGAAGCAGCGTTGAAAAGTGGAGACAGGGACTGCTACAGAGAGGTCAAATATCGGTTTAACAGAGAGCTGAGGAAAGCTAAATCTGTGTATTCTGAGAAACTCCAGCAGCAGTTCACTGCTAATGACTCGGCTTCTGTGTGGAGAGGACTGAGGCAAATCACCAACTATCGGCCTCAGGCTTCTAAAGGTCAGGATGACAAAGCCCTTTGTCAAAGACTGTCCCAACATTATGCCCGTTTTGACACCTCGTCAGCTGTGTCCAACTCACCCACTTCACCCAGCTCCACTGCCTCCTCAGCCCCTAATTCATCAAAAGCGGTCCCCCCCTCCTCCTCCTCCTCCTCCCCCCCTCCCCTTGTCATCAGTGAGCAGGACGTGCACAGACAGTTCTCCAGACTGAACCCGCGCAAGGCCCCCGGGCCGGACGGTGTGCCTCCCTCCACCCTGAGACACTGTGCGAAAGAGCTGGCTCCTGTCTTCACAGACATTTTTAACACCTCCCTTAAGCAATGTCACGTGCCGACCTGCCTCAAATCCTCCACCATCATCCCTGTCCCCAAGAAGCCACGGATTACTGGACTTAACGACTACAGACCTGTAGCGCTCACCTCTGTAGTCATGAAGTCCTTTGAGCGCCTGGTCCTGTCTCACCTCAAGTCCATCACCACACCCCTCCTAGACCCGCTGCAGTTTGCCTACCATGCTAACAGGTCTGTGGACGACGCAGTCAACCTGGCCCTCCACTCCATCCTGCAGCACCTGGACTCCCCGGGAACCTACGCCAGGATTCTGTTTGTGGACTTCAGCTCCGCATTCAACACCATCCGCCCCGATCTGCTCCAGGACAAGCTGTCCCTGCTCAACGTGCCTGACTCCCTCTGCAGGTGGATCACCGACTTCCTGACGGACCGGAGACAGCATGTGCGGCTGGGGAAGTCTGTCTCAGACTCTGTTAGCATCAGCATTGGATCACCCCAGGGCTGTGTACTTTCCCCCCTACTCTTCTCCCTTTATACCAACTCCTGCACCTCCTCCCACCAGTCTGTTAAGCTGATTAAGTTTGCGGACGACACCACCCTCATCGGGCTCATCTCCAACGGCGACGAGTCCGCCTACAGGGAAGAGGTGGCCCAGCTGGTGTCCTGGTGCAGCCACAACAACCTGCAGCTGAATGCTCTGAAGACAGCGGAGATGATTGTGGACTTCAGGAAAGTCACATCCCCCCTGCCCCCCCTCACCATCACAGGCTCTCCCATCACCATTGCAGATTCCTTCCGCTTCTTGGGCACCACCATCACCCGGGACCTCAAATGGGAGCCAACCATCAGCTCCCTCATCAAAAAGGCCCAGCAGAGGATGTTCTTTCTGCGGCAGCTGAGGAAGCTCAAGCTACCCACCAAGATGTTAGGGCAGTTCTACACGGCCATCATCGAGTCCATCCTCACCTCCTCCATAACTGTGTGGTATGCAGGAGCCACTGCCAGGGACAGACTAAGGCTGCAGCGCGTCGTGCGCACTGCTGAGAAGGTGGTAGGCTGCGAGCTCCCATCTCTCCAGGACCTGTACATCTCCAGGACCCGGAGGCGTCCTCTCCAGTGGAGGATTTGAGGGGGGGCCATCTTGCTCTGAGCCGGACCAAGTGCTTTCTTGATGCCGTCGTACATACCACGGATGTTCCCTGTTATGGCAACGGTTTGAATGTCTTGGCTGAGCTGAGTCCAGTATTCATTGGCGCAGCGCCGAGCAGTCTGCTGAACTTTGCTTCTCGCAGCCCTGAGGATCTGGAGATTCTTCTCGTTTGGGCACTTCTTGTACTCGGCAAGTGCTGAGCGCTTGGCTTCAATGACGGGGGTCATCACGGTCGACTTGGCATCAAACCAGTCCTGTGACTTCGAGGTCTTCCTCCCAAAGATAGCCAAGGCTGTGAGATGGATGATGTTTCGCAGCTCTTCCCACTTCTGCTTTGCGGCCTCTCCTTCTTGTGGTTCACCAAGTTCCTTCACAAAGGTGGAGGCAAACTGCTCAACAAGTTCTGGTTGGGCCATCTTGCTGGTGTCACTCCGTGCCTTTCCAGGCTGTCTGGCGTGGTGGAATTTCTTCAGCTGCAGCTTGACCTTGCAACACACCAATGAATGGTCTGTGTCACAATCTGCACTCTGGAATGAGCGGGTGATTAGCACTTTCTTCAGTGAGGTGCGCCTGGTCAGGATCAAGTCCAGCTGGTGCCAGTGCTTTGAGTGCGGATGTCGCCAGGAAACCTTGTGTTGGGGCTTGGTCTTGAAGAACGAGTTTGTGATACACAGATCATGATGTGTGCAGAACTCGAGCAGCCGCTGTCCGCTGTAGTTCATTCTGCCCACGCCGAATGGTCCAAGACAGGAGGGCCAGGAGTCGTGGTCAGCACCCACTCTGGCATTGAACTCTCCAAGGAGAATGAGCTGTTCAGAGTTGGGGATGATCCTGACAGTTGTTGCAAGATTCTCGTAGAACTCGTCTTTTGCCTCTGGTGCGGCAAAATATTGCTAAAATAACAAAATATTGCTAATATTTATTTATATTTATTTAATATTAATATTGCTAATAACAAAATATTGCATAACAAAATATCGCTAAAATTTAAATTAATGCACTACAATGGGTCTCAAATATTTGTAAACATGTCCTGTTATAGTACTGCATGTGTTTGATGATAGTAGAAATTCAATATTACACTCAACTCCATCACTGAATAGTGATATAAACTAAAATAATTATAATGGTGACTGAACAACTCCCATTACCCGAAGTGCAAGATACACCATTATCTTGAATATGTGATAAAAGATCACACAAATAAGTGATCTGACAAACAAATAAAGGGATCTGAAACAGTCGCTGATATTGGATGTCCCTTTCATTTTCAATATTTAGGTATTCTGTAATTAATATTCACACAATCAAATAAATCTTAGTGCCATTTACGTCCTTTTATATTTGTCAAAGTCTAACATGTGATTGCCTACATATAGCCTACACCTCTTTGTATTCCACTTTCAAACACAGCCTACAATTTGGGCCTGTAAAGCCTGATTGGGATACCTGTTTCAGACAGGAATACTTGCGTTCTATGGGCAATGCACTATTTATTTTAAACATTAACTATTGTGGAGTGAATTATAGGAATATCACTGAAAGAAACAAAGAGAAAAAAGGAGGCTTAATGTATAACAGTACTCAAAACACCTAAAACTCATTGGAGACAATATTAAGTGCAGGGTACATGTACTAAGTGTTAAGGAGTCACCTGGGAAACTGAAACTTACTTTTGATTAATTCCTGTGTGCCTCTGTGGTGCTAATGGAATACTGTCATCACTTAGTTGCACTGCTGTAGACTGTGTCTATCACCTTTGCTACAGAAATCACCAGTGTGCATGCCAGCTCTGAAATACATCTATACCAAAGGAAAACAAGCTAAAAATCACAGCTAAGGGGAAATGATTATAATGGAATAGAAAAAGAAAAGGATTTTATAAACGTGTGTTAATGCCTCACACATTAGTGCTGTTCTGTTTGTGGCTTAACAATTAGAGGTTGTATACAGTGTTTTGCCTTTTGGTAGCTTCAATTTTCTGCAAAAACTCTTAAGCTCAGCTTTATCAGTACTCAAAGTCCTTTGTGCATATGAACACTGAATATTAATATGTGCATGTATTTTTTTCTTTTTTAATCTACAGTACATTGCAGAATGTAGCATCAAAACTTTAGGGCAGTACCTAAAATGCTGCTTAAAGGTTCCACTACACGGTAACTCAATGCAAGCAAACGGATAGACATGAATTCACCATCTGAGCGATCTGAAGAAAGGCAGAGTTGCCTTTATAACTTCTGCAGCTGTGTTCTACCTGCTGTTGACATCCCTAAAACACTGTCATGTTTAGGTTTGCATTGTCCAAAGGGGCTCTCATCTGGAAAAACTGCCCCTGACTCCAAAACTTGGATGACATTTGTTTACACTGCTAGCCTTCGTTAGCACATCCATGGCAAGAGTCCATGGGTGGATAACTCTGACACTCCGATTCAGGTGCAGAGCTCCCGGTCCAACTGTCTGCAGGTGATTTTTAAACCAGCTTACTCCCCAGTGTTGATACTTTAACTCCAGTGATGGCAGAATCTCAAGGCTGATTACTAGCTCTGATATTAATGTTTTTAATTCCTGTAGCTCTTTATGCAGTCCACCATTTATTTGAGTTATTATTTTGTCATCTTCTGGAGGTAACAGCAATGGTGAAGGAAGATCATCATAAAGTGTTGATTCCATGTCACTAAAAAGTGCTGAGCTTGGTCCTTCAAGTTTTCAATTTCTGGATGTTTGGTCTGTTGTAGATTCCTTTGACTTGTTGTAGGGGGAGGCTGTTGACAAAGGGGTTCCTCCTCCAGTAAAAGTAAGGTATCGTGCCAAAAATCCTCCATTCCAGTAGAGGGAGCAGAGTCATGCCTGAGGGCCACCTTTTCCATTTCCTTTGATGCCATTTCATCCAGTGTTTAGGAAATTGTTTGGTGGGAGGGTAGAGTTTAAGTTTATAAATAGAGAGAAATTATTGTCTTTTACTGACTGTGCTTGTTTTAGTTGAGTTTTCCACCAGGTTTGTGGTATTCAACCCTTTTGTGCACACAAGAGTCTGTTATACATTTGAAATTTTATATCTGTGGTGCCATTTTTTTGTGTGTAACAGATTGCCCATCTAACTTTTTGGGGTACCAGCTGAAGCAAACTTGGGACAAAAAAGAAAAAAAAAAAAAAACTTGTTTTAAACTTAGGACGATCCCCCATAAGGATGCAGGTAAATACAATAAACACCATGGACCCTTAAGTAACTCAAATATCTCAACTTCACAAACACATTTAGGCAGTCAATACAAAGAAAGCAGTACATTTCAAAACAACTCAAACCATCAACTCAAATGTCCCTTTCAGGCAAAACCACAAAATTATATCAAAGGCAACAAAAATCTCAACCCATAAACAGTTCAAATGGTTCACTTTTTTTCTTCAGTTCACCTTTTCAGTTCAACTCAATTCCATTCAATATAATCCTTTTAATCAGTTCAGTCCTCTGTAACCCTTTTGTTTCAGTTCAGTTCCATTGTTCAGTTCAACCCTGCTGTGTTCAGTTCTATTCCCCTTTCTTCAGCACAGTTGTTTTAAACAAGAGGCAATCCACCTTTACTTCTTCCCCCTTCAACTGTATTAGCCAACCCACCTTTTCTTCCTTCTCCCTTAATTGTTTTACCTCAACTGGGTTTAAGGTTAGTGGAGGGTACTACCCTCAATTACCTCTCTGGAGAACCAAGCAGCTGGCATCAGATGAATAAATCCTTAGCACTTGTGCAAATCCAGTTCTATGGAGGTGTGGAGACTTGTTCTAAACCCAGAATACTTTTGGAAATTGCCAGAAATAGGAACAGCACTTAATGGAGTTCATCGATAGACTTGCCACCTCTGTTTGCTCCTTTGGCCACCATTTTGTCTTCTGCCATCAGCTTATGAAGGCTTGGTTGTAATTAGTGGCAAGGAGGTGGGGAGCATGCCTTAAAGGGGCAACACTTCAAGAGACTGCCACAAAATATAAACTATTTCTGATTGCCTAAATAATTTCAGAAAGTATTCTCGCCTCCCTAAAACAAACTAATTTCTGATTGGCTGATTAATGTTCCTACAGTGGCATGCCAGGTTGTCATACAGTGGTTGTCATAGCCAGGAGTGGCACTGGGGTTAAGCTCCCAGTGCTTATAAAATGCTCCTTATGGCGTGCATCTCAAAAGGCCTCTGACAACTAAGTCCAACTCCTAGCCTGCCCGTGTGGTTTAGTTTCTAAGCCCGGCGGAACTGCTTTTACTAATAGGAGAAGGGGCGAGGGCGGATTTCTGGTGCCTTAAAACCAGATGCTTCAGGTAGATGGTGGCCCGTTAACCTGGGAAGGTAGCCCATCTAGGGGAAGGTAAACCCTGATTTCAAACCTCCGCTGCCTTGCGGCATACCTGGTCACGAGAAAGGCTTCGGGAGTCAACCCTGAGGAAAAATCCGGAGTCGGAGTCCCTAAGGCAGTTCTCTGTTGGGCTCAACATCATTCTGGCAGCTCCTGCGATGGCGCTGGTGCCAAACTGTAGCAGCCCTGCTGTTCCTTTGGATTCATCAGTGACGTGGAGAGGGGGGACATGCTGTATGGGCAACATCTTGTCTTCCATATCTTCCTGCCCAGGCTTGAATCCTACCAACGCCCAACGCTGGAAGGTAGAACACCGGATCACTGGAGAGGACACTCCAGCCTCGCCTTCGGCGTAGACAAAACACGGGGAATGACAGTTACCGGTTATAAGCCATTGCTCAACTGGCGTAGAGCGTGGCGCCAGGGGTTGTTCCGAACGGTGGGAGGGATCATCTGATGTCACTGGACAGCTACCGCCCGCCTCAAGCTGGGCAGCCCCCAGCCAATAAGGTGTTGTCCCGCCACAGCTTGCTTTCCTCATTGGGTGCATGGGGATGAGGTGAAGTCCGAACGGCAGGCTGAGAACCTTCGCACCAGGCAAGACAAAAAAACAAAAGAGACCAACTCTAAAACTGCGAACTTGGAACGTCCGCACCATGATGACAGGACTCGCTGCTAACCTCAAGGACATCAGCGACACCAGGAAGACTGCCGTCATCAATAATGAGCTGAAGAGACTGGAAGTGGATATTGCCACTCTCCAGGAAACACGGTTGGCTGATGCAGGCACACTGAGAGAGAAGGACTACACATTCTGCTGGCAGGGAAAGGGCAGTGACAAACACAGGGAACACAGAGTGGGCTTTGCAGTGAAGAACACCTTGCTGAAGATGGTGGAACCGGGCAACAATGGCTCTGCACGACTCCTCACCCTCCGCCTTAACACCACTCAAGGCCCAGTCACCCTCGTCAGTGTGTATGCCCCAACACTGACAGCCACACCAGAGGCAAAAGACGAGTTCTACGAGAATCTCTCAACAACTGTCAGGATCATCCCCAACTCTGAACAACTCATTCTCCTTGGAGACTTCAATGCCAGAGTGGGTGCTGACCACGACTCCTGGCCCTCCTGTCTTGGACCATTTGGCGTGGACAGAATGAATGAAAACGGACAGCAGTTGCTCGAGTTCTGCACACATCATGATCTGTGTATCACAAACTCGTTCTTCAAGACCAAGCCCCAACACAAGGTTTCCTGGCGACATCCGCACTCAAAGCACTGGCACCAGTTGGACTTGATCCTGACCAGGCGCACCTCACTGAAGAACGTGCTAATCACCCGCTCGTTCCAGAGTGCAGACTGCGACACAGACCATTCATTGGTGTGTTGCAAGGTCAAGCTGCAGCTGAAGAAATTCCACCGCGCCAGACAGCCTGGAAAGGCACGGATTGACACCAGCAAGATGGCCCAACCAGAACTTGTTGAGCAGTTTGCCTCCACCTTTGTGAAGGAACTTGGTGAATCACAAGAAGGAGAGTCTGCAAAGCAGAAGTGGGAAGAGCTACAAAACACCATCCACCGCACAGCCTTGGCTACCTTTGGGAGGAAGACCTCGAAGTCACAGGACTGGTTTGATGCCAAGTCGACCGTGATGACCCCCGTCATTGAAGCCAAGCGCTCAGCACTTGCTGAGTACAAGAAATACCCAAATGAGAAGAATCTCCAGATTCTCAGGACTGCGAGAAGCAAAGTTCAGCAGACTGCTCGGCGTTGCGCCAATGAGTACTGGACTCAGCTCAGCCAAGACATTCAAACTGCCGCCATAACAGGGAACATCCATGGTATGTACAATGGAATCAAGAAAGCACTTGGTCCGGCTCAGAGCAAGACGGCCCTCCTCAAATCCTCCACTGGGGGGATGATCACAGAAAAGAACAAGCAGATGGAGAGATGGGTGCAGCACTACTCCGGCCTCTACTCCAGACAGAACACCATGACACCGTCAGCCCTTGATGCCATCGATTGCCTGCCATCCATGGACGAACTTGACGCCGAGCCAACCATCGACAAACACAGCAAGGCCATTGATAGCTTGGCCGCTGGCAAGGCACCCGGCAACGACGGCATACCCCCCGACCTGATCAAGCACTGCAAGACCGCCCTACTGCTGCCATTGCATGATGTCCTCTGCCAGTGCTGGAAGGAAGGTGCCGTACCACAGGACATGAGGGACGCCAAGATCATCACCCTCTACAAAAACAAAGGGGAGAGAAGCGACTGCAACAACTACAGGGGCATCTTCCTCCTCAGCATTGTTGGCAAAGTCTACACACGAGTTGTCCTCGTTCGTCTACAGAAGCTTGCCAAACGTGTCTACTCCGAGTCTCAGTGTGGCTTCCGCGCTGGGCGATCGACGGTGGACATGATATTCTCCATCCGCCAACTCCAGGAGAAATGCAGAGAACAGAACATGCCCCTGTACGTCGCCTTCATCGACCTCACCAAAGCGTTCAATCTGGTCAGTAGAGAGGGCCTTTTCAAGATCCTGCCAAAGATAGGATGTCCACCAAAGTTACAAAGCCTCACTGAATCATTTCACACCAACATGCAGGGGATGGTGCAGTACGACGGCGACGTCTCAGAGCCATTCAATGTACACAGCAGAGTGAAACAGGGCTGTGTACTTGCGCCAACCCTCTTTGGGATTTTCTTTGCTATGCTCCTGAGGCATGCCTTCAGCACAGCAACAGAGGGAATCTACCTGCACACAAGATCTGACGGCAGGCTTTTCAACCTCGCTCGACTGAAAGCCAGAACCAAAGTATGTGAGGCGCTAATCAGAGATATGCTGTTCGCAGACGACGCTGCAGTCGCGACCCACACACAGCAGGAGCTTCAGACCCTGATGGACCGCTTCTCCCAGGCATGCATGGACTTCGGGCTTACCATCAGCCTGAAGAAGACTAACGTCTTGGCGCAAGGCACGGAAGCACCACCAACCATCACCATCGACGACTACGAGCTGGAGGTCGTGAATCAGTTCACGTACCTGGGGTCCACGATCAGTAGCAACCTCTCCCTTGATACAGAGATCGACAAGAGGATTGGAAAATCAGCCTCCACACTCACTCACCTCACCACACGAGTGTGGGAGAATCCCAAACTCTCTGTCAAGACGAAGATAGCAGTGTACAACGCCTGCATCATCAGCACACTGCTCTATGGGAGTGACACATGGACAACATACGCCCTGCAGGAAAAGAGACTGAACTCCTTCCACTTGTGCTGCATTCGCCGCATCCTGGACATATCCTGGCAGGACAAAGTTCTCAACACAGAAGTCCTGTCCCACGCCGGCCTTCCCTCCATGTTCTCTCTACTTAAGCAGCGCAGGCTCCGCTGGCTAGGCCATGTTCACCGTATGGAGGATGGCAGAATCCCCAAAGATGTCCTCTACGGAGAACTGGCGACTGGCAGGAAAGACGCTGGCCGCCCACAGCTGCGCTTCAGAGACGTCTGCAAGAGAGATATGAAGGCCCTGGAGATCAACGCAGAGCGCTGGGAGGACCTCGCAATGGACCGCTCCAAATGGAGAGGC
This sequence comes from Pholidichthys leucotaenia, assembly GCA_020510985.1. Lineage (NCBI taxonomy): Eukaryota > Metazoa > Chordata > Actinopteri > Cichliformes > Pholidichthyidae > Pholidichthys > Pholidichthys leucotaenia. The sequence goes on from CM035843.1 coordinate 46,350,322, forward strand.
ACCCTGACCAGACAGCTCAAGGCGGGTGAAAAGAAACTGACTGCTGCAGCAGATGAAAAAAGGACCTGCAGGAAGAACCACCACAGACCTAGCAGCACGGAGACCATACACAAGTGCGACCTGTGTGACAGGGACTGCCATTCGCGCATCGGCCTGTTCAGCCACAGGCGGTGCTGTTCCAGCAGAGTAGACATCTAGGATTCTCTTCCATGGTCATCATAGACTGACGGAGGCCAATAGGAGTGGCATGCCCGTTTTAACTCCTGCAGACTTCTGACAGGATTCTGACTACGTTACACAATAATATACATACAATATCAAATACATTTATTATTACAATGTTTGAATCATTTCTTCTCTTTTTCTTTTTAAATTTCTGAGGAAGCTCCGCCTCTGTTGCCTCCTCCCACGAGCTGCAACTGGTCCAGGAGGCATCTTGATTAAATGTTCAAACCACCTCATCTGGCTCATTTTAATGTGGAGGAGTAGCGGCTCTACTCTGAATCTCTCCCAGATGCCTGAGCCCCTCAACCTATCTCAAAGGGTAAGTCTAGCAATCCTACGGAGAAAGCTTATTTCATGAATTAAACAGTTTAATTCATTAAACTAAGGAGAGTGGCCCCATATGGTTCCTTTGGGTACGCTGGGTCCTTGATGTAAATTTTCATAGGAATCTACCAGAACCACTCTTGGTCTGGCCCTTCACCATGGACCAATTGAGAGAGACCCTACCGGGGAACGTTGCCCCTGATAACAAAGGTCCTGTGATCATTAGGGCACTCAAAAAACTCTACCATGATAAGGTGGTGTTCCACTACAAGAGTAAAGTAGAGCACTTAATTGTGTCAGTAAGTAATGCCCTGCCCATGTGATGTTTGCACGTGCAGTATTTCAGCAGTACATAAGAGGTTTTTCTGGAGAATATTCTGGATAGTTTGACATTTGACATGGTGAAAGCTTGAAATAAATCTGCAGTTGCAGAATTTTTGTCCACCCCCATTAACAAGAGTATAACTTGAAAAATTTAAGGTACATTACTTATACAGAAAACCACGATCTTTCCTGATTAAATAATGGTAAAAAATAAAATTATATAGAAAAAAATTTCATGATTAAAGTACAATTAATCACAGTTAACAAGCAATTTCAAAAGATCAATCGCTATTAAAATTTTTGTCTTCCACCACTGAGTATCAATTATTTCATTCAACTGAGCTTAGACAATATAAACACAAGGAGTGCAAGAGCACTCCGACTCAAGTGCAATATCCCCCACCTCCGTTCTCTTTGGAGATCCCAATACTTACTGATGGAGAGCAGTTTTCAACTTTTTAATATAATTACTGTAGCAGAGGCAAATTATGATAAACCCATCATCCACGAATATACAACAAAGTATAGAACCCATAGTAGGGAAGGATCCCGAGGTGAATCTATGTAACAAGTTTGGTGACACTAGAGAGCTGTACACATTCTATAGTAAAAGATCATAGGGAGTGCTAACCTTGACTTTTGACCTTCTGACCCCAAACCTGGAGTCAAAGGTCATGGTCTCAAGTGAACCTGTGTACCAGGTTTGGTGACCCTAGCTTTCTTTGTTGTTGAGATATACTGTAGTTTATAAGCCATTTTGATGTTGACCTCTGACCTTGAAATCCCAAAACCATAGTCACAATTCAGGGTCACAGGGTGAACCTGTGTACCAAGTTTGGTGACCCTAACTTCACTTGTTGTACAGTAATAAGGCATAGGCAATGTTAACCTTGACCTTTGACCTTTTGACATCAAACCCATAGTTTGAGGTCAAGATCCCAAGGTGAACCTGTGTACCAGGTTTGGTGGCCCTAGCTTTACTTTTTTTTATAGTAATGGTGCAAATGGAATGCTAACCCTGACCTTTGACCTTTTGACCCCCAACCCATGGTCAGAGGTCAGGATCCTAAGGTGAACCTGTGTACCAGGTTTAGTGGCCCTACCTTTACTCACTGTACAGCAATAAGGCATAAGAACTGCTAACCTTGACGTTATGAACCCAAACCCATAGTCAGAGGTCAGAATCCCAAGGTGAACCTGTGTAGCAAGTGAACCTGTGTAGCAAGTGACCCTAGCTTTCTTTGTTGCTGAGATATATAGTTTATAAGCCATTATGATGTTGACCTTTGACCTTACGATCCCAAAACCATAATCACACTTCAGCGTCACAGGGTGAACCTGTGTACCAGGTTTGGTGACCCTAACTTTACTCGTTGTACAGTAATAAGGCATAAAGAATGTTAAACTTGACCTTTGACCTTTTGACCCCAAATCTCATAGTCAGAGGTCAAGATCCCAAGGTGAACCTGTGTACCAGGTTTGGTGGCCCTAGCTTTACTCGTTTTATAGTAATAGTTAATGTAGCATTTACCATAGTGTAACTGCAATGTTAACTTTGAACTTTGACCCCTTGACCTCCAATCCATAGTTAGGTCAGGGTGTAAATCGTCCAAGATGCATCGTGAATTCAACTACTGTATCGATTTGACAATCCTAATCATTTCTTTCAGTAGTTGTTGTGTTTAGAAGATTTAGGAAAAATCTGACCTTTGACCTCAAGATCATCCGACGAGAGTGAAATTGCAACATGCGCATTATCAGAGTATATCAAACCATGGTACCAAGCTTCTAAACAATTGGAACAAAACTGTAGGAGGAGTTGAATTCACAAGACAGTTACTGTCTATGAAGTGAGGTGAAACAGAAGGTCAAAGGTCAGGGGCTACAACTCCTGGAAAAATCATCAGATTAGAACTAAATTGCAATATGCACATCATTGGTGTATATCAAACCATGAGATCAAGTTTTAAAACAATCGGAACAAACTGAAGGAGGAGTTGATTTCATAAAAGTGGGATGGATGGACCCATAACATAATAGGTTCACGCGCCATAGGTGGCACATGAACACGCAGCAGCCTCTCTCCTCTCCTCAGGTTTTCTCTCTAGTTTTTGTGTTTTGTGCCACTTAGTGTTGTTAAACTGTTTAATGTACGATGCTGTACACAAACTACAGTCGCCACAGCCTTCTGGAGATAAGGAGTAAAGCCACAGATTATGCCTTGGATGAAAGCATCAAAGAGGAGCTTCGTGGCCTAGAGATCCTCCGCCAGTCCCCCACATCCTCGGACTCAACGGCCGTGCCCCATCCCAGATGGAGACGCCGTAGACGGTGCGAGAGGAGACAGAAACAAGGTAAACGCGGAAATATACGGACGAAGCTAACTGCTAACCCATACAAACCCGTGATCCCTTCAACTGATTTTGGCCAACGTGTGCTCACTTGATAACAAGATAGACCACATACAGTTCCTGAGATCCACAGAACGTGATGTGCGGCACTGCTGTGTTTTTATCTTTACAGAAACATGGTTAAATGACAATATACCGGACTCTGCCATTCACCTAGCTGGGCTAACATGCTATCGCAGTGACAGAGTGCTAACGGTAGGAGCGAAAACCCAGGGTGGAGGCGTGTGTGTGTGTGTACATCAGTGATGCCTGGTGCCGTGACTGTTGCTGTTCACAGACATTGCTCTCCTTTGGTAGAGTTTATGATCATCAAGTGTAGACCCTTTTGCACGCCTAGAGAAATTTCATCAGTTCTACTTGTCGCTGTGTATCTCCCGCCCACCAGCGCCAGCAAGAAGAGGGAAGCACTGAAAGTACTCTATCAAGCTATAAATGAGACACAAACAGCACATTTCTCATCACAGCAGAAGACTTCAACCACGCAAATTTAAAGGCCCTCCTACCGAATCTATGCCAACATGTAAACTTTGCAACGAGGGGAGACAACCTGCTGGATCTGGTATACACATCCCATAAGAATGCATACAAACCTTCCCTCCTCCCCCCTCTGGGCCTCTCTGATCACATCACCATCCCGTGAAGGCCGGCATACAAACCTAGAGCGAAAGCCATCAGACCAACAAAGAAGCAGGTACATGTGTGGCCAGAGGCGGCCTCTGATGCTCTGAAAGACTGCTTCAGCACTACAGACTGGGACATTTTCAAGCATGCAGCCACTCACAATAGACACACAAACCTAGAGGAGTACACTGAGGTTGTTGTGGCATACCTAGCCAAATGTATTGATGATGTTATTCACTGCAAGACCATCACTGTTCGTGGCAACCAGAAGCCATGGATGACAGCAGAAGTCCACAGACTCCTGAGGGCTCGAGACGCAGCCTTCAGGGCTGGCAACACTGCAGGACTAACAACAGCTAGGGCCAACCTGTCCTGTGGCATCGAGGAGGCAAAACGACAGTACTGCAAGAAAATATCTGGACACTTCAGCAACACCAGAGATGCACATTCTCTCTGGCGTGGCACACAGACCCTCACCAACTATAAACTTCCACCTCAGTCCTGTGCAAGTGACATCACACTGCTCAACAACCTAAACAACTTCTTTGGCCAATTTGAAGCACAAAACAGCAGACCAGCACAAAAGACCACTCCTCCTCCGGACGAGCTGGCCCTGAGTCTGGATCCGGCTAACATGAAGAGGACCCTCTGCAGGATCAACCCACGCAAGGCAGCTGGCCCAGACAACATACCGGGTCGTGTCCTGAAGGAATGCACAGAGGATCTTAAGAATGTCCTGGCCGACATCAACATCTCACTGTCCCAAGCTGTTGTCCCCACATGCTTCAAGACTGCCACCATAATACCAGCCCTGAAGAAGCCCACCCCATCCAGCTACAATGATTACCGGCCGGTAGCAGTGACCCCCACTATAATGAAGTGCTCCGAGCGGCTAGTCATGCAGCACATCAAGTCCACCCTGCCTCCCTTTCACGACCCATTCCAGTTTGCGTACAGGTCGAACAGATCCACAGAAGATGCCATTGCTGCTGCTCTCCATCCAGCCCTCACCCACCTGGCTTCAAAAAACTCTTACGTGCGCATGCTGTTCTTGGGACTTCAGCTCAGCATTCAAGACAATCATCCCCCAGCACCTGATTCAAAAACTCAGACACTTAGGACTCAAAACCTCTCTCTGTAACTGGGTGCTAGACTTTCTCACAGGGAGGCCACAAAGCGTGCGGGTTGGCAGCAACACCTCCCAGACCATCACACTGTGCACAGGGGCCCCATAAGGGTGTGTGCTCAGCCCGCTGCTCTTCACCCTGCTGACCCATGACTGCGTGCCAGCCTACAACACCAGCCACATTGTCAAGTTTACGGACGGTACAACGATGGTGGGCCTCATCACCAACAACGATGAGACTAACTACAGAAACGAGGTGAGCCAACTGATCCAGTAGTGTAAAGACAATAACCTCTTCCTGAACGGGGGAAAAACCAAGGAGATTGTGGTCGACTTCAGGAGGGGTCACACACAACACCCCCCTCTGATCATTGACAGTGCAGCTGTAGAGAGAGTGAGCAGCACCAAGTTCCTGGGGGTGCACATCTCTGAGGACCTCACCTGGACCAACAACACCATATCACTGGCTAAGAAGGCCTAAACTCGCCTCCATTTCCTCCGAAGACTGAGGACAGCACAAGTCCCACCCCACATCATGCAGTCTTTCTACCGGGGCACCAATGTGAGCTTCCTCACCAACTGCATCATGGTGTGGTATGGAAACTGCACCGCCGCCTGCCGGAAGACACTACAACACATAGAGGATGCAGCCAGCAAGATTATTAGTGCCCCCCTGCCCCCCCTTTTGGATATCTACCCCACCCGCCTCACCTGCAGAGCTATCAACATCACAGGCGACACCTCCCATCCCCTACACTCACTTTTCAGCCCCCTGCCCTCAGGGAAGAGGTACTGTAGCCTCCGGGCCCGCGCCACAAGACTGCTGAACAGCTTCGTTAGTCAGGCCATTAGGACCCTGAACTCTGTTCACTCCACCCCCCTTCCAGATGGTAACACCTGCATAGTAACTACCTCAGATGTTGGCACAATAAGACTGGCACACCAACAATAATACTGTTGTTCTGTTGTACTTCTGCTGCTATATGTCTCTGCACTTTAACTGCAACCATTTGCACAAATGCCATATCTGCTGCTGTCTGTATGTCACTGCAATACTGATCATGTGCAATCATATCTGTCACTACCTGCACCTAAACTACCACATTGAAATGCAACTACGGGTATTCATCTCTAGCTGTCTGAATATAGCATTGCTGGGTTTATTATCACTAATCGTTTACCTAAACTAATCATTTACCTCTATGGAGGGCAGAGTCCTTCTGGCTGCCATTGGCTGCATCACTATATAGACTGTACACAGACTGCTGCTGTCGCTGTTTGTTCTTGTTTTTTTTTAATTCAGCCTTATTCCTTTTCTTTTTATAAAATGCACACCAATGAAGAGAGAGAGAAACGCCATTTCAAGTCTCCTGTATGTCCTGCATGTATAGTAGTACTGACAATAAAATCTTGAATCTTGAATCTTGAATAATCTCCCTTCGTCCGGCAGGGGATAATAAAAAGCCTTATTCTTAAAATGTTCATATCAAACCTCAGGACAAAGTCTAAAATATTAAATTTAGTGACTCTGATATTTTCCTTTTTAATACACAGTAGGGCTACAACGATTAGTCAACATCATCAACAATGTTTATAATAAAACTATGTTGACACAGATTTTTATTGTTGACGAATCATTTAATTTTAAAGTTTATATGCATGCTGCAGAAATGTTCAGTCACTTGTAACTGTTCCAATGAAGAAGGAGAGGAGCGCATCATGGCAACACAGAAGAGAGGAAATCACGGAGAAGAGGCCAAAACTTTCCAAAGTATGGGAGCATTTTACCAATAAACAAATGAAACCAGCGCCATATAATATGAGAGTTGCAACACTCCAATAGGCTTCTATAGAAACTGTGAAAGGCGAAAGTCACGTGGGTTATGGAGCAGTGAATAGGTCCAAACACTGGATCTTTCTCCATAGACCACCATTCATTTCACGGAGTGTCTGCTTAATAATCCCGGGTAAGTTAATGAATGGCCGTTGTTTCGGTCATTTTACCACTTAACATGTAGATTCTGTAGTCTTTGATCTTGTTTTATTTCACCAGCTTTTTTTTTCTTGTTTATATGCAGTAAAAAATCATAAAGGGCAGCTCAGTGGGGCAGTGGTTAGCACTGTGGCAGCACAGTAAGAAGATCATGGGATCAATTCCACCCCTGACCATTGTGGGTATGATCCCACCCCGACTATCAGTGACCCTTTTGTATGGAGTTTGCATGTTCTCCCTGTGTCTGCGTGGGTTTACCCCGGGTACTCTGGTTTCCTCCCACTGGCCAAAAACATGCAAGTTAGGTTAAATGGAGACTCTAAAATGGCCCTAGGTGTGAATGTGTGTGAATGGTGAAGGGATTGGCACCATACTGTGGCTGCCTTATCCATCCAGGTGGTTGCCCTGTAATTTCCTTCTGGGGATTAATAAAGCATACAAAAAAATAAATAAATAAATAAACCTGCAACTGTCATTAGCCTGTGCTAGCTCAACTAGGTTGCCAAATTCACCCTTATTTCAATAATATGGTGTACAGTTACTGGGTGAAGGCACAGTTTTGGAACACATCAGCAAAAACAGAGTGTGTGATTAAAAAAAAAAGCCACTCACCTGCGAGGTTTCCAACACCGTCCCTTCCTCCATCTCCCCCAGCCTGCCGGTGGACGTCTCGCCACGTCTCCAACCTGACCACGTGTACAAAGCGCTGGGTTTGTGTTGAAAATGTCCGCCTGGCCCAAAGGCACCCCGTCGCATGAACGTGCATGAGGACAAACACCATAAAACCACAAACAAAACAAACAAATCTAACACTACAGCCAGTGTTTGAACATTTTATACATCTTTAGAGGTAAAATCATTACTACATCCTGTCAATGAGCTTTAAAGCTGTGAATCTCTGGTCTAGACGGACAAATTGCAAAAAACAATCTAAAAACACTAACTTTTATCACAACTTTTTAAAACAGCTCCCGCGAATTCAGCCTTTTTGGGCCACAACAATCATAAAAACAACTCACAAAATCCTGGAGGGACTGCCGAATATAGACAGTAGGGCTGTGAATCTTTAGAAGTCACATGATTCGATTTAATTCCAATTTTTGTGGTTGCAATTCGACACAGAGTCAATTTTTTTTTCCACAATATTTTTTATTGAACCTTTTTTTTTTTTTTTACAAACATGGCACAAACAATCAGACACTAACACAAAAGTAATTTAAAAATTAAAAAGAACAATAAAAAAAATGTGTAATAAAAACAACAACAACCATTAACAAACACAAGTCAACAACAATGCTCCTCTGTTTAGTCTAGGTAATCTATTACATAAGAATACATAATATACATTCAACAGCTTGGAATTTGCAAGGTCCACACATATCATTCACCTTCTTCTTCAGACATTATGTTTAAATTCTTTACATAATCAATGAAAGGTCTCCATATATTCTCAAACACATTTTCCTTTGATTTCAGTATATATGTTATTCTGTCTAGTGGAAGGTTTGTTAACATTTGTCTTAACCACTGAGTCACATCTGGTCTATGAATCTTTTTCCACAGTTGTGCAATACATTTTTTGGCATTAAGCAAACTGAGGTCTATGAATGCTCTTTCACTCTTATTAAAGTTATGTTTTTCTGGATACAAACCCAACAAAAACAGTTTAGGGTTCAATGTGATTTGTTTTGAAATTATTTTTTCAATTGCTACCCTCACCTCTTCCCAAAACATTCTGATTTTTCTACATTCCCATAAACAGTGAAATAGGGTTCCTTTACTTTCCATACATTTTGTGCATGTATCTGGTATGTTTTTGTTATATCTATTTAATTCCACTGGTGTAACATACATCCGCATTAACCATTTAAAATGTATCAGTTTAAGACGTACATTTATTGATTTGGTTTGAGCTCCTGCACAAGCCATTTCCCATTGTTCCTCTGAAATTTTAATTTGCAGGTCCTCTTTCCAGTAATTCTGTTATGACCCGAGCACCGGTTCTGATTGCGCTCGGGTTAAAGTTATGTCTCGCTGCCGGCCTTGACAGCTGCGGGCTGTATTCTGGCCTCACCGGGCTCTTATTGTGAAGGTGCTCGGTGGGGTTTCCGCCTGTCAACGGTCGGCCAGCTGAGTGTCATTACCGTCGTTAGTGTTTCGCAATATAAGCCCAGCACTGGCGACGGTATGACGCAGCAGTGTCAGTCGTTATACGTCTGAGCTACGGATGACTTGGACCATTATCTACCTTGTCTGCTTGTGGTTGACCGTCACTTCTCCGGCACCAGTAAGTGAGCTATTAGCCTTACCCCTTCCGGAAAGTAGACCTTTGTGTGTCTTTGCTTCAGCGGCTTGTGTAGGCAATTACTTAAACAACCGTTGCCTGTGTATGACTGTCTCTCTCCTATGGACTCGTAAGTGAGCTGTCTAGCCTTACGCCTCCGGAAGTGCGGAGACTCATGTATCATTGCTCCTGCATCTTGTGTTGTTCACTTTTCACCGTAATAAAACTCACTGAAAACTCACTGGTGACTCTGTGCGTCTCAGGCTGGCTCGCGAGGGCCAGCGCATGACAAATTCAGTCTTTTCTGTGAGTTTTCACTTGAGAATAGTGTCAATGAGTTGTAAAACTCTGAAATAATACCCTTTCTCTTACTATCTTTCATCAAAATTTTTTCCAAAAATGAATAAGTAGGTCGGGTGAGAGCATTATTTTGATTTGATCGAATAAAATTTCTAAGCTGAAGATATTTAAAAAAGTGTGTTCTATTAAGATTGAATTTAATCCTCAGTTCTTCAAAAGACATTATGTTATCTGAGCGTGACAAATATAAGCCTTGAATCTTTTGAATCCCTTTTAAATTCCATACTTTAAATACAGTATCCGCTCTCCCTGGTGTAAAATATTGATTACCCCATATTGGGCTAAATTGTGACAGTGAGTGTGGTTCTTTTAAATATTTTTGGGTTTCACACCATATTTTGATCATGTGCTTTACAATTGGATTTTTAACTTGTTTCTGTAGTTTTTTAGCCAAGTCTGAGTATATGAATAAGGGAAGAGGTAAAGGTAAATTGTATGATTCCATTTCAGTCCAGTGAGGAAGATCATTTGATGAAAAATAATATGTCATAGACCTCAGTTGTGCTGACCAGTAATACAACATAAAGTTTGGACATTTCAGACCTCCACGATCAAATGGTAAATGTAGTAAGGACAAACGTAATCTAGCCTTCCTATTGTTCCATATAAATTCCACTAACTTTTTTTTAATTCTTGAGAATAGATCTGAAGGTGGTGGTAGAGGAATGTTTTGAAATAAATAAAGTACTTTTGGTAAGATATTACTTTTAAGTATATTAATTCTCCCGAACATCGACATTGGTAGTGGCATCCATCTCTGAAGTAACTCATTAATATCTGTCATTAAGGCTTCATAGTTGGCATTGACAACTGATTCTAGCTTAGGCAAAATTTGAATTCCTAAATATTTAAACTGATTTACAACATTGAATTGGTTTACCTCAGGAGCTGGATGATTTCTCTGGGTCTCATTTAGCATTAATATTGAAGATTTTGTTTTGTTTATTTTATATCCTGATATATCCCCAAAGTTCTTTATTAAATTTAACAAGGTCGGAATTGATTTTTTAAAATTTGACATAAACAAAATTATGTCATTGGCATACAGGGAGATTTTACGTTCTGTTGGTCCTACTTTAATTCCATATGTTTGTGGATGTAAACGTACTGCCATCGCTAAAGGTTCAATTGCCATAGTAAACAGTAAAGGTGAAAGTGGACAGCCTTGTCGACATCCTCTATTGATTTTTATTGATTTTGAGATATTGCTGTTTGTTAGGATTTCTGCTGTAGCATTATTGTATATTATCTAGACCCATTTTATGAAATTACTTCCAAGTCCAAACCTTTGTAGGACTTCAAAAAGATAGGGCCATTCGACCCTATCAAAGGCCTTTTTGGCGTCCAATGATAGGAGAGCTGTATCCGGTGCTTCTTTATTGGAATAAGTAATATTAAATAGTCTTCTTACATTATGGAAGCCTTGTCTTCCCATTATAAAGCCATTCTGATCTCTGCTAATAATATTTGGTAATATATCTTGTAGTCGTTTTGCTAAAATTTTACAGATTATTTTAAGATCAGCATTTAATAGGCTTATTGGTCTCATTTTTTCACATTTATTAGGGGGTTTACCTGGTTTTGGCAACAGTATAATTAATGCATTATTCATGTATGGTGGTAAATTACCATTTTGAAATGCTTCTAAAACCATTTCCAACAGTGGTTTCATTAATTTAGTCTTAAATTTTTTATAGAGGTCAACTGGAAGACCATCTGGTCCTGCTCTTTTCCCTGATTTCATATTATCAATGGCTTGCCCAACTTCTTCTTGACTAATTTTAGACTCCAGTATCTCCCTGTTTTTATTTGGAATACACGGTATAGATAATCCACCCAAAAACCCATTTAGTTTTGTTAAGTCAGTTTCATTTTTTGTATCATATAGTTTATAGGGTGCATGATCAGAGATCACAATATTATCATAGAAACAGTTTTGAATCTTGGACCTTAATTCTGTAGAAATCAAAAAGTAGTCAATACGTGAGAATGTCTTATAGGTATTAGAATAACAAGAATAGGCTTTGACTTGTGGTTTCATTTCTCTCCATATATCTAGCAATCTCAATTATTTCATAAAATGATTAATGGTCATCCTACATCCATTGTGCGTACAATCCAGTCCTGTTGATCTATCTATACTGGGATTCAATGTACAATTAAAATCCCCTGCTATTATATGTTGCCCTGTAAGTGATGATAAAGTGAGGAATAAATTAACAAAGAAGTTTTGATCATCAATATTGGGGCCGTATAAGTTCACCAGATTTATATTTTCTAATAACAAAGATCCTTGGATGATTATATATCTTCCAAATTTGTCTCTAATTACATTTTTCATTTGAAATGGGACTATTTTATGTATGAGAATCATAACTCCCCTAGCTCAGGATGAAAATGATGAGGTGAACACATTACCTTGCCATATTCTCCTAATTCTTTTTACATCCTCCTCTAATAGATGAGTTTCTTGTAAAAATACAATTTTTGAATCTATGTCTTTTATTTTATTCATAACTTGTTTAAGTTTTTTAAGATTTTGTAGACCTCTGCAATTCCATGAAGTTAAATTAAGATTAACGCTTTGATCTATGATCAATAAGGAGTTTGAGATTACCTTGCAATATGAACATACTCTTACAGAGAAGCAAAAACATGGATAGAACATTCATCCTACAAACTAAACAAAAACAAATTCCCTTTCCCCACATTCGTGGTAATCCCCCCAAAATCAAAAAATTCCGTCTCCCGTTATAGCTAGTGACTGTTCCACACCTGCGAGGATCAGTCAAACTACTCTCTCTTTCACCTCTCAATCACCCTGACTCTACTACTATTCTTATGACATTAACTCTCTTCTGTAGTTTTTTCAACATAACTTCAAAGTTTTACAGCAACGTTGTACATCATAGCTTTTTTTTTTTTAAATACAGTCTGTATTTTGTAGACTTATTATATGTTTCAGATCAATCAGCTGTCTGTACATATGCTTAAATGTTCTACCTTTGTCATGTTCATGCTTAGCTCCCACCAGTTTCCCCTTGGATCCGCTCGATGAGCTCCTGCGCCTCTTGAGGGGTCTTGAAGGTGTGGGTTCTCCCCTTATATGTGACCAGCAGTCTTGCCAGATGAATCACTCCGTGACAAATCCCTAGGTTGCACAGCTCTTTGCGGGCGGGGTCGAACTGCCTCCTTAATTGTTGAATTCCTGTGGCCAAATCTGGGTAGAACCGCACCTGTTGATCCTGGTATTTAATTTCCCCTTTAGCTCGCGCTGCATTGGTGACCATCATCTTGTCTCTGTAGTTGAGGAACTTCATAATCAGCGTCCTCGGTGGTGTCTTATTATCTCTCGGTGGGCCGATTCGGTGAGCTCTCTCTAAAACAACCGATGACTGCAGATCCACGTTGTTCAGCGCTTCTGGAATCCACTTTTCCAAAAAGGAACATGAGTCCCGTCCCTCCGCTCCCTTCGGGAGGCCCACCAGCCTCAAATTATTCCGTCGCGAGCGGGATTCCAAGTCCAGGACGTTATCTTCCAGACGTTTACATTATAATTCCAGTGTTTGCAACTTAGATTGTAGGCTGGTGATGTCATCTTCAGCGTTTGAAATTCGGAGCTCCGCCTGCGATACTCGCTCCATACAGTCGTTGATTTCTTTCCTCATACCTTCTATCGATGCTATAATCCCATCAAATTTAGACGAAAACTCTGTTCTCATGGAGTTGATGGCAGTGAGCACTGCGTTTGTCCCCTCTTCAGCAGTTCCCACTCCGCCGCTGGCTCCCTCCTCCGCCATTGTCTCTGGAGTTTTTCTGTTTCACCTCGAGCGCGGAAGTCTGTTAGCTTGGGTTGTTTTGTCGAGTCACCTTTTTCTCCACCTAATTTCCCAACCTTGGTCTTTACCATATCCGCGCCAAAACGCTGGGATGGGTTTTTGTTCCAATTAAGAGAGTTTTAGTAAACTTTTTATTTTTAGGAGCAGAGCAGTGTGAAACATGTCTTCCTACGTGGCCGCCATAACCGGAAGTCCAGAGTCAATTTTTGATTCAAAACAATTTTCGATTCACATTTGGCTCTCAGTTCAGTACAAAACCCCACAAATCTCAAGGAAAAAAAGTACACTGCACTGCAAAAAATGCTTAGGTAAGCTTGAAAGAAGGGTACAGTGTGTTGATGTTTGTTTTTTTTTGGGGGGGGGGATTATATTTTTAAAAAATTACATCAACTGATTTGCAATAAAATACTGTTAAATGAAAAAAGTAGGCTTAGGTTAGTAACTGCTTTTTTATTGAAAACTGGTGAGTTTAAAAATGAAATCATACACAAGTGAAATAAATTTTGAAAATTTTCCTTTTCAGCATATCACAATTCCTAACAGCTTTTACACAGTGTGTAGGTTTGGTCGCCCTCCACCATTCTAGAAATATAGGCTATTCATTTAAAAAACAAAAGTAAATTCTATCATAAATACTCTGAACATCCATTTAAATAGCAGTGCCACCTGACTGTATGCAGTCAGTGTACAGTAACTTAATGCAATGAAAAAATTCAATCAGAACTGAATGCAATTGATGCATAAGTAGCATTAATTTTAAACCTGTACAAATATAAATGCAAGCATCTAAATTCTTCAGAGACTTAAAAAAACAAATTAAAGTTAAAAAACAAAATAAAGTGCTGTTACAAGTTTTTTGTCACGAACCGAGTCGGTGTTGTCCTTAGGCTCGGTTCTGACCAATCTCTGTGGCTCAGCTATCGGGTTATTTATGTATTGTGTTATCTCTTGAGTTCTTGTCTTTATGTCTTTGTTTCTTTTTTTCCCGTGCCTGTAGCCACCGCTCTGGCCGGCGGCTGTTAGGCAGCCTTTTTGATCTACATTCGTGTGGGCGTTGTCTAACACTCGCCGGTCCGACCACGCCCCCTCTCTCTTGACAGCCAGCTGATTCCACTCTGGAAATTGTCCTTCCCGCGCCTCGCCCAGGTGTATCCAATCTGTTGGCCAGCAATGATTGTACTTAAGCGGCCTTTGCCAGTCAAGCATTGTTGGACCATTGTATCGTCTTATGGATGTATTGTCATGTGCGTGGGTTTTGCCAGGCCACATCGGGACTTACTCGGACTGCTCCTGTTTTGTGAGTATTGACTGTGTGTATTTTTCCTGGTGTTCTCACCAGAGACAGTAGAGCATCCTGGAGGACTCCTTGTGTGCCCTGAGCTGTTTGTTATTTTGTACAGTTGGTTTTTGTTTTGTCCTTTGTTCAATAAATGTGTGTGTGGAGTAACCTGCGCGTAAATCCATCTTCCTTTTCCCTCCTCCGTGCGCTGCATAAAAGCGCACGGAGGAGCGCACCAGCATTGGAGTCCTCATCTGGGGACACCAGAACTGTCAACATCACCAAACCAGCTGCAGAGGTTGCCGCAGCGGAGGAGGAACCTGCAACGGACCGCCTCGAGGTCTGGCCTGTGTCATCGTCTGGATCGACTGAGTCCTGAACGGCAGTGGAGCTCGAGTGCAGGCAAGTAATCTCTCCTGTAATTCTCATGTCAGTTTTTGAGAGATCTTGCCTGGCTCTTGGAGAGGAGAGTCGAGTGTAGCCCTCAGCTGCATCTAGACTCCCCTCGCCGGGCTCCGCCGCTGCCGGTAACCCTAACTGCCTTTCCTCTCCCGTCTTCCCTGAGCTCCTTCCTAGGGTCACCAGAGAGGATCCACCGCTACCTGGCGTGCCCGCGGCGGACGACGATGATGTGAGTCCAGCCGCCCCGGTGAAGGCCGACGTGGGTACAGCACCTCCCGGACCTACGGAACCAGCGCACCCTAGATTGCCAGAGTCCTGGACTGCGGTGGACCCTGAGTTCAGGCAAGTGTGCTCCATAATGTCTTCTGTGCCTATGTTGAAGTCACACTGCCCGACTCATGATGAGGAGGGCCAGGGACAGCTCGTTGCAGCTCCCAGGCTCACCTCAATGGGCTCGGCCACTGTCAGCGACCCTGACTCTGTCTCTTTCTCTCTCCCTCTGGTTTCGGAGCTCCTTGCTAGGGTCACTGGAGAGCAGCAAATTCCACGAGAAGCCGCCAAGGATCCGGGTTCAGCGCCGGAGGTCGTGGAGAGTCCTACCTCCCTCACTGGGGAGGTCACCGTGGGAGCAATGAGGTCTCCGATGGGGATCACCGCAGGTGCAGTGGTTCTCCAGCTGGAGCCCACCGCGGGCGCTGCAGAGCTCCAGCCAGAGTCCGCCGTGGGTGCAGCGTTGGCCCGGTCGGGGTCCAACGAGGGTGCAGCGTTGGCTTGGTTGGGGTCCACTGCGGGTGCTGCAAAGCTCCAATCGGGAGCCACCGCAGTTGTTGCAGAGCTCCAGCCGGAGTCCACCGCGGTTGCTGCAGAGCTCCAGCCGGGAGCCACAACAGGTACTGCAGAGCTCCAGCCGGGAGCCACCGCAGGTGCTGCAGAGCTCCAGCTGGAGTCCACCACGGGTGCTGCAGAGCTCCAGTCGGGAGCCACCGCGGGTGCAATATTGGCCTGGTCGGGGTCCACCAAGGGTGCAGCATTGGCCGGGCCGGGGCCCACCAAGGGTACAGCCCTGGCCTGGTTGGGGTCCACCGTGGGTGCAGCTGTGTCCCAAGCCGGGACCACCGATTTGAAGCTTTATTTACCTTTGAACCCAGAACAAACTAACTCACAAAGTGAATGAATGAATGAATGAATGAATAAGGTTTATTGTCAATACTACCATACGTAATACATACAGGAGAATTGAAATTTGACTTGACATTGGGCGCGCTCAGTAAGCGCATCCCATAGCCGGGGCAGCCCGAAGGCACCAGTCAAACAGTGAGGGTAAAGAGGGGAAGGGGGGGGGGAGAGAGGAAAACACAATAGGCAGAGAGAAAAAACATAGTTATCAGAATAACGCTCGTATAAGCTCATATAAAGCTCAAATGAGCCAAATTTTGATCACACAGAAAAAAACCCTCTATGCACAATTAGCAGACGTTGACAAATGACAAAGCGAGAGAGACCAGTGTATGTAGTCAGCATATGATCAGTGTGTGATGCAGTGTGGAGGTGTGTCAATTACTGGTGAACAGCAGAGGGCACCCCCTGGCAACGGATAGTCATGTGTTCTACTCGGCATGTCCATTCTCATGCAGGTGGCAAGTTCTGTAAACACATGATAGCGCTGTCCTTGAGAAGCTCGATCTGCAGAACAACAGCCATTGTATGTCGATGTTTGGGTTAAGCCACTTCTCCAGCGTTATCTTCATCGAGGAGGAATGTAAACAAGGGCACCAAAACACAAGGTCAAATCTGCACAGTCCACTCAGAGAATAAAAAAATTTCCCTCTCTTCGATTCTGTGCTTCAAATTTCATACAGGCTTGAATCATGCTTTAGATCATTCTCTGGAGAGCACTCAGCGATCCACAGATGTTATCCACCTACCAAAACATAGGTAAACATGTCCAAGAGAGTCCGTTCTCTCTTCAATGCATGCCAGGTGGTAAATTCCATGTTAATCCTGCCGCTGACAGTCAGTGCTCCCCCCAGCTGGACGAATTGTTGAATTTGTTAAGGGAGCTACGCCGGGGTCCGCATTTGATTAGCTCACCCAGATAATTTCGATACACTAGGAAAACTCCAGGGGCCAAACAGAAGATCCTGTGATCAGTTCAATCTCAGTCGAATCACACAGACACATGAATTCCAATGCCATGAGTCTCCCTTGGGTTCCCCCTGACCCGATCTTCTTCTTTTAAAGTGGTGACAATCGCATATAAGCCGCTTTCCAGATCCATAATTTCCATTTGGATTAAGATTCAGCCAGGAGAAGAGTGACATTGCAAGCTGGGATCAGAAGGGAGAGGATTAGGAGGGAGAGGGAAGAAAAGCGTCTACTCTCTCTCAGAAGCGGAAGTGAAGTGTTCTATTGGACTGCATCATTGACATTAAGTTGTGGTTAAGCCAAAATTTTCTCCACTTAAATGAAGAAAAAACAGAACGTATTGTGTTGGGAGATACTGTAATGGCTGGCTTTGGTACCCTCTCTTTAAGGCTCACTTCAGCTGTCAGAAATTTGGGGGTGATTTTTGACAGCCATTTAAAATTTGATAAACAGATTGACAATGTAGTCAAGATGAGCTTTTATCAATTACATTTGTTATCCAAAGCCAAACCTTTCCTGAGCCGTCATGATCTTGAGATAGCCATCCATGCTTTAATCACGTCTCGACTTGATTACTGCAATGCACTTTATGTTGGCATCTCTCAGCAGCGCAAGTGGAAGTAGTTCAGTCTCTTTTCCTGCCGGGCGTATGTTGTCCACGTCTCACTCCCATAGAGCAGTGTGCTGATGATGCAGGCGTTGTACACTGCCATCTTCGTCTTGATAGAGAGTTTGGGATTCTCCCACACTCGTGTGGTGAGGCGAGCGAGTGTGAAGGCTGATTTTCCAATCCTCTTGTCGATCTCTGTATCAAGGGAGAGGTTGTTGCTGATCGTGGACCCCAGGTACGTGAACTGATTCACGACCTCCAGCTCATAGTCGTCGATGGTGATGGTTGGTGGTGCTTCCGTGCCTTGCGCCAAGATGTTAGTCTTCTTCAGGCTGATGGTAAGCCCGAAGTCCATGCATGCCTGGGAGAAGTGGTCCATCAGGGTCTGAAGCTCCTGCTGTGTGTGGGTTGCGACTGCAGTGTCATCTGCGAATAGCATGTCTCTGATTAGAGCCTCGCGTACTTTGGTTCTGGCTTTCAGGCGGGCGAGGTTGAAAAGCCTGCCGTCAGATCTTGTGTGCAGGTAGATTCCCTCTGTTGCTGTGCTGAAGGCATGCCTCAGGAGCATAGCAAAGAAAATCCCAAAGAGGGTTGGCGCAAGTACACAGCCCTGTTTCACTCCGCTGCGTATGTTGAATGGCTCTGAGACGTTGCCGTTGTGCTGCACTATCCCCTGCATGTTGGTGTGAAACGATTCGATGAGGCTTTGCAACTTTGGTGGGCATCCTATCTTTGGCAGGATCTTGAAAAGGCCCTCTCTGCTGACCAGATCGAACGCTTTGGTGAGGTCGATGAAGGCAACGTACAGGGGCATGTTCTGTTCTCTGTATTTCTCCTGGAGTTGGCGGATGGAGAATATCATGTCTACCGTCGATCGCTCAGCGCGGAAGCCACACTGAGACTCGGGGTAGACACGTTCGGCAAGCTTCTGTAGACGAGCGTCAAGTTCGACCATGGATGGCAGGCAGTCGATGGCATCAAGGGCTGACGGTGTCACGGCGTTCTGTCTGGAGCAGAGGTCGGAGTAGTGTTCCTCCCATCTCTCCATCTGCTTGTTCTTTTCTGTGATCACCTCCCCAGTGGAGGATTTGAGGGGGGCCGTCTTGCTCTGAGCCGGACCAAGTGCTTTCTTGATGCCAATGTACATACCACGGATGTTCACTGTTATGGCAGCGGTTTGAATGTCTTGGCTGAGCTGAGTCCAGTACTCGTTGGCACAGCGCCGAGCAGTCTGCTGAACTTTGCTTCTCGCAGCCCTGAGAATCTGGAGATTCTTCTCATTTGGGTACTTCTTGTACTCAGCAAGTGCTGAGCGCTTGGCTTCAATGACGGGGGTCATCTCGGTCAACTTGGCATCAAACCAGTCCTGTGACTTCGAGGTCTTCCTCCCAAAGGTAGCCAAGGCTGTGCGGTGGATGGTGTTTCGCAGCTCTTCCCACTTCTGCTTTGCAGACTCTCCTTCTTGTGGTACACCATGTTCCTTCTCAAAGGTGGAGGCAAACTGCTCAACAAGTTCTGGTTGGGCCATCTTGCTGGTGTCAATCCGTGCCTTTCCAGGCTGTTTAGCACGATGGAATTTCTTCAGCTGCAGCTTGACCTTGCAACCCACCAATGAATGGTCTGTGTCGCAATCTGCACTCTGGAACGAACGGGTGATTAGCACGTTCTTCAGTGAGGTGCGTCTGGTCAGGATCAAGTCCAGCTGGTGCCAGTGCTTTGAGCATGGATGTCGCCAGGAAACCTTGTGTTGGGGCTTGGTCTTGAAGAACGAGTTTGTGATGCACAGCTCGTGATAAGTGCAGAACTCGAGCAGCCGCTGTCTGTTGTCGTTCATTCTGCCCACGCCAAATGGTCCAAGACAGGAGGGCCAGGAGTCGTGGTCAGCACCCACTCTGGCATTGAAGTCTCCAAGGAGAATGAGTTGTTCAGAGTTGGGGATGATCCTGACAGTTGTTGCGAGATTCTCGTAGAACTCGTCTTTTGCCTCTGGTGTGGCTGTCAGTGTTGGGGCATACACACTGACGAGGGTGACTGGGCCTTGAGTGGTGTTGAGGTGGAGGGTGAGGAGTCATGCAGATCCATTGCTGCCCGGTTCCACCATCTTCAGCAAGGTGTTCTTCACTGCGAAGCCCACTCTGTGTTCCCTGTGTTCGTCACTGCCCTTTCCCTGCCAGTAGAACATGTAGTCCTTCTCTCTCAGTGTGCCTGCGTCAGCCAACCGTGTTTCCTGGAGAGTGGCGATATCCACTCCCAGTCTCTTCAACTCATTATTGATGATGGCAGTCTTCCTGGTGTCGTTGATGTCCTTGAGGTTAGCAGCGAGTCCTGTCATCATAGTGCGGACGTTCCAAGTTCCCAGTTTTAGAGTTGGTCTCTTTTGGTTTTTTGTCTTGCCTGGTGCGAAGGTACTCAGCCTGCTGTTCGGACTTCTCCTCATCCCCATGCACCCAATGAGGAAAGCAAGCTGTGGCGGGACAACACCTTATTGGCTGGGGGCTGCCCAGCTTGAGGCGGGCGGTAGCTGTCCAGTGAGATCCGATGATCCCTCCCACCGTCGGGAACAACTCCTGGCGCCGCGCTCTACGCCAATTGAGCGGTGACTTATAACCGGTAACTGTCATTCCCCATGTTTTGTCTACGCCAAAGGCGAAGCTGGAGTGTCCTCTCCAGTGATCCGGTGTTCTACCTTCCAGCGTTGGCCGTTGGTAGGATTCAAGCCTGGGCAGGAAGATATGGAGGACAAGATGTTGCCCATGCAGCATGTCCCCCCTCTCCACGTCACTGATGAATCCAAAGGAACAGCAGGGCTGCTACAGTTTGGCACCAGCGCCGTCGCAGGAGCTGCCAGAACAATGTTGAACACAACAGAGAACTGCCTTAGGGGCTCCGACTCTGGATTTTTCTTCAAGGTTGACTCCCGAAGCCTTTCCCGTGACCGGGTGTGCCGCAAGGCAGCGGAGGTTTGAAATCAGGGTTTACCTTCCCCTAGATGGGCTACCTTCCCAGGTTGATGAGCCACCATCTACCCGAAGCATCTGGTTTTAAGGCGCCAGAGATCCGCCCGATCATCCGCACATCCGCTGGATGTGCCTAGGTCAAGGTATAAACATTGGGGTGATCGAGTCTTTTCTGTTGTCGCCCCCAGGCTCTGGAATAATCTCCCCCCTGACCTACGTGCTATCTCTGACCTGGCCCTTTTTAAATCAGAACTTAAGACATTTTTGTTTAGGATGGCTTTTAATACCCAGTAGTGGTGATATTTGTCTTGGCATTTGTTTTTATTTTATTCTCTTTTTTAGGTATTTATTCTTATTTCTTTGTTTACGTTATTTGTTTTTAATTGCTGTGTGTGTTTTTAATGCTGTTTATTTTCTGTAAAGCACTTTGGTCACCTACGGGTTGTTTTAAAGGGCTATATAAATAAAGTACAAGTACATTACACCGAGGGCGCTGTGGGTCAGCCTGAGGACGGCATAGCCTCCTTCTCCTCCCTGTCCAACGCTGTGGGGATTCCCTTCCTACGGCCCGGTCACCCACCAGTGAGCCTCCCAGTTGGCAGGCCGCCTCCTGCTTCACCCCTTCGGTCCTGGTGGCTTAACAACACGGGCCAGCCACTGGAGGGACTGAGTCTCTGGGCCAGGTGGCCCATGTTTTCCGGCAGGCCACCGGACTCTGTTCGCTAGACTGCCTGCTGGGCCTGGAACTCTGGGCAGCCCCCTGAGCTTCCACGCCCTTGGACTTGGGGGGGGGGGGTTAATTGTGGGCCCTGGGCGGGGTGTATGGTGTTCCCTCCTTTCCTGTTCCCCCTACCTCCCCCTCAGGTTCATGTTGTTGTTCCTGTTGGGGGGGGGGGGGGTCCTCTCCTTATGATGTTGCCGTGGGTGGGTGTCTGGAATCCAACCCTAGAAGGGGGGGCTCTGTCACAAACCGAGCTGGCGTTGTCCTTAGGCTCGGTTCTGACCATTCTCTGTGGCACAGCTATGGGGTTATTTATGTATTGTGTTATCTCTTGAGTTCTTGTTGTCTTTATGTCTTTGTTCCTTTATTCCATGCCTGTAGCCACCGCTCTGGCCGGCGGCTGTTAGGCAGCCTCTTTGATCTACATTCGTATGGGTGTTGTCTAACACTCGCCGGTCCGACCACGCCCCCTCTCTCTTGACAGCCAGCTGATTCCACTCTGGTAATTGCCCTTCCCACGCCTCGCCCAAGTGTATCCAATCTGTTGGCCAGTAATGATTGTACTTAAACGGCCTTTGCCAGTCAAGCATTGTTGGACCGCTGTATTGTCTTGTGGATGTATTGTCATGTTTGTGGGTTTTGCCAGGCCACATTGGGACTTACTCGGACTGCTCCTGTTTTGTGAGTATTGACTGTGTGTATTTTTCCGGTGTTCTCACCAGAGACAGTAGAGCCTCCTGGAGGACTCCTTGTGTGCCCTGAGCTGTTTGTTATTTTGTACAGTTGGTTTTTGTTTTGTCCTTTGTTCAATAAATGTGTGTGTGGAGTAACCTGCACGTAAATCCATCTTCCTTTTCCCTCCTCTGTGCGCTGCGTAAAAGCGCACGAGGAGGCTCATGACATTTTTGTGATTTTTTTGCCCGTTCAGAATTTGCTGGGAGTTTGTTAAAGTGGTGCAGTGTGCGTTGTTCAGCAGGAGGACTTAGAACTTTTTCCACTTCTTTCAACTCTGGGTGATTATCTGGTCCTGGTCCTTCGCCTGGTGAAGCTTCTCCACACATAAAGTAAATGCAATAATTTAAAACAAACAAAAACAAAAATAAACTTCCATCCAGTGTTAATTTTGTCAACTAAAACTATATTTTTATCTACTAAAGATAGAAATTAAACAAAAATTACCATTTATGCATTTTACTTTTGACACCGAATTTGAGTCCAGATTTACTGTGATGATTTTATTTTATAGTTTTATTTTAGTCTGTTCATTATCAATCGTTTTGCTCTACTTTTAGTCAATAACAAGATTTGGTTTTTATTCAATGAAAAGAATACTGCTTCCATCGCTGTCAAAAAATGTTTGAAAAAAAACAACAACTGTGGCTGTCAGGGTTACTGGGCAACAGGGTAGTGTGTGGTCACGCAAACAAACATCATTCAAAAACTAGCCCATAAACTTTTTTTTTACCGTCTATGGGCTAAACTCTCATTTTTAGATTTTTTTACATTCATCCTTCGAAATGTGTGGCCACCATCGGCCCGTCTAAAAGGCTACAACACTTGAATTTGTGTATCATCAGCCCAGTGCTGGCTCAGCCACATTTCCACGGTCAGCTACGGCCAGCCATTTTGTGGAGTCACATAAAGTGGGGACATAACTTGCTGAGGGAGTGTAACTAGTTGAAGGGTGTAATTTGACGGAGTCTGCGAGTTGCAGATGGACCCGTCCCAAATTTCTTGCTGCTCCATTTTTACTTTATTACAATCGTTTCATTCGGCTGCTAGCTTAGTAAACTACTCTGCTCGGTTCTCCTGCGTCGGCAGCGTCAATGTGTAATTGTGTATCACCAAGTGGCAACACGTGTCACATGACAGGACCCCGGCACCACCACAGAAAATATAATAATAATAATAATACAAATTGATTCTTAATTTTTGTGAATCGGTTCTGTATTGTGTAAAATGAGAATCTAGATTCTTATGTGAATCGATTTTTTCCAACACCCCTAATAGACAGGTGTGTGCCTTTCCAAAATCATGTCCAATCAACTGAATTTATCACAGGTGGACTCCAATTAAGCTGAAGAAACATCTCAAGGATGATCAGTGGAAACAAGATGCGCCTGAGCTCAATTTTGAGCTTCATGGCAAAGGCTGTTAATACTTATAAACATGTGATTACCTCCGCCAGGCCGAAGGAGGTGGAGGACGTTATGTTTTTGCCAGCGTCTGTCTGTCTGTCTGTTTGTCTGTTGGTTAGCAAGATAACTCAAAAAGTTTTGGACGGATTTAGATGAAACTTTCAGGCCTTGTTGGAAATGGTACAAGGAAGAACTGATTAAATTTTGGGGATGATCCGGATCACCATCTGGATCCAGGAATTTTTTAAAGGATTCTTTAACATTGTGAGATACGGCCATTTCCAACATGTGCGCAGGCGCAATGGAGGGTGCTGGTCGTCGTGTCTGACGAACACAAACTCCGCGTTCTTCAAAGTTTCTTCAAAGTTTTAGGCACAAAAACACGCGGACACAGTGTTTCACGTGTGAAACACGGTGGGCAGGGCCCGCCAGCGTGCCTGAGTTTGCGCTACGCTGCAAAAGCTGAGACGGGCAGCTGTCCGACGCCGGATTATTTGGCAGAAATTCCCCGGGCAGCCATAGGGGCTGCGCAAAAAACGAGCTCTCTGCCGGGGAAGCTTCCAAATCCTCTTTTGCCGCGGAGCGCAACCCCAATAACACACACGGCAACCTGTCTACACAATTTGCATCCGTCAGTGAAGCCCTGAGTGCTGCTTTCAGTGGAGCAGATGGACACAACACCAACGCTTCAGTTTATTACCTCCGCCAAGGAGGTAATGCTTTTACTACTGAACCACTAATCCTATCATTGTGAATCCAGTTGCTAGTCATATGTTTTCATGGTCAAGGAATCTGAAAATGTACACACAAACACTGTATGGGGGGGAACTGTGGCGCTTGGCGGAGGTCTGCGCTCTCTGAGTGCTTTTCTAGTTTCTTAGTTTTTTATTTTTAATAAATTTGCAAAAGTCTCAAAAAAAAATTTTTTTCAAGTTGTCACTATGGGGTGTTGTGTGTAGAATTTTTAGGAAAAAAAATAATCCATTTTGGAATAAGGCTGCAACATAACAAAATGTGGAAAAAGTGAAGCACAAGTCATGGGTTTGTTTAATGCCGCGATGTCAGAGCGACAGAACAGTGGCAAAAAGGAAGAAAGTCAGAGAAAACAACAAAAAGTATCTCAAGTCTGGGATCATTTCAAGCTCAAAATGAAGGAAAATATTGTGCAGTGTGTACATGGTAAAGCTGAGCGACAAGCTAGCATACCATAATGTCATTGTTACAGGGTCTCGGCAGACAGCATCCATGGCTACAGCCACATCATGCACGACCAGCGCACCCGAGACAAGGTTCATGATTGAGATTTTAAATTAAGATGAATAAAATGTAGTCAGCTCCGTTAATTATGCTTATATGGCCAAAGAAAATATTAGCCATGTTACGAGTTGATGCTAACACTACAAAATGGAACTTTATGGTATAACGTAAAATTTAAAGTTATGTTCTATGCAATAAACATTGCAATAAATGTGTACCTTTGTTATTGATTGTTTCATACAATTACTCCTGCTCTGCAGGGAAGAAAGTTCCACACATGTTGGTCAATGCAAGTTTCTTCAATACAAAAAAAAGTATCCGATTACTCGAGTAAATGTTTGGTTACTGTGACAAATTACTCGATTACTAAAATAATCAACAGCTGCAGCCCTAATCTGAATGTTACTCTAGTTTGTTTTGAACATGCAGTTACAGCAGCCCTCCATGCTGCAGCAGAAGCTGCCTATTTGAGTTTCTGTATTTTATTTCAGGGTTAAAAGACTGCACTTTCATTTCTGTTATTTTTGTTGCAACAAGCACTTTATATTAAGCTGTCAAGTTCAAGTTTCTAACTTGTTTCATGGGTCATTATTTTCTTTAGCTATGGGAACTTTTTATAATAGGCTATATTATATTAAATCAAAGAATTACAACAAAGTTCACAGGTGTGCAGGCTTAAACAGGTGAGGTAAATCATGACTCAGAGTCCCAAACAGGAGCCGTGCCAACAGGAAGTAGAAATGCTGGACATGACAGAAATAATTGTGATTAGTTGACTAATCGAAAAAATAGTTATTAGATTAGTCGACTACCAAAATAATTGTTAGTTGCAGCCCTAATACACAGTCTATTAAAAACCAATTTAATACTGATACATATGCACTTTCACTTCAACAAGTTACCACCTGATCTTGGTCTCACATGGAACAGGACTTAAAGTACTGTGAAGTAAGCACAGGGGATTTCAAAGGCATTATTGGACCACTTACATCTAAATGTATAACACACTGTAAAGCACTTAAGAAGAACATCACAGAAACATTCCCCACTAACCACTTTACACCCAGATGTCCAGGGAACATGTAGTTTTTCCTTCCCCAACTCTGAAAGAGGACTGAAAGAGCACTGCCCTAATAAGGTGAATGATAATAGAAAAACTAAAGAAATCCATACTGATATTTAATTATATTTAATATAAAAGAAAATCATTTTGACAACAGATTCAGCAAATTAAATCAAAACAATGCATCATTTGAAAATGACAATGCTCAGTTTGACGTACGAATGTCACTACTAAATCATCTGAATGTTCAGGAAGGCAATTCTTTATGCTACTCAAAGCCAAATATTTCCTCCTGAATACTTACGCTACATGAATATAATATCCATTTTACCGCAGGACAACAGTCAATGCATAACAATGAGATCTGCTAATGAAATCAACCATCAAGCTGAAGAACATACATATTAAACTGGTGTCTCAATGTCATTTGCTTTTTGCATCGTTTGCTCATTTTTCTCATTTCTCCCCAGGTTCATTAATATTTTAATCTGATTTGTTTACAGTCAGGAACAACAAGCACGAATCACAGTTTTGTTTGGTGTGCCTGTGTTATCTGTGTAATGAGAAGAGCCATTACCAAATTAATATTATTTGCATAAACATAATCATGATAACCCTTGCCACCTCAGCAAAGTGTTTTTGTAGTTTAACAATGTTAATGAAACCCTTTTACTAAATTGATTCCATTCAGTATATCTATACTCCTGAGTAATCTCCTCTATCATCATTGTTGTTTAGAGAACAGATGGGCTTTAGTCAAAACATTTGTAACAGTTTCCAAACAACTCTGGCTTACATTAGTTCTACAGATGCCAGACCTACTCTGACTTACTCCTCCCAAACTGCTTGAGAGTTCAAATACTTGCTTATTTTACAACCTTTAATTTGCCTAATCATGTCGGTATATGCAACAATACTCTCTCCCATGAATAGGTTTCCTAAAAAAAAAATCCCTTTCAACTGGTTTAGTACACAATAGAAGGGAGACAACTGTTCACATGCTATAAGAATCTTTAAAAGCAGCAGAAGGTCACCGGCCACTGCAGAGCTGATAGAGAAAATAGCGCTGATCCTCCCTCGGTGCCATTTTCTTCCGACAAAGACTCCATCTGCCACCAACCCATTTGCAGCCTCCCGAGTAAGAATTTCAATGATTACCCACCATTCTACAAATCAGCACTCACCTTGACGTCACCTCTAAACCTGCCTGAGTGCTGACACCACAGATCCTCTTTGGACAGGCAGGCCAGAAAAACTCTCATTCAGCCAAGAGGCATTTACAGTATTCAATGGCAGTGTATTTATGCAAAAGCATTTAATTATCATTGATAATATTGTAACGTTGGGGCCATGTTAAGTGAATTTCCCAGCATGCTTTGCCAGTTGAAAACGTTATGTGTGTGTAACCGTGATGTAAACAGAGGTCTGGGAGAATGACCTCCCCTCCTGCCTGTGCCCAGAGTGTGTGTGAAAATAAATCCGGTTGATCACAGCCATCTGCTCCATTTTCTTTGTGTGAACCCTGCTTACGTCACACTGGTGTCAGAAGTGGGATGGAGCAGATGGATGCCAGGATCAGAATGGAGATCCAGCAGCTGGAGCAGTTCATTGCTCAGCTGATGATGGACAATGGGACCGAGACACCACCCCCGGGAGCCGGGAGCCAGGACGAACGAAGCGGCGGCGGACCTCACGGGGCCAGCGCACCCTGCCTTCTGTCTTTTTCAAGACAGAGCGGGCAGAGTGGAGCAAACCAGCCCCGCATTCCGCCCTTTTCAGGACAGGACGGGCTGGCGATCCCACGGCGATCGAGAGTGACGATCGATCGGGAGGCGGCCATCCCATCTGTTAGGCAGCGGGCCAAGATTCCCCGCTTCAACGGCAAGGCCACGTTGGATGACTACCTGACCCAGGTCGAGCTGGCCGCTGCGCTGAACAGCTGGTCACCAGAGGAAACCGCCGTGCAAGTCGCGCTGGCCTTGGAAGGGAGAGCTCTCTGCACGCTTTCTGATCTCCTGCCTGAGGAGCGCTACAGCTGGCCAGCGCTACAAGGGGCGCTCCAGAGACGATTTGGGAGAACGGCGGACGCTGAGCACGCCCAAGAACAGCTGACTCGCCGCCGTAGAAGCAACCAGGAAAGCCTAGGAACCTATGCTGCAGACATACGGCTGCTAACCCGGCGCAGCTACCCGGATTTCGCACCGGAGGCGGTAGAAAAGCTCGCCCTCCGGAGCTTCATCCAAGGTCTCCGCCCGGCCCAGCTCCAGAGCCACGTACGGATCCACGCCGCGAGCGACTGGGAGACTGCAGTGGCAGAAGCAGAGCGGGTGGAGCCGCTGATGAATCGCACAGTTGAAGCGCCAACGCACAGACAGAGAACCTTCCAGGCCACGATGGAGAGCGAGGAGGAAGAGGAGGAATTACGGCAGACCACGGCGGCGCGTCCCCGGAGAAGAACGCCCCTCGCCGGCGTTAAACTAGAGCGAGGTGGCGTGAACGGGAACAGGCCGCCTCCCGCAGATGTTTCCCCCGAGGAGCCGGCACCACGCGTGGGCCGAATTGGACGCTCTCCAGGGATCTATCTACAGTGCAGCTTGGGGAAGACGTCGATCCGGGCCCTGATTGACACCGGCTCTACAATCTCCCTGGTTCGACCCGGTGTGCTGCCGGGCACGAACAAGACGGCCCCACGGGGGTGGGAACCCACCAAGCGCTGCGTCACCACGGCTACCGGTGAGCGCGCCAGACTGGGGGGGCGGAGAGTTTTGGTGGTGGGGGTGGCCGGTCAGAACATAAGACACCCGTTCTGGCTGGCTGACATCCAAGACCCCTGTATTATTGGACTAGACCTGCTCACAGCCTGGAACGCCAAGATCGACACCGCGGGACCGTCCCTCCAGCTGGGAAACCGGACCATCACGCTCCACAGCAGAACCCAGGGAAGGAACACGGGGGCCTGCGCGATCGAGGGATCGCCAAGACAGACCGGACCAGGCAGGCCACCGCGAGGACTGGACACGATGACGTCACCAGCACGGACAGAGGGAGCACGAACGCACACAAGGACAGCAAGGGGAGGGGTCAACGTGTCAGCAGAGACGCAGCAGGCGGTGGAGGAATTATTTCAGCGGAGCTGCAGCGGGCTGGACCCGGAACAGGGACGCCAGCTGCGGGAGCTATTGGACTATTACGTGGGTGTTTTCGCCGCGAAGGATGAGGAATGCGGCCGGACCGGGTTGGTGCAGCACGAGATCGACACCGGTGAGGCCAGGCCGATTCGACTCCACCCACGCCGGCTGCCCTTTTCAAGGCGGGCAGCGGCGGAACAAAAAGTGCGAGAAATGCTGGAGGCAGATGTTATTGAGCCCTCCAGCAGCCCCTGGGCGGCGCCTGTGGTGCTGGTCAAGAAGAAGGACGGGTCGTGGCGGTTCTGTGTGGATTACCGACGCCTGAACGACGCCACCAGGAAAGATTCCTACCCCCTGCCCCGCATCGATGACGCACTGGACCACATCGCCGGCTCCAGCTGGTTCAGCTCGCTGGATCTACGCAGCGGCTATTGGCAGGTAGAGCTGTCACCCGAGGCCCGCCAAAAAACAGCCTTCTCCATCGGGCAGGGACTGTACCAGTTTAAAGTGATACCGTTTGGACTCTGCAACGCTCCGACCACCTTTGAGCGCTTGATGGAGCGAGTGCTGGCTCACGTGCTCCAGAGTTGCTGCGTTGTTTACCTAGATGACCTGCTGGTGCATGCAGATGATTTTGACAGCGCCCTGTCAAATCTCCGAGAGGTGCTGGGAGCCATCCAGCAGGCGGGGCTACGGTTACACCCTAAGAAATGCCACCTGTTCCGGCGGGAGACCACCTTTTTGGGCCACGTCGTCAGCGCAGCGGGGGTCGCCACCGACCCGGAAAAAGTGGCAACAGTGAGAGACTGGCCAGTGCCGCGGAACGTTGGGAGAACTGAGGAGTTTTCTTGGATTGGCCTCCTATTATAGGAGGTTTGTGAAAGACTTCGCCACCATCGCCAGCCCGCTGCATCAGCTGACGCAGAAAGGACGCACGTTCCAGTGGAGTGACAGCTGTGCTGCTGCTTTCTCCCAGCTTCACGCAGCGCTCATCAGAGCCCCCATCCTGCAGTATCCCGACCCGAACCGCCCTTTCATCGTGGACACGGACGCCAGCAACCAGGGCATCGGGGCGGTGCTATCCCAGGAGGGAGAGCATGGAGAGCAGGCAGTCGCTTACTTCAGCCGCACTCTCAGCAGAGCCGAGAGAAATTACTGTGTGACTCGCAGAGAGCTGCTGGCTGTCATTCAAGGACTGCGTCACTTCCGCCCGTATGTGTACGGGGGGAGGTTCCAGCTCAGGACGGACCACGCTTCCCTGACCTGGTTGTTAAATTTCAAAGAACCGGATGGACAGTTGGCGAGGTGGCTGGAGGCACTGCAGGATTATAATTTCCAGATTGTGCATCGGGCAGGCCGCCTCCATGCCAACGCTGACGCGCTGTCTCGGCGCCCCTGCGCGACAGAGGAGTGTCGTCACTGTCAACGGGCTGAAGATCGGGACCAAACTGCCCCACGGACTGCCGCTCTCCGAGCCGCTGCGAGCAGGAATAACGCAGCGACGCACAGCCCCTCCTCAGATGATCAGGCAGTTCTCCCCAGCGATGACGTCACAGAGGTTCTTGGCACGCAGCAGCTGCAGAGCGAGCAGGACAGAGACCCGGTCATTTCGCGGGTTCGGCAGTGGCTGGACGCAGGACAGCGGCCCGCCTGGGAGGTTGTGTCACCGCTGGACCCAGAGACTAAGGCCCTGCACTCCCAGTGGGCCAACCTCCGCTGCTACGAGGGCGTGGTGTATCGGCAGTGGCAGACTCCAGCTGGGCAGCGGCACGTCTGGCAACTGCTGGTTCCTCGTCGACTCCGGCCCAAAGTACTCCAGCTGGTTCATGGGGCGGTAGGAGCGGGCCACTTCGGAGTGACAAAGACGCTGCAGCGCCTTCGGGCCCGGTTCTACTGGCCCGGTTGTCATCAGGACGTGGAGCTCCACGTTCATCGCTGCGACACATGCACAGCTCAGAAGGGACCAACTCAGCGATCCCACGCTCCCCTGCAGCAGTACCGGGTGGGAGCACCGATGGAGCGAGTGGGAGTGGACATCCTGGGCCCTTTCCCGACCACGGACCGGGGGAACCGCTACGTGCTGGTCGCGATGGATTATTTCACTAAGTGGCCAGAGGCGTACGCGGTCCCGGATCAGAGCGCCGCTACGACGGCATCAAAGCTGGTGGATGAAATGTTCTGTCGGTTTGGCGCACCGGAGGAGCTGCACAACGATCAGGGTCGGAACTTCAAGGCGGAGGTCTTCGGAGAGGTCTGCAAACGGCTGGGCATCCGGAAGACCCGGACCACCCCACTGCATCCACAGAGCGACGGCCTGGTCGAACGATTCAACCGGACCCTCACCACCCAGCTCGCTATCCTAGTGGACCAGCGACAGCGAGACTGGGACCTGCATCTGCCTTTTGTTTTGTGGGCGTACCGGACGGCAGCTCAGGAATCTACCCGGTGCACCCCTGTGGCGCTCATGTTTGGACGCAAGCTGCGCACACCGGTGGATTTGGTATTCGGTTGCCCCCCTGAGCCGGAGGTGGAGGGAAAACCCGGATTGGATTATTTTTTTTGTTTGAAAGAACGTCTCCACACGATGCACGAGCTGGCTCGAGAGGCCCTGGCGGCGGCAGGGGGTCGGCAGAAGCGAGCGTACGACTCCCGCTGTCAGGGGAGGGACTTTGCACCGGGAGATCGAGTCTGGGTTTTCTGCCCTGAGAGGAAGAGAGGACGATCACCGAAGCTGGCGAGCCAGTGGTCGGGGCCATGCGTGGTCCTGGAGAGACTGTCAGATGTGGTGTACAGGGTGAGGCTTAGAAAAAGGGACCGGGTTGTGGTCCTTCATCGTGACCGTCTCGCCCCGTATCGGCCATCTGCACCGCTGGTGGACGAACCAGAGCTTCCATCCCGGCCCGATACCCCAACCGAGACCCAGATGGACACTAGGGGGCCTGTACGTGTTGGCCGCCGGCGCCGAAGACCGCCCCGACACCTGGATGAGTTTGTATTGGACTTTTAAATTGGACTTTAATTTTTCTGGGGACAGAAACCAGTCCGGGGGGGGGGGGCAGTGTAACGTTGGGGCCATGTTAAGTGAATTTCCCAGCATGCTTTGCCAGATGAAAACGTTATGTGTGTGTAACCGTGATGTAAACAGAGGTCTGGGAGAATGACCTCCCCTCCTGCCTGTGCCCAGAGTGTGTGTGAAAATAAATCCGGTTGATCACAGCCATCTGCTCCATTTTCTTTGTGTGAACCCTGCTTACGTCACAATATTAACTTGTTAAATTTTACTGCCTCACCTTAAAGCCTTAAAAAGGTTTTCCTCACCTTAATTACATAATTAAGGTTACCAAAAAAAACATATGCCAAACAGTGTCAAAAAGCTCAAATTTTCATTGTTCTATTGGATACAGCTATGGATTTTTATTTTTTGAGTTGACTTTCATCTTTGATATTTTTGTTGAGTAAAAAGGGTCATCTGTGACTGTGAATTGCTTTTTACTTTTTTCACAAAACGTAGTCAAAACTATGTTCTAAATTCTAAAAGACTATAATTACTACATTTAGTCCCTACTGCCACTTTCTAGGAGAAAATACAAGGGCTGTGGTGGCAGGTCCTTCAAGAAAAAGCAGCACTGAACACACAACTTCATACAATTAGCAAACAATTCAACATGACAATAAAATGAACAAACCAGTTCATTGTTCCAGGTATTTCATTTGATTTCATGTGTGGCTGTTTTAAGCTTCACATATTCCAACTGTGGATGAAATCAGCACATTAATGCATACCACCAACACAATACAGTCTAATGAGAAACTCCTCAATGTGCTTAAATACTACAGATGAACTCAAAATTTGCAACTAGATATTTCATCCAAAGCTAAAATCCCTTAACATAATATTACAGAGAAGGTCAGAAAAGAATCTGATTTAATAATTAGAAAAGCACACAGAGCACATACCTCCGCCAAGGCTCCTTCCCTCCCTCCCTTTGTCCAGCCATCTGTCCATATCTCCCTGCCTCTGTCCCTCCATACAGTGCAAAATAGGGCCTTGGTGGAGGTATGCGCTCACGGATCACTTCCAAAATCTAATGTGTTTGTCTGTAGCCCAGGCCTATTCAATTAGCGGCCTGTGGGCCACATGCGGCCCAGAAGCAACCTCTGAGTGGCCCGTGGGCCTAGGCCACGCCAAGAAAATATAAATTTAAGAAAAAAATATGAAGTGTGCACACGAACAACGTGCGTGACCGTCATCTGCGCGGCACTCAGGAGTGCCCTGCCGGAAAAAATCAGAAGAGGTATGTAAGCAGTGGAAGCATTTATGGTGGTTTTAACCCGCTGGTAATGGGAACAATAATGAGTCGTTGAGCAAACAGGTGTGGTTCAGCTTCATATGCAGAGAAAGAGGCAAGAGTGACTGAACTGCTGAGGGTGTACTTCACCAGCCATTACAATAATTTATGTTCCTCATTATGTATCTGGCAAGTTAAGATGACCGAAATTCATGAAGTCAATGACTTTAATCCGTCAGCAGCCTTCAAACTAAACATGCCAACATTTGGATTTCAAAATAAGAGGGGTTTTCCTGCAGTCTGGTTGGTGAGGAGAGTTCTAAAAAAACTATAAATATATAGAAATATTTTAACAGAAATAACTGCATCTTTGGTAATTTAAGTTATTTCATTAAATGTAATTTTATTAAAAAAAATTTCTTTGAAATCAGAGTTAAATTATTGTTCTGTTCTGGCTCTGCAAAATTATGGTCAAAAGTGTAAATTGTAAAAGGAAAAAAAGTCAAATTTTTACCACAATCTGTTTCAAATTTATAAAAAAAAACACAGTAATTTTATTTAAAAAATAGACAAAAAGTAGCCATAAAATAATCCACAAATTTATAATAAAGTCTCAAATGTACAAGAAAAGTCCATTTTACAAGAGGAAATTACAAATTTGAGGAAAATGGTTTCAAATTTAGATAAATTTACAGAAAAAAATAGAAAACTATAAGAAAATTGTTATAAATTTTGAAGAAAAACCTCAAACCTTCAAGACTGAAGTCATTACTCAAGTTTTTAAATAGGTGCTTTTTGGATCCTTAACTCTACTAGAAATTTTTGGTTGACTGACATGTGTGTGTAATGGAATGTGTAGTTATAAAAAGAGGTTCCTACCTCACCATGTGGTGATTTAAAACAAAACAAACCACAATAGTGGATGTGCAATGTTTGTTAATGTTATCAATCTTTTCTTGGGCGGTTTGTGCAGTGAAGTGTTTGACAGTTCATTTTTTATTCAGCTAAATGCACTCTGTGATGTGCCAAGGTCAGTTATGACCAGGAATTTTATTTCAAAAAGGAAACAAATGTTAATGCTACTAACAGTGCACACTGACTTTTTATACACATTGAGATATGCCTAAGATGTGACCAAAATCGTTTACAGAATTTTTTTTTTCATTTTATTTATTTGTTGCTCAAGAGGAAAAATATTTCTACTACTTCAATTCTGCTCAACCTCACTGTTATTGTGTTTTTATGCACATTTGATGTGCCTTTGTCATGTGCCAAATGAACATTTAAAACCAAGACGATGAACAAAAAGTGCGTATTTTTCATCACACTGATCTGTGTTAGTTTTAAATTTGTCATATTCAACAGATCGCTGAACACGTGCAGCCCAGTTACATGTCTTGATTTCAAATTGTGGCCCAACTGATTTTGTAATTGAATAGCCCTGCTGTAGCCTAAGACCCACTTCTGGTGAAAATTTCATCAAAATCTATCCAGTAGTTTTTGTGTAATCCTGCTAAACCACTGCTAGAAGACTGAGCCTTGGTGGAAGTATGCACTTATGGATCACCTTCAAAATGTAACTGGTTTGTGTGTAGCCCTAGAGCTACCTCTGGTGAAAATTTCACCAAACTCTCTCCAGTAGTTTTGAGTAATCTTGCTTATACACTGGGAGAAGATAGAGCCTTGGCGGAGGTATGTGCTCTTGGATCATCACCAAAATATAAGGGCTTCATCCTTAGGCCAAGGGCCACCTTTGTTGAAAATTCATCCACATCCTTCCAATAGTTTTTGTGTAATCCTGCTAACAGACAGATAAACAGACAAACGCCAGCAAAACATTACCTCTTTGGCAGAGGTAATACCTCTTCCTTAAGGCAATGGTTCAATTTTTATCAACTATAAAACAAGTTTAAAAACACTATAAACTGATAACCCAAATTAAAATGAAAAATAAAGTGTAACAATAGCTCAATCCAAACCAATTGCCCCTTTCTGGCACATAGTAATTTTTCTTAAATTCATCTTAACTCTATAGTGGAAAAAAATGGTACTTTTCTTCCTCAAGAGATTTAAACAAGCTCTGAAGCTTTAACACTCCCATTTTAAGATAGATGAGAATTAATCAGAAAAATGGAACAAAGTGAAAGACTGCAAAGACTAATTTTATAAATGACTTCTCTTTAAATCCAGCCTAATTGGAACACTCCAATCACACAGTAGAACTAAATAATACTATAAAGTAGAGCTACATTTTGTCCATCCTATTTATGTAGAACCATCTGGGTTTATTTGGCTTGGAATGAATCCATTTCCCTTATGCACCACCTTTTTTCTTGATTTTTCATGCTTAAAGAAATTATTGAGGATGTAAAAGAACAATATACTGTATCTCACAATGTTAAAGAAAGTGGAAAACCCAGACCATCAGTAACACAGTGGCTCATTCTGGCCTGATGAAATCCCCCTCGAGAGCACGCAGATCTCCTGCTGACCTTAAGCACAGCCTAGATGTTCAATCTATATTTTATACACACTATTTTTGGCAGAGTGATATATTTAAAGCTGTTGTACACAGACAATTTTATCCTTCAATTGTGTTAATTAAACTACTATTGGCGGTGGTCTTTATTTCTGACATGACCCAAACTTGAGGATGACTCGTTGCATTATAAATCAACAAAATTACTAAACTTTGTAATACTACTGTTAATTAACTTAAGGATGTTCCTCTAAAGAATCTACCTCACCTGGACCATCTACCATTTTAAATCATTTATCTTTGAAACGTTAGGGCTATATTGAATGGTAGGGTCTATACCTTTTATTTTTTTTTTTTCAAGAAACAAAATAACTTTCCTTCACAAGCTCTTTTGGTGAAGACAGAATAATGTCTGTCATGTTTTCCAGGTCTTAACTTTTGGTCTTTGCTGAGCCAAACATTTAGGGATGCATTTCCAGTCTCTTATCGGGAGACAACAATATGCAGGGTATGTTCAAGAATGCTGCTGCAGCACGCTTGGCACAGCTAAAGTGTTTGTAGCAGCAGTGACCAGATTTTAAATGCATGAGGATCAATAAAAAGAGAGCTGCTAAGGCACAGGTTTGTCACAGCAACTGGGCCAAAGGTCTGTATTAATCTGCGTTAAAGCACTTATCTGACTGAGAATTATGAATATGGACTGAATAAATCAGCTGGACTAAAGCTTATTCAGCTGAAGACACAAACACCCAACACAGCTAACTAATATTTTAAAAATCAGCTGCACTGACAAAGCAGGCAGACTCTAAATGCAAAAATCATAAATGGATCAAACAAAGCGCCTCAGCAAGCATCTCAGCACAGGGGAAAAAAAGTAGACAAGGAAGATGAGCGAAAAAGAGTAATCTCCCTGACATATTCCTAATAATCCACCTCCCTTGTGCTGCTCTCCTCGAAGTCACCCAATCATAAAGTGTCATCACTGACCTACAAAAAAGGACTCCTGTCAAGCCTCACATGCTTAAAAACATCAATCACAGCAGACCAAGAGGGTACACTGAATTATACAGCATTAACCTTCGGGGCTTGCATATAAAGACCATAGATTTATTTATGCTTGTGTGTTAAGAGCCTTTGCACTGTTCATTCCAGGAAGGCTGGCTGCCAAATTGATGAACCTGCACCTCAGCGGGAGTCTAGCATCTTTGATTAATGAGTGCAAACTTGTGGAAAGGGCAAAAAAAAACAAAAAAAAAACAGGAAAGACAGGGTGAAAATGGGTAAAATCTAGTTATTCAAAGACCTGATTTTTTTTTTCTTAAGGGGCACAGAAATGAGCCAAAGAAACACAAAGGGGGTTGTGAATATCGTGAAAGCACAACAGAAATGTGCTGATGCTCATTTTAAATGCAGAGCAGTGCAGTCAATTAAGCAAAAGAAAACCACCTCAAACTCTGAGGGGAATACAACATTGATTATACAAACCTCTTAGCCCATTGTATGTCTTGACCTTATGCACAAAAAAAAACTGTACAAGGCTGAGGTCTTGTGAGGTGTATTTTCAATGGCATTTAATGTGTGTAAAATATTTTTAAAGATACAAAATTTAGAGGTCAGCAGAAGAACAAAACACCACACTACTATAATACCAAGTTGATGACTCTGTTTCCTTATTATCATATTAGGAGCTTACAACACTGATCTGTCTGCAGAGCTTTTCAAGGACGTGTGGACTGAATAAATATGAGACACATTTAGTGACCTTCTACCTGCATTTTGATTCATTGGCCATTACTGGATGGATGCATGCATAACGCATCAAGGCTGTGATCTGATTTATCCTGCTGCCTTGGCTACTGAAGCCATTTAAATGATGAACTTTACCATATCTAATGTTTGCTGACATTTCACTGAGACGATGTGTGTGCCATTAGGTCAGATACCGGCTCATTATGTTCAACTGAATCTGCAAAAAGAAATCAGCTAAAATGCACAGCGAAAGAGATACCATCCAATAAATAGGCAAAAAAAAAAAAGAAGACGAATCTACACAGTCAAACAAAGCTGAATGGGTCTCATAAATGTGCTACGAAAAGATCTGCAGCATATCTGTAAAATTACTGAGACCCTGTGCCGTTCCTGCTATGGCAAGTTAAAGTGTCTTCTGGGAAACAACCACTTTACATTCACAAGTTTGTGCTCCAGTCTCTGTTTGCATTAAAATTGACAGAAAGGCAAATTTCTTCAAATTTAAAGTAAGCTGAAGGCAACACAGGTATTACGTTTTTAAAATTAACATTTTAAAACCTATTTCAATTGCATGACAAATTACAATATTACAAAAATACTACATTAAACAAGGGTACCTGTTATTAATTGACACCAGTATCAATTAAAATGCTTTGTGGGGAGAAAAAAATCCAAACCAGGAAAAGCTATCTGTGTCACCTTCAAGTAAACCAAGTCTAAAAAAATGTAGGGCACAAAATACCAAGGGCACTCACTGTTGAACCGGTCTGATTTTTTGCATTAAAAGTTAGGTCTATATTGTACTTAGTGTGGGCTTTTTTGAAAATATGACAAGCAAAAAGACAAATCCTGCTGGGCTGTAGTGTTAGCAGTGCAGTGCCCATTCAGACAGCGTATGCTCGGTAATTGATTTTTTTGTAGTCATTATTCACAGATGATCTTCTAAATGCATCACATGTAGGGAGATAGGCTAAATGAAACACAAAGAGCACAGCAGACCATAAAGGACACATTCGCCAAGTCATCTATGTGGCACTGCTTAATGACACAAAAACACATCAAATCAGCTAAAAGAGCAGAGCAAACACTAAGTGGGGTAGTGGATTTAAAAAAAAATTCTGTGACAGTCACTTTGAATTACTCGGCTTTGAGTGTTTCTACGAGGTAAGAAGCATTCACTAGTAATGTTCCCTTAATGTCTCATAAACAGTTGTATTTTAGCTTTTAGTAAAACATCCTTCAATGAAAATATGAGAAAAAAAATAACTACCATTACTCAGATGCTTGGTAAAACAACAAAAGTTTACAGACTTTATATAAGAGAAAAAAAAATGGCTGTCAGTGCTCATTAATGATCTCTGACCTCAGGATTATTATCATTATTTTTTGGCTGTGCCTGTTATTATTTCAGTGTGATCAGCAACAGCCTCCAGTTCTGAAAGACTCCACACATCCAAAAAAATACCACAGATTCTTAAGCTGCACAGACTTGATGGCCATAAAGGTTTAATAACCGTTTTATTGATAATTTTGCGCAAAAGCCAGATTTGATTCACAAATGTACTGCTTTTAAGATACATACATACAGTACACACACACACACACACATTTATGCACACACACATATATAGATATATATACACACACATATACATACACACATGCATATATATACACACATATGCATATACACACATATATACATACATGCACATGTGACAGAGATCATCCTGCGCAGTTCGCCCCACACGGGACACGAACCCGCGACCTCTCAGTCAACTACACAGTTCGAGCATGGGAGACACAGCACGATCGCGCTGAGCTAAAGGTCCGACCGGTAGCTCAGCGCTACTGATACTGTATGAGGCTTTGGGAGGGAGGTTTACTAACGTTCTACGCCGAACAGTACTAGTTGGCATCCGTTACACACACACACACACATATATATGCATACACACATATACATACACACATGCACATACATATACACACATATACACATGCATATATATATATATACACACATATCCATATACATACATATATACATACATACATACACACACATATATATACACCCACATATATACACACACATGCATATACACACTTATACATATGCACATACACACATATATACATACACACACACACACACACATATATACTGTATATATACACACATGCATGTACACACATATACACATACACATATATATATACTGTATATACATATACGTACACACACACACACACACACACACACACACACACACATACATATATATATACACACACACACATATAAACAGTGTGAAGTAGAAAAAGCCCCAAAATTGCGAATCCACATGAAAGATGACACGGAATTCGGGTGCTGTCATAGTCACAAAAGGGAACATTTCAACCCAAACTACACAGCCGGGCTGTTTGGAAAAAGATGAACAGGTAGAGTGGGATGTGAAATAAAGAAAGACTGATAATAACAAGCAGGGAATAATAAAAAAAAAATAAATAAAAAGGCTTACCTGCAACTTTTATTCCTCAGATAATTTCATAACACGCTGTCACATCATGTTAAAGCCGCAACACGTATAGTTGCGGCTTTAACACAGGCAGGCGCTGGTTTTTTTCTTGTCCAATGAATCGTTTTGGGCCGTTACATTCTAAACTAGCAAACTTAAGCAGCTAACTTTTCAGTTCACACCTGCACTCAACTCTTCTTGTTACCAAAACGTAAGAGTTGTTTCTGGACATAATTTCTGGCGGCGACACCCATAAGTACTTCAGATAAACTTTTTCTTCCCATCTGGTGTTGAAACGACTGTGGGAGCCCACAGCGTTTCACCGTGACAAGTGTCCGCGCGACCAAGATGCTGCGGGGTTTAACCGAAGAGCGTTAGCTTAGCGGTTAGCCCCAACGCTGTGGACGTCTGGAGATTTCTACTTAAAAAAAAAACAACTAAGCGAGCCAAAGGTTTTTAACTCACCTCGTATCCCTTTAAAAAAGACAAACCAGACGAAGCTTTTCCTTGGCGTGCCAGTTTGTGCGCCGTTTGCTGTGGGTTCTGGAGGAGGTCAGAGGAGAAGTGGTCATCGTGGGCGTGAGGACAGGTGATGTGCGCGCAGGGACGTGGACGTGTCTGTGCTCGCCGACTGAAGGAGAAAGTCTCTCCTCCGGTTCACTCTCCATCCAACTCCACACAAATGACGTCACCACCCCCCACCCCGTGCAAGCCGCTCGGATTCTGGGCAGTTTGTGGCGCAAATGCCAGTTTGCGCAGAGCATTCTGATGCAAAAATAATGAGTACTTGGGTAGATAGTTCCCAAATTAACGGTAGGTTAATAAGTCAAGACAAAATTGCTGAATGACTTAACAGCTGAAAATGCTCAGAAAGTACATACCTCCGCCACGAAAATCTCAGGAGACG
The DNA here is from genome assembly GCA_020510985.1 of Pholidichthys leucotaenia. NCBI lineage: Eukaryota > Metazoa > Chordata > Actinopteri > Cichliformes > Pholidichthyidae > Pholidichthys > Pholidichthys leucotaenia. Next base: position 46,391,475 of record CM035843.1, read on the forward strand.
ATCACAGGTGATATAAAGGTCTGTTCACACCAGACTCGAGTAAATCTACTCCCACGAATACAATGAGTTATAATATTCTGGTCAATAAATTTACTTGTATTTGGTCTGAACACACCTGACATTTTGTGCTCCAATCTGACTCCCCTTTCTGTGAAAAGTGAATGTCTTGTAGGTCTATATTTCTACATAAAATAGCACAGTAAAATGTTTATTTAAAAAAAAATTCTGACATTCACACACACAAAAAAATTGCAGCTGTGGTCTATATTAACCATATATTCCATAACCTACATATGTTGAAGCATGTGGAAATGTTTGGTAATGACATATGTAAAGGACTTCACACCTCTGAAAGGACAAAGGGCTCTCACCCGCCGAGTGAAGAACAAAGACGTTCCCGGATGCGGCGGAGGAGACCGGAGGAGCCACCCTCACCCCCTAAGGCGAGGAGAGGAAATACCAAGACAATGGGGGGATTAAGATAATGAGGGATGTCAGCCTTTGTTATGCATGTCTCTTGTTGTGTGCCAGTATAAAGTCAGTGAGTCGGAGACATTCTGTCTCTTATCCCTTCTGCCACTGTCTGCGCCAGATGAGACTTGTTAGAAGAGCTGAATATTAAAACTTTGCTTATAAACCAAATCGCCTCTTCATTTCCAAGCTCCTCTACACTGATGACCTTGACGCGAGTATGGACCGGAGGCGTTCCCCCGCAATCTACTCATCCGTGGCGACCCAGGCAGACGCCAGCGGCCATGCAGACGAGGGAACAGATGGACAACTGTTCCCCCCGGCAGAAGAGATTGAGAGGGCTCAACCGAGCACCAGCACCGCCGTGAGAGCCGAGGCAGGGCACTCTCACCCGGCGGGCACAGCAGTGATGGTGTGCACGAATGTCGTCGCTGTCAATCTGCCAGACTTCTGGCAAGAAGACCCCGCCTCTTGGTTTCAGCAGGCTGAAGCCCAGTTCACACTGGTGGGCATCACGGCTGATGATACCAAATTTTATCATATCGTCTCCAAACTCGACGCCGCCACTTCGAAGTGTGTGCAGAGCATGATCCGGCGACCACCGGCCCGGGACAAATACGAGACGCTCAAAGCAACCATCGTGGCGAACTACGTCCCATCAGCGGAAGAGAGAGCCGAGAAGATCCTGGCGGTCTACGGCCACAGAGGGTGCAAACCTAAAGCCCTCATGGAGGATTTGCTACAGCTCAAAGAAGAGGACAATGACAACTTCCTCTTCCAGTTTATTTTCCTCAGCACGCTGCCGCCACACATGAGAGGGACACTCGCCAGCATGAAGTGCAACAACCACCAAGACTTCCGCGTGCTGGCCAATGAAGCTCATCGGCTCGTCAACGCCTGCAAGGAGCTGACACCCACAGCAGCATCCGCAGACCTCAAAGCTGACACCCTGAGCCACGAGGAACCGCAACCCACGGAGAAGACCCAGCCCACGGTGACAGCGACACGGCCAAGACGTAACAGACAGAGCGACGTCTGTTATTATCACCACCGCTTCACTGAGAAGGCCCGCAAATGTGTTTCCCCCCTGCAAATTTGCGATTTCGGGAAACGCCAAAGCCGAGAGCCGTTAACAGCAGCGGTTCTCGGCGAGAAAAACAAGCTGTTGTACGTGACGGATGGACACACAGGCAAGCAGTTCCTCATCGACACAGGAGCCCAGCTGAGTTTCGTCATGCCCTCCCACGCAGATCGAGCCACGGGCACCCGGGGCAACGGAGCCGTGGCAGCCAACGGCTCTAACATCGACACGTTCGGCGAAAAGAGCCTGCACCTCCTCATCCACGGCCGCAGCTACAGATGGACATTTGTTGTAGCGGCGGTGAGCTTTAACTCATTAGGCGCAGATTTTTTGTGTGCACATGGGTTATTAGTGGATCTAGCAAATAGGCGCCTGGTTAATGCACTGTCCTTTGCTTCTATTCCATGCTCAGCCCGAGTTTCTCCACCACCTGTGCAGGCCAACGTCACCACGGCAGGAGGTAAGTTTGAGCAACTCCTCACCCAATTTCCAGCACTCACAACTCCCAAATTCTCAGCCACTGTGGCTAAACACGGGGTTGAGCACTTCATTCCCACAACGGGACCTCCCGTTTTGCCAAAGCTCGCTGCTTAGACGCGGCCAAGCTCAACATAGCATGGGACGAATTTACAACTCTTGAAAAATTGGGCATTGTTAGACGCTCGAAGAGCCCCTGGGCCTCACCACTTCACATGGTTCCGAAATCCGACGGTTCTTGGAGACCGTGCGGAGATTACCGCAGATTAAACAACGCTACAGCGCATGACCGTTACCCAATTCCTCACATTCAAGATTTTTCACTACATCTAGCGGGTGCGCGCATTTTTTCAAAAATAGACTTAGTCCGCGGTTATCACCAAGTCCCAGTCCGAGCAGAAGACGTTCCTAAAACAGCGGTAATAACCCCTTTCGGCCTGTTTGAATTCCTGCGAATGCCTTTCGGCCTCAAAGGCGCTGCTCAAACTTTTCAACGAATGATGGACGCGGTCCTACGCGACCTTCCTTTTGTCTTCGTCTACCTCGACGACATGCTGGTAGCCAGCTCGTCTGAGGAAGAACACGAGCAGCACCTCACTACGGTTTTTCAGAGGCTGGAAGAGCACGGGCTAATTATCAATCCAGCCAAATGCAAATTTGGCGTGTCACAAATTGATTTTTTAGGACACAAAGTCTCTCCGAAGGGGGCAGTTCCACTTCCAGACAAAGTTCACGCGATAGAAAGTTTCCCACGGCCACAAACGGTCATATCGCTACAGGAATTTTTAGGGATGGTTAATTTTTACAACCGCTTCCTCCCCCACGCAGCTCAGCTCATGCAGCCCCTACATGACGCGCTCAAAAAAAAGAAAGCTTCCAACGCGGTCGAATGGACCCCGGAGCACGAACGCGCTTTCGCGGAAGTAAAAAGCGCCCTAGCTAACGCCACATTGTTAGTTCACCCAGATCCCTCGGCCCGCATCGCACTAACCACAGATGCTTCAGACCTAGCTATAGGGGCAGTTGTAGAACAACTTGTCAGCGGGGTCTGGCAACCTTTAGCATTCTTTAGCAAATCGCTAAACCAAACTGAACGTAAATACAGCACTTTTGACAGAGAGCTGCTGGCGCTTCATTTATCCATCCGCCACTTCCAGTTCTGGTTAGAAGGGCGGAGTTTCACGGCTTTTGTAGACCATAAACCGCTCACCTTTGCTATGGCTAAAATTTCAGAACCATGGTCAGGCAGGCAACAAAGACAGCTAGCTGCGATTTCAGAGTTCACCACAGACATTCGACACGTGGCAGGCAAACTTAACGTAGTAGTGGACTGTCTCTCTCGCGCTGTGACACCACCAGAGCGCGGGGAGACAGATTATACTGCCTCAGCAGCAGAACTCTTCACTAACGCAGACACATACGCAGCACCTATCCATGCAGGGATAGATTATGCAGCCATGGCAGAGGAACAGAGCAGTGACGCGGACGTGCGCGTGCTCCTGTCTGGACCAACAGGGTTAAGGCTGGAGAAAAAGGGTTTACGCGACGGCGTGCCCCCCCTAATATGCGATGTCTCAACCGGCCGACCTCGCCCGTTAGTACCAGCTACATGGCGCCGCCGTATTTTCGACGCAATTCACTCCCTCGCGCACCCAGGTGTGCGCGCCTCGGTTAAAATGGTCGCCGAAAAGTTTGTGTGGCCCGGCCTGCGCAAAAACGTAAAAGAATGGGCAAAAACTTGCATTTCTTGTCAACGCGCCAAAATACACAGACACACAAAAGCCCCTCTGGAGCCTTTTCCAATCCCTGCTAGAAGGTTCGACCACGTTCATGTCGACCTCGTGGGGCCACTACCTTCCTCCCAGGGTTTCACACACCTGTTAACAATGATAGACCGCACTACACGCTGGCCAGAGGCAGTCCCTCTAGCGGCAACCACAGCGGAGGAAGTCGCTCGCGTTTTTTTGACAAACTGGGTGGCACGTTTCGGCGTCCCATCGGACATCACGTCCGATAGGGGGCCTCAATTTGTCTCAGAGCTCTGGTCAGCCATGTCCAACAGTTTAGGGGCAACAATTCACCGCACCACCGCTTATCACCCTCAGGCTAATGGGTTATGCGAGCGTTTTCACAGGTCTTTAAAGGCTGCCCTCAGAGCCTCACTAACGGACACAAATTGGGTAAATAAACTTCCCTGGGTTTTATTGGGGTTGCGTGCTGCACCTAAAGAGGATCTAGACGCCTCTCCAGCAGAATTAGTTTTTGCACAGCCTCTCAGGCTCCCAGGTGAATTTTTACCAGAGAACCCAGAGCCAGGGCGTCTTCCAGTCCCAAGGTTTTTAGGCAACAACGGACCGACCTCTCTCCCTGGTCCAGCTCATCACTCCTTCCCACGGGTTTTTGTCCCTCAGGCTTTAACAAACGCTGAGTTTGTTTTTGTTAAGCATGAAGCTTTAAAACCTACCTTTCGCCCAGCATTCGATGGGCCATTCAGAGTGCTGGAACATGGTGATAAACACTTTGTGCTTGATTTTGGGGACAGAAAAGAAACAGTCAGCATTGACAGACTTAAACCTGCCTTCTTGTTGAAAGACGAGCCTGCACAGTTGGCGAGAGCACCTCGGCGGGGTAGACCCCCAAGAGAAAAGACTCAGCCCCCAGGCAGGGAACAGTTAACCTCTCTCCTTCCTACACTGCAGATTCCTCACAAGAAGATCCCAGCAGGGCACCTAAACCAACCTACAGCAGTTTTGGGAGAAGATTGAAACCCAGACAGCACAGGGACTGATACCAACCACTCCACAATTGTTCACTAATTGTGCTGCAACAGTTTAGGACTGACTTATGATTTTACTATGCTGTTATAATTACCACTGAACTCTCTTAGGAGCATGGCTGCTGGAAAGTTTCTTCCGTGGCAAGAGATGTAACACTTAGTATGTCATAATAACTATCTTAGACTGTGAACCTTCCTGTTGTCCTTTCTTAGTTGTTTGGGGGGCCTGTGGTCTATATTAACCATATATTCCATAACCTACATATGTTGAAGCATGTGGAAATGTTTGGTAATGACATATGTAAAGGACTTCACACCTCTGAAAGGACAAAGGGCTCTCACCCGCCGAGTGAAGAACAAAGACGTTCCCGGACACAGCGGAGGAGACCGGAGTAGCCACCCTCACCCCCTAAGGCGAGGAGAGGAAATATCAAGACAATGGGGGGATTAAGATAATGAGGGATGTCAGCCTTTGTTATGCATGTCTCTTGTTGTGTGCCAGTATAAAGTCAGTGAGTCGGAGACATTCTGTCTCTTATCCCTTCTGCCACTGTCTGCGCCAGATGAGACTTGTTAGAAGAGCTGAATATTAAAACTTTGCTTATAAACCAAATCGCCTCTTCATTTCCAAGCTCCTCTACACAGCCCCATTTTACCTGAGGAAAGATAAAACAGGAAAGCTGGTATGGTAAGATGGATGGAACGGTAAGTTTTCCTCTCAGTCCCTTCCTCCTACCTGACCAGGATGTGTGTGAGCTAATGTTGTGCAATAATGCAAATCTGGTTTTGATATGATACTAGCCTATTTACTATTATTATCGCTGATGATAATGTTGTGTTATACAGTAGTTTAGGCTTTTATTTGTGAGGTACGGGTGGCTATAAGAGGGCAGCGGGCAGGAGGGGCGGCCTCTTTACCACCTCTGCTGCCTGACGGCTGCGTGTGTGCTCTATAGTGCCTCCTTAATAAACATGTGTTCAGTTCGACACCTGGCTTCATCCTTGGCTCCATATACAGACATAACATTTGGCAACAAGGATAGAAGTGGATTAAAACAAGGTATGGAAGCGTGTGGGTTTGAAATTCGTCCGTTTTTGGAGCACCCTGGCGAGCCATCAGTTTCCTGGCCGAGGTGGTGCGCCACGGACAAACATGGTGGCACTGAACCTTGGGAAGCTGGAGAAATAGAGGGTGTTGTGTAGTTATTTATTGTTCATATTGTATTATATTTGGAGCTCTTATTTGTGTGGCACGGGGTGGTGGCTCCATGTTCCGGTTCCGCCAACCCCGTGCATATAAGAAGGGCTGCAGGCAGGGGGGCGGTCTCTTCCGCCTTTACCTCTACCAGTGGCTGTATGTGTGGTCAGGTGCACTGCGCCCTGTATTACAATAAACGTGTGTTCAGCTCTACTATTGTTCTCCTCCTTGACTCCAGTTCCAGACATAACATTTGGCGGCGAGAAGAAAAGCCATGGAAGCATGTAGAGCACCAATTCAGCCTTTCTTGGAGCTCCCAGGTGAGCTGCCGGTGCCGTGGCCTTGGTGGTATGAAGCCTTTAGATGGTGGCACATGGTGGTGTTGGACCTGGGAAGGATGGAGAAACTGAGGGCGCGTGCGTTGCTTGTGCACAACCTGGGAATGGAGGACCAGAGGATTTTGGGCACGCTTGGTGACGTGGACAGCTACGAAGAAGTGGTCGAGTTAATGGCGCGCCATTTCAGGGGGCCCGACAACATCATCGTCCAAAGGATTAAGTTCCGACAGCACCACCAATAGGTTGATGAACCCATTCAGCAGTTTGTATCGGACTTGAGGCAGCTAGCCACTGAGTGTCGGTTCGGACTGTTGGAGGAAGAAATGGTTCACAACCAGTTGGCAGAACACACCAACTGTGCTGTGGTCCAGTCTAAGCTGCTCACATTTCCGGGTGAGTTGACGCTGGCCAAGGCTGCTGCGTTGGCTGTCCAGCTGGGGGCAGCGGATAAGCTAACTCGGGAGCTAGGTGAGCGTCTGTCACCACAAGAGTTGGAATCCTCCATGGCCACACAGGTAGTGGACCCGGACAGCGATGGGAGTGTCAAGGATGATGCTGAGAGGGCCAACGCTGTACAGATGAGGTCTGCCCCAGGGAAGCCCAGGTGTATGGGCTGTGGGTCCATGAAACACCGCTACAAGGCCAGAGTGTGTGGAAAGAGGAAAGTGCTGCAGCAGTTGTGGCCGTCTACATCATTTTGCGAGGGTGTGCCAGTCAGTGGAACAAGATAGCCCGCGCAAGAGCTCAACTCCTCCCACCCCGAACTGTGTCCCCGAGTACCAGTGGGTGCACACATTGCACAGTAGAGTTGAATGGAATACCGGTACCGATGCTGATCGACACGGGGGCGGAGAGCTCGCTGCTGAACTGGGCTACGGCTAGAGAATGTTTTCCCCACAACAGAATTGGAGGTGACTCAGCGCTGCTTTGTGGCTATGGAGGAGGACGGTTGGCCACCGTGGGTACCGTCAGACTGACAGCTCAGTACAAGTCGGTGGAGATGGCCGATGTGGAGCTTGTCGTAACGGCCTGTGGCACCAACATCATGGGTTGCAACCTATTCTATGGCCTCGGGTTTCCCATCAGGAGCAGCGCTGGGGAAGAGTGGTCTGGCTGCGGACTGTGGGACTGACCGGTTCCGAAAGTTCGGGATGATGCTGTGTGGGATAAATAATCACTGGGCACACTGGACAGTGGACAGGCCTTGTTGTGCTCAGGGTCGCCGAGGGAGGGCCCCGGTGCCAGTGTCCGAGTCGCCCTGGACGAGGGTACAGGGTGGTACGAGGGAGAGCCTGTGGTGGCGAGCGGTGCCCAAAAGATGGTCATAGGTGTTCCCAAAGCATGACTGTGGCGGGCCGGTGAACACGGGACCACATTGGCAGGGTCCGCAGCGGATTTACAAGCAGTTGGGGCAGGACCAAGTGGCACTGGGAGAGCGAGTGCCTGACGGAGACACCGCAGGCCGTGCAGGGCCCCACTTGGAGTTGCAGACTGGGTTCAGGCTCGGGCAGAGGTGAGGTTCAGGCGGGTGAGAGAAAAGCGGAAGACGGAGCAGTACCAGGGCTGGCTGCAGGTGATGGGCGAGTGGCATGATGATTACCTTCTGCTGTCGGATGGCCCATGGCGTAATCCCAGTGCCCCGAAGAAGGCAGTTAGGCATGGCCCCGGACGATTGGAGCGTTTGGAGATGTGGAGGAGTGGAAGAGAAGGTGCACCGGGATTGAGGCAACTACCTGTGGCCAGGGAAGCGAGCTACCTCCAGGGGCGGACTGACTGGTGAAGGGCCTGGGGGGCCACGGGTCATCCTCACCGAGCTATGGATATGTATGTGTTGTTAGTTGTTAATATGTATTTATAGTTCTGGGATTATTTTGGTGTTCTGTTTAAGTAGGAAACTCGCTGATGATAATGTTTTGTTATAGCTTAGGCTTTTATTTGTGAGGTACGGGTGGCGGCTCCACCTTCTGGTTCCACCACCACCTGCGGCTATAAGAGGGCAGCAGGCAGGAGGGGCGGCCTCTTTGCCACCTCTGCTGCCTGACGGCTGCGTGTGTGCTGTGTAGTGCCTCCTTAATAAACGTGTGTTCAGTTTGACACCTGGCCTCGTCCTTGGCTCCATATACAGACATAACAGATAATGATATATTTTTTTTTTGTTTGCACATGCAGCTTATACTTTGATGCTGGAAAGATCAGTGTCATATTTTGGGGTGGATGCAACTTCAGTATCTAAATCTGAATGCATTTTTATAACCACTAAATGAAAATGTCAGTAATGTCCATATTTAAAAATTGATACTGGAATGAGATGAATTTGCAACCATGAAATCTGTACAAAATTTTTACAGGAGAACAATGAATGTATAAAAGTTCAGTCAAGTCAACTGGATTCAAGTTTTTTTTTTTTTTTTTTTAATCCAGCTGACTGAATTTTACTCACCTTGATGAATGACAATCTTTAAAGTAATGACTTTTAAAAGTTTTTTTTTCCTTCAGTTTGAGGTTCTTGTTATAAAATCACAAAGCAAATTCTCTCTTTTGTTGCACATCTCTGGCTTTTTTATAAATAAAGTGGAGAAAATTATTAAATGTTTAACACTTAAATTCTTTTTCCGTTCTCGCCGTCATGCTCTCACTCATGCAACTACGGATGGTCAGGCTGAATGACATGACAGTACAACACCAGTGGAGCAGAGGGGGAGAGGGACGAACAAAACAGTGTTTATCAGGACATGTCTACTTTTAGATGAAATGGCAGCAGTGTTAGCAATGTAGAGGTTGGAAACTGAAACAACTTCTTTCGGCTGCTCCCTTTAGGGGTCACCACAGCGGATCATCTGTCTCCATCTCATCCCATCTGTTGCATCTTTCTCTGTGACACCAACCCTCTCCATAAGTTTATAAGTTTATTCATTAATAAAAAGGGACAGTGCATATCGTTATGTCTGTAATTACCCCTGGTAATTTAAACTGCTGACATTTAAACTGCTGACTAGTATTACTCACTCTTATTCTGCACTTTATTGCATGTATAGTTTATTTCTTTTATTTTATCATGTTTAATGTTGCAGCATTGCACCGAGACAAATTCCTAGTTTGTGTACTACATGAACAATGGCAATAAATCTGATTCTGATTCTGATTCTGGTTCACAGAAAAGGCGAGGTGACTTGGAACGCAGCTTTGTTGAACTGACTGGATGTCATGACCACTGACAGGCCCCGGCCAAGGTACAAGTGAGACAGAGAGCCTAAGATGGCCGACCCCTGGCCTTATATAGGGCAGGGCAGTGATGCCACCAGAGGTGTGCGTCACCATCTCATACTTCATATTAAAATACATATATCACATATATTAATGAACATAAGACATGTAAATATGCAGCATACAAGATTATAACTGAAGCTAATTTCTATTGTGTCTTCTTGTGTCCCCTGGCCAGCCAATGCTAGCCACATAAAACAGGTAACACAATGCAACAATGATAAACAGCACAACAATGATAAAGGTCCTCCTTCAACAATGATGTCCTCCTTCACTACATCCATGAATCTTCTCTGTGGTTTTCCTCTTTTCCTCCTGCCAGGCAGCTCCATCTTCAACATCCTTTGTCCAATATATCCACCATCCCTCCTCTGCACATGTCCAAACCATCTCAGCCTTGCCTCTCTTACTTTGTCACAGTCACCAAACCACTCAACCTGAGCTGTCCCTCTGACATACTCATTTCTAATCCTGTCCCTCCTAGTCAGTCCCAATGAAAATCTTAGCATCTTTAACTCTGCCACCTCCAGCTCCACCTCCTGTCTTTCTGTCAGTGCTACCGTCTACAAACCATACGTCATAGCAGGTCTCACTACTGTCTTGTAAATCTTCCCTTTCACTCTTGCTGCTACTGTTCTGTCACAAATCACCCCTGACACTCGTCTCCACCCAACCCACTCTGCCTGCACTCTCTTCTTCACCTCTTGTGCATTTTCCATTGCTTTAGATGGTTTACCCCAGGTATTTAAACTCATCTACTTTCACTACCGCTACCCCTTCCATCTTCACTATTGCACCTGCCTCCCTCTCATTCACACTCATGTACTCTGCCTTCCTTCTACTGACTTTCATTCCTATTTTCTCCAGAGCATACCTCCACCTCTCCAGGTTCTCTTCCACCTGCAGTCGGAAACTGAAAGTATCAATAAAGTTGCGCTAATTTGATATGCTACTGATATCGATAATTTTTATCAATACACCTCTAGTGTGACCATGAGAGAGTGAGAGGCACATGTTTAAGGAGCACTCAGGGTTTTTATCCACCAATGGGTGTTGCACTAGAGCAGTGGTCCCCAACCTGTGGGGGCACTTGGTAGTGGGTCGCAGAGAGAGAGAGAGAGAAAAAAAGATTTATTCTGTTTCTCCATATTTACTATCGAAGACTTTTATTTTGAAAAAATACCAAACGTGCTCTTCCCCAATGACCCAGACTAACTTCCTGCCTGTCATGTCTGCGCAGTCTTGACAACTATTTCAGTAGTAGCCGTTAAAAAAACAAAACACAAACACATTCATCAGCAAACTACAGCGGATCTGAAAGCAAGCAGGGGACAGCATCCACACCACCAAAGCCCTGGACCGAAGCCAAAGCGGAGCATTCCCAGACCACCATGGGAGTACCAGAAGGCCCCCTGAAGGGAGCAAACTAGACACGGTGAACACACTTTGTGTGCTGCTCACCACCACTGTCCCCTGCTGGGGATATCCCCCACAAAAACAAGCTCAGACCTTCCACCAAAGGTGAGTTTTTTTAATCACACACTTTGATAGATAGATAGATAGATAGATAGATAGATAGATAGATAGATAGATACTTTATTTCAATTCAATTCAACTTTATTTATATAGCGCCATTTCACAACAACAGTCCTCTCATAGCACTATCAACTGTAGGGGGAACCCCCACAGTTGCAGAAAGACCCCAGCAATCAGGCCCTGTGAGCAAGCACTTGGCGACGGTGGAGAGGAAAAACTCCCTTTTAACAGGAAGAAACCTCCAGCAGAACCAGGCTCAGGGAGGGGCAGTCATCTGCTGCGACTGGCTGGGGGGGGTGAGGGGACAGAGAAGATGAAAAGAACAGACATGTAGAGAGCAAACAGCACGATGGAGACTCAATCTATGGGAGAGAACAAACAGATGTTAATGACCAGCAAAAAAAAATATATATATATTTCATTGAGAGTGAGGAAAGGAGTGAGGCCCAGTGCATTACTGGAGGTCTCCTGGCTGACTAAACCTATTGGCATAACTAAGGGAGGGTTCAGAAACACATGATCCCTCCCTAATTGTAGACTATATCAAAAAGGTAGGTTTTAGCCCTATTCTTAAAAAAACACACACACACAAAAAAAAAAACAGAGATCGAGTCTGACTCCCGAATCCAGATTGGCAGCTGGTTCCACAGGAGAGGAGCTTGATGATTTCGAACAAAAAAGTATAACAAAAACAAAACAAAACAAATGACAAATGCAATAAAGTAACAGTATACAGTGTTAGAAAGGGAGAAGGAAGAAGTGAACACTTATTAATTCCATCTCCTCTTTTCCATAAATACACCCATGTGAATTGTATACAAATTACTACATTTAAGACCCCAAGTAAACACTTAACTGTATTTTGTACATATCAACATTAACACCCATCCATCCTAACATACATTGATGTCCATACATCAAAACCAGCCTCAAACAACACAGATATACACAGTGCTGTCCCACCCACCATTCCATAGTGTCCCATAATGTCCCAGAGTGAGCATAGTGAATCGTACATATAAATACTACCCTTCTAACATATATCCTTTCAGCAAATAATGTTTATACCTCTTTTTGAATTGATTTCTGTTTGTACATAGTTTCAGTTCCGGCTCCAGACTGTTCCACAAATCCACCCCACAGACAGATATGCACAGACTTTTCTTGGTTGTTCGTATCTTGGGTTTTGTAAAGTTTAAGTCTCCTCTCAAATTATGATCATTGTCTCTTTTTTTAAAATATTTTTTTGTATATTAGTTGGGAGTTGATTATTAATTGCCCTGTACATTACTTGTGCTGTCTTAAATTTAACTAAATCGATGAACTTTATGACATGTGACTTTAAAAACAACGAATTGGTATGGTCTCTATATCCTACATTATTTATTATCCTTATAGCTCTTTTTTGTAACGTGCATATTGACTGTAGGTTGGTCTTGTAGGTGTTTCCCCAGACTTCTACATGTAACGGATGCCAACTAGTACTGTTCGGCGTAGAACGTTAGTAAACCTCCCTCCCAAAGCCTCATACAGTATCGGTAGCGTTGAGCTATCGGTCGGACCTTTAGCTCAGCGCGATCGTGCTGTGTCTCCCATGCTCGAACTGTGTGTAGTTGACTGAGAGGTCGCGAGTTCGTGTCCCGTGTGGGGCGAACTGCGCAGGATGATCTCTGTCACACTGGTGCCGTGACCCGGATGGGAGTGAGGTTTAAGGGGGAGAGTGTAACGGATGCCAACTAGTACTGTTCGGCGTAGAACGTTAGTAAACCTCCCTCCCAAAGCCTCATACAGTATCGGTAGCGCTGAGCTATCGGTCGGACCTTTAGCTCAGCGCGATCGTGCTGTGTCTCCCATGCTCGAACTGTGTAGTTGACTGAGAGGTCGCGGGTTCGTGTCCCGTGTGGGGCGAACTGCGCAGGATGATCTCTGTCACACTGGTGCCGTGAACCCGGCATGGGAGTGAGGTTTAAGGGGGAGAGTGTAACGGATGCCAACTAGTACTGTTCGGCGTAGAACGTTAGTAAACCTCCCTCCCAAAGCCTCATACAGTATCGGTAGCGTTGAGCTATCGGTCGGACCTTTAGCTCAGCGCGATCGTGCTGTGTCTCCCATGCTCGAACTGTGTGTAGTTGACTGAGAGGTCGCGAGTTCGTGTCCCGTGTGGGGCGAACTGCGCAGGATGATCTCTGTCACATACACAGTAGTTAAGATAAGGTAGAAACAGTGAATTGTACAGTAAGACTAATGAATTATAGTCCAAGATGTGTCTTGTCTTCTCCAGTATGCCTATACATTTTGCTAACTTGGCCCGGATGTGACTGATGTGAGGTTTCCAGCAGATTTTATTGTCTAGCGTCACCCCCAGAAACTTATTTTCCTGTACTGTTTCTATTCTGGTATCATCTATCGTTACCATTATTTCATGATTTATTTTATAATTTCCAAACAATATAATCTTTGTTTTTTTTAGATTTAGAGATAATTTATTTTTGTTGAACCACTGCGTTAACTTTTTCATTTCAGTTGTGACCACCTCTAAAACCTGCTGCAAATTCTCACCAGTGCAAAGGATATTTGTGTCATCCGCAAACAAAATAAATTTCAGAATTTTTGATACTGGGCATATGTCATTTATATACTTTGAACTGAAACACTTTGTTTCAGTTCAGTTTAATCCCTCCTTCACAAAAATTTTTTTTTGCATGTCACTGGGTCATGAGGGAAAAAAGGTCGGGGACCTCTCCACTAGAGCTCTGGCATAAACCAAAACAAAGCTGTAACTTGTTCACACCTCCTACCACTGGCACTGCATCCTCTTCCACTGTCCCTCTGCCAGCAGAGTCCATGTAAATGACTAACTACAACTGTCAGCCAACTGAGCCTCTCCCCTCCAGCTGGCAAGTCTCTTGTGGCTCCTTTTTGGCTATCCAATGAAAGGACATCCATAACAAGGGTGTCAGAGAGCGGACTTCCTGTGGAGGAGAGGCTCACTTCCACTGGTCAACCCGCTCTTGTTCGTGGGGGCTCAGGTGTGGCACAGGCCAGGCCTGGTGTCGCTATGCAGCAGAAGCCAGCTCTGACTGGCTCCCGCCCCTGAGGGCATGTGTACGACAGATGCCAGAAGGGAACCTTGAGAGACCTGGAGGCTGTACATATGAGACAGCATAAGTCCTAAAAGATCAAGCCAACTTGGTACCGGAAGATCAGCCCCACGAGGCACCAACAATTAGCTGTTGGAGGAGGAAAAGCCAACAGTAACACTAACAGCAATAACCAATGAATGCACACACAAGTTAATAATAAAAGAAGCCACATAATCACTGGGAGTAAGATGTTTTGGCTTATTTCACAGGTTTAGAGATTGTGCATTATTTGAAATGAGTAAATGATGGAAAACATTATGGCTAGGATAGGCCCTACCTCCCATATAGGCCTTTTTTTTTCATCCAGTTCCATGCATAATATTTAGAGACATTAACAGATGTAAAAAAAAAATAATAAAATCTGCCCCTTGATTCAGATATACTCCTAAATCTAATGGATTCCTTTGTGACTCCAGCCACACTGCCAGATTTCTTTGAAACTGATCAGTAGTCCTCAAGGAAAATTGCCTTGTTATAGCAGCACAAAAATATGCTTTATAAAGTAACAATGGTTATCTAGGCAAGTGGCTCTCTTGCCTGGATAGCCACTGTTGATAAGAGCACTCTGAGGCGAGTGTAATATCCCCCACCTCTATTTTCTTTTAAGATCCCAATTCTTACTGATGGAGAGCAGTTTTCAACTTTTCAATATAATTACTGTGGCAGAACCAAATTATGATAAGCCTGTCATCCATGAATATAAAACAAAGTATACAACCCATAGATGTAGGGCAGGATCATGAGGTGAACCTGTGTAGCAGGTTTGGTGACCCTAGAGGGCTGTACACATTCTATGGTAAGAGACCATAGGGAGTGCCAACCTTGACCTTTTGACCCCAAACCTGTAGTCAGAGGTCATGGTCTCAGAGTGAACCTGTGTACCGGGTTTGGTGACCCTAGCTTTCTTGGTTGTTGAGATATAGTTTATAAGCTATTTTGATGTTGATCTTTGACCTTGCAATCCCAAAACCATAGTCACACTTCAGGGTCACACAGCGAACCTGTGTACCAAGTTTGGTGACCCTAACTTTACTCATTGTACAGTAATAAGGTATAGGGAATGTTAACATTGACCTTTGACCTTTTGACCCCAAACCCATAGTCAGTGGTCAGGAGTCCAAGGTGAACCTGTGTACCAGGTTTGGTGGCCCTAGCTTTACTCAATTTATACGGTAGTAATAGTAAATATAGCATTTACCATAGTACAGCTGCAGTGTTAACTTTGACCCCTTGACCCCAATCCCATAGTAAGGTCAGAGTGTAAATCATCCAAGATGTGTCTTAAATACAACTACTTTATCAATTTGAAAAGCCTACATCATTTCTTTCAGTAGTTATTGTGTTTAGAAGATTTAGGGAAAATCTGACCTTTGACTTCAAGGTCATCCGATGAAAGTGAAACTGCAATATGCCCATCATCAGAGTCTATCAATCCATGATACTAAGTTTCCAAACAATTGGAACAAAACTGTAGGAGGAGTTGATTTCCCAAGACAGTTACTGTCTATGAAGTGAGGTGAAATAAGAGGTCATAGGTCAGGGGCTACAACTCCTGCAAAAATCATCCAATCAGAACCAAATTGCAATATGAGCATCATCAGTGTATATCAAACCATGGTATCAAGTTTCAAAACAATCGGAACAAAACTGTAGGAGAAGTTGATTTCACATAAGTGGGACAGACGGACGGACGGACTGAGCCATAACATAATCCCCCGCCAGACAAAGCCCAAAGTGCTCTTCAACCTCTTTGGGCTTTGTCCGGTAGGGGATAATAAAAAGTGCACTATAAACCAAATCAAAATCGCAAATTTTATCCACCACCTTTAAAACAAACCCACACTGTCACGAACTGGGCTTGATGTTCAGGCCCAGTTCTGTGACACGGTGGCTGTTTACTCTCTTTGTGTATTTTTTGCTGTCTATTTTCCATCAGGCGCTCTCAGGGAGCCCTGGGGTCTGCTCGGCTCCCTGACAGCTCAGCCATGCCTCCCTCTCCTATCAGTGTGATCAGCTGTGGGTGATTACTGGGTTTCACTTCATGCACACCTGCAATCTCTTTCCTCATTAGGGTTGGTATTATTTAAGCCCGGTTTCGGTGGAGAGATTGCCGGATCATTTTTCCTACACTGTGATTATGCACTCAGTGTTTGTACCCCATCACGCATGACCAGATGCCCTGCCTGTGTCTCGGTATCGCATCGCTCTGCGTGGCGTATCTTTTTCTTCAGTTTGGTTTTCTGTTTGCCTGGATTGCTACTCGGACGGACTCGGACTGCTCCAGCTTTGTGAGTACTTACTGCTTCACCCCTTCCGTACGGTGCTGCCTGTTTGCCTTGAAGGACATTTGCCAGTATGATTCCCACCCGTGTTCTGTAGAGTGTCTTTGTAGTCTCCCTTGTATTTCCTGTGCTCCTTATCTGTTGTTTTGAACTGTTATATTACCTTTGTCATTAAAATACTCACAACTTACTCCTGTGAGTGGGCTTATCTCTTTTCCTCTGTGCGCTGCGTAAAAGTGCACAAGGAGATCATGACACACACAAGGGAGGGGTACACCAGATGAGCTCTCCACAGGGGGTCCAACCACCTAGACAACAAAGCAAATTAAAGTTAATGTCAATTGGTTCAAGACAATGGTTAAAAAGGAATCAGAATAAATGAAGTTTTTTTTTAAATTTCGCAAAAATCAGCTATGTAGTTATGAGTCAAGCTTTAACAGTAAAGCAGTCCCTCTAGGATTTCGCGGTGTTGCAATCGCACCAATTCATGTGAAATCAGCGCAACTATTGCGCGACCTTGCAACTTTGTCCAATCACCACAACTTTCCCACAATTTTGGTCAATCCTCGTCAACTTCTGCTAATTTCACCAATCAAATTTGTCTCCGACTGGTGCTGAAACACTCGGTCTAACCAACCAAATGCATCGCTGCACTGCGTTCCCTTCCGTGTTTACAGGAGTATTAACGGAAAACATCAGTAAACAGAGTGTGTGATTTAAAAAAAAAAACCACTCACCTACAAGGTTTCCAACGCCGTCCCTTCCTCTGTCTCCCCTAGCCTGCCGGTGGATGTCTTGCCACATCTCCATCCTGACCGCGTGTACGAAGTGCTGGGTTTTTGTTGAAAAACGTCCGCCTGCCCCAAAAAGCACCCTGTCATGGGAGTGTGCGTGAGGATAGATGCCGTAAAACTATTAACACTACAGCGGGTGTTAACATTTTACACATCTTTAGAGGTAAAATCATTACTACAAGCTGTCGATCTCTGGTCTGGACGGACAAAGGGCCCCCCTACCCCCATCGTAAATGAAAGATGTGTGTGAAGACCGACGTGCAGCAGACAGACAGGTATGCACGGAAAGAGAAAGAATATTCTCTGTAATTTTTTTTTCAGAAAAACACAGACTCCTATAGACAATACAGACAAACAGAATAAATTATTTCTTTTTTTCTCCCTGCTCGGTACCGAGTGGTTGGGGACCATAGGGAGTTTTCAAATGAAGGTGCTGCTAATAATTCCCAAATCGCTACTCTTGAACATGCATTCAATGCAATTTAGCTGTTGTAATCAATATTGTGTTAAAGTCTGTATTGGCTGTTGCACAAAAGAGTTTTTCTGTATAGCAGAAGTTTCTGTTTAATTTACAAATCACTATAATAAGAAATTTTTAACAATCCCGTGCTTTTCTTGTATTGTTATACAGATTATCACTGCAGTAAACTGGAAAAAAAACCATCTGCTTTAAAATTTGTAATTCTTCCCACAACTTTGAGCAAAAAACACTTTAAAAACATTTCAACTTTTATTGCAACTTTTTTAAAAAGTTCCCATGAATTCAGGCTTTTTGGGCCACAACAATCATAAAAACATCCTGCGAAATCCTGGAGGGACTGATCACAGCAATGTAAAAAACTTCTAAAAATATTGACTCCAACAAGAAGTCTTACAATACAGCAGATCCACATGGAAAGAGCCAAATAAAATAAAACTGCTGACTCTATTGGAGCAGTCCATTCAGGCACTGGAGTCAACTGAAACAGACAATCCAGACTAGCAAAGCAGAAGTAGTAATGCTATGCTCAACACCGCCCACTCGACACTGATTTGAGCAATATAAAGCAGAAGTGTCATAAGCAATGCATCGAGCGCTGTTTCAGCACGCCCACAGTCACGTGACTGTAGCAAGCGAGGCCTCGTTACGTCGGTCACATCACGTAACTTGAGGGCTCACGGGAAATTTGAGAAAGTTCTATTGGAATTAGGTTTTTTTTTTTTTTTTTGCTTTGTGTTGTTTTTTCCTGCCATACAATTTGAATAGATCTTGGATGGCCAAATGCTAAAAAAAAAAAAAGTATTGACATTTTTTTCAGCTTTTCCACTCAGATGCAGTTCTGACACTCAGTCAGCAGATGGCACTCTTTATTAAATGTTTCATAACTGCGTTGATCATGAAGCAATTGTCTCAAAGTTGTTCATTATTTCATAAGGTCTCAGTTTCACCATCACTAAGCAGAAGTCTGGCATCCAACACAGGCCTACAGGGTGCTGGTGTGGGTCCTCGATCTAAACTGGATATAAAAATTACACAGATTAGGACACAATAAGCAGCCAATCACCACAGCCTCAGCTCAGTTAATGCCACCTGCAGCACCAACCAGCTCAGCCAGAGCCAATTACTGCCACCTGTGCTTTATAAAGGTGATGTAGCAGAGACAAAATGTATATTGTAGAGACTTGGGGAGTCAGACAGCGTCTCAGTCAGGAAACAGAGGGTAAACAGTAGACGGGGGGGTTTAAGGGTGAATGTATTGTGATGCTGGATGTCATGCAGTGTGATGTGGAATGTCACGCAGATGTGAGATGAGCGGTGGGGATATAAAGGAGAATCGTGCCTGAATGGTTTCATGCTTTTCTGTGTATGACTGATGAGAGAGTGTTAATAAACTTCATCTGTTCGTAAACCTGCCTCATCATTTCCCACACTCTCCACACTGGTGACCCTGGACGTATTATGGAACACGAGGCAAGAACCCCGGGGTCGGCCCGGACGGGAAGCCCCAGCAACACGGCAAGCATCCCACAGACGGCCCGGACGGGGCAACGCGTGCGCTGTTGTAGTCAAGCTACCGGACTTCTGGCAGCACAACCCGCGCTCTTGGTTTCACCACACCGAGGCCCAGTTCGCCCTCTGGGGAATAACAGCAGACGACACCAAGTTTTACCATGTGGTTGCAGCGCTGGACGCTCGCACAGCTCAGCAGGTAGCAAGCCTGCTCGACCAGCCCCCAGCCCACGACAGATACGAGGCTCTCAAAGCTGCGCTGACCCGGCGCTACACGCTCTCGGACTGTGAGAGAGCAGAGAGGCTCCTGAGGTGTTCCGAGTTAGGAGATGGTTCGGCTGTTGATCTGATGGAGAAGATGCTGGCGTTAATGGGCACGGACGACAGGCATTTTCTGTTTGCCCACCTTTTCCTCCAGAACCTTCCAACAGAGGCGAGAGCGGTTCTGGCCAATTCGCCGTTGCTGGCCATGCGTGACTACCGGGCGCTACCCCAGGAGGCAGACCAGCTCATCCTCACCACCAGAGCGCTCACAGTGAACGCGGCGGCGTCGGAGCCCAGCAAAATGACCAGAGGAGGCGAGGAGCCACCGACGGTAGTGGCAGCGAGGGCCAAGGGGCGCCAGAGAGACACGCTCTGCTTCTACCACTGCCATTTTGGAGAGAACGCACGCAGATGTGCGCCACCGTGCCAATTCAAGCGCTCGGGAAACGCCAAGGCCGGCGGTCGGTAGCAGCTGCGACTGCCGGCGAAGAGAACAAGCTGCTCTACGTGACGGACTCGCGCTCAGGGAGGCGTTTCCTCGTAGACATGGGAGCCCAGAAGAGCATCATCCTGCCGACCTACGCCGACTGGCTGGCAGGACCTAGCAGCCCCGGGCTGGTGGCAGTAAACAGCTCGGACATTAAGACCTTTGGTGAGAGAACGCTGGCTTTATCTCTACACGGCCGTACATACGAGTGGACTTTTGTCATAGCAGCACTGAGTTTACCAATCCTGGGAGCTGATTTTCTGTGTGCGCATGGTTTACTAGTTGATGTTGCTAACAGGCGCCTGGTTAATGTCTTTTGACTCTCTCCCCTGTACAGCTCGAGGGGCCCGGCCACTAACACAAGCCAACGTCACAGCTAAAGGCGGTAAGTTCCACACGCTGCTCACTCAGTTCCCAGCACTCACGGTCCCGACGTTTTCGGCGGCCATCGCTAAACACGGGGTGGAACACTTTATCACCACCACCGGGCCGCCCGTTTTCACACGACCTCGGCGCTTGGATGCAGCTAAACTGGCCATAGCGTGTGAGGAGTTTGCCAACCTGGAAAGGTTGGGCATCATCAGGCGATCAAACAGCCCATGGGCATCCCCGCTACACATGGTCCCTAAGGCTGAGGGGTCGTGGCGACTGTGCGGCGATTTCCGCAGGTTGAATAACGTTACAGCACACGACCGCTACCCGATTCCCCACATTCAGGACTTTTCCGTTCACCTCGCCGGAGCACACAATTTTTCTAAAATAGACCTGGTCTGCGGTTACCACCAGGTCCCAGTGCGCGCGGAGGACATACCCAAAACAGCGGTAATAACTCCGTTCGGCTTGTTTGAGTTTCTGCGTATGCCATTCGGATTAAAAGGAGCAGCACAGATGTTCCAGCGCATGATGGACGCGGTGCTGCACGATCTCCCGTTTGTGTTCGTCTACCTGGATGATATCCTGGTAGCCAGTGCATCCGAAGACGAACACGTAACCCACGTCAGGACGGTTTTCCAGAGGTTGGAGGAGCACGGGTTAATAATCAACCCAGTGAAGTGCCAGTTCAGCGTGACGGGGATTGATTTTTTTGGGGCACCGCGTCTCACCAGAGGGAGCGATACCCTTGCCCGACAAAGTGCGCGCTGTGGCGAACTTTCCCCAGCCTCAGACGGTCAGGGCACTGCAGGAATTTTTGGGGATGGTTAACTTTTATAACTGTTTCCTCCCCCACGCAGCTCAACTTATGCAGCCATTGTACGCCGTGCTCAAGAGACGGAAACCCGCGGATGGAGTCGAATGGACTCCGGAGCGAGAGCAGGCGTTCTCTGAGGTTAAAGCAGCCCTGGCAAACGCCACACTGTTGGCGCACCCAGACCCGGCGTCCCGGATAGCGCTCACTACCGATGCCTCGGACGTGGCCATAGGGGCCGTCGTGGAGCAACGTGTCGCCGGTTCTTGGCAGCCGCTCGCTTTTTTCAGCAGGGCTTTGCGCGACAGTGAGCGTAAATACAGCGCGTTCGACAGAGAGTTGCTGGCTCTCCACCTGGCCATATGCCACTTCCAGTTCTGGCTGGAAGGGCGCAGCTTCACCGCGTTCGTGGACCACAAGCCGCTGATGTTCGCGATGGCCAAGGTTTTGGAACCATGGTCGGGCCGGCAGCAGAGACAGCTGGCCGCGATCTCGGAGTTTACGACCGATATTCAGCATGTGTCGGGTAAACTGAATGTGGTGGCGGACTGCCTCTCGCGCGCGGTTTTGGCCCTGGTCTGCGTAGGGATAGATTATACAGCCATGGCCGCAGAGCAGATTAGCGATACGGACGCACGCGCTCCAGTCTGGACCAACAGGGTTAAGGCTGGAGAGCAGGGTACTGCAAGACGGCAACCTCCCCCTAATCTGCAACGTCTCCACAGGACACCCGCACCCAGTGGTCCCGGTCGCGTAGCACCGCCGTGTGTTTGAGTAAGTTCACGCTTTGGCGCACCCAGGAGTGCGCGCGTCAGTCAAAATGGTGGGAGCGAAATTCGTGTGGCCAGGCCTGCGCAAACAAGTGAAAGAGTGGGCGGCAGCCTGCGTAGCGTGCCAACGAGCCAAAGTGCACAGACACACGAAGGCTCCTTTGGAGCCGTTTAGTATACCGGCTAAAAGATTCAACCATGTTCACGTGGACCTTGTGGGCCCCCTCCCGCCGTCGCAGGGGTGCACGCACCTTCTGACAGTGGTGGACCGCACCACACGCTGGCCAGAAGCAGTCCCGCTGGCGGCAACCACGTCCACGGACGTGGCGCGCGCCTTTTTGACATCATGGGTGGCGCGTTTTGGAATCCCGTCGGACATCACGTCCGATAGGGGCCCTCAGTTTGTTTCCGAACTTTGGTCCGCGATGGCCCACAGCCTGGGTGTTGCAATTCACCGCACAACCGCATACAACCCACAGGCAAATGGGTTATGCGAGCGTTTTCACAGGTCACTGAAAGCAGCACTCAGGGCTTCGTTGACGGATGCAAATTGGGTTGACTGGTTGCCGTGGGTTTTATTGGGGTTGCGTTCCGCACCAAAAGAGGATTTGGAGGCTTCCCCGGCTGAGCTGGTTTTTTCTCAGCCACTGCGGCTGCCCGGGGAATTTTTGCCACATAATCCCGCGCAAGACAGCTGCCTGTCTCAGCGTTTGCTACGTAGTGCAGACACAAGCACGCTGCCCGGCCCAACCCACCACTGTTTTCCACGCGCTTTTGTGCCAAAAACTTTGAAGAACGTGGAGTTTGTGTTCGTCAGGCACGATGCCCACTGCCCGCCATTGCGCCCACCCTATGATGGCCCGTTCAGAGTGCTGGAAACAGGGGACAAGCATTTTTTGCTAGACTTGGGGGGGGCGTCGGGAGAAAATATGCATAGACAGACTTAAGCCTGCCTTTGTAGTGGCGGACGAGCAAGTGCTGCTGGCCCGGGCCCCTCAGTGTGGAAGACCCCCACTGAGAACTCCCCAGGCAAACGATTCACCAGGACAGCCACACGGGCAAAGCGGTTTTCCTCCCCCCCTCGCCATGGCCCACCTGCAGTCAGACACACGTCCAGCAGCCCCCCGCCGGCACAGAGACCCCCGTTACAGCAGATATGGGAGGAGACTGAAGCCCAAAAGACGTGGTGACTGAAACTCTGTCTCGGGGGGGGGGGGGGTGTAGCAGAGACAAAATGTATATTGTAGAGACTTGGGGAGTCAGACAGCGTCTCAGTCAGGAAGCAGAGGGTAAACAGTAGACGGGGGGGGGGTTTAAGGGTGAATGTATTGTGATGTGGAATGTCACGCAGATGTGAGATGAGCGGTGGGGATATAAAGGAGAACCGTGCCTGAATGCTTTCATGCTTTTCTGTGTATGACTGATGAGAGAGTGTTAATAAACTTCGTCTGTTCGTAAACCTGCCTCATCATTTCCCACACTCTCCACAGTGAGCTCATTCAGTGGAAACAATTTGGAACAACTTCTGGATACACTCGGAAAGGAATTAGGAAAGCTTAAACTGTGGTTTGATTCAAACAAATTAACGCTCAATTTAAGTAAGACAAAATTTATAGTCTTTAACAACCATCACAACAACCCAGTACCCAAACTCAGTGTAAATGGTGTAGAGATTGAAAGGGTATCTGAAACTAAATTCCTTGGAGTAATAATTGATAACAAACTGTGTTGGAAGTCACATATTAATTATATTAAAGGTAAAGTATCCAAATCAATTGCAATATTACACAGAGTGAAATATTTGCTGAATCAACCCACACTATACACCCTGTATCATTCATTAATACTCCCATACATGACATATTGTACTGAAGTATGGGGAAATACATATAAAACAAACATATATCCACTCTTTATGCTTCAAAAGAGAGCTATTAGAATAATCAACAAAGCAGCTTACAGGGAACCAACAAACCCACTTTTTCTTAAACAAAAAACTCTCAAGTTGAAAGATCTGGTTGACTTTAAAACCGCAATAATAATGTTCAAAGTGAAGAATTTATCACTGCCCGCAAATATCCAAAAGTTGTTCCAAACAAGGGAGAAATGATATCACTTCAGAGGAACATGTATATTTCAAAAGCCTACAGTGAGAACAACCACCAAGCAACACTGTATTTCAGTGCAAGGTGTCAGATTATGGAACGATTTTGGACCTGAATTAAAATCATGTACAACGCTTGGACAATTTAAACAAAAACTAAAGGAAGAATTACTCCAAACATATTTACAAGACGACATGTAAACTCACATAAGGATTGACATTTCCAGCCTGTGTTGTGTTGTAGCTTAGTTTTTTTGTTTTTTTTTCCTCTGTGACATTTTGTCTTAGATTTGTTTTTGAATAGTAACCGCTTAACTTAGCCTAGCTTAGTTTTCTTTTTTTTTTTTTTTCCTCTCAGTCACATTTTGTCTTAGCTTTGTTATAAATTGTAATCGCTCTTGTCTTGTTTTCTCTTTTTTTTTTTCTTTTGAATTCTTGGATGGAATATGGGTGGGCAATATAAGCTGCGGCTTCAGCCATCACCCATTTCGGATAACTCACGTGGAATTGTATAGTAGAAGGAGTCTTTGTCTAATTTGACCTTGTTGTTATATTATACAGTTTCTTTTAACCTGTACTGTACTATCCGAAATAAAAATTCATTCATTCATTCATTCTCCCTCCACCTACGAGTGGCGTTGCCGGTCCAGTGCCAGCCCTGAGCTCCCTCACATACATATACTTTTTTTTCATTGCAGGTTCATCTTGTAAAGCTAAAAGGTGAACCTACATTGATTATCGATGACTGCAATGCAAGCAGCAGGCTGGGGGAAGTGCAAATAATGTCAACTTTGAAGATATTTTTAAAGAGCCTTGATTAGAAAGTATAATGAGATACCAAATACAACAGCAACTGTGATGTCTCTGGAGACTGACAGAAAACCTACTAAGATGTGTTTATTTATCATGAGTGTTATAACAGGTCCATCCTTAAGGCACAAGAATAGGATTCACAATCATTGTGGGTTTTTTTTTTACATATTTGAATAACACATATTTTAATACTGTCAGCTTGCAATACTCTGATCTATTCCGTTCAAAGCCTCCGAGCATTGCACATGCATTTCATTTAGAAAAAGAGAGAAAAAAGTGCATTCCTCCCTTAGGTTTTCTGTGTGTTTGTGCACATTAACTCAGTGTGATTTACCTGTTCACAAAAGTCAACCCATTCCATACTGTCACATTAAATTTATAGCATGATGTGTGTGTGTAAATCATGCTGCAACATAAAATAAATATGGGAATACGAGATGTTTATTATGCATGTGATTTGCATTTTTGTAGCCATTTCAGATTTTGTCATGCGACCAGGCTGGATGTTTCAATGAAGAGAAGTGGGCCATCAGAGGGCCACTAATTTACATAATTCTTGTTTTCATTTTTTTTTTGATTTTGATTTTGTATACTTTATTGATCTCCAGAGGGGAAATTGAGGGCATCCACCTGGATGGATGAAGCAGCCACGGTACGGCGCTACCCCTTAACCATTCACACACACATTCACACCTAGGGCCACTTTAGAGTCTCCAGTTAACCTAACCTGCATGTTTTTGGCCTGTAGGAGGAAACCGGAGAAATCCCAGAGTAAACCCACGCAGATATGGGGAGAACATGCAACTCCAGGAGATTTTTAGACAACAGAACGGCTGAGGATGAGTCTTAAGGACAACGAAGCCCCGCAGAAGAACGACACATACGGGACAACCCTGGCCTTGGATTTGGACGATGGAAGCGACGTTGACTGCACAGCCATCGTGAAAACAAAGTCCACCCTGGACGCCGAGATACTGTGGCTGTGGATCCAGCAGGCACCATTATCGAGCCAGGGAGTGTACAGCGAGGGGCAAGCGTTGTGGACGGTGCGGTCTGCTCCATCACTTTACCAGAATTTGCCGCAGTTTCATCAAGGAGGAATGGAGGTCTGCTAGGGACGGTGGAAAGAAGAAGGTGCCTACAGTGGTCCACACTGTCTCTCCCAACACAGACGGGACGCCGGTGCCAATGTTGGCGGACATGGAGTCGGCAACCTCCATTTTGAACTTGGAAATTGTAAGACGGCGTTTTCCCCACCACAATGTGAGTAAAACATACATTGCCTGTCATGATTATGGTAATGATCCCCTTGGCATCATGATGTCTCGAGAAGGCATTAATCTGACGAGTAGTGACTGGTTTTATGTGGGAAGTGGCAAAGAAGTGTGGGACTTTGGGTAGCCCATTCTGGGTGAAGAGGGACACTGCCGGCACTGTAGTACATCGACAAGGCGGGGGTCCCGTGCCAGTGTTTGTGGTCCCATGAACAGTGGACTCAAACAGCATGGTTTGATCCCTGTGGTGGCAGAAAGCTCAGATGAGTGTGAGCTACAGGGCTCCAACCGCCAGTGACTGATGCCACTCCTACGCAAAATCATCTGGTATCCGGGGTAACACAGACAGAGCTGCTCGCCGTGACAAATGGAACAGTGGATCAGAAGGAGCCAGCGTACCCCACTTTCTGCCTTTCTGAAGGCAGAGCGGGCCTGACTGAGCAAAGGTGCCCCGCTTTCTGCCTTTCTCAAGGCAGGGTGGGCTGGTGATTCCACTGCGACCGAGGGCAGCAACCGACAGAGAGATGACTGTTACACTGACCCGCCAACCGGTGAAACTTCCCTGCTTTGGTGGCGAAACCCTGCTGGACAGTTACCTGGTTCAAGTCGAGCTGGACACTGCGCTGAATGGCTGGGCACTGGAAGAGACAGCTGTGCAGGTCGCGCTAGCTCTGGAGTGCGCAGCTTTCTGCACACTGTCTGATCTTCAGCCTGAAGAGCGGTACAGCTGGCCAGTGCTACAAGGAGCGCTGCAGAGGCGGTTTTGGGAGAACAGTCCATGCCGATCACGCCCGGGAACAGCTGGCCAGCCGCCAGCAGGACAACCGGGAGAACCTGGGAGCCTATGCAGTGGACGTGTGGCTGCTGACACAGCATGGCTACCCGGATTTTGAGGCAGAGGCGGTGGAGAAGCTTGCTCTACAGAACTTCATCCGTGGGCTCTGCCCGGCCTGGCTCCAGGAATACACTCCCAGATTCACGCAGCGAGCAGCTGGGAGATGGCCGTGGCAGAAGCGGAGCGGGTGGAGCCAATGATGGATTATGCAGCTGACGTGTCATCACCAAGGCAGAGAGCTTTTCAGGCCACAGCTGAGAGTGAGGATGAGGAGGAATGGGAATTACGCCAGACCACAGCTGCGCGGTCGGCAAAAGTACAACGACGGTGGCACGAGGAGGGATGCTTCTGCTGCAGAGAACTAGGACACATTGCGTGCTACTGCCCTGCACCCATCCCGCGACAACCAGCCTCCTCACAGGCTTTAACCCTAGAGTGAGGTGGCATAGACGGGGACCTGCCACCTCCCAGACATTTTCCCTGATGGACAGCTGAGCTGACTTGGACAATCACAAGGGTTGTATCTACAGTGCAGCCTGGACGGCTTACAAATCCGGGCCCTAATCAACACCAGTTCCACCATCTCCCTGGTCCGACCCAGGGCGCTGCCCGGTACAGATAGACTCGGACTGCAATGGTGGGAATCCACCAGGAGCTGCGTCCTCACAGCCACCAGTGAGCGTGCCAGACTAGGAGGTCGATGAGTCCTTGTGGTGGGAGTAGCCGGTCAGAACATGAACCACCCATTCTGGCTGGCTGACATCCAGGACTCGTACATCATTGGACTAGATCTGCTCACAGCATGGGGTGCGAAGATCGACACTGCCAGCTCTTCTCTTCTGCTGGAGGCTCAGACCATCACGCGCCGTGGCAACAGCCAGACAAGGAACCAGGGGGCCCACATGATTGAAGGGCCGGTGCTGTCAGCGCAGGCCAAAGAGCCAAAGAGTGTGACACAGCAGTCTCACAGGCTCTCCATGGCCTGGGATAGCGCACCGGATCATAGCACTTCTTCAGATCATTGGGCAGTGATGACATCACGGAGGCCCTTGGCATGCAGCAGCTTCGGAGCAAGCAGGATGGAGTTCCTGTCATCTCCTGGGTTCAGCAGTGGCTGGGCACAGACCAGCGGCCCACCTGAAAGGCTGTGGCTGCGCTGGACCCCGAGACCAAAGCCCTGCATTCCCAGTGGTCCAACCTCTGCTGTCATGAGGGTGTTGTCTATTGGCGGTGCCAGTCTCCAGCTGAGCAATTCAATTCAATTCAATTCAACTTTATTTATATAGCGCCATTTCACAACAACAGTCATCTCATAGCACTATCAACTGTAGGGAGGACCCCCACAGTTGCAGAAAGACCCCAGCAATCAGGCGATCCCCTGTGAGCAAGCACTTGGCGACGGTGGAGAGGAAAAACTCCCTTTTAACAGGAAGAAACCTCCAGCAGAACCAGGCTCAGGGAGGGGCAGTCATCTGCTGCGACTGGCTGGGGGGTGAGGGGATAGAGAAGAAGAAAAGAACAGACATGTAGAGAGCAAACAGCACGATGGGGACTCAATCTATGGGAGAGAACAAACAAATGTTAATGACCAGCAAAAAAAAAAAAAAAAATTTCATAGAGAGTGAGGAAGCAGTGTCACGTCTGGCAGCTGCTGGTCCCCCGATGGCTCCACCCCAAGTTGCTCCAGTTGGTCCATGGGTCAGTGGGAGGGGGCCACTTCAGGGCAAGGAAGACTCTGCAGCGTCTTCGAACTCGGTTCTACTGGCCTGGGTGTTGTCGGGATGTGAAACGCCATGTCCACCACTGTTCCACCTGCATGGCTCAGAGAGAATAGACGCAACAATCCCACGTCCCCCTGCAGTAGTATGAGATGGACAGTAAACAGGGGTTGGATTATTCGTTCCGCTCAAGTGAACACCTGCACACGGTACCCAAACTGGCTCGGGAGACCCCGGTAGCGGTGGGGAGTCAACAGAAGACTCCCGCTGTCAGAGAAGGGACCTTGATGGACCTTTTCTGCCCGGAGCAGAAAGGACTGTCACCAAAGCTGGCAAGCCACTGGTCAAGACCGTGCATGCTGGTTGGCGACAACGGTGGCTGCCCCAACAGCTGGACGGATTTGTATTGGACTTTTGAGTTGGACTTATTATTCTGGGGACAGAAACCAGTCTGGGGGGGGGGGCAGTGTAATGTCGGGGCTGTGGAGGATTCAAATACCGTTATTATCCATATGTTCTAAGTGTTATTGCTATGCCATTATAACTGTATTATATGACTAGTTGTGATAGCGTTGTTTTCCCTGTATGTGATAGAGCATGTGTCTGTGTCACCATGAGTGAGATAAGGGTCTGTGTGAATGACCTCCCCTCCGTTCTGTGTAGTGAGTGAAGGAGAAATAAATGCCTGTTGCATCACAATCATCTCTCATCATTTGTGTGAATGTCACAATATTGTATATTTAGCCTTTTTTAAAACTATTGATCATATATCGTATAGGCCCTAAAACTGTCATATAAATGTGATAATTATTGTATATCTGGCAACACTGTACAGCTAACACAGCATAAACATGACAGAACTATTTCAGGTAATGTAGCACAGAGCAAGCTAACACACATGCATGGCCTGGCTATCGGCAGGTGATATAACCGTGTTTGTACACATGTATCCAGCAGTATACTGTTACCAGTGCTGTGGCTAACATAAGCATGATGGTAAACACACTACTGTATGATGCTAAAACACACTAGGTTGCCGATGATACCGTACACATATTTGCTTGATGTTAAAAGTGCCTTCACACCAAAGCCTGTTTTCCACTAGCCCAGCACACCTTGGTACGACTCGATTCACTTCAGTATGGCTCGGAATGCTTCTGTCTCCATTAGCACGGTGTTGTGCTTGTGCTGTGATGGTTTGTGTTAGGAGGTTTTAGAAGCGAGGCGGCGCCAGATTCTCAGCAAGGCGGGGCCACACTCCCATGACGTTACGCACCCGACTGAGTCCTTATTTACACGAGACAAAAAATGGAGGATCCAAGGATTATTGCCTTGCTCGCTCTGTGGTTTTATCTCACAATTAATTTTATCTCATAATTAAGCTGCAACAACACAAGTCACTTTTATTTTGAATTAACTGCCAAATGACCTAGAAATAATGAGCTGAAACTTGTTTTTATTCGTATTAAATAATGAGACAGTGGCACACTGGCCAACACCAAATTGTATTACTTTTTACATCCTAGGGCATTTTGGATGTACTGAATAAAAAAAATTCATGTTTTTCACCTTCAGGTCAACGTTTGGAACAACAGTATTATTATTTTCCGTTTAGATGATGCTACACTCCTTCTAAAGTATTGTAATTCTCTGAATTTGGAATGCCGATAGAACATTCAATTTACATATACTTGTACCTACTTTGACTTGGTGCTAATTTTTTATGATATTTCAATAAAAAGAACAGAAAGCTTACAAAAACATTTGTTTTTTGGTCTAGTTAAAAATTACATTACCTTTACAATGGTTGACCCCTGACAGGATGATCAGCATCATTTTCATCAGACTAGACAATGGAATTTCTATGTAATTATACTGTTTTATAATTCAGTGTTATAACAGACAAACCACACTTTCCAAAACAATTCCATTTTATTATATACAAAATATTAAAATTAAAAAAAAACTTTGCGGGGAAGGAGGAAGTGGGGAAGGAGCCTCTGGTGGGGAAGGAGCCTGAGCTGGTGTACGAGGTTGAGCGATACCGGCTAGATATAGTTGGCCTCACCTCAACACACAGCTCCGGTTCCGGAACCAGTCTCCTGGAGAGGGGCTGGAGCTTGGCCTTTTCTGGAGTTGCCCTGGGCGAGAGGCGACGAGCAGGGGTGGGTATTCTTGTATCGCCCCACCTTGCTGCCTCTATATTGGAGTTTTCCCTGGTGGACGAAAGGGTTGCTTCCCTGCGCCTTCGGGTTGGGAAACGGGTCCTGACCATCATTTGTGCCTATGCACCAAATGATGTTTCAGAGTACCCACCCTTTTTGGAGTCTGTGACTGGGGTGCTGGAGGGTGCTCCTCCTGGAGACTCCATTGTCCTACTGGGGGACTTCAATGCGCACATGGGCAACGACAGTGAAACCTGGAGGGGGGTGATTGGGAGGAACAGCCTGCCCGATCTGAACCCGAGTGGTGTTCAGTTATTGGACTTCTGTGCTAACCACAGTCTGTCCATAACGAACACCATGTTCAAGCATAAGGGTGTCCATATGTGCACCTGGCACCAGGACACCTTAGGTTGCAGGTTGATGATTGATTTTGTTATCGTATCATCAGACCTGCGACCGTATGTCTTGGACACCCGAGTAAAGAGAGGTGCAGAGCTGTCAACTGATCACCACCTGGTGGTGAGTTGGATCCGATGGCAGGGGAGGAAGCCATTCAGACCTGGTAGACCCAAACGTATAGTGAGGGTGTGCTGGGAGCGTCTGGCTGAGGCCCCTGTCCGGGAGGTCTTCAACTCCCACCTCCGGAAGAACTTCAACCACATTCCGAGGGAGTCTGGAGACATGGAGTCTGAATGGGCCATGTTCTCCACCTCTGTTGTTGAAGCGGCGGCCCAGAGCTGCGGCCGCAAGGTGGTCGGTGCATCTCGTGGTGGCAACCCCCGAACCAAGTGGTGGACACCAGTGGTGAGGGGGGCCATTAAGCTGAAGAAGGAGTCCCATCAAGCTTGGTTGGCTTGTGGGACTCCCGAAGCAGCTGAGGTGTACCGGCAGGCCAAGCGGAGTGCAGCTCGGGTGGTTGCTGAAGCAAAAACCCGGGTATGGGAGGAGTTCGGTGAGGCCATGGAACAAGACTTTCGGTCGGCTTCAAAGAGATTCTGGCAAACTGTTCGGCGGCTCAGGAGGGGAAAGCAGCTCCCCGTCCACACTGTGTATGGTGCGGATGGGACACTGTTGACTTCAACTGGGGATATCGTCGGGCGGTGGAAGGAATACTTCGAGGATCTCCTCAATCCCACTGATATGCCTTCCACAGAGAAGGCAGGGTTTGGGGATGAGGGGGATGACTCGCCTATCACAGGGGCTGAGGTCGCCAAGGTGGTTAAAAATCTCTGTGGTGGCCGGGCCCCGGGGGTGGACGAGATTCGCCCCGAGTACCTCAAGGCCCTGGATGTTGTTGGGTTGTCATGGTTGACACGCCTCTGCAACATTGCGTGGAGGTCGGGGGCAGTGCCTTTGGCATGGCAAACCGGGGTGGTGGTTCCTCTCTTCAAAAAAGGGGACCGGAGGGTGTGCTCCAACTTTAGAGGGATCACACTCCTCAGCCTCCCTGGGAAGGTCTATGCCAAGGTACTAGAGAGGAGAGTCCGGCCGTTGGTCGAACCTCGGATTCAGGAGGAGCAATGTGGTTTTCGTCCTGGCCGTGGCACATCGGACCAGCTCTTTACCCTCTCGAGAATTCTTGAGGGTTCGTGGGAGTTTGCCCAACCAGTTTACATGTGTTTTGTGGACTTGGAGAAGGCATTTGACCGCGTCCCTCGAGGATTTTTGTGGGGGGTGCTTCGGGAGTATGGGGTATCGGGCTTGTTGTTACGAGCTATTCGGTCTCTGTACGACCGTTGTGAGAGTTTAGTTCGTATTGCCAACACTTGGTCGGAGTCATTCCCAGTGAGAGTTGGACTCCGCCAGGGCTGCCCTTTGTCACCGATCCTGTCCATAATTTTTGTGGACAGGATTTCTAGGCGCAGCCAGGGAATGGAGGGTGTCATGCTTGGTGACCACAGGATCTCATCTCTGTTGTTTGCAGATGATGTTGTCCTGTTGGCTTCATCCAGCAATGACCTACAGCTCTTGCTGGGACGGTTTGCCGCTGAGTGTGAAGCGGCTGGGATGAGAATCAGCACCTCCAAGTCCGAGTCCATGGTCCTCAGCCGGAAAAAGGTGGATTGTCCTCTCCAGGTTGGGGACAGGCTCCTGCCCCAAGTGGAGGAGTTTAAGTATCTTGGGGTCTTGTTCACGAGTGAGGGGAAAATGGAGCGAGAGATCGACAGACGGATTGGAACAGCATCTGCAGTGATGCGGACGTTGTACCGGTCTGTTGTGGTGAAGAGGGAGCTTAGTTCTAAGGCAAAGCTGTCGATTTACCAGTCAATCTACGTTCCTACTCTCACCTATGGTCACGAGTTTTGGGTAATGACCGAAAGAACGAGATCGCGGATACAAGCGGCTGAAATGAGCTTTCTCCGTAGGATTGCTGGACTCACCCTCAGAGATAGGGTGAGGAGCTCAGTCATCCGGGAGAGGCTCAGAGTAGAACTGCTGCTCCTCCACATTGAAAGGAGTCAGTTGAGGTGGTATGGGCATCTGATTAGGATGCCTCCTGGACGCCTCCCACTTGAGGTGTTTCAGGCACGTCCCACTGGGAGGAGACCCCGGGGCAGACCCAGGACTCGGTGGAGAGACTATGTCTCCCAGCTAGTCTGGGAACGCCTTGGTATCCCCTCTGAAGAGCTGGAGCAGGTGGCTGGGGAGAGGGAAGTCTGGGCTTCTCTGCTTGAACTGCTGCCTCCGCGACCCGGACCTCCGGAAAAGCGGTAGAAGATGGATGGATGGAAAAAACTTTGCAACACAACATGAAGGTTAATCGACATTTTATACACGCCGACCACTGAGTGCCTCTACACCAGCTTCCCAAACTGGGCCAGGAAGGCTTGGTTGAATGAATCCGGGCGGGCTGTCGCGGCGGACGCGTGGGATGATTCTACAAGGAAAATGCACACAATAAAATACAGCACGAAAGTGCAAGATATACAGAAAAGACAATAGTTTTTAACAAGATTACATAAGCTTATTTCAGCGTATTGTTCACATGAATAATTAAAATAAAAGCTTTAGTCCGCAGTGTGCTGCGATAAAGCAGAGCGATCATCATCCACAAATGAACAGCTTTTTTATTGCATAAATAAACTGAGCGTCTTACCGAATATATTTGCAAAAAAACGCACAATAAAAAAAAATTAAAACTCACCGTTAAAGGACTCCGATGTCGAGACCTCCCGGTATATTTTTTCATTCCGGGCGGCTCCGTCTAACTCGCGCTGGATACGTTCGTCTGACAATGCAGTGAGCAGACACTGCACCTCCTTATTGGTCCATGGAACACCCTTATTACGCGAAGCCATTTTTGATAGAGAATAAATGAAAATAGCACAGCAATACACTGAAAATAAACCGCCAACAGTGGTTGCGTGCTGAGTAATGGCGGTCGTGAAGATTCTTTTTTTTTTTTTTTCCAAAAACTTTATTGAGAAGGTCGTGAAGATTCGGTAGAAGAGGAGGAGGAGAGGGGCGGTTACGACCTGATCAATCAGCAGCGACCAGTCTGTTAACGTCACAACACGGCACAGCTCAGCACTGCTGTACCCTGCCCTGGAGCGGGGCTGAGAATCGCGGCTGTTAAACCGTGTTGGGGCTTGTGGAAAAGCGTACAAAGCATGCTGAGCCGTCCCGTGTCGCGCTAAAGCGTGCTAGTGGAAAAGGGCCTCAAACGTGAACAGGCATCGCAAATCCATACAAAATCAATGGAAAGAGGCAAGCACAAGCAAAATCGCGCATTTGCATGTTCACGTCCATGCTAGCTTTGAGATTCTGCCATCACCAGAGTAAAAGTATCAACATTGGAGAGTAAACTAGTTTGAAAATGAGACTGCCACTCACCTGGAGACAGAAGGACTGGGAGCTCTTCAGCTGAATTGGGATGTCGGGGTTATTTACCCACGGATTCCTGCCACTGGTGTACTAATAAGGCTAGCAAGCTAGAAACGGAAACACCCATCTTGTGAAGTTTTGGAGGTAGGGACAACTTATTCAGATGAGTGCCCCATCGTTATTTTGGGGATTTCCACAGCAGGTTGAACACAGCTGCAGAAGTTATAAAGGCAACTCCGTCTGTCTGCATCTCACTCAGATGGTGAATTCATGTCGTGCATTTACATTGAGTTATAATGTATTTGTGCTGTGTGAAAAATTTGCCCGTTCGCATTTGGTGTGAAGGCACCTTTACTGTCCAACCTCAGAGGCCTCAGGCATGCCTGCAGTGGGCACGGCCCTGGACGTGCCAGCTGTAGTGGACCTGGGTGCAGTCCCACTGGAATCACGCTCGTAAGCTTAAAAGCAAGGTCCCAGTCCGGGTCCCACACTGGTTGGGTTGGCTCCAACATCACGTCTTGATCCAGGGCAGCTGCTGATCTTACCCTCCACAGATGGCTGGAGTGCCATCTTGAACCATCGGCCATGTGGGAGGTGGCTGGCCCCAGTTGTGTGGTGATCTGCATCTGTGACAACAGGAGCATCTGCAGGTCGTCTGGGCATTCGGATCAGCAGACCCGAATCCATTCAAGCACCGTGAGTCCGGACCTACAGTAGTCGGCTTCATGCCGTGCTGCTGCTGCTCTCTCGTCCCTGATGTCGGTTGCTGTTGTGGCGGCGTGACGTTCTCGCCAGCAGCAGGACGCGCTCCAGTTTGGCGTTGTTCTGTAGGATCCTGCTCGGCCATGGAGTCTCTACTGCAGCTGTACAGCGGCTCCATTAGGTTTACGTCGGGGGGATCGGAGACTAGTCCAGATTATGCCTCGTCTCCTCTGATGCTGGTTGTGGTTGCAGCGGCATGTCATTCTTGCCATCGACAGGACGCGCTCCTGGTTGTCGTCGTTCACCGGTGTCCTGCTAGGCCACAGACTCTCTCTCCTGCAGCTGTATGGTGGCTCCATGAGGTTTATGCCGGGCGAGGATCTGCGTCAAATCCAGATTATGCTCTCCCTCCTGCAATGAGGCAGCAGCTTGAGAATGCTCGTGCTGTGTAAGGTGCTTCTGTCGTTCTTCTCTCCCGCTGCTGGGGAAAAGCGGCATTACTGGGGTATCATCTGGTGGATCATCCGGTGGCAGACATGGAGGCAGATAGGTCTTGTCAGGGCCAGGTCCTACCCTCCTCCGGGTCCTGTGTGACTGTGGACCGGATCTCCTGCGATGAGGCAGCAGCTTGAGAATGCTCGTGCTGTGTGAGGACTAGCTCTGGGTCCCTTGTGGGTGCGGTCTTTATTTATTTATTTATACAGGGACATGCACAATATACATTGACCTTAAAGAGGAAATATGCATTGTACCAGGTTATAGCACTAGTGCTAATTTCCACCTGTAGTCCCACCTGTAGTCCACCTGTAGCTAATTTCCACCTGTAGTCTGGAGTTCATGTGGTGGCTCCAGGTCCTGCATGGATGTGGTCTGGGGCTCCTGCGGCTGCTCTGGTTCTGCTGGTTTCTGCTCGACATGTGGCGCAAGGCAGGGGGTGGCTGTGTCCACATCTGAGTGCAGCGGACTCAAGCCGTCGTTGGCCAAACTGAGTTTACCGCTGTGCCGGTGTGCTGTGGTGCCGTGCTGTCCCGTGACATCTACATCGGGGCTCTCCTGAGAAGATGTGGGGTCGATGGGCTCAGCAGCCGGTTTACCAGCGGAGCTAACTGTGAGGAGTGTGGGCCGGGGCCAGTTAGCTACGATGCTAACTGGACAGCCTCTTCTAGCTCTAGCTTCGACACCATCTCCAGTTCTTGGCCAGCGTGAGGCCATTCGGCGCAGTCATTAACTTCTTCCGAAGCTTTGTATTTGTAGTGTGCTCTGACAACTTGCCTCGTACCATCTCCTCTTAGCCAAACAGCGGAGGTCAGCTACAGATTGCTAGACCAACTCACCCGCTCACTGTCAGTGCTGGTAAAACTTGATTCGTCTAGCCGTCACACCCTTGGGGTTCACAAAATGTATGGCAATACATTCGTCGTAGGTATCTGCTGGTCCCAGTGTTCTGAAGACACGTTGGCCCTTGCTGCCGAGGTTGTGAATCAGCATGGCGCACAGCCTAGCCTCGATAGTATTAGCCAGGCCAAAGGCACACACAAACAACTCAAACAGTCAAATCCAAGGAATCAGCGGCTTGCCTGGTGTGGTGAGGAAAGGTGGAAAAGTTGCCAATAACATGTCCATACTTCAGGAAAACTATTAATTTTCCTAGAAAAGTCCAATTTTTCTCCTCGTCGCCAATGTTATATCTGGAAGCAGGGACCAGTGGACACGTTGTCTGTGTTGAAGGTTAGCTTTATTAACAAGCTAGTAGTATGTGGAACATGTATGAACAAGCTGTTAACTGAAGGTGTGGTACAGGCAGTGCAGCAGGCTAGAAGTGATGTGCTAAAGACCATGTCTCCCGCCGGTAGCCCCTTAACATACCCACATCTGCTGTGGTGACATCATCACGTGAATGCATCCCCACGTCCATGGCACTTAAGGTGGTATTAGCGGTATGCCACAAAAGGCTCGTCTGGTGACAACAGTGTCTGATGCATAGCGCTCTCCTTGATGTCTCCAACATCGTTGGCGGCCATCATTTCTGCTCAACGTGAATCGACTTTCATCAGAGAACAGCACTGAGGTCTACTGGTCCCTTGTCCAGTGTAAATGCTCCCTGGTCCATGCAAGACGATGACGCCTGTGCCTGGTGATGTAATCAGGTACCCTTGCAGGTTGTCTAGCACGCAGACCACACTGATGTAAACGGTTTCAAACGGTCTGATGTGACACTTGGGTGCCTCTCACCTCCCTTAAATGTGTCTGGAGTTGAGTGACATTCATCATCCGGTTCCACAGGGCACTGTTCACAATGAAGCGGTCATCAGCGTGGGATGTGGCCAAAGGATGTCTACTTCTATGCCTTTCTGTGGCTCTTCCAGTCTCTCTGTATCTCTCTTGCAACCTGCTGATGACACTCTGTGACACTCTAAGCTCAGTGACCACTTCCCTCTGAGAACATCCTGTTTGAAAACCTCGCAATGGTGAGCTACTGTTGATCAGTTGTTAGGTGTGATCTTGATGTCATGATGTCAAAATGTGAACAGCATGATGAAGAGGACTGTTTAAATACTTATTCTAACTGAACCAAAACATTTATTGGTCGATTAATGGATCAAGCACCTGTTGTGAATTTTGCCGTTAAGCACCTTGTTAGAGAACAGCAAGTTATGCAAAAAGTACTGGAACATTGAACAGTTGGAAATGTGCATTCAAAAAGGTAGAGAAGGTCAAATTAAGTTCACCTGTAAAGGTTATAGTGCATTTTAGGTGCATCCTGAAATTTCACCCAAAAGCCGAATATCCCTAACTTTTTGTGAGTAGTGTGTGTATATACAGTGGACATAGAAAGCCTACACAGCTCAGCTTTCAACACCATCATCCCGGACATCCTGATCAACAAACTGCACCTCCTCCAGATCCACCCACCCCACCTACCTGGTCCTGGATAAAAAACTTTCTCTCCAACCACCCACAAAATGGTCAGACTTGGCCTCCACCACTCCTCCACACTGTCTCTTAACACTGGCTCCCCCCAGGGCTGCGTGCTAAGCCCTCTGCTGTATTCCCTGCACACCTTTTGACCATATTCCAACCCACCCAACCGCCGTCATCGTGAAGTACACGGATGACACCACCTTGGTTGGGCTCATCACAGATGACGATGAAAAGGCATACAGGGCAGAGGTAGAGAATCGACTGCTGTGGTGACAAGCAAACAACCTGAAACTGAATGTCCAAAAAATTAAAGAACTCATACTGGACTTCAGGAAGAACAGACAGGACCACCCCCCCTCCTCATAAATGGCGACCACATGGAAAACATCCCTGTCTTCAGGTTTCTGGACACCCACATCTCCTCCGACCTCTCCTGGACTGTCAACACCAAGGCCCTGGTGAAGAAAGCCCAACAGCGGCTGCACTTCCTCTGTGTCCTGAGGAAGAACAACCTGGACCAGAAGTTGCTGCTGGCCTTCTACCACTGCTCAGTGGAGAGCATGCTCACCTACTGCCTGGGAGTGTGGTACACTGGCTCCACAGCCAAGAACAGGAAGGCTGTGCAGAGGGTCATCAACACCGCCCAAAAAATTATCGGCGGCCCTCTGGCCTCCCTAGGAGACATCTCCAGATCCTCCTGTCTCAGAAGGATCAAGGCCATCACAGGAGACCCCTCACATCCCATCCACCATCTGTTTGACCTGCTTCCCTCTGAATGACGGTTCAGATCGATCAGATCCCACACTTCCAGACTGACAGTTTCTTCCCCTGGGCCATCCGAACTGCAAACAGTCAGAGGCCCCACCCCGCCCTCCCTCCAAACGCTCACATGCACAGAACTGAGGACCTTTTAATTATCACAGTAATTCACCTGTCTTTGCACTCTGCACTTTCATGTATACCGACCCATCCGTGAAAACCCTACTGTCTATATTTTCCATAATCCTTGGGCCATCTTACTCAGTTGTGTGTTCAATTGTGTGTCTGCACTCTTATGTACATAGTTCCACCTGTGTAGCCATTACCATACCCGAGTATATTTCCATAATTCTGGGCCATTCTTATTTTTATTTCAGTCATGTGTTTAATCATGTGTTCTGTAAGCATGTTTTATCTTACTTTATTGCGCAGTAGCCTGGTGGAGCACTCACAATTTTGTTGTACTGCACTACAGTACAATGACAAAGATTCTATTCTATGTGCAGTGATACGGACATTGTAGTGGTGTGTTGTGGTGAAGCGGAAGCTGAACTCTAAAGCAAAGCTGTCGATTTGCCAGTCAATCTACATTCCTACCCTCATGTAAGCGAGCAAGTGGCCGGGGAGGGGGGATGTCTGGGCTTCTCTGCTTTAGCTGCTGACTCTGTGACCCGGACCATCAGAAAAGCAGTAGAAAATGGATGGATAAATTTTTTAGAGAATTTTTCATTACTTTCTTCAAAGTCAAAAATTTTCATACACTGATATCGGGGAAGAGAATTGTGGTCCTCCGCAAGTCTGGTTCATCCTTGGATATAATTTCCAGATGCCTGAAGGTGCCACGTTCATCGCTTCAGACAATTATACACAAGTACAAACACCATGGCAATGTCCAGTCGTCATACCGCTCAGGAAGGAGATGAGTTTTGTGTCCCAGAGATGAATGTGTCTTGGTGCAAAATGTGAGCATCAACCCAAGAACAAAAGCAGAAGTCCCTGTGAAGATTCTGGCTGAAGCTGGTAAAAGTGTGTCATTATCCACAGTGAAACAAGTGCAGAATGTGCTCATCAACCCAAGAACAAAAGCAAGCTGCCATGCACTGGCCTGACCCACCAGGAGCAACTGGGGGTTCAGTGTCTTGCTCAAGGACACTGACATGCAGACAGAGCGGGAACTGAACCCCTGACTCTCTGATCAGTAGTCGGCCACACTACACCTGCGCCACAGCCGAAATTAAAGCTTGGGTGCAAATGGGCCTTCCAAATGGGCAATGACCCTAAGCCTACCGCTAAATTAGTTACAAAGTGGCTTAATGACAACAAAATCAATGTTTTGGAGCGGCCATCACAAAGCCCTGATCTGTCTCATAGAAAATTTGTGGGCAGAGCTGAAAAGACGTGTGCGAACAAGGCGGCCTACAAACCTGACTCAGTTACACCAGTTCTGTCAGGAGAAATGGGCCAAAATTCCAGCAAACTATGGTGGGAAGCTGGTGGAAGGACACCCAAAATGTTTGACCCAAGTCATACAGTTTAAAGGCAACGCCGCCAAATACTAAGTGTATGTAAACTTCTGCCTCTGAAGAAAGTAAAAATTATTCAGCAGATATAAATAATTTTGGTAATCCTAACTGACCTAAAACAGGAAAAGTTTAGTCTGATTTAATGTCAGGCAGTGGGGGGGGGGGGGGGGGGGGTTATGTGTCTTTTCATACAGTGTATGTAAACTTCTGGTTTCAACTGTATTTGTAAAACTTAAATGTTTGGACACTTTCAAGTATTGACATTGACTTGAATTTTGAACTAATCTACCAAAAAGTAAATTAAATTTTAATTTTTTAAAAAGTTATAACACACATTATATTGTTAATTTCTGAAAAATCTTATATTTCAGATATGCTTGCTATTCAATTTACACATGCAATCATAGTGAAAAATGTACTGTCTTATAAAAGACAACTCAAGAAGCAGGTGGTCCAAGATGCATGACCACCTTTGTGATGCTGAACCAAAGTCCTGCAATGCCGTCCTTGAATGCCTAAAGGAGGAGACAGAGCTTTAGGTCAAAAACGGCTGGTGTCTTCTGAAACAGTCAGTTATAACTATGCCAAATAGACATCGTTTATGGGTCATTTTGATTTTTAAGCACCTTGTTCCAGAAATTAGCTGCTTACCTTTATGAATATCCATTTGTGTTTGACATTGCAACTTTTACATCTCCATGAAAAAGCCTCTTTTGCAGCACAAAAGAGCTTTTAGTTTTAAATTGACCTTGCATGTTTAAATGTTAACATCAGTGACACCATGTAACAGTAACTTTAGTTTGCTGTTTAAAAAAATCTAATTCATTAAATATTAATGCACAATGAATATTTAATAGTAGTCTGTACACTGCAAAAAGTGAAATGTTAAAATAAATTATCTTAAATCAAGGCTGTGGCATGCTTGTTTTTTCTTTTTTTGCCTGATATTTGTTCTTCAGATGCAACATTTTAAACGCCATTTACTGTGTTTTCAGAAATCTTGACAGGTTCAAATTGTGTTGTTCTGTGAACACAAAGTTATGCTTTTTTTTAAAAAATTACTTTCGTTTTTGCAGTGTATCAAAGTCATACACATTTCAGCACCTCTGCACAGTAAAAGAAAATTCCACTTTTGCATCGACAAGCAGACAGAACACGGTTTCAGTGTCCCACCTGCTGGCCAAATCAAGAAATTACCTTGAATCTCTTGACAAATGACCCACTGTTGATTCCATAACTTGTTACATAACTCCTCGTCTGTCAACAACCTTTGAAAGTTCAGTTTGAAAGACTTCTGTGAACTATACTAAAAAAAGAATCTGCAGACAAAAATGGAAGGATGACAGACTCTTTAGAAGTCTAGTTATGCTTTAATGGAAGGCAAAAGAAGGGATTCTGACTTCTTTCATTTCTATTTTATCTTTGCCACTGGACCTTTAGATGAGGGACATTTAAACAGTCAAGTAGATGTACTTATGTTTATATTTAGCAGGAACGCTCTTAGAGCAAAAAAAAAAAGAAGAAAGAAAGGCATTAAGTTATTTTTCTCATGGTACAATAGTAGTCTAAGAATACAAAGAGAAATCACAGGCTTATGTACTGTTAATTAGTGAATAACGACATTTAAGAATCTTAACATTATGTTTAAACATACTTTTGTAGTGTGCTTAAATCTAGGCAAATAAATCAGACATACTGAGTGCATACATTTTTTGCAAAATTCTCCAAAAAAGAAACTAGAAAACACATTTTTAGAAATCTGTGCAAATTTATTATAAGTCACTGAGAGGGGTCCCGCGTCAGACTTGTGCAATCATCATACAGCCAGATCCTGATTGTCGTTAATAATTTTCTCAAGTTATTTGCAGATTACTAAAAAAAAAAAAAAAATTCACGAATGGCTTCACAATCAACAATAGTGTTCATTCTTCAAACTAAATGTACAGTTTTTGTTCTACAAAATAAAAACAAAGGTCAGTTTTACATTTACTGGCTATACCATCACAAGAAGAAAGGAAGAACTGTGCTTCTGATCAGAAAATGCTCAATAAAGAGATTACACTCAAACCCTTTTGGCAGAATGCTAGTGAATTGGTCAGAACTTCTCCGTAAGAGTACCAGGAATGAGCTTTCAGCTGGACATTTTACAGTAACTGGTGGGGAGAAAATAGCTTCATGGAC
The DNA here is from genome assembly GCA_020510985.1 of Pholidichthys leucotaenia. Lineage (NCBI taxonomy): Eukaryota > Metazoa > Chordata > Actinopteri > Cichliformes > Pholidichthyidae > Pholidichthys > Pholidichthys leucotaenia. The sequence continues at coordinate 46,434,353 of CM035843.1, forward strand.
TGTCCAACTTCACCTTATTGGCAATGCATGACACCTTCAGTAACTGGTGATATTTTAGCTGAACTCTTGTATGGAGTAAGTCTTTAAATGTGTCCTTTCCCTTACGCCATGTCCCTTGGATTACATTTGCTTTGGCTTAAAAGATTCCAAACTTTTCAAAGATGTTATGTTAAAAACAACAATTTACCAAGCAGAGGTCTAATGAAATGTCAGGTTTAAAAAAATGAAAAGCAGAACTCATAAAACAGATAAGAGGGGAAAAAACCTCAATGCTCAATTGCTCTTGCCAAAAGTGGCATTTTTAGAACTTATTTTCCCATCATTAGTTCCCAAATTCCATCCATCTTCTTCCGCTTAATCCTTTTTCGGGTCGCGGGGGGGCTGGAGCCTATCCCAGCATCTTTGGGCGAGAGGCAGGGTACACCCTGGACAGATCGCCAGTCCATCGCAGGGCCAACACAGAGACACAGACAACCATTCACTCTCACAGTCATACCTAAGGACAATTTAGAATCCCCAGTTTGATGCCAGTTGACCTAACTTGCATGTTTTTGGCATGTGGGAGGAAACCCACACAGACACGGGGGGGGGGGGGGGGGGACATGCAAACTCTACACGGATCACTGTTGGTCGGGGGCTGGGTAGTTCCCAAACTGTGTCCTGCAATTTGGTGAATGAGCCATGTAACAGCAGAGCAAAACTACAAATTTTTAGCTTAACACAGCAAGTCCTCACTCCTTGAGAAAATTGATGCATCAAAGAGAAATATCAAAAGTTATGCAATACAACCTGATGCTGCGCCCAGTGACAGGTGATGAAGATGCACTAATCTGATAAATGTATAGAAGATTCATTGTTAGTGCAGGTAGCACAAAACTAGAAAAGAGATGGTGATGTGCCACGCTGAAGGGTTAGCGGAAAAGTAAGCTCGGAGTCAGTTTTTTCCCCCCCGTTCACACACGTTATTCCAAGTCATATATTAGATGTGCTTAAAGCCCAAACAGCTCGAATCAACTGCTTTAAACCTCTCTTTGCACAAAACACCCACCCACCAAGGACGGCATGTTGCTTTCTTGTTGCAGAGAAAAGAAAGTTCTCCTATGGCGCACTGTTGGTCTCCTCAGTCTCCACCAGGCAGGACTGGTCCGTCTCCAGGACTCGGAATGGAGGGTGGTACTCGAAAGCTGTGAGGATGATGGAGCCAAAATTGTGCTTCTGATGTAGGAACCAAATAACTGCTGAGACTCCCACGATAGCCACCACACTGAGAATGACTATAGCGGAGATCAATGCATTGGATTCTGAGACGAGGAACAATACAAGGAAGGTCACAATTAGTTAACAAAAGGAGGAACAAAGTACAAGAACAAGCAAATAAACGGCAAGAGATCAAAGGTTGACTCACTTTGTCTGGCTTTCTCTTCTTCTGGAATGCAAATAAACAGAAAACCCACTGTGATGAAACAATCTAAACATACTTTCAATGTGTAATATTTTTAAGACTTAGTTTTGCCTTTTATTCCACGGATACCATTGATAGACAGGAAATGGGGTGAAAAGCAAGGGAGAGACACACAGGGCTAACCAGGGATCGAGCAATATGATCCTCTGGTAAGCATCCTAAATAGGTAGTCCACCGGGCACCACAAAAGTCTAATTTTTGCACATAGTAATGAAACAGAGATATTATCTTTCACCTTTGTTAAAAAAAAAAAAAAAAAAAAAAAAAAAAAAAAAAAAAAAGATCAAGAGGTGCCTGGTGGCCTGGAGGTTTGGGTCGCATACAATACACAGTGTGCCTATCTGCAGAGGTCCCTGGTTTGGGTCCTGGCCAAAGACATGAAACCTGCATGTCTCCCCCCTGCTCTTCACCCCATTTCCCATCTCTCCTCATGGCTCCGATCCAGACAAAGGCAAAAAGCCCCCCCCCCCCCCAAATAAATCTAAAACGAAAAAGACAAGTCTTACGCTGAGCTGCTTCACAGATCACACCGTTCTCCACATCAGCTGAGCAACTGACATTTTCCCACTTTCCAGAATTGCTGTGTAGAGCCACGCATGTATCCATGGGGGCCAAGTCCGACACAGAAAAGCTGTCCTCCCAGTTTGTGTACCTCACAGGCTCTTCCGTTGCCCACTTTAGGTCTTTACCTAACAACACACACCAAGCAGTAGTCCATGATGATGCACAATGAGAATTTAAGCACTACTAAAGCAAATGACGAAACTGTAGTTTTCATTTTACTTTGCCTAAAAATCCACAATTCATAAGGTACACTTAATTATGTTAAATGTGTGTGTGTATATATAAAATGCAATAGATCAATTTATTGATGACTCAAAGTGCTTTTATAATCTAGATTACATTAACCCGCTACGCCATCGATCTTGGAGGCAGAAAGCTAGAAGTGATTTTGAGTGATTAATTAACCTAGCATGCCTGTTCTGGGGTTAAGATGCACTTCAAGTGGAGCCATACACGCACAGGAAAAGATGAAAAGTCCTCACAGGAAGACCCCTATCCCTGCCAATATGTTCACAGTGCTGCCCATAGAATAAGACTGTTAACGGAACTGAAAGATAGTCACCTTTCTGATGATTAGTACTCATATGAACTGCAGTGTGACAAGGTTTGTCTGTGAGGCTGGCAATGAGCACCAGGCATACCGTTTTTAGAAGGTTCAGAAATAAACAGTTTATCATTGACAAACGAGCTGCCAAAAAAATGGCTGGAAAAGTACAAATAGTTAACTGACTGTTTCATCACCCAATCTGAACGGTTCCATAACTCGAGAGTAGTTTTACACAAATGTTTAACCAATCGTCAACAGACAATAAGTTCTAAACCTGCAGAGTAAAATACAATAGTAGTAAGATTATGTATAGCCATGGTTTGAGTTTTAACCCAAGTGTTTGTGTCTCCAGAAGAACTTAGGGGCAAAAAAAAAGGCCTTTATTGTTTAGGAGGTCTGCTGTCTTAACAAAACAGCCACCTCAAACATCAGCTGATGTCATTTACTGCTCAAGATGACAACGAACCACCAGCAAAGTCTTCTGGATGGATGCCTTGAGTTATGTGTTTTCTCTATTATTTTAGAACATCTATCATGTGCAACACATTTTAAGTCTGCTAAAAGGCTATCTGGACTTTTTTTTTTTTTTTTTTTTGCCCCCTGCTATTAAAAGATACTGTATGTTAACTTTGGAAACTTGTTTTACTGACACCTTTTGGGCACCAAGTGAACTGAAGCCCCATTTAATTCAGTCGTCAAACATCAGCGACTTGAACAAGGCTCCAGTGCACTCGGTGGCCAAAAGGTGTCAATAAAATTCAGGTTTTCAAATTTTACCTACACTGCCTTTAAAAAAATATTCAATAGAGTGCAATTTACGATGCTCCGAGTGCCATCTTTCTTACAAGGTTATTTCATCTTTTCTGGAAAGAAGCTAATAAAAAAAATGTTAGTCTGTTTGTTGAGTATAATATTAGTTATTGTTTGGCATCATTTCTAACAGGACAGTAGTAATTGTAATGCATTTGAGAGCCCTGTAGACGTACAAATTTACTGTCTTCAAAGGTCAAAGACAAATTATCCACGTTTTAAATGACTGATGGGCGTTAAGTATAAAACAATGTTCTGTAACATTAAATGTCCGTTTTTCGCCTAGTTCCCTCAAAATAACTGCTATTAATACGCCTTTATTAAATCATGTTTTCACACTGCTGTGGACGCACAGTACTTACTGGTAGGATCATAATATATTCCCAGCCACAAGTTGACGGGGACACTGCCTTTCCACACCTCTGGGCTATAATTAATGATAAAGTCATTCTCCTCTGCACTCTGGACGGTCAGAAGCTCTAGAAAAAGCAGAGCAATTTGATATCATGACCACACATGCTGGAAATGCAACCCGCTTGCCATTTTTCCTTTGTTGAAAAATCTGAAAATGCATGTCATATACCAAAGCCAAGGCAGATGGTTTTTGCTCTCTCTAAAGTGTAACTTTTGACTTTGTCTTCATCTCCATGGACAAAGTGGTAACAACCGTTCCCAAAGGGCACCCAGGTCCGTCCATCTGCAGGACAGTCTGAAAGAAAAAAGTGGCAGCTACAGTCCAGAACACATGTATTTATAGACCGTTCCACACTTGTCACAGTCTAAAATAAGGCCATGAGCACCACGCTGACAGCATCTCTGACAATACAAAAGCTCAATCTGATACACCTGGCATTACTACAGTGTTTTTGTGATCAGGTAGCAACTGGATAGAGCTTAACCACATACATTTAAACCTGTATTAAAGGTTGCATTTACTGCATTTTTTCCACATGTAGACAACTCCCAAAGGTCTTGATGACATGTTTGTGACATACTTTTGTCAAATTGCCTTTAATTGTTCAGTTCCTGCAGCATCATTGTGAATCATCTTTTGCAGCGTTCCTCAGAATGGCTCGTTTAGCGCATATCTCTTTAAATGCCTAAGAGCCACATTTAACTCCACCCTTCACACAATTTGGCCTGTCCTGTCAGCCTCTCCCCACTGAGGTGAGCGCTAATGCAGTTAGACTGACCGACTCTGTCTGCCTAGTCAAGCTAATGGTTCGATGTAGCATCACGGTGAAAAGATAACAAAATAAGCCAGGATGACGTGAGCTATATTATCGACTCGATGAGTCAACCAGGCAGAAACGGGGATGTCCATTAGGCTAAAGGGCACCAGTGGAGCAGAAAACGAAATGTAAAGGGCTTTGGAGGAGGTACTAAGAAGCTGAACAGGAAATTTTAGATTTAGAGTCATTTATTAGTCCCACAATGGGGAAATTACAGGGGATCCACATGAGTGGATGAGGCAGCCACAAGTGTGGCACCCAACCCTTAAGACATCACCTGTACATTTCATTGAGGGTGACTAAAATAAAGAAAATAATACAAAACATGCTTGGTAAGTTAACTCCCTAGTAGCAGTGTTAGAGTGCTGAAGCCAATGCCTTGGGATCCCTGCTCATCTACATGTTTGCAGACAGACAGCTAGGGTGACCAATAATAGAGCAGTGGACGTATCAGAATCAGAATCAGAATGAGATTCATTGCCATTGTTCATGTAGTACACAAACTAAGAATTTGTCTCGGTGCAATGCTGCAACATTAAACATGGAGTAGCACTAAAGATAAAAATAAAAAAAAACTATGCATGCAATAAAATGTAGAATATGAATGAGTAATACTAATCTATGCAATTATTAAATATATTAACAAGCAGCAGATATTGTGGAGTTCCACATAGTACAGTCGGTAGTGCAAAAGAAAACAGTGATTATTATCATGAGTCCGGTTGAACTGTTGTACGTAGTGCACGAGAGTCTAATAAGTCACTTAGTGTTCAGCAGTCTGATGGCAGAGGGGAAGAAGCTGTTCATGTAGCGGGAGGTTTTAGTCTGAATGGACCGACGTCTTCTACCTGAGGGGCAAACAGTGCGTGTCCAGGGTGTGAAGGGTCGGCTATGATCCGACCTGCACGCCTCCGGGTCCTGGAGATGTACAGGTCCTGAAGGGATGGGAGCTTGCAGCCGATCACCTTCTCAGCAGCGCGCACAACGCGCTGCAGTCTTAGTCTGTCCCTGGCAGTGGCTCCTGGTACCACACGGTTATGGAGGTGGTGAGGATGGACTCGATGATGGCCGTGTAGAACTGCACCAGCATCTTGGTGGGTAGCTTGAGCTTCCTCAGCTGCCGCAGGAAGAACATCCTCTGCTGGGCCTTTTTGATGAGGGAGCTGATGGTCGGCTCCCACTTGAGGTCCCGGGTGATGGTGGTGCCCAGGAAGCGGAAGGAATCCGCAGTGGTGATGGGAGAGTCTGTGAGGGTAAGGGGGGGCAGAGGGGCTGTGACTTTTCTGAAGTCCATGATCATCTCCACTGTCTTCAGAGCGTTCAGCTGCAGGTTGTTGTGGCTGCACCAGGACGCCAGCTGGGCCACCTCTCTCCTGTAGGTGGACTCGTCGCCATTGGAGATGAGCCCGATGAGGGTGGTGTCGTCCGCAAACTTGATCAGCTTGACATACTTGTGGCTGGAGGTGCAGGAGTTGGTGTACAGGGAGAAGAGCAGGGGGGAAAGTACACAGCCCTGGGGTGATCCGGTGCTGATGCTTACAGAGTCTGAGACAGTCTTTCCCAGCCGCACATGCTGCCTCCGGTCCGTCAGGAAGTCGGTGATCCACCTGCAGAGGGAGTCAGGCACGTTGAGCAGGGACAGCTTGTCCTGGAGCAGAGCGGGGCGGATGGTATTGAATGCAGAGCTGAAGTCCACAAACAGGATCCTGGCATAGGTTCCTGGGGAGTCCAGGTGCTGCAGGATGGAGTGGAGGGCCAGGTTGACTGCGTCGTCTACAGACCTGTTGGCTCTGTAGCCAAACTGCAGCGGGTCCAGGAGGGGAGTGGTGATGGTCTTGAGGTGGGGCAGGACCAGGCACTCAAAGGACTTCATGACTACAGAGGTGAGCGCTACAGGTCTGTAGTCGTTAAGTCCAGTGATCCGTGGCTTCTTGGGGACAGGGACGATGGTAGAGGTTTTGAGGCAGGTCGGCACGTGGCATGACTTCAGGGAGGTGTTAAAAATGTCTGTGAAGACAGGAGTCAGCTCTTCCGCACAGTGTCTCAGGGTGGAGGGAGACACGCCGTCCGGACCAGGGGCCTTGCGCGGGTTCAGTCTGGAGAACTGTCTGTGCACGTCCTGCTCACTGATGACAAGGGCAGGGGGGGAGGAGGGGGGGCCACCTTTGATGAAGTGGAGACCATGGAGGCAGTGGCGCTGGGGGGAGGGGGGGGAGTTGGACACAGCTGACGAGGTGTCAAAACGGGCATAGTGTCCATTTTGACACTATCTTGACAGTCTATCAAGGCTGTGTATTCCTTTTCGTGACGTACCAGAGCAAACACGGAAGAGCTGCACCAGTTCCTCAGAGACAGAAACGATATAAAGGCTGTGGGTGTTTTTTTTTTTTTTTTAAAGTGAGCATTTTGATATTTTTTGATAATCGTGTGACCAATCAATGCATTTCAGAGGATTAAAACCTACAAAAACACAATGTTTCAGTGAATGGGACCTTTAACATGGGTTTCCAGAGATCGGACTGCTCCAGTGCTCCTTCCAGCCCTCCACTAAGTCAAGGGAAAAAAGAATGTCTGTCTGAGCAAGTGGGTGGGGAAACCAAAAAAAAATAAAAATTGACTGTGCAAGATAAAATACGAGGGGGGGGGGGGCTGAAACGTTCATAGTGGTCAAATTTGACCAAATGTGGTTTATTTTTCAACAGTCTCCCCTTCGGTCCACACACTTCTTCCATCGGTGTTGCAGCGCTTGGATCCTTGCCAGTTGAAAAATAAATCACATTTGGTAAAATTTGACAACTATGAACTTTTCAGCACCCCCCTTCCCCATAATTTTAACAGGCAGGCTACTGTAAGACATCCCATGATGCAATGACCCCTGAATTCAATTTCACCCTCTGGACATTGATATACGATTTCAGTTGCTTCTTCGGGCCCCATTACACAGCTTGGAGATCATTAAGAAATTGGGCCAATTTTTGATCTTTGGGATTGTTTAGGAGATCCTTGTGTGTTTTGGACCGAGTCAAAACTTTGAGGAGACTGTGGAGATCATTGAGAGATCACAAATTGGCCAGATCTCTCAATAATCCCTCAATGATCTCCACCCCGATGTAAAGGGGATGTTAGTATTTTGTTTGCCCTCTCCCTTTGTCCATTCTCTCTTCTTCTTTGCCCTCAACATGTCAGATGGCTATAGCTCTTGGATCCTGAAGCTTTCTTCCTGTTAAAATTGAGCTGTTCCTCCCCAAACTCTTCCCCTCCCCTTATACACAACTATTGCAAAGAGCATTGAACAAAAGTTGGAAGGACCATATTCCTAATAGAGTTGTGTATGGAAAATTACCCCTTATAACAACAATAAAAGTGAGACATCTACGATTTGCCAAACACTGCCTACACACAGTGGACCAGCCTGTCTCCCATCAGGTCTTCTGGACTCCAGTCAGCGGTCGCACTAGCCGTGGCAGACAAAGACTCAGTTATCTCAACACAATCAAAAGGGACATGGGGCTTGATGAGCAGGAGGTGTCAAGGCTGATGAAGGGCAGGAAACTTTGGCCCCAACATGTTGCTGCGGCTTCTTTTGCTCCGTCCACGGACGACAGATGATGATAATGATGTTCCTCCCCACAGTTGCCTAGCGCTTGGTCAGAGACGGTCACCTGACTTTTGTGGTTCTCTTTCTAGGACAGCAGGGTCTGTAACTTGCAATTTAAAGTGCCTTGACTTAGCACTAGTTGTGTAACAGTACACTAAAATCGCAGTTCAGTACATACCTTGATTTTAAGGTCATGGTTCGGTTCATTTTTGGTACAGTAAGGAAACAAAAAGCAAAACATAAAAATGCTTTTCTTTTGTATAAGTGGGAACAGCTTTGACATAAAAAAAAACCCCTGCAAACTGCCAGCAGTAAAATCTGCAACAAATAAAATGTATACAATAAAACAAATAAATTCTCTTTTTAGCAAACGAATGAGGCAGACAAGTGCAACAATAGAAGTTTGAATAGTCTGAATTATTCTTTTGTTTTTAGGAAATTAAAGTTTCTTATTGCCTGAAGCAGGGTTTTTAACCAGGGTTCTCTGGTATGTTCAGGTTTCTTTGGGAAATTAATTATCTAATTTCACTTGTTAACTGGTCAATAATTTGTCATTGTTGTATATAGGTTCTGAAGGCACCCATGCACAACAACAGCAAATCATTTGCAATTTTTTGGACAATTAAGAAGTTAAATTAAGTAATATCCCACAAAAATCTGAACATACCAGGGCACTCCTGAAAAACATTGGCCTCAAGGGCAGCATTAACAGGTTTAGCTTTTTCTTAACAGGATGGTGGTATTTTCTGGCTGAAATGGGCACAACAAGGAACTTCATACCAGGGCTCAGTTACCTTCAGCATGTGTACAGCATGTAGTGCAGTTCTACACAGCCATCATCGAGTCCATCCTCACCACCTCCATAACCATGTGGTACGCAGGAGCCACTGCCAGGGACAGACTAAGGCTGCAGCGCGTCGTGCGCACTGCTGAGAAGGTGATCGGCTGCAAGCTCCCATCTCTCCAGGATCTGTACATCTCCAGGACCCGGAGGCGTGCTGGCCGGATCATAGCCGATCCCTCACACCCTGGTCACGTACTGTTTGCCCCCCTCCCCTCTGGTAGAAGACTTCGGTCCATCCAGACTAAAACCTCCCGTCACATGAACAGCTTCTTCCCCTCTGCCATTAGACTGCTGAACACTAAGTGACTTATTGACTCTCGTGCACCATGTACAGCAGCTCAACCAGACTCATGTCAATCATCACTGTTTTCTTCCTGCATTACCGACTGCACTATATAGTTCTCCACAGTATCTGCTGCTGGCTAATATATATTTTAACTGTTGACCAGTATCACTTAATCTTATCCTACACTTTATTACATGTATAGTTTATTTCTCTTATCTTATCATGTTTAATGTTGCAGCATTGTACCGAGACAAATTCCTAGTTTGTGTACTACATGAACAATGGCAATAAACCTGATTCTGATTCTGATGTGATTAAACCCGGTATACTTAACAACTGAATATGGCCTTAGATCCACTGCTATAAAAACACCAATGGCATTTGTTGTTGCTTTGGCTTGATCTGAAAAGCCCTGGAGAGGCCGTCTAAATGCCGCTGGAAGCTGTGCTTGTACCGCGCTAGTTTTTAATTTTTTTGTGCTCCACATTTGCGTGGTGCCGTTTCAAATGAGTTAACAAGGTAAACACACTGTCAAAAGCATATCTGATGCCGTTTTCCATCTTATTCACTTACCTTGGTCCGTCTTCAAGCTCTGGCTTCTCTGGACAGGACTGAACTGTTTGTTTACATGTCCAGCGTGAGGCAGTTTACACTTCATGTCCGTCACTCAACATGGTCCGTGTGAAACCTTGGTACGCCTCTGCATCGAACCGAAGGATCCGTACCGAAAAATTTGAATGCAAATACAAAAAACTGACACCCGTAGTTAGCACTATATTATAAAGCTGAAGTGAACTAAATTTTTACTCCCTGGCCTTCGACCCAGTATGAGACATTGATTTTATTAAATGAAATGGATTTTTATTTATTTTACTTTTTATTTTATTTATGAATTTTTATTTATTTTTTTTTACTGTGGTTCTTGTGTTAGCGCCCTGCTTTTCTGTTCTCTTGCTGTACAGCACTTTGTGTAGCGAGTGTTGATTTTAAAGTGCTTTATAAATAAAGTTGATTGATTGAGTTGATTGATTAAATGAAATGTGGAGCAGGCTTATTGACACAGCCAGTTAAATTCCAGCTCGACTCATCCATCCATCTATTTTCTACCGCTTTTCTGGAGTTCTGGGTCGTAAATTGTATTTCACACATTTGGTAGCCCAGGGCACAGTTTCTGCAAATTGTTGGCTCTTGGAAACTATGTATCAAAAGTCTAAACATCAAAAAGGGGCGGCAGTGGCTCAGAAAGTAGAGCAGTTCGTCTAATAACCCGATGGTTGGCAGTTCGAATCCCGCTCTCCTCAGATATCCTGCCGTTGTGTCCCTGGGCAAGACACTTCACCCGCATTGCCTCCAGTGCCCATAACACTGGGTATGAATGTGTATAAATGTTTAGCGGTGGACGGAGAGGCCGTTGGCGCGGATTGGCAGCCACATTTCCGTCAGCCTGCCCCAGGGCAGCTGTGGCTACAGTAGTAGCTTGCCACTACCATTGTCTGTCTGGAGTGAATGAATAATGTATCTACTTGTAAAGCGTCTTTGAGTGTCTATGATAAAGCGCTATATAAATCTGATGCATTATTAAAAACAACAGTCATTACTTTTGGGATAACACACACAGACGAAAGCTTTACCATTTTAATGTCCAACTACTTACTGTCTGCACTCTAAATATATGCATTTGATAAGATAAGATAAGATAAGATAAGATAAGCCTTTATTAGTCCCACAACGGGGAAATTCCAGGATTGCAACAGCACAGGGATAGCAACACTCAGAGCAACAATCAGAAGGCAAGAAAAAAGAAAAAAAAAACAAAAAAAAAACAAGCAAGCAAGAGCAGCTAATATACATATGTACATATTACTATAAAATATATATATACACACACACACACACACACACACACAGACACACAGTGCAGAGCATTGTAGCTGGATGGAATAAATATATGAATATATGAACACACAGTGCAGAGCATTGTAGCTAGATGGAATAAATATGTAAATATATAAACACCCACAGTATGGAGCATTGCAGCTAGGTGGAATAAATATGCAAGTATATAAACACACACAGTGCGGAGCAATGTAGCTAGATGGAATAATATGTAGATATATAAAAACACAGTGCGGAGCATTGTAGCTAGATGGAATAAATATATAGATATATAAATATAAACACACCCAGTGCAGAGCATTGTAGCTAGATGGAATAAATATGTAAATATATAAACACACACAGTGCAGAGCATTGTTGCTAGGTGGGATGAAACAGCATAACCGTCTATTTAGTTATCCTACATGGTATGATTATGTGCCCATACATATTCTCACCCTCCATAGCGACCGGTATGTTCCTAGCTGTATGCCGGAGAGGACCACTGTGTAAGTCTATTGCATCTTTTGCATTCAAAAAACTATTAGTTTGTTACGTCTTTTTGCTATCTCTGCGAGCAGCCCTGCTTAGGTTGTACAGTCTGACAGCCGTTGGTAGGAAGGACCTACGAAACCTCTCGGTTGTGCACCTGGGATGATGTAGTCTGCTGCTAAATGAGCTCCTCAGTGCATCCAGTATGTCCTGCATAGGGTGGAACTCGGACTCCAGCAGAGATGACAGTTTAGCCACCGTCCTTCTCTCTCCTATCTCCTCCATCGGATCAAGGCGTTGCCCCAGGACAGAGCTAGCTTTCTTAATCAGTTTGTTCAGTCTCTTCCTATCGGCTGCAGTAATGCCACTGCCCCAGCAGACCACTCCAAAAGTGATGGCTGATGCCACCACCGTGTCATAGAATGACTTCAGCAGCGCCCCTTGTACACCAAAAGACCTGAGTCTCCTCAGCAGGAACAGCCTGCGCTGTCCCTTCTTGTAGAGTGCGTCAGTATTGTGTGACCAGTCTAGTTTATTGTTCAGATGAATACCCAGGTACTTGTAGGATGTCACCATCTCGATGTCTGTTCCCTGTATATTTACTGGTGCTGTGAGGGGCTGCCCATGCCTGCGGCAGTCCACCACCAGCTCCTTAGTTTTCCTCGCGTTGATCTGGAGGCAGTTCCGATGGCACCAGTCCACAAAGTCCTGGATAAGCCCTCTGTACTCAGCTTCATCTCCGCTAGAGATGAGACCAACGATCGCAGAGTCATCAGAGAACTTCTGTAGATGGCAATGTGTTGTGTTGTGTGAGAAGTCCGCAGTATAAAGAGTGAACAGGAAGGGAGCCAGCACCGTTCCCTGGGGGGCCCCCGTGCTACTGATGATCGTGTCGGAAACACAGTCCCGGGTTCTCACAAACTGAGGCCGGTTCGTGAGGTAGTCCAGGATCCATGATGACAGGTGCTGGTCCACCCCTGCGCGCAGCAGCTTGTCCTTCAGGATCATCGGTTGGATGGTGTTGAAAGCACTGGAGAAGTCAAAGAACATGATCCTCACCATATTCCCGGGCTTCTCCAGGTGGGACAGAGAACGGTGAAGGAGGAAGATCACCGCATCCTCCACCCCAATGCCATGCTGGTAGGCGAACTGGAGTGGATCCATCGCTGGTTCCACCAGGGGGCGGAGATGAGCAAGGAGCAGTCTCTCCAGGGTCTTCATCAAGTGGGACGTCAAGGCCACCGGTATGAAGCTGTTCAGGTCTTTGGGGTGGGAAGTTTTTGGTACAGGTACCACACAAGATGTTTTCCACAGCTGTGGTACCCTCCCCAGTTTCAGGCTCATGTTGAAGATATACGTCACAATCCCACACAGCTGGTCTGCACAGGACTTGAGGAGCTTTGCGCTGATGCCGTCCGGTCCCGACGCCTTCCTCGCCTTGATCTTCCTCAGCTCCGTCCTCACCTGGGTCTTGGTCAGGGTCAGGATGGGGGGCTGTGTGTTGGGAGTGGGGGGGGGTGTCGGTGGAGTGGGGAGTGGGTAGCAGGACTTGATTTCTTAGAGGCAGCAGTGGTTGTTGTGCAGACAGGGGGGAGGGCGGTTGGTCAAATCTATTGAAAAACAGATTCAGGTTGTTCGCCCACTCCCTGCCCCCCGTGGCCTGGGGGGAGGTATTCTGGAGCCCCGAGATGGTTTTGAGGTTTCTCCAGACCCCGCTGATGTCGCTCTGTTGCAGCTTGTCCTCCATCTTCTTCCTGAAGCTGTCCTTGCCTTCTCTGATCTTTCTCCTCAGCTCCCTCTGTACGGACTTCAGCATCTCCCTGTTCCCCGACCTGAAGATCCTCTTCTTCTCTCTCAGAAGTGTTTTTATCTCAGGGTTGATCCAGGGTTTGTTGTTTGAGTGACGCCGTATGGTCTTGGTGGGAACGGATTTGTCCACACAGAAGCTGAGGTAGCCCGTGAAGGTGTGAATGAGGCCATCGATGTCCTCACCATGTGGATCGCAGAGCTGCTTCCAGGCAGTGGCTTCAAAACAGTCCTTTAGAGTGTCCATTGTCTCCTCAGACCATAACTCCACAGTGTGCATGGCCGGAGGTTGTCTGTGCACTAGGGGTTTGTACACCGGTCGGAGATGAACCAAGTTGTGATCCGATCTCCCAAGTGGGGGGAGTTGTGATGAGGTGTACGCCTCCTTAGTGTTTGCGTAGAACAAATCCAGTGTTTTATTGTCTCTAGTGTGGCATGTGACATACTGGGTGAAAGTGGGCAGAATGGGAGACAGTGAAACGTGGTTGAAATCGCCTGAGATGAGGAGAAGAGCATCTGGGTGTTCTGTCTGCAGCCTGCTGGTTACTGAATGGATGACGTCACGCGCTGTCCCAGCGTTCGCCGTCGGATTTGCATAAACAACAATGCAGATCACGTGTGAGTGTTCTCTCGGGAGATATGTAGGCCTCATGCTAACAGCTAGCAACTCAATGTCTTTGCTGCAGTGTCGTTGTTTAACAGTGATATGTCCCGGTCTGCACCAGTTGTTGTTAACATACATTATCACTCCACCGCCCCTAGTTTTGCCACTCTCTGGTGTTCGGTCAGCTCGTATCGTGTGAAAACCCTCCAGCTCAATGTTAGCATCTGCTGCTAGTTCAGTTAGCCACGTCTCAGTAAACAAAAGGAGAGAGCACTCCCGGTAAGTGCTATCATAACGGGAGATAGCCGCTAGCTCATCTAACTTTCCCAGTATCGACCGTACATTTCCCATGACAACAGATGGAAGGGAGGGTCTGTACCTTATATTTTTTGTCCTCCGCCTTACTCCAGCCTGGCAGCCGCGGCGTTTTCGCCTCAGTTCTCTCGGTATGTCGAGTTGATCTGTGTCAATTTAAAAAAAATCCCACATACCAATACATTTCCATCTATACATACAGAATATAGAGCCATCTTACCAAACAAGAACATACACCGGGGAAAATAAGTATTGAACACGTCAACATTTTTCTCATTAAGCATATTTCTGATGGAGCCACTGACCTGAGATTTTCACCAGATATCAGTAACAACCCAAGTGATCCATACATACAAAGAAATCATCCATCCATCTTCTTCCGCTTAATCCTTTTCAGGTCGCGGGGGGGCTGGCGCCTATCCCAGCATCTTTGGGCGAGAGGCAGGGTACACCCTGGACAGATCGCCAGTCCATCGCAGGGCCAACACAGAGAGACAGATGACCATTCACTCTCACATCCATACCTAAGTACAATTTAGAATCCCCAGTTTGATGCCAATTAACCTAACTTGCATGTTTTTGACTTGTGGGAGGAAACCAGAGAAATCTCGGAGTAAACCCATGCAGACATGGGGAAAACATGCAAACTCTACACAAGGCAATTGAAATCCATCAGAATTTAGGAAGCCATCCCATCCCCCATCAGCGCAAATTAATTTCAGCTGGTTAAGTCCTGACTGATAGCCTTTAAAAAGGTCTGAATATCAGATTGTCACACCATAAAGAACTCATGATGGGTAGAAGCAAAGAGCTCTCTCTAGACCTTTGCAAGATTTCTGACAGAGGAGTCAAAAGAATTATCAGAAGAGTTATCCACGAGCGAAAGACCACTCGTGGAGAGCTCCAGAAACACCTGGAGTTAGCAGGTACTGCTGTCTCAAAGAAAACAATAAGTAATGCACTCAACCGACATGGGCTCTATGCCGGCTTACCTCGCAAGACTCCATTGCTGAAGAAAAAGCATGTTGAAGCTTGTTTAAAGTTTGCTGCACGACATTTGGACAAGCCAGTAAAATACTGGGAGACTATAGTCTGATCAGTTATCCTGAAGCAGTTGAGTGAATAAATACAAATCTGTCAAATTTTTTCTTGTAAATTTGCCAGGTTTTCCCAAATAAATCTGCCATGTCATTGTGTAAATTCTTGAAACTTTACGAAATTTCTCTCACAAATGGATCACTAGTATATTAGTCACTATTGTCCCCACAAATTTGAAACCTTTCGTGAAAATTTTGCACTTTTTTCCTCAAACTTGCCACCTTTTCCTTTAAGTGGCACATAGGTGAAACAAAGGGGTTTTTTTCTTAACATGTCTGTAACATGATTTTTATGACTTACAAGACATATCAAAAGCAAAATCACTCAAATGTCTCATGTTTGTGTTTTTTCTCTGTGAAATTTTAGTTAATCTCTGGCCCTTGGAAAAAGGCGAGTTCAGACTGTTTTAGTTACATCACTGTTAAGCTGGATTCATGCTGCATTTACCCTCTGGTCCCCATCCGCTTTGGACGAGCCCGATGTGCACGTGGCGCTGTACATGCTCACTTTTTTTTGTCTATCCAGGCCAAGCAGTTGACGCACGCGCACAACCATCATTTGTAGTTTTACCCCCACCCTACAGGCAGCACCAATGTGCTGATGCGCCAGGTTTTTCACCAACTATGGCGAAGAAACACGAGAGCAACGCACACCAACAACAATGGCATTGTTTAACCGTCACCGAGAGCAAAAGGAGCTGCTGTTACTATATCTGGTGGCAAAATTACAAAAGGACTGTATACCGTGTGACCACTGAACGAGAACCGGGCCACGAACGGGGAATTCAGTACCTCTTCGTCTACTTCATCTACTTTGACTTTGTATGCTGTGTCGATAGCGCCACCTCGTGAATGGGATGTTCAGTCTTGCATATGCACTGTCAAGTTGTGGGCAGGCCACGCGGTCATAGGCTGCAAAGAGCTCTGCAGACACTAGCAGACTGGAGATGATGACATAAATTTCATCACACAAACCTTCTGGTTGTGTGTTTACGGACAGCGGAGGTGTAGCATGAATCCATCTTAACAGGTGAACCAATGAGGACAAAGCACTGGCTATGGCCTTGGGGGAAGAGTGGGAAACTAAAGAGTAAATCAGTACCTCGACCAGCTATAGGAGGACCGGGAGCTCCATACCTGCCAACTTTTCAAACCTGAAAAGCCTAGTAGCTAGCTGGGGTCCAGGGGCCGATGCTAATGCTAATAATAATATTTGCCAAACAAATATTAGCATTAAATCTAGTTAAATGTAGCTAACAACTTCATATTTCTTCACTCCAGTTCGCCTACCAGCATGGCACTGGGGTGGAGGATGCGGTGATCTTCCTCCTTCACCATTCTCTGTCCCACCTGGAGAAGCCCGGGAATACGGTGAGGATCATGTTCTTTGACTTCTCCAGTGCTTTCAACACCATCCAACCGATGATCCTGAAGAACAAGCTGCTGTGCGCAGGGGTGGACCAGCACCTGTCATCATGGATCCTGGACTACCTCACTAACCGGCCTCAGTTTGTGAGAACCCGGGACTGTGTCCCCGACACGATCATCGGTAGCACGGGGGCCCCCCAGGGAACGGTTTTGGCTCCCTTCCTGTTCACCCTTTATACTGTGGACTTCTCACACAACACAACACACTGCCATCTACAGAAGTTCTCTGATGACTCTGCGATCGTTGGCCTCATCTCCAATGGAGATAAGCTGAGTACAGAGGGCTTATCCAGGACTTTGTGGACTGGTGCCATCGGAACTGCCTCCAGATCAACGCGAGGAAAACTAAGGAGCTGGTGGTGGACTGCCGCAGGCAAGGACAACCCCTCACAGCACCAGTAAATATACAGGGAACAGACATCGAGATGGTGACATCCTACAAGTACCTGGGTGTTCATCTGAACAATAAATTAGACTGGTCACACAATACTGACGCACTCTACAAGAAGGGACAGCGCAGGCTGTTCCTACTGAGGAGACTCAGGTCTTTTGGTGTACAAGGGGCGCTGCTGAAGACATTCTATGACACAGTGGTGGCATCAGCCATCACTTTTGGAGTGGTCTGCTGGGGCAGTGGCATTACAGCAGCCGACAGGATGAGACTGAACAAACTGATCAAGAAAGCTAGCTCTGTCCTGGGGCAGTGCCTTGACCCAGTGGAGGAGATAGGAGAGAGAAGGACGGTGGCTAAACTGTCATCTCTGCTGGAGTCCGAGTTCCACCCTATGCAGGACATACTGAATGCACTGAGGAGCTCATTTAGCAGCAGACTACATCATCCTAGGTGCACAACCGAGAGGTTTCGCAGGTCCTTCCTACCAACGGCTGTCAGACTGTTCAACCTAAGCAGGGCTGCTCGCAGAGATAGCAAAAAGACGTGACAACCCAATAGTTTTGAATGCAAAAGACGCAATAAGACTTATACAATGGTCCCCTCCGGCATACAACTAGGAAAATACCGGTCGCTATGGAGGGTGAGAATATGTATGGGTACATAATCATACCATGTAGGATAACTAAGACGGTTGTGCCGTTTCATCCCATCTAGCAACAATGCTCTGCACTGCATGTGTTTATATATTTACATATTTATTCCATCTAGCTACAATGCTCTGCACTGGGTGTGTTTATACATCTACATATTTATTGCATCTAGCTACAATGCTCTGCACTGTGTCATATATATACGTATATACACTCACCGGCCACTTTATTAGGTACACCTGTCCAACTGCTCGTTAACACTTAATTTCTAATCAGCCAATCACATGGCGGCAACTCAGTGCATTTAGGCATGTAGACATGGTCAAGACAATCTCCTGCAGTTCAAACCGAGCATCAGTATGGGGAAGAAAGGTGATTTGAGTGACTTTGAACGTGGCATGGTTGTTGGTGCCAGAAGGGCTGGTCTGAGTATTTCAGAAACTGCTGATCTACTGGGATTTTCCCGCACAACCATCTCTAGGGTTTACAGAGAATGGTCCGAAAAAGAAAAAATATCCAGTGAGCGGCAGTTCTGTGGGCGGAAATGCCTTGTTGATGCCAGAGGTCAGAGGAGAATGGCCAGACTGGTTCGAGCTGATAGAAAGGCAACAGTGACTCAAATAACCACCCGTTACAACCAAGGTAGGCAGAAGAGCATCTCTGAACGCACAGTACGTCGAACTTTGAGGCAGATGGGCTACAGCAGCAGAAGACCACGCCGGGTGCCACTCCTTTCAGCTAAGAACAGGAAACTGAGGCTACAATTTGCACAAGCTCATCGAAATTGGACAATAGAAGATTGGAAAAACGTTGCCTGGTCTGATGAGTCTCGATTTCTGCTGTGACATTCGGATGGTAGGGTCAGAATTTGGCGTCAACAACATGAAAGCATGGATCCATCCTGCCTTGTATCAATGGTTCAGGCTGGTGGTGGTGGTGTAATGGTGTGGGGAATATTTTCTTGGCACTCTTTGGGCCCCTTGGTACCAATTGAGCATCGTTGCAACGCTACAGCCTACCTGAGTATTGTTGCTGACCATGTCCATCCCTTTATGACCACAATGTACCCAACTTCTGATGGCTACTTTCAGCAGGATAATGCGCCATGTCATAAAGCTGGAATCATCTCAGACTGGTTTCTTGAACATGACAATGAGTTCACTGTACTCAAATGGCCTCCACAGTCACCAGATCTCAATCCAATAGAGCATCTTTGGGATGTGGTGGAACGGGAGATTCGCATCATGGATGTGCAGCCGACAAATCTGCGCCAACTGTGTGATGCCATCATGTCAATATGGACCAAACTCTCTGAGGAATGCTTCCAGCACCTTGTTGAATCTATGCCACGAAGAATTGAGGCAGTTCTGAAGGCAAAAGGGGGTCCAACCCGTTACTAGCATGGTGTACCTAATAAAGTGGCCGGTGAGTGTATATATATATACATACATATGTATACTTGCTGCTCTTGTTTCTTTTTTTTTTCTCTTGCCTTCTGATTGTTGCTCTGAGTGTTGCTATCCCTGTGCTGTTGCAATCCTGGAATTTCCCCATTGTGGGACTAATAAAGGCTCATCTTATCCCATCTTATCTTACTTTGCATCATTCATTAATACTCCCATACATGACATATTGTACTGAAGTATGGGGAAATGCATATAAAACAAACATATCCAGTCTTTATGCTTCAGAAGAGAGCTATTAGAATAATAAACAAAGCTGCTTACAGGGAACCAACAACCCCACTTTTTCTTAAATTAAAAGCTCTCAAGTTGAAAGATCTGGTTGACTTTAAAACTGCAGTAATAATGTTTAAAGTGAAGACTCTATCACTGCCCGCAAATATCCAAAAGTTGTTTTAAATAAGGGAGAAACAATATCATTTCAGAGGAACATGTATATTTCAAAAACCTTCAGTGAGAACTACCACCAAGCAACACTGTGTTTCTATGGAACGATTTTGGACCTGAATTAAAATCATGTACAACGCTTGGACAATTTAAACAAAAACTAAAGGAAGAAATACTCCAAACATATATACAAGATGACATGTAAAATCACATAAGGATTGTCATATCCAGTCTGTGTTGTGTTGTTACTTAGTTTTTTTTGTCACATTTTGTCTTAGCTTTGTTCTGAATTGTAATCGCTCTTGTTTTGTTTTTCTTTTGAATTCTTGGATGGAATATGGGTGGGCAATATAAGCTGCGGCTTCAACCATCACCCATTTCAGATAACTTATGTTGAACTGTATAATCAGAGGAGTTATTGTTTAATTTGACCTTGTTGGATTTTTTCGCCTTTGTTATATTATTCTGTTTCTTTTTAATCTTTACTTTTAATCTATCCGAAATAAAGATTCATTCATTCATTAAATTTGCATTCAAAAGACTATCTTAACACTGCATAGAACTTCGAATAGGCCAGATGTGATGTATTATGAATACTAGAAAAGCACTCAGAGAGCGCAGACCTCCGCCAAGCGCCACAGTTCCCGCCATACAGTGTTTAACATCATAAATAAAATATTGAAAATGGCCCCATCTCGCAATGTTAAATATATAAAAAAAAAAAGAATCCTTTAAAAAATTTCTGGATCCAGACGGTGATCCGGATCACCACCAAAATCTAATCATCTGTAGGATACCCCATTTCTGACAATCTGTGAAAATTTCATGAAAATCCGTCCATAACTTTTTGAGTTATCTTGCTAACAAACAAACAGACAAACCAACGTTGATGATCACATAACCTCCTTGGCGGAGGTAACTAGAAGACTAGAAATATCAGCAGGGTATACTAGCACTGTATTTATTCCGCCAGTGTTACGTAGTGTCCGTAGAATTGACCAAGTGCATTCTGGGTAGGGTAGGAACCGTTAGTTCGCTGAGATCACGTCAATGTAGGAGACATCGCCACAAAGCAGCTGTGTTTTAAACTGTAATAGTCGTTCTCACAACCGCTGTGGAAAAAAGGTAAACCACGGAATAGGCTTTTATTGTTTTCCAGCATGGAAGAAGAACAGCACAGCTCACGTTTCGGATGTAACTAAGAGGCGACGCCTGGCCTGGATTGCAGCAGTCAGAAGACCCAACATAACTTTCAAACACGCACCTGTATCGATGGTGGTGCGCTCAAAGCATTTTCATAAAGGTACGTTATGATTTATTGTGTATGTCTGTTGTTAAACTTGCTTGTGTTGTGGTTAAGACTTGCTTGGTCATAGCTTTTATCCTACGTCAGCAGTGCTAAGCTAAACAGAGCTAAGCTAAAGAAAGACTCCGATATCCAAGTAACTAGAGAAAGTTACCACTCACACACCTGTGTAAGCGGGTTTAATTTGTTCTACACCAAAGTATTTTCTTACTGTTTCCTTTGCTTTAACAGGCAGACCAGCTTATGAAATGCTAGACTGTGATCCTGACTGGGCACCTTCTCTAAACCTTGGGCATGCAGAGCTTCCAGCTACCGCTCCTGACAGGTTTAACCACTTATGCAGAAGGACAAGATTATGACAAAAAGAATCAGCAGGGCATGCAAGTGACCCCCCCCCCCCCCCCAACACAGACCCCCAACATCACTGGCCCCGTGACTGAGATGGATAATGTAGCTCCTTCAGGTAATCTTTTTTTACCTATGTTTTTCTTTCTAAAATGTGTCTTGGGATTCCTTTTGGTTACAAAATATATTAACTACAGCTGTTTATTGTCCTGATCACCAACAGATGACACCACACCTCTGGCTGAGATGGAGGAGACAACATCTGATGAAGCAGCACTGATCTGTCAGGCTGATGATGCTCCAGAGGAAAATGTGCAAGAACTACAGAACTGCAGCATGTGTCACCTTAGGCTTAAAGAAATTTTACTCTTGCAAGAGGAGAACAGAAAGTTAAAGGGAGAGCTCTCCAGAAAGACCCTGGATGAGAATTTCCTCAAAGATAATGACTCAAAGGTGAAATATTACACTGGGCTTCCATCTTTCAGTTTAATGGCTCTGCTGATGCAATTTTTTCCCAGCCTACCAAAGACAGAAAAAATTCCCATTTTCAAATTCTCCTTTTAACTATGATGTATTTGCGGCTTAATTTGCCTCTTGAACATATTGCACACCTTTTTGACATAAGCAGACAAACCGCATGTGTTTGCGGCTTACTTTGCCTCTTGAACATATTGCACACCTTTTTGACATAAGCAGACAAACCGCATCCATCCTGTTCTGCGACACCATAAATGTGCTCCATGCACACCTCAGCCCTTTGGTGTACTGGCCAAAGAGACCTTGTTTGCAGGCTCGCATGCCACATCAGTATGTTGAAATGTTTGGCAATAAGGTCACAGTTATTATTGACTGCTTTGAACTTTTTAGTTTTAGAATGTAGGCCATGACATATTTTTGGTGTGGTTTAGCCCTTTTGACATCATGTCTAACTGTGTCAATAATATTGAAGCAGTTAAAGCAGCACCTCTTCAATTTTTCTTATTGCTCAAACATTTTGCTTTCTTTCCTCTTTATGTATGTAAATCACACTGAGTTGCCCTTGTGTATGAAATGTGCTATATAAATACACTTGCTTGCTTTGTAACAATTTTTGGAATAAAGTACACAGTGGCTTACAAACTCCAGCTCTTTATTTCAAAGATGCAAAACTGTAACCATAACCATGACACAATATAAGAATATAAATTGACATGCATGATCGACATGTATCATTGTTCGCACAATGTTATAGCGCATAACTGACTCATGCTACAGCACTACTCTAATGTGCACGTTGCAAAACCACGGCTGCTGTGGGGTTGGTGCTTCAGAGTCCCACACATCCTAAATGGAACCACTGAATTTCACAGTTTTGGTTGTCACAGGCAACCATGTCATCCAGCTCTTCTGGCTGCCTGCAAGTCCACCACACTTGTGCTGTGTTATGTGCCTGTCTTTTGGGATTGTGTGTGGGACCTGGCTGTAATGCAGTTAGACGTTGTCTTTTGGGGTTCTGGGTGGGTTTATCAGCTGCAGCTTTCCTCTTGTGTTGTGGGGTCAGAGTCAGTGAAGTGACGGGCAACAAGCTCAGGTAGGAAATCTTAATAAAAAAAAAGTTCTGGCCCACTGGTAAAATTATTTGCTCCCACAGGTCAGAATCTGGTGTGACGCGCACAACAACACAACTTTTTGTGGTCCACACGACAAAGTCACAGAAATGTGAGCCTGTCACAAAGATTTGCGTTTGTACCTGCTTGTAGTACTTGTGACTGTGCTTGAGTTCTAGTCTCCCATCAGAGAGTTTCAGGTAAAAATCCTTGTCTGCACAGGACTGCAGGATGTTGTTGCGGTGCTTATATGGGGATTTCATTTCCACACAGCCTTTTTCACAACAGATGCAGGACACAAGTGCATCAGGGATTGATTATAAAATATTATAAGCACATTTTCACATGTATATTGGGTGCATAATTCAATTTATGGCATGCACTTATTTTATTTAGTAAAATACTTGTAATCAAGACAAGAAATTAAAAAAAAAAAAACACCTTTGTGAGCACAACTGTCTTCAAGTCTACCTTGTACATCTACAAGTCATGCACCCATCCGTCTGAACTGCACTTTTTCTTGCTTCAAAGACCTAAAGTTACTAAAAACTTCATGTGTGTATGAACTTATGCTTAAAGTCATATAATTATAAATGAAGGCATGGTCGAAGTTTGGCAGAATGTTTAAATCCAAACTCCATGTGATATGTTGGTAGGGATCTAGTCCATTAACCCCTTCAAGCTTCGCCAAATAGCGTGCCTTTGCAGTCCCATTCAATTTGGCAGAGTACGGTCCCTTTAAATTTTCCTTCACGATCCATTTTGTGATTTTTTTTTCCCCGTTCATTCACAAGAAATGCCGAGGCGCTGTGTGTTTGCAGTCCGTTTACAATTGCTGAACCTACCCCGCCCAGAATGCATTGCGCGTTTGTCACGTGGGCTGGCGAGGTTAATAACGGACACGTGCGTAAAAGACGGCAAAATCGCTCTGATATTTTATGTGTTTACATGATACACCAAGCATGACAAGGCTTGCAATTACACAGCACATGTTCTTCAGAATCTTAGGCATTATATAAAATGTATTCTCCCTTTAGATGTTGATTCCATGGTCCACTTGCCAGGGTTGAAGTGCAGTCGTGCGAACGTCTGCAGCAGTTTACATCGTGTTTACATCTCGCCATGTACGCACGCCTCTCCGGGATTTCGCGCGAGAATAGAAACCTCAATACCCTCAATAGCGATAGTGTTAGCTTAGCAAACGCTTCTGGTAAAGCGTAGCAGCGAACCACGAAAAGAAACGCTACTCAGTTTACTCACAGAGCCCGGTGAAAGGCGAATAAAGGGGTATTTCTACTTCAAAAACTGGTTCAACCAAGGTGGAAATTCAGCCTGTGCGTGTGTGTCACAAATGTTGATCCGATATTCACTGTTGGTTAGTTATTTTAGTGGCAAAATCAGCAACTTTGTCTCAGCACTGAAAAAGTGACCATCCCGGCCGCCATCACGTGTTGCTATGTTCTAAATTTAGATACGATTCCTAGTGATCTCGTGTTTGGAATTGCTTTCATGTTTTTTTTACGATTTAAAATTTTTGACTGAATTTTTAGTGAAAAACCGTAATTTTGATTAACAAAGCCGTAACCCGGAATGGGGTCTTGAAAACCGTAACCATTACGGCAAAACTGGAGTAGTTGGCAGGTATGGAGCTCTTCAGCTGCTCCTAGGACACAGTCCAAGGACGGATAATTTTTTCCACACAAGGAATTCATCAGAGCTCCTTATACAAGGATACAGAGTGATGATAATCAAGTCAGTGGCAATAATGCACCTGTAGGCTGGTTGCCAACCGCCAATCAAATCTAAAAGAAGAAGAAGAAACTAAAGAGCAAACTTAGCCTCCAGTGCCAGTTTGCATTTTTGAACAGCTACTTTGAAAACTTGACCCAAATTAAGAGGACCGACGCAGTTTCAGTCATTATCCTGAGCCACTGTGCATGTCCTTCAACCAGGAAGTCTTTATTTTATCGCGGGATTTATTGTGTTTAATGTAGCACTAGTCGCTATTAGCCTTTAATGTACCCGATACGGTAGCCTACTCATGGTACAAATTTACGAACAGTAAATGTCAAAGCCTTGTGTCAAATGGGTAATGGGGTAGAGAAAAATGATCCACAATTATCCAGATGAATCTGGATATATTTAGATGCTGCACCTTGTTGACTTGTTTGTTCAGACTTTTTTGGAAAGATGGTGCTGCATGTCACAGACAGGAGAAGGAATGAGATGATGTCTGACAGTTTTGCTCTGACGCAGCACAGCAAAGTAAAATACTTTTGGACTGTGTTGAGATCTGGCAGAGACGACTGTGCACGGAATGAATGTGCAAGTGTTGTTTGGCAATTGCTGACAGGCCGCTCCGGCAGCCTCTCTGCTGTTGTCTGTGCTGCCCCAGTTGCATGTGTAGTTGCCATTCCTCTGAACAGTCATGGTGGGATTAACTTTTCAAGTTGCGGATATCATTTGTGCCCGTGCACCAGTGGCGACTCTCAGTGTGCTTCTGGGTGGCTGTATGCAGCTTGTGTCTCGGCAGAGGCCAGCGGTGACAGCCGGTGTGTGCGCCGTGCCGCTCTGCTGTGGTGCTTTGTGTGCGCCGCATGTGTCGAGAGGTTGTCAACTCCGAAGTCACGCCAGCAATGTAATGTAATTTTTGAAACATTAGCTCTTCAATACCATCATCTTCTGGTCAAATTTGGCAGCTTGCAGACTTGTGTGCGCTGTGGTCATGGAGGAGAGGGGGCGCATCAGCGTCCTGGTGGACAGGATGTGGGTGGGCCTATTCATAGATCCTGGCATTTGACGGAGGAGGAAAAGGTGAAAAGATTTTGAAAAGTAAGGCAATGCAAGTTTTTTTTTGGGGGGGGGGCATAAGATACCATTTTAGACAATGCAGATTTGTTTATATCCACTGCGATGCTTCTAAAAAAAAAAGTGATGCCTTTCTTCTAAATTCTTGAAATTTTTATTTCCTCATAAATTATTCAGTTTTCTTCTAGCATATTAGCCACCTTCTTAGTCACAAAATACATCATTTTTTTTTTGAAAATTTGAGACTTTCCTTGTAAATTTACCACTTTCTTCTCAGAAATTTGAGAGCACAAGTCTTACAAAGTAATGCACCAGAAAAGTTGCTCCTCGGTCAAAAGGAGTCCCCCCCCCCCCCCTTCACAAATGTTCCACTTTTACTCTCGTAAATTAAACACATGAAATTTTGCTCTCAACCTTGTGCACTTTTTTGTGCACAGATATGCCTCAAATCTGATTGGCCAGTACATTCTAATGCCTTCTCTTAAAGATATGAGTCATACCTTATGAATGTCAAATTATTAAAATATTCCCCAAGAACAGCCACTAAAATTAATCCAAAATAAGGATTTACAAAATAGAAATGTACAACTTCAGAAAAGTGTGTTTTGGTACGGAAATCTGAGGCATTTGATTCTTCTTCTTTTTAATTAATATCTGTTTATTACCTTTTTAACCTACTTTTCTCAAATCCTAAGGCGAGAAGCAAACCAACCCTCGATCACAGGTCGCCTAAAGATTTTAACTGCGTCGTCCGTACCAATAGACGCTCCCTTTTTTAAAAAAAAAAAAAATGAGGCACTGCTTTCACACTCCGTATCCTCACGTAAGTTTTCTTTCTGCAATTTCAGCTTGAATTCCAATGAAATGCGGCGGTGGCTGCAGCAGGGGAAGCGACGAGGTCAACTCATGTGAACAGTTTCGCAAGACAGCCAACAGACGCCGAAAGCTACGTGCAGAAACACCACGACCAAACGGTCAAAAGTCGCCTCGCTTAAAAAAAAAAAAAAAACCAACTGTGGCGGAGTCGAAACAAAACACAGAACCACAGTAAACAGACAACGCGGCGCTCAGGCCTAGCTTACAAAAATACTAGGCTAATATAGTCCGCTGGAAATGCTTACCTCCGGTCCAGGCCAACCGCAGGTGAAAACACAGGACAAAAAGGCAAACTAACAGCGGTCGAGAGCGACCACTTTTCCTCCAAGACTCCATGACAGACCAAAACAAGAAAAAGGCAATCACAGGTGCTGCAGCTTGTCCACCAACTTGCTTTCTGACTGTTGCAGGACGTAAGCAGCACATGCAGCAGAGAAGAAATCCCACCCACAGCCCGGAGGAGGCAGGCAGGCAGTCTGAAGAGCAATCAAAAAGTTGCCTGATGAAGTTAATTACTCAAGTTAAGGCACGAGTAATCGACAGAAGATCGAGTGACAGTAAGGAAGTATACACTGAAAAAAAAACAAAAACAAAAAAAAACTTGATTGGAAGTGGCGACTGGACTCTCGCCAGTTTTGAGGTTTTTCCTCATTATTTTCACGTACGGACCTGTAGATGGCGCTGCACGCTCATTCTTCAGCAAGCAGCTGTTGCCTGTTTAGCCTGAAAGAGACCAGCATCGAGAATAAACGGTGCTTATACAGGTCCATCTCAGCCAGTTAGGATATCGTGAATTTTTCCATTTATTTTCAAAGTTTGATTCCAGGGAAATATTTCAAGGTTAAGTGCTTTAATTTAGACAATTACGATTCATACCTTATCAAAATGATAAATCCAGCATTTCAAATTATTACAGTATTCCCCAAGAATAGCCTCTAAAATTAATCCAAAATAAGGTTACAAAATAGAAATGTACAACTTCAGAAAAGAGTGTTTTGGTTGGGGCTCCTTTACCATGAATCACCATAAGTTTTCAGCCAAAGTCAAATTCCTTGTATGTGTTGTGCATACTTGGCCAATAAAGCTGATTCTGATTCTGATTCTGATCATGTGAATGCAGCTTCACCAGCAGATGAATTTAATAACTTTTTTGTTAACATTGGTCCTAATTTGGCTCGAGAAATACCCATTACGGCACCTACGGGTGATACAATAAGCAAAAACACTGCTATAAAAGACTCCATTTTTATAAAGAACACAGATGAGAGAGAGGTCATTGAAATTGTTAAATCGTTTAAAAGTAAAACATCTACGGACTGTCATGGTATTGACATGCTCTTAGTCAAAACTATTATTGAATGCTTAGTGAAACCACTGACGTATATCTGTGACCTGTCTCTCCAAACAGGTATACAGTATTTCCCAATGCAATGAAAATAGCTAAAGGTAATTCCGATATTCAAGACAGGTGACAGAGGGGAACTTATAGAAAGAATATCAACTGCCGTTGAAAATAAAGAGTATTCAGTTGGGGTATTCCTGGATCTTAAAAAAGCATTTGATACAGTGGATCACAATTTATTATTAAAGAAACTACAAAATTGTGGTATTAGGGAGGTAGCACTGCCCTGGTTAAGTAGTTACTTAAAGAATAGATATCAGTATGTATGTGTTGGTTGTAGCGGGTTGATTCAACCCCCCACAACACAGAGACAGAACACAGAGACAGTCAGCTCGCACTCCTGGGTTTTTCCCACTGCACTACTGAGATGAAATGTGCCATGCATGTGTTGTGATGAAATGTGCCGTTCATGTATTGTGATGCAATGTGCCATTCATTTATAGTGTTCATGCATCCTGTCCTTACTGTGACCTAGAGGCTGAGATCAATATGTAGATGTGCCTTGTAACCTCTTTGTCCTGCAAGCCGGAGCAGAGGCTGCATCTGCCTATTGTTATGTAGGTCTTACAAATGCAAATGTCTCATGCCTGTTCTGCAGTCCCTTTGATCAGACCAACTGCTGTGAATCTGCTTTGATGTATTGTTTGTTTGGTATAAATACTGCACAGGTTCTGTAACACAGCCTCTCATTCCCACTTCTGCAACTGCTGCTGCTGGACACAGACTTTGTGTCCCTCTTCTCTGAGAGCCGTTTGGGCTCGCTCCCAGCGCGCATGCACGACGCCGGGAGTGGAGCCCGTGACGGCGGTATGATAATAAACTCTACTTAAAACCACAGCATCGCTGCTTATTATTTTTTATCATGCCGCCGCATTGGTAACAAAAACTCACAGTTACTGAAGGTTACCTGTGGAGTCCCACAGGGTTCAGTTTTGGGGCCATTGTTATTCAATATGTATATAAATGATATATGTAAAGTCTCGGAAAAAATGGATTTAATATTGTTTGCCGATGACACTAATCTATTATGCAGTGGAAGCAATTTGGAACAACTTTTGGATACACTCGGAAAGGAATTAGGAAAGCTTAAACTGTGGTTTGATTCAAACAAATTAACGCTCAATTTAAGTAAGACAAAATTTATAGTTTTTAACAACCATCACAACAACTTAGTATCTAAACTCAGTGTAAATGGTGTAGAGATTGAAAGGGTATCTGAAACTAAATTTCTTGGAGTAATAATTGATAATAAACTGTGTTGGAAGTCACATATTAATTATATTAAAGGTAAAATATCTAAATCAATTGCAATACTACACAGAGTGAAATATTTGCTGAATCAACACACACTATATACTTTGTATCATTCATTAATACTCCCATACATGACATATTGTACTGAAGTATGGGGAAATACATATAAAACAAACATATATCCAGTCTTTATGCTTCAGAAGAGAGCTATTAGAATAATAAACAAAGCTGCTTACAGGGAACCAACAAACACACTTTTTCTTAAATTAAAAGCTCTCAAGTTGAAAGATCTGGTTGACTTTAAAACTGCAGTAATAATGTTTAAAGTGAAGACTCTATCACTGCCCGCAAATATCCAAAAGTTGTTCCAAATAAGGGAGAAACAATATCATTTCAGAGGAACATGTATATTTCAAAAACCTTCAGTGAGAACTACCACCAAGCAACACTGTGTTTCAGTGCAAGGAGTCAGATTATGGAACGATTTTGGACCTGAATTAAAATCATGTACAACGCTTGGACAATTTAAACAAAAACTAAAGGAAGAAATACTCCAAACATATATACAAGATGACATGTAAAATCACATAAGGATTGTCATATCCAGTCTGTGTTGTGTTGTTGCTTAGGTTTTTTTGGTCACATTTTGTCTTAGCTTTGTTCCGAATTGTAATCGCTCTTGTTTTTTTTTTTCTTTTGAATTCTTGGATGGAATATGGGTGGGCAATATAAGCTGTGGCTTCAGCCATCACCCATTTCGGATAACTTATGTTGAACTGTATAATCAGAGGAGTTATTGTTTAATTTGACCTTGTTGGATTTTTTCCCCTTTGGTATATTATTCTGTTTCTTTTTAATCTTTACTTTTAATCTATCCAAAATAAAGATTCATTCATTCAAGCACTGCATCATTACATGAAGGAGATCAGCTTGTGGCATAAATTGCTTTGATAGCAGCTTATCTGTGTTATTGCTGGGCGATTCTCATCTTTCTCTTGACTATATTCCATAGAGAATCTACGTATAAGCCTTTAATACTCCCAGAATGGGGAAATTCCAGGATTGCAACAGCACAGGGATAGCAAAACTCAGAGCAATAGTTCAAAAGAGAAGATAACAAGAGCAGTGAATATACGTATGTGTAGTGTTGTTCTTAGGACTCATTATGGTGTAACACGGGTGGTGATGTCACCCAGAGTGCTGCAGAGGGGCGGTTTCTTCGACCACCTCTCAGCCTAGCAGGAGCGTCTATGTTGGTACAGTGAGTCCGTAATAAAGTCCTGTGTTGTTCACCATTCGCCTCATCATTGTCCCACATGTTACAGACATAACAGTATGTACACAGAAATATACACTGTGCGGAGCATTGTAGCGAGGTAGAATAAACAGCATAACGGTCTATTCAGTTACCCCGCATAGTATGAATATGTACCCAAACAGTATATTTCATATTTGAATCAGCCTAATTGTCACCCTCTGTAGCGATTGATATTGTCCTAGTTGTATAATGGAGGGGACCATTATTGTGCAAGTTTGTTATGTTTTGTGCATTCAATACAACCTTTACAAGTAGAAAGGACCTGCAAAACCATACATACATAATATTGATCATATATGAACTGTATTCTGATAAACAATGCTTTTTTCTCTCTCCTATTGTGTTTACCCCCCCTCCCCCATTACTTCCTGTTCCCACTCTGCTGACAGGCGCCTCCATGGCTGCCGCGTCACTGAAAATGTCACCTATGTCGTTCTCAGTGTCAAGTCAAATCCCTCGTATATTTTTTTTTCCACAATATCTTTATTGAACCTTTTTTTTTTTTTTTTAACAAACATGATACAAACAATCAAACACTAACACTAAAGTACTACAAAAAAAAAAAAAAATGCACTAAAAACACCAACAACCACCAACAAAATCAAGTCTTCAACAATGCTCCTCTGTTTAGTCTAGACAATCCAATACATAAGTATACATATTATGTTCACCAGTTTGGAATTTACAAGGTCCACACACATCATTCACCTTCTTCTTCAAGAGTTATGTTTAAATTTTTTACATAATCAATAAAAGGTCTCCATATATTCTCAAACACAATTTCCTTTGATTTTAGTATATATGTTATTCTTTCTAATGGAAGGTTTGTTAACATCTGTCTTAACCACTGAGTCACATCTGGTCTATGAGTCTTTTTCCATAATAGTGCAATACATTTTTTGGCATTAAGCAAACTGAGGTCTATGAATGTTCTTTCACTTTTATTAAAATTATGCTTTTCTGGGTACAGACCCAACAAAAACAGTTTAGGATTCAATATGATTTGTTTTGAGATTATTTTTTCAATTGTTACCCTCACCTCTTCCCAAAACATTCTTATTAATCTACATTCCCATAAACAATGAAATAGGGTTCCTTTACTTTCCATGCATTTTGTGCATGTATCTGGTATATTTTTGTTATATCTATTTAACTCCTCCGGTGTAACATGCATCCGCATTAACCATTTGAAATGTATCAATTTAAGGCGTGCATTTATTGATTTGGTTTGAGCTTCTGTACAAGCCAATTCCCATTGTTCCTCTGAAATTTCAATTTGCAGATCTTCTTTCCAGTAGTTTAATCTTTTCAGTGAATTTTCACTTGAAGATAGTGTCAATGAGTTATAAAACTCTGAAATAATACCCTTTCTTTTACTATCTTTCATCATCATTTTTTCCAAGGACGAATAAATAGGTCGAGTGAGAGCTTTATTTTGATTTGATCGAATAAAGTTTCTAAGTTGAAGATATTTAAAAAAATGTGTTCTATTGAGATTAAATTTGATCCTCAGCTCTTCAAAAGACATTATGTTGTCTGCACATGGCAAATATAAATCCTGAATCTTTTGTATCCCTTTTAAATTCCATACTTTAAATACAGCGTCCGCTCTCCCTGGTTTAAAATATTGATTACCCCATATTGGACTAAATTGTGACAATAACTGTGGTTCTTTTAAATAGTTTTTAGCTTCACACCATATTTTGATCATATGCTTTACAAATGGATTTTTAACTTGTTTTTGTAATTTTTTTGCCGAATCTGAGTATATGAATATGGGAAGAGGTAAAGGTAAATTGTATGATTCCATTTCAGTCCAGTGAGGGAGATCATTTGATGAAAAATAATATGTCATAGACCTCAGTTGTGCCGACCAATAATACAACATAAAATTTGGACATTTCAGACCTCCACGATCAAATGGTAAATATAATAAAGACAAACGTAATCTAGCCCTCCTGTTGTTCCATATAAATTCCACTAACTTTTTTTTTATTCTTGAGAATAGATCTAAAGGTGGTGGTAAGGGAATGTATTGAAATAAATAAAGTATTTTAGGTAAAATATTACTTTTAAGTATATTGATTCTCCCGATCATCGACATTGGTAGTGACATCCATCTCTGAGTTAACTCACTGATATCTGACATTAAGGCTTCATAGTTGACACTGGCGACTGATTCTAGCTTAGGCATAATTTGGATTCCTAAATATTTAAACTGATTTACAACATTGAATTGATTTACCTCAGGGGCTGGGTAATTTCTCTGGGTCTCATTTAGCATTAATATTGAAGATTTAGTTTTATTTATTTTATATCCTGATATTTCCCCAAAATTCTTTATTAAATTCAACAAGGTTGGAATTGATTTTTTTAGATTCGACATAAACAAAATTATATCATCGGCGTACAGGGAGATTTTATGTTCTGTTGGTCCAACTTTAATTCCATATATTTGTGAATGTAAACGTATCGCTATCGCTAAAGGTTCAATTGCCATAGTAAACAGTAAAGGTGAAAGTGGACAGCCTTGTCGACATCCTCTATTGATTTTTATTGGTTTTGAAATATTGTTATTTGTTAGGATTTCTGCTGTAGCATTATTGTATATTATTTGAACCCATTTTATGAAATTATTTCCAAGTCCAAACCTTTGTAGGACTTCAAAAAGAAAGGGCCATTCAACTCTATCAAAGGCCTTTTCGGCGTCCAATGATAGGAGAGCTGTATCCGGTGCTTCTTTATTAAAATAAATAATATTAAATAGTCTTCTTACATTATGGAAGCCTTGTCTACCCTTTATAAAGCCATTCTGATCTCGATTAATAATATTTGGTAAAATTTCTTGTATTCGTCTTGCTAAAATTTTACAGATTATCTTAAGGTCGGCGTTTAATAGGCTTATTGGTCTCATATTTTCACATTTATTAGAGGGCTTACCTGGTTTTGGCAGCAGTATAATTAAGGCATTATTTATGTATGATGGTAAATTATTTTGAAATGCTTCTAAAACCATTTCCAAAAAAGGTTTTATTAATTTATTCTTAAATTTTTTATAAAGGTCAACTGGAAGACCATCTGGTCCTGCACTTTTTCCTGATTTCATATTATCAATGGCTAGCCCAACTTCTTCTTGACTAATTTTAGACTCCAATATCTCCCTGTTTTCATTTGGAATACACGGTATAGATAGTTCGTTCAAAAACCCATTTAGTTTTGTTAAATCAGGTTCATTTTTGGTATCATATAATTTTTCATAGTAATCTCTAAAGGCTCTATTAATTTCTAAAGGATCTATAACTACCTGTCCTTTACTTATAATACTGGTAATTGGTGTTTTAATTTCCAATTGTTTAATCTGCCATGCTAATAATTTTCCTGATTTTTCACCTTGTTCATAAAAAGATTGTTTCAATCTTAGAAGACACGAGGCAGCTCTATTCGCTGATTTTTTGTCGTATTCAACTCTCAAAATCAGTAATTCATTCTCCAACCTTGGGTCACTTCCTGCATACACTTTTTCCTGAAGATTTTTTATTTTATGTTCCAATTTAGCTCTCTCCTCTCGAGTCTTCTTAGATTTTGATCCTGTATAACTAATAATATGTCCCCTAATAAAAGCTTTGAAAGCCTCCCACTTTACACATGCTGATGTTTGTGTAGTATTGATGTCAAAGAACTCGTCTATCTGTTTTTCTATATACTTGACAAATTCCTCATCCTGAAGCCATTTATGCTGAAATTGCCATCTACCTGATTCCTTTGTCAATTTTTTATCTACATATATTAGACAACAGGGTGCATGATCAGAGATCACGATGTTATCATAAAAGCAGTTTTGAATCTTGGACCTTAATTCTGTGGAAATCAAAAAATAATCAATACGTGAGAATGTCTTGTAGGTACTGGAATAACAAGAATAGGCTTTAACTTGTGGTTTCATTTCTCTCCATATATCTAACAATCTCAATTCTTTCATAAAATGATTAATAGTCATCCTACATCCAATGTGCGTACAATCCAGTCCTGTTGATCTATCCACACCTGGATTCAATGTACAATTAAAATCCCCTGCTATTATATGTTGCCCTGTAAGTGATGATAAGATGAGAAATAAATTAGCAAAGAACTTCTGATCATCTATATTGGGACCATATAAGTTCACAAGATTTATATTTTCTAATAGCAAAGAACCTTGAATGATTACATATCTTCCAAATTTGTCTCCAATTACATTTTTCACTTGAAAAGGAACTGATTTATGTATGAGAGTCATAACTCCCCTGGCTCGGGATGAAAATGAAGAGGTGAATACACTTCCCTGCCATCTACTCCTAATTCTTTTAACATCCTCCTCTATCAGATGAGTTTCTTGTAAAAACACAATTCTTGAACCCATGTCCTTTATTTTATTCATAACTTGTTTAAGTTTTTTTAAATTTTGTAGACCTCTGCAATTCCATGAAGTTAAATTAAGATTAACACTTTGGTCCATGATCAATAGAGAGTTTGGGATTACCTTGCAGTGTAAACATGCTCATACAGAGAAGCAAAAACATGAGTGGTTGAACATTCATCCTACAAACTACACACAAACAAATTTCCCCTTCCCACACTTGTGGCAAACCCCCCAAAATCAAAAGAAAAATTCTGTCTCCCGATATAGCCATCGACCGTTCCACACCCACGGGGAACAGCCTAAGCCACTCCTTCTTCATCCTCCCAATCCCCCTAACTCTACTGCTTTTAATGACGTAACATTAACTCTCCTCTGTAGTTTTCCAACTTAACTCCAAAATTTTTAACAACTTTGTACATCATAGTTTTTTTTTTTTTTTTTTGTTTTTGTTTTGTTTTTTTAATATATAATACAATCTATATTTTGTAAACTTACTATTTACTTCAAGTCAGTCAGATGCCTGTGCAAATGCTTAATTATTCTACCTTATATTTTGTTCATGCTTAGCTCCCACCAGTCTCTTCTTCTTCTTTGATCTTCTTGATGAACTCCTGCGCCTCCTCTGGGGTCTTGAAGATGTGGGTTCTGCCCTCATACGTGGTCAGCAGTCTCGCAGGATAGATTACACCATGACGAATCCCAAGGTTGCGCAGCTCCTTACGTACGGGATCAAACTGCTTCCTCAATTGCTGGATTCCTGTGGCCAAATCTGGGTAGAACCGCACCTGCTGGTCCTGGTGTTTAATCTCTCCTTTAGCACGTGCAGCGTTGAAGATCTTCATCCTGTCTCTGTTGCTAAGAAACTTCATAATTAAGGTCCTCGGCGGTCCCTTATCTCTTCGTGGGCCAATACGATGTGCTTTTTCCAGAACCACTGCTGATTGCAACTCCTCGCTGCCCAGCACCTCCGGAATCCACTTTTCCAGAAAGGAACATACGTCCCGACCTTCTGATTCCTCTGGAAGACCCACCAGCCTCAAATTATTCTGTCTCGACCGAGATTCCAAATCCAAAATATTATCTTCCAGAGATTTATTTTTTTTTTCCAAAGTGCGCACCTTTAATTGAAGACGGGTGACGTCATCTTCAGCACTAGCGAGACGGAGCTCCATCTGCGCCGTTCGTTCTACACAGTCACCCAATTCCTTTCTTATTCCTTCCAACGCTGTCATAATCCCATCAAATCTAGAGGAAAAGTCCGCTCTCATTGAACTCATGGCTGCCATCAGCGCATCTGCGCCATTCCCCGCAAATATCGCAGCGTTGCCAGCCTCCTCCGCCATATATGGAGTTTTGTTTGCTGCGTCACAGACCTGAAAGTCCGTTAATTTGGACTGTTTCGGCGGCTCGCTTTTTCCTTTTCCTGGTTTTCCAGCCTTAGGCTTCGCCGACATATCCTCGCCCAAATGCTGGGATACGTTCTGTCCCAAATGAGAGAGTTATTTGCCGATTTTTTTTTTCCAGGAGCAGAGCAGAGCGAGACACGTCCGTCCTACGTGGCAGCCATAACCGGAAGTCAATCCCTCGTATATTTACCAGTTATTTACTTGTGAATGTACTTGGCAATAAATCTTTTTCTGATTCTGATTCTGATTCTGAAAACCTCTTGGTCGCACATCTAGGATGGTACAGCCTACTGCAAAATGAGCTCCTCAGTGCATTCAGCGTGTCCTGCATGGGGTGGGACTCAGACTCCAGCAGAGATGACAGCTTAGCCACCATCCTCCTCTCTCCTATCTCCTCCACTGGGTCGAGGTGCCGCCCCAGGACAGAGCTAGCTTTTTTGATCAGTCTATTCAGTCTCTTCCTGTCGGCTGCCATAATGCTGTTGCCCCAGCAGACCACTCCAAATGTGATGGCTGATGCCACCAGTGAATCGTAGAAGGTCTTCAGGAGCGCCCCTTGTACACCAAAAGACCTGAGCCTCCTCAGGAGGAACAGCCTGCGGTATCCCTTCTTGTAGAGTGCATCAATATTGTGTGACCAGTCCAGTTTATTGTTCAGATGAACACCCAGGTACTTGTAGGATGTCACCATCTCAATGTCTGTTCCCTGGATGTTTACTGGTGCTGTGAGGGTTGTCCTCACCTGTGGCAGTCTACCACCAGTTCCTTAGTTTTCCTCGCATTGATCTGGAGGCAGTTCTGATGGCACCAGTCCACGAAGCCCTGGATAAGTCCTCTATACTCTGCATCATCTCCATCAGAGATGAGGCTGACGATCGCAGAGTCGTCAGAGAACTTCTGTAGATGGCAGTGTGGTGTGTTGTGTGAAAAGTCCACAGTATAAAGGGTGAACAGGAAGGGAGCCAGGACTGTTCCCTGGTGGGCCCCCGTACTGCAGATGATAGTGTCGGACACACAATCCTGGATTCTTACAAACTGTGGCTGGTTTGTGAGGTAGTCCAGGACCCACGATGACAGGTGCTGGTCCACCCCTGTGCACAGTAGCTTGTCCTTCAGGATCACCAGTTGGATGGTGTTGAAAGCACTGGAGAAGTCAAAGAACATGATCCTCACCGTGCTCCCAGCCTTCTCCAGGTGGGACAGAATGGTGTAGGAGGAAGATCACTGCATCCTCCACCCTAATGCCATGCTGGTAGACGAACTGGAGTAGATCCATCGCTGGTCCCACCAGGGGGTGGAGGTGGGCAAGGAGCAGCCTCTCCAGGGTCTTCATCAGGTGTGATGTGAAGGCCACTGGTCTGTAGCTGTTCAGGTCTTTGGGGTGGGAGATCTTTGGTACAGGTACCACACAGGATGTTTTCCACAGCTGTGGTACTGTCCCCAGCTTCAGGCTCAGGTTGAAGATGATTGATAGATAGATAGATAGATAGATAGATAGATAGATAGATAGATAGATACTTTATTTCAAACAAAAAAGTATAACAAAGCAAATGACAAATGCAATAAAGTAACAGTATACAGTGTTCGAAAGGGAGAAGGAAGAAGTGAACACTTATTAATTCCATCTCCTCTTTTCCATAAATACACCCATGTGAATTATATACAAATTACCACCTTTAAGACCCCAAGTAAACAATTTACTGTATTTTTTACATATCAACATTAACACCCATCCATCCGAACATACACTACCGTTCAAAAGTTTGGGGTCACTTAGAAATTTCCTTATTTTTGAAAGAAAAGCACTTTTTTCAATGAAGATAACTTTAAACTAATCAGAAATACACTCTATACATTGCTAATGTGTTAAATGACTATTATAGCTGCAAATGTCTGGTTTTTGGTGTAATATCTACATAGGTGTATAGAGGCCCATTTCCAGCAACTATCACTCCGGTGTTCTAATGGTACAATGTGCTTGCTCATTGCGTCAGAAGGCTAATGGATGATTAGAAAACCCTTGTGCAGTCATGTTAGGTCTGCAATGCTGTAATTGCTGCAAATGGAGGATTCTTTGATGAAAGCAAAGTTTGAAGGAAAAAAATTATTATTTCAAATACAAATCATTATTTCTAACATTGTCAATGTCTTGACTATATTTTCTATTCATTTTACAACTCATGGTGGTAAATAAGTGTGACTTTTCATGGAAAACACAAAATAATTGTCTGGGTGACCCCAAACTTTTGAACGGTAGTGTACATTGATGTCCATACATCAAAATCAGCCTCAAACAACACAGATATACACAGTGCTGTCCCACCCACCATTCCATAGTGTCCCATAATGTCCCAGAGTGAGCATTGTGAATCGTACATATAAATACTACCCTTCTACCATATATCCTTTCAGCAAATAATGTTTATACCTCTTTTTGAATTGAATTCTGTTTGTACATAGTTTCAGTTCCGGCTCCAGACTGTTCCACAAATCCACCCCACAGACAGATATGCACAACCTTTTCTTGGTTGTTCGTATCTTGGGTTTTGTAAAGTTTAAGTCTCCTCTCAAATTATGATCATTGTCTCTTTTTTTAAATATTTTTTGTATATTAGTTGGGAGTTGATTATTAATTGCCCTGTACATTACTTGTGCTGTCTTAACTTTAACTAAATTGATGAACTTTATGACATGTGACTTTAAAAACAACGAATTGGTATGGTCTCTATATCCTACATTATTTATTATCCTTATAGCTCTTTTTTGTAATGTGCATATTGACTGTAGGTTGGTCTTGTAGGTGTTTCCCCAGACTTCTACACAGTAGTTAAGATAAGGTAGAAACAGTGAATTGTACAGTAAGACCAATGATTTATAGTCCAAGATGTGTCTTGTCTTCCCCAGTATGCCTATACATTTTGCTAACTTGGCCCGGATGTGACTGATGTGAGGTTTCCAGCAGATTTTATTGTCTAGCGTCACCCCCAAAAACTTATTTTCCTGTACTGTTTCTATTCTGGTATCATCTATTGTTACCATTATTTCATGATTTATTTTATAATTTCCAAACAACATAATCTTTGGGGTTTTTTAGATTTAGAGATAATTTATTTTTGTTGAACCACTGCCTTAACTTTTTCATTTCAGTTGTGACCACCTCTAAAACCTGCTGCAAATTCTCACCAGTGCAAAGGATATTTGTGTCATCCGCAAACAAAATAAATTTCAGAATTTTTGATACTTGGCATATGTCATTTATATACAAAATAAAGAGTTTGGGTCCCAAAACTGACCCCTGGGGCACACCACAAGTGATGTCCATGAAGGGTGATTTGTGCTCACCAATTTGTACAAATTGTTGTCTGTTACTTAAATAACTTTCCACCCAACTCAGTCCTACCCCTCTTATCCCATACCTTTCCAGTTTCCTTAGTAGTATTCTGTGGTCAATGGTGTCAAAAGCTTTCTTTAAATCTATAAATACTCCTACAGCAACCTTTTTTTTTTATCTATACAACTAGTAATTTCTTCTATAGGTTCAATCAGTGCCAAAGATGTAGATTTATCTGCTCTAAAACCATACTGGCTGGCTGTAACGAGGTTGTGTTTTTCAATGAAATCATCCAGTCTCTTAGTGAAGATTTTTTCAAGTATTTTGGAGAATTGTGAGAGTAAAGAGACTGGCCTGTAATTTGTGAAACAATGACTGTCTCCTGTTTTGTATAGAGGTATTACTTTTGCTATTTTCATTTTGTCTGGAAATTTACCAGTTTGAAATGACAGGTTACAGATGTGGGTGAGTGGCTTAACAGTTCCTTCAATTACTTTTTTCACTATTGTCATGTCAATTTCATTCCAGTCCGTTGATTTTTTGTTCTTAAATTTACTCACAGTCTCGATAATTTCCTTTTCAGTAACTGCACCCAAAAAGATTGTGTTTGGATTTCTATCTTCAATTTCATTTACAGAACCACTGTTGTTTGTTTCTGTTGTCACTATTGATTTTGCTAATTCAGGACCAACGTTTACAAAAAATTTATTGAAACCACTGACCACATCCTCCATGTTATTTATCAAATTGCCATTTTCAATAAAATATTCTGGATAATTAGCATTCTTAGGTCGATTACTAATAATTCCATTGAGTACTTGCCATATTCCTCTTAAGTTATTTTTGTTATCCTCTAATATTCTGTTGTAATATTCTTTCTTACAGGTCCTCATTATATTAGTAAGCTTATTTTTATATATTTTATATTTGATCTCAGCTTCCACCGTTCTGCATTTAATGAATTGTTTATATAATGTATTCTTCTTTTTACATGCATTTATTAACCTCTTGGTGACCCAAGGAATATTTTTTTTTTGTTGTCTGTCACTGTATTGTTTTAAGATGTGCTCCACAATTCCACACAGCTGGTCTGTGCAGGACTTGCGGAGCTTCGAGCTGATGCAGTCCGGACCCGAGGCCTTCCTCGCCTTGATTTTCCTCAGCTCCACCCTCACCTGGGTCTTAGTGAGGGTCAGGTTGGGGCAGGGGGGCCGTGTGCTGGGAGTGGGGGTGCGTGGACAGCAGGACTAGATGACGGTAGAAGCAGCACTGGTTGGTGTGCAGGCGGAGAGGATGGCAATTGGTCAAACCTGTTAAAAAACAGGTTCAGGTTGTTCACCCACTCCCTGCCCCCCGTGGCCTGGGAGGAGGTATTCTGGAGCCCAGAGATGGTTTTGAGGCTTCTCCAGACACCACTGATGTCACTCTGTTGCAGCTTGTCCTCCATCTTCTTCCTGTAACTGTCCTTTCCCTCTCTAATCTTCCTCCTTAGCTCCCTCTGTACGGACTTCAGCTCCTCCCTGTTTCCCGACCTGAAGATCCTTTTCTTTCCTTTCAGTAGGGACTTTATCTCAGGGTTGATCCAGGGTTTGTTGTTTCAGCAGCACCGTATGATCTTGGTGGGTACAGTGTTGTCCACACAGAAGTTGATGTAGTCTGTGATAGACATTTTTAACACCTCCCTTAAGTTATGCCACGTGCCGTCCTGCCTCAAATCCTCCACCATCATCCCTGTCCCCAAGAAGCCACGGATCACTGGACTTAATGACTACAGACCTGTAGCGCTCACCTCTGTAGTCATGAAGTCCTTTGAGCGCCTGGTCCTGCCCCACCTCAAGTCCATCACCACCCCTCTCCTGGACCCGCTGCAGTTTGCCTACCGAGCCAACAGGTCTGTAGACGACGCAGTCAACCTGGCCCTCCACTCCATCCTGCAGCACCTGGACTCCCCGGGAACCTACGCCAGGATCCTGTTTGTGGACTTCAGCTCCGCATTCAACACCATCCGCCCCGCTCTGCTCCGGGACAAGCTGTCCCTGCTCAACGTGCCTGACTCCCTCTGCAGGTGGATCACCGACTTCCTGACGGACCGGAAGCAGCATGTGCGGCTGGGAAAGACTGTCTCAGACTCTACTAGCATCAGCACCGGATCACCCCAGGGCTGTGTACTTTCCCCCCTACTCTTCTCCCTTTACACCAACTCCTGCACCTCCAGCCACCAGTCTGTCAAGTTGATCAAGTTTGCGGACGACACCACCCTCATCGGGCTCATCTCCAACGGCGACGAGTCCGCCTACAGGAGAGAGGTGGCCCAGCTGGCATCCTGGTGCAACAATAATAACCTGCAGCTGAACGCTCTGAAGACAGTGGAGATGATTGTAGACTTCAGGAAAGTCACTACCCCTCTGCCCCCCCTCACCCTCTCAGGCTCTCCCATCACCACTGCTGATTCCTTCCGCTTCCTAGGCACTACCATCACCAGGGACCTCAAATGGGAGCCGACCATCAGCTCACTCATCAAAAAAGCCCAGCAGAAGATGTTCTTCCTGCGGCAGCTGAGGAAGCTCAAGCTACCCACCAAGATGTTAGTGCAGTTCTACACAGCCATCATCGAGTCCATCCTCACCACCTCCATAACCATGTGGTACGCAGGAGCCACTGCCAGGGACAGACTAAGGCTGCAGCGCGTCGTGCGCACTGCTGAGAAGGTGATCGGCTGCAAGCTCCCATCTCTCCAGGATCTGTACATCTCCAGGACCCGGAGGCGTGCTGGCCGGATCATAGCCGATCCCTCACACCCTGGTCACGTACTGTTTGCCCCCCTCCCCTCAGGTAGAAGACTTCGGTCCATCCAGACTAAAACCTCCCGTCACATGAACAGCTTCTTCCCCTCTGCCATCAGACTGCTGAACACTAAGTGACTTATTGACTCTCGTGCACTATGTACAGCAGCTCAACCAGACTCATGTCAATCATCACTGTTTTTCTTCCTGCATTACCGACTGCACTATATAGTTCTCCACAGTATCTGCTGCTCGCTAATATATTTTAACTGCTGACCAGTATCACTTACTCTTATTCTACACTTTATTGCATGTATAGTTTATTTCTTTTATTTTATCATGTTTAATGTTGCAGCATTGCACCGAGACAAATTCCTAGTTTGTGTACTACATGAACAATGGCAATAAACCTGATTCTGATTCTGATGGTACAGTATATATGAGGCTGTCGATATCCTCACAATGTGTATCGCAGAGCTGCTGCCATACAGTGGTTTCAAAACAGTCCTTTAGAGCATCCATCGCCTCCTCAGACCATATTTTCACTGTGCGGGTAACCAGAGGTTGTCTGTGTACTAGGGGTTTGTACACAGGCAGGAGGTGAACCAAGCTGTGATCCGATCTCCCAAGTGGGGGAGTGGCGATGAGGTGTACGCCTCCTTAGCATTTGCATAAAATGAGTCCAGTGTTTTATTGTCTCTAGTGTGGCATGTGACATACTGGGTGAACGTCAAGCCTCAAGTTCTGTAAAATTTCCTGGTCAGCAGCATCGACTTTGGGCTTGTGCTTTACCATTCTTCCTCCAAACTCTAGGACATTGATTTCCAAATGAAATGCAAAATTTGCTTTCATTACAAAAGAGCACTTCAAACCACTGAGAAACAGTCCAGTAAAGATGCTTCTGACATTGTTTCTAGTATATGAATAGCTTAGTGTTAGGAACACAACAGTTATTGCCCCCCTCTGTGGGAGTCTTGATGCACTGATACCAGACTCAGTCCACAACCTGTGAAGCTCCGCCAAGTTCTAAAATAGACTTTTCTTGACTGTCCTCTCAATGCTTAGATTCAACACTCTGAATGGTCAGCCTTTTCAGCAATGATCTTCTGTGGCTTCTTAAGTCCATCAGACAGCTGCAGTTAGTTCAGAATGCTGCTGCTCGAGTCCTCACTAAGACCAGGAAAGTAGATCATGTAACTCCAGTCTTTCGATCTTTACACTGGCTTCCTGTATGTCAAAGAATAGATTTCAAAAATACTCCTGTTGGTTTATAAAGCTCTGAATGATTTAGGGCCAAAATACATTTCAGATCTGCTGGTCCATTACAAACCACTCAGAGCCCTCAGGTCGTCAGGGTCAGGCCTACTATCTGTGCCCAGAATTAGAACCAAACATGGTGAGGCAGCGTTCAGTTTTTATGCTCCTCACATAAGGAACAAACTCCCAGAAAGCATGAGGGCTACTGAAACTCTCAGCTGCTTTAAATCGAGGTTAAAAACTCTCCTATTTGCTGCAGCCTTTCACTAGAACAATTGTTCTACAGTGTGTTATGTCCACAAACCTGGCATAGAAGGAGACAGACGAGGAGGTTGTACTGGAACTGGGCTTTATTATGATAACGGCTAATGGCACAGTACAAGTGATGCATGTGGAGTCGCCCGGGTAAGAGAGGCCTGAATGGCTGGACTCCCCGTATTATAGGGCAGTGTGATGACGCAACCGGAATGCGGCGTCATCACACCGCACTTCACAATAAATCCCGATCCCACATTCTCCCTCTCCTTTA
Organism: Pholidichthys leucotaenia; assembly: GCA_020510985.1. Classification (NCBI taxonomy): domain Eukaryota; kingdom Metazoa; phylum Chordata; class Actinopteri; order Cichliformes; family Pholidichthyidae; genus Pholidichthys; species Pholidichthys leucotaenia. The sequence continues at coordinate 46,478,807 of CM035843.1, forward strand.
CAAAATAAAAAACACATCTAATTAAAACCCTCCCAAATTTTGCAAAACAGAACCCCAAGAAACACTCTAAAATAAAATAGTAAACATAAACCATAACAAACTTCTAAAATAAACTAAAACTAGGGCCTGTGGGTAGACTGCCACACAACCCTGCAAGGAAGAGTGGGTCATTCTGCCACTTTTTTTTTTTTAAATAGTTCAGCTGTGCTCCTACCTAAAAAGTCCTCTGTCACTTCTTTACCGTCTCCCATAGTAAGGGTGGGTCAGGCGGGGGAAACAGTTCACTCTGAGGGGCTTTGAGGCAACCCCGTGGTGGCCTCCTCCCTGGAGCTATGAAGCAGGCTCGTGCCCCCCCAGGGCTTTGAAGCACACTTTTGGCGGACGCCTCCCTGGAGCCGTCAGACCCCTGTGGTAAATCTTCATGACACCAGGTCCCGGGTCCCACACTGCGGCAGCTGACTCCCACGGAGCCTCGACGTCTGGAATCGCCACCTGGACATGCCGTAGTCTGTTCGTGTGCCGAACTGAATCATCCGTCCACCGAAAACA